>OU824200.1:19813931-22213931 GCA_917499995.1 Ichneumon xanthorius | reverse complement strand
TTTTTATTGTTTTTTTTCGTTCACATGTTTATTTTTCGCTTTAAAGATCGCCTGGCGAAAAAGATCGTCGTCGAGCGCCAAGCCGGGCAAGGAATTGATAACGTTCCTCATAGTCGTCAACATAGCCCTGTGGACGGTCAACACTCTCGAGAAATCCCGAGCCGACGTCAGGCCCGACCATCTCCGGTTCTTTGGCGTTTGGGCCTGGACCATAATAACCCACGTCTCGATGCCTCTAGCCATATTCTTCCGTTTTCACTCGGCGATATGTCTCTTCGAGGTTTGGAAGTCCTGCTACAAGTACCGACCGCCTGGTGTTCCACCGACGCCTTGTTAAATCCTGCGACTTTCCTGTAATTCAAATACACAGCTACATTAAAAAAAGAAGACATAAAAAGAAAAACGTTTGAAGTATTTTGAGCACTAAAACATTTAAAAAAAAAGGAAACCAAAAGATGCATCGAAAATTCTACGGATCAAAAATAAACACGAAACTGCCTACTCAAAGAAAACAAAGCTTCCTCTATGAGAAAGCAAAAGATTGAACCGTTTGGTCGAAACGGAAGAAAGTGAAAGAGGGAAGGAAAAAAAGGTAGGGTTGCTGTTGCTCGACTCGCCGTAGGAATCGCACTTGGACAAACCGACGGTTTGATACGGTTTACGGGTAAACACATTTCATGAGATAAATTTTCGGGGAGAATTCTACGGGATAAAAATAAAAAATTAAACCTATTCAAGGGAAGAAAACGTTAAACCGTTAAGATTATTCTCCGAAAATTCATACGTTTAGTCGAAACGGAAGAAAGTGAAGGAGGCAAGGAAAAACAAAAAGGCAGTAAGGTTGCTGTGGCTCGGGTCGCCGTAGAAGCGAGTACGACGTCGAACGGAGAGGTGTCGCGTACACACACAGACGGTTTGATCAGTTTACGGGTAAACACATTCTACGGGATAAATTCTCCGGGAAAATGTTATAGGATAAATTTTCCGGGAAAATTTTATAGGATACATTTTCCGGGAAAATTTTACAGGATACATTTTCCGGGCAAACTCTACGGGGCTAAATTTTCCGGGCAAACTCAACGAGCTAAATTTTCCGAGAACATTCTACCGGCTAAATTTTCCGCGAAAATTTTACGCGCTAAATTTTCCCGGCAAACTCTACGCGCTAAATTTTCTCGGAAAATTCCATGAGCCGAAAATAAGAACGAAAACTGCCTACTCAAAGAAAAAAAAAAATGTTATACCGTTAAGATTATTCTCCGAAAATTCATATGTTTACTCGAAACGGAAGAAAGTGAAGAAGGGAGGGAAAAACAAAAAGGCAGGGTCGCTGTTGCTCGAGTCGCCGTAGGAGCGAGTACGACGTCGAACGGAGAGGAGTCGCGTACACACACCGACGGTTTGATACGGTTTACGGGTAAACACATTTGGGTGGCAATCACGTCACGAAGTGAGAGGTTGTTGCCGGGGTGAAGGGGGGGGTGGAGGGGGTGGGGGTAGAGCACGTCGTCACTCGTCGGCGATGCGGCGGAGACAGAAGAGGCGCAACGGTGGATGAAGAGAGCGTTGCCGATGTGGATGCTTTCAGTCGAGGAGGTGGAGGAAGGGGGGGAGGGAATGATGAAGCCAGGGGAAAGGGTGAGTGCTCGAGCGGGATGGGTCGGCAGTGAAGGGCTCTTAGGAAGCCTTTGTTGCTCCTGCTCGGTCAGCCAGGCCATCGTGCTGGCGCTGCTGCTGCTGGCCGCCAGCCCACGGCCAACGACGAGAAACACCCTCCTCCTCGAATCCGGCCTCAAACTCACTCCCTCGCGCCGCTCCTCTCTCATTCACTTGGCCTATCGAGTGTATGCTCACCCTGACGAAGATGCGTTCGAGGCCGAACTTCCCATCTTCCACTCCGCTCACGACGAGGAAACTAACCCTCGACGGCAAACTGTTGCGAACCTGGAACGTAGGTATATATAAATTTTGCTGTAAAAAAATATTGAAAAAAAATACGTATACATAAAAATAAGCTTCCGGACGCTGCTTGGAGAAATCTAGGATTCGAGCGAAAAAGCGGATTCAGGAGGTCCGAGCGAAGGAAAAGTTGGGATTTTCAAAGTTTTTTTGTTAGCTAATAAAATTTTACTTGCGCGAGAAAATATATTAGTTTTTTTGTTAAGCGATGAAAGTGAGGTTGAAAATATGAGAAAATAATTAAATATGGATACTGAAAAGAGTGACATTGTTTTTTTGATTTTTTTTTACAGCATACGGAAAAGCTGTGATCGAAAAAACAGACATGCATCTGTCGAAGTAAAAAAAAAAACCAAAATAAGCCTCTGAACACCCATGGGAGAAATCTGCGATTCAAGCGAGCGAAGACTTGGAAGTTTCGAATTTTTTTAGCACCTAAGATTTAACTTGCGGGAGGAAATATATTAATTGTTTTTAAACGATGAAACTAAGGTTGTTGTAAATTTTGCGAAAATGTATACATTTTTTTTAAGCGTTGCAACCGCCCTGATAGACAAGCGCCACGAAAAGTAGCAATTTTGGCGCGATATTTGCGCAATAATTGCAGCATGTGCCGCAATTATTGCGCCACTGCTACTTTTTGTGCCGCTTGTCTATCAGGGCAGGGTTGTTGTAAGTTCGGAGAAAATAATTAATTATGGATACCAAAAAAAGTGAAACATTTTTTCGACGAGAAATCAAAAAGATGCATCGGTCGAGGTAACGTAAACATAAAGGCAAAAGTAAACGAGTAGGAGAAAGGAAAATAACTGGGTGGAAAAGCGAGGTAGCGAGGAGTATCGATGCAGGTGGAAGAGAAACAAAATCGACAAGATAGACGAAGTAAGACGCTGCGAAAAAAAAACACGAGGTCACGGATAGTATCGGTAGAGAGAGAGAGAGAGAGAGAGAGCGATGAGAAAATGGCATCCCGATAGGAGTGTGGGGGGAGGGGGGGCTGAAGCGGGTGTTATACGCAGAGTCGACGCTCGAAGGAAAGAATCCTTGATATATCCGCCAAACACAGCGGTGTCCCCCGGTACACGCCTCGCGGATTTATCGAAGCCAAGCCAAGGATAATGGATGGCGTGGCTGGTCTTCGCGTCGTCCCCCGAAAGCCGAGGAAAAAACTTCTCTAAATAATGCAACGAAACATTGTACATCGCTGTACCTAAATCTGTCCCGGTGTGCCCGTATTCTGATGTTTCTCATCGAGAACATTTAAACTATCGCAACAGGTTTTTGAGAAAAAAAAACAAAGATGGCGCCGGAAATGAAGGAGCAGTCCCAGGTAGCAAAAAAGCATCTCCCAAGTAGTAAATAGTACCCTGATAGACAAGCGCCACGAAAAGTAGCAATATTGGCGCGACATTTGCGACATATGCGGCACATGCCGCAATTATTGCGCCAACTGCTACTTTTTGTGCCACTTGTCTATCAGGGTACATTTCGATACAAATGCGAAAAGCTTTTTCTGACGAGTGTGACTTTTCAGCACAAGCCGAAGGCGAGTGTTGCAATCACACTAGTTCAGAATAGTATATTTCGCACGAGTATCGAACAAAATTTTATTTCTCAAGGTGTGAAAATGGGGGTTTACGCACGCGAAGCGTGCGCCATTTTCCCTACGAGTGAAATAAAGTTATCTAAATGGATTGCATATGTTCGTCCGGATGGTAATTATAAGCTATCCTACGTACGAATGTGAACTTTTTGGATGGGTGGTAACATTTGAATATCAGACAGACGGACATACTCATAAGGGACCCATTGAGATCACTTTTTAATAACTAATTTTTTTGTGCTTCCTAAGGTAACAGCATCACTGACGTTACCTTAGGAACACGTCCCAGTCCTTGGACGCTCTTATGTATGTAGATTTCATTCATTCCGAATTTAAGTATTAGAAATCCAATTTGAAATTTGTAATCGTACCTACAAAGATTATTTGATGCACAGAATTTATGCAAGGTTTAAGCCTAAATTATTTTCTGTTGCTAAATTTTTGTCATGTACAGACATTACAGTGTGTAGAAATTAGTACCCACGTTAGTACTACATACGCGAACCAATAATCGGACAGTTCAAAGACGTTAAGTTAGTCAGCTTGTTGAGTGTCGCGCAAATATAATTTTTTCATTTATTTAATTAATACAATGGGAAAGAAATTCTTTTAGTTAATATCAACTAGTTGAGTACATCAGAATTCTCGAAATCTGTGTCCGAAACATTGGAACAAACACTGTCCGAATATCGGGACGTGCCGGTGAAACCGCGTCCATAGACTGGTACATTTGGACTCGCTTGTTATTTTCTTTCATAATAAAAAAAAAATATGTATCTTTCTTTAATTAGTCAATGTGTTGTGGAAAGTACAAACTATCAACTTGACATTGGTTTCAATTATTTTCACAAAAAATGTGTTATCAGCCGATTAATAACTGCCGCAATCTGGTCATGCTTTTAACCGTCCGAGCGTTGGTACATTTACCTTCGGATCGCGTTCGTACGAGCAAACAAATATGGCGTATAAAAAAACGGAAAAAATCATTATTTTGTTGTACATCTGCGAACGATTATTTTCGCTAAGATTTTCGGCAGTTACATTACTTCGAAGCATTCGATAAACGGTGCGTTCATAAATTTCAGCGCCTCTCGTTATTCAAATCGTAATGACAAGATTCAGCGGCCTCGAAATTGACGAAGTTTTACGGGAGAATTCGCGCAACGCTCGGACAGGCCGAAGCGTGTCGCGGCGGTTAGAAGTACGAGGGGGGAGGAGGCGCGTTAATAGGAAGGTCGCACTGATTAAACCTGCGGAGAATAACGAAATGAGAAAACGAATGGAACGAGTTTTACTGCTTACCGTTGGGTAGCCTGTCGGTGAATCGGGAGCGTTCGGGAAGTGGAGGCGACGTCGGAGTTAGCTCGAGGTTTGCCCCCGATTGGACGATCCTCGGGAATGTATTTAATTCGATTGTTGGTGACGGAGAGCGGAGGTCGCGTCGACGAGAGAAGGACGCGACAGGGGGTTGGTGAAAAAAAAAAACGTTGCGAAGCGCTTGTTGCCTGGCTTTTCTGATCTGAAAGACGGGGAGAAACATCGGGCGACGATCCTCGGGAATCCTCGACGATCCGAGAGGCATCGAGCGTAGAAGCGGGCAGGGGGCGCTACTGTTTCCGGCGGAAATGAGGCCTTCGCGACTATCGCCCAACCCACGCCGCTTCCCCGCCGTTCTCGTTGGCGTGCCGGCGGGGCGGAGGGGGGAGGAGGAACGCTGCCGATTTAACCGCCAAGCCGCCTTCCATCACCTGACTGCCCCGAGCCTCGAAGCTCTCTCCAACGGCGAAAATCGTATTTATATTCCATCTCCCGGGCGTTCGTTCGCCAGGTAAACGGGCCAGAAACTATGTAGCGAACGCGACCGAAGGAACGAGTAAGCGGGAAGTCCCTTTTCAACTGCTACGACGACGAACGCCTAACCGCGTACCGACTCACGCTCCTGCCGGCGGAATCTCTGGCGCCAGAAACACTTTTTACGATAATAGTCGTCTTGTTGGATCTAACCGCGATTGGAGAACACGACTCGACTCTGTTGGTCGATCTTAAGCTAATGACGCGAAAAGACTAACGAAAAAGAATGTTGGAAAAAAATCAACAAGACGAGTAAAGCGATCACTCTACAGGAAACCGGCGCGGACTGAGGGACGCTACGAGTGGCGGCGGAGTGGGGACCACACGATCGGAGCGGCAGAGCGCGTGGTGGGGGTAACGCCGACTACGAAAATCGAAAAGAGTCAAGGCACAGTCTTTTTTCGATCAGTTTACGCTATCGCATTATTCGAATGCACGAAGATAGTGTGTTTAGTCACGAATTCAAATAATTTATATGTTTTTTATGTTAATTTCAGAGCTTGACAGTACTTCAAGCACTATTTTACGATTTTAAGTACCAACTACACGTACTTTTTGCGTACACGCTCATATTACGAATACTCTATGAGTAGCATGATATCCCGTTTATATTAATATATGATTATCTGTCTAAACTTTTAAATGAGTATAATTTTAACGAGAGTTTATATTTCAAAAGTTATTTTTAAAAAATTCCATTAAAAAAAAGAATTTTATTTTTAATGGTAAAAAGTGAAGAATAGATTAAAAATAGCCGCAAAACCACGAATTACGAAAATGTCAGTTAATGATTTTTTGCAATGAGGAAGCCATGTGCAAATTACTTAACACCTTCCTTAACTCTACAAACCTAATTGCGAAAAGTATTTCAGAAATACTTCAAGTACTTGTGATACTTCGTACTTTGTACTTGAAGTCTTTTTTGGTACTTTTCCCAGCTCATCTGGTTAATTCATGTAAGAGTCTGTCTTTTTGACTCTGAACAATTTTTAAAAAATCTCCAACCACTCGTAATCATAAACGACGGTTGGCGAATAAAAAAAATGAATCGCCACCGTCGAATTTGAATGCCCAGCAATGAGCAGGATGATTCTGCAATCGCGCACGGATATTGTCCAAATTCTACTAACGCAGACAATTTACTATTCACAATTTGTCACTGAATAGCGAAGATTTCGAAAATCCTCTTTGTATTGTAGCACTCAACTGTCTGTTTTTCGTCTTTGAGCCATTTTTAAGAAACTCCAACCGCTCGTAATCACAATAAAAAAATGAATCGCCACAGTGGAGTTTGAATGCCCAGCGATGATCAACATGATTGGAGATTTTTTTGCGCTCCCGAACGGATATTGTCCGAGTTCTATTGACGCGGACAATTTTCTATTCACAATTTCTCGGTAACCAGCGAAGATTTCGAAAATCCTCCTTTTATTTAGTACTCGACCGAGAGACAAGAATATACGTATAGCTACGTGTATTTATATATATATATATATATATCGATACTATGTATATATATATACATATATGGATGCTGGATAGGGGATGAAGGCTGGCATAAAAGAGTAGAGTCTGCGGGAGAGAGAATAGGGTCGGAAGAGTTGAACGAAGGAGGCCTTCCTATTTATATAGAAGAGCACAGGGTATAAGACGGCGAAGAGGAGAACCGTCGGGTAATACCCTGGTTGGTCTTTTTCGAGGATGTAATTTTCGCTGTATGCCGGGATTAGAAGCCAGTTATTCGACTACCGAGTCTGCCAGGCCTGGCAAATACTGTCCTCGTGTGCCTTGAAAAATATCGACCTATTTAACTCGTCTCGCCTCCGATCTTCCGTACAGATGTAAAAAATTTCACCCACACAGATGCGTAGACAAACGCCCCGAGATAATAAAGCAACAAGTATTAACCGAGAAATTTTCATAATGGATCGAGACGGAACGGGTAAATGCGACGAACGCGGGGTACGCAAAAAGGGACGACCGCGCGGAGATGACAAAACTTTTCCGTCCCGCAAGCCCGCAGCCCGCGCGGTAAGACCGGATAATCGGATCTTCCTCGCTCGCGCGGAGGGAAGAAAAAAGGGGTTAAAAAATTATGAAAAAGACACGTTCGCCTCGAGGCGCACGTCCAGTCTAGACTCCGTACTTCAATAACGCTCGCCGACAAGGCGTTAAACGGTTCGGAAATTCCTACTCTCTGCAAAGAACTCGCCGTTGCTAAATCGACCGACCAACGACCTAAGATATTTAGCTCGGTGTCTCGCGCAATCCCGAAAGTCTCGAGCGCACGATAAAAACCCGAATAAAAGGGTCCATATTACTTTGACAAATTATTATTCTTTTTTTTTATTCGTGTTTTCTTAAATCTAAGTTTAACATAAGTTTTCGTGAGTGATAGAGACGAAGGAAATTTCGTGAATTATTTTTTTTTCTTTTTTTTCTGTAAAGCTTTGATGATCAATTAAACGTTGCACGAACGTGTCTCGAGGGTCGGTTGTGTCACTATGTTATTTTAATCGTTTCGAGTGCGAGGCGTTCGATCGGGCACGCCGGAATTTCGATGCCACGCCTGCGACGGCGGAGTCTCGAACGACGAGGCGAGACCACGCAGCTGTGGGAGTCCGACGACGATTTTTAGCGGCAGCGGGAAGCTCGGAGAAATCAGACCGACACCGGCGCAACGATTATCGGTGGCTCCGTCGTCCGTGGCGATTGGGAACATTGTTTTAGTGACCATACCTGGATAACGAGAAAAACTTTTTATTACGACGAAGTTTTCGAACTCGGCAATGTTAATCATTCCATCATGTGTTAAGTTATATCGGGTGCACGCTAAAAATTAAATTCAGATGCTAACTTCAAATGCATAAAGTTCAGCGTAAATCGTAGAGCTTGAACAAAAATTAAAATTGCCAGCACGTTTTTTATATTTCGAGACCGCCGAGTGACAACTTTTTTTTTTACAGAAGACCCAAGAGTTACTGGTGACTCAAACCGCACAGTAAAAAACGTTCGCATATCTAACAAACAGTTCTTGCTTGAGAAAATCAAGATTTTTATTGCACTTCTTAACCTTACAACTTTTTTTTTTATCGCCAAACCAGACGTAAAAAAAATGGTAAATTTAACAAGAAATTGTGGATGTTGAAGAATTTGTTTTTGTCGGTAAATGTTTAAAATTCTTTCACCATGTAAAATATAAGTAAGTAGTTATTCAAAGCTTAACTGCTGGGTTGGACAGTTATAAACGCATTAATTGTTTAAAACAATGGTAAATTTAACAAGAAATTGTGGATAACGGTGAATATTTGTTTTGTTAAATATTCAAGCTTTTTTTACCATATCAATTTTAAGTAAGTAGGAATACAAAGATTATCTTCTGCCTTGGACAGCTTTAAACGCGATAATAGTAAAAAAAAAATGTTAATTTAAGAAATTTGAGTATTGAAGAATTTTTTCGTTTGTTAAATATCCAAACGTTTTTCACCACGTGAACGTTAAGTGCGTTGATATGCAAAGATTAACGGCCGTTTTGGAACGGCTTCAATCGCGTTAATTGTAAAAATAAAAATCAAGGAGCCAAAAAGCTTCAAACGCCCGTTGAAGCGAATCAGCCAAATACTCACTTTTGGAATTCCCATTCGCGATTGTCAAGGGGACAGACCTGCCTGGTCTTGAGCCAGCGAGAGATGCAATGGAAATGGAACGCATGCTGCAGAGCCAAAAGAAATTTTACACAATTAAAAGTTGTGCGCGTGTGTGTATACAAACACGTGACGAGCGTGTATCGTTGCAACAATAAAATCTTCCGGGCATCATCTAAAGGAACGTCTAGGCGAATAGGCAAATCTTTTTCATTTCTTTTTTTTCCTTTTCCAATACTTAGAGAAACGCACATTACAGACGCCCCAAGCGACGGTGCACTCCTCGCTGGTAGCGGATGCCTGATTCGCCTGGCATTCTATGCACAGATCCATTATGTGATTTCTGCATATAGCGCAGTTGTCCACGACGATGTCTGCAAAGCAAAACGGAGCACATAAAATTTCGTTACTTTGGCGAGTTTTTCGAAAACTGATTGACGAATAATTAAAAACTTCGAAACTCACCCCAAGCCCACAGTGCCACGGCATTCCACTGTAAAAATAAAAATAAAAAAAACATAATATTATACTCGTTCAAGAGAAGTGTCATGCGCGCGCAGCCGCGAAACATCGCGATGACAAAGCGCCGAAAGAAAGACAGGTTAGAAAGGTGTATTTGCGAAAGGATTAATCGACTGTTGGACGGATTCGTTATATGGCTCGTACAGCGTGTGTCCGAAGGTACCTTTTTCACTTCGAAACGCTTTTTGTCTCCCTTGCCGCTGCTCGAAGTCGGCAAATCGCTTCCCTCGTCGTCAATGTCCATTGCAGAGGCCATCTTAGAATTTTGATATTTTCCACATCCCGGAGAGGCGGCCATGGACACGGTCCCGATTATCGCGCACCTTACGGCTTTTTCGAGCACGAATATTTCAATTTTTACCGGTCAAGATTCATGACAAGGCACGTACAGCGTACGCCCTCTGAGGGCGATTATCAAGAGGTAAATTGCTCGCGAAAGAAAGAGGACACAGCGAGCAATCAGGTACGAGAATTTTGTCACATTTTGTCTTCGTGCCGGTAACACAGATAAGGTGGGAAGCGTAACAAATATATAAATATATGAAAAAGAGTTTTTTCTGCACGAGAAAACATGCAGAAAACGCATAATCGAGGGATAAATAGTACATTACTCCACGAGGGCGAAAAACGTTTTTCTGACGAGTGTGAGTTTACAGCACGAGCCGAAGTCGAGTGCTGTAATCACACGAGTTAGAAAAAGTGTTTTTTCCCGACTGCGCTAAAATAACCACATTCCTTGCGTGCAATACGGGTGGAAAATAAGCTATTATTAACCGATGATCATTATTAACATGTGCGCATGCGCGGTACAATTTCATTACTCCCTAGGGAGTAACAGGGCTCATTACTCCCGCTGAAAGCTCTATTACTCGCGGAGGAGTAACGGTCATTGGCGAAGATGACGATTTTGCGACGCAAGAAATGTCGTTATTTTAACGAAATCGGAAAAAAAATATCGTATGCGACAAGGGAGGAAGTGCATTTTCACCTCGTGTGAATTTCTGCCCTCGCTTCGCTCGGGCATCAAACTTCACACTCGGTGAAAAAACGCACTTTCCTCCCTTGTGGCATAATATACTATTCGCACGAGGGATGTACGAAATTTTTCATCACAAGGTGCGAAAATGGCGGTTTTACGCACGCGAAGCGGGCGGAAAAGTGGCCATTTCCGCACCGAGTGATGAAAAGTTCCTTTTATTCGCATCTATCGGGAATTTCGAGCAGGATCCGGCTGCTTGTTTTAATTTAATTATCGTCTGTTCGAGGGCTCACCGACTGCCCGCAATCCGACAAACCGACAAACCGACTTTCTCCAGGGTACAAATTATTCTGTAAAAAAAAATCACTTTTTTTTACATAAAAAATTAATAACCGACGCTTAGATAATATTTCGATTTATTATTAAACGTGCCTACACGATACAAATTGGGGGACAACACAATTTTTTTTTTTTTCGATATAATTTTTTTTTTCATACGGTAGTAAACGGTACTTATACGCGAAAGTAAGACAAACTTCTTTTTCTTTTCTTTCTTCTCTTTTACATACAGCTCTGTGTCTGCTGCTTCGCGTTTTAATGCATTTCGATCGAATAATCATAACAATAATTGTAATAATAATAATAATAATCATAATAATAATAATACAGTTGTTATATTCCATGATGAAGGGGATATGAATTTTCATTCAAGTTGTTGTTCAGATCATTTTTCTTTTTTTTTCACGGACTATCACAAACGTTGATTGCTGGTTCGAATTCGTGTGTTTATGTGTTTTTTTTTTCTAGATATGATCAAGGATCGGTGTAATGGACTTACGGACAAAATCGTGTCGCTAAGAAACCTCTCGCCTATACATTACATTTCTTCTTATTCATCTTATTTTTTGTTTGTATTTTTTTTTTACTTAATTTTTTTTTCTCAAAGTCCGTCCGTACGTAGGCAGGCAGGCAGACAGACAGGTAGGCGGGCAGGCAGGCAGAGACATAGGCAGGCTTTAGAAAACCGCGAATTGATCTAGTTACATCGCTACAGCCGCGCCTTCGAGGAAAGAAAACCTCGTTGACAAAAAACGAGGCGGTACACACGTAGAGTACAAGGGTAGGTTCGTTTTTTTTTAGTGTTTTTTTTCGTTCGTATTACGACGAGGTGCTCGACAACGACGTCACGAGACCGTTACATTATCCTCTATCATACAAATACAGTGAGACACGTATTTCATTTATTTTCACATATTAAGAATATAGTATGTCTAGGTACTTTGAGGCAACGCATAGACGATACGAGTGTCGAGGATCGAGCCGGTCATCGAGACTCACGGGAGGGGCCAGGCGAGAATATACACACTCTTGTATAATCGGGTCAGTTGGCAATTGAAAAAGTTGGATATCACATTTATATTAGATTTCATTTTTTTCATTTTTTTTTTTTCTTTCGCAACAACACCATCGAATCGAAAGGGGCGCGTTGTTTTTTAAGGAGGGAGTCTCGCTGCGCGCTGACTTCGCATAAGTTCGACAACAATAAGAGAAAATTGCAAGTACTTCTTGATGGTGTAAAAATCTGAAAAAAATCATGTATACTAAAGGTACCGAGAAGATTAATTTTGCATAATAATAATTGCAAAATGTTATTAATAAATTCATCAAAAAATTAATTGGTTAACAAATTATCCGGCAAAAAAACTTTTTTTTTAATGAAAATGATTCGTTTATTTTTCTGAATACGTATGAATTTTTTCAGATTTTTAAGTAATCGTTGATTTTTGTTCTATAAAAAAAAATAAAAAATCAACGATTACTTAAAAATCTGAAAAAATTCATACGTATTCAGAAAAGTAAACGAATCATTTTCATAAAAAAAAAAGTTTTGTTGCCGGGTAATTTGTTAACCAATTAATTTTTTCATGAATTTGTTAATAACATTTTGCAATTATTATTATGCAAAATTAATCTTCTCAGTACCTTTATTATACATGATTTTTTTCAGATTTTTACACCATCAAGAAGTACTTGCACTTTTCTCTTATTGTTGTCGAACTTATGCGAAGTCAGCGCGCAGCGAGACTCCCTCCTTGAGGATGTTGCACTCGTACATTCCCAGTCAAAAGTAAGAGACACTTCCTAATGGTATAAAAATCTGAAAAAATGCAACTGTATTAAAGGTGCCCAAAACATCATTTTTAGCTAATAATAATGTCAAAAAGATATTAACAAATTGCTAAAAAAATGTTCGACAAATCATAAGTAAACCTTTTTTTTTCTCTTTTCAAATGAATTCATTCATTTTACAGAACGGTTGGCGCAGCTTCGTAACTTTTTATGTGTAGTATAGAATCGTGATGCGGGAACTTATCCGAAATTCATGTCTCTACATGGATTTTACAAATCAAAAAGAAAATTTGAAATGTAAGAAAATTCTAAAAAAATTCATATGGATTCTGAAAAATCAAGGAATTCATTCAAAATGAGAAAATAAAAGGTTGTCTGATTTTTTTTTAACTCAACCTGTTAATAATATTTTTGGCCTTATTATTATTATGCAAAATCAAAAGTCTTGATTTCATTAATACAGCTGATTTTTTTTCAAATCTTTGGCATATCGCGAAGTACGGAAATTTTGATCGAATTAAACTTTCGGTTAGGAACGAATGTGTGATACATCCTTAATCTTCTCACGCCGAACTAGTGCGGTCGAGCAAAAGCTGCGAGATTCAGTGAAAAAAAAAACTCGCAATCAATGCCTGCGTCTCTTCGTGAACTCTCTCAATCCTGTCATCGATACTCGTACCGTCGACGTCCCATTGCTGTTCTTGTTTTTTTTATCAATCTCCAATATATTACTAACTTTTTCAATATAATAAGTCATTACGGCGTTATCGTATAGTTTAACGCTGTGACAGCGACGACGAGAAGCGCATGCAAATTAAACTGAAACGTAACGCAAGCGGTGTGCGACTTTAAACTTATTGCCTCCTCCACTCATTCTCACTCTCGAGCTTTATCCATTTTTTGTTTCACTTAATCATCCCTCTTTCATCTCTCCCGCTATCACGATATAATAAATATCCTTACGCCTTTTTTTATCATTTTCAACTTCATTTCATTCTTCTTGTTCATTTTCTTTTTTTCTTTTGTTTTTCATATTTACAATTGGAATTTTTCCTAAAACATTCAAATCCACGTGAAAATCTTCCGATGATAAAATATCCCAGACACACGAAGATGAAAATTTGTCGTTTACTATGTTATTTGGTTGTGCATATAATCGATTCGAGCTCGTTTCACGGAGTCACACGATCTCGGGCCTCTGCGGCGTCGAGAAACGGCACCGCTATCGTGCGTCCCCGTCGACGAGGCCGAGATAAAAACTAATCGCAGTTTTGTTATTATTAATTTTTTTTTCTTCCACCTCGCTTTCATCCTCCTTTTTTCCCATACAATATCTCGTATAACATTAACTCCCTTGCCGACTACGCGTTATGTAAAATAGAATTTTTGTTGTCTGTGTCGTCAGAGAAAAAAAGGGTCTCCCGGTACATCGTGACGTGCCAATGGAATGGTTTTTATTTGCTTTTTTCTTCTTCTTCTTCATTTTTTTTCTTCTTCATTTCGCTATAAAATTATTATCGATCACTATTTTTTTCTTGGATCTAAATGTTCAGTTTGGTATGGCACAAATGGTCTGCTCAATAATCCTTCGGATCTTTTTTTTTCTTTTTCTCTCATTTTTATTTTTTATCATCATCTTTTTCTTTTTCCTCGTTCGCAAAAAAAAAACGGCGGTCGTGCGCGCGCATGTGTGTTTTATGCGTGTGAATGTGTGATTTTCTTTTCGTGTTCACTATAAACTCTGTCAGTACGAGCGTGGCTCTTGTAAGCGTGTGATTGCAATTGCTACTACGGATCGACGAAAGTTTGGAAAAAATGCGAAGCGAAGCGAACGTTCCAGCGATGGGACCGATATAATTAATTAAATATGGATAATTTTTTCTTCTTTTTACTCTGTGGTGAAAAAATATTTTTCTTTTTTAAATCTTGTTTACGAACACGTATTTTTTTATATTTTTGGTATTGTCGATTAAGCGGTTCAACGATAATTTCAAAGCTTCGATCGCTTTGCTAAATTTTCGACTCCAAAGTATCAATACTCTTTCCGACGACTACACCCGTGACAAATCAACGATCTTATTTATCCTCAAGGACTCCTCGATCTACAAATTTAAACGAAAAACATTGGTTACTTCGATATCCGCGTCTCGTCGACTGGAACATCCACCTTGCTTCTTCAAATTTCCATCGACAAAATATTTTTTAAAATATACAATTTAAAAAATGCTACGATCATACTTTAGGCCCGATTCGGATGTACTATGTTGCAAATTTTTTTTTTTACGGCCCGAAATAGTACATTTCGATACGAGTGTGAAAAAACTTTTTCTGACGAGTGTGAGTTTGCAGCACGAGCCGAAGGCGAGTGTTGCAATCACACGAGTTCAGAAAACGTTTTTCGCACGAGTATCGAACAAAATTTTATTTCACAAGGTGTGAAAATGGGGGTTTTCGCACGCGAAGCGGGCGAAAAAACCGCCATTTTCCCACCGAGTGACATAAACTTAATTGTGTCGTGAAAAAAAATAAGATAAAAATAATAACATTTAAAAAAAATGAATAAAAGCGACAGAAAGCGTTGGGTTCACTTGGAGACTCGACTAATCTCTATTGTTTCTTAATATGTCTTATAAACTCGAAGCAGCCTTGTCATCACATCTGCAGGCACCTTAAACCGGCGTTTATCTATTTATCTTTTATTTTCTATTTTTTTTTTCAATTTTTTTTTCGTCCAAGAAAACGTGATCGACTGATCACAGCGTTAGATATTGTCACATCACCACGTTCATATGTAGTACATAGGGTGCAGACAATCTCTCTCTTTCTCTCGCTCTCTCTCTCTCTCGCTCGCTCGCTCGCTCTCTCTTTCTCTCGATCTAAATGCAACGACTGTTGAAATAGTGGCTCTGTGCTACGGGGCCTCATGTACGTTTTCACCATTGTCCTCGAGGACACTGGAATACGGCAGTTTGACGTTTTTAACCACTTAGATAATATCTCGAATGTGACTTTTTTTTAACTCCTGCATCAATATTTTTTTTATAATCTCTCGTTCTCCAAAGATTAATGGTAACGTCACAACGTACACTGGCAACGTCGCGCTATAATTCTATATTATGTCATGGCGCCTCTTATTTATCTGTATTTTTTTTCCATTTTTTTTCACCTCTAATATCGTATAGCAGATACGACGGAAAAGCCATGGAAATAAAAACGTTCACCGAGTCACCATCGATACCTTCACACGTATTTCTTAATATTAAGTAAAAAAATGCAACGAAACTATAATACCCATAACAACGATTGGTAAGAATTAACAATAGAACACAGACGATTTCCCGGCTAAATATCGCTTATGAAGAAAAACAATTCTCTCAATTAGTGTTGGTTTCATTTTTTTTATCGAGTATTATTACGATTACGAGAATACGATTGCCGAAAAAAAAATTCGTCGACTCTCACCTCGATGTTCGACAGAGACGTCACCGAAAATTAGCTCTCGCGGAGAATCGGAGCGGAGGAGCACGATCGACCAAAATAAAAAGTCGCTCTCCAATCGGGATTCTCAATTCGGCAGAAAGAAAATGAATGTGCGATACTCATCTCTAGTGGGGCGTCGGAACGATCGAGCGGAAGAGTAGAAGAATTTTCGCAAGTACACTGCCGTCGAGCACACACACGCACACACCGGTGCCTCGTGCCGAGATAACAGCATCGACAACATAACTGAACCTCCTCGCGAACATCTTTGGTATCTTAGCAATACACTAATATCCAGAGCAAGTCGACCCCGTCTCACTGCGTAAATCGGGAGGCTTGGACAGAAGAAAAAAAAGAGAACTAAATCCGACACGATGTAAACGCGATTATGGGGTGTAAAAAAATATTTAAAAGTAAAGATTGAAAATTCCAGAGTTTCGTGTGGTCATGGTTCGTGCTGCACTCCAAGCAACTGCACAAACGCAGGAGAGAACGGAAACAAAACAAATTGTTATAATTGATTTTTCAAAAGTTCGTTTAAAATCTATGAATCTTATTTATCGAAAGAATCTTCGACGCTTCGAAATATTTTCGCCACGACAGACACTTAATCGTTAAGTTGAGAAAATAATTGTGTCTTTGTTTGTTCGTATATTGCAAGCAAAGTATTATCCGTATCATCGTCACTCCGTAGATACACTTACGACGAATATTTGTGTTCTTTTTTTAAATCTTTATTATTTTTTATTTAATTTTTGTTCTTTTACCTTCGATGAATTTGTTAGCTCCGTGTCGATTGGCGTTTGGAAATATAGAATTCTGAAACGTACTCGGCAAACGGCAACAGTTCGGCTTCACTGAAAGTTCCTTGATTCGGCAGGGGTTTCCGAAGATCCGACGTCGCACCGAAGCCTTCTTCGCATTCCCCTACTCGTTCCGAAGTAAACGCGCACCTCGGTTAAAGTTTCTTCACACGATTCAAGTAATTAATCGCGGACTGTGAAGACCTTCGACTTGGGTATCTATCTGAGGATAATGCTGGGTGTCCGGTGGACCCCAGTCATGGAGATTGCCACTGTTGGCGAGCCGGTGAGTGAGACGATGAGCTATCGAAAAACCACCGCTGCCTTCCAACTGCGTCAACACGAGGATCACTTGCCTGTGTAAATTTTAAAAAAATATATAAAGAAAAGGCAGATGATTAATTTTTGTGCAAGGACCGAGCTCGAGACAGTATAATCGAAGAGCAGACCGACCTGTGCAAAGGGGGAACACTATCCGCAGTCCTGAGCTGCCCTCGGGTCGACACGACGTTGTAACTCTCGTAACAATCGCACTTTACGTGAATCCACTTGTTGTCGTGACGATTTTCCACCATAACGACCAAGCCGGCCCAGCCTTTGGTCAAATAGTACGCGGTCATTCCCTCTCGACCCTGCGAGGTGCAAGAAAAATGCGATTACGAAAAAATACCAGTACAAAAAAATGGATTACGAAATAATACTATTACTAAAAAAAAACCAGTACAAAAAAATTGATTACGAAATAATACTATTACTAAAAAAAAAACCAGTACAAAAAAATGGATTACGAAAAAATCGATTACGAAAAGAAGGGAAGAATGATTGAGAACACAATCGCAGACCTCGTGCCGCTGTCCCTTGGCCAGCGTCAGGCTGATTATAGCGTCGGCCAGTACGAACGCCGGCGGTGAAATTTGCTCGACCAGTAGCCTCTTCGAGCTGTGAATCGCGAGAACGTACTCGGGATAACTCGACGTGTCCTCCATGCCCGTGTGCCAGTGATTGAAAGCCAGGCACACGACGATGTAGAGATCCCGTTCCAGCATCTTGTGACAACCGACGAAACCGCGCACCTGCCGCTTACTGTGCTCCACCAGACGGCCGACCTCGGGCGCCGCGGCCGAGCGCGTGCGAAAAACAACGACGCACAGATCTAGCTGGGATCGTTGAGATTTCTCCGAATTCCTGTTTCAACGGTAAATCCTTCTATATTCTCCGAACAACTTTCGACGTTAAAAAGCACTATTTTGAAAGAGCATTGTTCAATTTGTTTCTTATCGTTACAATGTACTCTACCCTCGGAGTTGATCCTACGTTTGTTTATTTTTAAAAAAAATCATATTTATTTCACCCGATGCAAAAAATTGCAGTTTTAGGCAGGATTCGCTTAAAACTCCCATTTTCACACCTCGTGAAGTAAAATTTTTTACGATACGTGCGAATTTGTTTTCTTAACTCAAGTGATTGCAACACTCATTTGAAACAGGTTTATCGCACTAGTATCGTAATGTATGATTTCCTAACGCGTGCAAGTAAAATCCCGCTTTCCGTTTCTGTGAAGTGAGCGCTGAAAGCATCTTTGTACGCATTATGGTACTTTTTTCGCACTAGTGCGAGAAAGTGCCGTTCCGCGTACACTTCCCAAAAACGTAAAGCGTGATTTTCGTGAATTTATTTGGAATAATTATGTGAATGGCATGGGCGTCGAAAGGAGAGTCCTGACTCGTGTGAATTGCAAACTCGACAATTCCCTTTCTACGTCCTTGCCATGCAAATAACTATTTATTAACACATACCTCTGGCCCTCTTGGAAAAGGGTGAATTCTGTTTCTGTTGGCTCGAGCACCGTTAAAAGCACGCAGGAGAGATGCCTCAACGAGGACAGCGGCGGCAAAGTACCGCGCAACCGTACCTCGCTCCAGCCGACTCTCGTCTTGCAGATATCAATGCAATCGAAGTACTTCAGCACGTCATCGAACGATATCCAAAAAACACCGTCGGAAGCACCGTGCGGCATCAGCATCTCTCGCAACTGCGGCGTCCATATCGGACTGTCGTCCGACCAGTCGCCCTTCCAGCTGTAGTGGCCCCAAGGATTTCGCAGCCGCAGCAATCTTATTCCCTGAAAAACAATTTTTAATCGATAGAGTTGAAAAAAAAAATGCTGAATCCCATAAATCGAGGTCTCACCTGGACATCCCGGACGTCGAGGACCGAGTACGCATGTCTGTAAGAACGGGAGAAATTAAATTTAAAAAAATGAAATTTCAAAATATCGTAGTTGTTTATATTGTTTTTTTTTCAGGTCACCTTGGTCTCAAACCCTTCCGTTGATACTCGTCTTCGTCGACCTTCATGTTACCGCCTCCGCAGCTGGCGCCCATGAGAAACATGGCTTGCCGCGACGACAGCAGTTGCGCCCATATGAGATCCTTGTCGAGCTCGTCCTCGCTGGGCAGCGCGGATGGTTGAAGAGGCACGCTCTCGCACGGAGCACCGGTCAGCGTGGCGAGACCCTCGATCGCGCGACCGGAAACCAAAGCCTCGTAGCATCCGTGAATCTTTGCGACAGCTTTCTCGATCAGGGGCACCCAAAGCTGTTTTCTTTTCGCCTGTGAAAAAATAAATAAATAATAAACATTTTCGTACAAATAACTCTTCCTAATTTTCAGCACTGCAAAAAGATATTAAAATAAATGAGGAATCCATGTGCTAATTACTTTGCATCATTTTTTCATATTTGTGAAAAGCAAGTTTCCTCTATGAGGCAAAAAGAAAAGAATACACATTTTTGTGCAAACAACGCTTCATTTTCAACTCCGCAAAAAAAAAAAAAAGCAAAAACAAATCGTTCTAAATGAGAAAGCCATGTGCACCATTTCTTCATATTCGTGAAAATCAAGTTTCCTCGATGAAGCAAAAAAAAACTATTTTTAAGAGTTAACGGTAATTTAAATACTTAAAAAAAGAAGAAAAAAAAGTAACTCTGAATATTAATGTTCATCGTTCGGACCTGTGAGTAAACGAGGTGTCCGCGCTTGTCACATGGAAGAAGGTCGTCGACGAGGACGGTCGTCCACTTGCCGTCCTTGCACAGTCTGACCTGATAAGCGCCCTCGGGGCAGGTCTCCCTCATGACGAGTACCCGCCTGACGAGTTCGTCGCTCTCGGCGAGGACCGCGAGGGCCGAGAGTAGCCAGCAGTTACCCAAAACTCCCTGCGATATGTCGGACGGCAGGGGAGTCCTGAACACGGCCCATGGCAATTTCGAGTCGACGCTCGAGTCGACGTTTATCTGATGCGGTCTTCGCCACTGCACCACATGATTATCTTTCGTCTCCGCGGGATTATAGTACAGGGATTTCGGTGCGGGAGGAAAGGAGTCGTCGACGAAAGGTTCGTTGGTCTCCTTGCAGTAGCGAACGATTCTCTCCCACTTGTCGAGTGCCTCGCGTTCCTCGATGTGCCGGAGATTCTCCATTACGACGCTCTCCTGCCGCTGTATGCGCAGAGTGCTCGTGCCCGGTTCGCTTATCTGCCTCGGCCTCTCGCCGGCGGCCTGCGACAGCGTCTTCGAACTTTGGCACATTTCGCATATTCCGATGCCGCTCTTGTTCTCGTAGGTGCAGAGTTTGCACTGCCACTGCGTCTGTCCCGGGCTCGGAGCCTCCTTGCTTCTCGAACCGAGTTTCTCCGAAGCTCCCGAGCCGTTCCTCCTCACGGAGTTTCGATGCCTCGGCGTAACGATCTTCGAGTTCGCGTGAGGCGGACAAGTGAGTCTCGGACCGGGACTCCGCTGTCCCGAGACGCGATTCTCGAGTCTCGGAACTTCGAGGAAATCAGCCAGAGTCTTGCAGGCGTTGCAGTTCTGAGCCGTGAGAGGATTCCTGAGTGTGCAGGACGGACACACCCAGCTCTCGCCCTTCCTCAGCGTCGGATCCTCAGCATGCGTGACGCTTCGGAGTTTCGAGCCGCCGCAGGCCTCGCAGGTAGTCCTGGTCGCTGGATTCAAGAGCGTGCATTTCTTGCACGTCCACGACGGCGGGGGAGGGTCGATGTGGTCCTCGAGGTCGGACTCGGCGGTGGCCAGGGTGGCTTTTGGTGGTGTGTATCTGACGCTGTCCCGCGAAACGACGATCGGAGACTCGATCGGTCCCCGACAATTTATGCCGTCCTTCGTCACAGTTATGAGACTCGGCTGGAGCAGCGATGCGGGACTCCTGGAGGAACCGCATATGTCGCATCCCGTCGACCACAGGGGATTGTAAGCGTAAGAGCATTTTCTGCAGGTCCACATGCGCTTGAGAGGACTCGCGGTGCTCGCAGTTTCGACGGGGCTCGTCGATTCGCTGTGAGCCCTCAGGCTCGTCAGGCCGAGTTTGTTGGCTGCGGCGCCACCTCCGGCCATGGCGCCCTGTTTCTTCGGCAGAGGCGGCGGCGTGTCCGGGTCCGTTATTCCGATGTAAGAGTACTTCGGTCTCGAGTTGAAGGCGACCGAGTGAGGCGGCACGGCCGGTGGATCCTCGTCGTTGAGGCTCCGGCGATTGACGACTTTCTTACGGGTTGCTCGAGCCACGGCGTCGACCTCGGAGTACGATCTTCTGTAGGCCAGGGGACCAGCCGACGAGAGCGGTCGCGGCTCCCAGGAGGGCACGCTTATGACGACGCCGCTGCACGGCGCCGAGGTCCGTGGCGCTTCGCACGCTTCGCACTGCTCCAGTTCCGAAGCGTTGTCGAGCGTGCAGTTGTCGCAGCTCCAGAGAGCGTCGTCCGGCTGAGGAACCTCCGATACTATGAGACTCGTCGGGCGTTGCATGACGCTCTCGCCGATTTTCTGGACGACCGAGCCGTTCGAGAGAGATCTGCTTACTTTGGACTTTACTCGCTCGTAGACCGAACCGCCGTGCCTCTTCGGCGAGGAGCACTGCGAACTCTCAGGGACGCCCGCGTACGACAGACCCGGCGCATCCATCGTCTCGACCGGCGGCAAACTCCAGTCCTCCCTGTTCGACTGGCCTCGCTCGCCACGGCTCAGACCGCTCAGCTGCGCCATACTCGCCGCTATGTCCGATCGAGCCTCCTGCCTGAGGCTACCGAGCTTCAGCGCTTTCAGCCTCTTGCCGCGGCGAACTCCTATCAGCTTTCCGTTCGTCTGGGCGATCGAGGAACTCGCCCCGCAAGCCGCGCACAGCGGTGTCGCGCTGCAGCTATTCGTCTGGAGACAACGTATGCACGTCCATCGTGTCACCAGGAGCGGCAACGACGGCGAACGATGCTTAGGCGCTCGATCACGCTGATAACTCTCGCCGGACCACGAGCATCTCCGCGAGGAACCACTCCTCGGCACGTTCGACGGCGCTGACTCGCTTATCTCGATGCTGAAAAACAATTTTGAAGACGTGTTTTTAGTGTGAAATTTTTTTGGAGGTGGAGAGAGTCATTAAATAATGCGGGAAGTGGGAAGTGAACATTGAAAGCGTACCTAGGAGGATCTCGGGAGCGGGATGCGGCGCAGGTGAAACTTTGTCTTCGGTCTCGAGATTAATGTGATTTTTCCGGAAACTGGGTTTGAGAAAAATTGACCCTTTCACTTTACACTTTGAAAAATCTTTCAGATAGAAAGAGACAACGGTACACACTGTGAATCAACAAATAAATTGCTCAACTCGCAGAGAGCGTTTTGATTGTAATATTTCAAAATCATCGATAATGTTATTTCAATGAGCGTAGTAATAAAATTGTCAGTACTTCGTTCGGTGTATAAGTCGCTTGGTTAGTAAGCACAAAAAAAAATTGTTTTGTGTTAACTAATAATGTTTACAAAACAGATAGGAAACTAGATTTTACCAAACTTGATTGCAATTGTTCATTAAACAAATAAATAAATAAATTAATTGCCTAATTCGCAAGGAGAATTTCGATCATGGTATTCTAAAATCATTGATAATCTTTTTCTAACAAGTATACTAATAAAATGCTCTCTAGTCCGTTTAGACTAATAACATTTACAAAAAGAATTGAAAATTAGTTTTACCAAATTTGGTTGCAATTGTTCATATAACAAATAAATAAGTAAATAAATTTACAAATAAATAAATTGCCCAATTCGCAAGGAGCATTTAAATCTCGGTATACTAAAATGATCGATAAACTTTTTCCACCAAGAGTACTAACAAAATTCTCCGTACTCCGTTAGGTACATAAATCGTTCGTTCAGCGTGCAAATAGAAACTCCGTTCAGTCTTAACTAATAATGGTGATGAAACGAATTAGAAGCCAGTCGTACCAGATTTGTTTGCAATGGTTCACTTAACAAATAAATAAACAAATAAATGTACAAATGGATAAATTGCCCAATTCGCAAGGTGCATTTAGATCACAGTATTCTCAAATCATCGATAATCTTTTTCCACCAAGAGTACTAACAAAAATCTCCGTACTCCGTTAGGTACATAAATCATTTGTTCTGTGTGCAAACCAGAACTCCGTTCCATTGTAACTTATAATGTTGACGAAACGAATTAGAAACCAGTCGTACCAGGATAGTTTGTAATTCTTCATTTAACAAATAAACAAATAAATAAATAAATAAATAAATAAACAAATAAATGCAAATTCTCAATAGCCTCACCCAAGAGCAAGCAGCGTGGTATGCTGTTGTTCGTCCCCAAACCCGTCCCCGGAAGGATTGTTCCCAGCACTCTCTCCTTCGACGGGACCTCCATGTTCGCTGCGAGTGGTCTCCGTGGCTTGCAGCCTGGCGGGCGGACTGGTCGGAGCGGAGGCGGAGAACGATGACGAGAGCGAGGACGACGACGATGAGGATACCGAGGACGACGGCGGTGTGTTGTATGACGTTTCCGACGGTCTCGGCGGCGGCGACGTCGTCGTCGTCGTCCGGGGCGGTTCCGGGGAATTCGGCGATAGCCTAGAGTTCGGCGTCTCGTCTGACTGTCGGGCCCTTAGGCCGCAACTTTCGCAGATCGGTATTTCGGTTATGTTCGTTTCGTTCACGAGGGCGCAACAGCCGGTGCAACGCCATCGCGTGCTCTTTGGATGCTTTGTAGCCATAATCGGCCGCGTCGGAATTTCATGGCTCCGGGTTGCTTGGTCGGGATAATCGGGCTCCCGCGAACGGGCCCGGCGTGGCCTGGCCGCTGCACCACCGTGTTCCTTGATGCCCGCCACCCTCGGCCCGAGCCCGGGAGTCACTGCCGCCGACAGTTCGTTGCCGTCGACGCTTCGAACGCTAAGCAACGACACGCGAGCCTCGTCCCTCTGGAGCACCAGTTCGAACAACCGTTCCAACGACAATGAACATCAATCAGCGTCTTCGAAAAAGTCGGCAGCATCGCTCTCCTCCTCGTCGATCCGACTCTCATGCTCGTCCTCGGACATCCAAATTTATTTAGCGTGCATAAGTTGTTAGTCGCATTTCTGGTACTCGTCATTGTCATATGTTCGACGGCGGCCATGTTGGTCCAGCACGAGGCACACCGAGCAGAACACACACTCGCAGCAGCCCGCCCGTTGATTCCTTATTTATCTTCTTTTATTTTTACTCTCCCTTGCCTCTAAAAAAACTTTTATTTGTTATGGTTTTTGTCTATATCACAGTTCGTGCGCTTCAATTGTTTTTTTTTTTCGGTCCGTTTTGAGTTTTTTTTATTCGCTTTTATTGCAAACTTTTCGGAACAATCCGCGTCCATAGAGGGGGAGGGGGAAGGGGATTTTTTTATTTTCTCCTTTTTTTCTGAGACACCAACCGTGGTCGCACACGCTCGCGCCACGGCTACCCTCGACTTTCTCGGCAGCTCGTCAGACCCCCGTGAAACCCCCGGGACCGAGCGTCGAGACGCCACGACCTTAACCCATCGTCGGGATGAACACTCGCTGGAACTTCATCCGCGCTTCCTGTCCTCAATGTTTTTTTCACCACTCGGCGACACGGGACTGCCTTCCTTTTTTTTCGAACCCTTATAACCCGACACTAGCAGGATTACCCCGAAGCCCTCGACGACCGCAGTCGCCGTTGTGTTGACTACGCGAATGTAACACAGGACCGTCGCCACCCCCTTCGATAGGCGCTACGAGCGGGCTTTCTTCTCCCCGCCAAAAACGACGACGAGTTCTGACTCCGTTCGATCGAAATTTCAACGATCGTGCGGTGACTGCAGATCACACGATGATTGCTGTTTGTTCCAAAACAATAGAGCGAAATTTATTGACTCGCAGTTCGAATTTTGCTCATCGTTGTAACGAGAAGATTTTCGTAACTACGCGATACGGCACTGCCGAACATAAGGGATGCTAGGATTTAGCGCCATCTGCTATAAATGAAAAAAGTTGCACGGAACCTTGTATAACGGTAGGATCAATTCAGTCATCACAAGTCCCTGTGGCGCAGAGGATAGCGCATTGGACTTCTAATCCAAAGGTCGTGGGTTCGATCCCCACCAGGGATGCGACTTTGATGGGTTTCACCCGTCATTATTTTTTTGTTCATCCTATTTTTATCGCTATTGTTCTTTGACCACGATTTTCTTCGAATTTCAGTATCATCGAGCTTGCAGAAAACAAACGGTGGCGACTGCTTCGATTCCGTCGTTCTACGTCTTTACGTCTTTACGAGACGGACGCATCTCGAGCTACGGCGAATGATACCGGAAGGAGGAGCGATAGCGAGTTTTAGGTAAGTGTTTTTTAGTTTAAATGGCCAACGTGCGGTTGCTCACCGCACATGATAACTGATAACGGTCATAAGTCATAACGAAAGGATAAAACCGCGAAACATTCGTCGAATACACGGAACGTACAGGATAATTTCTTTCAGTAACAACGACCTTCGCGAATATGCCAGCACGATTTTATTGTCCTGCCTTCGAAGCTCTTAAGGTGAAGTGAAAGTCACGTGACGGAGCTACGAGTGTGAGAGATAGCGGCATTGGACTTACGGTGGTCCGCGAGAGAGCGACAGAGAACGTGTTTCATTTCACCTTAAGGTGAGTTGAAACATGTACCACGTGACATATGAATGCAAGAGAAATAGTAGCTTTTTTCGAATCAATGCTACGTAAAAATGGTCGACATTTTGGGTTAAAGCGAAGTATCATCGGAGAAGGTTTTGAATTCTACATCGCTAATATGTACTTTGCTATTTCGTGAAATGTCATTACAGTTTTTGTTATCGACTGAGTCTGTTTCATCTCGCTTTAAGCGCATGTGCAATACCGGGGTCGGTAACGAAAACTGTAATCCACTTTTTTCACGAATTCTGGTACTCGAGATCAAAAGAAAAATCTCATCGAAAGTCGAGATGATATTCGCTTTGGATGGGACTTTTCTTTCGACCGTACATACGAGAACCCGTGAAAAAAGTTGATTATAGTTTTTGATACCGACTGAGCCTGAGATGAACGGGGAGGAAGGTGTTTTATATGGTTTTCAGGCGAGGTGAAACAGACTCAGTCAGTAACAAAAACTGTAATGAATGCCGTTTTGAGACCGCAGACCGCTGAGGAAAAGAAAATTGTCTTTACTTACGTCTGGAATTTCCTTTTTCCTTAGCTTTTTGTGATCTCAAAACGGTATTTATAACAGATTTTTTTACCGGCACCGATATTGCACGTCACCTTAAGACCATATGAAACACCCCCCTCCCCGTCCATCCCGGGCTCAGTCGGTATCAAAAACTGTAATCAACTTTTCTCACTGGATCTCGCATATACGGTCAAAAGAAAAGTCTCATGGGAAGCCGAAATGATATCCGCTTCCGATGAGACTTTTCTTTTGACCGTATATGCCAGAATCCATGAAAAAAGTTGATTACAGTTTTTATTACCGACCGCGGTATTGCACATGCTCTTAAGGTGAAGTGCAACTCCTCGATCGGTAACCAAAACTGCAATCCAAAATTTTCTAAGACAGTTAATTTTTAGGGAACAATACGAAAACGGTAAACTATGCGCAGTAATTCTACAGTTCACTATGTGCTCATCATTTTCCTGAGAAATACATGGAGTGGGAGATTTTTGGGTTGCGAAATTGCAGCTATCTCTCTCGCACTCATTGCGGTTACACTTCACCTTAAGGCCATGTGAAAGATGTACATGACATATGAGTGCGAGAGAGATAGATGCATTTTTCGAATCAATGCCATTTAAAACCGGTTGACTTTTCAGATAAAACGGAAGCATCATCGGACGCGGTATTAAATTGTGCATCCGCTAATGCTTATCTTTTTCCCAAAAAGTCTATGGTCTCTGAATCGCATTCATTACAGATTTTGGTTACCGACTGAGTCGTTTCACATGTCCTTAAAGAGAAGTGAAATATCGCGGTCGGTAATGAAAACTGTAATGAACTTTTCTCAAGGGCGCAAATTTTTTTGAAAAAGGAATGAATTCGGGCCTGATGCGAAATTACCGTGCGCATCCGGCTCGAATTTCCTTTTTCCTCAAAAAAAAATTAGCACCCTTGAGAAAAGTTCATTACAGTTTTCATTATCGACCGCGATATTTCACTTCCCCATAAAACATAGGAATACAAACGAAAGTAGTTTCGACCCGTACACGTTGCACTATGTAGCGTTCACTGATACAAGCACATCCTGCTTTACCGAGCGTCGCCGTTTGTATCGAAGCGAAGCGAAGCGAAGAGTTTCCGTAATCGTCGCCGCGCCAGTCCCCACACAGCGGAGAAAACACACAGCCACACGCTCTCCGACAATTGTGTTGGTGATGCCATCAACGCGATCAGAGACCTGTGGAGAAAAAAAATCTCTAACCCGTTCGTGAATATACTGTTCCACAGTCTCGAGAATAGTATAAATGGCTGGAAGATTTCGCGTCCGCCGCGTGGTTTACATCATGTAAATTGTGTACACTAATAACTTGACTGTTACAAATATATTATCGGGTGCGATATATAAAGATGTGGTGCCGGCCTTGATGGACCCAAAGCGAACGAGAGGTGTTGAACGATCGAGAAACAAATTGTCTCCATCGATTGTGAGCAACATATCTTTTCTTTTTTTCTTTTATTCCAATACACTATGTTTGTGTTGTAGGTTACGAATCAAGGAATTCGTAACGTTACCTAACGGCTCAATTGTTTCGCCAACCTGAGAAAACTCACTGACAAAGATTCTCCTTCGGAGCTCCGAAGGTTTCAGTTACATTGCCGTGCATCTCCGCGCCAGCCACCGTGCTTGGTTATGTTTCGGATATTCGAATTTTTTTTTTGAAATTCGTTGCTTGCGAACTAAACCGCTGCGCTTATGGATAATGATAATTGAGAAACAAAAAGAAACATATGATTGTAGCTCAAATTAAATTGGAGTTTGCTTAATTCCTATATTTGGCCTAATGCCTTGTGCAAATTCGAATCGTAACTGGATGCATCGGTGCAGTAGACAAACATCGAATGCAATACAATCTCTACCTAGATTGCTACGAGCCAAAGCTCACATTTCACTAAACTCTAAATTTACTATTGCACCACTCATGCGACTGAAAGTTTCTCATATTTACAAATTTCTCATATTGTCAAATTTCTCACATTTATCAATTTCTCATATTTTCAAATTTCTCATTTTTATTTTGAGTAATTCTATTTTTAAAAGAATCTTTTATAAAAAAACAACGATTGTAGCTCAAAGTAAATTGGAGTTTGCTTAATCTCTATATTTGACCTAACGCCTTATGCGATTTCAATAAACTCCAACTTTATTGTGAAACAGCTCTTACGCTTGAGACTTTCTTACATTCACAAACTTTTTTATTTATTTTTTACTCATTTTATAAACGAACTCCAATTTGTATGAAGATCGTACGGAATTTTTATTTTTCGAAAAACAATAAATATATCAATTTTATTGTCGCAGAATTTGATCTTGCGATGGCGGATCAGCAGCAACAGCAGCAGCAGCAACAGCAGCAGTTGCCGCCTGGTTTCAAGCGAATGTCTCTGGACAAGATAATAGAAGCGATGACCGCGGATCTGGAGAGTTCGGCTGGTCATTACGTGCAGTTCGGCATGAGCCCGCAGCAACAGTCGGGCCAGAACTGGGGGGACTATTCGGGCGGTCAGAGGCAGCATTTCATGAGCGGTCAGGCAGTGGCTCCGGCGCCTCCGAGCGTGCAGCAGCCGCTCAATCCAGTGCCCTCGTCCATCTACATGCAGGACGTAGCACCGTACGAGTCCAACAGAGCGGAGCCCATGTACTTTCCTCCCCAGACGGTCAATCACTTAGGTATCAATGAGAAGAACGACCTGGTCGGTACGATAGACGTCGGAGGCGGTAACTACATCGACGTTATTTACGGCAACGCGTCGCAGATAGTCGCCGAGCAGCGCCAGCTCAACAGCCTCGCCTCGTACCACGCCAACAATCAGGGCATGATAGATCGGGAGTACGGACTGTTCGGCGATCAGCAGCAGATGCCGGTCCCCCACAAATTGACGAACCAGAGCGCGAACGGCAAGCAGCTTATCGACAACTTGGTCGGCAATTGGGTGCCGAACCAGTCGGGAACTTACAGTCCGTTCGGCGGATCGCCGAACGTGACACCGGTGCCGCAGTCTGCGCCGATAGCGCCGAAGGAGAGCGGCGAAAAATTGCCGAGGATCGCGACCGAGGGTCAGCAGAAGAAGCCGCGCATGGTGGCGGAGGTGAAACCTATGAGACCTTCGTACTCGGACGTGCTGACGAAATCGGCGCCGCCGCCGGCATCGCCGATGACCGGCACCTCGGTCAAGCCCCAGTTCGATGCACCGGCGATGAAGAAGACCGCGGGGAAAAATGGCAAGAGTAAGAGCAAGCCCGTTCAGCTAAAGCGACAAAATTCGTCGGGCAGCGACGATCACGGCTCGCCGAAGATGCAGGCGCCGAAAAAATCTTTCGAGCGCAACAACGCGAATCTTCCACGTCGCTGGGTCTCCCTCGACAATCTCGGAACTCAGACCGAATCTCACGAGATCAATGCCTTCAACAGATCTGAAAATTTTGAGAAGAAGAAGATCGTGAAGTCCTCGAGGAAGGGCGAGAGGACCGAAGCGCTTAACAACTGCAAGCTTCAGAACAGCAACTCCAAAGCAACGGGCAACGTTCAGAAGCGTCCGTTACAGATAAACAATAATTTAAATAACGCGAACGGCTTCGGTCAGTCGGCGAGCGACAAGGTCGAGAAGAATCAGCACGCCAACAACAAAGTCAACAAGGACGAGAAGAAGCCGCCCAAGGACAAGGGCACCAAACGGTTTCACGCCGAGAAGGCCCAGCAGATAAAGAAAGGACAGAAAAATCGCAATCGCGACAACAGAGAATCTCCGGTCAAAGACTTGTGTCGTAATTTAAATAAGTACGCGAGTCGCTGGAGCAAATTTGGGCTGAAAGTCTTCTACTGGCTTCTTCATCTCATATCCGATGTCGTCAGCATGAGCACCAATCTTGTTGTGCAGTTGTGAGTATAGAAATAAAAATACCATAAAAAAGTATCGTTTATTCGCTGTACGAAAAATAATTCGTGTGAAATTTTTATGTACTGAGTAGTGGAAGTTTTTATCCATAAACTGGTATATTAAAGTTCATGTAGAATTGTGATAAAAAATTAACGTACGGTATGTTGATGTGACGCACGAGCGGCCATATAAACTGTAGAAATACTTTACTTGTAATAATTGACTATAATTTTATTATAAAAGTACTTCAAATCCAATAATTTACTTTAATTTCACTATAAAAGTCCATTAATTTTTTGTGGCAATTGCACATTAAATTTAATGTACCAGTTTTTTTTGCATACAAATTTCCAGTCGGGTGCATAAAAAAAAAAAAAATTTAACGGTGTTCATTCTAACACACGACTGTCTTTTAATTTGATTATTTTTTTTTACATTTCAGTGGCAAATGTGTGTGGTACCACACTGTATTATACGTGAAATACTCCTGGGTCTACTTAGCGACGACATTTTCAAAAGTACAGTTCCTCAACACGATCGGCAAGCGGATAGACGACTGGTTCGGCGGCAGCAGATTCGCGTTCTGGCGGAGAATGAGATCGAAGAAGAACGAGAATAAGGACGAGCACAGGAGTTGGATGCACGGCGGACTGGAGACAAACATAGCTCTGCCGAGCACCGGCGAGGAGGCCATGAAGAGATTACTCGCTTGTAAGGGCAAAGATCCTTACAGTATACTCGGCGTAACGCCAACTTGTTCGGACGATGACATTAAAAAGTATTACAAGCGACAAGCTTTCCTGGTGCATCCGGATAAAAATAGTCAACCCGGTGCCGAAGAGGCGTTCAAGATATTGGTCCACGCTTTCGACATCATAGGAGAACCGGTGAGTAAAACAGGAAAGGAAAAGAAAAAAAAATCCAAATAAATTCTATAAAAATTATCATTGATCAAAATTATCGTCACAGGAAAGAAGAAAAGCTTTCGATCAGATGTGGCAAGTCGAGGCAGCGTGGGGCGAGATGAGCGGTCTTCTCAGCCAATTGCACAGAAAGATGGAACAAGCAGCGAATACTATAAGATGTACAAATTGCGGACTTAGGCATAAACGTGTACCGACTCAGAGACCGTGTTACGCGGCGCGGTTTTGCGCTCAGTGTAAAATCCGTCACAGCGCTAAAGAAGTAAGCATACTTCGAGAAAAATGTTACGACTTATTGTTATATTACGCAAGGGCGGGACAATAATCTCGATGGATCGATCGCAGGGTGACATTTGGGCCGAGTCCCGTGTTATGGGATTTCTCTGGCACTACTACGCATGCATGGAAGGCGCCGTATACGACGTTACTGAGTGGGCGGCCTGCCAGGCCGGAAATCTCAAACACCTGCGAGCCAATACTCACAGCGTTCAGTACCGAATCGTTTCCGGACAACGGCCACCGTCTCAGACATCGGCCGGTGGTAAAAGACGACAACATAACGATCCAAGTACCAGGTAATGTATTTAAAAAAAAAAACAGCACTGGGCAGTACTTCAAGTACCGGGTACTTGTTTGGTACTTCAAGTACAAAGTCCTTTACGATTTCAAGTGCCAAGTACAAGTACTTTTTGAGCACACGCTCGCATTACGGATACTCGATGAGTAGCATGAAATCCTGTTTCTATTAATATATGATTATCTGGCTAAATTTTCCAATAGTGATAATTTTGATGAGCATTTATTTTTAACAATGCCATTTAAAAAAACGAGAAGGGTTTTATGAAAAATGAAGTATTTTTGGTACTTTGCCCAAATCTGAAAAAAAATAAATTATTCTGTAATGCAAATCCCCTAATTCGATTTTTTTTCAGCGAGCCTGATCTCGAAGATTTCCTTAACAATCTCTACAACCACAGCAAAGCCGGAGCGAGCGGCGGCCCGGCGGGCGAACAAATGGCTACGAAGACTGAAAATCGACGTCGCAAAGCTAAGCGCAAGTGAGCGGATTGTAAGAGATGTTTTTTTTTTTAATCTCTTAGTGATGCACCTTGTATGATTATCGGCCAATATACATGCTATCGTCCCGTATATCTCTCGTCGGTTTTCTCGCGACAGTTTTTTTTGTTTTTTTTTTTCTCGCCAATTGCCGATTATGGCAATACAGAACACTGCCGAAAGTACTGGAGTTACTGGTACAGTGCCGAAGAGGGACGTATCGCCAGGATGACTCCATTCTCTAAACTGAAAACGTAACAAAATCTGAAAAAAAAATATAGATAATGATTAAAAAAAAACTGCTTGTCAAATTTTGTTAAGAGCTTTTTTGTCGATTCGGAGAAAACTGGACACGGAGAAAACACGCAGTCACGTGATCACCGTCAAACGTCCAACTCCCGTCTTTTGCCCTCTGGGCAGTCGGGAGTTTAAAAGCAATTAACGTCGAATTGCAACGATTCTCCATGGATTCAACCCATCCTATCCATCCAATAGCTGTGAAAACTCCCATAGTTTAGAGAATGAAATCTTTGCATCGAAAGTTACAAGGTATGAAAAAATATTAATTTATTATCCTAGCTTACAGCGTACAACAAAAAATTCTTAGATAGAGCATTGGTCCAGCATTCCTTCAAGGAAAACGAGAGCGTCGACGTTGTCTATGGCGCTTTCCAGGTCTCTCTTCTGTACAGTCTTCTTCTTCGTCTGCGCAGTAAACTTGTAGGCCTCTTTGGCCAGCGAGTCGATGAACAGTTCCTGCGAAGTGAAACCATTTTTTATTTGTTTTTATTTTTAGCTGTTCAGTATATGGTCGTATATAATCGAACTTCTCGTGAACAAGGGTTCAACGAGATTGTAAATTACCGCCGATTTAGTTATCAAGAACACGGCCTCCTGATTAACGAGATTAACGTCCGGATCCATTTTAACGATGTTTCGAACTCTGCCGATCGGAAGCTTGACGAGTTTCTCTCGCTGCTCCTGATCAACGGTCGGTCCACTCTCGGCCTCTTCCTGCGAGTCCTGCGAGTTTTCAGCTCCCGTGCTAACGGCCGAATCGTTGAGTACGATATCGGCCGGAAGTTCGTCCATCTCCGCACTGGCCATACCGCTGCGATGCGCCGGCGGACTGTTGACAAATACGTTGTTGACACTCGTCACGTGCGTAAAAGAAAAGCAAACAAAAAACGAAAGAAGCAGCGCCACTATTTGTATCGCCAATAATTCAACCCAAAATCCAATCACCGTCGCCCGCGATAACGCGACAAGTGTTATACTAACCTTAACTCGTGATTCTAAAGTCGAATAGTGGTAACGTATTTATATGTATATCATTAACGTGACGCTGAAATAACACGCGAAAATTATGTTATTCCAACCCAATCTCCGTACGAAAGCCGACCAATCGCAGCGTCCCTCGTGCGCAAGCGCTTTTCCGTCGTTCGCCTCTTGCAGCCACGTGAGTACAGAGACGTCTACACGACCGTGGTCTGCTCTGACCACGGTCTTACATACAGGTCTTGCAACTTCGGTGGTGGGGGAAGCTTCGCTTAGTGAGGCTAATTTTTGTTCGCCGCATCGCTACTAGCGTCGCTGCTATCAAATTTCCGCGCCGTGAGAGTGAGATAGCATGAATCTATCGATCTCTCTCTTACGAATATACGTTTTCGGCGCGCGAAATACGGAAATCTTGCAACTCGCAGTTCGGCTGCCGCTGTTGCAATACGGTACAGCACACTTTCTTGGCATATTAAAAAAAAAAAAAGTCCCATATATTTAAATAAATTTCGATATCATCGATAAACACCGTCCTCTTGTTGTTCTTAGAAAATGAGGTTACGGTTATTTGCGAAACTCGATGACAGCGACAACTAGTGGAGGTTCTAAGAACGAAAAACTGCTTCAATAAGCGACTCACATCCGCAGCGTAATTGTGTCTGAGTTGCAAGACCTGTATGTAAGACCGTGGCTCTGACACTGGAAATTACGGCAATAATCGGGACGACTGGCCGACGCGGATTTCTCCCAGTGGCCTGACTGGTTTCCACAGCCGTGGGCTCACTCAAATTGAAGAAGAAGAAGAAGATATCAAAGGACACAGAAGAAGTCGACACGAAGACTGTACACAGTGAACGTTGGCACGCAAACATATGACCACGAACAGGCTGTACACTAAGTCAAATCAACACCAAGAGAGTGTACACATTACCAATTGAACACTCCAAAACTCAACACAAGTGCCCGAAGTGCCCACTTCGGGTTACTAAGTCTAATGCCCATGAGGGTTATTCTCGAGTCACTCGTTTGCAAAACGTGTATACGTTCTATCGCTGTGTGCGTATAAACATCTGAATGAATACAGCGACAGAACGTATACGTTTTGCAAACGAGAGACTCGAGAATAACTCCCATGTCTTATTGTGACAATATAAGAGGGGCTAGTTCGCAACGCAATACTAAGAGCACGTAACTCCAGCGTGAACATTATTATGACACTGTCGGTTTAGATTTTCCTCAAGGAGAGTATAGCCTATGTAGTGTTGTCGTAATCTATCATGGGGAAATCCATCGAGAATAGCGCCCCCTTAAGTATACGCTCATTTGTGTGCAGTTGTTGAGTGTTCAGTTGGTAGTGTGTTCACTCTCTTCGGTGTACAGTTGACACTTGGTGTACAGGTTATTCGTGGTCAATGTTTGAGTGCCCACATTCACGGTGTACAGTCTTCGTGTCGAGTTTCTTCGCGTCTACTTTTTCTGTGTCCATCTGATATACAGTAGAACCCCGTTTATCCGAGGTAATGTGGGGAGAGCGTACGTCGGATAAGCGAAAACTCGGATAACACGGATAACATACTCAATTAAAACTTGTACTAATATTATATATTTAAAAAATAGCACTCTTCATATAAACATTAACGTTATTAGTTAATTTACGACTTGTTTCCTTTTTTGACACATCACGATGTTCTACCATTGACTCTAGAATCGAAACTGATGTATTTACAGCTCGCAATATAAAGACGCAGCAAACTTGTACAAGTTTCACCGCTGCTATATCCGTTTTATCCGAGTTTTCCGTATTATCCGAGCCTACACCTCGGTTAACGCGGAGGGCTCGGATGAGTTGGGTGCGTCGGATAATCGAAGGTCGGATAAGCGCGGTTCTACTGTACTGCCGAAATTGCTTTCACGATTATCGGAGGTGGTGACACGGCAACCAGCGCCGCCAAGCGGAAAACCGAGGCGAAAGTTAACCACATTAGCACTGGCGGAGATGAGAGTTTAGAACTGTTGGAAGGCAATGCGTTGTCGGTCGTTGATGCGTTATCCCCGGCTTCATGAATACTTCTATTAATACTTCTTCTTCTTCCGAATTGCACAGGAGCCCCTTCCTGTGCTGGCCTCAGGTTTCTACCGAAATAGCCGATGGGAGTTCTTAGATTCTTTGTCGCTCTTCCACTGGTTCTGGTTAATGGCCGTAGTGTGCGCGGAGGCCCATGCTCGAGAGTTTCCATGGAGCGATGTAACTCCCGAGTGTGCGGTCCACTGATGTTTTCAGCTGTTTGACGGTTCCATTGACCGCCTTGTTAACTATAGTGGTGATAACTTCATAATTATGAGTCTTAAGAACGCCTATGGTCTTTCAATATGTTTATTTATTATGTTTCTTTTTATTTTTATTTTTGTTTCTTTTAGATAATAGTAACTAAGTCCTACCTTATAGTCCCTGGACTTCTGAAATATTTTGAGTGAAATTGCACAGTTCTTTTAAAATGGAAGTATCTTTAGAGAAAACTAAGATTCTAATATCGTATGGGGGAGGGCAGTGTTTTTCTATTATTTTATTTTATTTGATTTTAGCTATTAGTTGTTTAGATTGGAGTTGGGTTTCTGGGCACGCCCAGAACAAGTGATTGAGGTCTTGAACGGGGTAACACTGCATGAACATGCTGCACTGTCTATTTGCTTGATGCGGTGTAAATACTCGTTGGTGGTGATGTGGCCAGATTGCATCCGATTGATGAGTACAATTTCCCTTCGGTTCAAGTTAAGACCAGTGTACCATGTTACCTCGCTTGTGTTGTCCCTTTGTTATCCGTAATTAATTCCTTTAGATTGAAATTCGATACGGAGAAGTTCCTCATCTCTTTCTCTGGCTTCCTTTTCTATATTCTTAAAAGGGTTCCGCTCCCTTACTTCGATTTTCAGTAACTCTCCGTGTTCTATTGCACTCTTAGCTTTCTTATCGGCTGTTTCGTTGCCTTGAATGCCTATGTGAGCCGGGCACCATAGATATTCAACTTTACGACCCGATTTCTGAATATTAAAAATCAGGTATTTTATCTCTAAAGCTTGGTTGCTTGTCTGTACAGATACTTCTGAATGGCTGCTGGACAGCAGCGATGATAATGAGTCGGAGAAAATTAATATATTGTTCCTAATATGTTTTTTAGCAAATTTTAGAGCCTCGATTAGAGCTTGAGACTCTGCTTCCAGTATGCTGTGATATTGGGGTATCTTGAATCCCTTCTCGATGTTCAACGAGGGAATGACGAAGGCTACGCCCACGTAATCTTCATTCTTCTTCTTGGAGCCATCTGTGTAGATGAAGGTCGAATTATTCCATGGACTGTTGATTTCTTCCGAGAAGATATTTTTTATTTGTCCTGGGTTTTTTTTTTTGTAGTTTTCGTCCTATTTCGGTGTTCAGTGGAAATTTCGCCAGCTGGGGGGGCGATTGGGTATTCGTAGCAAGGAGCTACCTCCATCCTTTTTATATTTTTTAATTTTTCTCTGTTTTTTTTCCACTGGCGGTACAGGAATGATTGAATATATTGAGAGTTTTTTCCCCTCTTCCCAGACGAGATTCCATAAGAGAAAGTTTCGCCGGGAGAGGATGTTTTTTATTTTGTTGGGCTCTGAAGAGATATCGTTTGGCGACATGCTCCGCTCTAGTCTTTACCCTGGGTTCTTTTACAAGGTCCAAAAGGATGTTCGTCGGGGTGGACTGAAGGCTGCCCAGCACCACTCTCAGGGCCGAATATTGTGTTTTTTGGAGAATGTTCCGTGACGTTTTACAGGCAGAGAATGCGCAGATTACTGCCCAATCCATTCTTGATCTAATCAGTCCTCTATACAGGTGGTGTAGGGTACAAGGATGAGCTCCCCATTTGTGTCGTGTCAACATTTTCAATATGTTGATACATCTTATAGTTTTGTCTTTCGCATCTTTGAAAAAGGGTTTCCAGGTAAGCCTTTCGTCTAGAGTGACACCCAAGAATTTAACCGTCCGGGAACTTCGAATGATGTTTTTATTTATGATGATTGAATGATCCACCGGAGAGTCTCTTCGCCTGTGAAATACCGTTAGTTTGGTCTTGTTAGGAGCAATCGATAGGCCGATGCTTTCGAGCCAATTCACCAAAGAGTTTGCACCTCTCTGCATTTTTTCTATGCATCTTCTGTAGTTCGCATCCTTGGTATATATAGCTACATCGTCTGTAAAGGAGTAAAGGAGCGTCTTGCATTCATTGCCCACATTGTGGTTGATTTTCCTTAGGAAGGCGTTGAATAGGATTGGGCTCATTACTAACCCCTGTCCTAGTCCCTTGTGCATGATTCTGCTGTCTATCTTTTTCCCGTTGTAGTAGAAGTCAGCTCTCCGTCTATTTATCAGGTTTGCAAAGAAGATGAGGATTGAAGTGGGTATCCTGAGTTCCGAGAGGTTGTCGATCAGGACCTGCGGGACTACATTGTCGTATGCTCCCTGGATATCCAGAAAGACGACTGCCGTGTATTCTTTCTGTTGCATTGCGTTGTAGATGTCGGTTGTGAGTGATACAATATTATCCATGCATGACCTTCCTTTTCTAAACCCATTTTGTTCGTTTGGAAGAATAAAGTCATTTTCTAAGTAGTAATCCAGTCTTGTTTTTATAGATCCATCCAGGAGTTTTAGGAGACACGACGCCAAGGCTATCGGCCTGAAGCCCTGCCCTCCTGGCTTGTGGATTAAGCACACATCAAACTCAGTCCATTGAGTGGGGATTGACCTGTGAACATTATTCTGTTAAAAATCCGAGTAATGCTTTCCAAGGAGGAGTCTGGTAAATTCTGTATCACAACGTTGGAGATTCTGTCTCTTCCATGAGCTGATTTTACTTTCAAATTTCTTACATTATTTTTTATTTCCTCCAATTTTATCGGCGTCCACACGTTATTCGCCAGGGAGGGTCTTCCTATTGTGTTTATATAAGTAGGAATAAATGAAGATTGCGGGGCTAATTTGTCTATAGTTTCTGCGAGTTGGGAGCGAATATTTTCAGATAGGGCCCTGCCATTGTTGTTAATCCCGTTGCTAAATCTTTTGATAGTGTCATATACTTGGTTGAGTTTCATTGAAGGATCGATCGAGCTAACGAATGTCTAAAACGATTTTACTTTTTCTTTCTTGAGGATGTTCCTCGTGTCATTGTCAATTTTTTTATATTCTGTCAGGTTATTATTATGTAGATTCTTTTTAATTCGATTCCAAGCCTCTCTTCTGTTTTGTACCGCTATCATACCTTGTCCACCAGATTTTTGCTCCGTTCGTTCTGTTCTCTAGATTATTTCTCTCAATATTCGGCCTTGCTCCGACTTTTTCAAGGTTGCAAATAATTTCCTTTTCTAGGAATTTGTATGCCTCTATGTGTCCCTTTCGTTTAAAATGTGCATTAATATGTACCCTGTCCATTTCTTTATTAAACGTTTTCCATGTCACGTTCTTAAGGGAGAACGAAGGTCGTTTACTCGTTATGTCAAATTCGTTCTCACCCACAGTGAAGGAGATCACGCGATGGTCGCTGCTAAGCGAATCTTCTGTTGCGAGCCAGTCGCTTTTGCTTGCAATATCCGAGCTGACGATAGTTAAGTCCGGGACGCTGTTGTACATGCCCGTCCTTGTTAGTGTGTGGCTTCCAGCGTTGATTACGATGAAGTCCGTTTTGATTAATTCGCTGGCCAATCTTGACCCTGAAGAGTTATTCATTCCACTGCCCCACTGTGAGCATTGAGCATTTAGGTCTCCACCGATGACTACGCTGTTGTTTCCTGCGATGTTCGAAATAGAATTAAGTAATTTATTCCATGTATTTCTCTTTGTGTTGAAGTGGGGGGGGGGGGGGCGGTACACACTGAAGATGTATAGCAGTTTTCCTTTCGCCAAATTAATTGCCGCGCAGCAAATTTCAATTTCAGGGGTATTAAAGATTTTTGGTCTCAGTCGTACTTCACTGCAAGGTATTTCGCTTTGTATTGCGATTAGAACTCCTCCACCCATTTCTTGGTTGGGCGAGTCCCTGTCTCTTCTCACGCTGACAAAGCCAGGGATTCGGAATCGTTGATGAGGCTTAAGCCACGTTTCAGACAGAAGAATTATATCTGTATCTTCTACAAGAATTGGGATCTGGGGGAGTTTGCTTCTCACTCCTCTACAGTTCCACTGTGCAAATTTCAACTTGGTTTTCTTGTGCGAAATAGCCATTGAAAACCGTCAAAAAGAGAAACAAAATAAAAAGCGATTTGAGAACAGAATAAAAAGAAGCAAGGGGACAAAGATATTGCATTGATTATCTTTTCTAAATTCGAGAGACTTATTAGGACATTATGTCCTTGAATTGTTGTTGGCTTAGGTTAACATTTATTGCTTCAGATTCGTCTAGTTCCATTTCACTTACTATTTGGTTATATAATTGCGCCGAGACATCTGGGAGAGTCTTGTCCAGGTCCTTTTTTGTCCACGATAACTTTTTTGCGGTGAGTGGGGATTTTTTCGGGTAGTGCGATTTCCTTCTGGGAAGATTTTCGGGAGGCCGATACGCCGTTGAACGCTTCCGTTGCCTGATTTTTTGAGGGGAGAGTTTCAGCCTGTGCGATGACGTTAACATTGTTTATACCGATTCGAGCTGGTGGTTGTATTTTTTCCGGAGTTCTTTCGGTCAGGATAGTCTCTTGGGAGGCCTTGTTTTGCACTGGCGGGCTCGGCTGATCTTCGGAGCGGTAACTTTTCCTTCTCGAAGATGATTTAAAGGTTCTTGTCGATACGAAAGCCGTGGGGCGCTCGTTTCTGTGAAGTTCTGGAAAATTTATTTCGTACAAGCTGCCCTGCATACCTCGCTTCTTGAACTTGATGCTTGGTTAGTTGTCGCCGCGTCTTCTTCTGCCCAGGACTTCTGTTGGAGCCATGCTATTGTTTGTTGGATTGTTTGCAGTCTGTTGTTAGTTGGTAATTATTTCCTGTGCTTCCTTCCAGTCCACGTTTTTGTGTGCCATTACTTTGTTCTGAATCCTTTTTTTTCAATCGCCGGGCAATCTGTGTGGGAGGCTGGCGTCTCCTGTTTACAATTAGCATAGCAAGCTTTTTCATTTTCGCATTGTCTTTCTTCATGACCTCTTTCTCCGCATCTGCCTCACCTAACTTCCCCTCTGCAGAATTTGCTGAGGTGTCCGTACCTTTGACACTGGCGGCATCTTACCACACGTTGTTCAAAAGGGACAACGTGAACTATTGTCTTATGGATAATCAGCCGTTTTGGAAGAGCGTTTGCAGAAACGACAATTTTCACAGTTTTCGTTAGGAGCATAGGTGCGCCACCCTGGTCCCGGTGATTTCGTCTCATGAATCTCTCGATACGCAGTATCTCAGGTTCCTCTGTGTCCCGTTCAATGCCTTGGAGAATTTCCTCCTCCATGAGGTTTTCTTCGACGTCCCGGATTATTCCTATCCTTGAAATTCTGTAATCCGGAATGAATGCTCTCCATTCCTGTGGGAGAATTGTCTCTTGGTTGTTAATAACTCTGTTGGCCTCTTGGTACGTTGCCACCATTATTTCCACTTGTCTTTTGTTCGTCCTTTTTATCACTTGGATTCCGTTAACTTTTGGATTTAGCTTCATTCCTATTCTCATAGGATGGAGCCCTCCCAGATTCAGTTCGCTGTTGTGTGCTTCAGTGTTGTTGCTGGGGTTGCAGAAATAATAATAGTAAAAGGAGCCTTACTTTTATTTCTATACCTGTTTTTCCTCTGTGGGAACTCTCTATCCTCACCGTTCTTGACGATCACAGTGTCTAAGTTCCTCTCATTCCCGCATATCCTCTTACTAGCCGGTAAGCCTCCTTCAGCTCCCTTTGTTGTTGTTGTGATCGGTCTTTCCACTGTTTGACCTTCGTCATATTTGGGTATAGGATTATCTTTATTTACCCGCAGTACGTATCCAGCGGGATTCGTTATCTTATGGCTCGTTGCCATATTGTCGTAAGATTTTATAAGAATAATATGTTTCTAATATTACGGATAATTTTTATTTTTATTTATTTATTTTATTTTATTTTATTTTATTTATTTTTTTTTCTCTACGTAGTATTAGGGACTCTTTATGACCATAGACGACTTATCTTAAGACTCACCTGATAGTAATTCCCGTTGCAGTTCCCTGCTTGCGGGATTTCGTCGCAGTGGACTTCTTCCTGGCGGTTTCTTGTGCTGGATGTTCCCTCTTTTGAATAAGATGCGCTTTCCGTCGATTGGCTGCACTCGGATGTCGTGTGAAATCTCGATTCCAGTTGCTTTTCTATGTCGGTGATTGGTGTGTCGACGAGTGGTCGCGTCGAGTGGCCTACTCTTTCCACGTTCTCGTCGAGACTCCTTCTATTAATACGAATGACTCCGAGCGCACGATGTCGCTAGAGACAGCGACACGTACTGGGAAACATTTGCAACGACGGGACCAAAAAGCGCCAAGTTCATCGATTCTTTGTTTCTTACCCATTTTTCTTATTTTAGTAAAGAACTTTCACGGTGCGACTGGTCGATTTAACAGTTAAAAAGTATACGTTTTATTGTACACAGTATATACCTTCCTTTACGCCCGGTCTTCCGGGCACTTGACAATAACGAAAGTCAAACGTAAAACATTCTATAACAATAAATTAATAATCATTATGTGCACGGTAAACGTTATGCGTCATGTTTCGATTACTGGTGTCGTTTAAAAAAAGTAATAATAATGAAAAAAAGAAGCTCGATTGTGACGGTAAGAACGACGAGATCGGCCGGAAGTCACGGTCCTGAAAAGTGAAAAAAAAACGGTAGATTTGTGATTCTCCAAGTTTCTGCGCACGATTCCACTGCGTCTCTTTTTTCCATACGCATTCGAAAGGTTTTGTCAGTATCCCACACCTATGTACCTAAGTGTCGAGTACACATGATTTTTTTTTTTTTTTTTTTAACCACTACGCTTTCGCTTCACGGGCTTTTCTCGTACACGTGTATAAGTTTATCGCCAAGCTTGTCCAGCCGCATCACATAACGCTGCAATTTTGCGGGGGCTCGGCTCCCGGCGGCATCATCGGGTTTCCCTCGGGATCGAATTGAAACAAGGACGGATGCTGCTCGCCGACGAGCTCCTCGGGCGGCTGACCGTAACTCTGCATCTCCTGCATCAGCGACAGTATCGTGTCGAAACGTTTTTTCTTCACGTCCTCCGCGTCGTCGTCTTTCTCCTTCTCCAATTCCGTGCACACCTGTTAATTAACATTTTTTTTGTATGTACGATTTTTTTTTCTTTAAACAATCGTATAAACAATCCCGCGAAGACGCTACCTTCTGCATGAGCTCCAACTGTTTCTTATATCTCTCCAAATCCTCAGCGGGCAGGGACGTCTTTTTTTCCTCGAGCCACGCAGGATATTTGTCGACGAGTTCTTTCAAAGACGGATACAGGACCTCCTTGGACAGCAGCGATTGCATCATGCCTTGCATGAAAGGAAGGATGTCTCCGGCACCTTCTTCCAACGAGGCTTGACCGAACATCGCCGCCAGGTCCGCTTCGCTAATACCAGGCACAGCGTTCTACGAAAAAAAATTCTCGTTATAAAGGCAGTATAACAAAAACCTGAGAAAACGATAAAGTATCACGTCGCTTTTTCATCATTTACTTCCGTCTCCGGTTTTATAATAAAAGTTTTCCAGAAAATAAATACAAAGAACACCCGTTCATTTTCTTATGCTTTAAAAAATTCCGATCACGCAATAGAGAAAAAAAAAAAATCGTTATAGAGACAGTATAAAAAAATCCGTGAAAATGATACATTTTCACGTCGCTTTTTCGTAATTCACTTCCATTTCCGGTTTGTCTTCCACAATAGGAAGTTCAACAAATAAATAAATAAAAAGAAAACCGCTTAATTTTTTTGTTCGAAAAAATTCCGACCAGCGTTTTTCGTCTAAGAAGCGAAAGGGTATGTTACGCTTTCTCTACTGACTTGCGTCTGTAAATTTTCCGATGTAGCGGACAAGTCCTTGAGGGCCTGCGCTATGGCAGCCTGAAAGTCAACTCCGTCTCCATCGGCTCCTCCGCTGGGTCCAGTTCCGATGGCGCTCGCCACGGTCTGTGCCATTTTTTGCAGCGAGCTTCCTAGGTCACTTTCCCCACCTAGTTATAAATCATGACGATAAAGTAGGAATCTCTACAAGTTTTTAGAAATTTCCTTTTTTTTTACCATTCTGCATGAGATTCTGAAGATTCCTCTCAAACTGATCGGCGGCTTGTTTGATGAAGTCCTGGGACCACGTCTCATCTGCGACGACCTCCTCGACAACCTCCTCGACAGCCTGCGACGGCTCTTTCGCAGCTTTGACCTCATCCTTCGTGGCTTTGGTCTTAACCACTTTATCGAAGTCCTCCAGAGCACCTTTAACAAACAGACGCTACAGAGAATAGTTGTATATGAATCATGTAAATGCTGCACTTGCCTTCGGTACATGCGACATTATCACGCTCATCAATCATTCCCTTTCTATGCCCAAGTCACACACATAATTTTTCCTATCAAATTCACAAAAATCACACCCTCCATTTTTGGGAAGTAAGTGCAGAACGGTACTTTCTTGCACTAGTGGGAGAAAAATTACCATAAAATTGCCTTTCTGCACTCACTTAGCAGGCAAGTAAAGTTAGGAAATAGTGCATTACGATACTAGTGCGATAAAACTTTTTCTAATGAGTGTTGCAATCGCTCGAATTAAGAAATAAAATATATTTAAAAAAAAGAAATAAAAAAAAGTGAAATAAAATAGAATCCGCAACTCCATCAGTAACAAGTTGCACTTTGGCTCGTGCGTCTGTTATGTAAGATCACAAAAAAAAATTGTAGGTTTATGGCGAAAGAATGGCAAAAAAAAAAAAAATCTCGAGCAATTCCGCGAAAACCGGTACGACACAATTTTTTTATAGGTAAATTCCAAGAGTCACGATAATGGAAGGGATCGTAAACAATGACTGTACGTGGGGAGCTATTGCAAGTACGAATCCGGTGATTGCCTTTTTTTTAGTTTAAACTATATCTACATCGCCGATAAGATTAACCGATCGACTCACTGTCCAACAAGTCGCTCAGCTCCGGGTCGTCCGTCCCGTCGGTGCTCTTCTTTTCCTCGGACATGTTATATTATCCTGTTTTCTTTTTCTAACACGTCCGATCTTTAATTTCCTACTGCGACTTCACAATCAGCTGTGGAGAACATTAACCCTTTGTACTTATCAACGGAGAACCGAGAATCCCCTCTACGCTCTCGTTCGTTTCCATGGCGACGAGTTCCCCCCCTCCCCCCCTGTCGACTCTCGCGCCTGTCTACTTGACACGTTTTAGACACCTTCGTAGGAAAAGGGTTAAATGCTTTATCCTTCGTTAAAGAAAAAAAAAAAAAAAACCGGATACAGTGAAAAGTTGCTCGAGAAGCGTATTAATCGGTGAATAAGGAGGTTGATTTATAATCCCGCGTAATTTCTCCCTACACGTAAACCACGTACACTGAGCGACTCTGCAACGTGATTGGCTACGGCGCGACGATTCCTCCTGCGTAGCAACGCCAGTTAAAACGCACAATCTTTCAAATGGCGGGACGCCGGTCGTGCCATGTTGTTGTTCCGCAACAACATGAAGTGAAGCTGCTTCGAAAAATCATCGAATTTCGTCGTTAATTTGATGCACCGATCCCAGGGAAAAGCCCGCAGGTGAGAGAGATTGAGAGTTTGTTTGATTCGGGAGAAAAATCAACGCTCGGGATTCGACGTCTCGTCGCAGTTTCGACGAGTTCCGACTCGTCCCTGCTACGTCCGCTCGTCGAACGGTTCGAGAGACAGTTTGTTTCTTTCTTTCCTCGATCTCCGGAATTTACGCCGGTCCGTAAAGTTTATTTTTTGGGCGATAGCGAAGATGTCGATGAATCAGAAATAATCAAACGATTTTGGAGCTCGTCGAAAACGTTGTTTTCAACCGATTTTTTTTAAATCTTCCACTGACGCCGAGTTTCGTCCAAACTTGCAGGATTGAAAATGTTCCGAAATCCAAACCTAAGGACGTACGAGAGAAAGAGGCCCGGCATACACTCCACCAGCAGCGCCGGCAATACGATGATTCGCGAAGATGTACCTCCAGATAAAAATATCCAGTCCAAGAAATTGTCTAACCCAAAGGATGAAGACGATACCATGATGGACGATCCTTTTGACACAACCTTTGACCGCCTTCTCAAAACAGCCAAGTAGGTTGCAATCACCTTATTAATATTCATTTATTTATTTATTTGATAATTTATTGCGTTTACAGATTTCTCTTTTACAATAAGTATATAATAAATCATAAATATTAGATTATACATAGAGATCCTGAATAACGAATTATAACAGTTAAAAATACTTAAGCTTGCAGCGTACGAATTGTTGTAGCACTAGCATCGATTTAACCACTAGCACAAGACTTGCATGTGAATAGGCGCTTTTCTTTTTCATATTTTATTCTAAACCCCCTCACCTTATTCAATTATTATGTAATTATTTTTTTCTTTATTTATTACAGTATAGTATTATAGTAGGTTGCAATCACCTTATTAATATTCATTTATTTATTTATTTGCTAATTTATTGCTTTGACAGATTTCTCTTTTACAATAAGTATATAATAAATCAGAAATATTAGATTATACATAGAGATCCTCAATAAAGAATTATAACAGTTAAAAATACTTAAGCTTGCAGTGCACGAATTGATGTAGCACTAGCATTGATTTAACCACTAGCACAAGACTTGCATGTGAATAGGCGCTTTTATTTTTTATATTTTACTCTAAACCCCCTCACCTTATTCAATTATTATTTCTTTATTTTGTACCTGGGACGAACCTTTCTTACATAATTTTCATTTGTGTCAATGCGCATTCATAATTATTTAGCAATTTAGTTGTAAACGATTTATATAAGTGAAAGTAAGATTATGATCGTTAGTGTGAATAGGGATGCGTGAGCAGTGCATGGAGAAAGCAAAAAGCTCTGCTTTTCTGGTCAGTCGGACTTGTACTCTCCTAAAAAAATATTTAAACATATATTTAATTATTTATTTCTTTACTTATTTATTGATAGAAAGACTCCTTTGTACGATCATAAATTGGAATTAGATAACATCGATGGTTTAATACCAGAAGAACATAGAGACGAAGCCTGAATGGCCTTAAGGCATTAAACCGTCAATATACATTTAAGACAAAAGCTCTCGTAACTACAAAAATGATTATCGACCCATAGCATAAAAAAATTATTTCCATCTTTATATATCTCAAAAAAAAAGAGACCTGCATTATCTAAACATCTCTGAGGCTAACGTGTAAAAATTTGTCGCAGCATGCCGCCAAAGCCTCCGTCCGACGATGCCGATTCGTCGTACGCTGGGAGCAGCAGCGACGAGGAGAGAGCCAAGGATGATTCGCTGATCCCGCTGCCGCCGATGTTCGACGAGCCCGCGGTGAAGAAGCGACGCTTTTTTAAACGAGAGAAAGCCGACAAAAAAGTACTCGCCGTCATGACCGGAGGATTTAAAAGAGTGCCGAATCGTCCGGGTCGAGCGGCAAAGGTCAGAAACGTCTCAGACGAGAACACGGAGCCGAACATCGAGCGATCGCCGGTGACGGCTGAAAACAAGCGTGGAAAAAATATAGCGTCCGGCTCGACAGAAGAGTCTGCGAAGAGGCAGCGCGTCGCGAAAAAGAGAACACCGATCGCGTCTTACAGAGGAAAAAAACGAACGAGTCCCGACGATAGCACGAGACTCGCGCGATGCAGCGTAAATCTCACGATGCTCGACCTACTCGACGCGTCCGCGGCGGCCGAGGACTTGCCGACCGATCCGTCCAGAAGTGGAAAAACGGAGGAGAGCGAAAGCGCCGCCACACCGGGACCCAGCAAAATGCCCGAGAAATACGAAGACCGAGTCACCACGGCGGAAGCCACGAGCGTGGAAGAATTCGTCGAGAAACCCGCGACCTCCGTCGACGCGACTCCGACCACGGAAGTTCCGAAGTCGTTGGGACTTTTAAAAAATCCGACCGTTTGTCTGATCCGACTGAGCGAACCTCAGCGATTCTCTGTCGCTAATAAAAGTTGGATAAACAGCACGCCGATCGACCGACGAACCGTAATGAAGAAGACTCGGCTGCGTTTGTCGCCGATCGACGCGAACGGATCGACGAGGATTAGAGTTCGTCACGGCGATGAGAATTCCGGTCGAGCGAGCTTGCCGTCGAAGTCTCCCGTTCCCGAACCGGTTGTCGTCGAGTCGACGATCCCGAGAAATTCGCAGCCGTCGAGCGAAATCGATGTCGATCAAAGATCGGAGAAACGTCGAGCGTTCGTTCTGAGCGAATCGCCGGCGCCGGAGCCTTCGTGCCTGCTCTTCGACGACACCGAAGCGCCGGACGAACGGTCGTCGGCTGACGAGGAACAATCGGAGAACCGTCGAGCGATCGTTCTGAGCGAATCCCCGGCGCCCGAGCCTTCGTGCCTGCTGTTCGACGACACCGAAACGGCGGACGAAACGTCTCAGATCGAGGAAAAATTGCAGGAGGTGACGGAGACGTCGACGACGACGCCGTTCAAGGGATTCTCGGGCGAGTTGTCGGATCCGGAATCGCTGCAGCTGCGATACGAAGCTTCCAACAGGACCGCATCGTCCGAAGATATTGCGCCATCCGCGGCGGCAGAGTTTTCGCTGGTGGGTGAGGAAATTCCCGATGGATTGACGAAGGATTCGTCGGACGGCGAATCTCTGAATTTTACCTTGAATGACGATGACGATGAAGACGAAGATGAAGATGAAGATGAACAATCGTCGAAGGATCTTCGTATTGTTGACGAGAATGCGCACTCGGTTTCCAATCCAGCGGCGCCGAGCGACAAGACTGCGGACATCGTGGACGCTTCGACGAACGAGCATCTCGGAGGAATTCCCGAAAGTTTGAAAAACAGCACGGTCGAAAGCGCGACGGATAATTCGGAGAAATTCGATTCGGACGACGACTGGACAACTGTAACCGGTTCCTCATATGCCGAAGCAGATGTATCGGGAGATAAAAATATGTTGGTAAAAAGAAGAGAACCGATCGAGCAGCTTAGTTCGGATGACGACGATAGCTTGAGCGACGATATATCGGAGTTGGTGAATGCGCACGATGCTTTATCGAGTCACATGGAAGCGGCGATGGAGAGCGGCGTGGGGACGAATTTGGAAGACGGGAGAAGCGCGATGTTCGAAGATATCAACGGGAACGAGTCCAAAGTCCAGGAAACGTCCGTCGTTGAGGAAGCGCTCGAAAAAGATACGCGCCAGGATATTCATCTATACCTTAGGCAGCCGGTCGTGTTACTGGAACGATTGGTACTTCCGGTCGGGAACTTGACGAGTATGGGCTCTGTGAAGGACACGGAACTGTTGAATCCTTCGGAATCGATAGAATCGAATCAAAATTCGACTTTGAGTTCAGCCGATGGTAGCGTTTCGGACATCGAAACGCCGATTCCTGCGAAGAAGTCAAAAAGGCCCTCGAAGGTGGAAAAAACGATCGCTACACGTTTCTCCGACAATATGGAGTTGAGCCAAAATACGACTTTGAGTTCGATCGATGGTAGCGTTTCCGACATCGAAACGCAGATTCCTGCAAAGAAATCAAAAAGGCCCTCGAAGGTTGAAAAACCGACTGCTACACGTTTCTCCGACACAATCAAGTCTGGTCGAAATTCGACATTGAGTTCGGCAGATGGTAGCGTTTCCGACATTGAAGAACCACTTCCGCCCCGAAAGTCACGTGTGCTTACGAATACAAAAAAAGGTGCATCAAAAGATCCCTCCGCCTCGATCGAGTCGAGTCAAAATTTGACTTTGGATTTGGTTGATGGTAGCGTTTTCGACATCGAAACGCCGATTCCTGCAAAGAAATCAAAAAGGCCCTCGAAGGTTGAAAAACCGACTGCTACACGTTTCTCCGACACAATCAAGTCTGGTCGAAATTCGACTTTGAGTTCGGCAGATGGTAGCGTTTCCGACATCGAAGAACCACTTCCGCCACGAAAGTCACGTGGGCTTACGAATACAAAAAAAGCTGCATCAAAAGATCCCTCCGAGTCCATCGAGGCAAGTCAAAATTCGACTTTGGATTCAGCCGATGGTACTGTTTCCGACATCGAAGAACCACTTCCACCAAGAATGTCACGTGGTCGTACGATTACAAAAAAAGCTCCATCAAAAGATCCCTCCGACTCGATCGAGTCGAGTCATAATTCGATTTTGGATTCGGCCGATGGTACCTTTTCCGATATCGAAGAACCTCTTCCGCCAAGAAAGTCACGTGGCCTTACGAATACAAAAAAAGCTGCATCAAAAGATGCCTCCGACTTCATCGAGGCGAGTCAAAATTCGACTTTGGATTCGGCCGATGGAAGCGTTTCCGACATCGAAGAACCACTTCCGCCAAGGAAGTCACGTGGGCTTACGATTACAAAAAAAGCTGCATCAAAAGATCCCTCCGACTCGATCGAGTCCAGTCAGAATTCGACTTTAGATTCGGCCGATGGAACAGTTTCCGACATCGAAGAACAACTTCCCACAAAAAAGTCAAGAAGGCTCTCAAAGGTCGAAAAAACGATCGCTACGAGTTTCTCCGACGTAATGAACTTGGGTCGAAATTCGACTTTGAGTTCGGCCAATGATGGCGTTTCCTTCACCGAACCGCCGGTTCCAACAAGGGAATCAAAGAGGCTCTCGAAAGTCGAAACCGACATAGAAGAACCACTTCCTACAAGAAAGTCACGTCGGCTTACGATTATTAAAAAATCTAGATCAAAATATCCCTCGGACTCGCTGGAGTTACCCGGAAACCCGACATCGAGTGCGAACAGCCGTAACAAAATATCGCTGGAAGGCGACAAGGAACCGGAAGTCTACGAGAAAGAATCAAAATCCTCGAGTCGATCGATAACCGTCCCGCGGAGAAGCGATGCGAACGAGGGCACTCGCCTCGGCTCCATTAAGCCAGTCGTGCTGCTGACTCGATTGAACGATCCGGTCAAGGTCTCGTTGAGGAGACGCCAGAAGTACAGCAATATGAACCTCCAACTGAGCGCCATAGCGGAAAATACCGGGGCGAGAGCCGCACCGACGATCGAAGAGGCGTACGAGGAAAATGAGATATCGGAGAGTTATCGATCGACGCGAAGCATTCGCCCGCCGTCGGTCAAACTGAGCGGCGAAGAAATGAATTCTCAGCAAACCACAGCCTCGGTTGATAGTTCGTTTTCGTTGAACACGATGAACGAATCGAGATTCGACGACAGGAAGGACAGACGGCTGTTTCTGAAACCTGGAAAGTTCTGGGCGAGATCGCTCTCGATTCTCAGCAATGTCCACAGCCAGGAAGATCTCGAGTCTCTGGCTGTAGGTAAAGGAAAGAAGTGGAGGGAGAGCGCCGCAAATATTCTTCAAATGCAACAGAAAGGTATAAAAAAAATTGAGATTTTCACAAAGCTTCTTCGTGCTCTACTTTTGTGTACAAAGCTCCTATGAAAAAACGTTTTCCGCGATTATTTGGCGTCCTCGTAGAGGAAACTTTGTCGGTAATAGTAATTTGCGGCACAAGTGCGGTAAAGCGAACTTTGTGCGCACGCTGTGAAGTGAAGCTCTGTGCGGCTCACTCGGCAGTTGCGTATAATGTTCGTTATACCGCACTAGTATTGCATAATATGTCTCTTTGTATAAATATTTTACCCTTATAGTAGCTAAAAAATTTGAACCGTCAGCGTGCGCACCAATTTTTTTTTATTTTTTCAAAACCTTATAAAAAACTTTAGTCACTGAAAACATTTTCATAAAAATTTAAACAAACATTGCGGATTGGCCTCTTTGCCTACCTTAGAAATGTTAGCTCTTTGATAGCTCAAGCCGGTCTCAAGTTACAAGAGTTTCAATTTTTCCTGTCTGAGACACGCGCACACATACACATCCAAATATTGTTTTTAACTATGATTTTTCGATGTTTTCGAACATTCAAAACCCACTTTTTAAAAATTAAAATATCTAATTTTTTTTTCATGAAACCAAATCGTCCTCCACGAAAACGTAAAAATGAATACCAAAACTTATTACCTTCGCCCTTGGGGCTTTGTAGGGCCTATAAATAGATGAAAATCTGGGACCTCGGGTGTATAAAAAAAAAAGTGAAATTTAACTCGAGTAGGCAATGCTCCGAGCAAGACAGTAGAACGAATTTGAAAGATACTGTCAAACATAATTTCCCGTGTCAATAACTTAACCCACTACCATATATCACAGTTTTTAAATTCTTTTTGAAACTTTTATACATTCGTACCAGTTTTTAGTCGATTTTTGAACTTTTGTAAACATTTTTTTGCAATCTATATTCTCTCCTCATACAAAAAAACTCTGCATCCCGTTTTCGAAACTAAACGAAAAATGGAAAAACGGAAATCTCTCTGAATCTTATGGAACTTTATCAGTAAATGGGTGAGAGACGAATGTTTCCCAATCCATGGATTGGGAAACACGTCATAAAAAAATGGAATAAATAAATAAATAAATAAATAAATTCTCTCGTTTCATTGATGCAGGACTTCTACAAAGTTGCGTAAAGAAAAATGAGGACGACAAGGAATCTCGGTCGTTTTACGGAGTACGCAATAGTACAGCAGCATGGGGCGCAGAGTCAAGCCAGTCGAACGCAAGCCGGGTGTTCGGCGCAGCGACCCCCGAGAGATTCGTCAGGCGCGTTTCGATCCGCGTCGTGCCCGACGGTAAGAGCTTGGACCGCATTGAGGACTCGCCGTTCCTCGAAGCGTACGGCATCACCTCGAGCCGGAATAGGCAAACGATCTCCAAGAGGTCTACGTCGATAGGTAAAAAGAATTCCGTTAGCTTCTCACATTTCCATCGACAATCCTAATCGAACTGGTCGACCCGGTCTCGCTCGGCGTTAATTGTTTCGCAGGGCCAAGAAAAACTCTGGTCTACAACGTTCAAGATGTTAGATACGACAACGTATCTAGAGGTATCAACAGCACGACATCCAGAGACGTTGTTCTCAAGCAATGCGGCCAGGAGACGAGCCTCCCGTTCGACGAATGCTACCCGCTATCGTCAGTATTCGTCATTTCTTTGTCACAAAAATATTACATTATTATATGCATATAATCATTTATGATTATATATATATATATATATATATATATATATATATGTATATTTATAATTCATTAACGGTTTCCTACTTTTCCAGATCCAAAGAAATGAGTACATTTCAATTTTCTTTTTATCTAATTTGCATATAATCGCATGTATCCTCTTTTGACTTCAAAGAATACATAAAATTAAATTAATAACAATTAATCGAATTACATTGGTAACAATAAATATAAATATAACAAAATCATATAATTATATGATATATGATTATGTGATATATAACATGGTTGCCACGGACCAGGAAAACCGGGAAAAGTCAGCGGTTTTTTGGGAGCCGGGGAAGTCGGGGGGGAAAAGTCATGGCATTTTATTTTAACCCTGGAAGTTTTTTGAATCTGATGTTTTTCGTTTAATTCCGTGCCGCACGACATCTATATTTTCCGTTTCAGCAAACTTGTCGACTATATACATACAGCATATATATGCCTATGCATATATATGACTATGCAGTGATATTATTTTCGTTGGGAACTTTTAATATTGTGAACTGAGTTTAATATATTAACAATCATTGTATATCATATTTTACGTTATTTGTAATTGCCCTTCTCTACCCTAATCGATAGACTGGATAAATCCAATTTTTGGTCTGGAAAACTGGCAAAGTCAGGGAATTCCAGTTGGAGAATTTCGTGGCAACCACGTATAAATACAAATATACGATGTATGGATTATGGGTATTATATGTATATTATTGTATGTAATTTTGTGCGTAAATTCTTATAGATTTTTTTCCGCAGTTACCTCAAGCACTGCCGCAAGATCGGCGAGGGTGTTTACGGCGAAGTGTTCCTGTACGAGAAGGGTGACGAAAAGAACGTGATAAAGATAATTCCGATCGAGGGCGAGATGAACGTTAACAACGAGCGGCAGAAGAAGTTCGACGAGATACTCTCCGAGATAGTAATTGCAAAGTGAGTGGAACATGCGACGGCGCAGCAGCATCCTTGGTCCAGATGATGGGACAATTTTTTTTTTTCATCTTACAGAGAACTCCATAATTTGAGATTCGCCGACTCGTCCAGCACGAGCAGCTTCGTGGAGGTAAAAAATATCAGATGCGTTGTCGGAAAGTATCCGCGAAAGTTGATCGATCTTTGGAAAACTTACGACGACGAGAAGAATTCGGAGAACGATTGTCCTGTGATGTTCGACAAAAATCAACTTTACATAGTTCTCGAGCTCGGTCACGGCGGACAAGATCTCGAGGCCTTCGTCTTCCAGAATGCCTCCGAGTCTCACGCGCTATTTATGCAGGTAGTATTTTTTTTTTTTTCAACCCTCCGTCTGTTCATCGAACCGATTGATTTCATCGACTGTTGACAACTAGGCGGCTGTGGCACTGGCCGTAGCCGAGGAGAAACTCGACTTCGAACACCGGGATCTGCACTGGGGAAATATTCTCATCTCCCGCACCGAGGAGTCTCACGTCGAGTACAAACTGAGAGACAAGGCTATAAGACTCGCGAGCAAAGGCGTCAAAGTCTCCGTTATAGACTTCACTCTCTCGCGAATGTCTTACCAAGGCTGCAGCATCTACAACGATTTGTCGATGGACGAGGATCTCTTCTCAGCTCAGGGCGAATATCAGTTCGAGATTTATCGGCTGATGAGGAAAAAAGTCGAGTGAGTGCAATTAATAGAAGATAATAAATTTGTAATTTATGATACTAAAGTAGTAAACGGTAATAAATTATTACGGCAGTAAAGTAAAACTGCCATTTTCGCAGGGAGTGTAATAAATACCTTTTATTACTCTCGGTGCGAAAATGGCAGTTTTACGCACGCTTCGCGTCTGCAAAACCCCCATTTTCACACCTCGTGAAGTAAAATTTGGTATGATAGTCGTGCGAAAAACTTCTGAAGTCGTACGATTGCAAACTCACACGCGTCAGAAAAAGTTTTATCGCACAAGTATTGTAAATTACTACTTCACAACGCGTGATGTAATTAAAAAAAAAAATTCTGATGGTTAGTGAATGTTGCATAAATAAATTCGATGTTGCAGAAACGACTGGCAGAGGTTCGAGCCGTTCACGAACGTCCTGTGGCTCCACTATACCCTCGAAAAAATGATAACGGCCGCGAGATACAGACGAAAGAATTCAAAAATTCACAACACATCGATAGAAAAGCTCCGTGAATTACAGGACACGATTCTCGATTACAAGAGCGCCTTCGATTTCGTCACGAACTGTGATAAAGCTACGCGTCTGCAGGGAAGTCGCACGAGCGTCACGACGGTCGGCTAGAGATCGTACACTGAGCAACAAAAATGCAATCTATGTTGTATACAGTCATTTAAGGCCCGCCCAGAGTTTTATCGACGTTAACGATGTCGCAACAGACATCGCTAAAACTGTAAGTCTGAATCTAAATGGTTCACCATTTATTATATCCCAGTTATATCCGAAAAGTTTTATTGAGAGAAAAGAAAAATATAATACATTTATATAAAAATATAAAATTATATTTCAATCGGTTCGATATTTCACTTTGCAACTGAAAATTATTTTCTCTCGTCTTTGTACCGATCAGCCGGGTATCGAGCGCAGAACCATTCGCCATCCACCCTGTACGGTTTAACGTCCAAATATTTTTGCACCAACACTCCGGATAGCAGCATTCGATTGACGACCTAAGTTGAAAAAAAACTTGCCTTTCCGCGTAAAATACCTTAAAGAAAATAACAATCAGGAGGACCTTTGCCGTATCGTGACCGAGACAATTTCCGAACACCCTCAAACTCTTTATGCAAGGACTCTTCTTCAGAGCGTTGAGAATCTCACCGATGCCATAGTCGCTTATTCGATTGTGAGAAACGTCCAGATGTCTTACTTTTGAATTGGGCACTCCATAGCTCAGAGCTCTGAGACGACGGTCGGTAAAACTTATCCATCGTGTTTCATAATCTGTCTTTTTTCGTTAACAATACAATTTTTTTTATCTCACCTAGCGCCGGTGTTCGTGACGATATTATGATCCAAAGCGAGAGCCGACAATGCCGGTCTTTCCTTCAACCAATCTGCTATTATTTCGATTCCAAAGTCACCGATATTGTTGCCACCGAGATCGATCGATAACAGCGTCTTGTTGTACCGACCGTCGGTCATCATGTTCTCGATGTCGTGACACGAAAAGCCGAATTTTCTTAAATACAACTCTTCCAAGCTATTGTTGTTCTACATCCAAAATCCTCGGATTTATCGCATCGTTTATTTTTTAAATACTTACAAACGATGGACTGAGATATAAGTAAGGTATTACTTTGAGCATAGACCCAAGGAGACCCGAGAAATGAGCGTTATTGAAGTAGTGCATGCATCCCGGATTGGGTCGACTTATGTCCAAAACTTTGAGCGTTACGTTTTCCGATCTTATGACCGCAATAAAATACGCGAGGCTCGAGGCTGTCTGATCGACCTCCGCAACGTCCAAATGCCTCAGATAACGGTTTTTCGAAAGTACACGAGCTAATCTCTTTGAGCTCTGAAATGTTCCGTTTCTTTTTTTTTATAACTTTTTCATGTTTTTTTTTTTTTTTTACCTCGACGCCAAACTTGTTTCCGCTCAATCGGAGTGTGCGCAGCTGCAATTCTTCGGCCAATTCGCATAAGTGTTCTATGCCTGCGGATCGTATCTCGTTGTTCCGCACGTCGAGCTTGACGATACGATTCTCGGTCTGGAAAACGATAATAAAAATCAAGCAAAAGATTACAATTTAAAAAAACTCGATAGTTCTCGGATCAGCTCGAGATTACAGTTACGTGGTCGATAAGGTTGACGAAGCCGACGCAGTGGATATTATTGTATGGCAAACTTATTTTCACGATCTCTGGATTTTCTTGCAGAAAAATCAGTAGATCGGGTACATCGTTATCTTCAAAATGCCTTCTGCGATATATATGTATAAAATGTCATTTCCTGTCTGGAAATCTAATTTTTCGACCGAAAATGACGTCACACAGACGTCATTTATATTTTTAATCCGGCAATTTATATCCGAAAATTTATATTTTTAATCCGGCAGTGACGTATTTCCGGATGAAAACTTAAATTTTAGTAGACCTACCCAATTTTCTTAAATATATCACCACTATTTATAGAAAGCTTTTTTGTACCGTCGTAACTCTCGGTACAAAAACTCGAAAACTGGCCTTTCGTCAGTGATTCCCTACGATTTTCCAATGGAATCGATAGATTTGAACAATCGGGTTTGTTGCGTATTTGAGCGTCCGATTCATCCGGCATATGGATTATCAAATTTCCATAGCCATCAGGTTCTATCGTATACCCGGAAGGACTTAGATTCTTTGTTAAAGAATTTCGTTCCATGTCTCGCGAATTCATTCCAAGCAACTTGAAATCATCGACCTTGATCTGCTTTTGTTTTAAAACGTTGTCTTCCAGTCCTGTCATTTAGAAACATTTTTCGACGATGCAGGATTACGGTTTGCCGAAGAAACCAGAGGAACCGGAAGTAGTTCCATTGAACACGATGTTCGAAGGTTTCTCATTCATTTTTGTTTTGTTTTTTTATTACGATGCCTAAAAGCGCTAATGCATCACGGATAAATTTCGTAGCTTACTGTCGAATGGATCCTCTGTCCGATGCGATGAACGTGAGCCTATTGCCTCTATCGCAGCTCGAAAAGTGGCTGGCTTCGGCCAGGATCCTCGACATGTCGCGCCTCACCACAACGGAGACCGGCCTATTGTTCTTTAAATTCCGCAAACGCGCGATATCCTACGAAGAATTTCTCGTCTATCTGGACGACCTGACTTCGTCCAAGAGTCTCGACGTCGCCGATGTGAAGAAAAAGATGCAAACTTGCGGCAAACCGGTTCACGCCAGAGACATAAAGCTCGGACGAGATACGAAATAATCGATATAGATTGTTCTATACAAATTCTATGTACAAGCTTTATTTCCAAATTTACACATCACACACGGGACGCACCTTTTTTTTCTTCATAGTTGCTCCTTGCAAACATTTTCCAGCGCCCGTAGCTTAAATTCCTTCAATATTTGGCGTTATTTTTAATTTTTTTAAACAGCGACAATGAGACGTTTACTTTCGATTTGAGATAAGTGGCGAAAGCGTCGCACGTACGTGCCGTGAGCCAGGATATAATTCGCCTAGGAAAAATTCACCCGTCACACGTGGCGATACGAAAAATTAAACATTTTTCTCGTGTATCGAACGGTGAGGGATCGAACGTTCGTTGCGCCTTATTGTTTATTTTACATCGAGTATCGTTCGAACCGCGGTTTCGTAAGCCACGCCGCCCGGCTTCGAGGTTTCACTCGACGAAACCGGACACGTAAGAAATAAATGTATATCTTCGCAAACGTTACGTTGAAGGCACTCGCGTGCGCGATATAAAATATTCGTCGAAAATTAAACCCGTGCGACGAGGTCGAGCGGAGATTAACGCTCGACGAATGCTAATCGCGCTCGCGAGAGTATAAAAAATATAGTCGATAAACGATATATATCTGTTCAATCAAGAGCCAACGGTACTTTTTGCCTCGATCTCGATCACCCTCGATTGCGCCGATCTTTGGATCGGGGAAAAAATTTTTTTTTTTCCCCGCGACTACGGGTTTTCTCTACCCTACTCGTTTACCAAGAGAAAAAAATCCTAAATCTAGATAGAAGCTTCGTTGCGGGTGATTCAAGCGTTTTTCTGTATCCACTTGAAGCCCTCCCTGGCGTTGCCGAGGGTCACGCGTCCGAGAAAGCTCGCGATCAATTGATACTCGGGCATCGTTCGGCGTCCGCAGGAACGCGTCGACAGCGATCTGTTGTATATCTCACGCGGGACGCTGGCGCGCCTCTCGCTGGTGTAGAGGGCCTCGGGCTCCATAGTCTTGTAGATGTTTCGACCTTCGCATAGCACTTTCGTTGTCAGAGAAAGCAACCATTGTAGAATCTGGAATTTAAAAAAAATCAGCCATTTTCTTTCTTTTTTTTCTTTAATACTTTTTGCTTCCTCATAGAGGGACCTTTTTTGTTATTTATTGGGCCATAATTCACCTCGTTGCTGGAGGGACTTTCGCTGTTGCTTCGCAGCCAAGAACTCGGAGCCCATAAGTACAGTTGCATTATCGTAGCTGCCATTTCCGGTGAGAGCCGCTGCCATTTGCCGAACAATAATCGCAATTATATATTTGTCTTAAGGAGGTTGGAGCGCTTCACACCAGTTAAATGAGTGCTACATTTTTAAAATCGTTTTTTGCAACGCATGCATGAGAAGTGTCACTTTTCGTGCCTGCAAGACGTGGCAAAAGTAGCGCTTTATAGCAAGGCACTTTTTTAGCATAACGCTGTGTATGCACATATTAGCCCGATTTTATTTCTCGCACGTTAATTTTACGTCTCGCACGAGCATCGACGAAATCCCTTCATAAAAAAACAGCGCACATTTTTAAACGGAATATCCGATCGAATATGTAAACGATGAATTCATAAAGCATCTTCCATGGAAGAAAACAACTTACTGCAATGCGATGTGCAAATTTCTTGAAGGAATCGGACGCAAAGTAGCAGTCATAAACCTAGGTAAATCGCATAGATCGGTAATCATGAAACTAATATAATTTTTATTGGTTCGCAGATATTTTTAACGAGACCACTTTCGAGCAATTTCTGATATAACAGACTGAAGTATTCTAAAAAAGTTGAAAATTGAAATTTTCAGCTTTTATGAGGAAGCGATTTGAAAATTTCAATTTTCAACTTTATGAGGAAGCGATATGAAAATTTCAATTTTCAACTTTATGAGGAAGCGATATGAAAATTTCAATTTTCAACTTTATGAAGAAGCGATATGAAAATTTCAATTTTCAACTTTTTTTCAACGTCAACGTCTTAGACTTTTATACAAAACGGCTGACCGATTCAGGTTAAGTGCGTAAAAAAATATAACATCGTCACGCTTCACTTTGTCGAATCTGCGGTTGGCGCGAAAAAATACATGGAAGTATGCGCTCCTGAATTTGTTTTTGCCCTTTCGATTTTTATTCCAGAATTCCTAGTGATACCTCTTTATCTAGCTTTTTAATCCCATCATGTCCATCGTCTATGTTGTGTATGTCTTGCTGTAGATCACGATAGGCACCTGGGTTTTTCCGCGATGCCATCGAAAAGCAAAGAAATTGTTGTTTAAAAATACCTAAAATCATTTATTTTTGCAATTTTGGCTATAAAAATGCCTGGTAAACTTTTTTGTTAGTTGTCGCTCCGGGACTGTAATTCTATGTATTTTTTCGCGCTGATCACGAATCTGACACTTATTTTATTCGCAGATGAATATTTGATCCGAAAAAAATGCGTCTTAAAAAAAAAAAAAATTGCATGAAATTCAAAAAATTTAAAATGACATAAAATTTAAACGGTTCGATCGATTTTCTTGGAATTTTAATGGGATCCTCGGGTGATCAGATTCTATCTGTGTACGCATTTTTAGCCCGACAGCTAAAAAATTGCGAGCGCTACAGTGCGTACAGACATTTACGAAGAAATAAAAAATGGCGTACAAAAAAAACAACTGACAATTTTTGGACGAAATTTGGTAGAAACATTGACTATTAACCACACAAGCTGTGTGCAAAATTTCAGCCTGATCGGTGGAGGCGTTCCCGAGATATAGCCATTTGAATTTTTCGCGTCTGATTCACACACACACACACACACACACACACACACACACACACACACACACACACACACACACACACACACACACACACACACACACACACACACACACACACACACACACACACACACACACACACACACACACACACACACACACACACACACACACACACACACACACACACACACACACACACACACACACACACACACACACACACACACACACACACACACACACACACACACACACACGTATATATATATATATACATATCCGGATATTTTTTCTAAATGTGATTTTTCGATGTTTTGGAACATTCTGGACACGTTTTCATTAAAATCTCGAAATTTTTTTTTTTCACCATCACAAAGCTTCCTCTATGAGGAAGCAAAATGAGCCATAATGCATCAAAATCGTGCAAAATATACGGATTATTCTTTGAAAAAACTGAACGAATATGTACCTTTGAAAAAAATAGCACAAACCAGTTAATATTTTTGCAAATTCATTGCAATTAATGTTTTTCCGGGTTAAGGAAATCTCCCGTGATACAAATAACGATCCACTATAAGCAGTAGACGCGTAAAAGTTTGTATAAACAACTTAAAAAATGTAGCGCTCATTTGACTAGTGTGAAGAGCTTCAGCCTCCTCTAATGTGGATTCTTTTAGGTACGATTTATAATAATCCATGCAAACCTTATTGATGTTTCGGCTCAATATATTTTTAACGAGTGCCGCAACAACAGGTGGCACTCCGTCGGGCAAGCCCGGAAGCATGTCCTCGGTGTAGCTGTGATTCTTGAGCGAAGTCTTGTTGCCGTCGACACCGTAAAAGGGATTCCTCAGACCGAATATTTCGTAAGCGATCGTCCCGACCGTCCAGAGATCGGCTTTACTGTAATTTATGCTTCTGAACGGTCCTGGCTCGGCATTGACGACTTCCGGAGCCATGAGAGCCGCGTTTCCGCCCTTGTCGAGATCGTGACTGTTGTAGGGAAGATACAGACCGTGAACCTTGTCCGCGAGACAACATCCGAAATCGGTGATCACGAGGGACGGACAGTTGTCTGAAACCTCCGACACGTCAAGCAGTATATTGTCACTCTTCAGATCTCTGCGGAAACGAGAAAGCCTTTTTGATATTCGAGACGAGAAATCGATCGCCGGGATACTCGATATCGAAATCGAGAGTCGAGGATCTCAAATTCAGGCGCAACAACGCGACGGAAACGACGCCGAACTCACCTGTGAGCTATACCGTGGGCATTCATGTGTGCTACGCCCTCCAACAATTGTGCGAGCAGGAGGATCGATTCTCTGATGTTTACATCTCGATCTACGGCGTACTGCTTCAAGGTGACGTCGTATCTGAAAAACACAGGACCGGATTACTCGCATATACAGGCAAATGTTGGCAATTTTTTTTTCTCGCGTATAAATACAATCGATTCGTTATAGAATCGGCATATTATTTGTACAATGTCATTGTTGTTATATCTTAACTGTGAATCTCAGTACAGATTAATCAATCGATTTTTCGTTTTTAAAAAAATCTCTAATCAGTATAATATTTCGGAGATCGAGTTTACACTTTCATGAGCAGAAACAGACTCATATTTCTGCAGGAACCTTCGGAGTTGATCCTCAGGGGACGCGCGTAATACGATCGATTCGTTACAAAATCGGCAAAATTTAATTATCGTTATTTTTTAATTATGAATCCCGATACCGATTAATCGATCGATTTTTCGATATAAAAAAAAAATCTCTTTAATCAGTACACGATAAACCTACCAATGAATGGTCTGTTAAGCAGATGAAAAAGCCAATGAATAGACGATTTTTATGCACGTGCTCTTATGGAAAGTGTCCATTCATTGGCTGGTTTACCCTCATATTTCAGTGATCGAGTTTACCTTTTCATGAGCAGAAATAGACCCATATTTCTGCAGAGATCTTCGGTATTGTTCGATGTAAAAAAAATTTGAGTGAATCAGTATAATATTTCGGAGATTGAGTTTACCTCTTCATGAGCAGAAAGAGGCTCATATTTCTGCCGGAGCCTTCGGGATTGATCCTCGCCGGAAGTGCGTCCGGGTACATTCTCACAGAGCCCGGTAGAGATGGTACGCGGTCGGCGAACACGTAATACATCGCAACGATGTTCGGATGGGGCGGCAAGGCGCGTTTGTTCTCGGCCATTCTCTGCTCCCACTCGGCGAGATCCTCGTTGCGATAATACTTTCTCGCCGGCACGGTCTCGCGGTACATCGCCCGAAGAATCGACGTGGCGTTCGACTCGGCGTCGTAGTTGAACATCATCTTTATGGCCAGTGGGAAACTCGCTATCTCCACCGCGTCTCTGTCGATCATAAGTTCGTCGCTTGAATTCAATCGCTCCTCCGTTTCTTTTATTCTCGCCGCGTAGACAACCGCCGAGCATCCTTTGGCGATCGGCGGACCAATCACGAAGTCCTTCAGACCCGCCGGCTCCTCGCTCGTCAAGGTCGTCTCGTAATTCTCATCGTTCTGCGGCTTGTTCCATTGCAGCTTCGAAACCGCATCCTGCACGGAGTTCAAAGGTCAATTTTTTTAATACATTTTTTGGTTAATTTATTTATTTATTATTAAAGTTTATAAATTCATGAAAATTAATACAAATTACTAAAAATTATTAGAAATGTTTTAAAATTATTAAAAACTATAATTTTATTTAAGTAAATTTTTAAGTAAAAAATTAATAAGAATGATTAAAAATTATTAAATAGAGTAAAAAATAATTAAAAAAAAGTAAATTATCTTACCCTAATTTCCCAACAAACTCCCTCGAGCTCGTCGTCCTTGGTGAGAATTCCGGTTCCCGAAGCGAGGGACACACCGACGAGTGCGAAAAAGGGCGCGGAATCGCCGAACAGCAAACGGCTCGCCGCGCGCCTGCGAAGATCCGCGGCTAAGCTGTTTGTGACCCTCTTGAGGATGTTATCGACGAAGAGTCGTCGAGCGTGAGATCCCAGGAACCCGAGATGTCTGCCGGCGGCGCTGACATCGCCGCTAACCTTCGCCCGAAGGCCCTGGGACTTGCCTGCACGAAAATTCGTTATTCTAGGTCGTTTCGTACACAAAGAATATCGCTGCGTTGTCCACGCAGCGAGAACATCCGAAACAGAGCGCAAACTCCTCCCCCCCCCTCCCCCTCCTTTTCTTTCTCTCGTGACCCGTAAAATTTAGAGTTCGAATCCCGAATTTTCGGATTTTTTTTTTTTGCCACCCAAATACTCACCTACTTCCACAACGTGTATCTTGTCGAGTTGTCCCCTCGCGTAGGAGCTCGAGTAGCGATTTTCGGGATTCCGTAATGAGCGTATGAGCACCCGACCATTTTGCATGAGACGTCGGGCAGCTGTTCTAATCGACATCTCTCCGGGCTCGTGGGCAGCAAGTGCCCAGCGGGCAAGCCCACTTTCCCAGTAAAGGAGCTTCACGATTGAAGAATTTCGCTACACCGCTGCAGCAACGTTGAACATGAGGAAAAAAAAACAGAACGGACCGAGAGCTCTTCGGCTATCCCTCGCGACGATCTCGGCGAACTGCGCACCAGCAACATGGGTAGCTCTCCACACCACAGCTAAATCCCTGCCAACTGACTGCGTATCGCGAGTGTTATAGCTCAGCGATACGTCAAAAACGGAGCGGGGTTCTCAGGGGTGACTGCATCCGAGAACCAGAGAAAAGAAACTGCGACATATCTTGAGAAAGACGTATCTGTCTCGCGTGCGTCGGACGAAGTTAAGATCGCTCCCTCGCTTACCGACGGTCGGTTCAAACGAAAACGGACAATCGATGATCTGATGAGAGTCTCGAAGATTCCAGGATAAGATTTCGAGTTTTGAATGTGCAAACATCGATATCTTTCTTCACGGATTGGAGTTTTATTTTGTCAAAGCTGTTAAAAAGTTCTTCGAGCAGAACTTCGTATTAAGGACATGTGAAACGACTCAGTCGGAAACCAAAATCTGCAATGAATGCGATTCAAGGACCGCACATTTTTCGGGAAAAAGCAAAGCATTAGCGGATATACAATTTAAGGGGAAGTGAAATATCGCGGTCGGTAATGAAAACTGTAAAGGACTTTTTTCAAGGGTGCTAATTTTTTTGAGGAAAAAGTAAATTGGAGCTGGTTGCACACGGCAATTTCGCATCCGGCCCGAATTCATTTTTTTCTCGAAAAAATTAGCACCATCGAGTGAAGTTAATTTGAAAATTGCAACTATCTGTCTCGCAGGCACAGCTGTTTCACTTCCGTTGAATACCTCGTCCGATAATGCTTCCGTTTTATCCGAATCGTCGACCGGTTTTAAATGGCATTGATATTCGAAAAAATGCATATATCTCTTTACACATTACATCTACATCTTTCACATTATGGCCTTAATAATAAGTTACGGGTGGGTTTAATAGTATTCTGAAGGGTTTATCCGTTTTTTGCTTCCTCATAGAGGAAGCTTTGTTTTGATGAAAAAAAAAATTTCGAGATTTTAATGAAAACGTGTTCAGAATGTTCGAAAACATCGAAAAATCACATTTAGAAAAAATGTCTGGATGGATGGATGTGTGTGTGTGTGTGTGTGTGTGTGTGTGTGTGTGTGTGTGTGTGTGTGTGTGTGTGTGCGCGTGTGCGCGTGCGTGCGTGCGCGCGTGCGTGCGTGCGCGCGTGCGTGCGTGCGCGCGTGCGTGCGTGCGCGCGTGCGTGCGTGCGCGCGTGCGTGCGTGCGCGCGTGCGTGCGTGCGCGCGTGCGTGCGTGCGCGCGTGCGTGCGTGCGCGCGTGCGTGCGTGCGCGCGTGCGTGCGTGCGTGCGTGCGTGCGTGCGTGCGTGCGTGCGTGCGTGCGTGCGTGCGCGCGTGCGCGCGTGCGCGTGCGTGCGTGCGCGCGCGCGTGTGTGTGTGTGTGTGTGTGTGTGTGTGTGTGTGTGTGTGTGTGTGTGTGTGTGTGTGTGTGTGTGCGCGCGCGTGTGTGTGTGTGTGTGTGTGTGTGTGCCAGGCCTCCAAAATTCAATCGTCTATAACTTAAGAACGGTTTTATCAATCGGGTTGAAATTTATTTCGGGTTCAAATTTATGCAGTAATTGAAACATTCGTTCAGATTTTATGAGATTTTGAAATTTTTGAAAAAAGTGTGTTCGCGCTCTAGCTTTCGCAAATTTTGAGATTCCGGGCTGAAACTTTCTACAGAAGTAGACCAACATCAAACAATTTTCGCTATTGAATTTGGTACGAATCGGTCGAGGGGTTTCGGTTTTGTGAAATTTTCGATTTTTGAAAAAATATCTATTTCACTCTAGCTTTTACAATTGTCGAGATATTTGCCTACAAATTTGTACATAAATAAGTTATTATGGACTCGTATTCCCTATTAAATTTGGCAAGAATCGATCGAAACGTTTAAATTTTATAAAATAAACCAAAAAATCAGAAAATTCGTACCTCACAAGAGACGATTATTTTTGTTTTAAATACTGAGAAAGAAGCTAAATAAGTGGTAGATTCGAGATTAGTCAGAAAAATAGATTAAATATAGTGCCTGAGCGGCGATTCACTTTATAATTTTTTTTTAATCGCACTTCATAACAGACGTACGTATCTGTTTCAAATATTCATGTAGAAACAAAAAAAAGTTGAAAATTGAAAGTTAAAAGGTGAAAATTGAAAGATGAAAGTTGAAAGTTGAAAGTAGAAAGGTGACAGTTGAAATTTTTATATCAATTCGTCATAATGTCCCTTTATTCGCAAAGCTTCCTTTATGAGGAAGCCAAAAATATAGTAAATGCTTCCTCGTAGAGGAAGCTTTGCGAATCAAGGGACATTATGACGAATTGATATAAAAATTTCAACCGTCAACTTTCTCCTTTCAACTTTCAACTTTCATCTTTCAATTTTCAACTTTTATGAGGAAGCCATATGAAAATTTCAATTTTTTAAAACATTTTCTCGTAGTTTCTATTTTGATTGAGGTGATGTGATCTACCGCCGTCGGTAACAAAAACTGTACTGAATGCCGTTTTGAGATCGCAGACCACTGAGGAAAAAGAAAATTATATTTCCCTGCGTCTTCCGATTTCCCAGGGAAATATAATTTCCTTTGTTCTCGACGGTCTGCGGATTCAAAACGGCATTCAGTACATTTTTTGTTATCGGCGGCGGCATTTTACATCTCTTTAAGGTATGAGTTCCACAAACCTCATGTTTCTAACTTATCTTGCTGTATGAATGGCCTCGCTCGTAAGCGTCGTAGGTGCGTCCGCGCATACGCCACAATGACTGGTAGGAATACTTAAGTTGAATGAAATTTTTTTTGTAAATCGAAGAATCCGCAATTGCACACAGTAAAGATATTTCGATATTGCGTTTGCTGCGATGGTTTAGCATGGCTCAAGGCGTAAGTTCGCACGAATGGGGACGTTAAGCTATATGAATACGAGTCATAGGTCGATTTTCGATAAAATCATAGGATCCATCACAAATGCATTGAAAGAATGAGAAAAAAATCCACGTGCTTATAAATTATAAGTTATAACCCACAGTAGACTTATCGATAATTGGGCCTTTCGGTCAGTTTATCTGACAGTAAACGTCTTCGTGTACTAAGTTTAACTATCGTCTGTGTTACATAGATAAAGCTCATTGCAACAATGTTCTGACTGTACTTCATTTTTTTGTTTGCTAAAACTCCATATCATATAGCATGACACTCGCGTCTACGCGTCTACCTCCGCTGACAAAGTTCCGAGTCATCGGACAATCGTCGTCGAGTTGAAGATTAATTGCACTGTATATCCATAACTTTGCGCATACAGAGGTTGCTTATAGAGGTTACATACACGATATATATAGGGCGTTCCGCGTCAAGTAGAACGGCCTTACTCTGTCGGATCAAGCTGAAAGTTTGTAATGTATTGTATAGTGTAAGTACCGCGCATTTTTTTTCTCTTTGATCGGACCCTGTTTTAAAGTTAGCCATGTTCATATTTAAGCAAGTTAGCCGTGTTCACAGCATGCTCTTTTTTTAGTGTGAAACCACATGTGTAAATTTCAAAATGTCCCAACGCATTCTGAAATGTACAAACCTTCTTGTACGCTAATAAAAGAACATTCCGTGAAATTTTTAGTAAAATGCATTCATATTGGCTGCAACTTTTGTTAAAATTCTCTTTTTTTTTTAATTTCTCGTATTTGAAAAATGTTTAAAAAATGTCCGAAAATAGTTCATCAAAAATAGCAACTGTTGTAGCCAATGTTTTTTTGTACGACCAAAAATTTCAGAGATACAATAATTTTAAATATTAACACGCTAACTTGAAAATGAGCGCCGGTAAAAATCTGAACAAAATTCCAAGTACTTATACCACCCTGATAGACAAGCGCCACGAAAAGTAGCAATATTGGCGCGATATTTGCGACATGTGCGGCACATGTCGCAATTATTGCGCCAACTGCTACTTTTTGTGCCGCTTGCCTATCATTTGCTATCAGGGTAGATAATACCCAAAGCAGCAAAAAGAAATCTGGTACGAAAAAGTCATCCGAATGGAATACATATGTCCGCCCGAATGATAATTATAAGCTATCTTATGTCTAAAAGGTAACTTTTGGACGTAGCATAGCTTATATAGTTACCATTCGGGCGGATATATGTAACTCATTCGGATGACTTTTCCATTCCAGTTGTCTTTTTACTACTTGGGACTACATCACCCCGAACTTTAAGCTTGACCTAACAGGGTCAGGGTATTGGGCCGTTCTACTTGACACGGAGTGCCCCATGATATATATATATACACACATATACATCGTACATCAGCTGATTTCTCGCAAGTGTACGCGCGTACAGCAGAAACTCGTGATAAAGAGAAAGAGCCCGAGGAAGTGGAAGAAATTCTGACCCCACTTCGAGTAACAAACGCCGAGTCTCGGAGCCATCGGGTTGCAGCTTGTGCGGTGGCAGTCGAGGATCGGAGGAGGACAAGACGCGTCTCGTTCAGTCTCGTTCCTTGCCTTTGACGTTCTCGCCCGACGTGTGTGCACACTGTGGCTGACCGGGTGCATACGCCGGAGGACAGAAACCCGCACACTGCACAATCGGGTGCCCATAACACCGAACCTGCAACAAAGTATCTCACGTTCGCAACAATAAAGTCGGATACGCAAGAATGGCTCCGGCCCTAAGCAAGTTCGTGACGAAACGCTCGGTGGCGGGTGCAGTGTCGGTAACAGCATTGTTGTGGCTCCTGAGAAGAAAAGGCACGAGACAAACCACCAAGAAAAGGTGAACTATTTATCGCTACTGCGTTTATCTTCATTTTATTTATTTTTTTTCTGCTCCGTCCAAACGTTCGAGCGATCGACGTCGACTTGTTACTCCCGCGGAAAATTACGTCGGTGAATTGCCTTATAGCTAATGACTCTTGGCCTATTGCAGAGCTCTGTGGCCAGCCAACGACGTGCAGTATGTCATTAAAGAGGTGAGTCACGCAGAGGTGTCTGGCAATGGAAAAATTATTTTTAAAATATACTATTTTTTTCTTATTTTTTTTTACGAGAAATTTTTGACGTTTGGGCTATAATTCTTACTCCGTTTCTGAGCAGGAAAAACCGAAGACACCGAAGGCCCATGTGAACGCCGAGTTCTTCAGGCAATTATGGAAACTCGTTGCCATTGGCATTCCTGGGTTTTTGTCCACCGAGACGGGATGCGTATTCATTGTGGCTGCTTCGCTCGTCGCCAGGACTCTCTGCGATCTGTGGATGATTCGCACGACCACCCTCATAGAGAGGTCATTTGAGACTAGACGAGTAACAGAGATGTTTCGTAGCTGTAAATTTTAACGATGAGGTCTTTTTCTTTCAGTACGATCGTCAACATGGACCATCCGCAGTTCAAACAACGACTCCTGAGGTTCCTCGCCGCTCTTCCAGTGGTGAGACTCCAATTTCCATGTTTAAAATGCAATTTTTAACTTTCGTTGTTATTATTTTTATTTTTTCACAGTTTTTTCTTTTTACTGCCAATTTACAATAGATCCTGATTTAGTGCTGATTTTGTAGTAATAATAAATGTTAAATTACGATAAGTAATGCAGAATACAGACTAATGCATCTTATACATTTTTATTAGACAATAAATTTAAATGCATTGAGGTGAAGTTAACAAAATCCCTGAAATCTTTTTCTTTTTATTCGAACAATTGAAATTAACAGCTGGGATATGCATAGTTTGTGTGTCAATCTTTTGATGTGGCAATATCCGATTTAATCATTTTATCGATTAACATAAGATTTTAGATTTGACTGTTCCCTTCTATTTTCTACCTTTTGCGTGATGACAAAATTTCTGACATACTTATTAAATGTTGTCTTTTTTTTTCTCTTCCAGATAGCGGTAGTAAACAATGTACTGAAATGGGGGATAGGCGAGATGAAACTTCGCATGAGAACCAACATCACTCGTCACTTGTTGGACCAGTATCTCAAGTAATGAGAACTAATTTTATGTGCGGATTATAGGAGCTTGTTTGAATTGTAACCTTCATCAGAGTTTATCTAACGATCGCGGCTGTAAACTGGCCATCTTGAAAGTCAAAGCAGCTGATTATCTTAGTCCAATGAACAGAGTTCAAAGTTCGGAATTTATTACGTTCTGAATTATAAAAGCATCGGGTGTCTGAATCGGTGGGCCGATAAAAAAAAAATGCTCGTGTCATCGCCGAAGTATGCCGGTCATTGGAAAGATAAACAATCGCAGCGGCGTTTTCTTTTTTTTCGAACGGATTACGACGTTCCGAGAAAACTATTCTTTCTTTTTTCCCATTTTCTCTTTCCTTTTTTTTCAATTTTGCCTCCTTTTTTTTGCAGAGGATTCACGTATTACAAAATGACGAATTTGGATACCAGAATCGCAAATCCCGATCAGCTTTTGACGACCGACGTGGACAAATTTTGCGACAGCTTTGCGGATCTTTACAGCAACATCGCGAAGCCGCTATTGGATATCTCGATCTACGTCTACAGGCTGACGTCCGCACTCGGCGGACAGGTATAGAGACAAACGGCTGACTTACGTTTTCCACGCTCGTGCACAAGTTCGTCGAATAAATTTGTTGTCTCTTTCACAGACCCCCTCGGTAATGCTGGCTTACATGGTCATAGCCGGAGGTTTTCTGACGCACATTCGGAAGCCCATGGCTCAGATGACGGTGAAGGAGCAGCGTCTCGAGGGCGAATATCGTCACATAAATTCCCGTCTCATCACGAACTCCGAGGAGATCGCCTTCTATCGCGGGAACAGTCGAGAGAAATTGACCCTCCTCGCAAGCTTCCACAAGCTCGTTAGTATTCAACTTCAATTCTTAAACATCCACGATCGATTAACAATTTAATAGTAATTTAATAAACTTCGTCAGGTGAAACATCTACGTGGCCTCTTGGAGTTCAAAGTCGCGATGGGTGTCATCGACAACTTTGTTGGAAAATGTGGGTAATCGCATTCCCTCGTTAAATTCTATTCGAGCCACGATATATTGACTATATTTAATTTTATATATATATGTATATATTTTTTTTGCAGACGTCGCAACCGTAGTCGGTTTCTACGCGGTGAGTATCCCGTTCTTCCAGGCTAACCACGCGCTGCTCGTCGGCTCGACGGATCACCGTTTCAAGAATTACTACGAGCACGGTCGTATGCTGTTAAAATTGGCCGAGGCGATCGGCAGGCTCGTTCTCGCCGGTAGAGAAATGACGAGACTCGCCGGTTTCACCGCTCGGGTAACCGAGATAAAGACGGTCCTCGACGAGCTCAACGCCGGCAAGTACGAGAGAACGATGCTCGAAGCGGCGAAGAATTCTTCGATCGGTCAACCGGGCTCCGGGAGGATCATCGCCAAGGACAACGTGATCCGCTTCGAGCGCGTTCCCCTCGTCACGCCGAACGGCGATCTTCTCATAAAGGAGCTGAGCTTCGAAGTTAAATCCGGCATGAACGTACTCGTATGCGGACCTAACGGATGCGGCAAGAGTTCCCTCTTTCGCGTACTCGGCGAGGTGAATAAAATTTGATTGCAAATTTCGACTTCCGCGCCATTTCCATTCTGTATTAAATTATCGTTTTCACGTCGAGCAGCTCTGGCCTGTCTGGGGTGGAACTGTAACCAAGCCGCCGAGCGGCAAACTCTTTTACATTCCGCAACGACCTTACATGACCCTCGGCACGCTCAGGGACCAGGTCATATATCCTCACACGCAGGCGGAAATGCTCAGACGCGGTAACGCGAAGGACGAGGATCTTCAGAAATTTTTGGACCTGGTTCAACTCGGACACCTGCTGGAACGCGACAGCCTGGTCAACAGCCAGGGCAGCGGTTGGGACACGGTCGCCGACTGGATGGACGTGCTCTCCGGCGGAGAGAAACAACGCATTGCTGTAAATAGCGAAGAAAAAAATAACTTCGTATTCCCTAATTTCAGGAGGTTGGAGCGCTGGAGCGCACTAGTCGAATGAGTGCTACGTTTTTTAAGTCGTTTATACATACTTTTTTCCTAACGCATCGCACGTAAAAACCCGGTTTCCGTTCCTGTGAAGTGAGCGCAGAAATGCACTTTCTCGCATCGCGTGGGAGATGGCATGCGCACAAACTCAATATGGTATTTTTCTCGCACGAGTGAGAGACTGCCTTGTTGCGCACACTTACCGAAAACGTAAAGCGTGATTTTCGTGAATTTTGTGGGAAAAATTATGTGAATGGCGTGAGCGTTTTCACACTCGTCAAGAACTCCCTTTCTACGCTCATGCCATGCAAATAACTATTACGCATCTATTGATTATTGCGAATGGTTATTTGTATTACAGCAGATCTGCTTAACATGGAAAAACATTAATTGCAATGGGTTTGCAAAAAATATTAACTGGTTTGTGCGAATTTTCGAAAAGGCACATATTCGGTCAGTTTTTTCGGAGAATAATCCGTAATTTTCGTATATCTCGATGGTGAATCCATAGGACATCTTTTAAAGAAAAGAATGAGCCATAATACATCAAAATCGAACAAAAATTGCAGATTATTCTTTGAAAAAACTTAACTATTTATGAGATGTTTATGAGCTATTTATTAACTATTTATGAATGCAAATGAATATGCACCTTTATATTTTTGCAAGTCCATTGCAATTAATGTTTTTCTAAATCAAGGACATCTGCTGTAATACAAATAACTATCTACTACAATCAATAGATGCCTAAAAGTTTGTATAAACGATTTAATAAATATTGCATTCATTTGACTAGTGTGAAGCGTTTCGACCTCCGTAAACAATGAACGGTCGTTTAGTACGTTGTTTTTTTTTTCGTTCTTCTCGCAGATGGCAAGGTTGTTCTATCACAGGCCCCAGTTCGCGATTCTGGACGAATGCACCAGCGCGGTGAGCGTGGACGTCGAAGATTCTATGTACTCTTACTGCAGAGAGGCCAACATAACACTGTTCACCGTGTCGCATAGACGATCGCTCTGGAAACACCACGAGGTACATGGATTACATCCTCGAGCCATTTAAATTCGAGATCACAGAATTTCTCGCGAATTCCCCGGAACTTTGTTGAACTTACGATAATTTTTTGCTCGCAGTATTATCTACAAATGGACGGCCGAGGCTCGTTCGAGTTCAAGCCCATCGACACCGACACCCAGGAATTTGGCTCGTGAATTATCGTGTCCCTTGCGTCGAGGGATTGAAGGTTTCGGACAGCACCCGAAGGGCAAGGGACCGTGTCGAGGCGAAAAGAAAATACGGTCGGGGCTCGTTCGAGTTTAAGCCTAGCGACACCGATACAGAGGAATTTGGCTCGTGAATTATCGTGTCCCTGCGCATCGAGGTATTGAAATTTTCAGACAGCACTCCGGGGGCAAGGGACCGTCTTGAGAAGAGGAAGAAATACGCACGAGATATATGTAACCGAGATGGTTTCGCAAAAACGATCGTATTCTCGCTTTTTTTTTTTACTCAGCGGCCACGCGAGGATGCGATCGAATGTGGTTCCGACCGCGAAATCGTTCTCGCCGACCAGGATAGCTCGACGGAATCGTAAAACGCTTCCGGCTGTCCGACCGATCGTGCGCGTCTCGCACAAACGACGAAATAAAATTTGCGAGATGCGCGAAACCTGGAAACGGGACGCAACAGATGCGAGATCGAAATAAACGAATAGGTGAATTATAATAAATTTCGTATTTTGCATAAACTTATGTCCGAGCCAGACTCGGATAAAACGTCTTTGAAATAATTCTCTGGCCAAACTCGCGCATGCGCGAGAGCATACTAGAAGATCGTTAAATTGTTCGGCGATAATTTTTTTTGTTTTCTTCTCTTTTTTTTCGAGTCAAGCATGCTTTACGTAATCGTAAAAAATACTGATCAATTAAATTAATTTACCGTCGAAGGACGCGCGGTAAGGAGACAAAAAACATAGTTTTTTTATGATCATCTTACTATTATAAATAATTGTTATGTGTAGATCACATTTATGTAATACGTGTTCCGAGGATGGGATAAAAAAATAATATGATGTATTAGATTGCTGGACAATGCTGAAATGTTGGGAGAAGCGCGTAACGAGACACGTGTATGTTAACTCCCTTTTACAAGCCTAAATAAAATTGAGCCTTGGCCATGAAAAAAAAACAGCGGACTATCGTCGAATATTCGAACCAAGGTGACTTTACAGTCGGAAGGTCTAAGATTTTTTTTCTTCGCCGTTGGTGCGCCTGCGCTTCCGCGATGTCGGATCAGTTCAGTTCGAACACAAGTGGCGCCAGGGGCGTTTCGCGTCTAGAACATCGCTGTCAGTCGGCAGCAGCTTTTTCCCCCATTTGACATTTGTTTTTCCACGAAATTAAGGTAATTGAACAGTGTTGCTCGATTTTGTCTAATCGCGGTTCGATCGGTACAAGTATTGAACGTTCGTCGATTCGCCGATTAAGTTGGCCTGTAATTGCGAATTTTATTGATCCCACGAGGGCTAACCGAGTATTCGTGGCTACAGTTCATTCGCCTTTCGTAACTCGTCCAACCATCGCGATCGTCTTCTCGTAATCAATCTAACAAGCGATTATTTTCGACGACGTTCTTCACGCGTTTCATTCGCATTACTCCGATCGCAAGGAACAATCGTTGTGCCATCGAACGAAAAACGCGAACGGGACAAACTACGCAGAGAAAAGTACGGCGAGGGGAGTGAGCACGAACGGACTATAGCGAGCCAGCATTGATCCATCGCTTGTTTGACTATACGTCGCGCCGCCCTATACGATTTCGCACGAACGTAATTAGTTATCAATCCCCGTTCTCGAACGTCGAGAGCGGCTATCGCGAAACGGTGGACTATAGATAAAGTTTCGTCGAGTTTTTATTATTATTTTTTTTTTTACCACAGCCGAGATGACGGACTCGAAATACTTCACGACCACGAAGAAGGGAGAAATCTTCGAGCTCAAGTCGGAACTTAATCATGACAAGAAAGAGAAGAAAAAGGAGGCTGTCAAAAAGGTAATTTATCCTTGCAGCAAATTCGCGACAACTTTTAGAGCATAGTATCAAGATTTTTACAAAATATTAGGCAGGGGGACAGAACAGAATGGTTTTTTTTTTATTGAAAAGAATTGCATAAGACATTTAATAAAATTCTATTCTAAACGTTAAAGATAAAATAAAGGAAGCTGTCATTTGGAGCATAGTGTAAAAATGTTTATGTTAAATTGTAGGGTGGGGCGGGAGGGAGTTAAAGAGACACAAAAATGGTTTTGTTTTTTATTTAATTGAAAAAGAAAATTGCATAAGAAATTCAAAAAAATAAATAAAACAAAAATGAAAGGGAAGTAAATAGAAGCTGTCAAGATGGCAAATAATAAAATATTCCTTGGTCCGAATTCGTGGCAACATTTCGAGCGCAATGTCAACACTTTTACCAAAAAATTAGGGGGGGGGGGGGTGATGAAGCACAATATCGGAAAAAAGTCAAACAGGCAGAAAAATGTTTTCTTCTCATTGACAAAAAAAAAGGCATAAAAAATTCCATATGAATTACGTAAAAAAATAGCAAGATCCAAATATATGAAAATCATAAGGAGAATTAAATTTTCTTTTAAATAAATTTTAAAAATCACATTTCAGGTGATCGCCTCGATGACGGTTGGCAAGGACGTATCCGCTCTCTTTCCGGACGTCGTCAACTGTATGCAGACGGACAACCTGGAGCTGAAGAAGCTCGTCTACCTGTACCTCATGAATTATGCCAAAAGCCAGCCGGACATGGCGATCATGGCGGTCAACACGTTTGTCAAGGTAACGTAGCGTCCGGCTATCGGGGATATCCTCGGAATTTACATATATATTCTATATAAAAAAAAAATCTATCCGATGCACCCCTCACAATCTTTGTATGTATCTAAACAACACCTATGTGATGTCAAGAGTCTCTGTTTGCTTCGAGGCGAGCTGCAAATGTTTTTTGCTATTCCATAAAAAAAAAAATCACGATTATATACATATATTATATATATATTTATGCTGTTGGCATATTTTCGAATGTAATCGTATACGGAGCAATCCGTGCAACGGATTCGCATTTGCGTCGCTCACGGGAAATTTACAGCCTGCCTCGCGCCGATCACGGACCGTGCTTTGCAAATTTTATCGGTTTGCACAGGGCTGTCTGAGTTTGTAAGATAGGAACGGAATGTTTTGTATGTCGGAGGCGAATCGCTTATTTTTCAAAGGGCACGAGACTGGAATTTGGTGGGGAGGACGAATGAATAATAAACAAAAAAAATGAGATGAACAAAAATCACGAAAATTCACGCGATCGATATATCGTTAAGAAAAAAGAAAAAATTCATTAAGGAACTTTCCAAATTCCAGTATCTACGTAGTAAAACGCGTTTCTCTTGGTACCGACCGTTCGTTGCGGTTCGATCTACCGAGTCCTGTTATCTGAATTTTTTTCGAGGGTCGCGGGTCGACGGTAAAAAACAAAATTTTTCGATCGAAAAATATACATATTTTCGTACTTCCTCGCACGACGCGCAATTGGCATGGAAACTTATATCGTCCGAAAGAAAAATCGAGAAATAAAAAAAAAAAAACGTTACATCAATGATCAGTGTTAATTATTTGTGTGTATATTGCATTGGATATTGATGCCTGTTTCCGCAATAGCTATCGCCAGCTGCACGCAATATTTTCTCTTGATATCGACGATCGTATTTAATATTAAATTGGAATACGTGTGACTAAGAATGATAGCTGCATCTATTTTTCTCTTCGATTACATAATTCTCTTCAATTATTTCATCTAAACGAGTTTCAACGGAGAAGAAAGTTGTCGATTTGTTTTGTATTCTTAAACAAAAATCTTGGTGTTAAAAAAAAGAAATGTTATATTTCGTGGCTGCGCACATATATATATATCTGTACCTCTACAATACCATTAGAAATTATATCGCAAGTGTTACGTAATATTACGTTTAAATTGTAATCGGATAAACAAAATTAGCTACCGTAGAACTCCTATGGCACGATACATTACCGACACGAAAGCAAACATGACTCCTTCGACAACGAACGTATGCGAAGAGAAATTAAAAAAAAAATCGTGCTCCATTAGAATTTAAAAAAGAAAATAAAACACTTGTCATAAAAAAAAACTGCGTAGTAGAACTCGTGCTCTTTGAAAAATCATCGATTCGCGTCACGTTCGTTAATTTAATGATAAACTAACAAACATTGATTGTATAAAAATGGTGACGGTGACCAATTTGACCTTTTTCGTTCTGACACGCAAAAGGAGCTAGCGACCTCTCCGATGATAAAGGTACCATACCAAACTTTCTATCTCGTTAAACAAAAAAAAAAAACAAATGAAAAAAGACAAAAAAAGTTCATGGGTCGAAATAGATAGTCGTTGCTGTGACTAGACTTGAATCCCTGGCTTGCCCGATTTGTTGCGTAGGACTGCGAGGACCCGAATCCGCTGATACGCGCCCTGGCCGTGCGAACGATGGGCTGCATACGCGTCGACAAGATCACCGAGTATCTCTGCGAGCCACTAAGAAAGTGCCTCAAGGACGAGGACCCTTACGTCCGGAAGACCGCCGCAGTCTGCGTCGCCAAGTTGTACGACATTAACGCGGCCCTGGTCGAGGATCAGGGCTTCCTGGATCAACTGAAGGACCTTCTGTCCGACAGTAATCCTATGGTAGGGTCGATCAATTTTTTATTTTATTAATTTGAATCTGAATTTATTTTATTAAATTAAATTACAATTGATTCTATTAATGTAAATAATAATTGCAATTCTTTGGTTTTCTCTTTCAAACACGAGTCTACATGAATTTATTATTGTCTCCCTCGAAAGGTCGTCGCGAACGCCGTGGCCGCGTTGTCGGAGATCAACGAGGCGAGTCCGAGCGGCCAGCCCTTGGTGGAGATGAACGCCCAAACGATAAACAAGCTGCTCACCGCTCTGAACGAGTGCACGGAATGGGGACAGGTTTTCATTCTCGACTCGCTGGCCAACTACTCGCCGAAGGACGATCGCGAGGCTCAGAGCATCTGCGAGAGAATAACTCCGCGATTGGCTCACGCGAACGCGGCCGTTGTTCTGTCCGCGGTCAAGGTATTTTTTTAAATTTATTATAACTCTAATTTAAATTTAAATTTAAAATAATTTAGTCGTTGTAAACGAAATTCATTGCCAAGGCTTAACATTTACGCAGTTATCTTCTTATACTAGTTTTATTCTTAATGATAATACACAATTTATTTCATTTTATTTTAATTCGTACGGTCGTAATAATTCCGGTTGCGAATAATGTCTTTAACGTATTTTTTAATATTCCACAGGTCTTGATGAAGCTCATGGAGATGCTGCAGTCGGAGTCCGACTTCGTGGGCACTCTGACGAAGAAGCTCGCTCCGCCGCTGGTGACTCTTCTGAGCTCGGAGCCCGAGGTTCAGTACGTCGCTCTCAGAAACATTAATCTCATCGTGCAAAAGCGTCCTGACATTCTCAAACACGAGATGAAAGTCTTCTTCGTCAAGTACAACGATCCGATTTACGTTAAACTCGAGAAGCTCGACATAATGATACGGCTTGCCTCGCAGGCCAACATAGCTCAGGTTCTGTCGGAGCTGAAGGAATACGCTACCGAGGTGGACGTCGACTTCGTCAGAAAGGCCGTACGGGCCATCGGTCGATGCGCCATAAAAGTCGAGCCGTCCGCCGAGCGTTGCGTCTCGACGCTCCTCGATCTCATTCAAACTAAGGTAAATATGTTTTTAAAAAACTCATCGTTTCTTATTCGAAAAATAATTTACTTGAAATTAATTAAATAATTAATTATTAATAATATATAATAATAATTTATTACACTCGGTATGAAAATGCCAGTTTTCTGCACGCTTCGCGCACAAAACCTCCGTTTCCACACCTCGTGAAGTAAAATTTAGTACGATACTCGTGCGAAAATCTTTTTCTGAACTCGTGCGATTGCAGCGCTCGCCGTCGGCTCGTGCTCAAAGTCACACTCGTCAGAACAAGTTTTATCGCATCAGTATCGTAAAGTACTATTTCATGATATAATAAATAATACATTACATATTATTAGTTATAATAATAATTTATCGTTTTAATAAACTTTCAGGTAAACTACGTCGTCCAAGAAGCCATAGTCGTAATAAAGGATATATTCCGTAAATATCCGAACAAGTACGAGAGCATAATATCGACGCTGTGCGAGAATCTCGACACCCTCGACGAGCCCGAGGCTCGTGCATCGATGATCTGGATTATCGGGGAGTACGCCGAGCGCATAGACAACGCCGACGAGTTGCTCGAGAGCTTCCTCGAAGGTTTCCACGACGAGAACACGCAGGTCCAGCTGCAACTGCTGACGGCCATCGTGAAGCTGTTTTTGAAACGGCCGACTGACACCCAGGAATTGGTCCAGCAAGTTCTCAGCCTCGCTACTCAAGACTCCGACAATCCCGATCTCCGGGATCGAGGTTTCATTTACTGGAGGCTGTTGAGCACCGACCCGGCGGCCGCGAAGGAAGTCGTTCTCGCCGAGAAACCACTTATCTCGGAGGAAACTGATCTGCTCGAGCCAACTCTCCTCGACGAGCTCATTTGCCACATCTCGAGTCTCGCTTCGGTCTATCACAAACCCCCGACGGCATTCGTCGAGGGACGCTCCGCCGGGGCGAGGAAATGTCTGCCGGCACGAAGCAACTCGAACGAGGAGGCGACCCAGAGAAATGCTACTCCACAGGCCCAGGTTATCCCGGCGCAAGACTCCCTCATTGGCGACCTTCTCAGTATGGATATCGGTGCGCGATCTTTTTACTACAAACTAATTATCGTTTGTTCGGAATTGGAGGTAAAATTTATTTGTCTTTTTTTTTTTTTTTTTTTTTTCAGGTGGTCCGGCAGTCGTTCCCGCAGCGCCCGCAGCTCCCTCGGGCATGGCTCTCGACCTTCTGGGCGGTGGCCTCGACGGAATCCTCGGAGGTCCCGATACAGCCGGTGCGGCTCCCCCGGTCGTCTCGCAAACCACCACGGGACTCCTCGGCGATATATTCGGTTTCAGCACAGGACCCACGGTCTACGTACCACCCAAGGTCAACTGGCTTCCAGCCGAGAAGGGCAAGGGCTTCGATATCTGGGGAACTTTCTCGCGAAAGTAAGAATGAAAATTTCACCTTTTTCATGAATTAATTTCGAAAGAATTTTCATGAATTAATTTCGAAAGAATTTTCATGAATTCATTTTGAAAAAATATTCATTAATTCATTTCGAAAGAATTTTCATGCATTAATTCCGTTCGACTTTTGAAAGTTTTTCCATTCATTACTTTCGATCGAATTCTCGTGTAATAATTTTACTGGATCGAAGGAACGGACAGATAAGCATGGACATGACGTTCACGAACAAGGCCATGCAGCCGATGGGCGGTTTCGCGATTCAGCTCAACAAGAACAGCTTCGGGCTGACGCCGGCCGCTCCCCTTCAGGTCGCCGCTCCCCTCGCGCCCGGAGCGAGCATCGAGGTCAGCATTGCTCTCTCCACAGCCGGTGCGGTTCAGCGAATGGATCCACTCAACAATCTTCAGGTCGCGATAAAGAACAACATCGACGTTTTCTACTTCGCTTGTCTGGTGCCGATGAACGTTTACTTCACCGATGACGGACAACTCGACAAGAGAGTGTTTCTCTCGACGTGGAAGGACATTCCTGCGCAGAACGAGGTAACGTGTCGCCGAGCGTTCCCGATGGCTCTGGCGCACTCAGTCGTATTATCAATGGCAGTGGGAATGCCGTTGGATCGATCGCATTCGGCAGGCCACTTTACATTGGGACCCCGAAGATATCTGCACGGGACTTAATCTCATCAAGTTGTAACGGCTGAGTTTTTTGCATTGCGCAAACATCGCTCAGGGAAGTCCGCTTGGCGATAGTTATTTGTGTGGCCAGGACGTCGAAAGGGAGTTATTGACGAGTGTGAAAATGCAACATTCATACGAGTCAGGACTTTCTACGCCGCTGCCATTCACACAATTTATCTTAACAAATTCACGAAAACGACGCTTTCCGTTTTTCGAAAATGTGCGCAGAAAGGAACTTTCTCGCACTACTGTGAGAAAAACCACATTGCGTTTGTACGAATGCGCAGTATTTTTCTCGCACGCGATGCAAAAAAGTGCGTTTCTGCGCTCACTGCACAGGAGCGGAAAGCAGAATTTTACGTGCATGCGTTAGGAAATAGTAATTTACGATACTAGTGCCATAAAACTTTTTCCGACGAGTGTAAGTTTGCAGCACGAGCCGAAAGCAAGAGTTGCAATCACACGAGTTGAGAAGCAGTTTTTCGCGCGCGTATGGTACCCAATTTTACGTTGCAAGGTGTGAAAATGGGGGTTTTACGCACGCGCAACGTAAAACTGCCATTTTCGCACCGAGTGAAAAATAAAATTCTACAATCGAAGAAATTTTTTTTTCCTAAAGCATGGCATCGACAGATTCACGACAAAGACAAAAGTTGATGTCGCGCATGATATCTTCAGGGTCATCTGTACGTTCGGCGTGTAATACGTTTGCCTGCCATTAAGCAATATTTCGACTGAGGCGGAGAACGATTGTTCGCGATATGTTTAAACCCTCTGAACGATTAACCAGGTGCAGTACACACTCAACGGAGTCATGCTCACGGCCGATCAAGTCGTTCAGAAGATGCAGCAGAACAACGTCTTCACGATCGCGAAGAGGAACGTCGAAGGACAGGACATGCTCTATCAATCGTTGAAACTCACGAATCACGTTTGGGTTCTGAACGAACTGAAGATTCAACCTGGCAATCCCGACGTAACGGTGAGGACTTTACTATTCTCTTAATGTGAAACTAAACATTCGATCGAACGCTCGAGCGAGAATATCCATTTTTATCGACAGCAACCGCTCTCCTTGCAGCTCTCGCTGAAATCTCGCTCCGTCGAAGTCGCGCCCGGAGTTTTCCAAGCCTACAACGCCATTCTGCACTCCTGAATCGTCGAGGGCGGCGGAATTCAATAAAATCCACGAAGATCGATGATCTCCGATGTTAAATTTTTGTGACTGAACTAGGAATGCGGATCGAGGCTGCGGCGATGCGTCACGAAAAAAAGAAGACCACACATCGCGAACGCGGAGACGAAAAAACGTAAAAATAAAAACACTGTGCGTGTTTCAGTTGGACGATAAGAAAATCTGTACTATCGCTCTTCGGGACAACAGCGTGTTATGGAATTCGACGATATTGTACGCCCCGCGAGTCGCGAATGTGGCAGTGATTCCAGTAAATATAAACTAATGTAAAAGTGTACTATAAACGTGCCGAAAGGTGGTTATCGAATGAAATAAAAAAAAAATACACATAAGCACCGATCGACGAATTATTATTATTATTGTTATTAATATTAACAGAAGGGAAGTCTAAACTTATATAACCTGCTTCAAAGAAATATATATCTGATATAACACAAGACACATGAGAGTTGAGTTTGTTTTTAAACTGGTTCACTGTTTAAGCGTCGATAACCGTCGATGGTAACTTAAATTACAGAATGCGTTCTCGAACGCAGTTCTGCTTTGTTCGTCTAAATGCGATATTATATATATTATATCATAATATTTTAGATTTATCCACATATATATGCAGTTAAGATGGACGTTTTTATATATATTTATTTATTTATTTATTTATGTACAGGACAATGCCCTTTGTACATGAGTATACATAAAAGTGTGCGCATGCGCGCGTAACTGTGCCCATATAGAGCAGTAAAATTTGTACAGGATTAAGGTGATGTGGTAGAACCCCCCGCCCACCTACCCCGCGCTCAATTGTTAACAAAAACTGTACTGCATGCCGTTTTGAAGTCGCAGACCGCCGAGGAAAACGAAAATTGTCTTTCCCTGCGTTTGTCGATTCCCCAGGGAAAGACAATTTTCTTTTTTCTCGGCGGTCTGCGATCTCCAAACGGCATGCAGTACAGTTTTTGTTACCGGCGGCGGTATTTCACATCACCTTAATATAAAGCAATGCAAAGCGATACAATATAATATAAACGGTAGGAGCGATATCAGCAGGATAGCTGTAATTTTTTTACAATCCGGACGTAGCAGCTGTGCTCTGGTAAGTGGATTGGCTAGCCTAACACCGGATTAAGCTATTAAGAGCATGTGCAATACCGCGGTCGGTAATAAGAACTGTAAGCAACTTTTCTCATGGATTCTGGCATATACGGTCAAAAGAAAAGTCTCATCGGAAGCGGATATCATTTCGGCTTCCCATGAGACTTTTCTTTTGACCGTATATGCGAGATCCAGTGAGAAAAGTTGATTACAGTTTTTGATACCGACTGAGCCCGGGATGGACGGGGAGGGGGGTGTTTCATATGGTCTTAAATCCGAAATTCGTGAACTGCGTTTGAGAGTGAAATATTGTGATTAAGTATCGAAGTAACCGTTTCGACAGATCGCGCGTAGCGGAAGTCGGATGCTCGCTTGACTCCGAAGTCCGCAGTGCTGCGCGATTTCCGCTTCCAGTCGAGTGTGTCCGCTGTCAGGCTCTTTTCCTTTCTCGTGCCACCAGTAAACATGGCTGCCCGATCAATCTCGAAGAAGCGGAAGGTTCGTTGAATTAAACCGACTGTAGCATAAAAAACGACGAAAATACATTGTGAACGATGAAGTGTGAATCCTTCGGTGCGAGATTTTTCATAAATATACGACGAAATTTTATGTTTGCCGGACGGATGACACGGATACGGTCGAGCCGTCGGTCCGCGACCGTTCACGTCCGTTTCCTTATTTGCGACGAGATCTTCGACGAAACGGGCTTCAAATTTACACGAATATCCAGTGACTCGCTCCGAAGTGTTATCGGCCGCAATTCTCGTACTTGCCGGAATCGCATCGGTGTCAAAAAATTAAATCGTAAACATGACTTTTGAGGTTATGTCGACGCTCCGGATAGCGCGGCTTTTAACCTCCAAAGAGAACTTACACGGATCTTTGATGTAAAAATATTGACGATAAAATTTTGTTTCAGTTCGTAGGGGACGGAGTCTTCAAGGCCGAGCTCAACGAGTTTCTGACTCGTGAACTCGCCGAGGATGGTTACTCCGGCGTCGAAGTACGAGTCACGCCTACTCGTACCGAGATCATTCTCATGGCCACGCACACCCAGAGTGTGCTTGGCGAGAAAGGTCGCAGAATTCGTGAGCTCACCTCCGTAGTCCAGAAGAGATTCAACTTCAAGGAACACTCGGTCGAGCTCTACGCCGAGAAGGTCGCCACGCGCGGTCTCTGCGCTATTGCGCAGGCCGAATCTCTCCGTTACAAACTCATTGGCGGTCTGGCCGTGAGGAGGTGCGTACTTGACGTAGATAATTCGATCGAAAAGATCTGCAAGATGAGATGGAATATTTTTTAATCGCAAAATTATCGACAGTAGATAAAAATGACAAAAAATTGTTATTTCAAATTTTCGAAATGGCCAGTTTCAAAATCTGGCAATTTCGAAATTTCGCAATTTCAGAATTTCAAAATATGAATACATTGATGATTATTGTTTCTTTTTTTTCAGGGCTTGCTACGGAGTTCTCCGTTTCATAATGGAGTCGGGCGCCAAGGGTTGCGAGGTCGTCGTGAGCGGCAAGCTCCGTGGACAGCGTGCTAAGAGCATGAAATTCGTCGACGGACTTATGATTCACTCGGGAGAGCCGACCAACGATTACGTCGACACTGCGACTCGTCACGTGCTTCTCAGACAGGGAGTGTTGGGCATCAAAGTCAAGATCATGTTGCCGTGGGATCCCAACGGCAAGACCGGACCCAAGAAACCGCTGCCCGACAACGTCGCCGTCGTCGAGCCGAAAGAAGAGATTCATCACGCTCAGCCGTCGTCCGACATCAAGGTCGCCAAGGAAGGTCCTCAGGGATATTCCGCCGCACCTCTCCCATAAACTGTAAAATTTACTTTACAATAAAATGAAAAAAAAAAACAAAAACAATTAAAACGTCGATACTTCTTTAATCGGCGAGCCTTCTTCCCGTTATCCTTGCAACATCCCTCAACTTTGCGAAATCCTCGGATTAAATTTCGAAACCGAACATTTAGATTTTTTGAGATTAGCCAGAAATACGTCACTTCCAGTTTGAGAATCTAATTTTCTTCACTCGATGCGCAAATAACAGATTTACGCACGCACCGCATGCGCTAAACCCCCATTTTCACACCAACTGAAGTAAAATTTAGTACGATACTCGTGCTAAAACCTTTTTCTGTTTGTGTGATTGCAGTACTCGTTAGAGATAGTTTTATCACTTTAAAATCGTAATGTACTATTTCACACCTTGTGATGTAAAATTTTGTACGATAAGCGTGCGAAAAACTTTTTCTTAACTCGTGTGATAGCAATTCGCGCCTTCGGTTCGTGCTGTAAACTCCCTCGTCAGAGAAAGTTGTATCGCTCTAGTATCGTAATGTGTTATTTTCGACCTGAAGGGAAATATTTCCGATCGGATATAACGTCACTTCGGGTCAAAACATGAGATCTTTAAACCGGTAGTGATGTATTTCTGATATGACATCACTTCGGGTCAAAACATGAGATTTTTAAACCGGAAGTGATGTATTTCCGATATGACTTCACTTCCGGTCGAAAAAAAGTTTACTGGATCGGAAGTTACGAATTTCAGGTCGAAAAACGTGTTTTTTGCAAACAACGATAATGCACTGTGTTGTCGTTGAGTTCCTAAGAGAACGTAGAACAATGAGCCTCCCCTCTCCTCTAGGGAGTGCGACGAACATACAAACAAATTCGCAAATGTATAATAGTACATTACGGTACTAGTGCGATAAAACTTTTTCTGACGAGTGTGAGTTTGCAGCACGAGCCGAAGGCGTGTGTTGCAATCACACGAGTTCAGAAAACGTTTTATGCACGAGTATCGTACGAAATTTTATTTCACAAGGTGCGAAAATATATTATAGATTATTAAAGAGTTGAGACTTGCCGAGAGTACAGACGACATCGCCAGCTCGGCGAATGCCGATTTGAAACGCCGCGACCGGAAGTCGCCCTAAGCCCAGCGCCGAGTTCCCATTGGCCGAGTGAAAAAATGTGTTGTTTGGTCGATACGAGAATCTCGAAACATTCTCGAATCAGTTGTGCGGCGCGGTACGTAAGTGCGCTGTGTTTGTTTCCTTCTAGCGGACGGAAGCGGTCATAAAATGAGTCAGGAAAGCCAGTAAGTAGACGATAATTAACAGAAAAACGCGAATAAATCATAGTACGAGTTCGGTGACGCGATTATCGACGATGATTCGCCCCGAAACGCTTCCAGATAAACGCTGCACGAGCGTGTGCGCCACCCCCGTGGCTTTCGAAAGACCGCCATGTTGCCCAAGAGTTTTATTGATTCTTGAAGTTTCGAGAAATTCGTCGTACGACGCCTTCTTTTCCACGCTGCCGAAAACACGCGGAAAAAAATGATGCCGCACCCGCTGCGTACTCGATGTTTCTCCCCTAATGAATTCGATAATCGCGCGACTCTTTTTTTTTTCACGCCGGCCGGGTGGTCGTACGAAGCCTATCATGGCTCTCGAGTTACACGAGATAGCCCCGTGTATTGTCCCTATCTTGCTTCTCGGACACCGAGAATCGTATCGTGCATTCCATTCCTCGGAGACTCGATCGATACTGCACACGCTTTTGTGTCTTCATACGAACGATTCTCCGCCCTACGTTCGTTCGTCGCTCGATCCGTTGATTCGTCCGCTAAAAAAAAACGGAAATTTACTTCCCGTAATGACTCGCGAAATTCGTTCCCAATTATCGCGCATAACCTATTCTCGCGGCGAGCAATCGGCCGCGTGCTGGACGAATCGCTCGTCGGATTAAAAAAATGTATATGAATTATTTAAATTTTCAGGATCATTCCTCCCCCAATCATCTGGGCTCAGAGGGCCAACATCGTCTATGTGACGGTTTGCTTAGAAGACTGCAAAGACCCTACAATCAAGATAGAGCCAGAAACGATATATTTCAAAGGCGTCGGTGGTACGGACCGCAAGATGCACGAGATAACTATCAATCTCTATAAACCAATAGATCCCGAGAAGACTATGCGGAGTCCCAAAGACAGGGTCTACGAGATTGTGGTTTTCAAGAAGGAGGAGGGCCCGTACTGGCCCCGGCTCACCAAGGAGGACAAAAAGTTTCACTGGCTGAAGAGCGACTTTAACAAGTGGAGGGACGAGGATGACAGTGAAGACGACAGCGAGAGTCGCTCGCGCGACTTGGAATCGGTACGGATTATCATTATTATTACCCTTATTATTATCGTTATTTTATTATTATTTTACACCATACACTAGGGTGGATGACCCTGAAGATATCTGCATGGGATCAAATTTCATTAAGTTACAACGGTTGCATTTTGGATCGCACAACCTTTGCTTGGGGAAGTTCACTTGAAGAATAAAATTCTACAAGTGAACAATATTATTTTCTCCCCAAAGCTGTGGATTGATAGAGACTTGCCAAAGATGAAATTGAATGTCATGCAGATATCTTCAGGGTCATCTAGGGTGGTAGAAACTTGGAATGCGTTGCCGGTGGATGCAATTGGAGCAGTCAATAAATATATTTAAAAATTAAATTTATTTACACACTTTTTATGCAGAAGCAGAATTTAAAGGGAAAAATTACTTTCTGTAAATAATAATTATTGTTATTATTAAAATTTACAAAAAGAAATTTTAGCACTTATAAAATCTGCATCTTAATAACTGATTATTACATGGACATAAGCGAGTCCTGTTCTTAAATTGGTTGACTGTCTCAAATTCTCTGACTGTGATTGGCGGCGCATTCCAGGCACTAAATACCGTTATATATATTTAATTGATTTCACTGCTGAAATCGATAATTCGACCTCACAAAAATGTTTTTTTATGAACTTTGCGTGTCTTTCCCACGTCCCCTTCTTATTAATTTGTTTTACTATTATCTTTATTTCGTACTACTTGTTACTCTTAAAGTTCGAAGTTTGACCAGGACGTGATAAAATCCCGTCTACTTTGAGATTCGGAGGGTAAAGAAAAAAAATTCCATTGCAAATATAATAATTGTGTGAAAATTGTTCAGTGTGTAATCTGATCGTTCGATATTTTGCCACAGAACCATGATTATTCGCAGATGTTGCGCGACATGGGTTACTTCGGCGGCACCGGGAACAGCAAGCCGAACTTTGACGAACTCGACGAGGCGGGCTCACCGGACAGTGACGACGACGAGATGCCCGATCTGGAGTGAAGAAAGCATCAAAATAAATGAAAAACAAGAACAAAAAAAAAAGATTCGATAAAAAAATCACTTTAATCCTCTGAAAAAAAAAATAACGAAAAAGCGCATCGCGGCCTAACGGTGCGTGACTCTACACAGCGCGATCGATATATAATCTTGGACCGCGAGGTGACGAGAAATTTCAATTTTTTAATTGCAAACGATGCTTTGCAAAGAGAGAAAAAAAACAACAAAAAAGAATCGCAAAGGGCCGATAATGTGTATTAGCGAATTAACGACGCGAGGTGGCCGATGATCGCGCGAAGATTTATCCTCGACGATCGAATCCACGAACGGCAATAGAGTTCAAGCAGGCCCCACCCGCCCACCCTATCCTCTTTAGCCTTAGTTCGTAAAATAAGTTATAATGGACAAGCTTTTTTATTAATGGTCGATTGAATGTGTAAAATATTAAAACGATGAAAAAAAAAAAGAAAAATGGTAAAAAAGAAATAACAAACAACGTTGCCCACTACCGTCGAACTTTTTATTCCGACATTGGAACGCGGCCACCTGAAATTTTATTATTATTATTTTGTAATAACGAAATGTTATTTAATTATCATCCCGTCGAATATTTATTAGCGACGATTCCATGGCAGATTCGTGCGAATGCTCGCGGCACATTGTTTCGTACACGATTGTGTGATTTATAGAATGTGTTCAACCGACAATACTAGAAGCACCGCGAAGGGCCAGATATCCGGCGGTTATGTCCATCGGCAGACTCCTCACGGTCGAGAACTCCTCGGCGGTTGCGTAGTATAACTTAGTTTGAGGATCGGTGTATCGTGCCTGTAGAGAAAACGAAGCAAACAAAAATTAAGAGTGATGGATTTGTAATCAAACCTGTAAGACAAATCATTGGATAAATCGATATGAAGTTGATTTTTTTCGCAAAAAAAAAAGTAGCAAAAAACATCGTCCCATCTCCAATAGATATTCTTAGATAGAATTGCGAACTTGTTTTCAACGTACCGGAAGTCCCGAGATATCCGAATACTTCTTCGCGGGTTTGAAACTCGGTGGGGCATTAATGTTGCTGTCTGAAATATAGTTCGATGTATAAAAAAGGATTATTTCTTCGAATTGAATTAGAGAGTCAATTCTTTTGACACATGTATCTGAAGAGAAACTCACAATGAACGACTTCCGGTGGCCACGGCAGAGAGCGTTCTTGCGCTAGAACTTGCTTCAGCGAGCGCCAAGTCCTTTTCTTTCCGGAACTGCTTATAGGCCGAAATTGCTGGTGAAAGGTGGGATTTTTGAATACCGGCTGTTGAGGCTTCTTCGGTGATTCCACTACCTCCTCGCTCACCATGTTTCCACCGGTTAAAACAAAAGCGAGATCGAACGGCAAAAATCTAGTAACACGCGCGTGTTTGTGAAACAGCGTCCTGAATAATGCAGATTCCTCTTTCACCCCGCCGTAGCTACAGTCTTTTCCAAGGTACGCGAAAAATTCGGTAAACCCTCAACAATACCAGACAATTAACGAAACCATTTGCTGTCCAGAGGCCGCGCTCCAACGATTAAAAGCCGTGCGAACTTTTCTTGACGACGGCGTTGATGGATCAGCTGATCTGGTCGGACAACAAAAACATCGCTGCGCAAGATTACAAACCCTGTCGATAAGGCATCATTCTGAAAACCCCGACAAGTGTGTTCACGACGATTATATTATCTTCGAAAGAATAAAGCCGAATTCTACTGCAAAATATAACGGTAAAATAGAACGGCATAAATATAAACACATGTCGCACGTCTTCATGAAACAGCGTCGTGAATGCAGAGTCCTGTTTTACCCCGCCCTAACTACAGCTTTTTATGAGGTACGTCAACAATTCACCCTTAAGGGGAAGTGAAACAGCTGTGCGTGCGAGAGAGACTGTTGCAATTTTCAAATTAACTTTATTCAACGGTACTAATTTTTTTGAGAAAAAAAATGAATTTGTTCCGTATGCGAAATTACCGGGCGCAGCGGGCTCGAATTTCCTTTTTCCTTAAAAAAATTAGCAGCCCTAAGAGCGCGATATTTCACTTCCCCTTTAAAGCATGTGAAATACTTTTCCGAGTGCGTCTCTCTCGCTCCGTCGTGTGCGCCCCTGATGCTATCTCTCTCACACTCCATAGTGTTTCACATACTCTTAATAATACGAGACAGTTCTTACCGGCAATTAACGAAACCCTTTGCAGAACAGAGGCGAAGATGTGACGATCAAAAACTGTGCGCACTTTTCTCGATGCCGTCGATGGATCAGCTGATCTGGTCGGACAACAAAAACACCTCCGCGCAAGTTTACTAACCCGGTCGGTAAGGCGTCATCCCAAAAACGCCGGGTAGTGCATTAACGAATAAAGTCTTCGAAAGTACAAAACTCATTAGCTTCATAAAACGTGACAATGTCCAATCGAAGTAAAGATTAAAGATCGCGCGTTCGTTATAGAAAAAAAATGTCGAAAGCTTTACGGAGAAAGATTAATTTGTCAACGATCGTCCGCGGTCTGAGAACTTCGAGGTTAATATGCGAACTTCCGCCGAACAGCGTGATGAATGTTTTCGACAGAAATGCGAAGCTCATGCAGAGAGAAAGAGCCGCGAATAATCCGGACGTCAAGCTCTACGACTACATCAAGGACGAGGTGGGCTACAGACTCGCGGACAGGATTTTCGACATAAAGAGAGAATTCAAAAACGCCTTGGATCTCGGTTGCGGACGCGGCCACGTAGCGAAGAACGTCCTTCGAGAGTCGGTCGAAAATTTGATTCTCGCCGATATGAGTCCGACCTTCGTAGAACAGGCTGAAACTATGCCGGACGTTAAGACACAGAGGAAAGTTATGGACGAGGAGAACGCGATATTCGAGGAAAATAGCCTGGACCTCGTTATCAGTTGCCTGAGCCTTCACTGGGTCAACGACCTGCCTGGATGCTTCAGCAGAATAATTCACAGCCTGAAGAACGACGGAGTCTTCATGGCTGCCATATTCGGAGGCGATACACTTTACGAATTGAGGTATCTGCAGTCGTTAAACTGGTAGAGAACACTGGAGACAAAAAAACTGTAGTTTTGCCTATCCTGAGAGTTTTCTATCGGATATGTGATAAAAATTTTGAATCGTCAATTCTCGAGTCACGCTTCCTCAATGGTCCTGAAAATATCTGCAAGTAACGAAATTTCATCTTTGGCAAAGTCTTAGTCAATGCACTGCTTCAGGATTTAAGATAGCAGTAGCGGAGAACCTGAGCCCATGTGAGTTCTGAGAGAATTGAAAGAGAATTGCAAACATTTCTCGATGGGATAAAAATCTGAAAAAAATCAATCATATGGAAGGTGCTGAACAGATTGATTTTGCATAAACATAATTCCAAAATGTTATTAACAAATGAATGAAAAAAAAAATTGTTCAACAAATGGCCTGGCAACTTAAATTTTTGTCCATATAAAAACAATTTGTTAATCTTTTTAAATACGTATGAATTTTCTCAGAATTTTGTGTAATTTCTGAAAATTACTTTTTTTATTAACTAAAAACGCATTTTTCAAAAATTATACGCAATTCTGAAAAAATTCATACATATTCAGAAAAATTAACAAATAGTTCCCATGAAAAAAAAAAAAAATAAGGTTGCCGGCGGATTTGTTGGAAAATTCTTTTTTTTTCATTTGTTAATAACATTTTGGAATTATTATTATGCAAAATCAATCTTTTTAGCACCTTTTATATGCTTGAATTTTTCAGATTCTTAGCCCATCGAGAAGTGTTCGCAATTCCTCTCTCAATTCTCTCTGAAGTGACGTGGGCTCAGGCTGTCCACAAGTAATACCTTAAAAAAGTTGTGCACGTGTAGAATTTTGTTCTGCAAGAGTACTTCCCTGAGCGAAGTTTGTGCCATACTGAACGCATTTTGTAAATTGATGAAATATAGTGTCGTGCAGATATCTTCAGCGGGATCTTCGTCATTGCAAAACGCACATTCTTTTTTCTGTCCAATGAGATTTTTTTCATTAAATTACAATATGTTTTATGTAATACTAATATATAATATATAATGTAATAATAATAATAATAACAATGATTCTTCCTTAACAAAGCTGAATTTAATAATTTCCCAGGAGTTCTCTTCAACTGGCAGAACTGGAGAGAGATGGCGGAATATCGCCGCACATTTCGCCGTTCACGGAGATCCGAGATGTGGGGAGTTTGTTGAACAGGGCAGGCTTCACGATGTTGACGATAGACACGGACGAGATGGTCATCGGCTTTCCGTCGATGTTCGAGCTCATGTGGGACTTGAAGGGTAAATCGCTCGAAGATCTCGTCGCCGTTAATCTCCGCTGATAATTCATTAGATTTTCTTCAGGAATGGGCGAGAGCAACGCCGCTAGAAATCGCAAGTTGCACCTGAAGCGCGACACCGCGATCGCCGCGGCGGCGATATACGAAGAGCTGTACGGCAAAACTAAGGAGGACGGTACGACTTACGTTCCAGCGACATTTCAGATAATTTACATGCTAGGCTGGAAGCCCGATCGCTCCCAGCCCAAGCCACTGGAACGCGGTACGGGCGAAGTATCCCTCAAGGACTTGTACAAACTGGACGAAATCATTAGGGAAACGAAAAAAATTAAGTTGACCGACGAGGATAAGTAGGATCGAGCGAATAGAGTGTTAAAAAAAGAGTTGTATAAAGTGTGTCATATGATTTATCGGAGGGGTTTTTTACTTGGTATCCAAGATCACAAGTACCTTTATAAGAATTTTATTCAGGTTTGTTTTAAAATCTTTTCAGATAACACTCATTAAGCTCTGTTCTTGCTTAACAGTATTAATTATGCCTTCTGTCACTAGTTTTTTCTTGTGCTTTACAACACCGCGAAGTATCTCCGAAGGACTCGTACAAACTGGACGAAATCATTAGGGGAACGAAAAAAATTAAGCTGACCGACGAGGATAAGTAGGGTCGAGCCAATAGAGTATTTAAAAAAAGAGTTGTATAAAGTGTGTCATATGATTTATCGGCGACGTTTTTACTTGGTCTCCAACATCCAACGTCAAACGTACGTTTATAAAACTTTATTTAGAACATTCTTTTTTTTCAGATAACATTCATTAGGCTTTGTTATTGCTTAACAGTATTAATTATGCCTTCTGTTCCTCGTTTTTTTCCTTGTGCTGTATAACACCGCGTTCAATGAGGTCGGGAATCTCCACGGCCAGCCATGGACCGAGCTGAAACACGGGAAAGTATGAGCCATGATTGAGAAAATCAGTTTACAGGGCATTCCGTGAAGACGAACTTAAGGTCAGTTGAAACATGTCCCACGTAAAATATGAATGCAAGAGTGGTAGTTGCATTTTTCGAACCAATGTCATGTGAAAATGGTGGACATTTCGGGTAAAGCTAAGTATCATCGGACGCGGTATTGAATTCTACATCAGCTAATAGATTGCTTTTTCGCGAAATATCTACCATTTCCGAATGCCATTCATTACAGTTTTCGTTACCGACTGAGTCTGTTTCACCTCGCTTTAAGGTGAAGTGAAAGTCACGTGACGGGGCCATGAGTGTGAGAGAGACAGTTGCAATTTTCAAATTAACTTTACTCAATGGTGCTAATTTGTTTGAGAAAAAGATGAATTCGGGCCAGATGCGAAATTACCGTGTGCGTTCGGCTCGAATTTGCTTTTTCCGCAAAAAAATTAACACCCTTCAGAAAAGTTCATTACAGTTTTCATTACCGACCGCGATATTTCACTTCCCCTTAAGACCGTATGAAACACCTCCCTCGCGTTCGTTCCGGACTCAGTCGGTATCAAAAACTGTAATCAACTTTTCTCGCGGGTTCTCGCATGTACGGTCAAAAGAAAAGTCTCATCGAACGCGCGTATCATCTCAGCTTTAGACGAGACTTTTCTTTTGACCGTACATGCCAGAATCCGTTGGTACAGTTTATTACGTTTTTATTACCGACCGCCGTATTGCACATGCATTTAAAGGGGAAAAATGTGACATACGCCGAGAGCCATCGCATGGGAGATACCAAATTTCGGTACGTTCCTAGCCCACAGCGGTTTGAAATGATCGGTCAGACAAATTTTCCCGCCTCGGTACATCTTCGCAGTCTTTCCATCGAGCTCCGGCAGCGCCAATTCCGGCGCGGTGACCGGATACGTAACTGGAATCTGGAAGTAAGTTCGGACGTAACCTCCAAAAGAAATTAAAACCCCGAAGCTTTCTTCACCGTTGAAAAAATGTACAACTCACGTCAAACTCAACGTCGAACTCGTACTTCAGCAGATTGTGAATGTACCAACATTTGCCGAACCACTTCGTGCCCTCCTTGTTTGATTCCAGTCGGAACCAATCGTTGTCCGAACCTTTGTTGTTTTCCACATACTGAACAGCAAAAAACAAAAATTATCATTATCGCGATGGAAAATAATCGATAGCACTACACGCGACAAACAGCTGTTCGGGACGGAGCGGCCCGTATGGTGGCTCCTAAAAAATGTCCCGACATATCTTTAAGACTTCGTTAGACAACCTTAATTAAACTCGTGTATTCTTCCTTCAGCCTCTGAACCCACAGTTCCTTTTCTCGCGGTCCGGCTTTCGTTTGACACAGAGGTATACTGCTCAGTGTTCTCTTAGTCGACGCGTCCACCATCGTGTATACAAAGTTCGGCGATAACTAGTTTTTCTTCTCGCTCGTTAAGGAGGTTGGAACGCTTCGCACTAGTCAAATGAGTGCTAAATTTTTGAAGTCGTGTATACAAACTTTAAGGCATCGATTGATTGTAGTGGATGATTATTTGTATTAGAGCAGATGTCCTTAACGTGGAAAAACATTAAATTCAATGGATTTGCAAAAGTATTAACTGGTTTGTGCTCATTTTCGAAAAGGTACAAAATTCGTTCAGTTTTTTTCAATGAACAATCCTTAATTTTTGCTCGATTTTGATGTATTAGGGCTCATTCTCTTCCTTGAATGATGCTCTACGAATTCACCGTCGAGATACTCGATAGTATTTTTCGTTAAAAAATTACAGCTTTTTGTTTATCCATCGACGAAATTCCTTCATAAGCAAATGGCTGCAATTTTTAAACGGAAAATGCTATCGAGTATCTGGGTGATTAATTCCTAAAGCATCTTTCAAGGAAGAGAATGGCCGCGATACATCGAAATCGAGCAAAAATTACGGATTGTTCTTCGAAAAAACTGACCGAATATGTACATTTTCGAAAATTAGCGCAAACCAGTAAATAAGTTTGCAGATCCGTTGCGATTAATACCGCAGAGTTAAGAACCTCTGCGGTAATACAAGTAACCATCGACTATAATCAATAGATGCGTAAACGTTTTTATTTCACTCGGTGGGAAAATGGCGGTTTTTTCGCACGCTTCGCGTGCGAAACCCCCATTTTCACACCTTGTGAAATAAAATTTTGTTCGAAACTCGTGCGAAAAACGTTTTCTGAACTCGTGTGATTGCAACACTCGCCTTCGGCTCGTGCTGCAAACTTACACTCGTCAGAAAAAGTTTTTTCGCACTCGTATCGAAATGTACTAGTATATACGACTTAAAAAATGTAGCACTAATTTGACTAGTGCGGAGCGTTCCAAGCTCCGTAAGAGCATGTGAAACACTATGGACTGCGAGAGAGATAGCATCAATGGCGCTCTCGGTCGAGCGAGACACGCCGAGAACGTGTTTCACAAGCTCTTAAGGTAGTTATGTCGCGAAGGCAATCCAAAGTCATGTGCATAAACTTTTGACATGTTGTAATATAACTATCAAATTTTACTTGTACAAAATCTCGAAGGCTTTTACCGACCATTTGAATGAATAATTAGCTCTTGAAAATCGGTCTTTTTACACGGCGCTTACGGGAGAGCTGACGATATTGATCTTCAAATCGAGAATTAACATACTTAGATCAAAGACAGACAAAAAATATAAAGTACTGCGGACTCGCGATTCAATCAGGAATTAATGCGCAACAAAAAAAGTGAAGTCACCGGACTAATGTTCAATAGAATTAATTTTTTATGTCATAAGGACGCTGATGTCTATGACTCCGGCGTACCGACATAGCTACCTTAGCACGTCGCTGACAGTGCTCACAGTCTTTTCTGCTACTATGTTCGAGCAGGGAAGATGTTCACTTCTCTATCGCTGTCCTCGTTCTTTTCTGCTTGGGCGGTGCGCAATGCGCATGCGCAGTGGGAGTGGATTGAACGCATGCAGGCTCTGTCAGGTGGTCATTACACTTGACCCACGTTAGTACGACTCGCATTCACATCGTGGTACGTATCTCGGGTGTGTATAACTCCTTCGACGAGTCCGGACAGCACCGAACGTTTTTTTGTTTTATTATCTTTTCTATCGCAGAAATTTTTTCTCCGCGTAAAGCGTATCTACGATTCGCGAGATAGCACAAGCCTTGATTCGTCAGCCGCCGTGCCAGTCGGTGCTGACCTCTCGTCCTCTGTCAGCGAGGAATCAACTGCGTGACGTACACACGCCAGTACAAATTTCACTACCGTTCTCGCAGCACGCTTACTACTGGGCGGTGGATTTCGGTTACCGGTGTATGTTTTTTTCTTTTCGAATCATAATATTTATACGAATGTTCGTATCGTTCGATTCAGCATCGAAAGAACAATCGCACTGACGATGGGTCAGCACGTCTCTCGGACCGACTTTGAGTGGGTTTACACCGAAGAGCCGCACGCCACTCGAAGAAAATTAATATTGGGTACGGGTGAGACTCGTCACTTTTTGCTCGGACTGTAGCAGTCATGTTTTTATGTTTGTTTTTGTTTCGTTTTTTTTTTTTCTGACACTAAACCAATGGTGGACGAGCTTTCGAAAGGCGGAATATTGAACGCGCGACGTTCGTGACTAAGTGCAACGAGCGATCCTTCTGTAGCATTAGTTCGATAATTTTTTGATAAGGACTTAATAGGCGGCTTGACAGCGGCGCACTGACGGAAGCTATTTGCAGAAGTTACGCGGCAACGAAACTCGTTGCGGTTTTTGTAGTTGATATCGTCTCTCTGAAGGGGGTTCTTTCAATGCCTTAACGGCCGAGCGCTGTTACTCGGAAAATGGTCTCGAAGTGCTCGAAGTGTACTTAAGGGGAAGTGAAATATTGCGGTCGGTAATGAAAACTGTAATGAACTTTTCTCAAGGGTGCTAATTTTTTTTTTAGGAAAAAGCAAATTCGAGGCCGATGCGAACACTAATTTCGCATCGAGCCCGAATTCATTTTTTTCTGAAAAAAATTGACACCATTGAATAAAGTTAATTTGAAAATTGCAACTATCTCTCTCGCACGCACAGCTGTTTCACTTCCCCGTAAAAAAAAAACAATTTTAACCATTTTTTTCGAATGCATTTTGGTGCACATGGAAATAAAAAGAACAAGCTTTATAATGAAAAATCGCGGCTGCAAGCGTTCGGAGAATATTCCAATCGATTCTGGGCAAAATTAAGGAGGTACAGTTTAGCGAAATAATTAAATATTAAATATTTGTTCACATATTATGCATGTTTTGGGTACAGAAAATAAAGCCACAAATAACAAAATTATTCGGTTACGATCGAAATTTTAAATGGGTGGTAACAGGAATTGTTCTTGTGTAATGCATCTTAATGTTCATAGTCAAAGATTATGCGTTCGGAGAACAAATCGGCCCTGGCAAAATGAAGGATATCCAATTGGTTGCCATAATTAAAAATTAAATATTTCTCCTCGTATTATGAAAGTTTTTTTATTTTACAGAAAAATATCCGCAAATAAAGAAATTATTCGGTTACGATCCAAACTTCAAATGGGTGGTAACAGGAATGGTCTTTGTGCAATTCATCTCGATGTTCATAGTCAAAGACCTGAGCTATCCTATGCTCTTTTTGATGGCTTATTGCTTCGGCGGGGTCATCAATCATTCTCTGATGTTGGGTAAGACAAATTCATCCATTATTATTAGTTGGAACTATTTTTTAAACAAATTATTATTATTATTTTTTTTTTATTCAGCCGTTCACGAAATTGCGCACAGTCTCGCGTTTGGTCATTCCCGACCAATGGCCAATAGGCTGTTCGGATATTTCGCTAACTTGCCAATAGGACTGCCCATTTCTATAAGCTTCAAAAAATATCATCTGGAACATCACAGAGTAAGTGGACTTTAAGGAACTTAAATAACGCGTGAAATTGCATCGTCAAGAATATCGCGTGCAGGTTGAATTCTCGATTCGGCGATTAAATCGATACCATTTTTTTTTTAGTAAGCACAAAACAATAAAAAAAATATGATTAATAGAAAAATGTTTAATTAAAAAAAAATTAATTCCCTACAGTACCAGGGCGATGAGAGACTGGACACGGATTTGCCAACCCTGTTAGAGGCTAAGCTGTTCTGCACAACCATTGGAAAATTTTGCTGGATTCTTCTCCAGCCGTTCTTTTATGCCTTTCGTCCGCTGATAGTTTATCCAAAGGCACCGACCACCCACGAGTACGTTAATCTCGTCATCCAGCTGATTTTCGACGGAATCGTATGGTACTTTTTGGGTGAGCGATGAATGATTCATTAAATCGATTGATACCGTTATAAAAACACGTTTTACATAATCAGTTGATTCGATTTATTTTTGCAGGTGGCAAAGTGCTCGTCTACTTCCTGTGCGGCTCGGTAATGGCAATGGGCTTGCATCCCGTAGCGGGACACTTTATATCGGAACATTACATGTATAAAAAAGGTTTCGAAACGTACAGTTACTACGGGCCATTGAACTTCATCACGTTCAATGTCGGCTATCACAATGAGCATCACGACTTTCCGGCAGTTCCAGGCTCAAGATTGCCCGAGGTAATCCATCCATCGCGGCTGTTATTATCTCCACAAAATATTTTTTACAAATATTAAAGATATTTTACCATTATTAAAAAATAATTGTGAAATATTTTAAATACATTTTGAAAATTGTTTCTTTTCCGCTCGTAAATCTTACATTGAAATGTTTTCCGAAATGTTTTGAGAACATTTCAGCAAAATGTCAAAGATTGCGTCACAAGTCCAATTTGCGTATAAACGCCCGCATAGACACACGGGAACAATCGTAGAAATATTTCGGTGAAACATGGAATTAAAAATATTTCATAATTTTGATCACTATGTTTCCGAAATATTTCAAATGTGTTGAGAGATTAAGTATGTTTCTGAAATATTTAAGAAACGTTTCATTGAAATATTTTGATAGAATATTTCAAAATATTATTTTCATATATTTCAGAAATATTTCGTAAGATTTGAAAGATTAAAAATATTTTCAAAATCTTGCGTTCTACACGGGTATTTTCGATTGTTCGAAATAACGAAGAACGTTTGTGTAAATTTTTTTTTCTCGACGCAGGTGCGGCGCATCGCCTCTGAATTTTACGACGATCTACCTCATCACGATTCTTGGACGGCTGTTCTGTGGGACTTCGTAATGGATCCCGAGATCGGTCCCTACGCCCGTATAAAACGGAAACATAGAGGCTTGAGTTCGTAATCGTAAAATCCAACGTAATAGGCAAACAAAAACAAAAAAATGATTCGACAATTCTGTCTTCGACGAGGTGATATACGCAAGGTCGAATATTTTTGTAACTACGAAGGAGACCTTCCTCTGTCACGTGTTTTTCCTCGACGGCTGAGTTACGCATAAACTTTAACCGTAAGATCGTTGTTTCGACGCTTCGTGAACAGGCACATTCTTTATAGGTGTCTTATTATTTTTTTCCACACTAATGTGCGGTAATTCAGAAATTTAGGGTAGACAAGCATTCAATCAAAGATCTATTTGATTCTCCGTTTACAACGTAGTTTCGGGTACATGCTCAGCTAAAATTACAGTGCTGATATAGCACTGTATCGACGAGCTAGCACTAGTCAGTCGTATTTCGTCGATTCTGTTGTTCTTTTTTTTGCATGTGTTGATTTATACGTCCGTTGTTAATTTACGGATAGGAAGATTTTTTTTCTTACCGACTTTTAGCCAGTATTAAAAACACGATCAAAATGCTTCACGTATGTAATCATGTAATGGCGGTGTCAGTATAATTCATCGAACGATGAATCACCGATTTGTATCTACAAAGTCCATTTCCATAGTTGTCGATATATGACTATCTTAGTCTTCAATTGTGTGTGTGTGCGTGCTTCTTTCTGCGACCGTGCTATTATCGAAGCGTCAATCAATTGCGACTCGATTTGGAAATTTGTATAAAGCTGTTTATCTAATATAAATATATACATGCCTTACAAAAACGACGCGTACACGCCGTTTAATTTTCCGTTCGAATTTCGACGGCTAAACAACCTGCGCGCGACGAGATTGTTAACGATGCGCAGTGTACTAAAAACGCAGTGTGGTAACTAAAAGCTATCCTACGTCCAAAAGTTAACTTTTACCCTGTCGGGACGGGCGACTGCAATTTTGCGGTAATTCAACCGATAAAAAAACCGGACGAAAACGTCCAAAAAATAACTGCTAAAAACCGCAAATCGACCGAATGCAGTGCTGGCAAGTGGCGCCGTACGCGTTATTTTCACGGCGTCTCTGAGGGGGTTGAGGTCGTTTTGCACATTGTGACGACAAAACTACCGCTATTATAAGCGTTCGAGAAACATTATAAAGTGTGTGTTTTCCTTATTATAACTGTGAACTTACAGTTGATAAATCAGTATAAGGGACGTTCTGGTACAGTTCTTTTACTTGTTACAATGGTAAAAGTACCGGCAACAGGAGCATTCTGAGGTGCTTTCGATTTGGCGTTTCTTCGTTATTACAACGTGAGTGCGCATGCGCACAGTCGCTTTTTGATACGAATGCGTACCAAAAAGCGGCTGTGCGCATGCGCACTCACGTTGTAATAACGAAGAAACGCCAAATCGAAAGCACCTCTGATAGTTGTTTTACTTATTACAACCGCAAAAAAACCGGTCATTAAACCGCTCGAGGAGCATTCCGGTTTTGTATTCATTATGTAGCGGGTGTAATGAGTACAACAACCGGAAAGATCCGCAAACGGTTGTATTTCCTGTTATTTTGCGGTTGTAAGAAGTACTACAACCACACCAGAACGCTCCTCGAACGGTTGTATTACCGGTTATGTTGCGGTTATAATGAGTATAACAACCGGAAAACTTCTCTAACGGTTGTATTACCGGTTATGTTGCGGTTATAATGAGTACAACAACCAGAAAGTTCCTCTAACGGTTGCATTACCGGTTGTTTTGCAGTTGTAATAAGCACTACAACCACACCAGAACGCTCCTCGAACACTTAAAATACGGTATACTTCTCGACAACAGTTCATGCTAAACCAATACCAAATGTGGTAAATTAGTGGTTAATAGCGGTTATTTTTTCGCCGATCTCAACCGGTCGTTTTTATGGTCAATTCGCAGTCGCCCGTCCCGACCGGGTAGACATAGAATAGCTTATAGTTACCATCCGGGCAGACTTATGTAACCCATTCGGATGACTTTTTGTACCAGATCTCTTTTTGCTACTTGGGTAATAAGGACCCGAACGATGATTTACCGACAACAGGTAACAGTTGACGGACGACAGCTGATAAATGACATCCAAAAGGATGTCATTTGTCCAATCCAAACCAATCAAATGGATTGGATGGGAAATTACAGGGTACTTCAAAAATCTTTTATCTGAAATACGGATGCTATTTTTGCAGATTACTTGTATAGAAGACATTACAATAACGAAACATCACAATGGGCAAATGAACGAAGTATTAATTGCGTTGAAGAAACTTGCAATAAGATGGAAATGCATCGCAAATAAAAATATTTTTTCCAATAATTGAGTCTAGTCAATGCAATATATGTGTATATATATATATATATATATCTGAAGTTTTTTATTTTATTTATCATCCGATCATTAGATAGAAAAAGTTATAATCAAGGATCTTTCAAAATTTCAACTCAATCTGACGAATAGATTTTGAGATACGATGTCCGTTGTTAATTGTTAATAAGTCCGTTGTTAATTGATATTTTGCTACTAAAAAAACTCAAGTTTCATAACACGTTGTACTAACTGTGGGTAAAAATATCCGACCTTGTTCTTCTAATACCCGCGTTAAATTTTTTTTGAAAATCGACCGCAAGAGCCCATTAACGTTTAATGCACACATGCTGTCTATGCGCGTAGTATGCGCTCTGTGCGTGTCACAGAACCCAGCCAATGTATATGCTAAAATTTCTAATAAAGCTGTTATGAGAAGTGACTACACGAGGCAAGGTCGGCTTGTGTTGCATCGCCCGCGTAATTATATGTTGCTAAGGAAGAAGAATCGAAGTATTATTTGAATAATGTGATACTTTGTAAAGCGTCGACGACTGCAATCAATGATAAATTTTGCGTCTTCCCCAATAAACAACCGACGACACCGGATCTACTCGGTGCTAGCACGGGAATGCACGCCGTGCTGGCACAATATAGACATGTACCTCGGCATGTGACGATATTGTGTCGGCACGGCATTTTTACACCAAAACCCTAGTGGGTTTGGCCACCGTGAAAAGCCACGATGGTTACCATCAACATGGTGGCCGCGGTCAGGGAAAACCGGGAAAACCGGGAAAAGTCAGGGAAAAAAAATATTGGTCAGGGAATCAGGGAAAAGTCAGGGAATTTCAAAATTGGTCAGGGAAAAAGTAAATTGTCGCTGGTCCTTCTATAAATATATACGAAGTACATAAAAGGGAGCCTTAAAAAAAATTGGGAACATTTTGAAAAAAAAAAAAAAAAAATAGAATTAAATATTAATACCCATAATTAGGCATTTTCATTTCAATAATTAATTTTTTTTAATTGCGATCGTCAGAAGTTTGGTCAGGGAACATTTTTTATTGGTCAGTGAAAAGTCAGTGAAAAGTCAGGGAATTTTTTTCCGGGGAAAAAACGGTCACCATGATCAAGAACACCACAGTGGTTTATTGTCAAAACGTAACCGCACAAACCACTGTGAAAACCACAGGCCCAAAGCGGGCCCAAAATTTCGAAGGAGAGCTTGCGACCTGGTCTTTTAAAATAACCACCATATAAACCACTATACAAACCACCATGAGAGTAAACTGAAGGGAGCTTGCGGGACGGTTGTTTTACTGTCGAAATCACTGTATAACCGCTATTCTTCACTTTGAAACCACTGTTGAATTTGTCGGTACCCTGATAGACAAGCGCCATGAAAAGTAGCAATATTGGCGCGATATTTGCGACATGTGCGGCACATGTCGCAATTATTGCGCCAACTGCTACTTTTCGTGCCGCTTGTCTATCAGGGTAAGGTCGCCGTGGAAACCGTTGTCGGATTTGGGCTGTTGCCTGCAAATTGAAATTTCCGATGCGAAATATTAGAAGACAAAGCCATTTCCATAAAATGGCTTTGACACTTATCATTTCTGATTGGGTATTTCAAGCCCGACCGGTCTTGCGAGGTAACACAATGATCCGTCACAAAGTTTTGACGGCAATACCACCGTGTTGCAAGCTCGCTAGAGTTTATTCAGACGATGGATTTGTACAGTTATTTGAATGGTGGTTATTTTAAAACCCACCACATCATTAACTTCGCTCGGAACTTTTGAGTCTGCTGGGCCCGTGGTTTTCACAGTGGCTTGGTCGGTTACGTGTTGACAATAAACCACTGTGGTTTTTTCAGTGGTTCAGTCGGTGGCTGAGTCCGTCAGGGAATCTGCTTGCACCGTTCCAGCTTGGCGTGAAGCCCCACCATCTTGACGTGAAACTCCACAGTGAGCTGGAACAAATCATGGAACAAATCACAAATCTGTCGGTGACAGTGGCTTGGTCGGTTACGTTTTGACAATAAACCACTGTGGTTTTTTCAGTGGTTCAGTCGGTGGCTGAGTCCGTCAGGGAAGCTGCTTGCACAGTTCCAGCTTGGCGTGGAGCTCCACCATCTTGACGTGAAACTCCACAGTGAGCTGGAACAAATCATGGAACAAATCACAAATTTGTCGCAAATCATCACATGCGAACGCAGTTTACTGCATTGTGTCAGCACAGCATGATGAATGCACGGGACGTTTTTCAATCTGGCTTATTACTATAATTCTTGGCACCTGCTGCTATTAACGCCAAGGGGGATTCCCGCGATAAAGTGTACGAGGAAAAAAAACAATAAAGGGGGATCGTAAGCCAATAAAATGTTGCTAGAGAGGACGAATCGTCCTCTGTCAGCGAGGAATCACTGAAGGCTCCTGACGTGCTTTACACAAGCCAGTATAAATTTTACCACTGTTCTCGCAGTTCATTTACTACCGGGCGGTGAATTTTGGTTAACCGAGTATGTTTTTTGTTTTTTTTTTTTTATATCAAATTATAATATTTGTACGAATATTCGTATCGTTCGTTTTAGCATTGGAACGACGATCACACTAACGATGGGTCAGCACGTCTCACGGACCGACTTTGAGTGGGTTAACACCGAAGAGCCGCACGCCAGTCGAAGAAAAATAATATTGGGTACGGATGAAACTCGTCACTTTCGGCTCGGACTGTTGCGGTCACGTTTTGTATTTTTTTTTGTCGTTTTGTTTGTTTTCAAACTAACTAAATTAATAGTGAACGAGATTTCTAAACGCGGAGCGTCGAACGTAGTTTTTGTACTGGCGATCATGTCTCTAAATGGTGCTGTTTCAATGCCTTACCGGCTGAGCTCCGGTTCTCGAAACATTATCGAGGCGTTGTAATGTACATGGTTTAAAAGAAAAGGTTGACAATTGAACTTTTCAGATAGCTTTTTCGCAATGTTCCTTTATTCATAAAGCTTCTTCTATGAGAAAGCATTTTCTGTATTTTTGGCTTCCTCATAGAGGAAGCTTCGCGAATAAACGAACATTGTGAGAAAGCTATATGAAAATTTCAGTTGGCAAATTTTATGAGGAAACAATATGAACATTTTTATCTTCAACTTTTTTCAACGTCAACGTCGTTTTTGACTTTAATGCAAAACGACTGGCCGGATTAGGTTCAGAGCGAATCAATTATTTTAAAAACTGTGCGCAAAATTGTAATAAATAAGGAAGTCATGTGCACATTACTAGCAACTATTTTTGTAAGATAAAAAAAATGCAACGTATGGTCAAATCTGTTCGGGGCAAAATTAAGGGGCTCCAGTTTATCGAAATAATAACAATATAATATTTCTGCACATGTTTTGCTTCCTCATAGAGGAAGCTATGTTTTCGTAAAAAAAAAAAAATTCCGAGATTTTAATGTCAGCGTACTAAAAATGGTCGAAAACGTCGAGAAATGTGATTTTTAGCTGGCGTCCGGATGTATGTGTGTGGGTGTGTGCGTGCGTGCGTGTGACAGCGTGCTTAGAACGATTAGAATTCGGAAACGGTTTGAGATAGCGGGTTGAAATATTGTACACTAGTAGAGTGGTCACGTTTCTTCCCTTGGTATAATTTTCATGAAGATTGAGGCCCGTTTCGAGATTTTACGCGAATTCGAAATTTTTGAAAAAAGTCTGTGGTAACTCTAACTTTCGTAAATTTTGAGCTGTCGCCCTAAAACTGCACACAAATATAATATTTTGATCATAGACCTTTGGTATTGAATTTGGCCGAAAACTACCGAAGGAATCAGATTTTATGGCTAATTATAGTTTGCGATTTCCTGTAATAAATTCTCGTGTACATTTTGACGGTTGCAATTTTATTAGAAATTTTATAGACATTTTTTATGTTACAAAAAAAAGGTGCAAAGTAATTTGCACATGGTTTTTCTAAACTTAACTCAAAATACAATTAAAAAAGAGTTGGAAATAAAAATTTTAATATCGCTTTCTCATAATGTTTTTTTTTACAGAAAAATACCCGCAAATACGGAAATTATTCGGTTACGATCCAAACTTCAAATGGGTGGTAACAGGAATGGTTCTTGTGCAATTAATCTCAATGTTCATAGTCAAAGACTTGAGCTATCCCATGCTCTTCTTGACGGCTTATTGCTTCGGTGGGGTCATCAATCATTCTCTGATATTGGGTAAGACAAATTCATCCGCTAGTATTGGATGGAACTGTGGTAAAAATAATAATAATAATAATTTTATTCAGCAATTCACGAAATCGCGCACAGTCACGCGTTTGGCCCTACCCGACCAATGGCCAATAGGCTGTTCGGATATTTCGCTAACTTGCCGATAGGAGTGCCGGTCTCTATAACGTTCAAAAAATATCATCTAGCACATCACAGCGTAAGTAGACTTTATTAAGGAGTTTAAATAACGCGTCGAATTGCACCTCATGAACATCGCGTGCCTTGAATTCTCGATTCGACGATTAAATTGATTATACCTTATAATAAATTTCTTTAATTAGTAGGAATAGTGGATTATTGACAATATGCCAGACGGTACAATTTTTTTAACATAGCATGACATAACGTAGATTAGCGTGAGATATATATATTGCTAATTAGCCATCGACCTAAGTCCTTCAGCCACGATTTTATTATTTATTTCAAATTTCTTAATTTTTATTAATTCCCGATAATTAATTTTATTATTGATAAAAAAGTGTTTAATTAAAAAAAATTAATTCCCGACAGTACCAGGGCGATGAGAAACTGGACATGGATTCGCCAACTCTGTTCGAAGCTAAGCTGTTTTGCACGAGAGTTGGAAAATTTTGCTGGATACTACTCCAACCGTTCATTTACACGTTTCGTGCACTGATTGTTTATCCGAAGAGACCGACTATCCACGAGTACGTTAATTTCGTCATCCAGCTGATTTTCGATGTAATCGTATGGTACTTTTTGGGTGAGCAATAAATATTTTATTACACCGATTAATACCGTTATAAATAGTACATTACTCCACGAGGGCGAAAAACGTTTCTCTAACGAGTGTGAGTTTGCAGCACGAGCCGAAGGCGAGTGCTGTAATCACATGAGTTAGAAAAAGTGTTTCGCACGACGGATGTACGAAATTTTTATTTTTCATCACAAGGTGCGAAAATGGCGGTTTTACGCACGCGAAGCGGGCGGAAAAGTTCCCATTTCCGCACCGAGTGATGAAATAGTATATTATGCCACAAGGGAGGAAAGTGCGTTTTTTCACCGAGTGTGAAGTTTGATGCCCGAGCGAAGCGAGGCCAGAAATTCACACGAGGTGAAAATGCACTTCCTCCCTTGTCGCATACGATATTTTTTTCCCGACTTCGTTAAAATAACCACATTTCTTGCGTCGCAAAATCGTGATATTCGCCCATGACCATTACTCCCCGGGAGTAATAGAGCTTGCAGAGGGAGTCGGCCCTATTACTCCCTAGGGAGTAATGGAACTGTACTGCGCATGCGCACAGGTTAGTAATGATCATCGGTCAAAAATAGGCTATTTTCCGCCCGTATTGCACCTAAGGAACGTGGCTATTTTAGCGAAGGCGGGAAAAAAAACTGTTTTAAATCAACTGTTGATTCGATCTATTTTTTTCAGGTGGCAAAGTGCTCGTCTACTTCATCTGCGGTGCGGTAATGGCAACGGGTGTGCATCCCCTAGCAGGACACCTTATAGCGGAACATTACATGCTCAAAAAAGGTTTCGAAACTTATAGTTACTATGGACCATTGAACGTCATCGCGTTCAATATCGGCTATCACAATGAGCATCACGACTTTCCGGCAGTTCCAGGCTCAAAATTACCCGAGGTAATCGATCGCGGTTCTTATTACCTATTGGCATTTTCGATTGTTCGAGATAATGAATAGTATATTGTGCAACAAGGGTCGAAAGTTGGCGATTGGGACGAGTGTGAAGTTTGAGCGAAGCGAGGGCTGTAATCACACGAGTCGCAATCGCCAATTCGACCCTCGTTCCACATCATACTTTTTGTCACAAGTGCATGAATCTGCGGCACTTGGAATGGCAGTCGCGCGAGACGAATACTGAAAAGTGAGCTTATGTCTCCAGGGTGGAGACATAAGCTCGTCGAAAGAAAACTCCCAAGGGACGAAAGTGAACGAAATGCGAACTGCGCATGCGCGACTCAAAATCCCAAGGGACGAAAGTGAACGGAATGCGAACTGCGCATGCGCGACTTTGTCATTTCACCACAGGTTTACGACCGGCGTGCAATAGGCCACTTTCGGCTCGCAAGACTGCCATGTAAAGTGCCGCGATTCATGCACGAGTGACAAAAAAACATTTGTATACATTTTTTTTTATCGATGCAGGTGCGGCGCATCGCCTCCGAATTTTACGACGATCTGCCCCATCACGATTCCTGGACGGCGGTTATGTGGGACTTCGTAATGGATCCCGAGATCGGTCCCTACGCCCGTATAAAACGGAAACACAAAGGCTTGAGTTCGTAATCGTGAAATCTAACGTAATAAGACAAACAAAGAAAAATATGCAAGATCGAATATTTTTGTAACTTCTTCTGCATACACAGACATATTATTTATAGATACGTTATTATTTTTTTCCACACTTGTGTGCGATAATTCGGGACTTTAGGACAGACAGAATTCAATCGAAGATCTATTTGAGTTTCTGTTTACAACGTAGTTTTGGGTACACGTAGTTTTGGGTATCGCAATCGACGGGAGAGCACTAATCTGCTTAGAAAATCCTATTAAAACCAATTTAAAAAAATGAATCGGTATGAATGAGTTTTGTGTCAGGGGTATTTCCAATTCATAACCATTCTTGTACTCAATGGGAATAAATAGGTAATACTACGTTACCTGGACGAATGAGTCGGCTGTAGACTGCTGCTCCGTATTCGGTTTTACATGGACTTATCCTATTGGTATTTAATCGGAAGTAATGAAGTTCAATCGGAAATTATATTAATGGTATGGTAAATTCTTGAATTGGTATCAATGGGAATATTCAGCCACAATCGGATCTTACCGGCGCCAACCGGTATCAGTAGCAATATTTAATAGGAACCTACAGGAAGAAACTGGTGAATTCTATTGCTCTGAATGGGAATTGTCTGCGCTGCATTTAAATCGGAATCATACGGAAATTTTCCCATAGACGACAATCCCGTGCAATGGGAATGTACAGTAACTTATCGTAACCTATGAATCGGTATCAATGGGACTGTTCAGCCGTTTACGTCAATCGGATCTTATCGGCGCCAACCGGTATCAGTAGCAATATTTAATAGGAACCTACAGGAAGAAACTGGTGAATTCTAATGCTCTGAATGGGAATTGCCTGCGCTACATTTAAATCGGAATCATACGGATATTTTCAGTACGGGAATTTACAGTAACCTATCGTAACCCATGAATCGGTATCAATGGGAATATTCAGCCGTTCACGTCAATCGGATCTTATCAGTAGCAATATTTAAAATTAAAAAAAAATATGTGTATCGAAATCTCAAAAAAAAAAAATCGAAAAAATCAAATCAAAGTAGCCAAGCAGTAGTACATACAAAAAATTCTTCAAAAAATATGTTTATCAAAACAATCTAAAAAAAACAACAGGATGCAAAAAACTTGGCGTCCCAGTTTTTTTTTTAAATAGCTGTCGTACATGGTTCATTCAAATAATCAAGGGAGAGGGAAAGTAACTGCAGTAACTGCAGTAATTGTAATTGTGAAAAAAACTGGCACGCCAAGTTTTTTTTTTTGTCGAGATTTTTTGCATCTTGTTTTTTTTTAGATTGTTTTGATAAACATCTTTTTTGAAGAATTTTTTGTATGTACTACTGCTTGGCTACTTTGATTTGATTTTTTCGATATTTTTTTTGAGATTTCGATACACATATTTTTTTTTTAATTACTTTGATGAACGTCTTTTTGGAAGAATTTTTTTGTTAAGAGACTATTTTGATAAACATCTGTTTTGGCAGATTTTTTTATTTTTAAGAGGTTTTTTTGATAAACATTTTCTAAACGAGAATACAATTTTTAAGTACTTGGCGTACCTGTTTACTTTTTTTCAAAAAAGTATTTTTTGCTTTCATTTCACCTATTTTTGACATCGTCATGTAGTTTGGTTGATTATTACCAACATACAGTGAATAAACAGAATCATCATCCTGTAAAATATATTCGAGTTACATTTTATGCTGACGAAAGGCACCTTCGACACCTTGAGTACCTGCTCTTGATGCTCTGGTTCTTTGAAGCCAACTGCGTTAGGACCAGGAGGTGGTTTTCATCATGCGTAGCTGAAAAAAAACTTATCTCTCTCGCATGATGGATAAAGACATCTTTTGGTGCTGACGCAGTGCCTCTGAAGTTCTAGAGCATCGATGGCATCTGTATGTGGAGCTGGCGATGCCTTTCACCACTATATGTAAAAATGATATATATAATATGTTATAAATTTTCACTGCGAGCCTTTAATTATGCATCTATAGGGGGAAATGTCTCAAATAGAATGCCAGCTCTGTCAGGAAAAGATTTATTCCTCGGTTTGGGTATATGTAAATAAGTGCACATTTTTCTGACGGACCATAGATTCCATTTTAAAAAAGTTGAACCATCTTCCTGACAAATATATTTGTGTAACATTTTATTATATATTTTAAAAGCAAAAATAAAACGAAACTTGAAAGATAGGTTAGTCATAAAAAGATCGAGGAAAAATTAACTTTACACGTTCGACACAGAATTAAAAGAATATAAAAATAATTAACAATTATGAGTAAAAAGAAAATACTAGGTATGTTTAAAAGACATTTTATTTTTGTTTACACGAATTACTCCTGTATCTACATAATAATAAACGTCGAGATGCTACCGCGTTTCATGCTACACAAATAATCACTGCTTTCATCACTTAATTACACGAATCACTGTTTTGATCGCTTACAGAAAAACAATTTTTCAACAAAAAGTTTCCTGTCAGGCAATATCCGACTACTTCAGAGGCGCGATAGAATACTGAACGCTGCACAGCAGGCGAAAGACGAGCCAGCTGATATGGCGAACGCATGCGCAGTAGACGTGAGGCGCATGCGCAATAGACGCGAGGACTCATCACATCACATCACAGGACACTTTTATAATATTTTCGGACCTCGTGAGGAACCCGATGCCCATATCTCGGCATCTACCGCAAAATTATAATCGGAACAGGGCGCGTTGAAAAGCTTGTGTCCTATATATATAAAAAAAAGTGTCGTTCGCATTCCGATCTGCTGCTTCGTTTCCGAGAAAATCGAGAAGCAAGAATCCACTTCCGGCATTTTGGAGTATATATACTTGGTAGCGTCTCGTCAACTCGCAAAAAAAAAAATCTTTTTTTAAGTACCTGTCGTCGAGACGCTACCGCGTCTCTTGACCTATACATATAAAAAAAAGTGTCATTCGCATTCCGATCTGCTGCTTCGTTTCCGAGAAAATCGAGAAGCAAGAATCCACTTCCGGCATTTTGGAGTATATATACTTGGTAGCGTCTCGTCAACTCGCTTAAAAAAAAATCTTTTTTTAAGTACTTGTCGTCGAGACGCTACCGCGTCTCTTGATAGGAATCCACAGGAAGAAACTGGTGAATTCTATTGCTATGAATGGGAACTGCCTGAGCTGCACGGAAATCGGAATTATCGGAATTGTATCAAGAACAACTTCGCGAAAAAAACTTGCCAACCCGTAACTAGTCGTAACTAGTCGTAAAACTTGCTAACCCATAAAAGTATCCAATAGAACGGAATTTTGTTCAAGCTTTGAGTATGTATAGGTTGTAATTATCAAAAAATTGACATGTTAAAAATGGTTGCGATTTTTTATTTGGTGTCGGTCAATACAGGCCAGTACCAATCTACCTCTATAGATACGTTTCTGATAGGTTGCAAGCATACATACGCGGCATTCCACCCCGTTTCGAACTGTCAAAAATGCGACCACTTAAAAAAAAAATCATTATTTCACCACAGTTTATAATTATGTAAAAGAATTTTTTTCAGAATTATCGGGTCGTTTTTTTTTTAATTTGTCAAACTCGATTTTGGTTGGCCGAAAAAAATATTTTAGTCTATTTTCCATCTAAAAGCACCTTTTCCAATAATAAACACATTCGGAAAGTTCATTCAAAACTCCATCTTTTATTCCTTGAACTTTTTTCTTTTGTATACCTAAAACTTTCAAAGATACAGCGGTTTTAACAAAAAAAATTATCAGTTTGGCATATCCTAAAAAAATGATCTAAAAATTCTGAAAAAATTTCAAACATTTCTTTTAATAATTACGAATTGTGGTAAAATTACGATTTTTTGGAAATGGTCGAGTTTTTGACCGTTCGAATTGAGATAGAATGCCTCATTATATTCTATAAACATCAATTTACATTAATTCCGATTAAAGGACAATTTATTACTTCCTATTTCTTCCGATACAAACTTGTTTGTATTGTGACGAGTAATAAAAATATTGATTGTAGTTTTAATTTAATTTGCCGTTTCCCGGTCATTTCCGATTAATACGAATTGGGAGAAATACACAATTTCATATACACTGACAGTGCAATTCCGTTGACGCGATCGGTCAACGTTTGCTCATTTATTCCTATTGACAGATCGCAAAAAAAAAACATTTGATTCCGATTGTTCGACCGGACAATGTATTCCCATATATTGTTGTAAAATTCAAATAATTGTAAGTCAAATAGGTCAATATCAATGTACACCGATTGATTTGTTTCTCATATGTATGTATATGCAATCAATATATATAATGTATGCAAATTCCGATTGATTCTAATTAAAGAATGATTCATCAACCCCTGTTCGTTCCTATTCAAACTCTGTAGTTAAGTATTGTGATCATAGGCAGATTGATACCTATTGCGTTCTAGCTCAACTGTAAGTTGCCGTTTCTTATTCATTCCGAAAGAAACGATGACGAAATTGATCAACTCTTGCCGATTCATTCCGATTAATCGCGACCCGGGAGCAATACGCAATTTCCTGTTAATAGTTATAGAGATTCAGTCATCGAGGTCAGTCAACGATACCTGATTCATTCCAGTTGACAGTTTATCGGAAAGAAACACATTGAATCCGGTTGTTTGACGGGACAAGCCATTCCCATAGAAACATTATACTTACCGATAGATCCCGATATATGATCAAACAATACAACCCATTTCAATCCCATACGCTCGATATAGAGCCACTTTTCAACGGTACTTTCCGATTAAATCTTGTATAAAACTAAAATGGGGGAATTTCCTATACAATCCGATTCGTTATTTCAATGGGAAAGTGAGCATTCTATGGGATATTGCCAGGACAAAAAACTCATCCAAACCAATATGTCGTCGAAAAATAATATTTCCTATCGGGAAGCCAATTTTATCGGATAATAACGATACGTTCCGATTGATATCACGTGCCAATTCAATCCTACTGATACCTATTCATTTCCAATGGGAGCGCAAATTGCTCTCCGATTAAGACTATTCATTCCGATTGAAATCCTATGGGTTACAATCGGTTTCAATCAGTATCTACAGGATTTTCTAAGCAGGGTAGTGAGTCGTATTTCATCGATGCAGTTTTATTTGTTGTATTTGTTGGTTTACACGTCCGTTGTTAATTTACCGATGGGAAAATTTTTTCGATCGACTTTTAGCCACCCTAGCAAGTTGACGGACGGCTGCTTTTAGGGAAAAAAACTAAAAAACGGACCGAAAAACGGACACGTCCGTTGGGGAACGAAACGGATCGCAAAAATGGTAAAACGGACCGTACGTTTGGATTGGTCCTTTTTCGGTTGCGGAAACCGAGGAAGGACCGAACATTTTTTATTAAAATTTTTGGCTAAGTTTTTAAAAATTTTTTTGTTGTTTTGCTTTTAATTCTGTTTTTAATGAAAGAACAGAATAAAAATACGATCTTGGTCCTTTTTCGGTTGCGGGAACCGAAAACGGACCAAAGCAAATTTTTCGAAAAAAACCGTTCGGTCCGTTTTCGGTTTCCGCAACAGAAAAGAGACCAAATGCCAACAAAAAATTTACAGTCCGTTTTGTCTTTTTTTACGGTCCGTTTTGTTCCCCAACGGACGTGTCCGTTTTTCGGTTCGTTTGCAGTCCATCAACTTGCTAGGGCAGTATTAAAAATACGATCGAAATGCTTCACATGTAGCATAACTTTTATAATCAGTAAGCTTAAGTGTTTTAAACTTTTTTAACATGTACAGTTCGATATTGAAGAGCTCTAATATTAGTGATTTATTATATGCTGACTGTAAAGGGGAAATCCATAGATGTAATAAATTATATACCATCATGTAATCGCGGTGTCATAGTTCATCGAACTATGAAGCATCAATTGGTATTCAAATTACAAAGTTCATTAGCATAATTTTTTATATATGACTATTTCAGTCTTCAATTGAATGTGTGCGTGCTTTTATTCTGCGGCCGTGCTATTATGGAAGCTTCAGTCAATTGCGGACCATTCGGAAATTTGTATAAAACTATTTATCTAATATCACATAAACGATATTTATCTAATTACATAAACGACGCGTACAGGCCGCTTAATTTTCCATTCGAATTTTGGCGGCGGAACAGCCTGCGCGCGACGAGATTGTGTACGATGCGCAGTGTACTGTGTGTTCTCGGCACTGGCTCGCACGTGAGAATGGTCCGCGTTTTACAACATTGAGGATCTCGCAGCAAAAACGGTAACAACAATGATCGAACGATCTTAAAATAAGTTATCAATCTTCACGAACAAAAACGCGATAATCCGGTCCATTATAAATACAGCGAATGCAAAGTTACAAGCTTTCAAGGTTTCATAACCTCCAAAAACTCACGCACCGGAGTCACATATCGTACGTCAATTGTTGCAATCGCGAGCAATTGTTTTTTAAACTGGCTTCAAATGAATTTCCGCGATGAATCTTTCTAGTTAATCTTCGGTTTTGTCCGTAAGAGCGCAAGAATTAATATATCTTATTCCGATGACTTCGAAGAGTTTCCCTCGAGGGGATACAACGTTACAAGCTTTTGAGGTTTCATAACCTCCATACTCATGCACCGACATCACAAATCGCACGTCAATTGTTGCAATCGTAAACAATTTTATTTTTAAAAAAGCTTTAAATGAATTCCTATATTTAAGGAAGGCTTTACCCAGATAGACAAAAGACGGCACGGCGACGGAACGGTGGCGTTTCCAATGGTACGACACCCGCTTCGCGGCACGTTTTTCTATCTGGGTAAATTCACTTTATAGAGAATATTGGGTTGGGAGCAAAATCATTGTTATATTCGTGATCAACGTGAAAAAAACGCCGTGTATAGCTTTGAAACAAAAAAATTCATTGAATGACGATTTTTCAATGTTTGAGCAAATTTTGAAAAAAGTCGAATTTTGTGATTTTCAAAGGTCGATATCTCGGCTCCCAATGGAGCTAGGGAAAATTCGAGGTGCCCATCGTGTAGACCGGAAAAAAATACACAAGGGGTCCTGACCAAGGTTTTGAAGGCGTTTTATTGTGCCATTTGAGGACATTGAAAAACGCAAAAAATGGACTTAAGGGGTAGCCTTTGCATTTAAAAAAAATGTTTTCCTTTTTTTTTTTAATAAACTGCCACGTATTTTGATGTATTTTTTCTTAAAATTCTTTTAAAAATTTCTGGGAAAATACATTTTCGCCACGAAAATGGTAAGGGTTTAAGCGTTTCTAGTTGCAGTAGAGTTACTTTTGTAAAAATGGGAAAGTAACGCAGATTCCGCTTAACGAGGAGGTTTATTAAAATATCAGTGTTACTTTTACGAAAAACTTAAAGTAATGCTAAGTTTCCGTGGCGTTAAAAGAAATACCATATGTCACGTGAGTTTTGCGTCACTTGAAATTTTTAACTAAAGTAACGTCAACGTTACTGTAGACATGGCGTTTGAAGAGTTCCCTTGAGCAGACTCAAAGTTCTCAACTTATAAGCTCTTAAGGTTTCAGAACCTGTAAACTTTCATACTGGGTTCACAAATCACACGTGCATTGTTTCAATTGTAGACAATTATTTAAAAAATAGGGTTCAAATAAATTCCTACTATTACTTTTGTCAGTTAATCTTCGGTTTCATCTAAGTTGGTGCAAGAATTAATATATATGTTTTATTCAGATGACTTTGAAGAGTTTCCCTCGAGGAGGCAAGAAGCCGGATGCAAAGCCAAACAACAGGGGACTGGTAATTTTTTAATGCAATTTTTTAATTTCGTATATCGATGAGCAATGCCCAATTACAGGCTAGACGGGAAAAACTTGACGTTCAAGCAATCCTTAGCCACTGAGAAAGAAAAAGAGAGAGATATTTGTTTCGTTCCCTGGGACTTTGGTTCCCTAAGAGAACTGTGCCACATTACAGAAGTGCAGGAATCGTACGTTTCAAGCATAGCAAAAATACAAGAATTACAAGTAAATAAAATAAAATACAGTAAAACAAAAAATAGAAGCAAAAATATAATAATCAGAATAGAAAAATACGCCCAATGTCCAACAAGGCCAATGAGGAGAGTCGCTCTCAGAAATGAAACTTAAATTTCAAATGAATGCTTTTTGAAATGAAAAATAATACAAGTTAAGAATTTGAAAAGGCCTTGCAGTAAGTAAATTAAAGTAATTAAGGTAAAACAAATAAAGTAATTGAATTCCCGTTCGAATTACGTTTTACCCTAACGACAACACTATAATAAAATTTAATAAAAACTTTCCGCAGTTGTTCAACAAGAAGGAGGCTGGAAAGACAAAAAAGCACAGAGGCAGGAGAGACCACGATGCGGAACCGCCGCAAGAAGAAAAGAGTTACGTCGCCAAGACCGCTGAGATCCTCACGTACTCCGGTATCGGAGAGGGAATGGTGCTTCTCGGCAGGGTTCACAACGCTACGGAGTACGACATGATCGTTACGCTGCCGGGTCGACTCAGCGGTAGACTGCAAGTTACGGACGTCAGCGAGGCGTACACGAACCTCCTGCAGACCATAGTAAAATCCGAAGATTCTCGGCCGACTGAATTCAAGCCCCTTTCGGAACTGTACAAACCCGGAGATTACGTCGTGTGTTACGTGAAGAGTCTGAGCACGACGGAGAAATGGAGAATATCGCTGTCTCTAGAACCGGAACTGATAAATCGAAATTTGGATCCTTCGGGACTGCGCAAGGGCTCGAAAATCGTTGGAACCATCAGCAGCGTTGAGGACCACGGATACGTCGTCGACACGGGAATCGACAATCTCAGGAGCTTCCTGGCCGTCAAGGACATAGACGACGGAGTTCAGTACTGTAAGTACCATATTCAATGTTATATAATTTAATATTCAATGCATATCCGTATAATATTTAATATTAATATAATTGTTTTTATTTAATTTACATTTATTTAACGAATTTCTCCTTTTACAATCACTATATAATAAATTCTAATTTTGGAGTTCCGATAAATAAATTTCAATGAAGTTAAAAAAACACTTTCGAAATTTTTGAGATTATAACACTTGAAATCAAATTACATCTAACCTTCCGATATCTGTAATAAGATCACAGCTAAGATATGTGACTAAGTGAGAATATAAAATTTATTTATGTAAACGCGTAACCTGAGACTGGACTCATCTGTCCTGTATAACACCGTAGCCTACTCATATCTTGGGATTAATATAATGAAATTATATTAATATTAGTATATTAGTATTATATAATATTATAATAATATTCATATATCAGGCCCGAGTACAACGGTCTAGCAGGACTGAGTGCTCGTATCGCTCCACAAAAACAACAACATATTATAATAATATTATCTAATATTATTATAATTATATTATAATAGAATCTGGAAATATGGATTTCCGAAAATTTACCGAAAACACGTCAATTCCGGTGTCGAAATCTCATTTTTCGACCGAAAGTGACTCATTAACAAAACGACACAAAAATTAATACCTGTGTATAAATAAAGGAATATCTAATTGCAATTTCAGATCCGGGCAAGCAGGTGTTCTGCGCTGTGAAAGGGGTGAAGACTTCGGAGAATTCAACAACGGCGCAGCTGTCGACGAAGGCGAAGCACGTGTCGACGGCGGTGACGGAGGACGGTAGGTCGCTGGACGCACTGGTTCCGGGCACGATATTCGTCCTGCGCGTGCAGAGCGTTCTCTCGAACGGTCTCCAAGTCTCCTTCAACGGCGACGGCGTCGGCTACGCGAACCGAATGTACCTGGACAAGTCGCTCGACTCGTACGAGCGCGGTCGCGAGATTCACGGCACTCTGATGTACGTTATGCCAACGGTGAAATTCGCCTACTTCACGCTTCTGTCCTCGGACGACGAGAGGGAGCGTCTGAGTATCGGCGACACTTTCGAGAATGCCAAAGTCCTGTACACCGGAAGCGGCGGCATAGTGATGAGCCTGAAAAAGGGAATTCGCGGCTTGGTGCCGTATCGCCGAACGGAGGTGGATTACGAGAAGATATCTAGTATTTTTTTGCCCGAATCGACTCACAAGTGTAGAATCCTGGCTTACGATTCGTTCGAGAGAATTTACGTCTGCACGATGGAGCGCGAACTCCTGGCTCAGAAGCACTTGGCGAACGAGACTCTCGCGGCGGGCGAATTGGTGGACGTTCAGATAGCGCGCCTTCAGCCCCAGACCGGCTACCTCATGGTAACTGCGGGAAAGACCAAAGGCTGGGTCGCTCCGGAGCACGTGCGGGACGTCGACTCGCCACTGAAAGCTGCGCCGAAAGTCGGCGACGCCGTCAAGGCGCGTGTGCTCGGCCGCGACATGAAACAAAACGGCACGCTCTTCACCCTGAAGAAGTCTCTGATAGAGAGCTCTCTGCCCGTCCTGCGGGACATAAGCGAGGCCAAAGTTGGCGACGAGCATCACGGAACGATCGTGCAGATAAACGGCAAGGGTATACTCGTGCGTTTTTACGAGCGGGTGAAGGGCTGGGTGCCCTCGAGCTCGCTGGACAGCAAAGCGGCAGCGACGAAGTGGAACTTCGTCGTCGGACAGACCGTGGCGGCGAAGATCGAACGCGTCAGCCTCAAGGAAAACAAAATGACCCTCAGCCTCTTCGCCGGAAAGAGAGACGAGGAGGCGACCTTCGAGATCGGCGAGGCCGTCGAGGGCACGGTGATCGAGGCTTCGGTCGAGGGCGTCTACGTGAGGGTGAACAAGGACGAGCGGAATCCCAGAACGGGATTCCTGCCGGCCGGTCACATAGCGCCATGCGAGGAGGTCGGTAGTTACTTGTCCGCCAGATACGTCGTCGGCGATCCCGTGTCGGCTCTCGTCTTCTCCACCTCGCCGCGATTCCTTCTCACGAGAACCTTCGTGCCGCAAGAGAAATATCGAGACTTCAAGGGCCTCAGGGTCGGCGATTGTCTTCCCTGCTCGATCAGCGAGCTAAGCGCCGAGGGCCTGAAGCTCGTGCTTCCGGTGAAAAATTTCGACTCCTACGGAATCGTGCCGGCCAGCGGCGTCGACGAGGTCGACGCTCTTCACGCCAATCAATTGCTCTTCGCCAAGGTGACGTCGATCGACAGAAAGCGCAAGAGGATAACGCTGACGACCGCGCTGCGCGAGGTGTGGAACGAGTCGTCGAAAAGCGACGGCGACCTCGCGCCCGCCCTCGACGTAACTACGCTGCACTTCAACAAACTGCGGGAACTCTCCGAGCAGGATTACTACAAGAGCAAACCGATATCGAGGGCGAGGCTCGGCGGGAGGGTCAGCGGCGTCGTCGACAAGGTCACCGATCACGGTCTCGTTCTGAAACTGGAGAACGACGTCATGGGAACGGTGAGAAGGGACCATTACAAGGGCGAGTTCAAGGCCGGGGACAAAGTCACAGGGACGATCTTGTGGATAAATTTTATACACGAACTCGTCGAGGTGACTCTATTGCCGGGTCTCCTGAACACCATAAGCACGAAGCAAACTAAATTGGCGAACTTCACCCTGGACAACCAGCTGCGGGGCGACATCGTTCTCGTTACCAATTGGTTCGCTCTGCTTGTTCTGAAGGGCGCCGGAAAGGGCAATCTCGCAGCTCTGCCCACGAGAAGGCACATCAACGACGTCGAGCCCGATCTATCGCCGTACGCGATCGGAAGGAGAATAAGATGTTACGTCGTGCTCAACGGAAGTCAGTCCGACCTGGTGCCGATTTGCATGGCGAAGTCGTCGTTCGAGGTCGACAAGAGCACGGACCTTCCGGCGAAGAGCACCGTGAAAAAGGAACTGAAAAGAAAAACCGAAAGTTCGACGACGACGGAGTACAAGCCGAGTAAAGTAATGAAGACGGAGGAGGCGCCTGAGAAACCGGAAGTGGAGGAAGGGGACACAAAGAAGATGAAGAAAAAGGTGAAGAAGGTGAAGAAGGAAACCGGAAAGACCGAAGCTGAGCCTGAAACATCCACGACAGTCAGCAAAGAGACATCGAAACGGAAGAAATTGAAGCGCAAGGTCGAAAAGATAACGGAACCGGAAGTGACGGTCGAAACACCCGTGGAATCGGACGTTGATTTTTCGGAGAGCGACGAAGACGCGTCGAAGGAGCGACTCGGTATTCCCGAGTGCGGTTTCTTCTGGGACAACAAACCGGCTGATTCTATTCGGAAAACGGAGGAGGAATCCTCGAGCGACGACGACGATGAGGTGGACGAGCCGAAGCTGAAGAAGAAGAAAAAATTGAGCGCCGCGGAGCGTCGGGAAGAGGAGAGGCAGAAGGAGCGCGAGATTCGCGAACGGGAGGAAGCGCTGGCGAGCAACCAAGCGCCGAACTCCGTCGATCAATTCGATAGATTGGTTCTCGCGAGTCCGGACAGCTCGATGATCTGGCTTCAGTACATGGCTTATCATCTTCAAGCTACGGAAATCGAGAAGGCGAGGGCTGTGGCGAAGCGGGCTATAAAGACGATTAATTTCCGGGAGGAGAGCGAGAGACTGAACGTCTGGCAGGCTTGGTTGAATCTGGAATCGCGTTTCGGTAGCTCGGAGAGCCTCGAGAGCGTTTTTCAGGAGGCTGTGAAGACCAACGACGCGTCGAAGGTTTATCTTCACATGCTTACCGTCCACGTCGACGCCGGACGGCAGAACGAACTCGAGAAGATCGTCACAACGATTGTAGGGAAGTTCAAGCAAGTCGCCCAAGTGTGGGTCGAGTGCGGTTGCGCTCTTCTCAAAATGGGACTCAAGGACAAGTCGCGGCATATCATGCAGCGAGCGATTCAGTCATTGGCTCCTCAAGAACGTACGTATTAAAAAAATAATGTAATCTTTATACAATAGATGTCGAATGAATTAAAGAAGACCGAAATTCCAATCTATAATGCTATAATTTCGGTTTTTATAGCATATAGAATGAATTTCAAAATTCCGAAATTCCATTAAATGTTTCTTTTTTTTTTCTAAACTTTTTAAATATTTGTAATAACTCTTTCGCAGATGTGAATCTGATGGTGAAATTCGCCCAAATGGAAAACAAATTCGGCGACAAGGAAAGAGCGCAGACACTCTTCGAGCAAATCCTCAGTTCTTATCCGAAGCGAGTCGATGTGTGGTCGTCGTATGTCGATGCTCTCGTCAAATCCGGAGATCTCGATGTGGCAAGGTATTTCCCAAAACAAAAAAAAAACATAAATAAAAATCCGCAAGCCAGCGTTCGAAAACTGATTTTTATCGCATCCAACAGGAAAGTACTGGAGAGATCGGTGGTTCAGACGCTTCCGGCGAGAAAGATGAAAACGCTATTCAAAAAATTCATCGCCTTCGAGCAATCCCACGGAAGTCCGGAGGGTGTATCCCACGTGCAGCAATTAGCCCTGAAATACGTTGAGAATCAGTGTGGCAAATAATCCGTTTGACCGCTTTCTCTCCGATAATCCGATTGGATACGGCGTTATCATTGATCTTATGATGTTTTAACGAGCCGCCGTGAAAACCGTAGGTCATACATTTTGTAACATAATAAAAAAAAAAGATAATAAATACGACACAAGTCCGACGTTACCTCGAATCTTCACGTCAGACCTTTGTTTTTGTTACAAAAATAATTCGAATTGACGCTGCCTTTCGCGGCGCGGCGCCGCGCATGCGCGAGTCCGCTCGCCGCGAAAGGGTAACGGCGCGTCGATCAGCGGCTCGGCACTCGGTCAATGCACACGCCTCGCGTGTCTGCATGTTTCGAAGCTGGAGGAGAAAAAAAAATAATTTCGTGCCGTGCGCTAGCGCAGAAATGCATCGTGGACACGGTGTGCCGCGAGTGGCTGAGAATGAGATTATCAACACGGAAATCGGCGACTCCGTAGTGGCAGAGAACAGCCGCCATATTGTTTGTAACGCACGTTGCTCGCGAGCCAGTGGCGAATCTCGCGTTGTCCGCAACGTTTTTTTAAAGGGACATTCCGCAGTGCCGCTCCGTCGAGAGAGGTAAATATTTCAAAGTTCATAACCGGATTCCGTTTACAACGCTCGTCGCGACGTCATTTTTATTTCTATCCTTTTACGATTCATTTGTCCTCGTGTGAATGAGTCGAACAAACACGGAGATCGAGAGTGAATATCGACGACGGAGCGAGCGCGATGGTAAATGGAAATTGCCACTGCCTTAGGGAGTTAGTCCGAGCGGCGAGAGTAGAAAGGGTATTAGAAAGCTCCGGAGTCGCAGCCGACGGTTGGACGAAGGTGAATAAGGCAGCGCAGCGAATCCATCGTGCGAGGGAGCGAGCGGCCGAACGCGAACGAAGGGCTACAGAGGTTTCAGTAGTAGTAGTACGAGTTGTAGCGGCGGAATCGACCGTATCGACCAGCTCGTGTAAAATAGGTAGGACTACTAGTTGGAAGGCAGCAGCGGCACGCGCGGCACGAGCGCGGAGGCTCAGCTTCGTCTTTCTCTCTCCCTCCGTCCTACCGCTCAACCCGGTGTTTCGCCGAGAGTCCGTGAGAGCGAGAGTGAGGAAAAACACGGCAGCGGCAAACCGCATCGCGAAAATCCGAATTATTTCCTCGCCGCGCCGCGCGCGGTCCGAACGAATGACGTCACCGTGCATCGTAGTCAGTCGGGAGATGGCCCGCGAAGCAGCATCGACGAGCCGCTGCTCCGTTGCGTTATTTCGGCACGAATAAACGAAATTAAATACAAAAAAAAGTAAATAGATAAATAGTTCGACAAGTATATTAAAAAGTAAATTATCGGTGTGGCGGTTTATGACGATACGATTGGAAAGGAAAAAGTTCGTTTGTCGCTCGAACCCACCGCGTAACATAAAAATAAAAGAAATTGACGGGGAAGAAAAGAAAAACAAGCAGGACGTTTGAAACGGCAGAGCCGGCTTGCGCGAGAAAGTTTTTTCGATCGGAATTCGACGAGGAGGAACGACCGTGTGGAAAATAAGAGGCGAGGAGTGTGCGGGAGAGAGGAAAAGCTTTCGTTCGGGATTTTGAGATAAAGAGAGGTGAGCGATACTTTCTCGTACGAGTGTATTTTCATCGTGCGAGTCACGCGCGGGTCTGTTCTCGCGTTTAAGCCTCCGCCGTTCGTCTCTCGGGCTTTGACGTGGGCGTTTAGGTTATAGGTGGCCGCGCGGAAGCTCCCGACGGCACGAACTCATGCCCGGAGCCGCCTGCCGTCGCGACTTTAGTTATAACTTGCGAGACTCCGCTGGCCCGAAGCCTCTTTCGTCCGTGCTAGCTCTCTCGAGAACCATCCCGTAACATAAATCGCGGGGAACAGGAGTGGAACGAATTCCCCGACGGGCCACACGGAGGTTCGTCTGCTCGTGTTTCTCGCGTGGCTCTGCCGCAATTGGAAGAATCGGCCGAGGGGAGGGGGACACTCTGCGACTCGGTACCGCATGCCGGTCTCAATTTTTTACCTGTTTTCGTGAATAGACATTTAATAGAAACCTGGTGGAAATTCAATCAAATAGTAACAAAATTAATGAAAATTTGTTAGAAATTTCGTAAAAATTTAATAGAAACGTAATAGAAATCTAAAAGAAATTTAATGGAAATTTAATAGGAGTTTAATAGAAATTTAATAGAAGTTTAATAGAACGCAACAAAGGTCTATATTTTCATTTCTCGAAAACCCCACGTCGTTGGGCATCGAGTTTGTTCGCGCTATTCACTGTAATTATTGTTAATTTTTTTTTTTTTTTCGTCCATGAAACCGAGTTTCGATTATCCGCGAATAGAACGTTGGAAAAAAGTTCTTGTTGCGTTCGCAGTAACTTTTATATTCGAACCCTCTGCGTCCGTGCCTCATATACCAAAGTTCATTCGCGCCCGTACGACACAAAGCCAGCTCAACACATCGCTCGTTCGCGATCGTTCCACACCTTTCTCAGTCGCCGCTCTGCTATATTTCTAACTGCGACGAAGTAACCCGATAGACAAGCGAGGCAGGGGGATGGGGAGCGGCTTCCTGCACGCGGTATATTCTCTTCCCTGCATGATTTTCGTCTACATTATTTTATTGGAACGAAGCGCCGGGAAAACTTGGCCACTCGCACAGTTTTCGTCCGGTCGGCTCTGGAGAAAGGGGGGTTGGCTCGCGACATAATCCCCGATGCACGCCGTGGCCCGAGTCTAATCTCGTATACGTCCGTGTGTATTTTTTTTTCTTTCGCAGTCGCGATAAATTCATCCCTCGACGCTCGACCGGCCCGGTGAGTCCGCACTTTTGAGACTGTATCGCGACTACTGATGAAAAATTACTGTCTTTTTTCAGATCGGTCAAATCACGACAAAATTACCGTCATTTCTTTTTTTCACTCACTTTTCCAAATGAAAAATGACCGTCACTTTGGTGCGCGTCATTTGACGGTCCTACATGAACGTCAAATTACCAAAACACCTACTTAGATTGAAAATGACGGTCATGTTTTTTTCGGTCGCGAATTAGTCATCATTTTTTTTACATTGCATGCATTTGTATCTATTCCCGATCGATAAACAAAACCCTGATGGTAAAATGACCCGTTTTGTGACGACTTATCATCACTAAACTGATCAGCGCCGTTGATAAGAAATTTTTAAAAAGTGCCATTGGTCACACGGTATTTTTCTGAGCCGTCAGTGACGGTCATTTGATCCGTAATTTGACGAGCTTGCATCACTAATCGCGGCGAAAAGACCCGGAGAGAGTCGCCGGTGTTTCAGCCTCTTTAAACGAGGAACGAGCACGCAGTGGCGTTAGTTTTGGCCGCGGGGGCGAGAGGGAGGCAGCGGCGTTCGTTACCCCGTGCGAGTTTCGGCCTCGTCTGTCAGCGAGGAAGAGACCGCCGTCGCACCGCTGGCACTGATTCCACGTGCACGCAGGCACACGCACGCCTTATCGATTAGTTTCTCTCCGCTGCACCCCCGCCGCGTTGTTCCTACGATGGGAGCAAAGTCGGCGGCTCGTCGCGCCGGATCTGCCCGGCATTCCGTGCGGTAATCGGCCATGTTTCTTTTTTTTATGGGGGAAGCGCGGACGTGAGACCAGCTAACCGAGCGGCTAACCGCCGGCGTGACTCACGCTTCGGGATCGTCGGCTCGCGCGTTACCATATAAGGCAGAAAATATGCCGATATTGCGTAACAGCGTTACGACGCCGGAGAGCACGCGAAATGAAGCGGAAATAATATATGACTTTGGAACAACCGGGCGATATCGTTTGATGTCGCGATAATTTCCGTCCCGTGATCTTTAGGCTCGTGGAATTTATTTTAATTGTGGGCACGGGGGGAGAGATAGTGAGAGGCACGTGCGTTGCGTAAAAGCTCTACCGTTTGGCTCGATAATCTCATCGTAGTATCTGCCCCCCCCCCCCCTCTCTGCCCCTTTCCTCCGGCTCGCAGCTCTTGTTAACGATGCTTATCCCCACTTCGACCTCGTGGAGAGCGCGATTACGTAAGAACGTCGAGTGAACCACCTTGATAAGTAGACACTTTGTCCACCGCTGAGAATCCTGGGGTTGGACTCGAGGGGTTTCGTTTCTTTCCTTTTTTTTTCTTTCTTTATCGTGGATTGCTGTAACGCGAACTGAAAATATCTCGGTGTCTGTCTTACCGGTCGACGATCTACCGCGGGATCGATGAATGAAAGAAACTAATGCTTGCTTGCTATTTTGTTTATTTATTAATAGATAAAGCCCTTTTATAGAACGGTATTTACATAATGTCCAACATTATAATGGCACTTGGAAAAGTTTTGCAATCGTACATATCGTTTAGCGTACATAGCCTTATCAGTACAAATAATATTACATTGAACGATTATTATATTCTAAAATTAAATTTTTTAAATATATTTTTTTAATTGTGTTTTTATCGAACCTTGACCGCTCGAGAGAGTTACGTAAGAAATGATTAGCCCTGGGCTTTTGCGCACTAGCAGGTATTTTTTTTTTATTTTTTTTTCTTAACTCATCGTGAATTATGCTTTGGTAAATATGAAACGAAATCCAGTCTTATTATCGTAATGAGACGTTCCGCACGCGTCATCCCGCTCGCGAATGTATTAACAGGCAGTTTTATTAATAGACTTATTTTTTTCAAACTATTCCAGCGAAACGCTCGACAGAGACAGAGAGAGATAGTGATAGGCAGATCGGTTTGTCGTCGATGCCGGAAAGTGTCGAGACTGGCGAAAGAGAATTTGGATTGGCGCCACGGAAACGTCTGCGTACTTAAGCTCGGATACATTCCCTCCGGGGAGATGAAAGTGCGCCGAGACAAAAGAGCACTGGTCGTTTGTCTTTTGTCTCGGTGCGACGGAAAACCTTTTTTTCTTTTTCTTTTTTATAAAGATTTAACTTTGAGGAACAAAGGGACCCGAATTTTTGCGCGCCGTTACGAAAAGGGGGGCGAGAGAAGTAGAGATAGAAACAGATATAAAAAGAATAGAGATAGGAGTCGAGCGGAGGGAGACGGAGACAAGTGACGAGGATGGCATTGGACGAGGCGGAATCGATGCGTCCGGCGTTCTCGCGCGGACGACCTTGCCGCGCTTTGTGTGTACCCACGACTGGGTGTGTGTTTATGTGTGTGTGGGTTTGCTGTATCGTGCGGAGAAACGGAATGGAAGCCGAGCACGTTATTTCGACCTTCGCGACGACAACAAGGCCCTACTCTTAAACGGGTCATATTCCAGAAACAAGCTCGAGGCTCACGGTCGAGAGCTCGAAACTTGAGGCCATCGAACACAAGCGCGGTTATTACGTGGGATTAAAAAAAAAGATCACGTATCTGAACTCGAGAGACGTCAAGACACAATCGCGAGTTTTTTTTCGGAGGCTGGACGTAATTTTTCCACTTAAATGTTTTATCGTTGCAAGTGCCAATTTTTTTTCGAGCTAGGCTAAACGACAGGATAGCTCGAAACTACAATTTGAGTTGGATAAAAAATTTGATAATAAATTCCGGTTGGAATTATCGCGGAACCAATGAGAAAATTACAAAACGAAAAAAATTATTATTCATTTCATTTCTTATTTAAATATATAAATATATAAATAATAAAATTAAAATATTCCGCGTCACGCCGCGAGCTGCGGAGGCTTCGGAGCTACCGTAAAAACTCTTCGATCTGCATACGATTATCCGGCCCTCGGCGGGAATCGCCCTCGCCGGCGACGATAATAGACCTCGAATTATGGTGAACGGCGGGATAGCTCGAAACTATAATTCGAGACGGATAAAAAAAATTTCATAATAATTTCCGATTGAAATTATCGCGGAGCAAAAAAATGTAAAATATGCTTTAAAGTTATTTATTATTATTATTATTTGTAATCGCACTTTTTATATTAAATCAATAATAAAATAAAAATATGCCACGTCGCCCGAGAGCCACGGAAGCTTCCGAGCTATCGTAAAAACTCTTCGATCCGCGATACGATTCTCCGGCCCTCGGTGGGAATCGCCCTCGCCGTTGACGATAATAGAACTCGAATTATAAAAACTCTTATGTCCTCCTCCATCCCGCACGAGAGGCTGGACTCGCTGTAAAAATAAATTTCCAGTTCGCACTCGGGAGTCCGCGGCGAGAAACGCGAGGGATGTTGTGGGCGCTAAGTGGGTCAAACACTGAAATATATATGTATACAGGTGCACGACTTTATTCGACATACCGGGAGATAGCGTATCTGTACAGCTCCGTGCTATAAGTTAACGACCCTGACATTTTTTTATTAAGACCCATTTCGTATAATCTTTCATTTTTATTATTCACTGCCCGAGCTAATTTGACTAATTGCCATCAAACATTAACGCTTTCTCAATTATTAAAAGAAAATGAAAGAAATGCGAGTTATATTTTTTTTTAAACAAAAAATGTCAACTTAACGATACAATTTTTTAAATAATACATAGTCAATTGGCAATTTTTATTCTTAAGGGTGTATCGCACATACATTCCCAACCAAAAGTTTTAAAAAATTTCAGTACTTCGCGACATGCCAAAGATCTGACAAAAACCGGCCGTGTTATTTGTGTCAGGACTTTTGATTTTGAATAATAATAATACTGAAAAGTTATTATCAAATGATTAGGAAAATAAATTCTTAAAAAAATATCAGACAACTTTTCATTTTCTCATTTTAAATAATTCCTTGATTTTTTAGAATTCATACGAATTTTTTCGGAATTTTTTTGCATTTCAAAATATTTTTTTGAAAACTTGAAAAATTGATGCAGACGCACCAATTTCGGATAGGTTTCCGTATCACGACGCTACACACAAAAATGCTACAGTACACCCAAAAAGTTTCGAGGCGATCACGCCGAACGTTCCGTTGTTACGTCCTTAAAAAATTCCTCAAAAACAGAAAATTCAAAAATGTAAGAAAATTCTGATAAAATTCATGGGGCTTCTAGAAAATCAATGAATTTATTTGTAAACAGAAAAAAAGGTTTACTGATTATTTGTTGAACAATTTTGTTATCAATTTGTTAATAACTCTGACATTATTATTATGCAAAATTGAAGTTGTTGGCACATTTAATACAGTTGATTTTTTTGAAGCATCCTTAAATACATCATTTTTAATATTATTTATTTAAAAATTATTTATTCAATTTTTTTGTTTTCGCAAAGCTGACTTGTGTTTTATTTATTTTCATTTTTTTTTCTGTACGTTGTTTAATATTTCTAACGCGCGACGTGGAACCCTCTGACGGAGGGATCTCCCGTCGTTTCTCTTCTTTTTCAACTGTCGACCACAGAGGGAACGAGAGCCGACGCGTGTCTGGCCGGGGCAGCGATCACGTCGCCGACGAGCACAGAGGACGACGGAGCCGCCGCGGCTGCATCGGTGCTCGGACAGATAAGTGCCTGAAGTAGTGGCCGCTGTTGGTGCAGAAATGCCATACCGTCGCGGCGGTCAGCCCGGTGCCGTCGCAGTGTCGTACAGCACGAGCACAATGGCACCGCTCTCGCCGAGCCGACGATACTCCGGGAGTACCGGAAGCAGTTCAGGGGGCACGTTCAGCGCGAGCAGCGGGACGACGTCGAACTATGGCTATCTATCGTCATCCTCGAGCGGTAGCGATCGTCCCGGCAGCCACCACAGACGGACCATTTTCTCGCCCGCAAGGTGAGATAAACACTATCGGCAGCTATTAAAGCCATCAAAAAACACCTCTTGAGCCTCGAAACATATTTGAAAAATCTCTGAATTAAAATTCCATATTTTTATTATAGTTATAGTTATTATTTTATTATTATTTTTTAGATTATTTTTAAACCTAATTTCTTCTTTGGTCCAATGCGCAAATCAGTATAAATGAATTGTTAAAAGCCCAACTTGACGAGAAAAAAAGCTCGACAAAATGAGCCGTTGAGCTACCGTAAAGCCGAATTATTGTCCCGACTATTATCGAGGCTTAACTTTCGATAACACTTTTTTCCAACTCCCTCGACAGGCAACTTATTCGTTGGCTCGTGAGAAAAAAAAAACGGGGATTGGAACAGATAAGTGAATATTAATTAATCGGGCGACGGAAGAGATTTATCGACAATGGTCCTTCCGCAAGCCTGAAGGGAAAAAAGAAGGGAAGTTAATCCCTTCGTCCTTTGTTTCTGCATTACCTCATATCCGGCCGCTCGACCGGGAACGAGAATTACCACGCGCGCACACTACGCGCGTACGTTTAGGAACGGCGCATGCGCGCGACCCCCCCCCCCCCCCTCGCGCGCCGGATCGGTGTAGCGGAGGTGAGAGGATCCCGATGCGGGTACAAAAGCACACGACGGCTATTGTGCCGCTCCGTCGGGTTTCACAATGATCCAATTACCCGATGGTGTCGCCAGCTAGAAACGAGAGGGCGTCCCCCTTTCTCTTACGATTTCTATGAATGGCCGAGGACAAGGTGTGCTTGCCGCAGTGGCCAGGACAACACGCGGGGTTTTTGCGTTCCTCGGGAAGCAGCAGTTCCGGGGCCTAAGCCCGAAAGGCCGAGGGGCGACGAGGTGCGAGCCAGTGTGCGACAGAGACAAACGTTTCTTGCCCACAAATTTTCAATTTTTTTTTTGTTTTCTAGTCTATTTAAGAATTTTTGTTTTATTTCGAAAAAGTGTTAATGGACAATTGCGGACGTTTCTGGACAAGAAAGTTTCGTCAAAAATGTACGAAGTTTCTTTATCGTGCGGAAATTTAAAAACCTTCAAACATTTTTTCAAAGATCCCCAAAGCCTCCTTAAAAGCATGTGAAACACGTTCTCACCGTGTCTCGCTTGCTCCGCCGAGAGCGCCACTGATGCTATCTCTCTCGCACTCCATAGTGTTTCACATGCTCTTAAAACAGTTTCGACCGATTATTAAAAGGGAGGGGGACGAGAACATACTCGACTTACTCAACGTTTGTGCGACAAAGCAAACATTTCTTGTTTGCAAATTTTCACCATTTTTTCTCTCTCTAGTTTAACATTTTTTTAAGTTCGAAAAACAGTTGAACGTCAAGAAAAATAGTCGGATTATCGATGAACGAATTGGAAAGCTTTTTGGACAAGAAAGTTTCGTTAAGAATTTACCAAACCTTCTTTATCGTGTAGAAATTTAAAAATCCTACAGCTTTTTTTAAACGCTGTGTCTATTCGCACCCCTTTTTCCGTGACTCTAAGCAAGAGACACGAGACACGAGACACGAGTTTACGTGTCTCGAGAAGATCATTTTCGTGTCCCGTGAAGTTCGTACGCTTGGAGACACGACACAGCGGATACGACAGTTTAGTATCGAGGGCGCGTTTTCACTAACGGTATTGTAGTTTACAGAAATTTCAAATGATTTTTTATATGTTTCCGAATGCTCCTCGTACAAAGCAGCGAAATACTTTTTCTTTACGCATTAGGATAACATTTCTAGGTTATGACCATCGTCGAAGTAAATAATACGAAATATTAAATAAAAATCCATTTCACCAAATCCTCACGCAATCATTTCCAAAGATATTACACTTAAGGGGCCCGAGACGCTAACTCTCCATACGAGATAAGAAATAGGAGACACTTGTTCTTTTTCCTTCAATTTGGATAGGCTTAGCAATCTCACTGGGTGCCCGCTTGGCCACTGCAGAGCTCGTGTCAGTCAGCTGTTGGATACGAGACACGAGACACGAGACACGAGACACGAGACACGAGACACGAGACACGAGACACGAGACACGAGACACGAGACACGAGACACGAGACACGAGACACGAGACACGAGACACGAGACACGAGACACGAGACACGAGACACGAGACACGAGACACGAATGGGCATTTTGTCAATATTGTCTACATCTGGAGACACGAGACACGAGACACGAGACACGAGACACAAGACACGAGACACGAAACAAATAAGTGTCGCGTCGATTTGATCACGTTGAAGAGGCACAAAATTACGTGTTTCCCGCTCCAGTCTTATTTCACCGAATCTGCCGAAGGTGTATACCTCGTTTATTCGTGTCTTGCGTCTCGTGTCTCGTGTCTCGTGCCTCGTGCCTCGTGTCTCGTGCCTCGTGCCTCGTGTCTCGAGTCTCGTGTCTCGTGTCTTGTATCCAACAGCTGACTGACACGAGCTCTGCAGTGGCCAAGCGGGCACCCAGTGAGATTGCTAAGCCTATCCAAATTGAAGGAAAAAGAACAAGTGTCTCTTATTTCTTATCTCGTATTGAGAGTTAGCGTCTCGGGCCCCTTAAGTGTAATATCTTTGGAAATGATTGCGTGAGGATTTGGTGAAATGGATTTTTATTTAATATTTCGTATTATTTACTTCGACGATGGTCATAACCTAGAAATGTTATCCTAATGCGTAAAGAAAAAGTATTTCGCTGCTTTGTACGAGGAGCATTCGGAAACATATAAAAAATCATTTGAAATTTCTGTAAACTACAATACCGTTAGTGAAAACGCGCCCTCGATACTAAACTGTTGTATCCGCTGTGTCGTGTCTCCAAGCGTACGAACTTCACGGGACACGAAAATGATCTTCTCGAGACACGTAAACTCGTGTCTCGTGTCTCGTGTCTCTTGCTTAGAGTCACGGAAAAAGGGGTGCGAATAGACACAGCGTTTTTTAAAAGACGATCTCCAAAGTCTCTTTAAGACCCAGTTGCGAGCGATTACGAAGGGGGGGGGGGGGGGATCGAACAAGAACACACTCGACTCACTCAACGACAAAGCGCAGTCAATCGCATTAGGGAAAAAAACGGGTCCGGGCGACCCATGGCTCTCGACCCTGTGCGCGAAAAAACATCCCTCGCGTACGGTATTTATTATGGCATTGTAGTCGAATCGCCCAGTGGGAAGAACACGAGGTACATAATTTACCCCCCCCTTTCTTTGACACCAGTCGAGTATGAAAAGCCTCCGAGCGGGTTCCCCACTCGAACTATTATACTAGAAAAAAAAAATCAGCAATCTCGTTCTACTAGTGTCACAACAACATTAACCGCTTAGCGCGACCTCTCGACCCATTCGTAAGGACTCTCGTAGCCTTTCCCCTCTCATTCATTCGCGCGCGAACTCCGCCAACGAATATATCCACGCAGGTTTCGCACGTTCACCGGCAGCGGGCCTTTTTCAGTGTATCGTCGATCGCCCGCCCCTCGTTCGTGGCGCTGCTGGTCTTTCCCGAGGTCGGGACCCCGATCTTACACGAGGCTGCACGGGTCACTCGTCACGAGCATAATGTGTCTCGTGTCTCGCTGACGTTTCCCTCCGAGGGGACGCAGAGAGGGGAATTCCTGAATAAACCTGGGGGGACTGGATGGATACACCTATTTCGTCGTGGATCGAATTGTTTACGGTCGGGTATAGAACCGAGGCGTCTTGGACGGTGTCTGTCGCTCGCTGTCCGCGAAACGACTCTGCGCTCCCCGCGACGGAAGAACGAAACTCTAATATTACACTCCGTGCGCCACTAAAATAGCTCTCAGTGACTCGTCGCGAATTTACTCGGGAACCGAAGAACTTTAATCGCTCGTTGACGAATCGAGTTCACGTTGTTATGCATTATGTTTTAGTCGATAAATGATTTTCTTCTAAGTTCGTAGTCAAATAATCGGAAAATAATTTGTTATTCGAAGGGAAAGCTAATAACGAATAACCTTTTTTTTGGGTAAGATTTTTGCATCAGGATACAAGCATCGAAGTATCGCCTGATCTGTGCACTATGAATTTCTTTTTTATCGAAAAATAAATTTTTCTTTAAGTTTGTAGGGAAAAAACCGAATAAAAATAAATATTCGATAGGAAGTCAGGAAAGTTTAATAACAATCAAACTTTTATTTTTCGGTAAGAATGTGGCATCGGGGTACAAGTATCGAAGTATCGATCGATCTTTGCACGGGGCAGAATGGGTCAACATTTTTTCCTGGCGCAAAAGAATTTCTCTTTTAATAGAAAAATAAAGGTTTCGTTAAATTCGTACCGAAAAAATCGAATACAAATTGATATTGGAAAAGAAGTCCGATGACAATTAAATTTTTGTTTTTGTTAAGATGTTGATATAAGTATCGAGATATCGATCGATCTTTGCACGGGGCAAAATGGATCGACTTATTTGTTCAACGCCAAAAGAAACCTTTACTTTTTTAATTATTTTAATTTGTAAAGTGGACTGAGAAAAAGTGTTATTTTGTACGTCTTGTACCAGGGAGGCACGGGAGGGCGGATGTGCTCGTAGCCCCCTCCCCCCCAAACTTAAAAGGTAGAGGGAGGAAACGCTAGGGTCGTCCCACTTCGACGTCCACGCCAGCACTGCGGTGGGTTCTATCTACGATGCAGATTGTAGGCCAGCGGCGCACGGAGAGTCGGCAACGCAAGCGAAACTCACTGTAACTCGCTCGGCTCATTTCCCCTCTCCCCCCCCCCCCCCCTCCCTCTTCCCGCGTCTTTGCGACTCTGCTTTCGATTGATCGCGCGCGTGCTCGCCCGTTCGGCCCGGTCGGTGTGGGTGGGCCACCTTGGCGTCCTCTCGCCCCGACTTCGAGAAAGAGCAGCCAGGACGGCTCGAATAACAAACTTGCAGTAAGATCCGTTGCGGTACACAGAAAAAAAAAACCTTAGCACGTTATAAAATCACGGAGCTAAACTGCAAAGTAGTCCTTGCGGCGCACACTGAGAAAAAAAATTTGTTGGATTAACCAAAAGTCGCGGTGACATACGTTCAAAGCTGTTATTTGGGCACATTTATATCTCTACCACTCACAACTCTACCAGAAAACATCTCTCCCCAAAAATCTCTACCGTAGTACAACTTTACCAAAAATGCTCCCTAAATAAAAAAAAACTCTCCCGGAATAAGAATAAAAATTCGGGGAGAGTTTTATTTAAATTCGGGGAGAGTTTCATTTAAATTCGGGGACAGTTTCATTTAAATTCGGGGAGAGTTCTATTTAAATTCCGGGAGAGTTTTTGGTAGAGTGCTAATACGGTAGAGATGTTTTCTGGTAGAGTTGTAAGTGGTAGAGATATAAATGTGCCGTTATTTGGTTGGTACAAATAAAGCATTGTTTGGTTAAACAATTATTTGCTTAAATTTATCGAAAATTTGGCGATTGAAACGAATATTTTTGTTGTACCAACAAAATACACGTTTGAACGTATGCCACCGCGCATTTGCTTAAGGTAGCTCCAGCGAGTGGTGTTCATTTCGTCTAAATTCGATAAATTCGGGCAAGAATTGCAAACACTTCCCGATGTTATAAAAATCTGAAAAAATGCATACTTATTATAGGCACTGAAAAGACTAATTTTGCATAATAAAAATTTCAAAATGTTATTAACAAATTGTTGAAAAAAAAAATTGTTCATCAAAATATGTGGTAACTCAACTTTTTTTAAAATGAAAATGATTCGTTCATTTTTCGGAATACGTATGAATTTTTTCAGATTTTTATCTTTATTTTGATTTTTGCACATTTTTCCATGTAAAAAACAAGAAAAATCAAAATAAAGATAAAAATCTGAAAAAATTCATACGTGTTCCGAAAAATGAACGAATCATTTTCATTAAAAAAAAAAGTTGATGTACCGCATATTTTGATCAACAATTTTTTTTTTAACAATCTGTTAATAACATTTTGAAATTGTTATTATACAAAATTAGTCTTTTCAGTGCCTATAATAAGTATGAATTTTTTCAGATTTTTATAACATCGGGAAGTGTTTGCAATTCTTGCCCGAATTTCTCGAATTTAGGCGAAATGAACACCACTCGCTGGAGCTACCTTAATCCAACAATTTCTTTTTCTTAGTGTGCAATTAAATTTGTCAGTCAATTTCGAGAAAAAAAAGTGCACTGTATATGAGGCATTCTCTGTTAACTGAGCCACTTTTTTTCGACCCTCTCAGGTGTATTTCATAATAGGCCACATTTGAGGTTCACTTGGAAATACGCTTTGAGAATTTTTTCACATTTATTAAATCATCCACTTAGAATATGCTTTTTTTAAATTTATATATCTTTGAAGGAATAAGTGGGGCAAAAAATCTAACTAAAAAGTTTTTTTTATTCGTTACCTATTTAATGCAATATGTGTTATATTTTTGTTCGTTTTGCAAAAGCTGTTTTTAGCAGAAAGGAATGAAAATGATATTTTTTTCGTGAAATGCGACACTTTCGATTTCGCTGCCAATTTTTCAGGGTAAGCGGCGATCTATGAAAAACCTACAAAAAAAATTTGCGATGTGGTACTCGACGTAGTTTCTAAGCAATAAAAAATAATAATAAAATATTGATATTTCAATATTTATTTTCTCGGAAAACACATCCAGTTCCATCTTGCCAATTTTTTTGTAGGTTCTTCATACATCGGCGAATACCCTGAAAAATTAACGGTGAAATGGAAGGTGTCGGATTGCAAGAAAAAATACAACTTTTAATCCTTTGCAAAACGAACAAAAATATAACACATATTACATTAAATAGTTAATGAATAAAGAGAATTTTTTTGTCATTATATTTTTTTGGAGCGACTTGTCCCTTTCAAGGTATACGAATTTGAAAAAAACCGCATCTCAAATGAACAGATTACAAAATCTGAAAAAATGCTCAAAGAGTACTTTCAAGTGAATCTAAAATATAGCCAATTGTGGGATAGATCTGAGAGGGTCGAAAAAAAGTGGCTGAGTTGACAGAGAATGCCTCATAAAAAAAACTTACCTCAGCGCGTTGTAAAATCACGGAGCTAATCTGCGGAGCAGTCTCTGCAGCGCGCCAATAAATTTGTCAATCCGTTTAGAGAAAAAAAATGTGGGTCGTGATTTTTTTTTATTTATTTTTTTTTTATAGGCGAGAAGATTTATTGAATGAAACGTAGGTAGTCCCTGAGCGACCCCGGCAATGCGCACCCCCTACAGGCGCTCCGGCGACGATGATGCGGATGTCCGAATGTGTGCGTTCCACTTTGGACGGCGAGCGCTTCCCCGACGTTTTGGCACAAATACACATGCACACATCTATATTCGACTCTTCACTCTTCGATGAGATTCGGAGGCCGCTATTCCAATTCCGAATAATTCGATTTCAAAGAGCGCAGCAGTCGACCCCGTTTCGACCGGTGAAAAAAATATATATATATTTTTTTTCTGTAATCATCGTCGATAAATCTTCCTCGTTAACCGTGACGAATTTTCCGTTCTCCAATTCTTAGAGTACTAAATATATGTATATAGATATTCGAACTCTAAAAAGTTCCCAATAACAAATTTTGCAGCTGCGCCAATATTGCAGAAGTTATAATCACCTACGCCATCTCGCTCGATGTATCGACTGCTGAGAAGCAGTTCGGCGTAACTCACACCATTTGACGTGAAAAACTGCATGGTATACGCCCTTCCGCTTCTCACCAGTCGATATACACATACACTGCAAAAAGAAAAATTCGTCTAAAATTTAATGTACTAGTACTGTTAAATTAAGTACTATTAAATTAATATATTACATATAATATATATAATAGTAAAATAAAGAATTAAAATAAAGTACTATTAAATTTCATGCACAATTGCGATGAAAAATTAACGTACAGAATATTGAAAACTTTAGAAATTCTTAGCTTGGAATCATTTACTTTAACTTAACTTTTGGCATACATGAACGATGATCCATAATCGATTCTTCTAATTTTTCTCACTGTTTTTTTTTTTTTTTTTACAAAAATAGAGAAAATTAGAGGCGATGCCCGCCCACTCTGGCTCAAATCTTCACATTTTTCACATGTGAAGCAAGTTTTATCAGAATTTGTTCAGATTTTCTCATTGCGGCGATCAATAAGTTAATTTTTTTGACCATAAATACTTATAAACAATCTCAATCATATAAAAAATCTGGTGTCCAATTTAAGATGCGAAGGTTCAGACCCAGGTTGAATTGGTAGGGAATGCCCCATACAGGGAAGATCGGGGCAAAATGGTACAGTGGGTCAAAACACAAGTATCCAATAATTTTCAGATGCGACATTGGGGCAAAACGGGGCAGAAAATCCGGATATATCGATGGAACAAAAAAAGTGCATCCAAAAATTATTATAAAATTGAGTTTCACCCCACCGTCCCATATCGCCCTGCTCATCTCGTCTCACCATCAAAAACTACTAGAAAATCGATTTTTGCCCCACTGTCCTATATTACCCCTCCTCGTCTCGATATCCAAAAGTGATTCGAAAATCGATTTTCACCCCACTGTCCCATATTGCCCCATTCTTTTCGACTCACCATCAAAAAATGATAAGAAAATCGAGTTGTGCTCCACTGTCCCATATTACCCCTCCTCGTCTCGATATCCAAAATTACTCGAAAATCGATTTTCACCCCACTGTCCCATATTGCCCCGCTCTCCCCTGCACCCACATATACATCACGCAGAGCAGCAGCGCATTTCGACCCGACCCATCGCATTCGAAAGAGTTCCTCCGAGTGATGATATCCGAGCTTCGAATTGCATAACGCATCGGAGACGCTTTGCGTCGCCGAGGAGAGAGAGCCTTTGGCCGGCGTCCCAGGCCTGCCCATCTCGCTCGCTCTCTAGTAAGAAACACAGCCCGAAAAAAAAGCCACTACATAGCTCCACTGTTCCCCAGCGCCCTATAACTATATCCCCATTACTCAGTATATAATCCGCGCGGCCTCCCCCGCCCCCAGTGAGCGAATTGGAATCGTCCCACCAAAAATCTTCTCTCTGTTTGCAGGTCCTCAGTGTCGTCGTACAGCGAGTCGAGTTCGATAGTCGGATCGTCGTCGAACGCGGGCAGCAGTCTGAGGTACGGCTCGGCCTCATCGTCCTCGGCCTCGTCGACGGCATCCTCGACGTCCTCGTGCGGCCGCGAGCGCAACGGTCTCGGCTCAAACTCATCGGCGACGACGGTGGCGGAGATCTACGCGAAGTACTCGGTGACGAACTACGTGCCGAACATCTACTCGTCGTCGAAGTCCGGGAACGGTCACTGGAGGCCATCGTCGTCGTCGGGTTTCTCGTCGAGCGTGCTGGCCGAGTTGCACGGCGGTGACGAGTACGACTCGTTCAGGGAGCGCCGTGACCGTTCGTACTCGAGCGAGGGTTCGTCGGGAATCGGTCTCTCGAGCAACATCAGCTCCAACGGTAGCGGCGTCGTATCGCCGGGCCTGGCCGAGCGCTGGTCGACGAGAAGGGAGTCCAAGAGGCGAGCCGCACCGGCTCTGGGAAGTCACGGCGTCACGGTGCTCGCCGGACATGCGCATCTCGACAGCGCCCCGGCGCCAACCGAGGTAACGCTAATCGACGCCCGGAACAACGTCCCGAGCTCCTCCGTCGGCCACGGTGGCGAGGGCGACCCGAACTCGCCTCCCTCCGCGAGAGCCGTCTCGACGGAGATCGAGAACAATCGCCCAAAGACCCGCGATAACGAGATAAACGACAGGGACGTTGACAACAACAACGCTCGGAACGACAACGGCAACGAGGTCGAATCGATAATCGGACGCGAGAGCGTCACCGATCTCGATCGACGACGGCGACGCGACGACCGCAAGCCCGGACGGGCCGCCGTGACGGACGAGAACAACGAGACTGACGGCGCTTACGACGATCTGGTATTAATACGAAATAACCGGGATTTTAACGGGGATTATTGTTCGAGCGGGAGGAGCAAGGATTCGCTGAGGAAGTCGACGATCGGCCTCGACGATCGTCGCCAGGCTCGTCCGAGCGGCACCGACGAGTCACGGAGATTTAACGTTGGCTCGATAGATTCGTCGGTAAAATCGATATCGTCCTCCGCCTCGTCCCTGTCGTCCGGCACGGCGAGCTCGACCGATAGCGAGAGCCCCTCGATAACCAACTCCCGTCCCGCTTCCTCATCCGCCGACGCTTTGCCGCCGAAGGGCCAGATTACCGATGAAAGAGCCGCGGATGTAGCGGACAATCGTTTTAGCGATAAACTCGTCGGCGGTAAATCGTCGGTGCCCAATTCGGAGGAGTGTGGCGAGGAACGCGAGGCCGATCGTCGTCGGACTGCTTACGCGTGGACTAAGATAACAACTAACACCGATAACACGGAGCTGCTGACTAACAACAACGGCCATGATCGCGAGGCCGATGTCCTCGGGGTCGTGGAACGAGGGAGAATCATCGGTAGGGAGAACGGCGCGGAGACGACGAGGACGAGCGGCGGGACGAACTCGAGCGCGGTCAGGAGATCGCTGCTCTGGACGACGAGCAACGAGATCGAGGCGAATGAGAGGAACGACGACGAGCGGCCGGTCGAGAACGCCTCGAGGGACGAAGTCGACACTCACGAATCGGGAACTTCCGGCTCGGCCAATGGAGCCGATGATTCCGGGGAGGACGAGGAGGAGGGCAACGGCAACGGGACCTCGACCGGACTGAGAAACGGCGTCGTCGGACGACCGGCCGGCACTCGAGGCGACGATCCCGGAAAACCGTCGACCTCGAGGAGAAACGCTTACGGATGGAACGATCCTAACGTCGACGATCTCAACGCCCCCACTGCGGCTTCCTCGTCCTCCGCCTCTTCCTCCGCCGGCAACTCGATACCCGTCGCCGTACACCAGAATCTCTATCGCGGAATCAACGAGCAGATCGTGAGTAGCCCGGGAGAAGAAACGCCACGAAGTGTCTCGCGATGGACGTCGATGGATTTTTTTTTATTCGCGCAGCCATCGGGAAGAAACCTTAGGGTCGGACACACTTCCTTCGTGTTCCTCGTCTCTAATTTTTTATTCGATTTTTAAAATGAATTTCCTATTCAATTTTTTACATTAATTTTGCATTCAATGCTTTAAAATTAATTTCGTATTCAATTCTTTAAAATCAATTTTGCATTCAATTCTTTAAAATTAATTTCGTATTCAATTCTTTAAAATTAATTTCGTATTTAATTTTTGAAAATTAATTTTGCATTCAATTCTTTAAAATTAATTTCTTTTTTAATTTTTTATAATTCATTTTGAATGCAATTTTTCATTGGATTTTTTCTCAAAAAATTCTCAGGCTCAAAATCTGCGTGAATTTTGGTCGAGCATGAATGATCGTGAGTTGAGGAAGATCGCATCGAATCGAGCGTGCACCGGCCTCGTTGCTTTTTCGACCCGCGAGTTCTCGTGGCCGCGTCTGGCTCGAGGTGCGGATAGCAGAGGAGCGCGCACGAGGTGTGCGCGCCCCGCGGGACAGTGGCACGTGGAAATTCCGTACGGTTCTATTATTAAAGCGGGCATCGGTGGCTTCGTCGTCGTACCGGAGCCGTCGTGCAGCGCTCGGCGATCAGCGACGACGAAGCCACACCGAAGGAAGTGTGTCATGCGACGTTATAACTCAACTCGGCGATTATAATCCTCGTCGGGTTTTCTTTCGCGTACTGCAAACTCACGAGCGCACCGTCACGAAGATAAAAACACACACACACGGGTGTGAGCAAGCTATGCAATATATAGACTAGCGGCAACCTCTGCGCTGCAAGAACTATTGTCGCATCGTTACGTTTTGTCCGTCGACGACCATCGAGAACACTACGACGACGAATCTTTGTTCAGCTTCGTTTTCTTCTTTTTATTTTTTCAATGTTAATTTTTTTTTTTTATCGGACGAATCGTGTCTGTAAGGAAAAAAATTGGTATCGTGCGAGCAGTCTTGAGTATCGCGATCGTAAAAATGAGTGCAGCCTGATCGTGTTTATGGTCGTGAAAAAAAATTATAATTCATTGTCGCGAGTAAAAGGAATCTTTCGAAGCCGCAAGGGGAGAGGAATTGAAGGGAAAAAACGAAAGGAGAAGCTCGCGAAGTTGAGAGTTTGGCTCGGAGCGAAGGAACGCGCTCTTCGCTCGAGAGTTTCGAAATCTCACCTCGGCTCCCGTTCTCGCTTTCTTCTTCATCCTCGCTGCCGGCCCCTCTCCCAAACCGCTCGGGAAGACCGCGCGTGAAACCGGTGATATCCACCGGCTTTATTAATAGACCCTCGAAACGACGACGGCGCACCCGCTTCGTCTTCGCGGTTTTCTCGATAAAACGCACCACCCCGCCCCACGCGCATTTCGTCGGGGACGTCACGCATTTTTTAATTTTTTCTTTTTTTTTCGACGAATCCAATTTTACTCACGCGGTGAATTTTTTTTAAACACTAAATCAAAATCGAAACAGCCTCGAAACGCTGATCCGGATATTTTCCATTATTACTCCTGTAAATGCTTTACGAGTAAAGGACCAAAAAAAATGTATTGACCGGCTTTAAAAGGGTTATTCAGAGTTTGGATTTTTTTTTTCGTAGCTTCGAAACGCCTATCGCAATATTTTGCATTATCATTGCTGTGAATTCTTTGCGAGTAAAGGATAAAACAAAAAAAATTAATTGACCGGCTTCCAACGGGTTGTTTTGACTTTGGATTCAATTTTTTAAATTTTTTTAGCGATCCGAAGGACCGATTATAGATATCGAAATTTTAGTGCCGCATTGCAGTAAACTGGATTTCGTTGATATAATAAATTGGGGTCTGTGGCTCGCGTGGTCGATCGTCGCCGTGAGTGTGGTATTCGCGTTTTTCCTCGGCATCGTCGCGCCATTAAAGTCCCGAGCGAGTTATTCACCGGGCCGGTATAAAAATCGAGCGAGATTCGTTTATTCGTTGTCATTAGTCAGCACCGATAGCGATATCGTTCTCCGAAGGCCGTCGACCGTGAAGGTGAGTAAACGCTAACAACGTTGTTTTTCGTAGACAATGCTCTCGAGGTACTCGTAGTAGCGTGTGTGAGTTTTAATTTTATTTTCGTTAAAAAATTATAATAAAAAATAATAAATATAAATTTTTTTAATAAACAAAAACACGTATTAAAAAACAAAACCAGCCTGAGCTTCTCGCTATGCAAACAAAATAACGCGCTGTGTGGGTATCAGAAAAATATATCGAGTGTTGTTGCGACCGAATAAAAACCGCAGATAATAGAAAAATAATGATAATAATTTTTATATTAATAATAATAATAATAGAATAAACGCTATTGAATTGCCGCCTACAACTAACACCGCTGACTAATCGACTGTCGAACGCGCCTCACCGGATACTATACAGAGTACACAAATACCCGCCGACAATGATGAGAGCCGCAGAAAAAAAAGCAACGGAGGAAACCGAAGCGATTTGTTTTGCCGAACCTGCGCGGCCGTCTACGGCCGATAAACAGCCGGATATACCCGACCGACGACCAAACACTCGACTGATTTATTGTATCACACGCGTCCGAACTGCAGGATATTGCGTAAACCTTTTCGTCGATACCTTCGTTAAATTATTATTGTTATTACTACCGTTCTTAAGTGCGGGAAACGGGGTAGTACGACAAAACAATTTTTTTTTTTCATCAACGTTTTTCTGTCTTCTTCAATTTCAGGATGAAAGTTCGAACTCGAGACCGCCGAGGAACAGACTGCAGTCTCGTCGCGACGAGCGTTATGGACTGAACGGACTGCGAAATATTGGAAACACCGTGAGTTATCGCTTTGTTTATTTACCACTTACTACTTACCACTTACCACTTACCACTTATCACTTACCACTTATCACTTACCACTTACCACTTACCACTTACCACTTACCACTTACCACTTACCACTTACCACTTACCACTTACCACTTACCACTTACCACTTGATTGAGAGATAGTAATTGGATTTTTTTCATAATGCGATATATTTATTTTCTGCACAGTGTTTTATGAACAGCGTGATCCAATGTCTGAGCAACACGAGACCGTTGTTGGAGTACCTGCTGAATGAGCAGCATCTTCAGGATATAAACACGACGACGTCGAGCATGAAGGGCGCACTGATAAAGGCGTTCGGTCAGGTGATTCACGAACTGTGGGAGATGAGCGGTGACCACGTCGTCAACACTACGGCGCTCAAGTCGCAGATACAGAGATTCGCTCCGCGTTTCATGGGGTACAGCCAACAGGATGCTCAAGAGTTTCTGAGATACTTGCTCGAAGGTCTGCACGAGGACGTCAACAGAGTGACGGTCAAGCCACAACCGATTCTCACCGACATACCGGACCATTATTCGTGCGTATTTGTAGGATCGATGATGAAGGATCATTTTTTTAAAGGTGATGATGTTGTAAATTGAATTTTTTTTGTGTTCCCGCAGGGACAGTCACAAAGCCGCGGAGAGCTGGAAGCGATATCTTCGGAGCGAGGACAGCACGATAGTCGACGTATTCGTCGGACAGTTGCGCTCGTCGTTGCACTGCACGTCGTGCGATCACGTATCGGTCACTCTCGATCCATTCTGGGATCTCAGCCTGCCGATACCGGTCCGAAGCGGCACGGTCAAGCTCAATCAGTGCCTCGAGCACTTTACCAAAGTCGAGACGCTCGACGGCGACGAGAAACCGACGTGTTCCAAGTGCCAGATGAGAAGGAAGTGTACCAAGAGTTTCAGCATTCAGAAGTTTCCCAAGATTTTAGTAATTCGTATCCTTTTTTAAATTGCTTAAAACAAGTGATCGGTAACATTGCATCGAAAATGAAAATAGTTCAATCGTGAAATTTTCTGTACACAGTAAAAAAAGAAAATGGTTTGGAGGGTTTACAAACATTTCTCGTTCCCAAAGATCCGTATTTCTTTTGTTTCATTTAAATTAAAAAAAAATGTTGAGCTTTGCGGACAAGAAAAGTTTATTACACCTACAAAACGTTTTTTTTTTTTACTACATACAAAAAAAAGGTTTGTACATTTAACAGACATTTCACGTCCATAAAGTTTCACCTTTCTTATTAATTAAAAAAGTGGATCTGCGGACAAGAAAAGTTTATTAAACCGACAAATCTTTTTTTACAGTTTACAAAAAAATGTTTCTGGTTGACAATGTAAATTGCTCGATCTTTTGGATTTCCCTTGACGATTTAATCGACGCAGACTTGAAGCGTTTCTCACCGACCGAACGTTTTCGCGGCAAGCTGAGCGTTCTCGTTGACTTTCCGCTGATGGGCTTGGATCTCAGTGCCTTTGCCGCCCCCGGTGTGCAGGGTTGCACCTACAATCTTTACGGTGTCGCCAATCACTCGGGGACGACGTATTCTGGTCACTACACCGCCTACTGCAAGCATCCTTACTCGGGCGATTGGCACGAGTACAACGACAACAGAGTCTCGACGGTGCCGGCGCGCTCGGTGGTATCGAGCGAGGCCTACGTTCTGTTCTACGAGCAGCAGCCACTGAGCCCGCACTTGTAACCTCACGCCACAAGCACCAAGTCTAGCGAATACAGCCATCTTGCCTCTCGGTACCTCGGTCCGGACTTATTGCGCGACGACTTGTCGCGCGTCGAGCTCGATTGAATAGCTCGACCCTCCGCAGCACCGACGCGATCGAAACGAATATAATCGAGCACGAGAAAGAATGAACAAAAAAACAAAAAACAAAAACCGCGACGCTCGACGGGCGAGGCTGCATTTCTTCTTTTTAAATCTTTTGACGATGAAAAATGAAACAACAAAAAAAAAATCTCCCACCTCAGCGTCACTCGCGTTTGTCTTTCCTGACTCGACGATCTCGAAAGCTCACCGAGTCGAGAAACGACAACGGCGATGACGAACAGAGAGAGAACGAGTGCAATTGCTTTTACCAGAATTTTTTTGTAATATTACTTTTTTCCCTTTTATTATTTCTTTTTTTGCCCGGCGTTTTGTTAATTTATTGTCCGAGTTTATTCGGACGGGATGAGTTTACCTGTGTGCGATGTTTTTTTTTTTTTTCGGGTACGCGCGTCGGGAATCTCGATGACGATTCGCTCTCCCGATCGTTGACGATGCATGAAGCGTGTCGACGACTGATCGTTAAGGAAATAAAAAAAATCGCAACTCCCGATCGTCGACGACGTCATGAAGCGTGTCGACGACTAATCATTGAAAAAAAAAGAAAACCAAAAATTATAAATAAAAATCTCGGCGAATGAAATCCCCATACCGATTAATCCACGGCTCTATATATATTTACTTTTGTAAAATATTTTGTTTAATTATCGAACACATAAACACACACACACAGTCAACAGTTATTTACTTAATTTATGCGAAAAAAACAAAAGAGAGATGATAAATTATGAAATATTAATATATTCGATATCGACGAAGCCGATATTAAATAAATAAAAATATATATTATTATACATATGAGATACCAATAAAGGTAACAGAGAGTAATAAAAACAAAATAATCTTATTTAACTCCTCTTTAGTCTATCGATAATTCCGATAACTAAGAATTTCGAAGTTGCAGGACGAGCCGCCATTATTCAATCTCCGTACAATACCGGATGCGCCAATGGCGGAAGCGCGATGCACTTTCCTCCAAAGCCCTTGCGCTGCAGCCCGGTGCATACGTGCATAAAAGAAAATGCCGAGGCAACGCCATTGGTCGACGCGTCCCCCCAACGCTCGCTCGCCGGCCGAGTGGGTGGAGGGCGGGAGGGGGGGGAGCATACGAAGATTCGCACAGGGAGAGACGCACATCGTTCCCGCACCGTGTAGTAGTCGGTTCGGTAAATTCGCGAAGTGTTGTCTCCTCCGGCGGCGTGCAGATGGCGGCCTTGCGCCTCTTTTCGCACGTCCTCCGCGAGTGTCCCAGTGTGCGTGACCGTTAGTACGTACGTTGCGCCGGCCGCGTGTGCCGGAGCTCCCCGTTTCGTTCTCGTTACTCTCAAACAGCGACTTCTTCGTGTTTCCCGAAAACCTCTTAGAGTCTTGCTCCGTCAATCCGCGCAGGAAGCCACGACGCGTGTTAGAAGAGCCTTCTCAAGTTTGATCCTCGCCAATCGCTCGTCTCCGGCCGGCCACGTGTGTTGTGTCGCGAATTTTTTCCTTCGAGCGTTTGTGTGCGTGTCGGAGGCGCCCGCGCATGCGCGCCGCCGCCGCGTGCTCGCGTTCGTCGCCCCTGCTACGACGAACGCCGAGCAGTGTTTTAATTATGTTTTTTAGTCTTACAACTGCGCCGTGCACTCGTTGGTCGGCCGTGAGACATTCGATAGTACGACAAACGCGCGAATCTCCCGACGCGCAAACGAGAGAGGAGCGACGGAGATTAAGGACACGTTGTGTACGTAGTTGTGCGGTTCGAGCGAGTGATCGTCCCACCGTCCGCCAGAGGGTACGCACCGGCGAGACCACCGACCACCCGCGAAAAACACGCACAGGTCCCTCGGGCTCTCTCCCGCAGTTTCGGGGTTATTCGCGTTCGAGGTACGGGAGAGAGAGAGAGAGAGAGTCCTCGGTATTTGTTACCATCGAAAGAATAAAAAGAGAGTAAGTAGCATTGGGATTATAGTCGGACGGGGGAGGAGAGAGGAGCGCGGCGGCTCGACCGGTTCGATTCGTTATTCGCCGACTAACTCCTCCTGCCCTTGCGCTCCGTCGCCCCGGTCAAGATAAGAGAAGCGCACACACACACACGCAGCGGTTAGCGCTCCCTCGCGCGATCCTCCTCTCCTATCGCCGCCCGAGAGGAGGACGGAAGAACCTCGTGCAGTCGGAGACGAGGCGCCTCTCGTCTAATATACTCTCCAACCGAATCTTCTCAACCTCCCCCCCCCCCCCTCCTCCCTCAAAATTTCGTTCCCAGCGTGAGAAAAGACGAAAAGGCAAAAGGAAAAGGAGAAAATCATATTGCATTCGTTACAGAGCGGTAACGTCGGCACATCTCCGCTGCCGCACGCCGTGGCCGGTGCTGCTGCTGTTGCTGTGCGAATCTCGCCGGCCGGAAATAGGGCGAGCAACGTGCGCCGCGGACTATCTCCTACGTACACACTATAGCGACGATGTACACATCTCGCGAAGTCGGATTATCGACGAATTCGCTCGTTCGCCAACGACTTCCGGTTCAGCATCTCAACGAAGATGATAATAATTAAAATACCTTCAGTTTAATGCAATAAAAATAAAATAAAAGTAACGAGCCGGGCAACGGAGATAAATCTCGGGAAAAGCCTATAATAATAATAATAATAATAATAATAATAATATTAGCCAATAATCACAATAAAAATATCTCCATTAATGCAATGCAAAATAAATAAATAAAAACATCGAGCCGCGGAACGAGGATAAATCTCGGGAAAAGCCAACGATAATAATAACAATAAAAATATCTCCGTCAATGCAATGCAAAGTAAATAAATAAAAACATCGAGTCGCGGAACGAGGATAAATCTCGGTAAAAGCCAACGATACTAATAAAAATAAAAATATCTTCGATTTAATTAAAAAAATATATGAAAATAAAAATGAAAATAAGGAGCCGCGGAACGAGGATGAATCTCGGGGAAGTAATAAAAAAAAACGAGCGTGTTGACAAAGAAATAGACGAAGGAGCCGAAGAGGCGGCTCGCGAGGAGATAGAGCAATCATACAACACGGTTGGACTTGTAACGTACCATAAAGCTTCAATGTCGACGTCGCAGCCGCGCGGGTACGTACGTGCACGGGGCGCGCGTGTGTACGCGCCGCGGCGTTTTGCAGTGTGTATCACTATCGCGAAACCGAGTGGAGGCCTTGCTCGTGCGCGAGAGGGCAGTGATCTCTCGGGGAGCGGCGACCTGACACGAACGCCCGCTATATAGCCATCGGCGGAGGGAGTCCTCGACTCTGTGTACGCGAAAAATACATACATGCGTGCATACACGTACGGGGCACCGTGTATCCGACTCGCGTCGCGGCCCGTCGTGCAGACTCCGGACGAGTCCTACGGGTGCCCTCTCCCGTTCGCCCGGAGTCTCCGGGAAAGACTTTGCCAGTCTTTGCCAACTACGCTGCTCGAGAGACCCTCGCTACGTCACCGACGTCTACGCGTATTATTATTATTCTTTTTTTGCTTCTCCCCTCCGAGCCTCGCTCCTCGGGAGGTAAAGAAATCTCCGACGCAACAGCGCCTCCCGAAAGCTCGGTTGTTGCGATATTCTTCTCATCTGTTCGAAATTGTCAAAATTAAATTATTTTTCTTTTTTTTTATTTTTCGGCTTCGGCGAGGTGGACATTTTTTGGGATATTTGTGAAGCTATATGGGAGTAATTGTACTATGATGATGGAGGACACTGCGAAGTTTGAAAAAAAAAAATGCAGGAAACTGAAGAGGATTTTTTATTTTTATTTTTTTTTTATTTTGGTTACGCGTGTGTTATGAAGTTCTGAGACTCGGACCGACTGTGTGTGCGCGGATGCTGGTGTGCACGACGTCGCCGGTTAAACAGTGAATAGTGCGGGGTGTTTTTTTGTTCTTTTTTATGGACGAGGAGATTCGGGTACTTGCTGCAAGGAATTAGACACGGATTGTTGCGCGATGTTGGACGATGCCGGAACTGGAATTTCGGGTTCGAACCGGTAAGTTAAATTATTTCTAAAAATGTTATCATCAATATTTTACATTTGATTTATTTCTTGCTTAAAAAAATACTCTGCTCAAAAAAAAGGTCGAATCGCGTAGTTAAAATTTCAGGAACCGAAATATTTTTTTGTCCCGCCGTTGACTGCAAAAAAATGCTATTATGTTAAATTTTAAAGTGCACGAGATCGGCAGTGTCGCTTGTAAATTGTCGGATAGAAATTCACTGTAATCTCCTTTAGTACGGTGGTCGAGTCGCCCCGCGTACGACGTCTTATCTGTTCCACTTGTTTCGTCACTTTGACGCAAATCGTAAATTTTTCATGAACGTTCGCCAATTATTTCGCACGCTCGAGTTCGCGTGAATTCAGGACACGTAATTTTTTTTCTACGGAGGGACAAGTTTGTCAACGCAAATAATTATTAAAAAGGAACAAAAACTATTGTTTCGGTCGTTTCTCGTCACACAATATTTCGCGAGTCTATCGTGCCGATAATAAATCATTATAACACTTTATATATTCATGCACCACTCCTGGACTTGATTATCAAAATTATCGCGCGTTGCCAACGGCCGTGTGACGTCTCTATAATCGCCCGATTACCATATTCGATATTCGAAGCGAAAAATATTTCGCTTTATTTCCGACATATACATATGTATATACAGACATATATATATTTTTTATTTTATCTCAAAAAATTGTCGTTATATATTATGTATATATTTAAATAGTACGTGCTTCGTGTTTTCGATACGTTATTTGTAATTTCGGTGTAAAGGAGTTCCGTCAAATAAATGACAATTCCATTTACAATATATATACATATACATTTATATATATTCGGTTGGCTTTTTCTTTCTTTTATATATATATTTCATTTTATTGTATTTCAAAAAATGTTTATCTATTATGAGTGTGGTGAAATATTATATGCCTTGTATATTCAATCACCACTTATAAGTTTGGTCTATAAATACATTACAATTACATTTACAATATATATATGAACATCTATATGACGAATATTACGTAAAAAAAACTTTTCCCTGCTCGATTTTTTCGTCGTCAAACGAAATAGAAAAAAAAGTATAACGACGAATAGTTTCAGCCATTTTTAGTCGCAGTACCATTTTTCGAGCGCGTTTGAAGCAGGGGCGGAGCTATTGCTCCCTTCTCCGCGTTAGCGCTGTTACAACGTTAGAACATAATAGATTCTCCGTCGGCGGACTTTGGTCTATGTTTCTATTCGTTGCCGGGTGCGAGTTCGATCCCGGGTATAGAATTTTCCGGAAGGGCCCAATCCCCGAAAGCCGGGGTGTTTCGCGGCGACGAAGACCGCTCGCTCTCAATGACAAAGGGCGGAGTCCGCTCGGGCCCTATTGACTATCTCCCTATCTCTACGGCGGGCTTGCCTAGACCAGGAAATAGATTTTCCGGGTCTGGTTCCGTCCAATCCCGAACTATCTGATGGGAGAGAAGGGGGAGGGGGGGGGGGAGGGGGGAGGGCTTCTCGACAGACACTGTAGATTCTAATGGCGAGGAACGAACGTAAATCCTCGAAAGAGTAAAGAAAATGAAAACTTCCGCACATAATTTATTTTTACATTTATTTTTCGAATGTCGAGATAATTTTTTCAAAAACTAAAGAAAAAATAAATCTCATGTCCGCTATACACATAACACAGTGGACTCCCTAACGAGTATTAACGATCTGTGGTATCGAAATTAAGTTACAATCAAACTTAAGTTACGAACGAACCTAAGTTATAATCGAACTTAAGTTACAAACGAACTTAAGTTACGAACGAACCTAAGTTACAATCGAACTTAAGTTACGAACGAACTTAAGTTATAAATGAACTTAAGTTACAATCGAACTTAAGTTACAAACGAATGTAAGTTACAATCGAACTTAAGTTACAATCGAATTTAAGTTACAAACGAACTTAAAATACAATCGAACTTAAACTACAATCGAACTTAAACTACTATCGAACTTAAGTTACAAACGAAAATCGGCGAAAGGATAAGAAAGGAAAGTTTTCTCGAACAATTTGTTTAAACATTTGTTTATTTACCGATTTTCAAATTACGCCATAATTTTTTCAAAAGGGCTGAAGGACTTCGGTCGATAGCCCGTTGGCAATACGTGGATGCAATTAGAAATATATTAATATGTATAAATGTTAAAAATCTGTAACGATCATCAATGCGTCGTATTGTTAATAAATACACACTTACTACTATTTTTTACAAAGCCTGAATAAAAAGAAGATCTCTCACGTCCTCTGTAGACACACCACATTGGACCCGGTAACGAGTATCAACGATCGTTATAATTATCCACCGCCGCGTTAATTGCTTCCGATAATCAGCGCCATGTAAATTTATTTTACTCCCAACACACGGTTCGAACGGACCCCGGAGGTTTTTTCGATCCTCCGTGTAATTAAACCTAACGAGCAATTAAACATAGTCGCCCGAACGCTACCCATCGACCGTACATTACAATAGCAAACGGTACGGGGAATTATATACCGCGAGAGAGAAATAGTAAGGACGTTACGATGTTGCGGTAGGCCTCCGGGCCAAGTCACCCTCGATTACTGCGTTCATTCTGTCTTTTCTCATTCCCGAGCCCTGTTCTATGCAGCCGTCCCACTCTATCGCTACTCATCGTTCGTCCTTTCCGACACATACAAACACACACACACGCACAAACAAAATATATCTCGCACTTGTTTTCTTCGAGGGATTTCTCGTTTAACGTCTCAGGGCGCATGGCCGTCCGCGCATGCGCGCTCGGTCCATCTCGCCGCTACGTGAAACTTGTCTGAACTGCCTTCCGCCTCCCCGCCCGCTCCGCTCGCCCTCCGAGCGGGGCAAGCGTTCTGCTTCTTTCGCTCGCTCGCTCTCGTCGAGGCAGCCGTAGACGCCGGTGCGGGGAAGCGAAGGCCGTTTTCCGTCTCTCGTCTGTCTAGCCGAGGCGAGAGCTATCCGATCCTCCACCTCCTTCGGCCTCTCGCGGGCTCTTTCCATCTCGCACGGGCGCAGACGAGGGTGCCTCCCTCTCGAGCCGCGGTACACGTGCGAACACTGCCTCCGACACTGCACTCGCGCGTGTATCCGTGGCCGTTGTGTTTATCCACCGAGCTCAAATTGTCGCAAATAATTCTCATCGTCCCGATACACTCGGAGGGATTATCCGGGGCGCCGGGGACGACGATAATGTAGCCGCGACGGAGCGAGCGGGATTAATTAATTTTGGGTTAAGTTTACCGACGGGCTTGAAGATGCACGCGGAGATACCTTGATTCAGTGTCTCGCGGGCGGCTCGTTGTACGGAGAGAATTATCCGTAACACATTTACGCGCGATGATGCGGAGAAATAATTTTTTTTTTTTAATAATAGAAATGATAAAATTTATATTATTATCAATAATAACATGATTATTATTGATAATAATTATTATTAATAATGAAATGATTGTTATAAATAATAATGATAAATCTCCCGATATTTGTGCAAAATTTTATTATCCCAAGATATTCATCGAGACGCGATTTAATGAAAATGTTATCGGTGTTAACGATCCTTTTTTTTGCAGCCGTTTTTCGATCAACATATCGTTGGTATGTTCGATTATTCGATAGATTTAATTTCAATCTTCTCTTCAATAATTTCTACCTCCAATCTTTACACTTTTATCGGTAAAAGATCGATCAAGCCAAACCCCAAAAATCATTCCTGCGGCTGATTGTGTTATTGCATTATCATTATAATCTTCTCAGATTATTTTTATAAAAAAAAAATTGTGAAATTCTCAATAAAAATTTCATTGAAATGTTTAATGGTTCGACCACTTTGCTCCGCGGGCGAGTTCGAGATGCTCTGGCTGTTCCTGCCACGTCGGTCGCGTACATATATATATATATATACACGTCGCGAGGCATAGTTCAGTAAGGTGAGAGGGTGTGGGAAGGCCGAATGGGTTCTCCGGGACGACGGATCGAGGATGAGAGAAAGAAGGAGAGGCCCAATGCCGAGGGAAAAAGGGAAGGGAAAGAGGGAACAGTGCCGGGAGAGAAGTTGAGGTTGCTGGAGGCCGATTTCGCGTCTCGCTCACCGGGGAGAGACTCGACTCGGAGAGCCATCTGTGTGTGCGTGCGCGCGCACGCTCTCGCCTCCGCACGAAGCTCTCGTCGGTGCGCGCGCATACAGCGGCGACCTCTATACCTCTTTTGCCTCCGCAACCGTTCCTGGACCGGGCTCTCTACGCGAGTGTGTAAATCTCGCTATAGTACTAATGCCTGCAGTTTGTACTACGACATACGCTCTACACATCCACAGGTATATACATATATAGATATAGACATCGATGTATATACATATATATATATATATGTATATATTATATAGGTTTTCGTGAAGCTGTGCGTTCAGGGGTCGTTGTACGATCGAAAGCACACCAGAATACACGAATGTGTGCATTGTACATTATGTATAGCTGTTTGCTTTTCGGCGTTTATATATATGTATATATATATATACGTATAAAATGTATATCGTATACGTATTTCATTGGTTTACCCTCCAGACGTTGGTCCTTCACTCACACTGCCGAAATGATTCGCTACACGAAATAGGGTATCGTAGTGTAGGTGAATGAAGTATAGTAGAGCCCCAGACGTTTGTAGTACAGGGCTTTGAAACTTCGTGCGGGCTGTCGAATCGATTTCCTACCGGAGCATCAATTCGGTAATTTGCAATTAAGTATCGGTCGCACACAAATTGCCGTTGTGCAGAGAATAATACGTGTCTACGGTTTACACATTGGGTACAAATTTGGACCAGCGATTTATTACAATGAACCCTCCCATTATTATCAGAAATAATAATAAGAATGGTAATAATCGGTTGGTTAATAATTATAACAATAATAATAATCCGTCGGTTAATAATAATAATAATGAAGAGTCCGATTATCGGCAAAGCGGATTCGATTTTCTGACTGTTTTTTTTTTTTTTTTGCAAGGTTTTAGTCTTCTCTATTCATTTTTCGTTCGTCTCTCCGAAGATTTGTACGTGCTGATCCTTCGGGGACTGCACACGCAACAGATACGAGGAGCGACACGCGATGGAAAGAATAGAATATGGCTTTATGCAGTCCGGCAATGTGGACTTTGAGGATATATCCTCCGCGACTGTTTGTACTCTGTCTTGTCCACTCGTAACGAGTTTCCGAGAGTCGACGTTAAGTAGCACGCGAGCAGGCGCTTGTGCGGTTGATATTCGTGCATTTCACTACGAGTTTTACTACCCCGTTGTGTTTCATTTTATTTTAGTTTTTTCACGCTAAACGCCGAAGCGACTTTGGATTCGCCTCACAGTGAAACAGGACGATCCTGGTTACCGATAGAGATATTTCTTTGTAGCATTCATTTTTTTTTTTTTTTTTTTTTTGGCTATGCAAATTTTACAGAAACTCTTACCTTGCAATTTTTTACATTCGAAGTTGAACTCGATCGAAAAAAAATGAAATGTGAGTTCACAATTAGGCGAACGAAATATTAAACAGCGAACAAGTTTGAATCATTATAGTGATAAATCTTTAAATACTAAACGCTGATCTGACATTGGGTTCGATGTCAAGCCGGACGTTCCCAATTACCAAGAGATTTTTTTTTGTAGTTAAAATTTTTTTTAGCAAGAAAAAATTGAACAGAAAATCGAACATCGCCATTTTTCTAATTGGAATTTGAGTCCGATAAAAAAAATGAAAGTTCACAATTAGCCGAACGAGACACTACGCAGCGAATAAGTCTGAATCACGATGGTGATTCAACGGAGATCTGACATCAGGCTCGGCCTACAGTCATGCCGGACGTTCCTAATTACCGATCTTTTTTTGCAGCATTAATTATTTATTTAAAAAATTATAAAAATTATTTATTATTTATTGAACAAAATTATTTAAAGAAGAAGTTGGGCCCGATAAAAAAAAATCGCAATTAGCCGAACGAGGCATTAAACATCGAACATAAGTTTGAATCGCGATAGTGATAAATCTTTCGAAAAAAAAATTTCTCGCAGGACAAAGAAATTCCTCCGCGGGGAGGTTTATCGACCTCGGGGTCCCTTTGTCGAGAGAGCGAGCAGAGAGGAGCAGAGGAGGTCGACGGATGCAACAGAGCGAGAGAGATATACATATATATACAGATATAGAGACCGAGAGAAAGATAGATCGAGGAGTCAGCGGGTGTCCAGCGGCAGCAGCAGCGCCACATGCCTGAAAAGTGCAATAGCCAAGCAGCGCGTCGACTGCAGAGCCTTCCCCCGGATACTCCTTCACTTCGCCCGTTTCATTTAACATTTGACAAGTTGAATGCCCGTTTTACTTTGTTGCTTTTTTTGATATATTCTTTTTTATTCCATCCCTTCTCATTTTCTCTCTACATACATCAATTATAAACTTTGCCTCTCGTGCGGCGTCGAAAATAGCCGCGGAATAATTTTGCTCCCTCCGCAACAAAGTTTCTATCCTCCCTCCTTCCCTACCGCGCGATGGCTGTCGCGCGGCCAAAATTATCCAGCCACACCGAAACATATACATATACATATATATGGACACACACACACACACACACACACACACACACACACACACACACACACACACACACACACACACACACACACACACACGATTTATCTTGAAAAATACTGCTATGATCAAGAGTGTAATGAAACTTTTAGGGCTTAAAGAGGGACGTTCAAAAAAAAAAAGTTGAAAATAAAAAATGCCGGCGTTAAGATGGCCGATATGAGTTTTTGTGGATTTTTCACAAAAAAAAATTGTCAGGTCAAAGCTAACAACTGTATATAGTATATATGTAGATATAACTATATAAATATATAAATTTTCTCCGTCGACCTTTATCCGCCTTTATTTTTCTCTCCACCGGGCCCGCAGCATCCAGAAGCCCGTTCAAGGGGTGCTGCACGTCGCCGGTGCAGCGAGCGCGCACAGTCTCGCTCGTCGGAGGCGACTAGACTGCGCAGCGATAGCTCGTTGACGGCGAGCGAGAGAGCGAGCGAGAGATGGTGGCAGAGCGTAGAGTCCGCCGCTATTGTGTGTCGTGCAATATTCGCGTTCGGTCGTGCAGACGCTAGAGTCCTCTCGGCTCCTCGGAATAATGTGTATATCCCCGTGGAGAATATCGCGAGACTCTGGCGGTTATCGTGCCGGCAGCGGGCCCACGTGATCAATATGAGAAAGGCAGCCACCCGCCGCTACGGCCGCCGTCGCTGCTTACCACCGGCAGTGCGTGCGTTCGCCGCGCCGCCCGAGCGGCGGCTCCACGCGTCGGGCCGAAAGCTCACGGAAACTCCCGAGCGGAGGAGTTCCGAAATTTCGCCGAGTCAAAAACACCCTCGGACAAAAAATCGTCCAGAGAGTGAAATACGTCGGGAGTTAGCATGGGCACGGAATTTGTGTGAATACGTCGGGAGTTAGTTTGAGCACGGGAAAATGAAATTTTCAACCGAGAACGGACGTATTTCCGGTATAAGTCACTTCAGGTCGAAAAATGAAATTTTCAAACCGGAAGTGATGTACTTTCGGTGTGACGTCACTTCCGGTCGAGAAATGAAACTTTGAAAGCGGAGGTGGCCTATTTCCGGTATGATGTCACTTCCGGTCGACAAAGAAATTTTGAGCCGGAAGCCACGTATTTCCGGTATCAAGTCACTTCTGGTCGAGAAATGGAATTTTCAAACCGGAAGTGCCATATTTCCGATATGACGTCATATCCGGTCGAAAAATGAAATTTTCAAACCGGAAGTTACTTCCGGTGTGACGACAGTTCCGATAGGGAAATGAGATTTCAAAACCGGAAGCGACGTTTTCCCCTAAGCCATGTAAGACATATATATGGTGTTTCGCCAACGTAGTTACTTTTTAACGGAAGTGGATTTTGGCTGAAATCAGTTTGGCGTGAATGATACCCTACCTCGCTGATGCTCGATCCTCGTTTTTAAATTTTTCTTGTCGATCAATATTCATTAGTCACATTTTTTTTTCAGAGATTGTCGATAAATTTTTCGTCATTTTGGGAAAACCGTCTGAGAGGGAAGTAGTTTATGGACAGTAGCCGGTTAGAGTGGTCTCGTGTCACGGGGAGGCGGAACGGGAGGCGCATCGATCGCCGTCGTTGTCGAGCGATTGCTTCCGCGATATTCGGACACTGACACGCCAGAGCGTCAAGCTGCACCGCGATAATCATACGCGGAGCCGCATGCATCCTTAATGCCATGACAATAAATAGAAAGAAGCAGAAAAAAAAACTACGGTAACCGCGCGCATTATGTGGCTTCGTGGCTTTTTGCAATAACGCGAATCGATCGACGATTTAATCTTTAAAAAAAAAAAAATGGTCGCAACAGGCACGATATCCCATCCCGTGCGGTCGTCGCGTATTTTTCGTGCGGACTTTTTTGTTATTCTTCGATTCTCACGATACTGAAAAAAAAGAAAACAAAAATATAGTAATAACAATGTTATTGAAATCGGTGGGATTCCGAGTTCCATTTCCTCTCTTCTCATCGGCGTGTGTATAATACACACGTAATATAAGCGATCCCCGTTTCCTCCGTAAAACTCGAGAAGTTCGTCGAAAAACGTAACAAAGCGGAAGAAGTTTATGCGGTCGAGGAAATCACGCGAGGTAACGCGAGAGAACGCGAGGGAACGTTTCCTCCTATACTTACGGGCGTGTGTGTGTCTGTGTGTCTACAGTATCGTTCGCCACAGGCGCGCTCACATTTCAGAAGAGTTTGCCGGCTGGATGGAGGTGGGACGCCATTATTGCCCGCTCGACTGCGGGGCCGCGCACGATATCGTCCGTTGCACTTTACCGTGTCTCATTTATTTCTCTTTCTCTCGACTCCGTGCGCGTAAGCGGGGGCCCCGCGCAAAAATCCAATCGCGCTCTGACTGAGTTAGTATTTTTCGTAATTCCCCCGTGGAGGAGTGAGTGAGTGTGCGTGGGCAGTTCGCTCTTGTGATTCTCCGCTGCTGCACGCGCTGCACCGCTCGGATAGAGAGAGCGTGAAGAAGGGACGGTGAACCACGGGAAATAAATTCGACCATCGAACCTCGGCGCTCCGCTCTCTTCCCTCCTCGCTCACGGTCCCGACTGATGCAGCGCCCGCCGGACGAGAACGGGTTCATGTGCATTCACAGCAACTTGTTCCTGCTACTTGTTCATCTTATGCGCAAGATCGATACATTAATTTTTGTCAAGAATTTAAAACAAGAAGATTAGAGGAACTTAAAGGGGTTAAAAAAAAACTTTTCTTGAAGTTTAATTTGTTTAAAATTCGAATGAAATAATGGAGTGTAAATTTGAACATAACAATTATGTTAATTATTATAGATCGGGAAGAAGCTCAAAGGAACTTACGGGGTTAAAAAAAGAACTTTTTATTACAGTTTACTTGCTTTAAAATTCGAACGGGATAATCGAGTGTTAATTTGAACATCACAATTATTTATGTCGATTTATCATAGACCAGAAAGAAGATTAAAGGGATTTAAGAGGTTAAAAAACTAACTTTTTTAAAAGTTTAATTTCTTTAAAATTCGAACGGGGATAATCGAGTGTAAAATTGAACAAAACCTCCGCCGACTCTCCTCATCTCGCTGCCGGTCCAGACTAATGCACCGCGCGCTGGACGACCACGCATTCATGTGCATTAACAGCAACGGGTCCCTGCTACTCGTTAATCTTATCCCAAGGTCGTTTAATTATTTTTTTTTGTTTTATTTTTTAAAACTGTATATTTTAGACCGGAAAGAAGCTTAAGAGCATGAAGAAGGGGCGGTGAACCACGGGAAATAAATTCGACCACGGAACTTGTGCTGCGCCGCCTGTCCCCTTCTCGCTCACTCTGGCTGGCCGATACACGGCCTGAACTAATGCATTGCGCGCTGGACGAGCCCGCGTTCTTTTGCATTAACAGCAACGCGTCCCTGCTATTCGTTCATCTTATACTCAAAGTCGTTTAATTAATTTTTCCTAAAAATAAAAATTTTGTACCCGAAAGAAGCTTAAAGGGACTTAAGGGGTCAAATTTTTGTTAGGTTTAATGTATGTTAAATTGGAACAGCATAGTCGTGTGTAAAGTTGAACATAAAACTTGTTACTGGATCTCGAGAAATATTTTCCCTCGTGCATACACTGTAAAAAAAATTCGTATGAAATTTAATGTACCAGACTGGAAGTTTTTATGCAAAAACTGGTATATTAAATTTCATGTACGATTGCGATGAAAAATTAATGTTCAATGTATTAGAAATATTGGAAATACTTCATTTTTAATAATTTACTTTAATTTCAATGAAAAATTATATCAATTTTTCATCACAATTATACATTAAATTGAATGTACCAGCTTTTGCATAAAAACTTCCGGTCCGGTACATTAAATTTACAATTTTGTTTAGAGTTGTACTCAAATTGTAATTCGTAGCCAGATTATTGAAATAAAACAAAAAAAAATCACAAAATTTAAATTCACCCCAACTCAGAACGTGTAAGTGAAAATTGCGTTAAAGTTTATTCCCAGGGTTCCGAAGAAGATTGGCGACGTCCCTGTTCCCGATTTCGCACCGGGATGTGTGCGTGTAAGAGAGAGAGAGAGAGAGAGAGAGAGAGAGAGAGAGCCAGAAAGCGGCGAGTCCTGCACGGTGCCATGTGTGCCACGGACGAGAAAAGAGAACCTGCTGCCGGTGGCTCTCCGGCAGACGGAAAGAGAGAAAGAGTGCATGCATCGGACTGCGAAGTTCCCAGACTCCGAGGGATCTCGGACTCTCTCTCCCGCTTGCGGCGGCTCTCCTCGCATGTTCCTCTTCTCTTTCCACGAGAACACGTTTTCGAAACGCTCAAGACCTATTATAGTAGTACCTATACTTTCTATATATGTATATACACATATAATGCTCTGTTTGTACCAAAACTTTTCTCATTCCACACAAAACGCAGTTTGTATGTTATTATATGGCTGGACTACTTAATGCTACAATATGGCTAAATCTCACGCCCACCGGAGCAGCTTGGCGCGATTATGGTTCCACCATTTTTTTCACTCTCAACTAATACGCAAACATAATAATATTAGTAATGTTAATGGTATTAATTTTTTTTATGTTATTTAATTAATTTGCCGGTTTTCTTCTTTATATTATTTTTTTTTGTTGTTCCATTTCCACCGTATAGGGTATTTACGGAACCGTATCAGGTTTTTACGGAACTCCATCCCGATTTCTCCCCAGCACTCCCCACCCGCACTCATCTAAGCTACCTAACTTCCAGTGCGTCCCTAGCCGACTTAGCTACGCTGAAAGAAGGATCTAGTAAAAATTACCGATCATCTAAGAAAAATTACCATAGCACATAGTAGCAGGGCGCCAAGGGCGCCATCTATGGCAGGAGGTCTCGGATTTCCAAGCATTTTTACCATAATATCTAAGAAAAATTCTTTTAAATCCAGTACTTCCTATCCAGTAGGTGGCGCCCTAGCGCCCTACCACAGTGTGCTATGGTAATAGCTCTCAAGCGATATTGCCATTTTTACTGGATCCTTCTCTCAGTGTACACTGTACCGCACTTGCCGGGTTCAAGCTACTCGCACATAAAACTACGTACGCATGGTGGTCGCGGTCAGGGAAAACCGGGAAAAGTCGGGGAAAAAATAACTTGGTCAGGGAATCAGGGAAACGTCAGGGAAAAAGTAAATTGTCGCAAAATCTTCTATATATAAATAAAGAGTACATAAGAAGCAGCCTTGAAAAAAAACGTAATTAAATATTATACAATAATTAGGCATTTTCATTTGCATCCTTAATTTTTTTTCATAGATGTTAGAAGTTTCGTCAGGGAAAATTTTTTATTTGTCAGTGAAAAATCAGGGAAAAGTCAGGGAACTTTTTCAGGGGAAAAAACGGCCACCATGGTACGGAACACAGACAGGCCGTGCCGTATCCACACACAGTTGTGATCGGCTAATGCTCGCCTATTGGTGTCCGATTTGGTCCGATCGACTCGCTTGTGTGACAGAAAACGGCAAACGTTTTATGTGCGAGCACCTTCATGGGGAAACTACGGAAAACCCGTGCCGGTGCAGACGGCCATATTCTACTGATCCACCGGTATTTTTGCAATTGAGTAAAACGCAGAAACACCAAAGTCTCAGAAGAAAGCGCCCCCCGATCAAGCACCGACGATGCGCCAGCTAGCGCACGGCTGAGCGGTCCACCCATCCAAAAACTGACCGCGAACGAATCAGCTTGACTCGGGGGACAACCAGAGTCTCCTTTATAATCGGAATACAATATTGTAAAGAGCTAGCTAATGAATAACGCGCGTATTTGGTTTTGGGAATACGCTAGTTCCACGCTTTACGAGGCCGCGCTAAAGTAGAACTCCGATTAACCGGGGTCGCATTAAGCGGGAAGCGGATCAACCGTGCGTCTTCCGAGGTTTTTTTTTAATCTTATTTTAATGCTCGTCGCAAACCAAAGTCACCGAGTACTTAAAACAGAAATATTAGCTAACTATTAATGGAAAAAAATCTAAAGCTTTACATTCTAGTTCACACTATTTAACAATTAAGTGCAAAGTTGTACCAAATGTAATTATAACTAGTAAACCTAAAGTTGTATCATTAGACATTATTGACTTGTATACTTTTGCTGTCTAGTTCGGATTAACCGGGATTTCGATTATCTGGGGACTCTTCGGTCCCGAGCATCCCGGTTAATCGGGGTTCTACTGTACTCTGGGGTGACTCCTGACTGCGCTTGCGCATTAGGCCGACTGTCAAACGCGGTACACGCGACAAGATAAAACACGTAAGAATTATTTTTCTGATGTCAGATACTGTGAAATAAAGTTTAATTAAATAATGAGCTCAGTAGTTATTACTTGTGGCTTTCAAGCCATTGTTACCGACTCGTTCCATCCGAATAGCATATCGAAAGGTATAGCATATCGTAAGGTTAAGTTTAAGCGTCAGCATATAAGAAGCTATTAAATCATCAAACTAAATTGGTTATAATCTTTCTGGTACACAGTATCATTTTTTTTCTACGTCTAGACACTTATTCCTTCGTTAATTTATAATCATTTTTTTAATAATAATTTTATTGGGCATTTTGAACAGAAATACATTCATCTGGTATTTACATTTGCACATTTGGTAACATTTTATATAATTCCGCATGTTATCTAGTGCGGCTAATGCTTAAAATACGAAGCATTCCTGTCGCGCTCAATATACATAAAGTGATTGCAAAAGTGCCATAAGCACTTGTCCGCAATCTAAGTTTTATTAGTAGAAAAAAAACGATATTATTTAGCGTTTCATTAGCGGATTTGAACAATTTGTGTTACACACAGGTTCTCCTCGCTGCGTGGGCCTTAAGAGCTAATTCACTATCTCATTTAGAGGATGTCTAGCTATATCTTTCACAGCCACAAATATTGCTTTTTTACGCGCGTAAGCAGGCAAGTTCATTAACGAGTTTCGTGATTCCGGTGTTAGATAATTTGCGACTCTTGCTGCACAATACGAGAAACATCTACGACCGATGCTTTTGGTAAACCGTGGAATTATGCATTTATTGGCGGTGTTACTTCTCATTCCTCTATCATTTCGAAGTTGATTAGCAAAGGAAAGCGTGTTTTCACTAATGCAGTGATTTAGCGCAGACATGTAGAAAGAAGCTGTACGATAGCAAGCATGTAACTAACGTATGTGAAAAATTGACGGAGACACTGGGACTGTGACTGAAAGTTTTGAACCAAATGAATCCACCATATGACGTTGTAATCGAGGTAAATGGACACGATCGAAGAGTCGTTTTTGACTGAATGTATGAATTCCCGAACGTCCGTTAACCGTTTGAAGCATCTTGGCGGCGGCCAAGACAGTGACGGATGACAGGTAGCACCCCAGAGTAGGGATAGTGTGTGTCACCAGGGCCGCGCCACCAGAGCCGTGGAACTAGCGTATAATGGCAAATGTTATTTATCCCGATCACGTAATGTCACACGTCTCTTCGCTTTGAAGGTCTCGTCCATACTCTGACGATCGATCTTGTATCGATCGTCAGCTCGTTCGTCCATTGTCAAAACTAATATCGTGTCTCTTATCGGATAGTCCGGTACATATGCTTTACAATATATAATAAATATTAAATCTTAAAGCTTCCGAGTAATGAGTTATAAGAGTCGATAAAGTTAAGAACACTTACGTCTACCATTTATAAAAATTGGAAACACTTGAGTTAATTATTTATATGAATGATATTAATATTAGGGCTGAAGGGTTCAAGTCGATAGCTCTTGGTCAAGGTGTATATATTTGTCATTAGGTATAAAACTAGTGTAAGAGGATAACTGTATAAATGTATAGTATTGACAATCAATTTCTTTTACTACTGCTATTAATAATTTTAATATTAATTTCAATATTATTAATATAAACAATAGTAGTAGTAAGTGTGTAATTATTAACGATACATACGATGAGTTAACGACCTTTACAGACCTTAAACATTTGTACATTTACACAACGGGCCATCGACCGAAGTTCTTCAGCCATTGGCTTTCTTATATTTAGTCTGAGACGAGACTGCAATTTTTGCATTGATATCGTGCATACAAACTTATACTTGTCCGTTCGAAATTCTGTCACGATGTTGATATATTGTGTGTTGAAAATGTATGTCTTCTTCCGGCAATGCTTGGTGCGGGTTGTGAGCATAGCGGTTGGATGTTTGCTAGCCGATTAAATGCGATTTTTTTTATTTTCTTAAGGGCCGTTACTTTGCAGTTCATGAATATTAATATTAATTAAGAAAAGAAGTGGCGAACAGTTTGGAAAGCTGGCTAGAGAACAGGACAGGAGGTGCGGCTGTTAGTGAATAAGAAATTGGAAGGAGAGTCTGCGATTGAGTTGTGCGAATATGTTAGACAATTTGAAAAATTAGTTTAAAGAAAGGAGTTGAAAGTAGGATAACCCGAGCAGAAAAATTTTCCGGCTGCCATATTTTTCATCAGGTCCACATCAGGTATGAATCCGGCGGCCTGTTCAGGCTCGCCGGACCATTGCCTGATGTACACCAGTTCAGATACTAATAAGGCAGACGACATCAGGTTTGCCGGAGATCTACCGGAATTAGGCCGTTTCCGGGTGCAATAAGGCACGCTGGTGTACATCAGGCAACAGTCCGGCGAGCCTGAAGAGGCTGCCGCATTATTGCCTGATGAGCACCAGTTCAGGTACCAATAAGGCAAGCGTCATCAGATTTGCCGGATTTACCCTTGAACTGGGCCATTACCGGCTGCAGTAAAGGACACCGGATGTGTTATCTTGGACATCGCCGGATCCGGCCCTGATATGAAATTCATTTCATTTGGCGGATCGCTAAAACTTGTTTTGTTTCAGTTCAGGGCCAAATCAGGAAAGGATCAGGCATTTATAATTGTCATACAACATTTTTTGAATTATTTTTATTTGCTACCTTCACTGGCTAGAGCGGTATAGCGAGTATAAATGCAATCAGACTACCAGGCCAGGCAACATTGGCGATATCAAACAGGCGCTTATTCGTATATAAGGCTTCTATTTTTATAAATGCCGCTATGTAATTGTTTATTAAGCACTTCCCAATGTCCGATGCATATAAAAATGTCTAGTGTCTTCAACTCATAAATCATTCTCACTGTCGCATGACCTCTGTGATGTAAAATAGTCTGCAAAATATATCAACAAAATAATTTCTTACACACGATCTATAAGAAAGATAACCCACAAATCTTGTTGTCAAAAAGAGGAATGGTGCGTGATCCGGGCCACGTCAGGCCTATATCAGGGCCTGAACTTGGACCGGATCCTGATGCCGGAACAGGGCCGGATTTGCATGAGCGTTACACCACGGATCATGGCCATATCGATATGTCATATCCGGGCCGGAGTTGATTTTCTAGCGCGCCAAGTAAGGGTCGGATTCTGACCGGATTAAATTTCTGCTCGGGAAGAGAAATAACGATATGAATATGAATATTAATTAATAATGCCGCTAAAGTTCGCAACGTTGCAGCAACGAAATGACCTCAACTGTCAATGTTACGAGCTGTAGATAACCAGCTCTGTGAACTTAGCACCCGACTTTAAAAAATCAATTTTTTTTTGCGTGATTCTTGAAGAGTTTTGTATGTAGTTGATTGTAGTAGCAAATTTTTCGTTTGTAGTAGCCCAAAAAAAAGTTATGGGACTTTGAAAAAAACCCATTTTGAACATTTTTTAATCTGGTGGTCGATTTCGATGGAGAATCGTTTGTAGTTGATTGTAGGGAAGGAATTTCCGTTTGTAGTAACGAGCAAACATATTTACAAAAATTTTAATTTTTTTTTATTTTAATTTTTTTTTTTTTACGGGCTTTCAATACATTGCAAATACTATCTCAAAAATCGTTTATAGTTATTTGTAGCAACCTTTACTTCATGTGTAGTTCCTCGAAAACTAACGACGAGTCATTATGTCCCGAGCTCAAGTTCCAAAATCGTTTGTAGTTGTTTGTAGGATCGATAATTTCATTTGTAATAACTCGAAAACTAACGAGAAGTCCTTATGTCCCGAACTCTAGCACCAATATCGTTTGTAGTTGTTTGTAGTGACAATAATTTCGTTTATGGTACTTCGAATACTAACGAGGAGTTATTATGTCCCGAGCTCTAGCTCTAAAATCGTTTGTAGTTGTTTGTAGTACCGATAATTTCGTTTGTAGTACCTCGAAAACTAACGAGGAGTCCTTATGTCCCGAACTCTAGCTCCAACATCATTTGTAGTTCTTTGTAGTACCGATAATTTCGTTTGTAGTACCTCGAAAACCAACCGGAAGTCAATATACTCGAAGATTTAATTCTAAAATAGTTTGTAGTACCGTTTCTTTCGTTTGTAGTTCCTCGAAAAGTTACAGGGAATCAATATGCTCAGAGTTCTAGCTCCATGAACGTTTGTAGTTGTTTGCAGTGCCCTTAAATTCGTTTGTAGTACCTCGAAAATTAATGTCAAGTCGATATACTCGAAGGTCTGAGCCTAAAATCGTTTGTAGTACCGTTCATTTCGTTTGTAGTTCCCCAAAAAGTTACGGGGAGGAAATATGGTCAAAGTTCTAGCTAAAGCTGCGTTTGTATTTGTTTGTAGTACCCTTAAATTCGTTTGTAGTACCTTGAAAATGAATGTCAAGTCGATATACTCGAAGGTCTGAACCTAAAATCGTTTGGGGTACCGTTTATTTCGTTTGTAGTTCCTCGAAAAGTTACGGGGAATCAATATGCTCAGAGTTCTAGCTCCAAGAACGTTTGTAGTCGTTTGTAGTGCCCTTAAATTCGTTTGTAGTACCCCGAAAATTAATGTAAAGTCGATATACTTGAAAGTCTGAGGCTAAAATTATTTAAGTAAAACGATAACTAAAACGAGTTTAAGGGCACTACAAACGACTACAAACGTTCTTGGAGCTAGAACTCTGAGCATATTGATTCCCCATAACTTTTCATGGAACTACAAACGAAATGAACGATACTACAAACGATTTTAGGTTCAGACCTTCGAGTATATCGACTTGACATTTATTTTCAAGGTACTACAAACGAATTTAACGGTACTACAAACAAATACAAACGTAGCTTTAGCTAGAACTTTGACCATATTTCCTCCTCGTAACTTTTCATCGAACTACGAACGAAATGATCGGTACTACAAACGATTTTAGGCTCAGACCTTCGAGTATATCGACTTGACATTAATTTTCGAGGTACTACAAACGAATTTAAGGGTTCTACAAACAAATACAAACGTACCTTTAGCTAGAACGTTGACCATATTTCCTCCCCGTAACTTTTCGAGGAACTACAAACGAAATGAACGGTGCTGCAAATAGTGTTACCCTCAGACCTTTGAGTATATCGACTTGGCATTAATAAGATTTTAGAGCTAGAACTCGGGACATAATAACTCCTCGTTAGTATTCGAAGTACCATAAACGAAATTATTGGTACTACAAACAACTACAAACGATATTGGTGCTAGAGTTCGGGACATAAGGACTTCTCGTTAGTTTTCGAGTTACTACAAATGAAATTATCGATCCTACAAACAACTACAAACGATTTTGGAGCTTGAGCTCGGGACATAATGACTCGTCGTTAGTTTTCGAGGAACTACACATGAAGTAAAGGTTGCTACAATTAACTATAAACGATTTTTGAGATAGTATTTGTAATGTATTGAAAGCCCGTAAAAAAAAAAATTAAAATAAAAAAAAATTAAAATTTTTGTGAAAATGTTTCCTCGTTACTACAAACGGAAATTCCTTCACTACAATCAACTACAAACGATTCTCCATCGAAATCGACCACCAGATTAAAAAATTTTCAAAATGGGTGGATGGGTTTTTTTCAAAGTCCCATAACTTTTTTTTTTGGGCTACTACAAACGAAAAATTTGCTACTACAATCAACTACATACAAAACTCTTCAAGAATCACGCAAAAAAAAAATGATTTTTTAAAGTCGGGTGCTAAGTTCACAGAGCTTAGATAACCTCCATATTGCTTGAAATTTTTATTGAATGCCTTGATGTTTTTACGAGCCGAATTTATTCTGATAATTTTCCTTAGACTTCATAAAAAATTCTCACCAAGTTTTAAGAGAATCTTTCGCGCGGACAACTTTCTACAGGCTTACAACGGCGAGCTGAGAAATAGCTTGACCTTGAGAGGCCCGTAATTTGGTTTTTGGGACAGACTTCCGAGCCCTATTTGTCCTGATAATTTTCCTCAGGCTTCAACGAAAATTCTCACCAAGTTTTAGGAGAATCTTTCGTGCGGACAACTTTCTACAGGCTTACAACGTCGAGCTGGAAAATAGTTTGACCTTGAGAGGCCCGTAATTTGTTTTTTGGGACAGACTTCCGAGCCCAATTTGTTCTGATAATTATCCTTAGGCTTCATGAAAAATGCTCACCAAGTTTTAAGAGAATGTTTCGTGCGGACAACTTTCTACAGGCTTACAACGGCGAGCTCTAAAATAGTTTGACCTTGAGAGGCCCGTAATTTGGTTTTTGGGACAGACTTCCGAGCCCAATTTGTCCTGATAATTTTCCTCAGGCTTCAAGGAAAATTCTCACCAAGTTTTAGGAGAATCTTTCGTGCGGACAACTTTCTACAGACTTACAACGGCGAGTTGGAAAATAATTTGACCTTGAGAGGCCCGTAATTTGTTTTTTGGGACAGACTTCCGAGCCCAATTTGTTCTGATAATTATCCTTAGGCTTCATAAAAAATTCTCACCAAGTTTTAAGAGAATCTTTCGTGCGGACAACTTTCTACAGGCATACAACGGCGAGCTGGAAAATAGTCTGACCTTGAGAGGCCCGTAATTTGGTTTTTGGGACAGACTTCCGAGCCACATTTGTACTTAGAATACATTTGTAAGTATTTTCTATCATGTCTCTGCATGACAGAATCTCTTAAAACTTAGTGAGATTTTTTTATGAAGTGTAGAGAAAATTGTGAAATCAAATTTGACTCGGAAGTCGGTCCCAAAAAAAATGATGGACCTTACAAGACCGTTCAATTTTTGACTTCGTCCTTGTTTGGCCGTGGAAAGTTGTCCGCACGAAAGATTCTCTTAAAACTTGGTGAGAATTTTTTATGAAGCCTAAGGAAAATTATCAGAATAAATTCGGCTCGTAAAAACATCAAGGCATTCAAATAAAAATTTCAAGCAATATGGAGGTTATCTACAGCTCGTAACATTGACAGTTGAGGTCATTTCGTTGCTGCAACGTTGCGAACTTTAGCGGCATAATTAATATGAATATTACATACGCATTAATACAGATTAATATGAATATTACATATACATTAATATGAATATTAATGTGAATACTAATGTGTATGTGCATGCATAGAAGTTTGGTCGGTTCGCCCATTTTTCGGGCGGCCGATCACGAACGCCAACGGCCACGAGGAGAAAAGTAAATTCTCTCCATGTCACTGAACCCCCCATCCCGCGCACCGCCGTTTGACCCCGTCGTTCGGTTTTTCCGCGTGAGAGAAGCCTCGACCTCGTCCGGAAGTCGAATGGGAGACGGTGGGAAGGGGTGGGAGGGGGGCAAGTCGAGGGATGGGGAAACCGAAACGGAGGAGGGCTTCCCCCCTGACCAATTCCCCCTTCTTTAATTCTCTCTTCCCTTCTCTCATCGCCGACGCCGCCTCCACCTCCCCCTCTCTTTTTCACTATTTCTCGGCCCAGCTCTCTCACCCTCCAGCTTTTTTTTGCTTCTCTTCTCGCTTCGACTTCCGTGCTCAGAGCACGGCGCGTCCCTTAGCTCTTTCGGACCTTTTCTCGGACCTGCAGACTCGGACACACTGCAATTCTCCATATCTTATATTTAGCTGTTTCCAGTTTTTTTTTTTGTTTATTTTTATTTTATTTATGATTTTCGAGTATGCGCGGAACTGCATATTACAAAATAAAGAGAATTATACAAAATAAAATCAAGATTAAAGTAAATAATAATAATAATAAATCATTTAAGTTCAAATGTAAAAAAAATTGCGTTATTAAAGATAGACCAATTAATAAGTTCCATTGCATTTATAGATTCGCTTCCGAAGACGAGAGACGCACGTTTAGCATCGACTCCAGCTCGATGCACTACTATATATATGTATATACAATGTAATTACGCACTCATATATATTCTCGCGCAATGCCGTATTTGACATTTACCTGTTTCCATTTCTTTTTCGTTTAATTTATGATTTTCAGCTATGCACGAAATTGCGTATTTGATTCGAATTCAAGCCGACAATTACAGAATAAAACCACGATCACAGCAAAAAAAAACATAATAATAGTAATAAAAAAGAATTAAACTATAAATGTCGAAAAAAACAAAAAATTGCCTGACTTAAGATAAGTCAATTAATAAGTCCCATTGTACTCATAGATTCACTTCCGATGACGGAAGCGCACATCCAGTATCGACTTTAGCTCGATGTACTCATATATAATAATAATCATAATAATAAAAAGTAATAAACGTTAAATATCGAAAAAAAAAGAAAAGAAATTGCCTTACTAAAGATAGGTCAATCAATAAGTCCCATTGTATTCGTAGATTCACTTCCGAAGACGAGAACGCACGTCCCGCATCGACTTTAGCTCGATGTACTCTTATATATAATAATAATCATAATAATAAAAAGTAATAAACGTTAAGAAAAAAAAAAAAAAAGAAATTGCCTTACTAAAGATAGGTCGATTAATAAGTTCCATTGTATTCGTAGATTCACTTCCGAAGACGAGAACGTACGTCCAGCACCAACTTTAACTCAACGTACTACACATATATACATACAATATAATTATAATTATACGCACATATATATTCTCACCCGTCCCCCCCGCCCCTCCGAGAAATTGCATTCTGGTGTTTTGCACGCTCGGTCGGTTCGACAGTTCGCCACCTTTCCCTGTCTCCCCCCCCCCCCCCCCTCCACTTCGCCGTTGGCGACCCGTTCCCGTTCGCGTTCTATTCCCCCTTTCGCCAGACCCGTTCGTTCGTTCGTTCCCTCGTTCTCGGTCCGTCCGTTCGTTCGCCCGGGCGACGCACTGCACTGAACATCGTCGCCACTGCACTGCACTCGCCACGCAGCAGCAGCAGTCTCTCGCCACTCGCTGGCGAAGGTGGGCTTTACCGGCGCCGATCGGCTTTTTCGCGCCGTCGTATCTCCCCGTACGAGCCTCCAGCGAAACATTTCTCGGTGGGTCTCGCGACTCCACTGTAAACGTTCGATCTCTCTTATCCGGTAAAATAAAATCTCTCGAATTGTCATTGTTTCCAGTGTCGAACGAAAGTGTGGAAAAAAAATTCTCAGACATTACCAGTTTTGGTGCAATAGAAGATCGACGCTGAGTCCGCGACGTAGAAAACACGCTGCGAGAGAATCGCACACCGACGCCGGGTCTCTCCGACGTCCCCGATCCACCGGACGCACCGACGAGTTGAGAAAAATTCGGGGATCGAGGATGAAACCCGAGTGAGAATTAAACTGCGAAATGTACGAACTTTTTTTTTTTTTTTTACTGTGAGAAACTATCGCCGTACAGTGGGGCCGAGAGTGTAAAAAAGCAGCCGGAGCCCGGAATATTGCGTCGGCGATGTCCCCAGGCTGATTCCATTGATTCTACGCTGCAATCTCTCGCATCTGCGTCTCCGAGTCCTCGGGACGAGCGAGCTCACGCTGGATAATTGCGATGCCTCGATTCGGTCGTCTCGCGGCCAATCGAAGACCCACGAAGGATGACGAAAAGATTTAAAAACGAAGGAGTCAAAATTAAATGCGTGAGATTGGGACGATCCTGGACGTCGAACTGTCGCAATTAATTTTTTTTCCACGCGGATACACCCAAGTTTTGACGGTCAATACATCGAAGATTTTTTGTTTCGCTTCGAATAAATTAAATTCGATGGTTTATCTTATCTTCTTTATTTATTATTAATTTTTTTTTTCATTATTACCGTTATAGTGAGCGGGTGAGTTTCTTCGTGCTTATCGCACTTACAACCCGACTACGTGGCCGTTTTATCACCCGGTCGCTCGTGCATCGAAAAACGTCATCGTCCGTTCTCGTTTACCGGCCTATCTCGGCACCGACCGGATTTCGTGCTTTCTTTTCCACTCTGAAGTGTGCTCTGCATCGCCTATATATATACGCATAGCGTATGGCTTACACTCTACGCGTCGTCGACTTTTTTCTTCACCGGCGGAAATAAATAAAATTCGAAGATTTATCATATTTTTTTAATTAAAGAAAATATTGTTATTATTATTATAGTAAGCGGTTCAGTTTCTTCGTGCTTATCGCACTGACAAGCCGACTACGTAGCCGGTTTATCGCCCGGTTCTCGTTTACCGGCGAATCGCGTTCCCCGATCGGATTTCGTTCTTTCTTCTCCAGTCTGAAGTTGGCTCTGGATCGCCTATATATATATATATATATATATATATATATATATATATATCTATAATATAAAAAGATTCCGCCGCCGCCGCCGTCGCCGCCGTGTCAAGAATCGAGGGGGGGGGGGGGGGGGGGGTAGAATAATAAGGGCTTAAGTCCATCCTTAATGGGCCCTGGAGTAATAAGGGCTTATGTCTTTTTTTTTAATATGTCTCTCTTTTAATATATCTCTCTCTATAATATAAAAATATTTCGCCTCCGTCGCCGCCGTGTCAAGAATCGACGGGAGGGAGGTGGGGACCCTCCGTCCGTCTTTTGAAGTATTTAGAATAATAAGGGTGTACGTCCAGAAATAGGTGCGAGCGCGCGAGCCACAATAACCCGCTAGTATATATATATATATACGTATAGCGTACGGTTTAATATCTACGCGTCGCCGACGGGTTTCTTTACCGACGATTATCGGTTTATTATTTTCACGAAAAGACAATAAATCAAATTCGGCGGTTGATCGTATTTTTTTTTTTTTTTTACTTTTAGTACTATAACTATTATAGTAAGCGGACAAGTTTCTTCGTGCTTACCGCACTTAAAGCCGACAACGTGGCCGGTTTATCTTCCGGTTCTGTCTTCCCCACTCTGAAGATTGCTTCGGATCGCCGATAGGCACGTATAACGTACGGCTTAACTTCTACGCCTCGTCGACGATTCTCTGTTTTTATTTCTTTCGCGAAGACAAAGATTTTTTATCCTACGAGTTATAGACATTCCTACGGTCGTTTCCTCCGCGATGAGCGGAACCGGCGTACCGTTTTGTCGTGCAGAGAGGGATAAAGAGGAAAAGATGCTGCGGTGACGAGTCCTATCGGTGTGCTGTGCGCGACGTCGGAGAGACCCAACGGACTCCGGCGCCTCTCATGTTCAAGGTGAAGGCTTCTCTACCGCGAAGTGTCCAAGCTTCTCAAGAACCGTTGCCAATTGAATACGGTGTGCAGTGCGAAACGAAGGATTTGTGTCAAAAAAAAATACGAATAATGATGATGATAATGATACAGTGCGAAAAATGGTCTCGATGTTGGATATTACTGTTGTTGTGAACGTCCGTGAGATGAGAACGAAGCGGTGAGTCGATGTCGAGTAGGAAAATTGTAAATATTTAATTAATTTATTTGTTCATTATTCATGGGCAGAACGCATTTACGGGGCGTAAAAAAAAATATCAATGACTCAAGTAAAATTCGCTTGCGGGTTGCCAAAGCAACAAATTATTATTTCAATTCTTAAAATTGCACATGGGATTGAAACGATTACATGTCACCTTGGCTGTCCTGCCGTCGTTGTTTCAATGTTTTCTGGAATTTTAAGAATTGAAAGTAGAAATGAAATAAGAATTTTTTTCTTTGGCAGCCCACAAGTAAATTTTTTCAGTGTATAAACTCACCATCCAAAGGAACGATTAGAAATGGTATAACTGCACGTGCAAAAAATTCACTTGTTATAAGTATTTAACGAATACGCCGATAACGAAAAGAGAAAAAACGGCTGGTAATTACAATATCCTAAGACTAGTATATGCTAGTATATGCTAGGAGATAATGTGTTAGATTGGCTGAGACTTAAAACTCGTGTTTTTAAAGTACCAGGAGTAACACGGTCAGCGATTTCCTAAATTGTGGGAGATTGATCTATCGAAATGTTGCGCGAGTACTGTTTTTTAATATGATTTTTTGGTAAAATTCAATCGGGATTTTCGAAAAAAAAAATCAAGTGTAGGAGGAAAATTGAAAGGAGAATTGAAATAAGATTTTTTTTTCTTTGGCAGCCCGCAAGCAATTTTTTTTTTCAGTGTAGAAACTCACCGTCCAAAGGAACCATTGGAAATGGTATAACTGTACGTGCAAAATATTCACTCATTATAACTATTTAACGAATACACCGATAACGAAAAGAGAAAATACGGCTGGTAATTACCTAAGTATAGTAATGCTAGGCAATATCCTAAGTATGGTATATGCTAGGAGATCATGTGTTAGATTGGCTGAGACTTAACACTCGTATTTTTAGAGTACCGGGAGGAACACGGTCAGCGATTTCCTAAATTGGGAGATTGATCCATCGAAATGTTGTGCGAGTACTGTTTTTTTAATATGATTTTTTGGTCAAATTCAATTGGGATTTTGGAGAAAAAAACGAAGTGGAGAGGAGAAAATTTTCAATTTTTTTCGGTGGGAATTCGACTGCCTTTATGTTACTTCATACTTTTTTTATAGGAGAAAATTACGAAAAAAAAATTACAAATGATGATAATAATAATGATAGAGTGTGAAAAATGGTCTCGATATTCGATATTACTGTTGTGATCGTTCGTGAGATGAGACCGAAGCGGTGAGTCGATGTCGAGTAGGAAAATTGTAAATATATTTTTTTTTTTGTTGGGAAAATTCGATTGAGATGTTGAAAAAAGAACTTCAAGATGGAGAGCGGGGGGGGGGGGGGGTTTCAATTTTTGTCCGAGGGAATTCGACCGCTTTTATGTAACTTGATAGTTTTTTTATGGGATTAATATTACAAATATGGATCAGCGCTGAAATTAGTCGGACGCATTTTTTTAAAACTATTTAATTTTTTGATTTCGAACTATTCTATCGGCAGTAAATACAATAATTTTCGCTTATATGTTCGACAACTAAATTTCGAAACCAAGCAATCCGCTTAGTACAACAATCCTCTAGAAAAAACAATTATTCAAACCCTTAAAAAAAAAAAAATATTAACCGGGTAAAAATGTTCAATAATCATTGATCAAAAAACAACTAGAGAACGGTGGCCCCGATCGAACATTCATTTAAATTTTTATTCAGTGTTATTTGTTCAGAATTATGAAAAAAAAAATTCGCATAAAAAAGTCCTCGAAATTTGAATGAAAAAAAACAGTAACTCCAGCGTGGAACCAAACCTCCGATGACCGATTCCGAATGCGTTACGCATTCGCCTCACGAACGATTGACGTCTGTCCGCGTACGATGCGATACATACGTCCCTCCCACGAGTTCCGATTTGCATCTCTCTCGGCCGCCGCAGACGCACCTCCGTTCCCACATTAGTATGCGTGATATATATATATCACGCATGTATATGTATATACATATACATATACATATATATATTTGTGTAACACGTTCCGTCCATGCAGAGTTGCCCCGCACCGGGTTTCCTTTGTTCGAGGCTGCGCTTCGTTCGCACGCGCCAGACTGATTCTCCCGATGCACTCGCGTAAATTTCGTCTGGAGCAACACAGTTCTCTCTAACACTGCATTCGATTAATTGCCCAAAGCCCGCAATATATATATATATATATACACACGCATATGCATATATATATGTATAAATATATATATGTGTGCATATGTGTACATGCGTATACACACATGGGATGGTAAACTAAAAATTGGTCAATTATGAATGAAAGGATTTTTTTTTACTATACAGAAAGAGGTAGAATAGTGGGTTAGATAGATAAATCGATACAACTTGTATTTAGTACTGAGATAAATCGCCTAAATAACATAGCAATATAAGAGGTAGCAATGTCGTGTAGATTTTTACTTATAACATAGAGAAAAGAGAGAAGAGATGCACGGCATATAAATATATACATATATAGATGTATATGTTTATACATATATGGTCCAGAATGGTAAAAATGAAAATTGGTATAATTATTGATTGAATAGGAATTTTTTGGATGTGCTGAGAGAGAATAGTGGGATGCATAGAGCAGAGAGAGAACGAGAGGTTCCTGCGTCTCGTCCATCTCGAGAGTCCGGGGAGCGAGGTGAAACACCCCGAGTCGAGGTCCTCGACCTTAGAGCCGGCAGCGGCAGCAGCCAGTCAGCGGGCGGAGAGCATAGTAGCAGCGGAGGCAGGCAACAGCACGCCCGTCGCTTACGTATATATATATATATATATATGAAATATTTTTTTATATTTATATATTATATATATGGATATATTGTGTATATCAAAGGGCTAAGATTGAGAGACTGGGTTTTTCACTAAGTGCTCTTTTTCTCACGTGATCCTGTGTTGGTACCATAAGCAGTTTCCATTGTACATAGGAAGCCTTCGAAGTACCTGTTAGTGTAAAAAAAAATTGCAGTTTTTTTTTAAACTTACTTATTTATATATATAACTCAAACCACTTGTGTACCGGAAACAATTTCTATCGCATATAGGGAGGCTACGAAGTACTTTTTAGTGTAAAAAAAATTAAACTCCAATTTTTATTACATGCAATTTTTTAATTTTCTTTTTTTAAAACTTATATTTATTTATTTATACATAGCTCGAGGTAACTGTTAAATGAGTATATTTAACGTTGATTCACGAACGATTTCTGGACTTTGACTACGACAAACTATAGCTACAGCTATATTCGTATATATAGCAGTATATCTATATATACATGTATTGTCTACGCGGCCCTTCGGACCACCGGCGTCCGCCGGAAACACGGAAACGGGCAAACTAGTTCCGGCTAAGATCAATACCTAAGTTGTGCAAGCAGCGAGAGGCAGCAGCAGCAGCAGCAGCAGCAGCGGCAGTTGTGTCTGCTTGCGCGCAGGCTATACGGCAGGAGATACATAAAGAGACACCGAGACAGGCGAGGGAGGTTGGGATGGTCTTTTGTGCTTTAGCCGACTAGCGAGGATATATAATGCACGGCGTAGTCCCGAGCTTGCGACTCTTGTCGGAGGATTTGTAGTTGTTAGTCACTTGGCGAAGCGCGAAGCGGGGCGAGGCGGAAGGGCTGGCTAGCGTGGCACGCGACCGCCACTTTGTTTACTCGTCCTGCACGATTTTACTCGGATCCAAACGATACTTGTTGCGAGGCACATCACTCTATCAGTACTTCAAGGGTTTTTCACCCTTATTCAAAAAAAAAATGGCCCCGATAAATTTTAATCAATGCAATCGATTTCGTATCGAGTGAAATTAATCAAACTCTGTATCGAGTAAACTTTGTAGACTTCAAGGTGGATACAGTTTCGCAACTGCTTTCGTAATTCTACGTACAAAAATTAATTAAAAAAAATCCCCGATAAATTGTAATCAGTAATTTGCTATCGAGTGAAGTTAATCAAATTCTGTATCGAGTAAACTTTGTAGATTGCGAGTTTCATACACTTACGGAATTGCTTTCATAATTCTACGTACAAAAATTAATTTTTTAAATAAAAAATTTCACACTTGAGAATTTTTATTAATTTTAGGGATATATTGTGTAGATTCTGTGTCCGAAAGTATCGCGGCTATAGACTCATTAATATAGTGTTTCGGACATCCAAGCTCTGCGGGCAATTGTCTAATTCAATTTGTCATTACATTTTTTTTAAATAAAAAAAGCATGTACATTTGTATATTTTACCACAATTATTGGCCCGAAACGTTCGCAATTTTTTGTTAATAAATTTTCCGATCGCATCGGTCCTAGTTTTACGAACAAAAGTTCAAACTAAAATTGTTAATGGCACTGAAAATAAAAGTCCAGCTTTCTATAGTCAGATCTTAACAAAAGAGTTTGTCGGTTATTTAACAAAATTATTTTTACCAAAATTCGTATAGCGTTTTTACGAAATTATTTTTTACTGTGTTTATGTAGGTTGGGAACGCTGTAGGGATAATCTGAAAATCCGGGCTCGTGGCCGTCCGGCAAGCCGGCGAATGTAGATTACAAGAACTATACTGCTTACCCGTTCTCAGTGGGGCGAAAGTACCGGCTCACAATGGAGTCTCGAGTACGATCTTGAAACACACGCGAGCGCCAAGTACCGCAGTGTTCCATACAGTAATACAGTTTAGTGTTTTGCGGCGAGATCGCGATACCGGGGCTGGAGGCTAAACACTGTCTGAATTAGATGCAGATTGATGCAGCCTCGTATTGTCCCACGTCTGAGCGCTCGATTATAATGAATAGGCAAATCGAGCGTGGCATTGTTTTCTCAAGACTGATCGAACTGAGCAAATACACTTAGCACCCGATTTATAATTCACCCATGAATATTTACCCGAGGTAATTTCAATATTCTCTTCGAAAATCATTTCCGCACAAAGACGCATCGTTTCAGCCACAGATCATGCTTGTCTATCTTAAGAAAGTTCAATTGAATAAAAATATTATACAATTTTTAAAATATCGTAATTTCATCGGGTATAGATTTTTTTTTTTATTTTTTTTTTTGCTATTTTGACGTCTCGACAGTGGCACTGTGCAAAAAAGTGACGAAAAGTTTTACTCTAGATTCACCCGATTAAATTCCTAAATTTTTCGAAAAGGATCAAATTTTTTCGGCCCTTTTTTCACTATCCGGACAATCGGTGAATTAAAACAAATAATAATTAATGGGACTAATTCCACGCAAGATATATTGTATAACTTTTAAGTAATTTTTTTTTCTCACCGGACTGCTCAAATATTGAAGGGATGGGTTAAAAAAAGAAAAATTACTCTTCGAAACAATTACTATTAATTGTTTCGAAGAGCAACGTGCTTTTGTAATACAACCTGGTATTGTTCCATGCCTGAGCGCTCGATTATAATTAATAAGTAAATCGAGCGCAGCATTGATTTGTCAACACGATCAAACTGAGCAAAGACGCCCCATTTATAATTTACTCGACTTAATTTCAATATTTTATTAAAAAATCATTTCCACACAAACGCGCATCGATTCAGCCACAGATTATATGTTTGTCTAGTTCAAGTTCACTTGAATTATAAAAATGTTTAAAAATTAAATTTACGTAATATCATCAGGTGATTCAGTAATCACCCAGTAATGTTTGCCTGAGATAATTTCAGTATGTTATAAAAAAAATCATTTCCGCACAATGACGCATCGATTCAACAATAGATCATATTTGTCTATCTTAACGCTTAAATTATCAGAATTTTTTATTAATTACAAAAATTTCGTAATTTCCTCGGGTTAATACAAGGTAAAACGTTGCGTCACTTTTTTCCACAGTTTCCCTGTCGAGACGCCAAAGCTGCTTCGGAAAAAAAGATTTAATTTTGACGTTAATTCTATCGAAAAAAAATAAAAATTAGATACGTAGTGTAACGTTTCGGAATTTTTTGTTCTCACTGGAACGCTGTATAATTGAACGGATACTCGAAAGAAAAGAAAAATTGTTCGTCTAAACAATTTAGTGTAATTGTTTCGTAGAGCAACGTGTTTTTTTTTCTGCACGAGTTTCATACTTTGCGTTATGTTACACTCGGAAACTACTACAACATGCCGAGTGAAGCTCGTGCGCTATAACTATATGTAGAGTAGGCCGTGTATACTCGTTCGTTCGTTCGTTCTTAAATATGCAAACTAACCGAGAGAAACGTGGATTATAGCTATAACGTGTATCCGACGACTATACACACAGTAGTACACGGAGGAGCGAGGAGAGGAGACATTCTCGTCGGGCAAAGCCAAGCACGTTTAAGTGACGACGTGTTGCGTTGCACCGCCTCGCGGTGACCAACCGCGGCATTGCCTAGGTCAGTGTTGCTTATCCTGTCCTGTGTTTCTCTCGTTTCTCGGTGCATACACAATTATATATTTATAGATGTATTTTATATATATTTATATATACATATATATATCTTTTTTACCTTCGTCTATCTTACTCCCTCTTACGAAGATTATACTATTATTAACACGACAAACCGGATATGAAAATGTAATCGGGTTGCTCTCTCGGTCCACACGTTTTTTTTAAATCTCGTTCCCGCAGATATTGGTCCGCGCGCGTATTATAGTCATATTCCAAGCCGGTATAAAAGCCGCACGGTCATCACCCGGGGAGACCGCAGTCACTCGATTCCAGGGTGATCCTGTCCTCTCGCGGCAGCAAATCGAGAGGCCGCAAGGCAGCTGAATTTCTCCGTCCAGCTCCCGCGTTCAATCTTTGTACAGTCGGAACTCGCTTATTGTCAACTCTGGCTCTGTTACCGGCGGAATTACTATTGTACTATTTTCGCAATTCTTCGAAGTGACTTTGATGGTCCATATAAAAAAAATAGATTTGGATTTCTTTTTTTAACCTGGTATCGAATATTTTTATCGAGTGGAACCCAAGCTTGACCCTGAACTGGAGCATATTTGTTACAGTAGGCGAAATATATAAAAAAAAAAAAATCTTTACAAATATCTGAAATGTTTTTTCTTTTCTTAATGAATCGAATATTTTTATTGGGTAGAGTCTAAGTCTGACCCAGAAGAGCTATTGTAACATATTTGTCACATTAATCGAAATCTTTTTTTTAATTTCATTATAAAATTATGAAAAAATGCTATTGTACAATTTTTTATATTAAAAAAAAATTAATTTACGAAAACTTCTTCATGGATCGGCGACAACGCGGACGATGAGATCACTTGTGGTTTCCCGTTCTCGCAGTCGTATTAATCGTCAAACAACAAAAAAGAAAATGGTTCGCATAATACAATTGTAGGGTGGATGACAATGCGGCCTTTCGACACTCGATTTTTTTTTTGCAATTAAATAAACGTGAAAATGTAATTTCTGTCTGTAGCAATTTTCATGTCTCGACCGTGGCACTGTGAAAAAAAATGACGAAAAGTTTTACGGCATATTCACCCGATGAAATTACGAAATTTCTTAATTTAAATAAAAATTTAAAACTTAAGTTACCCCAAGGTCGATAAATATAATCTGTAGCTGAACAACCACTGCAGCATATTTGTTGTAAATAATTGAACAAAATTCCTTTTAAAAATCTTGACAAAATTCGAATTGTACAATTTTTTTTTTTCATCTCCAAAAGTTTCTTCATCGGTCGGCGACATTTTACTGCATATTCATCTGATGAAATGACGAAATTTCTTTATTTAAACAAAAATTTGACGTATGGTCGATAAATATAATCTTTAGCTATATAATAAATATAATCTGTAACTACCGCTGCAACCTATTTGTAAAACTAGTCTAAATATTTTTAAAAAATTCCTTTAAAAAATGTTGAAAAAAATACTAATCGTACAATTTTTTTTTTCATGTCCAAAATATTCTTCATCGGTCGACGATATTGACGATGATGAGATCACTTGTGGTTTTCCATTCTCGCGATCGTATTAATCGCCAACGAGAAAAAAAAAATTATGTTTTGCATAATACAATTGTGCGTTGGAGGATGAGGTATGCGGTCTTTTGACGCTCGAGCGCGCACTCGATCGTTGAAAGTGACAAGGTCCGTCGTTATTCGCGAATGACGCGTCGGGAATAATGATTCACGCTGAGCTGTATTCCTATACTGTCACCTTCGATTGCCGGGCGTCTCGTTTTACAGACACGACGCACCGGTGCTAATTATTACCGGCCGCGGTGTGCTTTGAGCTTTGCCAATGGCTTTGTATACACTATATATTATAAAAATGATTTATTTAAATTTTTAATTCTTGGATTAATTAACCGATTTCTTATAACAGCAACTCGCATCCGCTTGGATCGGACGTGATGTCCTTCGAAAGTCCTTGAATTTTATTTCGAGCCTGTACCAGACAACATGGTGGAATTTTCTCGTAAATAAAACAACGAAAGAATCAACTTTCATGTTTCTCGTATTTTTGGCATCAAATTTGTTCGCCCAAAAATGTAAAACTTACGTGCAGAATTGTATGAGCTTCGTAATTAATTAGTTCAGGCATGGTGTCCTTACCTTTTTTTTCGAGCCAGCACCGAACACCATGGTAGAATTTTCTCGTAAATAAAGAAGGAATCATCATTTATTTTTCTCATATTTTTGGCATTAGATTTTTTCGCCCAAAATTTGTTATCTTGTGTGCAGAACTATACGAGCTTCTTCCGAAGCTCGTATAGTTCTGCACGTGGTGACAAGATGATGTCCTTGAAAAGTCCTTGAATTTTATTTCAAACCAGATACTATTGTGAAATATTCGCGTAAGTGAAAAAAAAATCGTATTTTTTATTGACCGAATTTTTGGCATCACATTTATTAGCCCAAAATTTTTCATCTTTTAGAACTATACGGCCTTCGTAACGAATTAGTTCAGACATGGTGTCCTTGAAAAGTCCTTGCATTTTTATTCGCGTCAGGCACTATCGTAAAATATTGGCGTATATTTTTTTTAAATCATATATTTTTTTTCACGAATTTTTGGTATCAAATTTATTCTCTCAAAATTGTTCATCCGGCAGAACCATACGGGCTTACTAACGAATTAGTTCGGACATGGTGTCCTTGAAGAGTCCGTGATTTTATTTCAAACCTGTGCCAGAAACCGTCATAGAATTTTCTCGTAATAAAAAAATTATCTTTTATTTTTCTCGTATTTTTGACCTCATTCGTTTTCATTAAAAAATGTAACTTCCATGTGCAGAACGATACGAGCTGCGTAACGAATTCGTTCGACTTGTCAAGTTGCGGTATCGCGCTGATTCGTCGCTCGACTGACATTTGCGTCACATTACAAGAATTACGGGTTAATAATAATAATAGTACGGTCAACATGCGAAGTCGACAGATTGCTTTGATCTACTTTAAAAACACATAATTATAGTAATCGATACTCCGCCGTCGACGCGTACCTGGTGTTAGATTTGATTCTCAACGGAGCTTTATCTCCTGCACGCACGCGCCCCTCATTCACCGCTGTCCAACCTATGCTTTCTCCGAACGAGTCTCTGATGGATTATCGGACCCGGAAAACAATAAACGTCCGAGAGTGCGAAGAACTTTTTTTTTTCCTCGTTTATCCGTCACGCTTATCGCACAAGGCATATCATGTATAATTCATTACTTACCTCTCGCTGAAACTAATTTTACCCAACATTCGCAACTTTAATAATTGCATTTTTTTAACATTAAAAAATAAATATATAATAATAGTGAGATGACGTTTGAGCAAAAATTAGCTTTAGGTGTTTTTTACCCAGTACACTACACGATCCCTTGCAGCCGTGCATATAACAGAAACACGCTCAAAATATTCGGATAGTTTTTCACAGGATAATGCTGCATCCGACCGGAAAAAAAGTTAAACAAAACATTGAATACTGCGTTAACCGATGTGTAGAGTCGGATAATACGAAAAACTCGGATAAAACGGATAAAGCAGCATGCCCGCGCGCGGCGTAGTCTGTAACTGCCACATTATTGCATACTGCGAGCTGCAAATACATCAGTTCCGATTCTAGAGTCAATCGTAGAACATCGTGATGTCTCAAAAAAGGAAACAAGTCGTAAATGCACTAATAAAGTTAATGTTTATACGAAGTGGTGTGTTATAAAAAAAAATATAGAATAAAACACTGAAAAAAAAAATTTGCTTACCAAAGAAAGAAATTGTTATTCTGATTCTACTTTCAATTCTTACAATTCTTTATGATATTGAAACAACGACGGCAAGACTGTCAAGGTGACGTGTTATCGTTTCAATCCCGTATGGAATTGTTAGAATTAAAAGTAGAATTGAAATAATAATTTTTTTCTTTGGCAGCCCGCAATCAAATTTTTTTTTTTTTAGTGTAGTACAAGTTTGAATTGAGTATGTTATCCGAGTTTTCGCTTATCCGACGTACGCTCTCCCCGCATCACCTCGGATAAACGAGGTTCTACTGGATTTCTTTTCGTAAGGGAAAAAAGTGTTTTCGAATGACGATTTATCGATAGCGTTTTTGTTACCATGCTCGAAACCGGTGGTATTCGATCCGGTCCGAGATGCCGAGACCTGGGGTCCACGTCGAAGTAGGTAGCAAAAGCAACCCGGCGAGTAGACGCCTATCGGCTCTCCAACTACTAGAGTTCGTGGCAGTCATTGGCCCGACTGGTCTAGCCGGTGGGCGGGGATAGAGCGTTCCTCTATGGGTGTTGTAAATCAAGCCATGGTGGACGTCTCGGCTTAGAGCCCGCTCTTCCATTTTTCATCCTTGCCCAACATCCGACTATTTCTGACATTCGACAAACTCGATGGTCGACAGTACCACACAAACGATTATCGTGACAATGAATGAAAAATGGCTTATCGTTCGTTGCCCTCAAGATCGAGCGAATTATCTCTTAGATTAATTAATATATATACGAATAGTGGAATAAAATTTACATATCTGTATCGTTATGCAGCGAAAGCTAACTTTCGCTCAAACCTCAACTTACTATAAAAATATATTTTCACTCTCAACTATGTAAGAAAAAATATGATTTTTTTAAATTACGAATTTTTTTCTCCATAATAAAGTTTCTTCTATGAGGAGTAAAAAAAAATCGGCAATTACAGCTGAAAAAATCATTAATATCATTTCGACAAAAAACCATTAATATATGAATGTCTATTGAAAGCAATTTCTCTATGAGTGTTGCACATCTAGTCACGGTTGGACGTCGCAATTCTGCTTAGTTCTAATCCTCCAGTTTCATCCCTGCCTAATATCCGACTATTTCTGACATTAAACAAACTCGGTGGTCCGCAGTACCGGACACATGATTTTCGCAATAATAAAAATTAAAAAATCTGTAACTACAATTCAAACAATCATTTAGTTTTTCATTAGCAACAAATTATTATTATTATAATTACTATTATACATTTATAGCTATTGAAATAATTATTCTTGGACTCTGTGATAATAAATCTAACATATAATTATTAAATATTTACACCGCTAGGGGTTCTTTTTTAATTTGAAACAGTGCTGCGACGATTCCTCACCGAGGTTCTCTGTTATATGCACGGCTGCATGGTATCGTGTAGTGTACCGGCTGAAAAACCCCTAAAGCTAATTTTGCCTCAAACGTCATCTCACTATTAAAATATATTTGTAAAAAAAAATAATAATAAGCTTAATAAAACAATAACTTCGTAAAGAAACAAATCCGCAACTACAGCTGAAACAGTCACATAGTTTTCGACTACAAAAGAAATTATTATTATATTATTATATTATTAGTAACTATTGAAACGGATTTTTTTCTTGAATTCAATAACAATTAATCTAACATCAAATTCAATCTTCAAAAAAAATACTTATATCGCCAGGGGGTTTTTTAATTAAATTTTAGAACAATGCTGCGACGATTCCGGGCCGTGGTTCTGTTATATGCACGGCTGCAAGGTATCGTGGGGTGCACTGGGTAAACGCAGAGGAGAAAAGCCATGGCCGCTTGTCGCGTCGTGTTGCTATGGGGACGCTTCTGTCCACTCTTTTTTCTCTCTCCTCCCATCTTTCTCCTTAGCTCTCTTTCTTACATATACCCCTCTCCTCCTCCCTCCCTCCGTCCCTCCCCGCGCGCATATCTTCTCGCTCCTTTCTTGAGCCAAGCTCCTCGAGATCCAGGCTTCCTTCTTCCTCTCCCTCTCGACCCCCTTGCCCTGTGTTATGTACCTTGCGAAACCCGGCCGAGCTTCTCCACGGCAGACGATATACTACATAAACTATACACTATATATATACATAGTGCAAACTATATATATATATATATATATATATATATATATATTGTTATATGTGTATGTTCAGCGGTATAATACGAGTACGCTACTTCTCGTTCCTTCTCCAGTTTCTCTTCGACTACCGGAAAAATTCTCTTCCCTCTTTGACTTTCTGCAACTGTTGCGGCGAGGATTGAAACGAGCTGGAGACCACAAAGACCGTGGAGCCGGAGAGGGCGACGCGAGCGGCAGGTCTCCGAAGGTTCGAGAGAGATATTTCGACGAGTACTCGCCGCGTCTCGGGTTTACATCCTTGGCCCGTTCGATACCCTTGTGGACTAAAAACGTAATGAAATCAGCGTTTTTTTCTCGTTCTCTCTGTGCATTTTTTTCTTTGGTCCGCGTTTCGTTTGTTCTTTCGGACTTTGTACTTTGCTTCCTCGTTCCGCTCGTGAAAGAATCGGTGTGAACCGTTGCGTTGCATAATTCTTTGCCGCGCATCCGGAGGATCGAAGGAATACAAAGAATGAGGCGGAGATGGAAGGTTGAGGAGCCAATTGGAATAATCAAATCCGTCCGTATCGCATGCTAATTTTAAAGTCGTTGAATTATTTCGTAGACTAAAATGCAATAGATCCAATTAAAAGAAAAAAGCAGTTTCATTCAGATCGAGCGTGGAATATATATATATGTTTTTTAGACGGAAGTCGTTAGAATAAAATTAAATTTATAATTGTTTCATTTGCTTCACGCGGCAACATAGAACCGACCTTGAAACGACTTTTTTTTTCTTCGAGTGATAACGAGGATATTATCACATCCGGACAAAAAATGAATAACAATGAATAACAAAAATGAATAACAATTCATCAAATAAATTTTTATTTCTCTTTATTTTCATTTTATCAAGAAAATTATAAATGTTTTTTTTTAATGTGGACCATTGAAGCTTTTACCATTAAGTTGAATTATTCCGAGTGATAAGAAAATTAATAAAAATTCAGTGAATCTATTTTAATGTTTTCTCGCTTCATTTTATCAAGAAAATGAACAATTTTTTTTTTAACTCCCGACTGACCGCTAGGGCAAAAAAAGACGGGAGTTATGCGTTTCACGGCGATCGCGGGACTTTGCGCGTTTCCTTGGTATCCAGTGTTCTTCGAATCGAAAAAAAATCTCTTGACAAAATTTGGCAAGTAGTTTCTTTGAATCGTGGTCTGTGTCTTTTTTCAGGTTTTGTTACGATGCGATGCGATTTCACAGAGATAAAGACTTTTCGGAGAAAATAGTGTTTGTCCATATCGACATTTCAGCGAGATATGCCGCCATCTTTTGCCTTTTCACCGTGTATCGCAGCTAATTTCACAGTGGCTCAATGCACGATCTCCCGAATCTTATGCGTTTCGCTACGAATCAGCTGCGAACACTATATACATACTGTGATTTTTTTTTTCATTATAATTTTTTTTTTCATCATAATTTTTTTTTTTCATTATAATTTTTTTTTTTCATTATAATTTTTTTTTTTCATTATAATTTTATTTTTCATTATAATTTTTGTTTTTAATTAATTTTAATTTTATAATTACGGTGTTTCGTGCGCGATAAGTGTGTGAATTAACTATATTCGGTGTAAAATAATAAGTAAGGTTAAGTGCGTAAAAAAAAAGAGGTTGAAAAATTCTCTAAAACTCCGAAATACTTGACAGAAAGAGCTTGAAAAAAAAAAGGAAACAATTTGATCGATAAAACAATAATTCTATAACAAAGTTCATCGAAGACAAAATTGTTCCAAAGAGCAAAAAATTTTTTTTATCGACCGTCGAAGCTTCACCAATGCATTAAATTATTCCGAGCGAGCCGGCACGGTAGGAAGCGGGTATAGGAAGTGTGCAAAGAGCGTCGGATTCTCGCCGGTCGTTCGATGGCGATTTCTGGTTATACGAAAGCGCGCCCGCGGGACGACGAGAGAGCACGGCCGTCGACGGCGTCGTGAAGTTCATTCACACGGCCCGTACTGCCGCTTCGCTCTCTTCGTCTCGCTAAATATAATATGGCGGTTATAGCCTCCCCTCCCTTCCCCTCTCCGCCTTCCTCCTCCTACTACTGCCTACTACTAATATCACTTTGCTTGGCCATTGCGTTTCACCACTGCCGAACACAGAACTCGTCTTCTTCTCCCACTCCTCGACTCTCTTTCCCGCTTCGTCGTTGTGTCCCCCTAATTCAACGCCCCTGTGATTACGCCTCGACCCCTCTCGTCGCCTCCCCCCTCCACTCTCCCACGATCGTGCTGCGTTCCGTTCGTCGTCCGCTGGCCCGATCCCGTACGCCCACAGGATCTGACATCGTCCGCTAATATAACAACCGGTACAGCTGCGACTTGTTAATATCGTTATTGATATTATCGCACTTTTCGCGCTGGCGTAGACCGGTGCGCGCGGGCGCCATTATACTTGCACGCGATTTTTACAACGCGCATGCGCGATCTCATAGGACCACTTGTTCGCTCTAATCTGCATTACCGACCGTGACGTGTAGACGCGCAGACAAAGGCGAGAGTAAGTTCGTAGGGAAATAATCGAATGAAAATTCACATGGGATGATTTGTTTGAAATTAAAAAATAACACAGGATATTTTCTTTTAAAAGAAAAAAATGCTGGTTGTTTTTGAACGTAGGATTTTGTTTTTGGTCTGGGATTTTGTATTACCTTGAGATGTAAATACTATCGTCCGTAATATAACATTCAGTGCAGCTGCGGCTTGTTAATATCGTTATTGATATTATCGCACTTTTCGCGCTGGTCTGCCGGCATAGACCGGTGCGCCGGGCGCCATTATACTTGCGCGCCATTTTTACAGGGCGCATGCGCGTTCCTACGGGACGATTCGTTCGCTTTACTCTGCGGTACCGAGCGGGATGTTCTAAACAGGGATACAGATATGAGAAAATTCACACGTTTTCTTTTAAAAAATAATTAAAAAAAAAATCACTGTTCGTTCTTGAATGCACAATTTTGATTTCAGTTTAGGACTTTATATGTGTCCTTCAGACATAAATAACATACTTTGGTATTGTATCGTAACTGTGGCTTATAAACGTTTGCCCTGGGGCATGATTGGTTGCTGAGCGAAATGTAATTCTTTTTTGAGACGATTTTATTGCCTGCGGTAATTTTTTACATTTAGATCTTGACATTTTTTTTGTTCCTGCAATAATCTTCTGATAAATTGAACCCTGTCGAGTCTGTATCTCGTTACAGGCACATAGCCGCATTTACGCTTGGAATATCGTATTTCCAATACCGTTGTCGATGTCACGAAGCGTGTGCGAGACGATCGAGCAAAAATTCTCCTCGCTTCGCTGCACCGATAAGATTGTTCTTTCGACTTGTCGACGAGGGCCGCTCGTTGCTTTCCCGAGATCCTCGAGTTTCAAGGTCATTCAATTATTTTCTCTTCATTCGCCGAGTTGATCGGAGTTCACAACTTTACTCGAGCAATATTCTTTCATTCTTCCACGGTTTTTTCGTCTCTGCAAACATTTCATTATTTTAAGCTCCATTGAAAAAATTAAATTATATAATAAAAATAAACATTTGCTCCTTTGGAGGATTTATATAAAGATTCTTAACTCGGGAGCCTTTGATTTCAAGAGCCCAGACTCTCTAATACCTCGATTCCGAACTCGCCCTTATCGCGACTTTCTCGACTCAAGAAAAATTCAAATTTTTCTTTAGCTCTATAAAAAAACAAATAAAAAACATCTATAAATGTGTAACAAAATGTTGCTCATTTATAGGATTTATATGAAGAGCCTTTGCTTTCGAGCTGAGAGCTCACACTCCCTAATACCTCGATAAAGAACGGGCCCTTATCACGATTTTCTCAACTCAAGAAAACTTAAATTTTCTCTTCAACTCTATAAGAAAAAACCAAATAATTTTTTTATTTTTTATTTCAAAAGATGTTGCTCCTTTGCAGGATTTATATAAAGATCCTTCGCTCGAGAGCCTTTGCTTTCGAGCCGAGAGCCCAGACTCCCTAATACCTCGATTCCAAACGGGCCCTTATCCCTTTGGGCCCCACGAAAGACGAGAAGAATAAGGAGAAGCAGAAGAAGAGTCCACGGAGGCCATTAAACTGTCTACGCGAACTTCGTCGGGCCGGCGGGGCGCTGAAGGGGCGAGGGAGGGGGGGGGGGGCGCCGAGAGAATTCTTACAACGCGATAGCTTGCTCGCCGCTGCTTCTGCCTCGTCGGCCTACCTCAGCCCACCTCCTCGGGAGTATTTCTTTATTTTTATTATTTTTTATTTAGTTTTTAATTCTCTCTGCGTTCTCTCTTCTCTCTCTCGTTCCCTCTTCATAGGATCGCACGACCCTTTTTTTATTCCTCATCCCGCCGCGGCCGCTGGCCCGACATTGGCGCGACCCTGAGAAGGGTTCGATATCAAATTCTGCACATTAAACTTATGAGAGTAATAAAAAAAAATTGCTCGCAAGTAATCGATCGCTGTAAATGCAATAATTTATTAATGCTTATATTTTTTTTCTACATAAATAAATGGTATTGTTGAAGGAAACTAAACGGCGATTTCGATGCGATCGAAATATACACTGTAAAAATAAATTGTCAATTTAATGTACTGGAACTTGAATTTGCTTGCATTTCTTACATCAATTGAACATTAACGACCTTTTCTGTAAAATAAAAATACACGATATTAAAATTACGAACCTTTTATCCGAAATTTACAAACATTTTCATTAAAAATAAAAATGTTACTGTAAAATTGCAACGCACATGTTTTTTAAATTTCAGAAACAGTTTATGTAAATGAACCTCCAATACCGTTCATTCATTTGTTACAACATTTTTTTTATAGTGTCTCGACGCCAAGTTAAAAGACATCGAGACAGACCGTGTAGTTATACGCCAGAGTAGCATTTTTCCGAGGCTAAAAAAATGACAAATTGAAAAAAATCGGAAAGGAAACTTTTTTATGCAATTTGAACACTGTAAAAAAAAATTCATATGAAATTTAGTGAAACGGACCGGAAGTTTTTATGCAAAAACTGGTATATTAAATTTCATGTACAATTGTGACGAAAAATTAATGTTCAGCGTATTAAAAACATTGGGAATATTTAATTTTTTAATAATTCACACTAATTTTACTATGAAAGTACTTTAACTTCAATAATTCACTTTAATTTCAATGAAAAAGTATATTAATCGTTCATCAAAATAGTACGTTAAATTTAATGTACCAGTTTTTGCATAAAAACTTCCAATCCGGTACATTCTAATTTACAATTTTTTTTTACCGTATATATTACATAATATACGTACAAGCTTCCCAAAAAGCCTATGCACCCTTTTTTGGTCCAGAGACTCATGAAATTTTGTCATTAAAAAATCCGTAATACGATTTTAGCTTGCATATTATATATATATATATATATATTTGTCTATTTAAGGGATTACAACACAACAATTATTTTAATGAATTTTTTTTTTTTGTTTGCAGGTACGTTGTGTCTTCACGAGGAAGATGGTTCCAGTTGGAGTGCCACTGATCGAAACAATCTCGACAAAACCGAGAGAAAAAAAGAATGGAAATTCTGAGACGGAAGACGAAAAAGAACGAAAAAAAAACCATTCGCGAAAGAACGAAAAACGCTGATACTGAGAGACGCAGCTACTTGATGACACTAACCCGTAGATCCGAACTTGTGGGCTATTTTATATGCATACCGCAAGCTCCTATCTACCGGTACATGTAGTCAGGCCGGCGTTAAAGAGTTTCCCCCTCGTCGCCCTTCGTGATCCCACGTGCTGCCCCCGTGCGTTACGCTTAACTCTCTGCACGCCCGACGCGCACGATGCTTCTTCCCTCGATCTTCGCTTCGCACAAGCCCAACTCGATACGCGGCTCAACAGTATCAAAAAAGAAAAAAAAAACAAGAAAACAACGATAATCGAAGCGTAAGATCAACGAAGTTTTCGCTCAATTAGCCGAGACGACTTAAATCATCATTTTACGATCTCTTTAAACCCAACGTTAATCCTTCATCGACTGTATAATCACACAAATTTATATCGTCGACATTAATCGATCGTTCCTCCAGAGTGCTTTAAGTATCGATTAATTATCCTTAATTTCATCCATTAATTTTATTATTATTAATGGATGATATTATTATTATTTTATTATATTAATTTTATTATTATTGTCATTATTATAATTACTAGTATTGTCGTTGTTATCATTATATATAGTAAAAAATATCACTGAATTAACAACAGCGGCGACGCCTGGGTGAGGTAGTAGGTTGTATAGTTGGGAATGGAAAATTCGCAGATATGAAGTCCACTGTACAACTTGCTAACTTTCCCGGTCGTCGGCGCCACGTCGTTGGATCTCCGAACGGGCATCGGTCCCGTCGACGAGGGCGCTATATGGCTGGACCGCGAGACGATAATCGTTCTCGGGCCGTACGAGGGACACGAGCTTTGAGGGAGCTCGGAGGGTCGAGTTAAACACTCTGGTGGGTATGGAGAGGGATCGAGAAATGAAAGATCTCTTTCGAAGCTTAAAGGGCGAAAGATACGAACGAGAGCTAAAGATAGAGATATAGTGGAGATGCGAGAGAATGAGAGACAGAGAGACAGAGTGCGAGAGAGAGAAAGAGAGAGAGTGTGAGAAGCACAGAGAAAAGGGCAATGGCGGGCAGGCGATGTAAAAGCCTGCCGCTTCGCCGGTTCCCTGAGACCCTAACTTGTGACGTCGCGTCTGATATCTCACAGGCTAGATTCTCTGGTATTGGCGATGAGTTCTGCCGTGTCGTTGTTGTTGTTTCTTAGCCGGTCGAACGAGAGAGAAAGAGAACACGTTTTATCGACACCGTTTATAAATAAAACTCTGTCGAAGACTGTAAAGAGTCGAGAAAAATTGAGAGAAAGGAAAAATATATAATAATTGAAGACGCGAAAGAAAAGCGCACGAGAGATCGAAAGCGTTCGTACCCGGTTGACCTTGATACGCAGGCTCGTTACAATCGTCACTAAACTTTACAACTTCCACCGCAAAAAAAAAAAAAAGAAATTACGGCAAAAAATTATATATACGATGATGCTGTCCGGCAAGCCGATATCAACGCTCGCTTCGTCGATAATTATTTTCTTTTCTATTTTCAGATGTACTTTGTTCTGGTGCCTTTTTTTTATTTCAGACTTCGTCAGCGTTCGTCCACCGGTTGGGTGTTTTCTCATCGGAATCACATTTGCAACGTCGCCGATAATTTTTTTTTTTTTCTTCGTATATCGCATTAATTATTTTGTATCTCAATATTATAAAAATACAGAATTAAAATGTATACACCATATATAATATATATATATGTATAGTATAACGCCGTTGTAAACATATTTTTTTGTAACACTTCGATCAAACATCGTTAATTTTCGCAGCATATATATAAATCTATCTGTAAACCACTGTCTCTATGTAATACATTTTTTTTTCTATACATAGCCGGATATTTTTTCGTATCCTTTGTGTCGCGTCGCCGAGCCCGTCGGGGCTGTCGTGTTTGGTTTAGAAATCGTGGGATTTACGGAGCGAGGCCACGAGAAGAAATTACCACTTTTTGTATGTAGTTATGTGTGCACTGTTTTTTTTTTTTCAAAGAAGACGATCGACAGATCCGCGCGTTCTCGTGAGCGAAGAGAGCGCGATAAAAAGTATCTTCAGCCCTCGTCGACGAGTCTGCTGAGTTCGTCGACCGAACTAGAAGAAATTACCACTTTTCTATGTATGTAGTTACGTGTATGCATTTTTTCCGTATGTATGTAGTTATGCGTATGCACTTGTTTTGTATGTATGTAGTTACGTGTATGCACTTTTTTTTTAAGAAGACGATCGACAGATCTACGCGTTCTCGTGAGCGGAGAGAGGACGATCAAAAGTATCTTCTGCCCTCGTCGACGAGTCTGCTGAGTTCGGCGGCCGAATAGCCAAGGAGCTGTTTGAGATCGCAGACGAATTTGTAAACGAATCTCTTTCCGTGGACCTTCGATATCATGTCACCGTCGTAGTAGTATCGAAGCGCGCGGCTGAGCTTCTCGTAGTTCATCGACGGCTTGTTCTTCCGGGCGCCCCAGAGCTGAGCCACGGCTTCCGGCTGGTTCAGCTTGAATTCGCCCTCGGTGCCGACCCACCGGATGGCGTCCCGATGCTCGCGGTCGGTCAGCAGCTCGAGCAAAAATTGCCACAACTGGATCTGACCGCTGCTCACCGTCCGACTCGCGAGCGTTATCGGCGAATTCTCGGCGCTCGTCAACGGCGTGCCGACCAGACGAGTCTGCTGAGTCAACACCGCGCGGGACTTCGGTGTCTTCAGGTTACGGACCTTCAACGACTTGTCCCCCGGGGCGCTCTCGATGGAAGTGTTCAGAATATCCTTCTGGACTACGGCTGCGAACGACAATTAAAAAATAAACACTTACGCTGATCGCTCGTTAACGATGTTATGATTAATGTTGTTACAGTATAAAATAATAAAGAAATTAAATTGTACAAATGTTTTCTGTATAGGACAAGTTTCCTGGTGATTGAAAAACGATAAGGTGGATTTTTGTCGTAAGGATTTCTCGACACTGTAAGCTATGATGGTTCGGGTAAAGGAACGAAAAATAATGTCCGAAAAACCGATTCGGAACGGATAAATGTAATGTATAGAATCTATTGGTTTTTTTTTCTTTCTTTCTAGGACGAAGTTGCTGATCCAATAAAATATAAACGCACCAACGAATTTGCATTTTCTTATTTTTTTTGTATTATTTTTGTATTTGTACTTTCTGTATATGACAATTTCCCGGTGTTTAAAAAAATTATAAGATAGATTTACAGATGTGCCGTGACGGTCATTTTTGTTCGGGGTCACTAATATGGTCAAAACAGCGTAAAAAATCTATCTAGTTAGGACTTGACCGTAATTTTTTTTTGTCATAAATTTTGTCAACTTTTTAGCACTCTAAGTTGGTCTCAAACAAATTTTTATTCCTTCTTGATTTCGTAATCATTCGTATTTCCATTTTTTTTATTACTTATTTCATCAATGAAACAATATTATACAATGAATGCGAAATTATTTTTTTCTGTTTAACGAGATTGGCACTTTGTTGATTTTTAAGTCAGGACTGTGGAGGTTTTTAGAATTAATGTCGCTGTTGTCGCAGTGCGGTCATTTCCGGACCCGTCAATTGATATAAAAATGACCCGTCGCAAAATCGTCGCTCATCTCTAGGTAGGTTCGTCGCATGGACTACAATGGATCCGGTAAACGAATGAAAAATAATGTCAACGATTCGAAACGGACGATTGCTGTTTTTTACTTTTCAGAACCAAGTTAACCGATCGAATAAAAGACAAACTCACCGACGAATTTGCATTTTCTCAGTAACTCGAGATGCGTCCAGAAAACGTCGCCTGGATCGAGGGGTACTTTGGATTGAAATTCCTCGAGGGTGAGGTCGCACAGCTGCGCGCCCGTAATGTTCCAATCGGCGAGTCTGAGCGAGACAAGATTGAATTGTCTCACCGCCCACTGAAGCCAGTGTTTCACATGGGTCTGCGACCAGTCCTTCGGATCGGCCGGGATCTTCAGTCGTTCCTGCACAATACAATAGAGCGTGATGCGAAATATCTCATAATTTTTCCAAAAAATCGAAATTCCATAAAATCCTATCGCTTGGATAGATTTTGAACAAATTCAATACCAAAGGTCTTTGATCATATAATACACTGTAAAAAAAAATCGTTTGAAAATTAATGTACGGTATTAGAAGTCTTTTTCACATAAACTGTTTCTGAAATTTCAAGAACATTTGCGTTGCAATTTTACAGTAAAATTTGTATTTTTAATATGTGGTATTTTTATTTTACAAAAAAGTACATTAGTTCAATTAATGCAAGTAATGTAAGCAAATTTCAAGTTCCAGTACATTAAGTTTATAATTTATTTTTGCAGTGTACTATGTTTGAATGCAGTTTTAGGACGATAACTGTTCAAACATTTTAAAATCGCGTAAAATCTCGAACCGGGCCGCAATGAAAATCGCACCACAGGAAGCCACGTGACCACTTTACTGGTGTACAAAATTTAATCTCACTATCCCAAAACCGTTTCCGAGTTATAGCCGTTTTAAACGATGTGAATCTGTCAGACACACACGCACGCACACACATACACGCTAGCAAAAAAATTTATTTCTCGACACGTTTTCGACTATTCCAAGTACTCTGGGAGTCAAATCTCGATTTTTTTTTTTTCCAATGAAGCATAGATTCCTTTATGAGGAAGCAAAAATTGCAACAAAATTCTCACCTGTTCCTGTTTGTATTGAGCATCTACCATCCACCTGATCACATTTTGTTTGCTGTCTTCTTGAGGCACTGGTGCTAAGAAAGAAAAGTGACATAAAATATTTTTTTTAATTGCAACACTTGTTTTACAAAAACTATCAGACATTCTTTTATTATTATTATTTTTTTAAATGTAAAACTCACAGGTACTCTCTGCGCCTTCTACATAATCGTCTGCAGGTTTCAAGACGTCTACAATGTTTATGCGTCTCTGAGAGGCCTTTATCTGGATGTTTACCTGCACCAGGCCTTCGCCCTGCACGCATTGGTCGACCAGATTTTTGTGACCTTCCAGCTATAAAAAAACAACATTTATTTTCCAACCGATCTTTCGGTAACGAGTGTAAACATTTTTGGATATCGACCATTTGAGCGTCTTGAAGCCAAAACGAGTAATCTATCAATTCTACGCCGAGTCTCTGTTCCAAGAGATTTCTGAGAGTGGAGAGAGGCTCCCGGATGTCCATGTGTTGCATCAGAATCCCCTCGTTGCAGTCGTCTCCGTTGGTCGTGCCTTCCAGCGCGAAGCTGGGCTCGACTTCGAGGTCGGAGCTCTCCTGTTGCATCTGGGCCATAAGGTCGTCGTCCTGCGAGAGGATGCCCTCGGGTTCCATTTTAATTCGCTTTATCATCGCGTAATCGGAATCGTCGTCGGGGTCGAAGCTGCGGGAGTAGGAAAAAAAAACGATCGTTAAGATTTATCGATCGTGAGAAATCGGAGCGCAGCTACTGGCCTCGATCTCCCGACCGTCCATAGAAATTATATGTAGTGAGTCGGGACGATGAGTCACGCATTCGCGAGAGAGAATTATGAATTTCGTCACAAACTTCCGGTTCTCCTAACTGTTCGTAGGTTAAACCTTCGTAAAGTTCGAAACCGGATGTTGGCTACCTTTTCTCGGAACTCTTCCGGTGGCCGCCGCGATCCATGGTCGAAGAACGCTGAACACACCTCGACGAACAAAACAATCGTATCTACACGGAGACCGTGTTTTTTTGCACTCTCCTGTGTCCACGCACTATCGTAAAACAAAACAATTCACAGTCGCGTCATCGTAAAATGACACGGCCATTGTTGCGCATGCGCACACGTCTACGGTAATTGGGAATCCTGCGAGAAGCCCCGAGGCCGGATCTTGCGGAAACGTCTACAACGGAAAGCTTGTCCGAGTCGGAGCGGCCGATGAAAAAATCGCGCAAGTCTTGTTCCCAGATAGACGAGCGCCACGAAAAGTAGCAGTTGGTGCAATAATTGCAACATGTGCTGCACATGTCGCAAATATTGCTACTTTTCATGGCACTATCTGGGTTTGCATGTTAATTGTTTTACACTTTATTCGGACGATCTCTAGTCAAAGATATCATCGTATGCTTTTACACTATCCCTACACAGTGAAAAAAGTTTGTACTTTTTACAATACTTGTTGTCCAGAAACGTTCACAATTTTTTATTTGTTGATTTTCCGATTGCGCTAGTTTCACAAACAAAAGTACAAACTGAAATTGTTAATGACACGGAAAATAAGCCCTGATAGAGACAAGCGCCACGAAAAGTAGCAGTTGGCGCAATATTTGCGACATGTGCAGCACATGTCACAATTATTGCGTCAACTGCTGCTGAGAGGACAGGTTTTTATATATAAACCGAAGCAAACGAGCTTGTCACTTATTTAACAGAATTATTGTTACGAAACTTTGGTATTTCGATTTTACGAAATTATTTTTTACAGTGTATAAAGAAAAAACATCGTTAGAATGTACGGCAGCCGGGAGCGTTTCTTTCGTCATCCCAGAGTTCATTTTTTCGGTCTTGAAACTTTATTGGATCCGTGGATCGGCGTACAAAGTTTAAACGAAAACTTTCGTACGCGGAACAATTGTCCCTCATCCACGAAGTTGCGTAACTTTTTCACGTGACGTTCGCGAATGATAATTGTTAAATCAACGGGAACAAGAATCCGGGAGATTCGTGGACAAGAATCTTTTCTATCGCGCATAGAACTTTCCCCGCGACTTCCCATAGTTCCCTAGTCTCGTGTTTGTCGCCCTGCCCGACTCGTGCACTGCCATCGTGGCCAGTCGGGCGCCCGTCGTCCCGAGAAACAGGCTGCTATTCGCGGACCGTTCGGGAATCCTTAATCGCGATGGACTTCACTCGACGTCGAGAAGACGTCGGGTCTCCGACCGGCAGGAGCGTACCGAAAAAATGCGTGAGTGCTCTCCGGTCTAGTATCGACACGAGTACGAGTAATATAAAATTAAAATAAAAGTATATTGATATGCATATACATATATCGATGCATATACATGCACTTATATTAAATAATAATAATAATTATTATTATTCTATTCCATATTTTTATATTTTTTATTAATTTTTTAATTAATTGAATCCAACATATGTTACCTAATTTATTCTCATTCGTAACTATTGTTATTAATAATTTAATTTTCTATTTGTTCTGAAGTTAGAAAAGAACACATATATGTGATCACACACTAAGTCATATAGCTTTTGAAATGTTCTATTTTTGATCAATCTGTAAAAGGAGCAATGCGTTAATAAATTACCGATAATAATAATGATAATAAACTACTCACAACCCCAACATCTATTAACCATAGAGTTCATCAGAGACAAATTCTGGAAAACGCGCGGGTTCAATTATCGCAGAGTCAGTCATCAGCAACTACAAATGCTGTACGCCACTGCAGTCCCTTTCCCATGTGACAAGCATTCAGGAGAGTACTCGCCAGAGCGACACAGCTCCGCGAAAGCATTCTGAAAGAATTCAGCAGACAACTGTTTCTACACACGCTCCGTTCATTGGTGGAAGCTCGGTTCTGGACTTCGCCATTGGTGGAGGCAAGCATGTGTGGAATCGGTTCGTGGAGGAATAGTGGGCAGCCCAGTAATCCTCAACAAGGCAGCGAACCATCCAATACAGTGGAAGCTGAAACCGAAATTCAAAGGCCCATTGGCCAGTTCGGTGGCAAGTTCGGTGTACGCCCGTGGCCAATGCACGCAGAAGACCCCTGCAAAAAAGAGAAGGCGAAGCAGGTCGACGGGAGAACGGAGAGATATGCGTAGAGGGATCTCCCCTTGGCGTGTTGAACGATTACGGTGATTCCTGACAATTCTTCGCAACGTGCTGTCGTCGAACGTCAATAGGAACCCAGCAAAAAGTTACACAAGAATAATTTTAAAAAATTTACGCCAGCGTCATAGTTTCTCGAGCGCACAATTAATTGAAACACAATCTCGTCGAAAAACCATCCATCGATCACATGCGTGCGAGGCAAGATTTTTAATATTAACCAACGAATGGATTCCGAATCGCCGTTGCCAGCTAAGAGGTTGCGCGCATCGCTGAACGGTAATTTTCAGGTAACGGAATGCATAAGGGAATTCAAATTGCCGAGGCAGTTTCCGAGCATGGTGACGAAGCCGAGCGCGGATGTAAACAGAGAGAAGGTCGCGAGACAAAATTATCACGCGCCCGCCGTCGCCGCGCTGCCGAAGGTGTCTTATCCAGCGAAAAACCTTCAGACCAAGGACACGACCTTGGTCCCGAATCTGATGCGAAAGATAAAGCTCAAGGCCAAAGACGGCAGGGATCTGGGTGAGGTGAATGTCCAGCATCTGCCGCAGAACATTCACGGAAAGACCATATGCTTGTCCAAGAATGGCGTCAAGCACCAGCCGGAGCTCGTTCAGGTGGCGGAGAAATCCAAGGGCATAACGCTTGGAGTTCTGACGCCGGTGAACGTCGTGAAGGCTAACGTGCCCATCATGTGCACGGCGGAGGGCAACGTACCGTCGATGACGTGCGTCACTAAAATCGACAACATCGGTCGTGAACGAGAACCCAAAAAAGTGACGATCGTGGATCAGAAAAAATTGTCCACCGTTACGGATTCCCAGGGCAGGCCACAAGTGCTCGTCTTCCAGTCGGGCAAGAGTTGGCACATGGTCAAGGTAGCCTCGGCGACGCCTCCCACGGTCGTCAAGGCAGCGCAGGGGAAAAAGAGCATTGTGGTGGGAAAATGGTCCCAGTCACCGAAGGTCGGTAAAGTCGCTGCAAACGGCGGGCAAAATCAAATATCGTCTAGCGCATCGAGCGTTCATACTTCCGGGGAAGTATCGTCTACGCTGGCGAGCAAAGCAACGAACTCCAACCAGTCGAGCATGGTCGTGAGAAGATGGTGGCAGTCGAGGACGCCGGACAGCACGACGGACTCGAGCAAGACGAGATCGCCCGGCGGGTTCGAAGGGAGCGAGACGTCGAAGCCGAAGATCGAGGTTTGCAGAATTTTCGGACCTTCGAACGCGAAGGAAAATTCTCACGCTCAAACTAGATTACAGGTGGAGAGTGGCAAATCGGCTTCGACCGGAAGCGATTCTTCGTCGCAGAAAAGTACTCCGCTGAAGCAGGATGTGATGGTCGTCTTGCCGGGCGACAGTTCAGTCTCGTTGGACGAGGAGTCTGGCGGAGATACGTCGGGCTGCTCGGTCGATAACGCGGGTGGCGCATGGAGAAGAAAATCCTTGGCCGGTAACGGCGGCGACGGTCCGAAACACTCGAGGTATCTCGCGTCTGCGAAGAGAGAGGAAAGAAAATCGGTCGATAATCGAGACAAGGAGGAGAACACACAGCTGAGCATCCTGGAGAGAGCCCTGAGCAGCGTTGAGGACGAGGAACTTCGAGCGAGGGCGCTGAAGGTGCTGGCCGAATGCGGCATCGGCATGGAGAGGCTCGTGCCGATAAAACCGGCCTCCGATAAGAGATCGGTAAAGGACAGCGACACCCAGACGAGCGTATTCGGCCTCTGGGATCCCGAGGAGTTCGTGTGCGTGCCGAAAGACGCTCTGGGCGTTCAGAGGAAAAGACCGATCGTTCGGCAACCGCCGCTGAACGTCGCGAACGTCGTCGGCAACGCGCACTCCCAGGACTTGATGTTCCACGGTTTCGAGAGCCCGAGCTGGTCGATGCACTCGGACACCGTGCTGAACGACTGGGTCGGCGACTATCTCAAGGACAGCGATGCCGCCACTCTGGTGCAAAACATGCTCGAGAAAAGCAATCACAATCCCGTGAGGCCCGAAGTCGTCGAGCAGCTCGAGGAGGACTTCAACACTTACAACAAATACGACGAGGATGGATTGTTGAACATTCACAGAGCGGTAATCGCCGATCAGCCGAGGGCTGTTCTGAGGCACCTCAAGGTCTTGAAAGCCTGCCGAGAGTCCGTCGATTTGCAAACGGCCGAGGGAAAGGTGAGCCATCGACGCTCTTGTCCTTGTTTCTATTAACCCTTTACGTACGGCATCTTCGCTGAGCGATTTCGCACGATTCGGCCGGGATTCTCGCTCAGCGAGTACGTGTATTGTGCGGTATAAAAATCACTATATTTCATAAAATATTCATATAAAAATAGGAAAAAATAGTCTTTGAAAAGTAGGTGATGTTCACTCGATTCAGCGAGTACTTACATTGAGCGGTATAAAAATCGTTGTATCTCAAAAAAATATTGATGATATAGAAATTCGGAAAAAAAAAAAATACAAAATATTGTATTTCTGTAAAATAATATTTTTATAGTCGATGTACAGTGCGCTATTCTTATTAGGAATTAATATTTCGAAAACGATAGTAAGATTTCATTACTTTATTAATTGTGTTGCATTTCTTGATTTTTCGTACAGACGAGTTTGGAGCTGGCGGTCAGCTGCAAGGTTTCACTGAAGATCGTTAAGATATTGTTGGAACACGGAGCCCAGCCGACGAGCAGTGACGCGGCGCACGACTCCGCGTTGATCATCGCGAGTAAAAAATCGCTTCCCGTTTTATTGGAACTCATTCCTTTCGTGTCGCTGCGAGCATCGCTGGATAACTACGGATCTGCGGGTTTCGCGGCTCTGCATCACTGCGCGCAGAACGGCGACGAGGCCGGTGTCAAAGCGCTGGTTCGAGCCTCGGCGAACATCGACCTGCGGGACGGCAGGTCCGGCAGAACTGCGCTCTTTCACGCTGTGGAAAACGAGCACATGGAAATCGCGCAAATACTTCTGGACAATGGAGCTCAGCCAACCATCACGAATTATTCCGGGCAGTGTGTCGCGAATTTGATCGACGAGAGCAAGCACTTTAGCTTCGCCGAAACGTTAAATCGACTTGCCAAATAGTTCGGAGGAACAAAAAAATGAACTTTAGAGTATATAAACTTTTCAGAGCTGGGACCTTTGTCAAATACCGCTAGTTGATCGATTTACTGAAAAAAACAATGGTTAAAAAAATTGTAACCGCCGTCCCTTTACCTATCCGGTGAGTCGGATGTTACAGTTGTTTTTTGATCGACATCTGACTGAACCATGATACCACTTTTTTGTACACTCTACGGAGTCTAGGAAATATTTATAGTAGATGAGAGAAATCGAATACCGTGGAAATCATAAGTACCTTCATACGTAATGTGGATGACGAAAATCGCCTTTATACATAAAAACATCTAGGAAATTATTTGAAACTTATTATAATGTACAGTTGTATCGTAAAGATGCGTTAACTTATACGAGGATTGTTCAAGCCCTATTCGAAGTAACTGATCTCGAATTGTGTCTTAAGAGAGCTTTCAAGGGATTTTAGTATTAAGTATTTTAATTATACTCGATAAATCTTGAATTAATTCGTTAACTGGTTTTTTTTTATTTAACAATCATTGCGGATGGAGTCCGGGACAGCGCCGTGATCACCGGAAGTGCGTGCGAAAAATGGAGCACACGTTATTAAGGCTTATTTTTATTGCTTGCGAATCATTTCAGGTAATCCTGTATATTACACTGTACAGCAAAAAAAGAAAAAAGTTCTGAACGAATGATCGATTGTGGTACCAACCCTTTTTTCTTTCTCACCAACACGTACGGATCATTGCAATACCGAAAGTTCAAACAACTTCGGTACTTATCGGAAGAATCAGCGGGATAACAAGCTGCGCTCACATTTGAGATATTGATAAAGTTTGAGGAACGTTGCTATTAACAATTTTAATATAGTCGCTAAATCTTACATTATTTTGTCGATTGATTTTCTATTTTTTTTAAACAATCATTCCGGATGAAGTTCGGGAAAGTCCGGTGATCCCCGGAAGTGCATGCGAAAAATGGAGTACACGGTATTAAGGCTTATTTTTATTGCTTGCGAATAATTCCAATTAATCTTGTATAGTATAGCCAAAAAAAGAAGACCAAATATTCTGAACGAGTGATCGAGGATCGAAGATGCTACCAACCCTTTTTCTTTCTTTTGCAGCAGCGCCTACGAGTCATTGCGATACCGAACGTTCAAATAACTCCGGTATTTTTGGTGAAGAGGGTCCAATCAAACTGTTGGAAGAAGAAGAAGAACTCCGGTATTTACCGGAAGAATCAACGGGTTAAGCCGCGCGCGCATCTGCACGCTGCCCGCGCAGCTTCGACACGCGATAAATATAATCCAGCTGTACAAAACATGGCGCAGACTGTTATCGTTCGTTCGAGCTTTTCCATCTAAATTTTGTAAATACAAATTGTCATTAAAACTCGACTACACACGCGCCTTCGCAAAAATGTTAGCGAGACGTTTGCAAACTCTTCTCAGCGCGCGGGAGCGCGCGGCACTTCTTCGATTGTGCTTCGCCGGTTCCCACGCGCAACCCAACCTCCAGTCACTCCTATACAAGACGACAAGCGAAACGATTACCTCGACAATAAAGACAAAAACTCCCCTGACAACTTGCACGACTCGACAATGTCTCGGCGGAAAGTTGAGAAACGATCGAATAATAACGAGAGCTTGTTCGACATTGACCGACGACGATGCGAGCGCGCCGGAGCGCATCACGGAGAACACTTACGCCCGATCAATCCTCGCGAGTTCGAAGCACAATTTAAAATCCCTCGGATCTCCGCTGGAGATCACCGAGAACGTGACCGACGACGAGGCCAAAAATATTCTCGACCAGGATTGGAAAGCCGCGAGCGCCGACGAAACTCTCGAGGCTTTTCGGAGACTCTCGTGCAACGCCAAGATTACGCAGCAGCGGCTCTGCGACGGAAAACACAAAAATGTTCTCACCTCGCTGGCCGCGAAATTAACGGAAATGAGCGACGATCAGCTTCGCAAGATTTACCAATGCTGCCTCGTTTGGGATGATGCTGCTTGGTGTAAATTCGAGGCTTACACGGACCTGTGCGAGGCGATGAACACTGAGTGCACCGAGCGTCTGGCCAACTGGACTCCGGACGAGGCTTTCCTCATGTGCGACTATATGCATCAGCTGAGAATCAACCGAAGATATAAATTTCCCTGGATCGTACTGAAAAAATTTGGCACGAAGCCCAAACGCATGAATCCTGGAAATCTGCTGTACTTCATGTTTCTGCTCAATGTGTGTAGAAAACCGCCTATCAATATGTACGAGATAGAGTACAGGTTCGACAAGATTCTGGACGAATACACGGCCGATGAGCTCGGCGTCGTGGCCATGGGCTTCTTCAAGTCTCAGACCTCTCTGAGAGATCAGAAGATCGTGTCCAGGATACAGGTGAAGGTTCTCGAGGCCATAGACACGATACATGACATCAGTTTCAGCGCTATTATGAAAATAACACGGTAATTTTTTTGTATGGAATTCTCAATATATGTAAGATGCTATTATTTAATGAGATTTTTTTTAAAACTAACATTAGTTAGAGCGCTATAATGAAAAGACGTGGTAATTTTGTTCATAAGATATTTAATGAGATATTATTATTATCTTATGAAAGTGATTACTTTTCAATTTACAGATACAGCACGGGCCTGAAGGATCTAAACCTCATGGAGAAGATTCTCGAGGCGGTAAAACCCCGAGTGCAGAACCTCACGATACCGAGCTTGATTCACATGATCCACGCGGCCGCGTTCGTTCAATTGCACAACGCGGAAGTGACGCAGATGATAATAGAAAGGTGCCAAACGTCAAAATTCGTTTTGCATAAAAAGGCAGACGGTTATAGTCCGTGTTAACGATGATCGATTTTTTACTGTTTGCAGATTCATGATGGACATTGATTCGGCGAGGCTAAAGGATCTTGAGAGATTCACTTGGGCACTGATCATATACAATTACGACGCGGAATTGCCGATATTCGAAAAGATCGTCGAGAGTTTACGGGATCCGAAGCGCGAGACCGAGATCGAGCGGTGAGTTCGCCTCGCATCTGACCGTAAACCCACCGCAGGTTCGAAGTTAAAGAAAACAATTCACCTTCCAGTTTCGCGACGATAATTCCGACGATGATGATGCACCTCTCGATCATAGGGGTATTTCCCATGGACCTGATAAAGAATGTTTTTGATCCCGCATTCCTGCACCGCGTTTACAACAACAACGTGTACAAGATCGGATGGGATTTTTTCGTTCTGGAGTGCAACTTGAAGACGGAGCGGCCCGATTACGAGGGACCCTTTCTGTCCGATAATATTCGACAGTTTCTCGCGAAGGTGATTAATTCGAAAATTACAAAGCCTCTCTGGAGAGCAGTGGCGGAGTGGATCCGCGGTCGGGCACCAATGGATTTTTCTATATGCTTTCGGTAATTCCGGTGGTTCAGAATCCGCTGTAAAACCGTACAGTACAATCCCGTTTATCCAAGGTAATGTAGAAACATCCTAAAAAAGAAGACGAGAACCTGGTTTTCCCAAGCAGACCTTTTGGTGGCTCGCTTGGCGGATGTTTCACAGGAAAGTAGAAGGAAGTTTGGTTGCGTTTGTTCTTAATGGGCGTGAGACCTTCGAGTCGAGCATAAGATGAAGGTTTCGTGTCTGATTCTTTATTACTTAAATGTAATCCCTGGGGAATCGGGATTTACAAAACCACAATACCACAACAAAGCTCTCTGGAGTAACCGAGAGGAACGTGACGTAATCGTGCCATTAATCGTTGCAGAAATTTATTTCGGATCTGATGGCGACGAAACCCTCGAAAGTTCATCCCTCCGACAAATTGATACTGGAAGTAGCGCACATGTGCAAGGCAAGCATTTTCCGCCTGGCAACTTCGGTAACTCAAGTTGGTATTCGATGGTTACTAAGCTAGTGTTTCTTTTTCTTTTTGTTTCCCTATAGTTGGCTCTGGGATGCGAAACGGCGATTCATATAGATCACATTTTGCCGCACTTCGCAAAACCTGATATAATAATAAGTCTCGACGAGAAGAACGAACCGGTCGCGCCGGGGCCGATCTTGTCGAAAATTGCTCAGGGCACGATAAAGCGACCGCCACCGGAAGCCGGCGATCTCCGGTGGATCGCCATCGTTCTCGCTACGCAGAACCAAATGATCAGGCACAGTGGTCAGTACATCGGTGTGCTGATCGCGAAACTTAGGCAGCTTAGGAAACTCGACTACCATCCAATAGTGGTGCGCATAATTGAACCGCAATATTTTTTCTCTTTGCCGAAGACCTATCGACGATATTAAAAATTTTGTTTCAGGTGTCTCACATCCAATGGAAGGCGTTGCCGAATCTCGAGGCCAAGCAAAACTACCTTCGAAGTATTCTGCCTCCGTCTGCCGCTCGTAAAGTTTCGGCTGAGGTCGTTTAATTCTCAATTTACGAGTTACACGGATTACCAACAAATAATCTCAAAAGTTTTCCGGCGGTCGCGACCACCTCTGCATATACTGTACAAAGTGTGCTATGAGTTAACAGTTGCGACTTTGCCTCCCCGAGGCGAAGGTCAAAATACATCGGCACGCGGTTTATTTGTCCGCCGTTCGGATTTTATTCGACGAGTAAAACAGCCGCTTAGACGTTGAAAAAACCGTTGAGGAATTTCTTCGTGTACTCGTAAGTCAAGAAGAGGGCGGCCGTGGCTGGCATCGTCCTGATTAACGTCGGTTTCAGACCGTTGTACAACGCGCCGATTCCCTCCTTTCTCAGGATATCCTTGAAGATCGCCGCGGCCGGTACCCTCAAATTTTGTACCTAAGATACGAACAAAAAGAAATTCAAAGTTAAAAAAAAAAAGTGAAAATCGACATTTTCACAAAGCTTTCTCATTTAATCTACTTTTGTGTACAAAGCTTCTATGAAAAATCATTTTTCGTCATTATTTGGCTTCCTCATAGAGGAAGCTTTGTCGGTATAAGAAAATAATCGCGTTTGAAAAATACAATCACACAAAATCACTAGTTTTGGCAATATTCACTACAAAGGTTCCCTATAAAAATTATAGTTATTCGTCGAGTCGGAGCCATGTCTGATGTATTTTTTCCACTGATCACGAATCAGCGATTTATTCTACTCTTAGCTCAATGTTTGATACGGCAACTCGCGCCAAAAAGGAAATATTAATTCTTCGTAAATTGAAAAATTAAATAGGGACCACCGTTTGTCCCTTTGTGTACAACTTTTTAGCCCGACAGCGCAAAAAACTGTAAGAGCTAGCGTGTGCACAGATTTTATTTAGCCAAGTTCAATTTTAATGACTGAAAGCATTTTGCTAAAAATTTGACCAAACATTGAAGTTAGACAAATTGACTACTTTGTCTAACTTAGAAATTTCAGCTAGTTAGCTCAAAGCGTTCTAAAGTTATAAAACTTTGAATTTTTCGGATCCCCGACAAACACACATCCAGACTTTTTTTCTAAATATGATTTTCCGATGTTTTGGAACATTCTGAACACGTATTCATTAAAATCTCGACATTTTTTTTTTTCACGAAAACAACGCTTTCTCTATGCGGAAGCGCTATTATAAATTTCTGCAACTCACTTGAATTCTACTTTTGACCACATCAGCCGGAAATATGACTAGCCAGAGAACGCTGCCGCCGACCGCACCGGCGACCATCGTCTTCTGCCAGCCGATGTCGTCCCTGCTCTGTCCGGGTTTCGCCAGCAGTTCCCTCGTCGCTTCGTAACCGCCGAAGAAGAAAAAGTATCCGGGCATCTCCCTGGCTATCGTCGATGACAAACCTCTGAACATACCGCTCAGTCCATTCTGCCGGATAATGTCTCTCGTCAGGCCCCACGGTCCTAAACGTTTCTAAAAAAGAAAAAAGAAAAAAATTGTGAATAGAGCTTTAATCAAGTTCACGACGATTTCACATGGAAATGTGCGGACGATTTTCTCAACGGACCACTTGGACTCCAACGACTGCGTTCTGCGATTGAACTTCCCGCATCGCCTGCAGACGACACTTCACCAGCTCCGTCGGACACAGAGTCAGCGACGAGAAGAACGCCGCGAAGAAGCCAGCGCACGCGTTTCCGAGGGAGCTCAAATCCTCCACTTTTTCCTTCCCTGAAGATAGAATAGGAAGATAAGAGATTATAGTCTTCGGGAAGATAGTTTTTTTTTTAATTCTTTTGGTAATGTAAAAATAGGAAATGAGTGGATACCGAGCACGCTGGCGATCGCCTTCTGGCAGCCTCCGTAGGCGACGAACAGGACCGAGTTTTCGGCCACGTTTGCAACGACCGCCGGCACAGTTCCCGCGTACAATCCTCTCGCTATTCCATCGGTTTTCAATGTACGCACGAAACAATCGACCATTCCTCTGTACATGCTCGGGAAAGTTTGCATCTTGACTTTCACCGTGTCCAGAGGCTGGCCCGTGTAAGTTACCGCTATACCACCTGAAGAAAAACAAAACCGATATTTACCAATTGCTATTTTTTATTTTTATTTTTAACATTTCATTTTAACGTTTTCATTAGCAGTTTTGTAGATTTATACGTTTTTCGGTATTAAATATATTTTAATGTGCTGGAAAATTGATGACTCGAGGAGTTTATCGTGCGCGCGACTGCTATCTCAGCTTCACGCTAACAAGAGCACGGTCATTGATGGGGAGATAGGGCCGTGAGCTCTGAAGCTGATAATAACGCGGAGATCGTTTACGAGCGTGGGTATTTCAGCAACGGTGACGCGGAAAGTTTCGTCGCGGCTGCGCGTAATTTGCTTCTGTCGCTCATAATTATATTTTAAAAAATACCATTCATGCAATTTAAACGTTCTTCTTTGGAATTAAATTTTCCATCGTATTTATCTAAACCGTCGATCTCCGATGTCAATTTTCGCAGGTTTTTTTTATTAACGTCCAAAAATTAAGAAAAAAATGTATTATAGAAATGATTAAATTATTATTATTATTTTTATCGTGGGATTATTTTAGTGGAAACATGTATATATATTTTTTGTTTGTTTCATAATTCAAGTGAGCAAATATCAGTTCTTCGATTACGCAAAGTCAATAACACGATCCTGATAAAAACAACAGGAGTCTGTAAAAGTCGGGTGTAGACGTCATTCGGGGTATCAACGAGATCTCTGCACTATATTATCGTGAGAATAACGAGCTGTTTTTGGACCATCTGTGTACCTAAAAAAAAGCGGAAGGGATGTATAAGAAATGTAATGTTCCAACGAAGATCGAAAAGAAACGGATTCTCAAAGATTAATCTACGAAAATGAATATTTCTCGTTACCTAGGGATCCAGCGATAAAGTCGATCAAGCCGGCCTTCAAGTGTTTCACACGTTCGCCCTCACACTCCATAAGAGCATCCATCCCGGTGCAGATTCGTCGAACTTCGTTGCTATTTACGCAGCTATCAATAGCCCATTATTATCGCATATCGCGTAATTTTATGTTTCTTTTAAATAACTATATATACGTCGCACATTCGTCAATCTGTCAGGTTACCAGGCGGCTGGAGAAACGTGTGTAAAAACCGTGAGGACGGTTCCCTCGGCACGAGGACCACGAGACTGAACGGGCTTGCGCAACCACTCCGAATCACTCGTTTCTCCGGCCCCTCCACTCGTCACTCGCGCGAACTGCGCCTGCGCGCTTGAGAGCTCGGATAGCGAGGTCTTCGAGGTTCGTAGATCGATTTCAATAGTTCATAACTCCCGTTTATCGTTCTGCCTCTTGTTTCACGCAAGACTAACGAGTGTCTGATACTCTACGGTCCGTTCCGGAGCTCGCCCGATCGATTTATTCGACGTCCAGCTGCGATAGATCATAGGCGATAAACTCGTGCGAGCGTCCATCGCGGCATAAACAAGACGCACATATAAAGCTCCGCGAAACGCTACGAGGCTTGTCACTCGAATTCCTCTCATCCAAACGATGAAATGTGACATCCACAATGTTGAACACACGTTCGAACGACGATCATTTATTTCCAGAGAATTATATCGTCGAAATCGTGAACGGTGACTCGCGACGACATCGAACCGCCATTTTGACGCCTCGCGCACAGTTGCCTAGCAACCGCACGCTCGATCGCTGAAGGGTGTCATGGCAACGCAGTTTAGCCAACTCCGTAGAAAAATATCTCTATACGAATACTCGCTTTGTTATTTCTGAATGATCGTAGATTGACGACAGAAAAAGTACACGATGCGAATGCAACGAATTACTCCCTCAATCTCCGAGCAACGACGAATAATCGATGAATATTTGTTATCGAGCCGCGACCGAGAATGCGTGCTTCGATCACAGCGTAAACAAGAGCCACATATGGAGCTCCACGACACGCTACGAAGCTTGTCACTCAAATCGCTCTCATCCAGACGATAAAACGTGACATCCACGATGTTAAACACGCGTTCGAACGATGACAATTTATTTAAAGAAAATGATCTCGCCGAAAGCGTGAACGGAACTTCGCGACGACATCGAATCGCCATTTTGACGCCTCGCGCGCGTTGCCTGGCAACCGCGCGCACGAACGCCGAGCGGTCGTCATGGCAACGCAGTTTCGCCAACTCCCGAGAACAATATCCCTACAAGAATGCTCGCTCTTTTATTTGTCAATAATCATAGATGGACGAACGAAAAATTGCAGATGCGAAATGCAACGGATTACTCTCTATCTCCTCGCAACGAGCTCAATCAACAATTACCATCGAGCCGCGATCGAGACGCTCGACCCTTTACCCACGAGAGCGAACGTCAGCAGGCTGGATATTCGGTCCGCTAAAAGTCCCTAGACCGACACATTCGGATCTCGTATAAGCATGACGTACGCGATACCGTGTAGTCCTAAAACGGTGAATCGTTTCGACGTCTCAAAAATTAAAACGATCCCGCGACGTGACGATTAGTTTGGGTCGTCGAAAAAAGTAATTCTTCGTCGATCGCGCTCCGGCTCGAGTCGATCGTTCGACGCCGATCGGGCCGATCGTCGTTTCGATGCTCGGGAATTAAGTCAAGTGTGTGTGTGTGTGTCTCGAAATCTGCCATGATAGATCGGAACGCGTCTTCTCTGTGCACCCCGTGAAAAAAAAAAAGTCTGTGTGTACTCGGATGAAAAATGCGGAAACTCCGCTCTGAGGAGTGGCAATTTACGGTGAGTGAGGAAATCGTCGCTTCCAGCGGAGACGCTCCCGATCGTGCCGTCGAGCTGAGACGTCGAGCCGCGGTGTGAGGCGAGCGAAATACCGACGGGGCGAACGAAAAGCAGTGTCGGTCGGTGTTTCTCGGGGCCGTCAGCGGCCATTAGCGTTCGGGGGGCATGGTCGACCGACCACCGTGTCAAATTGTCAAAATATCGAGTCCTCATGCGGGCTGGCTGCTGAAATTTTGCGAAGCTGCTCGGAAAACAAAAGGCGCTCGGTCGCGAGCCCGCGAGCTTCCGGAACGCGGAGCGTCGACGCTCGACCGATGTCCCAAACAAGTAGTTTTTTTTTTTTTTCGTTCCACTCATCCGACAGATGAAACTTGCGCGTATGTCGACGACGAACGTCGCGAAGAATCGTTCGATGTAACGCGCGAGGGGACGCGCTATCGTCAGACTTGTATAATTCGCGGCTGATCGGTGAAATTATAAAAACAAAGAATGGAAGAGATTCGCTCGAAGGTAAAAAGAACTCGGTCGTCGAAACCTGCACGACGAGCCCCGAAATGCCTCCGCGTTTAATTAACGAAACTTCAAATCTCTCGGCAGGGTTGTCGTAAGTTTTTTTGTTTTTTTTTGTCGCAAATGTTTTCTAAACGCTTTGTCGTGTTGTTGTGTGGGTTATTCACACGAAGCTAGATCCCTTGGATTTACGGAGAGAGTGAATCTCGCGTCCTCGAACGGTTAATGATTTTTCAACGAGGTCCGGCTGTTTGTAGAGAAAAAAAGGCTCGCTGAGTTAACGAGAGTCGGATAGTCGACGGTCTGTAAGAGGTATTAGAATCAATATCATAATGCGAAGATGTGTTTTTTTTTCTGTGAAAACAATATGGTCTAAAAAAACAACAAAATTCTGTGTGCAAATCGTAGCTATTGGCACGATCTCTGGGACATGCCTGGTCATGCCTCGAGATCGTATGAATAATTGAGGCAGCTACGTGTTGTCGAGAATCGATTGTAGACGCAAATGCAACGGAGTTTCGTGAGTAAAGAGAGCTTGGTTTTTTTTAATATTTTAGTGATCGTAAGGGTCGCAGAATGGTGGTGGATTGCCTGTCAGTCCAGGGGTCGGCAGCTGTAGCGAGGAAGCAGGAGAGGAGAATAGGAGGCGGAGCCGTAGGAGCAAAGATGCAACCCAACGGAGGCAGCGGCGGCGGCATGACTCCTAAGGAGCTATGCGACAACGACGACCTGGCAACTTCGCTCGTTCTCGACCCTTACTTGGGTTTCATAACACACAAAATGAACGTCAGGTAATTTCCTCCCTTATTTCATATTTCTATTGATTTTATTGTTTCATATAGTTATTTTGTTCTTTTAGCTTATTTCATTACTTTGTTGATTTAGTTTATTTTCTTATTTTGTTTACTTCACTTCATTCATTATCTTATTTATTTCATTTTGTTCAATATTTTATTCATTATTTTGTTTATTTAATTTTCACATTAAAAAAAAATTAATTCTTAATTATTTTTGTCTATAATATTTATATTTTTTTTTTGACGCAGGTATCGACCGTTAAAGGCGAACAAAGAGGATCTCCGTAGGATAATCACAGACTTCATACAGAATCAGAACTACGAGAAAACGTACAAAAAATTGATGGGTGGCGACTGGGGAGCTCGATTGCCGCACACGAAGTCGAAGCAGCAGCAGATTAATTTGGAGAAGCACGTGAGTATTGTACCGACGACAAAGTAAGAATATGTGAGAGTATCAGAAAAAGACGTCGGTACCGATCGGCAATAACTAAAATCAGCAATACTAACCATGTCGGTTCCTCAAAAATCCTTTCCATCGACGACGATCAGGTTTACCGATACTTGAGAGTTTTCGACAAAGACTCGGGTTTTGCCCTGGAAGCGTGCTACAGGTACTCCCTGGAGGGACAGAAAGGTGCCAAGATATGTGCGACTCGGAAATGGCTCAAGCACGACAAGATTCCGTGCCTCGTTGGTTGCATCGCTGAACTCAGCGAAAAGGCAAGTATAAATAAAGAAAATCGAACAATTTTCGAAATCAAACAATTTTCGAAATCAAATAATTTTCGAAATCAAATAATTTTCGAAATCAAACAATTTTCGAAATTAAACAATTTTCGAAATCAAACAATTTTCGAAATCAAACAATTTTTGAAATCAAACAATTTTCGAAATCAAACAATTTTCGAAATCAAACAATTTTCGAAAACAAACAATTTTTGATACCGAACAATTTTAGAAAGTCATACTATTTTTAATTTTCATGTATTGTTATCAATTCGCAGGAAGAAGCGGCGCTTTTGCATCCAGGAAAAAATGACTTCTCAGTTATGTTCAGCTGCAGAAAGAACTGCGCGCAGCTGTGGTTGGGTCCAGCCGCATTCATCAATCACGATTGCCGGGCCAATTGCAAAGTACGTTTAAAAAAAAAAAAAGTCTTCTAATTGTTGCCACATTACAATCGTTACATTATTCGTGTTTATTTTGCAGTTCGTAGCTACCGGCCGCGACACCGCTTGCGTAAAGGTACTCCGGGACATAGAAATCGGCGAGGAGATCACATGCTTCTACGGTGAAGATTTCTTCGGCGATGGCAATTGCTACTGCGAATGCGAGACCTGCGAGAGGCGGGGAACGGGAGCTTTCGCGAGCCAGAAACCTGGCGACGAACTCTCCACTGGTAGAAAATTTATCTCAAAATAAATTACACTTTCCTAACGCATGCACGTACAATCCCGTTTCTGAGAAGTGAGCACGGAAGGGCACTTTTTCGCATCGCGTGCGAGAAAAATACTGCGCATGCGCACAAACGTGATATGTTCTTTTTTCTCGCATTAGTGCGAGAAAGTGCCTTTCTGCGCACACTTCCCAAAAACGAAGAGCATGATTTTCGGGAGTGTGTTTGAAAAAATTTTGCGAACGGCAAGAGCTTAGAAAAAGCAGCCCTTACTCGTGTAAATCCCGCACTCGCTTTCGCCTCGTGTGGTGTTTTCACACTCGTCACGAACTTCCTTTCTGCGCTCTTGTCATACAAATAACTATTCCAGTTCTAACATGGGACCAATAATAAAAATAATTCCATAACAAAATTATAAAATTATAATAATTTGATTATAAAATGATTATAATTATAATTAAAAAATGATTATAATTATAATTAAAAAATGATTATAATTATAATAAAAAAATGATTATAATTATAATAAAAAAATGATTATAATTATTATAAAAAAATGATTATAATTATAATTAAAAAATGATTATAATTATAATTAAAAAATGATTATAATTTCGCAGGCTATCGTCTCAGAGAAACGGACAACCGCATAAATCGTACGAAGCATCGTCAGCAGCCGCCGAGTAGTTCGGGCAACAAGCAGCAGGCGGACGGTGCTCTGGCCGAGAGGAACGGCGTGCTCGTCGGAAGCGCCGCGGTTGCGCCGCAATCACTCAGTATGAAAGAGCTCCGTCGCAAAGGGCTAACAAAGTATGACGCGGAACTTCTGATAGCTCAGGGTTGCAGGTTCTCCGACATCGCCCAGCAGCAGGGAAGTCTCGACGACGGAACGAACACAACGGGCCAGGCCGGTTCTCGGGCTCATCCGTCCTCCAACGTCGGTTCCTCGACAACGAGAAATCTTCGTAACAAGCAGCTCCAGACCGGCAAGGGCGAGAGCAACAACAACAACAACAACAACAATCACAGAAGCGTCAAGAACGGTCAGAGTCTCAGAGCGTCGAGGCTGCAGAAGAGAACGGAGACGAAGAGAACGCGAGCGAGCGAGGACGACAATTCGACGCCGCTGGGAAGTTCGTCCGGCGACGGTGACGGTGAATCATCCGAGACGAACAATCACCGCAAGGACGACTCTGACAGAGTGGCAATGGACGAGGACAGTTCGTTCTCGCTGCTGGACAAGCAGCAGCGCTCCCAGGACGACGGCAAGGAGAATTCCACCGAGTCGGCTCAGTTCTCGGACTCGAGTTCGAACATCGAGGACGTCGGTCTCGTCATCTCGTCGGACAAGCAACAGATTTGTCAGGTTTTCGTCAAGGAGGGCAGCGGCGACAGCTCGATGGACGTCGACGAGGACGCGAGGGACGACGATCCACTGAAGATGGAGCTGCCGGACGCGAGCCCCGAGAAGGAGACTCTTCGACGAGCAGTCTCGAGCCTCGAGCGAACCCACCACGGCGCGACGGTCTGCGGCAACGCCCGAGCGACCGTTCGCTCGCGCGAAACCCCTTCGAAGCATTCCGAGCCGCTCGAACCTCGCGAGACGAATCGCACCAAGGACATTCACAGTTCGACCCTCTGTCAGCTCAACGACAAGGAGGACTGGACGCAGAACACGGAGAAAATAAACGACGATCGTCCCGGCGATTTCGCGTCTCTCGCAGCTGCCGGCGAGAAGGAGAATCGAAAGTTGCTGCAGACTGTCGTCGATTCGCGTGACATGGAGCACAGAAAATCACCGGCTCACGGCGAGACTCCGCGAAAGTCGAGCTTTCGAGAGGTCGAGGCTCGCATCGCGACTTCGCACACCGACAAATCAAGCGAAGCTTTCTTTCGCATAAACGCCGCGAAGCTTCACGCCGCTACGGAATCGCTCGGCAAGGGAATAAGAAGGAAACTCGACAGTTCCAAGGGCGACATGTCGATGGAAACACTCAACGGCGATATATACGGTATGGATCAGCTGGACGCCGACGAGAACGGAAGTACGAACATCCGCGGAAGAAACGACGATTGCCTGGCTCGATACCGCGGCGATATACAGCGCGAAGAGCACGAGCGAGTCAACGTCTTCGAGCGAAACGACAGTTTGTCGAGGGAGGAATCGCCGAGCGAGGAGACGGACGATGGATCGAGGAGGCAGCAGGAACAACACGAGACTACGGAAAATCAGCGCGATATTCGCGGGGAAGACGCGAGCTACTCGACGACGATCACGGACGAAGCGTACAGAGAACCTGCGCAGATCGACGAGTCAGAGGAGAACTCGTCGAGCAAGAACGAGGACTCGTCGGATTTCGAGAGTCAAAAAAAATCGGAGGATAGCAGAAGCTTGACACTCAAGAGATCGACGAATTCGATCGATAAAACGTCGGAGCAGGGCTCGCGTTCCCGCAGACGAAGCAAGAAGAACTCGGGCGACGGCGCGACGAAAACGAGGCGGGGAAAGGTTTTGTCGTCGTCGGCGGAGGACGAGGCTGGCGTGACTTCGAGAAGCCGCGGCAAGGTGTCCAAGGGAAACGGAAGACTGACGCGGAGCCAGCGGAGAGACAGACAGAAGGTCGTCGACGACGAGACGGCCGCAGCGACGGCGGTGGTTGTCGGCGTTGCCGACGACGATTCCGGGATTCAGGGGGACATATACGAGTTCAGCGAGAAGGAGAGCAATCTCGAGGACGTCGATCTGCCGTCGACGATTCGGCGCAACAAGTACGAGCACAGGGAAAACGAGAACGCCGAGTCGCGACTGCAGAACACGGCGCGGTACGGCGAATTCGCCAAACTCGAACCGCCTGTGCTGCAGCCCGAGGAACCGTGGCCCTCGACGGAACGCGATGGACAGGCTAGTCGCGTCAACGAATCCGACGAGGGCCGACAGTCGATGGAAAATTGCTGCGATTCGGGAGATAATCGACACAGGTTTGTCGGATATCTTGTTCGATCGACGATTTTTTCTTTTTTTCTTGTGACCTTTTATTAAGAAGGTTGGAGCGATTCACTGTTTGTCAAATGAGTGCTACACTTTTAACCCTTCGTGGTCACCGTGGGTAGAATCCACCCGACGACCACCTTTTGGTGTGAATACGAAATAGTTCCCTATTTTAGGAAAAAATATTGAAAATTCACGGAGTTATGATTTTATTTTAGTGGAAAAACTTTCTTATCCGGTTTTCCTTTAGGATTTTTTTTTGAATATGTTGCCATTTGATTTTTCATTACAAAAATGTCGTACATCAACTAGAATGTTCGAAGGATGTTCTGTAATTTTTTGAGACTTTTCCGACCGATAGTTTGGTCACAATACTGGTTAAAAAATGGACCGGGTAGAATCGGCCAAGTGTGACCATCGAGATCGGTGAAATATGTGTGACCTCGAAGGGTTAAAGTAGTTTATACAAATTTTTTTTGTAACTAATTCATGAGAAGTGCTACTTCTCGCACCTGCCGAGAGTGGCTTAAGTGGCGCATTACAGCCATGCGTATCGTGGATACACGGCGCATGCGCACATTGGCCCAATATTACGTCTCGCACTAGAGTTTACTTCTTAGACGCTTTAAGTGACCACTTCACAACCTGCGCATAATGTTCGCTTTACCGCACTTGTACTGCGAAGTACTATTACAATACTAGTGCGATAAAACTTCTTATGACGAGTATGAGTTTCCAACACGCGACGAAGGCGAGTGTTACAATCACACGAGTAATGAAAAAAAATTTGGCACGAGTATCGTACCAAATTTTAATTCACAAGTTCTGAAAATGGCAGTTTTAAAAGTGCCATTTTCCCACCTAGCGACGTAAAAGTTTGTAGAAACAATTTAAAAAATGTAGCACTTCATTAACTGGTGTGAAGGGCTTCAATCTCCTTAACGCATATTTTCATATACATAGTTCGATACGACATATCGTATACCGACATACGACATATCGTATTACCGAAAGTCAAACAAAGTCAAAGATTTTTTTACGTACATAATTTATACATCTATCTACATGTACAGCTTTCGAGGTTCTCGCGAAGACCTTGAATTATGCGAAAAAAAATCAAAGTCGAGAATCCATCGAATAACGCTTGCCGCATTTTCAGGTCAACCGCGAAGCAGGATTCGAGCAGCACGAGGAAATCGTCGGCGTTGCCGACTTACCAGTGGCAGACCGAGCCCCAGTGTCAAGCTTGTCCAGCGACCCCCGAACGACCCGGCGGACGATTAAAGCTGACCCTCCGCATGAAGCGCTCGCCGGTCCTCGACGACGTCGTCGAGTCTGGCACGAGCCTGAGCGAGGACAGCTACGAGCCCGAGTACGAGGTGCTCAGGGTCGAGGGGGTCGAGTCGGAATCGAGACGCCGGAAGAAGCACAAGACCCGCGACCGCGAGAGGCGGCACAAGAGGCGCGAACTGAATCTCGATCCTCCACCGTTGCCGATGAAGAGGCTCCGACTGATATTCGGCAACGAGACACACACCATCGATCTGCCGCACTCTTAACGAATATAATCGCGATGAGACTTTTTTTTGCCGGTGTAAATCACGATTATAAAGATTTTTAAAAATCCAACGTTTCGACAGATGTTAAACGGATTCGTATATAGGATAAATGTAAATGTTGAATCGTTGGACGACGAGAGAGAACAAAGAAAGAAATGATAAAAAGAAAGAAAAAAATCCTCGAGACCGCGCTCGATTCGGGGCCGCTGCGCGCGCCGGACGTTGCAAGGAGAAACCCGCGAGCTTCCGGAGACTTGAAAAATCTCTCTCGCGCTCTCGGGCTCGCAGCTGCCGTCCACGCGACAGTCGACGAAGTCTCGCTGAGGGAATACCGGTGGACGCCGATGACGGATCCTTACACATATAAACTATGTATTAAAAAAACGAAAAAAAATTGAAGCAAGCAAAACAATGGAACTAGATAAAAAATATTTAGTTAGCACGTATTAACTGTAATTCGCAAGTGGGAAGATAAAGAACACATGGACGCTGTGCGCGATCACGATATCACGAGAATGGGAACGAGGATAGGGAGGGTAAGGGGGAGAATTTGTATATATATAATTGCTTGCAATAAGATTTAAGATGTTTCATCACGAACGTATTCCGTGTGTCGTGTCTCGCGAGCGCGACGCCACCGGCTTGGGGGAAGGGAAGATTTTGGGTACAGAGATATTTATATATATATATATATATATATGTTTGTGTGTGTATATATGTCTCTGATAAACGAAATTCGTTCGCTACTCGAAAGCCTCGACCGTACGAGCACTATAAGCGATCACATTTTTGTTTTTTTTTTTTTTTATTTTATTTCTTTTCCAATAGAGAATGAACTCTATCGGAGCGTCACACGCAGTGATTTATAGTATAAATCTCGGAAGTTGAGCACTTGGCAATCTAATCGAATCACTAATAAAAATTCATTTTTGACCCTTTCATCGCAGTCTCGTTCCCGCGTATCGATCGCTTTTCGTACAATCGAAATCGACTTTTCGATTGTACAATCGAGCGAAAATTGTCGATGGAAAAGGATTGTTTTGTTTTGCGACAACTATCGAAGGTTTATTGTTATTTTCTCGGTTCGAAGAAACGAAAGGGTTAAATCAATGTGAAATCTTCTCATTCGTATATTCGCTGATGTTTGAATCAGAAATTAATAACTTAATCAGAAAAAATAAATAAAAAAAATCTCTTTGAACGCTGACAAATATATTATGTCCGAGATTATAACTCTCGTGTGAAGGAAAGAAAAATTCGTAAATGAGTAAAAAAAAAACCGCAAAAAACGAAAAAATATACAAATTCGATTTGTACTCGAATACTCACATTCTCACGGCAATCTTCCCTCGCCCGTGCAATAGACTAAATAAAAAAAAACGTAACGGTATGATTATAAATATAAAGTGATGAAATGGAAGAAAAAAAAAAAATAATCCGATAACGTGCGATGTAAAAAGAATCCTAGGACTTAATGCCATTTACCTAATAGAACGTAGGAATTTTTCCTGGGCGTTGTTGCCTATCAAGGGCAACTTCTCCCAAAAAAAAGAAAACAAAAAAAAAACACCGTTTGTGATATATACTATACTATACCATCTAATATCTTCGTTTCGATAAATATAAAACGACAAGAAACAAACAAACAAACAAAAAAAAACACTTGTAGCGACTCCATTTTTGCCAAGGTTTTTTCGAGACGGTCGTTGAAAGGAAACACGAAAAAAAATGTAAATCTCACGGCGTTCCGTACAGCACCCCGTGCGATTGCCAAAGTAGTTGCTTAGAATTTTCATGCTCGGGAGTACCGATGAGACGGGAGTGTGAAAAAAAAGAGGAAGACGAGAAATTTTGTTTTTGTCCCCCATCGCGCGACGCTTATTTTACTGATGAAACGCGTTAAGGATCGTAATTTAATATTGTTCTGTCTGAAGGCTCTTGGGTCGAAGCACCCCTTGCGATTATATTGTAACGAAAATCGACGAAGCTGAAGCTGGTTTTTTTCGGCGTAAAAAAAAACCTCACTAACGTTCTGTTACGTGAGAAATCATCACTTCGCGTGAGACAACGGGACGGAAGGATAAAACTAAAGGAAGAATGTTAAAAAAAAAAGAAAACAGAAAAAAACAACAACACTTGTGATCGAATTACTCCGTCATTTAGAGTATGTGTAATCGCGCTTATTGTTTTTAGATCGGTAGAATTTTCTGTCACTGCCATTAGATGAATTTTACTTGTTATATAATTGTTCATTCTCGCGCTTATTAAAAAGAAGAAGAAGAAAAGAAGAAAAGTGTAATACCGTCGATTATTTAATAACGAAAAATAAAACTGTGCAGCTGAGCGTCGACTTGCGGATTAGCGTGTATAATAATTGCGGAATCCGTTTAAGTTCGTGGGGTCGTTCGTCGATGACGTTTCCGAAAAAAATGCGTCTTTTGCTCGCGCCGAGTCTCGTGTCTGTTGGCTGTACGATTTTCGCAACGAGGGGCAGACAGAGATCGGGGAGTGGAAGGAATAATAAAACGTGAGTTTTTTCGAAGTCGTGACTTGCGATTACCGAAATGCTTTGTATCGTTGTAATTGTCGGTGCCGATATGCGCATCGAAAAGACTTCCGGATAATTTTCTGTCGTACATCTTAATCTCGCGTTGAAAGTTATTTCGGATTTACGTATATCGATCCCAACGATCGACTTGGCGCAGACACACAAACACATATAAAAAAAAAACAATACCGAGACCGAGAAAGAGAAGAGTACATTGTCATTATTATTTTTTATGAAATAGGGTATCACAATAAACGAACTCAAGTAACTTTACATGTGAGTTTATTATCATCCTTCATTCAACATCGTCTCCTATGTATCTATTATGTAATAATCATTATACAGAATTAATTAATCGTATAGCTTAAGTGGCGACTGCATAACCGCGCATAAGCTGTCAACACTTTTTTTACTTCGTGGTTACGCGTACTAAAGCCTATCGCTCACAGTGCCAAGATCGCAAGTTCGAGCCCGACTATATGCCTTTTTTTTTAACGACGTCATCGGCACAATTATCGTCATTGGTTCATAAGGTTTAAGAATCTTATTTTTTTTTTACCGAAAGTGACGTCAGCTATTGAAAACGTCGTTTCCGGTTTCCAAACTTTATTTTTAGACCGGAAGTGACGTCATCTAGGGGAAACGTGACTTCCGGTTCGAAATTTTCATTTTTCAACTGGAAGTGACGTCATACCGGAAATATATCACTTCCGGTTTAAAAATTTCATTGTTCGACAGAAAGTGACGTCATACCGAAAATACGTCACTTCTGGTTTGAAAATATTATTTTCTACCGTTTCCCTTAGACGACGTTACTTCCGGTCGAAAAGCTAGATTTTTAAACCGGAAATGATGTTTCCTTTGGATGACGTCATTTGCAGTCACAAACCGGAAGTCAGACTTCCGGTCAGATTTTCAAACCGGAAGTGTTGTAGAAGCTAGCCCGTGATTTTCATGTCTAATATTGTTAATACTGAAACTTACCTTGGAAATTTCTGGAAGCTTACTTACTTGATGGCGGAAATTGAATTGGCTGAAAAATGGGTTTGGCGTAAATGACTACGACGAGTATGTTGTTTTACGATATATTTAATTCTCGAATTAATTATTCTCAATTTATCATAACGTTCGATAAATGCTCTCTAACATTAAGTCTCCAGATATACTTAGTCTACGTCGCGCAAAACACGCGCTTGTTTTCTTTTCCTCTAAATTAACGTTGAACGGACGGAATCTCTCGATACAGACTAAAATCGAATAGGTAATCAATGCTACGTCGTAGCAATGGTCTCGCGAGCGATCCGCTTTCGCGTGTCCGACCTGCGAGTTTCTAAAGACCGAGGCAACGGCTTTAAAAAATCACAATGAATTCAGACACATCGTCGAACCCGAGCACGACAACGCAATCGTCGTGCGAAAAAGGCACGGGGGTTACGATGGCTTATGCGATATCTTTTTGCATCACAATGGTTCTCTTTTTTCAATAGTTTGTCACAGCCTTTCTCGCACGACGATCGTTGCGAGGTTCGTGCGTCGAGTATCGAGTGAAAGCGGATTATTGCAACTTCGGGACGTCAAAGAGTCGCGTCCCGAATATCCCAAGCGCTTCCCTTAGATTATCGAATTTACGATATATTGTTTCAGGGCTTGTTTGGCGCGCTTCTCGGCCTCTTCGGTACGGCGTATCTGACGCAGAGGAATCCGACGATTATCAGCAGGCCGACGACCGCGAGGCAAATTCCCAGTCTCATTTCCGGCCAGAAGCTCGTCTCGTCGAGGGCGAGCTCGCGCAGCGCGAGAACGCCGTCCGGAGGTTCGCACGGTGCCTGAACAATTATGTCCTGCCGCAGTACTTGCTGTCCCTTGCAGTTCGTGATCTTGTTCAATACATCGGTGGCGTGAACCTGAGGCAACAGCGTGGCGAGCGTCCACTCCAGTGGACTGAGCTTCTGATACCACGTCGGTAAGTTCTCGAGATGCAACGTCACACCTCCACCGAGAGTCATCTCGCCGATTACGATACCCGCGAAAAATGCCGCCAGGCTGCTCCACTTGCAGATGTGGGCGAAGAAGACGCATATCAAGTGTTGGAACATCAGGTACAGCAATCCGTAGGCGAGATAGTTCCACATCGCTGTGAGACTCTCGTCCATCGCGAGATGCAAACCGGACATCGCGAAAGCCGGCGCAAGGTACCACAGATAAACTATGCACCAGGCCGGCACGCTGCAGATAAGCTGTAAAAAAATTATTCGATTTACTGAATTGTTTTGTAATATTGTTATTAATTTTGAGGACGATGATCCCAAGAAAGAAATCTTGATTTACTATTTTTTTCTGTATTATCAGTATTCCATTTTGGGGAAGACGATTTCAAAAAAATACTCTTGATTATCGCTGTTGAATGCTCTTCTTTTGTTGGTTTTTAATGAAGAGACTCCATTTTTACGTTTCGACCCTGGTGAGGGTCCTCTTCAGAAACAATGTTTATTTTTCTCTGGTATTTTCCGTAATATTTTTTCTTTGGTTTCAGTTGCTGTTCTCTGTGTGTTTATCTGTGATATGTTCTGTAGTGTTTCTCAACTAAATGTAGCAGCTCGATTGGATCGGAGTTACGGTTGTCCTTCGTCTGTTGGGACGTCGCTCACAGAAAATATTTTACGTCTTGTTGTTATTTTTATGAACAGTCGCTCAAACGGCAGAGAAGCGACGATGTTAGATACGCCATGATGTCTAACATCGTCACCTGCCTACCAGAGAAAAATAAACACTGTTTCTAAAGAGGATCCTGATCAGGGTCAAAACGTAAAAAATTGAGCCTTTTAATTAAAAACCGAGAAAAGAAGAGTCCGAAACTAGACCGTTCCGAAGCCGCAGCAAGTTAAAGAAATTAATAATTTTTATTTACTGAATTGTATGATTGTTATTAATTCTTAAGTAGACGATCTCAAAAAAACAATCTCGATCTACCAATTTGTTCCGTATTATTATAATTTTTTAAAATAAAAAACTCTTTTTAGGTACTTGACGTCGAGATTATTATTATTATTCATTTTAGGGACGACGATCTCACCTCTAGAAGAATGTAGATAAACCGTCCGTAAAGGCCGTCCCTGATGTCTCTCTCGACGCTGGGTCTCGACTCGGTGACCTCGCAGATCGCTACGAGACTCAACGGCCAGAACAAGATTCCCAGACTCGCGTAGTAAAAGCCTATTCTGTCCCTGAGGTTGAGGTCGACGTCGCTGGCGACGTCCCAGAATATAGCACCGAGTATCATACTGAGCGAGGCCGATATAACGATCTTCTGCAGAAGCCTCGTGAACGCCCAGGGCTGACTGTATATCAGAGTCTTTAGGAGGATAGCGTAGATCTGAACGAATATGTTCGCCCGCGATATCGACGGAGGCAGAGCTCCCGGCGGGCCGGGATCGCTCAGGGCCGGAAGTCTCGATCTGGCCAGCTCGGCGAGATGATCTATCCTCTGTGAGGATTCCAGCATCGCCTCGGCGGATAAATCGTCCAGGGTCACCAGATCGACTGCAATCGAAGCGAGAAATCGGGCCATTCGAACAATTAATCGAATGTTAAACTTTGTTAAAAAGTAACGAACATTTTTATTAAAAAGCAATTAAACTTTTCGTTAAAGTAGTAATTGCAGACATTCTGACCCCACGTCAGTTCAAAGAGAATTGAGAGAGGAATTGCGAACACTTCTCGATGGGATAAAAATCTGAAAAAAATCAAGCATATGGAAGCAGCTGAAAAGATTGATTTTGCATAATAATAATTCCAAAATGTTATTAACAAATAAACAAAAAAAAAATTCCCTTTAAATCACCCGGCAACCTGACTTTTTTCTGAATATGTATAAATTTTTTCAGAATTTCGTGTAATTTTTGAAATTTGCGTTTGTAGTTAATAAAGCAACGTAAATTGCACAAATTACACAAAATTCTGAAAAACTCATACGTATTCAAAAAGATTAACAAATTGTTTTTATATGAATAAAAAGTTAAGTTGCCGGGGGATTTGTTGAACAATTTTTTTTGTTTCGATCATATATTAATAACATTATGAAATTATTATTATGCAAAATCAATCTTTGCACCTTCCATATGCTTGATTTTTGACAGAATTTTATCCCATCGAGAGGTGTTCGCAATTCTCTCTGAACTCACGTGAGGTCGAACTGTCCGCTAGTACGACCTTAAAAAGTAATGAAAAATGTTGTTAAAAAGTAATTTGAACTTCTACTAAAAGGTAATTAAAATTTCTACTAAAAAGTGATAAAAATTTTTGAAAATCCTACGGTAGTAGTCGGACGGATTTTTGAACGGTGGACACGGAAATTCGGCGAGGGCGAAGTACGGCAGCATATCGCGTCTCGGTCCAGAGTACATTATCCTCCCGCCGGAAGTAAGGGCGACTCTGGACACCATCGTGAGTATCTCGTAGGTAGGTGGATGAAGCGTGAGTATGACGAGCCTCTGTCCCCTCGTCGCCCATTGCCTGAGATACTCGACTAGGAAGAAAGCGTCGAAGATGTCGAGACCGTGGGTAGGTCTGTCGAGGATGAGTACGTGAGAGTCTTGCAACAAACGGCACGCCAGTGACAGTCTTCTCGCTTCGGACGTCGTCAGCGAATTGACCAGACAGTGCTTCGTGGCTTCGAGACCGAGCTCCTGAAGTATCGCTTCGGTCTCCATGGGGGAAGCTCTCGAGCTTCCCCTCAGGCACATGTAGAAGCTTAATATTTGTTGAGCTGTGAGACCTGGAGTGAGTCCACTCTCGGCCGGCAGATAGGCGACTTTCGACCTGGACAACAAAAACATTTTTTTTCTTTTATCAATTCCCTTTCTTCAAATCTGTTATCAATGTTCTTTTATAGTGTTTTAAATGGCTATGTCAATGATCCGGGTCTATCAAGGATTTACGCCACATTTTTTTATTTTTTATTATTGTTTATAGTGTGAAGAATATTCTATTAAATTTTTATGTCGAAATTCAACAAATTACGCGTTTTTCTCAAAACGTGATTTTCAAGACCGGTGTCCCTGATATCTCAAAAATGACTTAATGGATTTTTATGAAAATTTGTAACTTTTGTCATTCGTTTGATTATTTAAAGAACGGCTTGTCCCGTTTACACCCAAATAAATAAATACATTAATTCCATAAAATTTCGGCTTATACAAATTCACTGTCCACTCGGGTTCTGCTCTGCGAATAACTATTAAATCATTTCCCAAATTTCTCTTTCCATTAATATTTTTCTTTGTCCCGATTTTGTATTTTCTTTGTAAAAGAATAATCACCCGTGATCGCAACTGAAACAAATGCAAAATCACTCACTTCTGCAATGTCGGTTATAAAAATTCCCGACAAACTTTTTTCCTTAGCCGTCGCTCCCTGACTGTATCCAATGTATTTATGCATGCCGATAACGAATCTGCCACTATTTTCTTCGTAGATAAATATTCAATACGGAAAGTTGCGTCTAAAATAAAGTACCAATTTTTCATGAAATACAAAAAATCTAAAATGCCATTTTGAACGCGTTTCATTAAAATCGCGAAAAAAATGTTTTTCACAAAAACAAAGTTTTCTCTACGAGGAAGCAAAAAAATTATAATCTTTCGCGTCTCAAATCTACCTCAGCGTGCTCGCCGGAACAGGCCGGCCGTTATATCTAATGTATTTATCCACGCAATAACGAATCTACCACTTATTTTATTCTTAGATGAATATTCAACACGGAAAGTTGCGTCTAAAATAAAATACCAATTTTTCATGAAATACAAAAAATCTAAAATGCCATTTTGAACACGTTTTCATTAAAATCGCGAAAAAAATGTTTTTCACAAAAACAAAGTTTTCTCTACGAGGAAGCAAAAAAATTATAATCTTTCGCGTCTCAAATCTACCTCAGCGTGCTCGCCGGAACAGGCCGGCCGTTATATCTAATGTATTCATCCACGCCGATAACGAATCTACCACTTATTTTATTCTTAGATGAATATTCAAAACGGAAAGTTGCGTCTAAAATAAAGTACCAATTTTTCATGAAATACAAAAAATCCAACACTTCATTAAAATCTCGACAAAAATGTTTTCACCAAAACAAAGTTTCCCCTACGAGGAAGAAAAAATAATAATTTTTCGTGTCTCAAATCTACCTCAGCGTGCTCGCCGAAACAGGCCGGCCGTTGAGGAGGATGTCCCCTCTCTTGATCCTCCTGCGTCCGGCTATCGTCTCGACGATGGCCGTGCCCTCTCTCTCGGTCGTCGACATAACAGCCAGGACGTCGTTCGCACCGGCCTCGAGTGTTACGCCGCGAAGGAACGGTAGTCTGTCCGAGCCCGAAGCTTCGACGCCTCGAAGCTGGAGATGGGGATGCTGAGGGGACGGTAACCTGCGCATCTGCATCGCCGAGTATGCTTCGGGTCCCAGAATTCCCTGTCCGAGCACCGCCTGGCCGTATCCCGGATCCATCGGAGCGATGCTGTGTCTTCTGTTCGCTCTGCTGCCGCTGTTGAGCAGATTCGCCTCGCTCGAGCTTCGCAATCTCGGATTGTCCCTGACGATGAGCTGCGAGTGCGCCTGCTCTCTGCTCGGCGCGGCGTGGATGTGACGGAAGTCCGGATCGCTTCTGGCCGATCGCATCGCCGGACTGGTGTGCGCGACGACGCCGCTGTGAGATATCCTGCGACCCTCCTCGCTCGAGTCGTAGCCGCTCGAACCGTCGCGCATCCTCGACGGTGGCAAAACCCTCGGCAAACCGAACTTCAAGTAAGTGTAGGAATTGCTCGCCAGGGGGCTCTTCGGACCATAACGCGGATGTCTCAGGATACTCTGGACCGTCGAGTCTCGAAGCTGAAAGTTGCCGTAGGGAAGCGGCGACTTCTCCGCCGAACCGAGCGCCGAATCCGTGAAATCCGAGTTCAAATTTTGCCTGAAAAAATCCACTCCGTTAATTATCGACGATGTTGAAAATATCGAATGGTAAAAGTCATTCGTTAGAACATTTTTTTTGTCATTATAATTGAACTGAATGGTATGAGGTTTGTAAAGTATGTTTAAAAAATTTATAATTTTTCGTGCGTAAGAGCATTCAATAAATGTAGTACAATAGATGGCACATTTATATCTCTACCACTCACAACTCTCCCAGAAGAATACATCTCTCCCCAAACATCTCTACCAGAAAACATCTCTCCCGCATTACAACTCTACCGTATTAGAACTCTACCAAAAACTCTCCCGGAATTTAAATAAAACTCTCCCCGTATTTAAATAAAACTCTCCCCGAATTTATATAAAACTCTCCCGGAATTTAAATAAAACTCTCCCCGTATTTAAATAAAACTCTCCCCGAATTTTTATTTGTATTCCGGGAGAGTTTTTTTTTATTCCGGTAGAGTTTTATATAAATTCGGGGAGAGTTTTATTTAAATACGGGGAGAGTTTTATTTACATTCCGGGAGAGTTTTTTTAATTCGGGGAGAGTTTTATTTAAATTGTGGGAGAGTTTTTGGTAGAGTTCTAATACGGTAGATTTGTAATGCGGGAGAGATGTTTTCTGGTAGAGTTGTTATGCGGTAGAGTTGTTAGAATTATCTTTTTTGGTAGAGTTATTATCCGGGAGACTTGTTTTCTGGTAGAGATGTTTGGGGAGAGATGTATTCTGGTAGAGTTGTTATCTGGGAGAGTTGTGAGTGGTAGAGATATAAATGTGCCCAATAGATAGATATGCATTTTTTGCATATTAGGACCTGGGGTCCTCTAGGCACATCATCCAACCAACACCAAACCGAACAAATCCAAAAAAATATAATACACTACAACATAACGCGCTGCACATAAACCGCATAATAATAATATAAGGAAAATAAACCAGGAAAATAGCGAAAACAAAATGATGATAATGAAATAAACTGAACAATAAACCGCATAAAAATAGGAAAATAAGTAAAAGAGCAACAAACATAAAGTAATATAATTTTTAAAAAATAATAATAATAACGCATAGTAGTAATAATAATCCCGATTAACCTGAATGCTCGGGACCGAAAAGTCCACGAATACTCGAAATCCCGGTTACTCCGAACAAGACAGCGAATGTATATAAGTCAATAAGGGCTAATGATTCAACTTTATTTTTACTAGTTACAATGACATTTGGTAGAACTTGCACTTAATTGTTAAATAGTGTGGACTAGAATGTTCTACTATATTGTTATTATTATCGTTGTTAAAATATATTATTATTATTAGCGATGTTTAAAAACAGTCCATTACTCATCCTCGATTTTGAAAAGCCGAAATAGTAAATGTGATGTCTGGGAAATATTATCATCAAAATTGAACAGAATAGTATTACTTTTATGAAATACGTTTAAAAAAATGTATTATTATTGTCATTATCGTTGTTGTTATTGTTATAATATGTAAAAAAGAAATCCATTGAAAAATCAAAAAAGTTTCGCGATCCAATAGTACTTTCCTCGTTCACGAAAAATAAAAATGAATCTATATATATATATACATATATTTATATATATAACCTGTAGATCGACCATGCGTGTAGATCCTCGCTGGCCGGTGGCTCGAGTCCCCTGGTGTCCAGGGCTCCCGGCACGGAGTACCTTCTCTCTAATTCCCAAGCTTCCGATCCCATTTTTTTTTCTTTTTTTTCCCTTCCTATTCAACGACTAATCTGCAACAAAGAAAAATTCTCACATAAAAAAAAGTGCTCAAGTAGGTGGTCGGCAATTAAAACAATGGCATATTAAGAGATCGTGCCCTTCTACCGGAGGAAGCTAATTTTAGAATTGGCGGATAAATCACCGACGACCTTCCCATCATCATCATCTTCTCGGCTTCGTCATCCGGCCAGGGGGAGGGGGGTGAGTAATTCATGGAATGCGGTCGATGCTGGATAGGCGAGATGAGAATGACGCGAGAGAATAATAATACAAGCGCAGAGTCGACAAAAAAAAAAAAAACGGGAAAGCCTTTGCGGAGATACAGAATGGGTGACCGTGAAAGCCGCGCGCGATTCCTCCTCTTCGACCCGCTGGCATTCCAGCGACGTGAGCGCGTCTGCACTGCGGTGTTTCGCACGGCGCGCCTACGGAACAACACAACCGGCCAGAAAATTGCTCTCTCTCAAACAAAGCGAAGCTTTCGGTACGTCAGCTTCCATAAATTCGTTCGTCGACCGGCAACGAGGCTACAATAGCTCGCCGGTACTTTAGGGCCATGCTCGATCGTCCGTGAAGTACACGTCGAATGCTTTGGTGGAAGAAAAAAAAAGGCGCGGATACCGCTACGGGCCCGTTTCAGATACGTACTGGGACGCGAGAGCTCAGGAGTCGTACGGCAGCAGACCTGTGGCTGTGCCGTGTTCTCTTGAGGGGAGGGGGGCGTTGATTTTGGGGACATGTATTTTATTTTATTTTATTTTATTTTATTTTATTTTATTTTATTTTATTTTATTTTATTTTATTTTATTTTATTTTATTTTATTTTATTTTATTTTATTTTATTTTATTTTATTTTATTTTATTTTATTTTATTTTATTTTATTTTATTTTATTTTATTTTATTCTATTCGTAGTAATTTGGTTCGAGGATCCCCCTGAGATTTATCGTACGTAACGGTGTTTCGATCGTGCAAATAAAATCATCAGGTTCTGACATGACGTTTTTTCGGGAGTTCCCATTTATTCAATATACTATCTTTATATTCGATTCTGAGTATTTTTTAATTTAACGTGTTCTTCGAATGGGAGGGTACATCGATTTTAGGCGAAAACATGTTTTGTTTTATTTTTTTGGTAACAAAAATTTGGGTCGAGGTTCCCCCGACCGACATTTATCATCCGCAACGGTGTTCCGAACGAGTAAATAAAATCATCGGGTTCTGATATAACATTTCTCTGGGACTTTCATTTTATTCAATTTACTGATCGGAACCACGCTGCAAGCAGCTGATCGTGGATTTACGATCTATTTTTTTAAATTTATTTTTGTCATGAAAATGATAAATGAAACACCTGATGTTTTTGCCGGAAATGTATGATTAACCCCCTTAACTATCCGTGTAGACCGGTGGGATTACTTCGAAGTACACCCGGAGCCAAGATGACGAGTTCCGAACGAGCGTAGAGCCTCCGGGTGAACGTGAAATCCAGGCTGCCGTAGTGCCGCAGCATCCCACTTAACGGTAAGGCGCCGACCTAAAAAATTCGTCAGCGCCACCTGTTCATTGGCATTTTGCCGGTTCATTTTAATGGATCTAGGGAGAATAAGAAGAAGCGGAAGAAAAACAAGATGGATGGCCACGCGACGATCGAGGGAGAAAAAAAAACTCGTTTGCCTACGGTCGTGCGAGCCGTTGACTATTCTCGGTCAAACTATGCCTGACACATTTTATGCGTCACAGCGGGAAAGGTGTTACTCGCACCCGCGAGTTTCTCAGCTCGTATTTATATGTAATTGTTTTTTATCGCCACTCTCCGCGTCCCTCAGCTCTCGATAATCGATAACGAGCGTCAAGTGTCCCACACTCGCCCGCGAGCTAAACGCTCCTGTTACGTTCCTTGTAAGAATTGTTTCACAAACAGGCTCGCTGATCGTGATAGAAGAATTTACCTCGCCGCCGCGCATGTGCGATAAGCAAAGTGGAAAGCAACAGCGGTCACCTTCGTCCAGGTCTCGCGCTTTCGATAAATCCTAAAAAAAAATTACTCCTCCTTTACTTTGGCCAACATAAATATTTTAAGTGCGAAACCCGAGGCGTCGACTACTATCGCCGAAGTCCCCTATCCGTAGCCCGCACCTGAAGGAAAAAAAGAAAGAAAAAAAAGCAGCGTTCGGATTTTCTATTTGCATGAGGAAACGTATACGGGCTGCGCGAGCTTTGCATACCCGTTGGGGTTTACCGTCTCGAGTAAATACCAGCTACGAGCAGAATATAAAAAAAATTTGAAAACAAGAAACTGTTTTCACAGCTGTTTCAGCGAATTGTTGTCCGCTTCGTCATAGGAATAGTTGGAGAAATTCGAGGATAAAGTACAGCGTGAACGAGCGAACGAAAAAAAACAAAAATTTCGCAGCTGTTTTAGTGAATTATTGTCCGCTTTGTCATACGATAGACGAAGTGAACATGCGCGCGGATCCAAGTAGAATAATCGAAGAAATTCGAGGATAAATTATATTGCAAACGAGCGAATGAAACAAAATGAAGTTCGCAGCTGTTTTAGCAAATTGTTGTCTGCTTCGTCGTTCGACCGACGAAGTGCGCATGCGCGCAGATCGAAGTGTGATAATTACATTTCGAGGATAAAGTAAAGCTGAACAGAGCGAATGAAAGACGAAGTTCGCAGCTGTCGGAGCGAATGATTAATCAGACTCGAGGCTGACGAACTGCGAAGTACCTCCGCGACAGATCGGACATATCGGCTCGTGCTGCTGGCCGCAGCTTCCCGAGCGGAGAGACTAAGATGCATCGTGACTCGGGGGGCGGCCGGAGCTGCGTGCGGACTCCGCAGAGCGGCGCCCCCCTCCTGCCGCACTAGAGTAGTAGCGGCGAACCATGAGAATTCCACGAACCGTTACGATTTGCCTCCGCTCTGCTACCGAAGCTCCACCGCCGTGGCTATGGTAAACTCGCCGGGTATCATAGAGGACTCCGCGGGTATCCCATACGTTCGTGAGTCATTAAGGCGCAGTGAGGTTATAATTTCGAAAAGTTTTCCATGCGTCACTGGATCACTGTAATTTTCATACTCAACGCACATAGCGGTACAATATGTGTCTCTTTCCTATTCTTTTTTTTCTTTTCCTGATAAACTACGTGCGAGGATATTCTTGACCATGAAATAAAAAAATAAAAATAAAGCAACTCGCACATCGTTTTTCACTCGAGGAAGAAGTAGGAATAATAACTGCGGACGCTCTATTTAAGTTTCAGCGATGATCTGCGATAATTGGCTCGACGCGGAAACTCGAGACTCGCAATAACAGATATTAATGTTTCGAGAATCGGAACATTAATATTTGCATATAGAAAGATAATTTTTAGACGTGTTGCAACAGGTGCGCTTGTACGAGTTAGAATGTCGTCGAGAGATGCAGCCCCTTCGGTATATTATATCAAGGTTAATCAGAAATATGTATAGATGTATATATATATGTAAATGGAAGTCCTTGAAAATGTCTGTCTGCTGTCTCCCACAAAACCTCACATACGCTCTCTCGGGCTCGATCATATATATTCAGGTAGCGCCCACGGAATTCATAGATCTTCACACAGATGCTTAAGTGGACTTTCTCATAGATCGTCGAAAAAAACATCGACTTCGACCAGACTCAATTTTCAATTAATAAAAAAGTCGACTATTTTCGACTTGCGCGAAAACCTTATCAAATTACTTATAAATACTTATCTATACATATAAAATTATTATTATCGTATTGTCCAGCGAATTTCTAAAAAAAAAAAAGAATAAAGCAATTAAATTTTTTTTGTTTGGGAGCGCGCGCCGCATAATGCGCTAGTACGTATATCACACTACTAAAAAAAATTGCAAATTTAATATACCCGACTGAACATTTTAATACGAAAACTGGTACATTAAATATAATGTACAGTGTCCATGATATCTAATATACCAGTGCAATGCATAAAAACTTTCAGTCCCAGTACATTAAATTTCATAGGATTTTTTTTTTACTGTGCAACCTTGTGCGGCTTATTTCGAATTTTTAAATTAAATGCATCCTCGACCTCAACTCGACTCGATTTTCAATTATTCTATAAAAATCGATAACTCCCGACTCGCACAGAAAATACTTATAAAACTACTACAATCGTAGTGCCCAATGAACGTCCAAAAAAAATAATGAAATACTTAAAATTGCTTTCGGTTAAAGAGTCACATAAACCTGCTAGTGCGCATACGAGCCTTATGCGGCTGATTAAAAAAATTTACGTTAAATGCGTCTACGGTTGACCAACTATTAAACAAGGCTTTTTCACCAGAGAAGCTTGTGATTCAGGCCATCGAGCAATGCTCACCGGGTTCGCCTCGAAACGAGACTCCGTTGGAAAAGCTTAAATAAAACCTGTTCTCCGCTGTTCCGCTACTAAATGAAAGTCCATCGGAGTTTTTCTCTCCCATAAATATCTCTCTCGCTGTCGGTTGGACAGTTTAAATTTAATATTACATTCTCGGGCGATCGTTACAGGTTTGTTGCGAACTAAACTTACGGAATGTCGCTCTCCTATAGCCACTCCTATTAGCGACTGCGCAAAAGTCGCCCGAGGAAAGCGTTCGACTACCGTTCGATCCGGATCGCGTAAGACATGCCTCGAAACGTTTTTTTTTTGCTCTCTTAAAGAAAAGAAGAAAAAAAAAACAGAAAATTAACACTTTCAGTAATTAATTGACGCCTCGCGGTGATGTTACGGTGGCAGACAATCGCGATGCATCACTCGCAATAGAAATAGCGTGCGGGACGAGATCTATCTTCATTTCTCCGTCTACCTATTTTCGCATAGTATGAGGCGGGGGACTCGGATCCCACGCACCGATTTCATCACACATAACTGGGCGCCGGTAGACGCGGCTGGTGAGGCGTGTACACGCCGATCCTCACATCCGAGGAATACAACACCGGTGCCCTCGATTCCGGGAGGGGACGAATCACACAAACCACGTTTCCTGGAAATCGTGGAAAGTACGTCGAAAAATCTCTTGTGCGAGAGTTTCTCGTTGGAGATCAACGACTTCCGGCAACGGTTCGTCGCTTTGTCCCGGCGCGGAGATCCAGCTCGAATTTTCATTCGTCTCGTGACAGCGATATATCCGATCGTTTCTTCGTCCGGAAGAAAGCCGATCGTCGTGGAAAGGCCTATCATTTTTTTTTTCGTTCCGTCATTTCTGACTGGACAAAAAAAAAATGATGCAAAGGAATTTGCACGTTGCTTCCTAGCGATCGCTCGAGATCGCTTACCATGCATCGCGCGAGGAAGTGCGTCGTTCAACATTCTGGCGTCCCGACAATCCGTTTGCAGCCTTCTGTTAAAAATAAAAGAAAATCATTGAAAGCGAGGTAACTTGAACCGAGACTTAAGGTAGTACTTGCGGACAGTTCGACCTCACGTGAATTCAGAGAGAATTGAGAGAGAATTACGATCACTTCTCGATGGGATAAAAATGTGACAAAAAATCAAGCATATGGAAGGTATTGAAAAGATTCATTTTGCATAATAATAATTCCAAAATGTTATTAACAAATGAATTAAAAAATTTTTCAACAAATCCCCCGGCAACTTAACTTTTTGTTCATATAAAAACAATTTGTTAATCTCTTGAATACGTATAAATTTTTTCAGAATTTTGTGTAGTTTTTGAAAATTACGTTTTTTTATTAACTAAAAATGCAATTTTCAAAAATTACACGGAATTCTGAAAAAATTCATACGTATTTAGAAGAATTAACAAATCGTTTTCATAAAAAAAACCTTCCTCTATGAGGAAGCAAAACAAGTTAGTTTGCCGGGTGATTTGTTGGGAAATTTTTTCATTAATTTGTTTATAACATTTTGGAATTATTATGCAAAATTAATCTTTTCAGCTCCTTCCATAAGGTTGTTTTTTTTCTGATTTTTATCCCATCGAGAAGTGTTCGCAATTCCTCTCTCAATTCTCTCTGAACTCACGTGGGGTCAGACTATCTGCATACTACCTTAAGGAGGTTGGAGCGTTTCGCACTAATCAAATGATTGCTCCATTTTTAAAGTCGTTAATGCAAACTTTATTTCACTCCGTGCGAAAATGGCACTTTTGCGCACCCTTTGCGTGCGTAAAACTCCCATTTTTCCACCTTGTGAAATAATAGTAATTTGCACTACAAGTGCGGTAAAGCGAATTTTGTACGCACGGTGTGAAGTGCGACTCACTTGACAGTCCGCGTATAATGTTCGCTACACCGCACTAGTATCGCATAACATTTTTTGTAACGAATGCGGGAGAAGTACTCCGTGCACAATCACATGGTGACCGTTTTTTCCCCGGAAAAAAATTCCCTGACTTTTCCCTGACTTTTCACTGACCAATAAAAAATGTTCCCTGACCAAACTTCTGACGATCGCAATTTAAAAAAAATTAATAATTGAAATGAAAATGGCTAATTATGGGTATTAATATTTAATTATATATATTTTTTTTTTTCAAAATGTTCCCAATTCTTTTTTAAGGCTCCCTTTTATGTACTTCGTACATATTTATAGAAAGACCAGCGACAATTTACTTTTTCCCTGACCAATTTTGAAATTCCCTGACTTTTCCCTGATTCCCTGACCAATATTTTTTTTCCCTGACTTTTCCCCGTTTTCCCGGTTTTCCCTGACCGCGGCCACCATGAATCAGCATGTACTCGACATGCGCCGTACTTTACGCACGTTGAAGCGTGCGTAAAGTAAGATCGGACCGATGTGCGCATGCGCTGGCTATTTATGTTGACTGTAAAGCGCTTTTCCGCCCGCTTCGCGTGCATAAAACCGCCATTTTCGCACCTTGTGATGAAAAATTTCGTACATCCCTCGTGCGAAACACTTTTCCAACTCGTGTGATTACAGCACTCGCCTTCGGCTCGTGCTGCAAACTCACACTCGTTAGAAAAACGTTTTTCGCCCTCGTAGAGTAATGTACTATTAACTCGTCCGAAAATAGTACATTACTCCACAAGGGCGAAAAGTGCGTCTTTTCACCGAGTGCGAAGTTTGATGCCCTAGCGAAGCGAGGGCAGAAATTCGCACGAGGTGAAAAGGCACTTCCTCCCGAGTGGCATACGATATTTTTTGCCCGACTATGCTAAAAAGTGGCCACATTTCTATGCCTGCAATGGGGGTGGAAAGTTGTCCGCCGCAGTAGCTACTTTTCTGCCCGCTGGGACTACTTTTCGGCCCGCTGTGGCTACTTTTCGGCCCGCTGTGGCTACTTTTCGGCCCGCTGTAGCTACTTTTCCGCCCGCTGCGTTACTTTTCCGCCCGCTGCGTTACTTTTCGGCCCGCTGCGATACTTTTCGGCCCGCTGCGTTTCTTTTTGGCCCGCTGGTCAAGAATCGACAACTTTCCGCCCCCGTTGCAGACATGGAATGTGGACTTTTTAGCGTAGGCGGGCAAAATAGTATATTCTGCCACAAGGGAGGAAAGTGCGTTTTTTCACCGAGTGTGAAGTTTGATGAGAAATTCACACGAGGTGAAAACGCACTTCCTCCCTTGTCGCATACGATATTTTTTTTCCGATTTCGTTAAAATAACGACATTTCTTGCGTCGCAAAATCGTCATCTTCGCCAATGACCGTTACTCCCCCGGGAGTAATAGAGCTTCCAGCGGGAGTAATGAGCACCATTACTCCCTAGGGAGTAATGAAATTGTACCGCGCATGCGCACATGTTAATAATGATCATCGGTCAATAATAGCTTATTTTCCACCCGTATTGCACGCAAGGAATGTGGTTATTTTAGCGCAGTCGGGAAAAAAATGTTTTTTAACTCGTGCAAAAAGCGTTTTTTTAACTCGTGCGAAAATAGTACATTTCGATACGAGTGCGAAAAAACTTTTTCTGACGAGTGTGAGTTTGCAGCACGAGCCGAAGGCGTGTGTTGCAATCACACGAGTTCAGAAAACGTTTTTCGCACGAGTATCGAACAAAATTTTATTTCACAAGGTGTGAAAATTGGGGTTTTCGCACGCGAAGCGGGCGAAAAAACCGCCATTTTCCCACCGAGTGACATAAACATTTTTTTAGCTCGTGCGAACAACGTTTTTTTTAACTCGTGCGAAAAACGATTTCTTACCTCGTGCGATTGCAATACACGTCTTCGGCTCGTGCTGCAAACTCGCACACGTCAGAAAAAGCTTTATTACACTAGTATCGTAATGCACTATTTACGCATCTATTACAATAGTGGATGGTTATCAAGACATTCTTCTCAGAATTCTTCTTCTTCCCTTGTAACACACTCTTCTCATAACGATCAAATACACAAAAATCCGCTATAGTCACAAGAGTGGCTGACAAAGGTTCCTGATCGAGACAAGGGAGCTTTGTTCTATAAACAAAGGCGAGAGCCGATGTGACTCGGAGGGCCTCGTCGTCATCCATCGTGCGATCGATGAGCATTCCGGATCCAGACCTCTACTTGTGCATTCGTACCTCCACCCACCAAACGTTACAGACATATCGTACCAGAGACATTGAGATTGTCTCTCAACACACATATTCCACAAGAAATATCTCTAACGCATCATTGTGAATTCCTCGACAGGCAAGAATGAAAAGATCCGTCGCGCGCATGCGCGTCCGCTACGCGCTTCGAACACACGACTGGCCGAGGTCAGTGTTATTACTTTTCGTTCGATACCCTGTTCGAGAGAGACCCGCCGGTAAATACAAGACGTATATGCATGATGGATGGGCTCTTTTGAATTGCAAATAGCCTCCTGACTTTTGCGACGTGCTCGCTCGTCGAATGGGTGAGAATCTATCTCGTATGCACGTTGAGGTCTCTCCGTCGAGACATCGCGCATGCGCACTGCACAGCCGGCGTGGTACATCGTCGTGCGTGACTTCATCCGCTCTCGTACGCTTCGACTGGCTAACCTACCGGAGGATTCTCGCCGCTGGAGAATCACTTTGCCTCGCCCTCGCCCGCAGCACCGAAGATACTCCTTATTACCGCCCATCGCCGAGAGAGCCGGCTGGATATTCACCGATCGCCGATCGACCGTCGTACATCGCAGGAGAGTTTCGCTGTCGAGCCTCCGGTTTAGCAATCCACTGCGCGATAGCATCGGGCTTCCGACTTACTCGCCGCTTCCGAAGCGCCGATTCGTGCGATATCGTTGTGTGCGTCTCGCACGAGCGAATATCGAAACGCTTCGACCGTATCGATTTACGTCTATCGATATACGGGCGACTATTAAAATTCAGCGTCAGCTGTACAAAATAATGCACGCTCGTTGAATTGTAACACAAAACCTCGTTGACTCGGACGATGCACACGTGCGTTAGTTTACTGAATATATATATGTATATATATATATAAGTATATTCAGTAAATACTCGTATGTATATAAGTACGTGCGTGTAAAGGAATTATCAACGGCGCGTGTTCACCGCAAAACCTCTCCACACTCTTTTCACTCGCGCGCTATCCTGCTTACACGCCGCACCTCGTGCGCTCATCACTGTTATAAATTACATAAAAAAAAGAAGGAAAAAAAAATGAGGAAAAGAATAAGAGTTATGTTATGTGTACACAATAGGCTGAATAGCGCTGTGGGCGAAACGCCGAGCGTTTACACACATGCGCGATTAAATTCATGGACGAATCTTCGGGATAATGACTCACCGCCGTTACCGCCGACAATGCGCCTCTCCTGCTTCCCTCCCGGTCTAAGAACCGATTTTCCTTTCTCGTCTTCGTCTTTTTTTTTCAACAGAGCGTCCCGGACGCCGAGCTCGCCATACTCCTGTGTGTGGTCCCGTGGGCGACGACGCTGCGCTCGACTCCGCGAGACGATTTTTCGTCTCCGAGTATCTTTTTAAAAATGTATTTTATTTATTTTCGCAAAATTTATTTCCTCGCACTAGATCTTCAACGTCGTTTTTCCTTTATTTTTTCGAGCACCGTTTTTCGTTCGATGGTTTTAATTCGGCGATTAAAAGGGCCCCGAACACCGGACGGAACGAACGCGCAGCATCGGTACGAGGCGTTCAGCACGACGTGTTCGGACAACGCCGAATCGGCAGTTTTTGGATTATTTTTATTTGTTATTGTTGTTGTTGTTTTTTATAGATAATTCAGGCAACACAAGGAGAGTTCGCCGAGCCAACTCGCGCACGGCCAGTCCGCTGTCAGACTTCCGAGCTCTTCCCTGTGGTTGCCCCGCGACGGCTCTGTGCGCTCGGAGGGCCCCGCCGGGCTCGTCGACTCTCGTGCACCTCCGCTCGTTCCCCTCGTCGGTTCTCCTCGCCGTGCCGCTGCTCACCGGCGAACAACCTCCCCCTCCAGCCTGTCCACTCGACACTTCTTTTCAGGGATAAAGAGTGGAAGACATTCACCTCGGTGTGGCGACTCTTTCGATACGCGCACCGGAGGGGGGCCCGGCCAGTTCCCCGACGCGCGAGAGCCGCGAGCCTCACTCCGTCCCTGGACTGCTCGGTCCTCCTGCGTACGGCGAGGCGAGACCCGCACGAGTGTTTTCCCTGTCGGCTGTTCTGCGGTCTCCGAGACGGAGACAACGCGCTGACTCGAAGGTGGATTCTTCGAGCGCCGATAATTCGATTGTTCGCTGCTAGATTTTCTTCACGACCGGAAGTGCCGCTTTGGTCGGGCGCTGAGACGATGCCGCGACGATCTGGCGCTGGATTTCTCGATCACCTGTGGATGATGAAAGGTTGTATTAGAAATTTTTTTTTTACATAGATACAATGTCGTTGAAATCTAATTTACCCATTTTTATGCGGTGCGTTTAACGAGCGGATGTTTACTTCCAGGATGCTAGGCTGCTCTCCTCAGTATACTTGGATGTGGATTGATTATCGATCGCGAGTGTAGGTCTACTATAGCTTTTTTTTTTTTTTTTTTGACGATATCGAACATGACGCCGCCGGAGTGCATCCTGGATATATCGAACGTTTCTCATTCCACCTCGGTCGTGACCGAGGGAGGATGCTTCTCAAAGTCCGAACCGACCGCGGTACTTAGAGACGTCTCGGCGAGGGTTCACGGCGGAGAGGTTCTCGCCGTCTTGGGATCCAAGGGCTCCGGAAAACGAGCCCTTCTCGATGTTATCGGTATTGTATATGCATTAGTTTATAATTATGTTGTAACGCAAATTAATTTATCGGATTTTTTTGTTTTGTTTTGTATAGTCAAATCCACTATAATACAGTTTTAAATATATTTTACTTTTTATTATTTCTTCTGTTTTTTTTTTTTTGTAACCGGCAGAGCGGTGGTCGAAACGAAAGGCCGCGTGATACTGGGCGGCGTTACAATTATATTGTAACAGAATAATGGATTATAATTTGTTGATTTATCGGTATTTTTTATATTTTGCACAGTAAACTTACGATTAAATATAATACACTGGCCGATTAAATTTCAACATAGCATCCCGCGAGTGGTGGAAATTGGTGTCAATGCGGCATAAATCATTCTTAACATTCATTTCGCATAATTCGCATTTTGTCATCGATAAGAAAAACGTAACGAGACGTATTTTTGTTTTTTTTTATAGGCATTTTATAAGACTTCTTTTATTATTATCTTTTCACTTTGGTCAGCGAAAATGTTTACTTATTACCGCGACGTGCTCTCTCGATCTGCCATTGTCTTGTTAAAGTTGATAAATAAATAATATACAAATTTGAGGCTCAAAGATTAACCGTATGGAAACATTGCGCTAAAGCTTGATTTGAACCTAAATAAAGAGCCGCCGAAGAGAGGAACTCGGGCACAATAAATATTGCCCAATAATCTACAGCAGCGCGGGAGCCAACTAAGAAATTCATAGTTAACTCTGTATACCGGAATCTCGAAAATATTGTTTTATAATTATATTATAACACGATAACGAATTAATTTTTTTAAATTTATCGGTATTTTTTTTTATAGTAGAATCTACTATAAAATATTTTTAGGTTTATATTTTTTATTCTTGGATCTTATTTTTATTTGTGTATTATTTTTTTTAGCCGGCAGAGCGGTGGGCGAAACGAGAGGCCGCGTCACACTGGGCGGTAGCATGTTGACGCCAGAGTTGTTCAGGCGACACGGGGGTTACGTGGCGCACAGATGTCACCTGTTGCCCAGCCTGACGGTCCGTCAGACGTTGACCTACGCCACATGGTTGGCGAATCTGAACAACCGCGAGGCCCGGGTGCGCCAGACGTTGGCCGACCTCGCTCTCTCGCAGGTGGCCAATCGCGCCGTTAACGATCTGACGAGACCGGAGTATCGTCGTCTGATGCTCGGCGTCCAACTCGCCAAGGACCCGACTCTCCTCCTGCTGGACGAACCGACCTGGGACACCGATCCCTTGAACACGTATCTGATTGTCTCCATGCTATGGTCCTACGCGACGAGACGAGGATCTATTGTTGTTCTGACGATGGAAACTCCGAGATCCGATGTCCTGCCTTTCGTCAGTCGCGTCACCCTCCTCTGTCTCGGCGCCGTCGTCTACTCCGGACCGACCAGAAGCATGCTCGACTACTTCACCTACATCGGTTTTCCTTGTCCCGAACTCGAGAATCCGTTGATGTATTATCGTAAGTAGAAATACATTCATTTTCATTTTTTTTTTTTTTTTTTATGGAGATTTTTTTGTTCTGTTAAGATAGTAGTAATTGCGAACACTTCTCGATGGGATAAAAATCTGAAAAAAATCGACCATATGGAAGGTGCTGAAAAGATTGATTTTGCATAATAATAATTCCAAAATGTTATTAACAAATTAACGAATGAAAAATTTCCAACTGATCTCCCGGCAACCGAACTTTTTTTAAGAAAACGTTTCGTTAATTTTTCTGAATACGTGTAATTTTTTTCGGCATTCCAAATATTTTTTGAAAATTGGGTTTTTAGTTAATAAAAAGACGTAATTTTCAAAAATTACACAAAATTCTGAAACAATTCGTACGTATTCAAAAAGATTGATAAATTGTTTTTATATGAACAGAAAGTTAAGTTGCCGGCGGATTTGTTGAACATTTTTTTTTTCATTCATTTGTTAATAATTATTCGGAATTATTATTATGCAAAATCAATCTTTTCAGCACCTTCCACATGCTTGATTTTTTTCAGATTTTTATCCCATCGAAGAAGTGTTCGCAATTCTCTCTCAATTCTCTCTGAACTCACGGCAGGTCAAACTGTTCGCTAGTACTACTTTAATTATGAAAATAATTGTTACTGTTTTTAATTACGAGAATTTTTTGTTCTGTTTTTAATTACGAGAATTTTTTGTTCTGTTTTTAATTACGAGAATTTTTTGTTCTGTTTTTAATTACGAGAATTTTTTGTTCTGTTTTCAATTATGAATATTTTTTTTACCAGTGTGCTTATCGACGGTCGATCGACGGAGCCGGGAGCGCTTCTTGGAGTCCAATCAGCAGATATCCGTGCTGGTGGAAAAATTCAACGTCGAAGGAGGACTGTACATGGAGGAAGCGCCGCAGGGTGCACCGAGCGTAAAAGAAACGCCTCTGGGCTTTCTGCACAAGGGACTGGGTCGCGGTATCAAGCCGGGATGCTTCTCGACTCTCCTGGCTCTGTACTTGTAAGTTCGAGCGGGTAACGTCTCGACCTACGTTTCTCGAAACGTATAATGTGGTGGAACAATTTTGTATCTTTTTTTTTTTTTTTTTTTAAACGCCCTCCCGCAGAAGAGGCATGGCAGCTACGTTCTCGTTCAACAAATCCGGCCTGGGACACGTCGTCACTCGTATACTCTTGCTGCCGTTCTGCGTCGCGCTGGTCAGCGTTCTTTACTCCTACTCGAGTCCCGTCCAGTCGAGGATATTTCTGCAAACTGAGGGATTGGTGTTCAACTGTCTGACGCTGTTCTACCTCGCGGGTATCGCGACGACCGCGCTTCTCTGTAAGTATTAATACTGAGAAGTAAGAAAACATAAGGAAAAGATTTATTTTTACCGATAAAAAATAAATTTTAATGGATTTTTGCGCGTAGCTTTCTCTGTGAGAAACTTCGTTGATCGATTTTGGCTTTATCGCAGAGGAAGCTATGCGCAAAATTGTAATAAATGAAGAAGCCATACGCAAATAACTGCATATTTTTTCGTAACATAAAAAAATGTCTACAACTCGGAAAATAAAAATCGTCGACATTTATCGAGAAATTTATTGAACGAGATCGCAAACTTTTGAGGTAATTTTTAATCCATTCTATATCTAGCGCTGAAGAACCACTAATTACAAAACTAGAACGCATTTTACTCTTGAAGTGATATTTGTTTTGGAAACTCGTGTCAGCCGTAAAAAATACATATTTCAAAACATTCCAAATTTTCAAATTCCCATACAATATAAATGGTTAGATCAATTTTCGCCAAAATCAATACGAAACATTGTACCGTATCAGTCCATTGCCTTATCAAATTTAAACTCGACACCTCCATGCTTACTCGAATCAGATCGTTCTCAGACATTTTTCAAAAAATTCAAAATCCCAGAAAATCTGACCGCTTGGAAAGATTTTTACCGAATTCAATACCAAAGGTCTTTTATAAAAATATTATATTCGTGTACAGTTTTCGGACGATCGCTCGAAACTGACGCAAGTTAGAACTGCCAGAGAATTTTCAAAAAATTCTACAAATCGCCTTTTTCAACGTTTTAGACTATTTAAAAAAATGGACATTAAAATCCCGATATTTTTTAACGAAAACATAGCCTCCTCTATGAGGAAGCAAAAAGGTGTAAAGTAATTTGCATATCGCTGTCACATTTATTACAATTTCGGGTGCCGTTCCATCTACGAGGAGGCCATAAATCGATCAACAAACTTTCTTCGAATCAGAAATCGATTTATCTTTTTACCTTTCCTTTACGTTTAAAGTTCCCGGATTTCGTGCGAGGTATTACCAAGAGAAGAGGGAGGGACTCTACGGCGGTGCGATGTTCTTGACGGCCTACACTCTCCTAAGTCTGCCGATGAGTTTTATCTCGACCCTGATAACGATAGGAATACTCGTGCCGATACTGGAGCTCGACCTACCGTCATGGGCGTACGCCTCGGGTACACTGTGGGCCAGTTACGTGGCCGCCGAGCAGGTCACGGTCGCCTTTTTCATGATCATCGCCAGACCTCTAACCGGAGCCATAACAGTCTGGTATATGACTCTGGTGTCGCTTCTCGTCGCTTCGGGCGGAGTTCGCAGCTTGAAGAATTTGCCGAACTGGCTCGCCGCGCTCTCGACGGCGATGCCGACCAGATACGCCTCGCTCGCCTTGAACCAACTAACCATGGACATGCCGTCGTTCGCGAATCTCCCATACAACGAGAGCCTCTCCTGTCCCGGAATTCCGGAACTCTGCAGATATCCGGACGGTAGATCGTACCTCATAAAACGTTTTACACGAGAGGGTGAAAATACATCTGAAGTCCTCAACGTCGATCTCAACCTGCTCGTCTCATTGGCGTTTGCTCTCGGTCTCGTTATCCTCAACAGCGTACTTTACCTGCTGCCTCTACCGGCGAAAGTTAAAGCTAAATTTCGAGAATAATCGCTTTGTGATATTTAAAAAAATACTGCGATACTTTCGGTCGTTTAAAGTTAATAATTATTAATCGTATTAACTATATTAATTTTCATCGAATATTCTTAGTTTATGATCTTTACCGATAGATCGGATTTTCTTTTCGTTTTTCGATGGTTCGCAATCTCACTCGTATAAACATCTATAGCAAAGCCATACCAAATAATACGTCTATTGTACATTGTTATTTTTTTTCACTTACTATGTAGACTTTATGGCGTGTATTATATTTATTGATAATAAAAAAAAAATATGCGAGCGAAACAGTCGTAAAATGTTACTGCAGTCGTATTATGTACATACTCGAATAATTCGTAATTTTTTTTTTCATTTTTTTTTCTATCGGTGAGGATTTCTTTGCGTGTCGAACGTATAGAGGCGAATGGTCTGCGCAGCTTACCTTTTTTTCTATACGTTCCTAAATGCGTTTTATATGATTCGTTCAGCTCTCGTCGTCCACGGTTACTTGGCCCATTACTTTGAGATCGTCGGACACGGAAAATTCGCAACCCGTCGAGCTTACGATTTCGCTTATGTCGACGTTCGGCGCGATTTCTATTAATTTGAGACCTTCGCCTTTTTCCACCTCGAAGACCGCTAAATCGGTGATTATCAGGTCGACGCATTGCTGGCCTGAAATTCGGAGAAACATTTTTTTGGTGTAAAATCGACGAATTCTTGGGTGAGATTTGGGATTTTCGAAATTCACCTGTGACGGGCAACGTGCAATTCGCCATTATCTTCGGTTTTCCATCGCGCGCTTTGTGCTCCATCGTTACGACGACTTTCGTCTCCGCGGCCGATACGAGATCCATCGCCCCGCCCATGCCCTTCACCATCGTTCCGGGGATCATCCAGTTCGCCAGATCACCTTTCTGAGACACCTGCATTCCTCCGAGTATCGTCAGGTCGACGTGACCTCTGAAAATGTATTTAATTTAATTTAATTTAATTTAATTTAATTTAATTTAATTTAATTTAATTTAATTTAATTTAATTTAATTTAATTTAATTTAATTTAATTTAATTTAATTTAATTTAATTTATGGGTCCTTTTTACAGGACGATATTTATATATCGTCCAAAAATTATAATGGCTCTTGGAAGAGTTTGGCAATCGCAAAAATATTAAATCGCAATTTAATATAATTTTTTTCACAGCGAACTCATGTTCGTAACGGTTATGGGATATTTACCCTCTGATCATCGCGAAGCTCTCCTCGCTGCCGAAGAAAGCCGCCCCGGGCAGTACGGTGACCGATTCCTTGCCGGCGTTTATCAGATCCGCGTCGACTTCATCCTCCGACGGGAATGGACCGAGACCGAGGAGTCCGTTTTCCGACTGCAGAGTCACTTTTATACTCTTCGGTATGAAGTTACTGGCCATCATTGGTATACCGATTCCGAGATTGGCTGTCGAGGAAAAATTCATTGGTAAAAATTCATTAAAAAATCGGCGCTCAAAATAATCAAAGTGTAACTCACCGTACATTCCATCCTTGAACTCGAGAGCCGCTCTCCGGATAATCCTGTCCCTCGCTTTGCTCGCCGGTGTTGATTTTTTCGATTTGATCGTTTTGCTGGTCGTTATCCGCTGTTAAACGTTCACATTCGTTAAGTCGAGTTGAAACATGTACCACGTGACATATCAGCGGAAGAGCGATAGTTGCATTTTTTCAATCAATGTCATGTAAAAATGGTTGAAAATTTGAGATAAAGTGAAATATCATCGGACGCCGTATTGAATTTTACATCAGCTAATACCTTGCTTTTTCGCGAAATGTCTACCATCTCCGAATGCCTTTCATTACAGATTTTCGTCCCGACTGAGTCTCTTTCACCTTACCTTAAGGTGAAGTGAAATATCGCGGCCGGTAATGAAAACTGTAATGAACTTTTCTTAAAGGTGCTCATTTTTTTGAGGAAAACACAATTTCGAGCTGAATGCGCACGGTAATTGCGCCGCCGGGCCGAATTCATTTTCGTCTCAAAAAAATTAGCACCATTGAATAAAGTTAAGTTGCAAATTGCAACTATCTCTCTCGCACGCACAGCTGTTTCACTTCTCTTTAAGGTGATGTTAAACATCTCAGTCGGTAACTAAACTCTGCAATTAATGTCGTTTTCAAATCAGTGAAAGCTGAGGAAAAAGGATATTGTCTTTCCGATAAGAATTTCCAGATGCAGAGAAAGACAATTCTTTTTTTTTCCTTAGCTGTCTGGCGGTCTCAAAACGGCATTCATTACAGTTTTCATTACCAGCTAAGCACGGGGCAAGAAGGCGGAAGGGCGTACCACCTCATCTTTTAAGGTACTTTTAAGCTCTCGCCCGCTTAGTGCGGGATAATTTTGAATCGCAAAAATACGATAAAAACTAACGGATGCAAACCTCGATTCGCTTCTCGTAACTCTGGCCCTGAATGACGCGATCGACGTAGATACCCGGTACGTGAATGTGATCAGGATCCAATTGACCGACCTCCAAAATTTCCTCGGCCTCGACGATCGTCACTTTGGCGGCTTTGCACATAACCGGATTGAAATTCCGCGCCGATTTTCGGAACACCAGGTTACCAGCCTTGTCGGCCTTCCACGCTTTTATTATCGCGAAGTCTCCGGTTATCGCCGTCTCCATAACGTAGTTTCTGCCGTTGAATTCCTGAACTTCCCGCGGATTGCCGGATATCTCGGCGTTACCGGCGTCGTCGTACTTTACGACGACGTTGCCCTCTTGAATTATCGTCCCGAAACCCGTCGGTGTGTAGAACGCGGGGATTCCCGCCCCACCCGCCCGAATCCTTTCCGCCAGGGTGCCCTGTTCCGGTTGTAAATAAATATTATTACTACTGTTACTACTTTTATAATAAAAAAAAAATATCATTTTATTTAAAGCATTCATGTTTTACATATATCGGAGCTCGGAGCTGTGTTATATACATATATCACAGTTGGGCAAAGGATCAAAAAATACTTCAAGTACAAAGTATCATAAGTACTTGAAGTATCCGGTACTCTTTCAAAGTTCTTTTCGCAAATTACTTTTATTTTTACGTGAACAGCATTATATAGAAGCAGAAAGAAAAAGTGTAAACTTATTTTCTGTAAATAATAATAATAATAATAATTAGATTCGTAGCGTTAAGCGTTATCAATGCTTTAAAGAAAAAGGTTCAAAGTAATTTGCACATGGCTTACTCAATGTAAAAATGCTCAATTTTGTTTAAATTTGGTTAAATTTGCGTAATCGTGGTCTTGACACCATTTTTTATTGAAAATGGTGTCAAGACCACGATTACGCAAATTTCTTCATAATTCCTTCATAATTTCTTCATAAAAGAAGAAATATATTCTTCACTTTTTTGCATAAAAAATACGATGTCATTGAAAAAACGAAAAGAGTCCCTTCTTAACCCTTCTCCTTTTTTTAAAGAATATTTTTTTTAATAAAAAAAGAACGAAAACGGCGGACACTTCCCGTTTTTCTTTATGGAACTTTTAAAAAATAAATAAATTCTTGTTAAAATTATAGCTATTGAAAAGTTTAGACAGATAATCATATACTAATAGAAACAGAACGTTATGTTACTCATTGAATATCCGTAATATGAGCCGGTACTCAAAAAGTACCTGAAGTATTAAAGAGCACTTTTGTACTTCCAGTCCATACTTGAAGTACTGCTCTCATATATATGTATATTTCCATTTTCATTTTTCTCTACGCCGAACACCCTCCTCGCAAAACTATATAGTGACAGAGCACGAAGCCGAATGAAAAAAAAATATGAGAAAAGTATTACCTGCGGGGTGAGTTCGACTTCCAGTTGCCCGCTGAGATACTGTTTCTCAAAGTCGGCGTTCTCGCCTACGTAAGACGCGATCATTCGTTTTATCCTACGTTCGTGCAGCAGCAAGCCAAGACCGCAGTCCTCTATGCCGGCGTTATTGGAAACTACCGTGAGGTCCTTCGCTCCTTTTGCCAGGACAGCTTTTATGAGATTCTCCGGTATGCCGCACAGTCCGAAACCTCCGACGAGGAGCTTGGCTCCGTCGGGGATGTCGGACACGACGTCGTTCATGGATTTGAAAACTTTTCCATCGCCCTTCGGAGTTTTCTGCTTCGGCACGTCGTCGTCAGTCTCCGGACTGTCGGCTCTCACTGAAAAGCTCACCGAGCATACCTGAAACATCGAATTGCATCGTCAGAGACACGATGAATGCGCGCGTTGGTCAATCTGGAGGCGAAAATCGGACAGTGTTCGAGGACGAAACATTTTTTTAGGTTATGTTCGGTCCAACTTTTTCGTACCCTCGAGACGTTCGCGTGTTTGTAGGAATTTCGGCATCCCGCGCTGACCCGCAGGCAAACACCGCCGAAAGTTCTCATCGCGAAAGCCATGTCTATAAATTATTTACAGCAGTCTCACTTTTGTAGACGGGAATTAATTAACGAAGGATTCGCGGACCGACGAACGTCAAAACGTCGCACATGCTCTCGCTCGGCCGTCCGAGCCAGTACTGAAGGCAAACCGCGGCTCGACTCACCAATATCGCGTGCATGTATTATATATATAATTGGGACGCAATATTGGGGACTCTAAGTGGATGTCGGATATCGTCGCCTTTCAGCATTGGACGATAAAACATCGAATGATTAATATTTGTTTTGCTCGCAGGAGAAACCGGCTTTGCCGCGAGGTCGCGAGATCCGTTCCGAAAAAACAAGGGGGAGACGATGCATACGTGCGCGCTATCGTCATTTCTTACGGCTGATTATACAAATGTCTTATCTGCGATGAAAATAGCAGAAGCAACAATATCTCTTTGATACACTATCGATTTGCTGAGACGAACAAACATAATCATAATCTCCGGACGAGATATCGCGTTAATAAAAAAAAGACGATCAACAAAAACGCGAGTTAATTATAGATCGTTCGAGTGCGCAGATTACGGCGATTGACCACGAATCTAATTCAAAGGTCATGAATTGCGACCCTGAAGGTATCGCAATGAAAGTAAATTTCTTCAAGTTACAACCACTGGATTTTGCATCGGACAAACTGCGCTCGGGGAAGTTTACGTAGAGAACAAAATTTTGCAAGTGAACTTTTTTCTTTCTCCCCGAAGCCGTGCATCGATAGATTTTATGAGGAAGTTTTCATACCGCTTCCTCATAAAAATTGAAAATTGGAATTTTATATGGCTTTCTCATAATGTTCCTTTATTCGCGAAGCTTCTTCTACCCAGATAGACAAGCGCCACGAATAGCAGCAGTTGGCGCAATAATTGCGACATGTGTTTCACGTGTCGCAAATATTGCCCCAATATTGCTACATTTCATAGTGATTGTTTATCTGAGTATGAGAAAGCATTTTCTGTATTTGTGGCTCCCCTACCCTCCCCCTCTGTAGGTGCGGCAGATGCATAATGGTAAACAAAAATTGAAAAAAAAAGAAAATCGAAATTAAAATCCTACGTTTCCGAGTGTTTTTTTTTTTGTAAGTGGCATCTCTTTCTGTGAACTTCTTTTTCCTAACACCGTCATGCAGATATCTTCAGGGTGATCATAAATTCGTTTCGGTAACACGAATTTCAGTTTCGCAACACTTGCCACGAATTATTTATGTTTTCGCCACTTCGAAGTTTGTTCGCCTGGCTAATGGAAAACGCTCGGGAGAATGAGGCCCGGGAGGACAAAATCGGCCTTTGCCGCAATGCACAGTAATCAACGTCTTTCGCAACAGTTTTATATTTCTCAATGCACAAGCGAAAGACTTGCGTAAAACTTGTTGTCAGTAAACTTATTTCACATTATTACAAGTACATAATACTAAAAACCTCTGTGTTCCATCTCGGCGTTCATATATTAATCTACGGGCATTATTTAATCTCATCGCTGACGCGTTTTATATTATAAAATACTATGTAAAGGAAATACAAAGTTTGTTCCGGATCGCCGTTCGATCCGTCGATCCTCGCTCGAACACGTGCGGTCCTCGATCCCGAAGGGGTTTCGCAGTTTTCTCAGGGTTTTCGAGTATCACGACACGATACGACACGGCGGAGGTAATAAATCGTGGAATTACATAAATCGTTGAATTATTGTTTTTCCTGCCACGTATCTCGCCGATAATCGATCAATATCAAGGACTCTTTCGCTCGTCTCTTATCACAATCTCACGTTAGATTATCGAATCGACAAATCTCTCTTTCTCTCGCATCTCCGCGTGCGTTATCGATGAATGTGTGTGTGTAGTAACTTGGCGCTCGTCGATACTTTTGTGTATGGCGGATATCGCTCGAAGACTCTGAGATCTTATGGTACACACCGCGAATCTTCGTTAAGATGTGATATCAAAAATGATTTTTTTTTAAATTCTAATTGAATTTAACGAAGATCCATCGCGAGATCGATCATCGATGGCGCCCACTACGAGCGTCAGTCACCGCACCCCATAGCTCGATAACGAAATCGTCCGTGAAGCCGAAAGCTTCCAGATCAGAGTTATCAATGGCCTCGGCGAAATCCATGCTGTTAGTTTTGCCTTCGGCGAGTTCCCAAATTTGGGACGCTGAAAAAATACAATTTAAATCAAATAAATCAAAAACTTTAAATTACGTTAATCGAGTAAACTGACGATAATTCGATAATCGGCGAAGCTTTACCTAGCTCATTATCATAGATACCCATGAAGTTTTCCACGATAGCATTTATCTTCTCGACTCCTATCGTAGCCGTATTATCAGTCTGGAAAATGAAAATGATAAAAAGAAAAATTAAGTCAAGCTGAAAACGAAGAATGTCGAGTAGTTACACTGTCAAAAAAATTGTAAAATGAACGCACCTGACTGGGAGTTTTTGTACAAAAACTGGTACATTAAATTTACAATTGTGATGAAAGATAATGGACTTTTACAGTGAAATTAATGTAAATTATTGGATCAAAGTACTTTTATACTAAAATTAAGGTGAATTATTAAAAGTACAGTATTTCGAAAAATTGTAATACACTGTACGTTAATTTTTCATCATACTCGTACATGCAATTTAATATACCAGATTACGCATAAAAACTTCCAGTACCGGTACATTAAATTTCATACGAATTTCCTTTACAATGTACAATGTAAATGGTTGTTCACGCACCACTTTTTCTATTTGAGCACTTCCGTCAGCCTTGAACCTCAGAGTTTCCTTGCCGGTTCCATAGCCCGCGGGCTTCTTGCCTTTCTTAATGTCGCCTCTCGGCCCGATACTTCCGAATCCGCTTCTCTGCGGCTCGACCAATCTCAACGTGAACGTGTCCCCCTTGGCTATCTCTTTGAGCATCTTCGCGACTTCGAAGTGCCTTCGACCGACCAAATTAACGGTGTTTATCTTCTCTATATGATCGCCGACCCGGATAACGTTCACTTTGTCGATAACCGAACCTTCCTTGATACGCTTGATGAAAGCGTAACCGGCACCGTTATCCGTTATCGTAAGGCCCAGCGCGTCGTCGGTTTTCACCAACTCGACTTCCTTCGGTTGTCCTACAAAAAAAAAAAAAAAAATTATCATCATATCGTGACGTTGAGTGGAGCGAAATTGCATATCACCGACAATTTAATTAGCATGAGGTATACCCGCTCCAAAAACAGCCAGGTAGACGTTTCAAGGCCAAGCAGAACAATAACATAATGCGCCACCGATATCCCGCATGTCATCGGCGACTCAGCAAAATTTCTATATGACTACTGTGTACGAAACTCTCTCTCACACTCGGCGAACGGGCGCTCGAAGAGTGAACGTAAGAATGCGGGCCCGGTGACGCGGAACGGATACGATCCGCATCGCGCATGATTCGTCAGAGCCGATAGCTTAAACAACAATGTTCAAACCTTTTCTGTGAGCGAATATAAAGTCGTCCAGGCCAATCTGTCCTCCCAAGAGCTCGGACATCTCGGTCTTCGGTGTGTTCAGCGTACAGAAAAGAATCTGGAAGACAGAAAATGAAAGTTATTATGAAAGGCATTATTATTAAGTTAAATGAAAGGCATTATTATTAAATAAATCAAGGGATTCATTTAAAATGAGAAAATAAAAGATTTTCTGATTTTTTTTAACAATTAATTTTTTTAATAATGCGTTAATATCTTTGTGGCATTATTATTATTATGCAAAATCAAAGAGCTTGACATCATTAATACAACTGATTTTTTCAGATTTTTGGCGTATCGCGAAGTACTGAAATTGTGATCAAATCTAACTTTTTGTTGGAAATGTGTGTGTGAAGCACCCTTAACCCTTTAAAGCATACATTTTTTTTTAGAAGTGTGAAGTTTGAATACATTAGTTAGTTATTAATGCATTTTTTTCTTAATTCAAAGAAGAGTCACCTACGGTAGGGGAGAGCGGGGCAAAATGGATACATCGATGGGGCAAAATGGGACGTCCTAAACTTCATAGAAAATTGCGTTTTAAAAAAAATATTTAAAAACACAATTCTCCAATAATTTTAGTGACGTCCCATTTTACCCCATCAATGCATCCTGATTTGTCGCTTCCGTTTTGCCCCACTTTCCCTTACAGCGTGCTTCAAAGGGTCAAAGAAACACAAATCCCCAATTAAAATCTCGTTTGCCGCGCAAACTTGAATATTATCTGTGCGATTATTTTCGCGATCTCTCAGATAGTGTGAAAAAAAAATCTCGATAGAGAACGAGGACATGCATTTGAAAAGCGTGAGGGCCCTTTTCGAATGTATAGAGAAAAAACACGCGTCGACGGGTGGGATTCACGTAGCCGTGACCAATGCTTCCTGCGTCCGGTGCGGGCGTCAGGGAGCCGGCGGAACGATATCGAGAGGCTCTCCATGTACGTATGTGCTTCGTTACGCGGGCTCTGCCCGCACGATAATGATAATCACATATCGTCGGCTTACTTCGTTCGCTGGAAGTTCGTAGCACTCGGCGATCTTCTGATAGAGTTCCCGCACGTTGCTGAAGCCGGATATCTGACCCGTGGAACTTCCGTGAGCCAGCTGACATCGAAAAACCAATCGCTGCTTCGCGTCCTGATTGCCGCTGGCCGGAGCCTGCTGCTCCTGGCCGTTGTCGCGCCTCGACGTACCATTACTGCTCGTGTCGTGACCCTCGTGGTGAGACCCGTTAGTGCTCGCTGGCTTCTCCGAGCCAGACGATCTCGGCGATGCTTTCGGCTTGAACAGCGGCATTCCTCTGCGAAAAATAAAAAAAAAACATCTTCGGTCATATATCTTTCGCACCGCGTGCTGCATACCGTATCGCTATTATTATCATTATTTAACCATCTGTCGGTACGCGGACGATCCTTTTCCTCGAGTTCGAGGAAAAAAAGCATTTTACTGACGCTGTAAAATCGGAATAGAAAATAAAAAATAGTAATAAACGTTAATCGTGCATATCTTAACTGTAATCTTGTTGCGGATATCGGAAGATTAGATTTAATTTAATTTCAAGTGTTTTGATCTCAAAAATCTTGAGTGTTTTATGAACTCATAAAAATTCTTTAATCAGAGGTCTAAAATTAGGATTTATTATGTAGCGATTGTAAAAGCAGAAATCCGTTCAACAAATAAATTTAAAAAAGAATGGAAATTATTATATTATCGAAAAAAAGAAAACAATGCAAGACATTCTATGAGTTTTGTTGCAATAATAATAATAAATCACAGGTGTAACGGAAAATAGTAGGTTTCTTTTTCAAGGTCAAAGTTTCGACGTTGTTGCACTGGTCCGCAAAAATAACCGTTAAAAAACAGGCTACTTTGTATTGCAATGCAGCGCCCTCTATGCAAAACAATAGTCGCGGTCCGTTCGGGAAGAGCGCGATGCGTAAACAACGTTACGAGGGAGACAGAGAGACGGATTCGTCCGAACGCGCGCGTTAACCTGATGGAAGTCTCTCCTCTTCCTCGTTATCTTCGTGTCGTCACACACAACCGATTTTGTATTTATTCGCTCGCTGTGGACTCTGTTCGCACCGTGCCTGACACGGCCACATGCGAGCCGGTTTCCCGCTAATTTTTTTTTTTACTTTTTTTTTGCACAGCTCATATCCTTCAGTCGATATATTCTTGCTAATCAGAATGGAATTCGTCGCGACAATGGAGACGCGCGCGGCCGCTAACGATGTCCGTCCGATCCACCTGCTCGTTTAATCGCGCTGCAGCATTTTTTTTTTTTTTTTTATTGGAAGTTTATTCACTCGGACAAAGCGACTACCGAGAGTGTTGAGCTCGACAGTCGCAGAGTCATTGCGCAACTCCCATTGCCGCGAACATTCACTGACGTAGATACACAAGGAAAAAAGGCGATTCAACAGTCGAATATTAATTTGACTGGCGATTAATCGCGAATTAATTTTGGGCTATCCGTCGAGTTGCTGATCTCCGGTATTTATGCGATCGCACAATTACCGTACTTGCCTCAGAAACCCTGACATGTTGAACAAACACCATTGGATAACGCGCAACAGAGGATTATGTAGTAGTTCGCGCAAGTAACTAACTATATTATATATATATATATATATATATATATATATATATATATATATATATATATATATGCATTTCGAGTCGCGACTCTTAACCACTTGCCACAAGAAACAAAAAACAAAAAAAAACCCGGTGATTCAACGATCGACTATTAGTTCGACTGGCGATGAAGCGCGAATTAATTTTGGGCTATCCATCGAGCTGTTAACCTCGATTATATATGCGAACGGAGAATAGCCGTACTTGCCTCAGAAACCCTGACATGTTGAACAAACACCATTGGATAACGCGTAACAGAGGATTGTGTAGTAGTTCGCGCAAGTAACTTTAACTATATATATTAAATATGAGATTATATTTCTCGAGAGTGGCGGACTTTTAACTACTCGGCGTTGAGCGACTTTCAACTCGTAAAAAATTTCCGCCCGCTTCGACGACAGTGATTTCCTTTTTCTATTAAATTTATTATCAAAGCGTTCGAACGTTCGAGCGACGTTGACGGAGCGAGGTTCGCCAGCGACACTAGCGTGGCGTACAATGACGAAAGAATAAAAAAAACACACAAGCGTAAACAGGCTGGGGGACAGAGAAGGCGGCGCAAAGGGAAAGGAATTAGGCGGCGGAGCGAGGATCGCGGCCGATCAGTACCGATCCGGACCGGCGGACGGACTGGACGGACATGACACGTCACAACACCATTTATTCGTTCGACACGTAAATAAAACAGCCGAGCGGTTGTGTTGCGTGCACACCTGGGCCGACGGTAGAAACGACTCGTTCGCACGCACGATTATCCTCCTTGATTATCCGCGCCTTCTATAACGTTCGATAAACCACACGATAAAGCGCGTTGCGCAAACTAGTTTGCAACAAATTTCTCTGCCTCGGCTCTTCTCTCCCACCGGGCTCGCGAGATACGAGCGCGTCGCGTTAATTGCACCGAAACGTCGACCACCGGCACGTAGCAACGCTTCATAACTGCGCCAAAGCTAATGAAAAATCTTGGTCGGTGGTCGAGTGCGAGAAGAAAAAAACGCACACACAGCCGGGGCGAGCGTTAGGGCTTTATCGTTGTTGAATTATCTCCAGCCAGGGTCGACTATATCCGTTCTTTATCTCGACGCTATCGCAATAGTTTCCGAAGCTACTCTGCTAAACTACCGCGCTTGTGTTTCGCATTCTCGCATTCTCTACGCGAGGAAAATGTTGAAATTCCGTTCGAAGATTCTCTGGAGATTAGAGATTACGAGTCGAATTTTTGCGATATAGAACAACACGAGCATATTTGCGGGATACTTTTCTGTCCCAATTTTTAGCGTTTAGGCGATAATAAAGTAACACGAGCCGTGCGGTGTCGTGTGTTGTGAAACTGGGCTATACGCACCGTATAAATCCGTTTACGTTTGCACTTGCATTGCTTCACGCGTGTAGTGTCTCGTTGCCGATGTGCTTCTGTCGCAAGGGCAACAAGTGCAACCGGTGGTCGCGAACTGGCGCACCGGTCGGCCGTTTTCTCTCCTCGCGAGTAAATTTTTTTCGTCTCGGTGGTCTCGGTCTCACCGGCGGCAAGCAGCGCGCGAGAGTGTCGGCGGCCGCCGCCCGAACTAACCGAGAATGGCAAGGCGCGACCGCGCGGTCGGTAAATCCTCCACTTTTACGACCGCACTACGTAGACACATGCACACCGGGTTCGCGTAGCAAAATGATCGCGTATTTCTATATAATCTCAATGGCGTCCGGACACTGCACCGACTACCATATAGTCAGGATTACTGCGAGCGGATAAATTGTCAAAGTTGCTCGTACGAAAGTCGATTAATTTTATAGGTAAATAGACGGACGAATAGATTAAGATCTCGTTTCTCGGAACGAAACTTCGCGATTCTGACAACCGGCCGAGACATCGGCGAGTCGGCAGCAACAGAACACCGAATCAAATCCCTTATATTGTAGTTTGCGCGATGAGAATTATCGCGCGACTATGAGCTTGTTTATGCTAATCGAATTAAACTTTTAATTCCAGACCGTCCGGGGATCGTTCGCTCCGACTACGTCGCACGAACGACGATAAATCGATCTGATTGAGAGAACAAATTTTGGTGTGCTTTCTGTTTTCAGTGACTTGCAACATTCGTTTGCAATCGGTGGAAAAGGGAGAGAAAAAACGATATTAAAAAAAAAAAAAAAATAATGGCCGAAGAGCATTACAAGCTGAACTGCGTGCTTTTCGGTCACACCCTGGACGTCAGAGCCTTGGCGACCTTCGCTGATGGAACTGTGGTTTCGGCCTCCAGAGACAAGACCGCCAGAGTTTGGACTCCTAGCCTGTAAATGAAATTTTCTTTATATACGCTTACTTTTTGAGTTATTTATTTATTTATTTATCAGCGGGTGAAAACCCTCTTGCAAAATATTGCATATATTGTTTATTTAAATAACATTGCATTATACAGATTTTTAGTATTAACTAATAACATAATAAGTCTGGGTAGAAAACTATGATTGTTTAGTCCATGGAAGCAAAATTTGCCTGTTTGTAGATATCGCAGAGGTTGCTTATTCCCTGCATTGTGTATGACAACACGAGTTATGACCCATACATAAATCTATTCCTCATGTGCTGTTATACCTAAATTAAGTCATTTGGCTTTCTCGTTTTTGGTCCACTTTAAATTTCCTTCAAGGTGCGCCAATACCATAATTTCCTCTGGACAATTGCCGTAATTCAACCTACATAAAAACTTCCCCAATTGCTACATCTGCCATCAGTGGGAGCTATTGAATTGCTTTCCTGAAGCTCCAAATCGCATTCCCATGTATCCGGATTCTTATCTCAGAAGGCAAAGCATTAAAAATCTTTCTAATAAATTTCTTCTTGAACAACCACTTTCTTGCTGATTTATTTATTTATGTGGCAAGCCTTTTTACATTTACAATTCTTACTGTTCAGATAACGATACAGATATGAACCCAAATAAACCATGTATAAACATAATAACATCGTAATATATCAAATGAATTTATTTTCCTTTTTATAAAACTTTTGTTCCGTTAAAATAATATAATGCGTAAAGTATATTGAGTATCGAGCATTAAGTACCATTTCTTTTCTGTCGCTCGTGCCATGCACGATACTTATATTTAAATTTCAATTACTTCCATTGTTTTTTTTTTTTTCAGGAATGGCACGAATTACATGGAGACAGGTATGCTGACCGGTCACACGAATTTCGTGAGTTCGGTGTGCGCGATAAATCCGTCGGAGCTCTATCCAAAGGGTCTCGTGATAACGGGCAGCAACGACAATCACATATGCGTCTACGTGCTGGGAGAGACAGCGCCGACGGAGAGGATCAAGGCTCACGAGAACACCGTCTGCAATCTGCGAGCTGGCCATGAAACGGGAACGTTTCTGTCGAGCTCCTGGGATCTGAGCGCGAAGCTCTGGGACCTCCAGTCGCTGAACAAGCCCAGAGTGACTTTCGTCGGTCACACGGCGGCAGTCTGGTGCGTCGCGGATCTCGCGTTCGGCGCGATCGTCACCGGCTCGGCGGACCAGACGGTGATCGTGTGGAAGCCGGACGGTTCGTTACTGCACAAGCTCCAAGGTCACACGGACTGCGTCCGCGACGTCGCGGTGATCGGCCGCGAGGAGTTCCTCACGTGCGCCAATGACGCCACGGTCAGACACTGGAACGCCACACTCGGCACTTGTCTCGGTGAATTTTCCGGACACGAGAATTACATATACAGCATAGTGGCGACCAACGGCGGCAGCCTCGTCGTCACCTCGAGCGAGGATCGCACAATTAGAGTGTGGCGAAACGGCACCGTCGACGAGGTAATCGCCGTGCCGGCTCAGTCGGTCTGGTGCGTGAAGCTGCTGGCGAACGGCGACATCGTCGCGGGCTCGTCGGACTGCGCTGTGAGGATATTCACGGCCTGTCCGGAGCGCTACGCCGAAAAGACGATCATGCAGGCCTTCGAGGAGGAAGTTACAAAGGACCAGCTTCAGGCTCAGCTGGCCGTAGGAGGCGTTAAGATCAGTGAGTGAGTAGTTTTACATCCGTACTCTCGTCACGTGATTAAAGAGGGGATTTGACGAATTACGGGCGATTTTGCTTCCTCATAGAGGAAAGTTTTTTCCGTAATAAAAAAAATTTGAGATTTTGATGTCAGAGTTGAGCTATCGTCCTAAAACTGCACACAAATATAATATTTTAATAAAGACCTTTGGTATTGAATTTGGTCGAAATCTATCGAAGCGGTCAGATTTTATGGGATTTTGAGTTTTTTTTTTCATTATTTACTAAAAACGGAATAATTCGAGTAAACATGAAGGTATCAAGCTTACATTTGACGGGGAAAAGACTAACACTACAATGATTGGCATTACATTTGGCGAAAATTGATCTAACCGTATAACTTTTCTGAGATTTCGACATTTTTGAATTTTTCGAAAATTTGTACTTTTTGTCCGAAACGAGTTTATGCATGAAATGTGGCTCTAGGGGTACATAATTCGGAGATACATTATCAAATGGGAACGATACATTAGATAAAGCCTCAAAACGATGAATTTCGCTGAAAATGTTGACCATTTCAATTATTATGAGTTGCAGATACTTTTTTATGTCACAAAAAAGGTGCAAAGTAATTTGCACATGGTTTCCTCATTTATTACAATTTTGCGCACAACTTCCGCTACGAGGAAGCCAAAATCAATCAACCAACTTTCTCACAGAGAAAGCAGTGCGCGAAATTGTAATAAATGAGCAAGTCATGTGCAAATTACTTTGCAACTTTGATTAACGGTTTTCTTTTTGTCGATAAAAATAAAAACAAAAGTGTACTGTAAAAGTGTGCTCAAATTAATGTACGGATTTATATTTGCTATTAGTGATTTTAATGAATTTTTATTTTTTCTCGTTAGCCTGCCCAGTCGGAGCGCATTGCAGCAACCCGGTCGCGAGGACGGCCAGACGATGATGATAAACGACAACGGGAAAGCGAAAGCTTACGTATGGTCGATGAGCGAGCGTAAATGGGACTTGGTCGGAGACGTGATGGGCGGCTCAGGTGGGGACATCAGCACGTCCGGCAAACAGCTGTTCAACGGCGAGGAGTACGATTACGTGTTCTCGGTCGACATACAGGACGGCGTGCCGCCGTTAAAGTTGCCTTACAACATCAACGAGGATCCTTGGCACGCCGCGCAAAAATTTATTCATCGTAATGGTCTCAGTCAAATGTTTCTCGATCAGGTATCGTAATATATTCATAAATAAAAAATAAAATAACAAATTAATTGCGTAAACAAATTATTCTTTTAAATAATTCGTTAATTCATGCAGTTATCGATTTTCTTCAGGTGGCAAATTTCATAGTGAAAAATTCGCAAAGCGTTCCAGCTTTGAAGAGCGACTCACAGTTCGCCGATCCGTTCACCGGCGCGAGCCGCTACGTACCTGGCAGCGGAACGCCGAACGCCTCGCGAACGTCGTCCAGCGCCGCGATGCCGACGACCGATCCGTTTACCGGGGCGAGCCGCTACGTGCCCGGCACAGCGACGCCGAACACCTCGCGAACTGTATCCGAAATTGCGATATCGTCGGCCTCGTCCAGCAAGACGGCCGTTATTCCATCGTACATACCGCACGCGGCTTATCTCAAACTGGAACAAGCGAATCTTCCTGCGATTTTAGGTAATCGGTAACTCGCGTCAAGGAACAAATTTGGATAAATCAATAAAACGCGAAGATCGCGTAATACCGAGTGAGTTTTCTGTTTCAGAAAAGCTAAAGGAGCTCAACGGCAAACTGACCGACGGCGCTAGTCGAGTAACCGACGAGGAATTGGAGTCGGCGGTGAGATTGGCGAGCGACGATTGCACCGATCAGCTTCGAGTCTGCGCCGTTGGAGTACTGCGAACCCTCTTAAACTGGCCCGATCAAATCGTCTTTCCGTCCCTGGACGTGGCTCGACTGGCGGTTCTTCGCGGTGCGGTCAACGAGAGTCTGTGCACCGAGGAGTTGCTGCAAGTGGCGAAAAGGCACATAAGAACTACCGCGGTACCTGCAAACCAGATGCTGACCTTTAGACTGTTAGCCAATATGTTCGTACACGAGAGTGGCGAACGATTTGGCCTTCGACACAAGGACGAAGTCCTCAAGGCGCTCCTCGATCTGAAATCACTCGGTAGCAAAAACAATCAGGTATGAATTGTCAAACAATTTGCCATTGTAATGTTCGATCGTTGTTTTGTTCGGATTTTAACTGTTTCAGTAAAACCGTTTCATTGAAATCGTTTCTTAAAAATCGTTTTACTAAAATAGTTTCAGTAAAACGCTTCATTAATCGTTTCATTAATCGTTTCATTAAAGGTTTCATTAATCGTTTCATTAATCGTTTCATTAATCGTTTCATTAATCGTTTCATTAATCGTTTCATTAATCGTTTCATTAATCGTTTCATTAATCGTTTCATTAATCGTTTCATTAAAACGTTTCGTTAATCGTATTATTAAATCTTCATTCCATCGTTTAATTGATTGTTTCGTTTCAGGTCGCGATCTCGACGTACCTGTTGAATCTCATAATCGCTCTGAACAAAAGTGACGACACCCCCGGTCGAACAAGAGCGTTGAACGTATTGTTCGTGTTACTTCCACGTCTGAGCGAGCCCGAGGCGGTGTTCAGGGCCCTGGTTGGTCTGGGAACACTTCTCGCCGCGACACCCGATCCGGACGACAGGGACGAACTCATCCGAGCGGTTCGACAGTCCGAAACGGCTCTCACGCTACTCAGAAAGACCTCCGAGAGCATCATCGATCTTAGTGCACAAAACAAACTCGCAAATTGCTCGAAGCAAATCATAGATTTGATTATTTAAGTGACTCTATTGTCTTGTTTTCTTTTATATATATATAATTTTTTTTTCTTTACTTTTTGAATTTACTATGGATATAACTGTTTTTTTTTCTAAAAGTCAAAATGCGGATACGCAGAAGTATGGGAAAAAACAACGTATGTGTTACGCTGCCTCGCAAGAATAACAATAATCGAATAACCGAAGGTTACGAGCAAGCCTTCTAGAAACGAAAAAAAAATACCTTTCTTACAAACTTGTATGAAGAATTGAATACAAATAACATTGAATATTGACGCTATCGTGCTTCGACGATTATCCTGTTTCTCATCGCCGAAATTTACGATAAATTATAGTGGAAAAAATATTTGCAGGTAAGATAAGTTGTATTTCTAATGAAAATTAGTTAAAATATATACAACGATGAATACAAAATAATAATTTATGTAATATACATAATATTTGATTAAATTTTTTTTCTCGGGTACATTCGCGCCCAGTAAACGTACAACAGACAACAGTTTAGTAGTAGAATATTGTTATTACAGTAACGTCAAATATATATATATAATATGTATATATATATTTATATTTTTTTCCTTAATATTAGATCAATTTATTTCTCGCAATTGCAAGATTCTCGAAGTTTTTTTCTTCTTTTACTTTTTTTTTCTTTTAATCTTTAAATTTGCAGATTATTACATGAAAAATAACATTCACGTTATACATTCATATATTGATTTCAGTTAATGCTTGGTAAAACGATACATATAGTACATTGAGATAGTTACGGTTTCAGGCCATTATGGCTCGTGATGGGAATGTGATGTCCTTCCTTTATAAAAATAAACTTTCGTATATTTTTCTTTTTTTTTTCTTACTTCATTTCTTTCGTTATTTTTTATTGCGATCTGCAAGATAATAGAAGCAGTGCCAATTTATTCATTTTTTCTTCTTCATAAATATAGAACGGACAATTGGTTGATCGAAGTTCCAATTTGTTATTTTTAAACTTACATAATCGAGTGTGCATATTTATCGTTTCAAGATTCAACGAATTTCTTGTTTATTTATTTTTTTCGCAGAAGCAACGGAAAAATATGTGCGTGCAACAGGTACCATTATCTTCCAGATTGGAAAAACCGGAGAGGTGCCGAAACGTTAATTTCTTCGTTTTTTTTTTTTACAAATTAAAAATAGTAACGTTCGACGATTGTTTTTTTTTCTTTCTATCTCTTTCGCAAGGAGGTCGAAGGGTAAAATCATAAAGAGAGGCGTTGGAGGAACACATATTTTTTTTCTTTCTTTCCTACGTCTCTTAAAATCGCTAGACGGATAGTTCGAGCTCGCGTGAGTCGTAACTATCAGGAATGCCCTGTAGAAATGCACCGAACCCCGGCGGTTTCTCATACTACTACGTCTCGACTACGTGGTAATCACAGTTCCAGAAGCCGGGAAGCGTGTTAAAGATACCGTTTGCAGGATAAGTCACTTCTGTGTGTGTATGTACGTGTATGTGTGTATGTATACATATATATATCATATATATACGTTGCAACCTTATTTTTTAGTAATCACATATCCAGTGTATCGTGTTTACGTTACTGATTTTTTTTAACTTCAATTTTTTATACAATTTCGAACAATGTCCACTTTTTTTGTTTTTTATTTTCATTTTTTTCTATAGACGGAAATTCGCGTATTCCGTGGGTCACTTTGAACATCCGAGCGCCGCGCGAGGCTACGCAGCAATTAATTTATCGTTCCTCGTCGACGCTCGCCCAACCGGTGCTTTTACTCTCCGTTCGCCACAGTTATGTGTTGACTCACGTTTAAAAAAATGTTTTTTCTTTTTTTTTCACGGCATCGAAGAAACACAGCCTCGACAATCGACGGTTCTTTTTTTGTTGTTTCTCGTGTGCGGGAGGGAAGAATTATTAAAATACAATATGTATAAGAAGGTCCTTTCCTAATTTCGACGCAGGTATAAAATTATACTCTAAAAATGTACCTCCCGAGTCACGGAGATAAGATCGATCCCGAGAGAGTACACGCATAGAATTACGTGCTTCTTGGAACCATTTTTTCTTTTCTTATTATTTCCTTTTTTTCAACGAAAAAAACTCTAACGCAAGATATTTACTCGCGCTCGTCTGTATTTTCTTTTTTACCTCATTGTTCTCATTCGTCTATGTTTGTTTACATTTTTTTAAAAAACGTCGCGGCTACACGAGGACCATTTTTTCTTCTTCCAATTTCGAAATTCATCCAACGCGTCGAGGAGAAAAAACATTAAAATCATTACTTTTTTCCTCGATCGACTTTTTTTTACATTTATTATAAAATACTTTCAAAACGCCCTGACGTTAGCAACGCGGGAGTGCGAGGGCGTTAAACGACGGTTCTGCGGGAGGAAAAAAACCAAGATTTTTTCGTGATTCGCGCCGATCAGAGACAAAAAAAACAGTCCATATCTACTCTCTCCCTAAGTCGCGACATGCTGAGTTTGTGTCGCTGTGACCATTTTTTAAAAACCGCGTTATATACAAAAAGGAAAAAATATTATATACATATATATGTATACATATATATAGTCAAAATAAAAAGTATACAGACGCGGCAGGAAGCTTTTGCGTACACCGACCCGCCCCGCGGGTCGGTCATACATTTCTCGATTCTCTTTAACTACGACGGAGTGACGATTATAATTTACGTTGTGTCTTTGTGTGTGTCTAAGTGTGTATGTGTATGTGTGTGTGCGATCCAAAGTTGAGGAGCGGCCATTCGCCGAAAAAACTCGACGGCAACAATCTTAAAAATCGATGCTGGGCGCATCGTCGACTAATTTCAGGACAGTTGTTTACTCACCCGTCCGTCGTTATTTTATTTTTTTTCATGCCATTTTTTTTTAGGCACGAAGCCTCTCAACGGATGCGTTCCCTTCGGACTGGCTCTTCTTCAATTTCTCTTTTTCTTTAATTATTTTTTTTCGAAACTGTTACTACGTCGAGTCACTCGTCTCTTTATCTCGTTCTCGTGTGCGGACGCACGAGCAAGGAGGGACCTTAAAACTTGTATTGGGTCCCTCCGGGCCCGTCTCATTCGGCCGGCGTGCTCGCCGCCCATCTGTCGAACTCGATGCCCGAGTCCGGACTCAGTCCTAGATCAATGGGGCTCAGGAAACTCGGCGCCGGACAGTTGCACGGTCCACCGGGTCGACAGGCACCGATGCATCGCTGATTGTTACGCTTGTTTCTGTCACCGCGGTCCCTAAGCTCTCTCTCGAAGCTGTGCAGTTGCTCCATAAAGTGGAAGTTCGGAGCCACGTTGGATTTTCGACTGCGCACCAGATTGAACGCGTCGTTCAGGCTCAGACTGCACTTGTGCATCAAGTACGCGACGGTGATCGTCACCGAGCGCGACACTCCCGCCAGACAATGCACCAGGACACCCTTGTCCGAGCTCCGGGCTTCCTCTGAAAATTTGACAATAATTAAAAATTCGCGAAAAATAAAACCAGTTATCAAACATTGTAATTGTAATATTGAAGATAACAGTACATTTCGATACGAGTGCGAAAAAACTTTTTCTGACGAGTGTGAGTTTGCAGCACGAGCCGAAGGCGAGTGTTGCAATCACACGAATTCAGAAAACGTTTTTCGCACGAGTATCGAACAAAATTTTATTTCACAAGGTGTGAAATGAACTACACATTTTTTGTATTCAAATCTGGAGTTCTTGTTTTCTTAATCCCGCTCCCTCGAAAGTGTTAAATCGAAGTGGCAATGGAGCTAAAAATTCACACGGATTTGTCGCAGCTACGAGCGAACAATAAAAAAATCACCAATATGTAAGGTACCTTAGCGAGATTAAAAAAAAAATTATGGAACACAGTAATCGTATCGTTGAAAAAAAAATGAATTTTTTGTATTCGTAACGGGAGATTTTTAAAAACTTTATCTCGTTCTCTCGAAAGTGTTAAATAAAATTTTCACAGATTTGTCGCAGCTACGATCGAATAATTGGAATTCACGAACATATAATTTATATTAGCGAGATAAAAAAAAATTTTAATTTATCGAACATAGCAATTGTAATATTAAAAAAAAAAAAAATGAAATTCGCACACATTTTTTGTATTCGAAACTGGAGGTTTAAAAAAACTTTATCCCGTTCCCTTGAAAGGGTTTAATTGAGGTGGCAATTCGAGGTAGAAATTCCCCCGGATTTGTCGTAGCAACGAGCGAATAATAAAAAATTCGTGGACATGTATTTTACCTTAGCGATAAAAAAAAAAAAAAATGCATCGAGAATATATTGTAATTGGAATACTGAGAATAAAAATGGAACTCCTACAAATTTTTTGTATGCGCCACTGGAGATTCTTTTTTACTTTATCCTGTTCCCTCGAAAGGGTTAAATCGCGGCGGCGATTCGAGGTAAAAATTCCCACGGAATTGTCGCAGCATCGAGCTCTCGTTGGCACCGACAGAGGAAGCCCCCAATTCCTCGGGGAGGGTAAAAAAAACACAATACAAAAACGTGTGAATGCGAAGGAAGTGTAACGTAACGCTTGAGGCGTCTTTCCTCGGCACAAGAGACACGAATGAAGAGTTCTTCATTTATGTAGATAGGAGGTGCGTGCGCGCGAGTGCGTACTATAATGCATCGAGGAATTAAGAGTGATAGCAAATTGCGAGAGTGCAAGAGCCAAAGGGAACTCCTCTCGATAACAATGCGAAGCTCTTTGCGTTTCGTAGAGCCTCGTCTAAGTGGCGAGGAGGAGGCGGCTCGAGCGGTAGCGCGCACACACACGGCCGAGCCCGCGACCGGACATCCGTTGTTTAATTGTCTAGCGTGGCTTGCCACGTGGGAAAGTTTCTATTTATAAGAATCCCTTTCCGACCCCAGCCGATTTTACAGTCCTCCCCCCTCTCCTCCCCCCACCCGGTCTTCAACGTTTTACTTCGCGCACGAGCCTTTCTTAAACAGGAAATCCTGTTTAAGAACCCCCGGAGCCGATTCAAGAATTCGGTCTCCACTCTCGCTCGGAGAACGATGCGATAAATTTTAAGTTGCGTAATGTATTAAAACAAAAAAATATCTCGTTTCTCAACGCAACGCGATCCACGTGAATTCCTGGGCGCAGAGACAGTCTCCGGAATTCTCTTTTTGGCGTGAAATGGAACGAGAGTTCGCAGCCGGTTCGCTCAATTTTCTGCTCGATATTCCCTTATGCATCCACCGGCACGAGTTGCCGGCCGCGAGCGACCCGTTACACGATGCCTCGACGGTTTGCCTCAATCGTAGCCCCGTCGAGAAAGGGCATGGCGCAACTTATTGCTTGATTGGTACTTGAGGGAGCCCAGTTAGGCGAATGGGGCAAAAAAAATTGAACTGTTTTTCGATCACAACTAGCTTCAGCCTTTGGGCCTAAAAAAGGGAAAAAAAACAAAAAGGAGCCACGTTATTTTGGCGAAACTTCAATCGGCGGAATCGACGTATTGCCGCAAACCATGTGTCCGAACGTCCGTCTTCCCAATCGTTAAACTGACAAAACTTCGTTTTTCCGAATTCTCAAATGTTCAAAACTTTATTTTACCCAATTGTCAAATGTTCAAAACTTTATTTTACCCAATTGTCAAATGTTCGAAACTTTATTTTACCCAATTGTCAAATTTCCGAAACTTTATTTTACCCAATAGTCAAATTTCCGAAACTTTATTTTACCCAATTGTCAAATGTCCGAAACTTTATTTATCCGAATTGTCAAAATCCCAAAACTTTATTTATCCGAATTGTCAAATTTCCAAAACTGTATTTATCCGAAATGTCAAATTTCTAAAACTTTATTTATGCGAATTGTCAAATTTCCAAAACTTTATTTATGCGAATTGTCAAATTTCCAAAACTTTATTTATGCGAATTGTCAAATTTCCAAAACTTTATTTATGCGAATTGTCAAATTTCCAAAACTTTATTCATGAGAATTGTCAAATTTCCAAAACTTCATTTATCCGAATTTCCACTTCGGCGAACGTTTCTCTTCGGATGGGGCAATTGGCTGAACGGCATTCCTCCAAATCGCTATTTGACCTACGTTCATTTTTCCGAATAATAATTTCGCCGAACTTAATTCTAATTCTTGATTCTTAATTCTTGTTAATTTCTCCGAATAGTTAATCGTTCGGCGAAATTATTATTCGAAGAAATATCTTTCGGTTAAATGACGATTCGGAGGAATAACGTTCGGTCAATTACTATTTCCAAAGAGTAACGTTCGTTTAAATGACGATTCGGAATAAAAAAGTTTTGGAAATTTGAGGACTCAGAAAAATAAAGACGCAGCCAAGTTAGACGATTTGAAGGAATAACATTCGATCAATTACTATTTCCAAAGAGTAACGTTCGAAAAATAAAGACTCAGCCGAGTTTGACGATACGGAGCAACGGCCTTCGGACGCATGATTTTCGGTGATACGACGATTCAATTGATTGAAGTTTCGGCAAAATGTGGTTAAAAAAAATGTTTACATGAATAAAAAACAGTAACTCACCGATAAACTGGATCGCCTGGGGAAAGAAGCTCGCCAGATTCTGACTCCAGTGATCGCTTATCGGTATCTGCATGTACTTTATCGAGCCTGCGCTCTCGAAGACGTTCGGCAGGTCGGGCGTGACGTTCAGTATGTACTGAATTCTGTGTCGCGCGAGGGCCTCCTTGTCCTCGCTGTTGGCCGCGTTGCCGAGATAGAGGTGAGGAAGAATTTCCACGGGAAAGTCCTTGTCCTCCTCGGGACCTGCGTGCGGAACGGGGAGAAAAAGTTGATAAAAAAATAAAAATATGAGTATAGAATTAACAAATCCAATAATCCAATCGGGTGCGACTTATCGCTCGCCGGTGCGTGCAAAATCGTTTTACCGAAGGAGTCGCACGTGCTGTCGCTGTCGGAATCGGAGTAGGCTCTCGTGGGCGGTGTTGATATGCGGAGCGATCGGAGACCCATCAATTCTCCTTCGTTCGTCTCCTGTCCTGGCTGGCCCTCCGCGTTCCCCTGGCCTCCTTCGCACCACTCCGGGTATCGGTCGCGGAATGCTCCGAAACCACCTGCAAAGAAAATAATGGAAAAAAACCCGGCATTAGCTCACGTAACATCGATCGCGTGATAAATATTTTTTTTTTTCTATACACACGACTATCGTAAGCAAAACGAGTCGTCATGCGGAGTCGGTAAATAGTTCGTTGGAAAAAATAAAATAATTTTTTTTGTATTTTAACCGTTCACGACCAAGGTGTTTACCGGCAGTCGTCGGTAGACATTATACAAGCGCTAATAAAGAGGCGTAAACACGGTAGACCGGTGATTTATGAACGAAGGCTGAATAGTCCTGATAGCTCTGGTTTCACGCCGCTCGACGAAGCGCCCCGTCCCGCGTAGCTCGCAGATTGGCACGTTAAAATTATTGTACTGGAATTAATTTTTTCGTTTTTCGAAAAATATCATTTGCAGTCTGGATCTTATAATTTTTTAGATATTCGCCTAAAAAATTGAACATACATAAATGTTATTATGCACCCATTTTATTGTTTAAAAATTTGTAATATTTATTTATTTATTTATTTAGATTTGTTTAACGGGGACAAGCTCCTTGATACAAAATATAAACGTTTAACAATAATATCATTTTATGAATATTTATAATTATAATTATAATTTTTGGAAAATATTTTTATACAACAGGTACTAGTTCGTAATGTGCATTAAAAAAAACCTCGCAATAGATGAACGATTCCGTTTCAGATATCGAGGTGGAACCCGAATGAGTAGCAGATTCGTGATCAGTGGGAGAAAATACATTAGACGTGATGCCGAAATTACGAATAACGAGCTTTTTTTTTTTGCATCGAATTTTTTCACCAAAAATCTATAATCATGAGCTTCAGAACCTTCGGGGCCGCAATTACTCTTCATGTCCCTCTCATTTTACATGATTTTAATTACAAAGTGTATTTAATGATGCATCACACATGCATTCCCAACCAATAGTTCAATTCGATCAAAATTTGAGTACTCGGCGTACACTAAAAATCTGAAAAAAAATCAGTCGTATTAATGATGTCAAGACATTTGATTTTATATAATAATAATAATGCCAAAAAGTTGTTAACAAATTATTAAATAAATTAACTGTTTTAAAAAATCAAAACACGGTTTAATTTCCCATCTTAAATGAATTCCATGATTTTTTTAGAATTCGTATGCATTTTTTCAGAATTTTCTTATATTAAAAAATGTTTCTTTTTGGATATTTGAGAAATTGATCTAGAAGCACGAATTTCGGATATGTTTATGTATGACGATTCCACAGTACACACAAACATTTTCGAAGGGATGGCCCTAATAGTTCGACAGTAAAAACGTAAAAAAAAAAAAATTAAAAACGCAAAATTCAAAAATGTGAGAAAATTCGAAGAATATTCATGTGGTTTCTAGAAAATCAACAAATTTATTTGAAAAGACAAGAAAAGGGTTAATGATTGTTTGTCGAACAATGTTTTTTTTAGCAATTCGTTAATACCTTTTCGACATTATTATAATGCAAAACAAATGTTCTTTACACCTTTAATACTGTTGATCTATTTCAGATCTAATACCATTAGGAAGTGTTCAAATTGTCACTGAATCTCAAATTCTCACTTTTCGCGGGGAATGTGCGTGTGATGCAACTTTAAATTTGCAATTGGTTTTTAAAAAGAATGTTTGTTCTCCTTCCCAGAGGAAACTTGATTTTCATAAAAATGAAAAAAGGTGCATAGTAATACGCACATGGTTTCCTCATTTATGAAAATTACGCGCATATACTTAAAAAAAAATTCGCTTGCGGGCTGCCAAAGACAATATTTTCCTTTCAATTCTTACAATTCCATATGATATTGAGACAATGACGGTAAGACTGTCCAGATGACATGTTATTGTTTGAACGCCGTATGGAATTGCAAGAACTGAAAGTAGAATTGAAATAACAATTTTTTCTTTTGCAACCCCCAAGCGAATTTCACTTGAGTAATTAATATTTTTTTTCAATGTAGTTTTTATTCTTCTGAAAACAATGCATCGATCCATCGAGTTCATCGAGCCTCGAGTAACGTTCGCCGCGATGCGTCCGTTGTTTTAATCTGGACGGTATTGCACATCCGTGGCTAATAAATGTTAATTACATGCGGTCATGCCGCTGGCAGCGGCCGAATACCAAATGAATGGGAACAGCAGAGTGGTGGCCGAGGCTGGGAGATGAATGGCTCTGCACGGGGAAGCTACACGAGCGGGGCACAGCATGGCCCACTAAGGCTACACCCGGAGAGCTATACGAATTAAATGTCTGGGACTGTACCGGAATGCCTCCCACACAAATCAATACTTCATTCACAACTTCCCCTCCGGTCTTTGCAGCTGACGTCTGGGAAGGCCATTTACTGAAAGTTTGACGGGCGTCGGACGGCCCGTCCGCGCCTGGCTCTCGCGTAACCATCCTCGAGAATGAGAAAGGTCTCTCGCTCGTACGAGTTATCGAGACTTCGACCTGACTCAATTGACCACTCCGACGCTTTACGGCCCATAGTTTATCTACTTTTTCCGATTTTTTTTCTTTAATTCTTTTTTCTTTTCTTTTTTATACTCCAACCTAATTTGTATTGTTCGACATCAACGAAGACATCGTTCGACGCCTCATGATATTTTCTTCGGTCTTCGCCATCGTCAGCCCATATCCATTTACAGGATTCTGACTCTTTACGGCCCATAGTTTATCTACTTTTTCCGATTTTTTTTCTTTAATTCTTTTTTCTTTTCTTTTTTATACTCCAACCTAATTTGTATTGTTCGACATCAACGAGGACATCGTTCGACGCCTCATGATATTTTCTTCGGTCTTCGCCATCGTCAGCCCATATCCATTTACAGGATTCTGACTCTTTACGGCCCATAGTTTATGTACTTTTTTTCCTTTTCCTTTTCTTTAATGTTTTCTCTTTTCTTTTTCTTTTTTTTTTTTACTACCACCTATTTTATATTGTTCCACATCGACGGGGACATCGTTCGAGGCGTTCTCTTATTTTCTTCGGTCTTCGCCATCGTCAGCCCACATCCATTTACAGGGTTAATTAGAGCCCGTGGCTCCTTCGGTGTCCGGAGTCAAGTCATCGCCGTCTCCATTGACCTCTCTCTCCTCGGGCCCGACGGCAATTGTCTCCTCTCCGGTACGGCTCTTCACTGTGCGTCTCCTCGAAACGTGGGGAAAGAAGAAAAATATCTCGGATGAAACATCGCTACGATACTTTACACAGTGTACGGTACTTTTCTGTCGCGAGATTTTTATATCGCCTGGAAAACGCCTTGGTCGTATCTTATCTCATAGTTTGAGCTTATTGATGGTCTTTTTTATCGTTTTTTTTTTTTTAAGGAACTACGATTTTCCGATAAAACTCCCCCCACCCCTCCCCCGGCCCTCTAAGTGAGTCACGAGTTATCGCCTTGTAACGTTTAATCAGGTGGAACGTGGCAGATTATTTATTTAGCGGATGACTCGAGTGAGCCGTTAAAAAAAAAGGTTATAATAGTATTTGTCGGAGGATACTTTGTAACGTAATTCAAATATTCTTTAATGTGTCCCAAATTATGCTTCCGTGGAGTACAAAAAAAGAAATGACGATCGACTTTTTTATTTTCGGTGTTTTAATACTTTCAGTGATATGTGCATTTCTGCAATGCTTTATTAATTTATTTTTATTTTTAGTTTCTCTAATTACTCTGACGATAATTTTAGTTGCGAAATAAAATTAATACGACTCTTCCGTAAATAACTGAGCAGTGCTATGTAATAATCAACGAGTCTATCCATTGGGTTTCAATATTTCCAGCAATATTTGCAGTACTACACATTTTTTTTGCTATTCTTTTTAATAAATCTGGAGCTAACTCTCGTCCCAAAATTGAAAAAAGTCTTACGCCGATCTTTGTTGCTTTCCTTTCAATATTATTTGAGATATTTTTCTCTATGCTATGTGATAATTTACGATTCTATCCATTACATATAAATATTTCTAGCAATATTTGCCGTACTACAATTTATAAATTTTTTTTTTTTTTATTCTGTTCTCTCTAATAATTCTGGAGATAACTCTTGTTCCAAAATAAAAAGCTTCCTCCATGAGGAATCAAAAGGCTCATGCCGATGTTTTCTTAGTTTCTAATTTTTGTTCAACATTATTTGCCATAAAAGGTGTCTGCCATATGTTATTACATTTGCTAGTCAAATAAATTCAAGAGTTGTATAATAAATAATCTCAAATAAATTCAGAGCTACAAAACTACAATTCATTTTATACCGATTCTAAAGGAGAAAATACAACAAAAAAATGTTTAAGAATGTTATTTGAGACATGTTTTTCTATACACGTAATCTATGATTCTATCCACAGCCTTTCAATATCCCCAGTAATATTAGCGGTACAATTTGTAAATTTCTTATTTATTTTTTCTCCTCTCTCTATTAACGCTGAAGATAACTCTCGTCCTATTATGAGACTGGCTCATGCCCATTTTCTTCAAACGTATTTATCTTTCGCCAATATTATTTGAGACATGTTTCTCACCGATGAGAGTGGCCACGCTGCCGCCTCCGCTGCGCAGTCTCCTGCCCAGCACCTGAATAGTCTCGCCCTGATGCCCCGCAGGTTCGGTGCTGTCCCCGACGAGCACGAACGTCCCCCGGCTGTCCTCGTCCCCGTACAAAAACACCTCCACCCTTGTCCTCAGCTCCAGGCACCTTATGGTCGCCAGCAGATCGACCTTTCCCGCCGCCAGCCTCCTCAGCATTATACTCGGTATCGCCAGGGGCACCGACCCTCTTATACGGTTGTCCGCGAAGTCCGCGTGAGCCCTGCAGTCCAGTATCAGAAGCTTGTTGGAATTCTCCTGCGACCTGAGCTCGGCGAAGAGCCAATCCGGAGATATGAGTCCGTCCTCTCCCGCACCTCCAGGCATCTCGAGACAATTTTTTTTGTCAAAAAAAAAATCTTCCCCGTCTGCTTCAAACTCGATTCTTCGAAGAGTCTCTGGGAAATTCTTATTTTCCCACCTTCGTCCCTCAGTTACGTCTCTCCGCAGCTCTCGATTCCACGCCGAAGAGTCTTCGCTCTCTCCTCGCTCATCGCACCTTCAATTTTCGTTTCTCTCTTTCCTAATCCCTTCTACGCTACTATGGCACCCCGCAGTCTCGCGTCTCTCATTACCGCACGGCACTTTCGCGTGTTTTACAGCGATAACGGAATAAAAAAAAAAAACAACAGAATTTTAAACCTTAAAATCGCACGTGACAAAGTTCCGTCCCGTGTCTCGTGCGGCTAATGATCGTGAACGATCGTGTCTCGCGTAAATGGCACTCGCGTGGAGTCGTACGCTCTTCCTTTACTCTTTTTGTTAAACCTCTGGAGGTGGTCAGTTTCGTCGAGCGGGACAGCGGCTCGCCGATGTACGTGTCGAACCTCGTCGGTGAAATTCCGCTCCCGGCACGAGCCAAGTTCGCCGTGTCAACCTTTTTCTCAGGCTCCTCGACTCCTCGGGACGTCTCCACGCCGTCTCCTCTCCGCCTCGCCGTCGAAAAATTGGAATGTTTACGAGACGATGACGTGCCGCGACGCATCGTCGCGACCGACCGTCGGGACACCGGCAAGCGTCGGATTCGTCTCTCGCCAGCCGCTCTCGCCCGACATTTCAAAAATCATCGATTTTTTTTTTCTTCTATTTTTCACACTCAAAACGAAAATTATAACAAAACAAAAAAAGCCAATCTCATCGTTCCTCGTCACTTCGACGCTCTCCCGTCGTCGTTCCGTCGTCTTGTCCCTCGCCCGAACGCATTGTATTGGGGAATTTTTATTGAAAAAAATAAAATAAAAAAATAGTGGGCAGCGTCCCGTCCTGCTTAGTCCCACGGTCGATCCTTCCGCCGGAGAGGGATGCTGCGCGTACGATGGACCGCTAGTCACTCTCCATCTCCCTCCGCTCTCTTCCTGTCTCTCCTCTCTCTCTCTCTCGTGCACGCTCGATCTTTATCTCGTCGCTCTTCTCCGGGGCTTCTCTCTCCCTCGCTGGAGCTCACTCCGCGCACACGGGTACACGCGGACGAAGACACGCATGTATATGTAACTCCTCGGCGGTCACTGTTCCACGCGCGTTGTGAAACCGTGTCGAATCTCGACCTCTCGTCTGGGTCACCAAAACACACCGCGCTGCAGCCTCAGCTTCAGCCGCCAATAAAATTTTTCACCCGAACGACGAGAGGAGAGAGCGTTGTTCGTTTAAAAAAAAAAAATAAAAAAATAAAAACTAAAACGTTCGAACGATAACATAAAACATTCGACGGAGCGCCCGACGAACGTCTCGACTCCGCACTGGCGCACTACTACGTCCGATCGGCGCGGCTAGTAAACGACGAAACGATAAACACCAGAGAGCGGGCGGTAAGAGGAGAGACGGACCGCGGACGAGGATGCACGGGGCGACGCGTGATTGTCCGGGGAATTCGTAGCGAGTGCGTGTTCCACGGGGGGTTAACGGGAGGCGAGCGGAGGGGGATTCGCGAGGGAGGGGGAAATATTAGCGCGGATGGTCCCTTTCAGAGAAAAAAAAAATATATATATATGTATATACATGTATGTGTGTGCATACATATATATATATGTTTGTTCCGCGGGTTCTCACGTCGCCTCGGGTACACGCAAGCGGCACGCACGAAGCCCTGGAGAGGAGCCGCGAGGAGCCCCAGCCACACCTTACCTCGAGCGTCCTTCCGTCGAGAATGGGCAAATGGCGCCGCGCACCTACCGTCGGCAGAGGGAGTAGAGCCCGCTCCCCATTGGCCGATGATCACGTGGTGACGTTACAACCGACCAATCGCCGACGAGACTGACGTCAGTTCATTGACAAAAGATGTTTTCATTAACGAGGCGTGGGTAGTCGGGTCGTGGGGGTCGAGCGGGGAAACTGCTCACCGAGCGTTTCGAGAGGAACTCTCGCGCGTTCGTTTCGCGACGGGCGGAGAGGGGGAAGTCGGCGGAGGGGGGAGGAACAACCCGCCGCCATTAGATAAAGGAGGAGAAGAGACGCCTCGTCTCGCTCGCACTCGGCTCACGTGAGAGCGTGGGCGACGAAGCACGGCGGTTGAAGCAGAAGCACGTTTCTCGGTCTTCACTACTCCCGGACTTGTAGTAGACGATTATACGGGCGTATATATATGTAGATCCGAGTGCTGAAAAGCAGAAGGGCGCATGCCGCAGCGTTCGACGCGCGGCACTACGCGGAACGCGCCATCTTGCCTCCGAGCTGACCATACGCCTATACTATAAGGCTTCGCGTGTTGGAGAGCAGTTTACGGAGATGCGGCCGCGGGCGACTACGAGAAACGTACGCCTACACTACCATGAACGATGAGTGAAAGGGACCGAGTGTGTGTTAGAGGATGAGCTCAGTCTCGCGGAGAGGAAGAAAGAGAAAGAGGCGAAAAAAGGCCCGTCGGTTTGTTGGTGTGCGCGCGCATGTGTGTGTGCGCGCGCATACCTCTGTGTCTGTTTACGGACGCGTTATGTGTGTGTTACGAGGCTCGAGGACCCCGAGGCTCTTCACAGCGTGGGTTGGCATTCCATTCATTTGGGAGAGAGCGAGCGGATGGTGCTTGAGATTTTCGCGTTCGATCAGACCCTCCTTCGCTATCCCTTCGATCCCTCTATCCGGCTACCTTTCTTTATCTCGCGTTTCAGGTTCGGGCGCGCAGACAGCGACGTCCGGGGCGAAGCGAAGGTTAGATGGAGGAGGCGGTGAAGGGCGACCGTGTATATATATATATATATATATATATATATATATATGTATACGTGTATATGTATACGGACTCTATGGGGACGTAGGACGACCTTCCACGAAGCGCCCGGGCTGCGCCGGCTACGTGAAATCCGTAACCCATCTCACCGTAGTATACTGTTATATATGCGTTGGGTATAACGTTTACGCGTGGGAGTAACGCCAAGTCCCCCCCGTAGCTCCACACTTTTTTCGACAGATAACGATTCCTGGCTGACTCGGAACAACACACACAAACACGGCCCGGTTGAACCGTTTTTCCTTCATTCACCTTGTAGCAGACTCGTTCAAAGGAATTTTTACGTTTTCACGCCTCGGATACACACACTCGCCCACGCGGCAGATTCGAAATTCGGTACTTAAATTCATATTTAGTTAATTTTTCTTGGTTTTTTTTCTGAGGTATGAGTTTTGTTCGAGAGAAATTTTTAAGTTTTCACGACTCGGACGTACACACAAAATTCGGTACTTACATTTTTTTTTTCTGATGGATAAGTTTTGTTCATAACGAATTTTCACGTTTTCACGACTCGGACACTCTCTTCCCGCCGGCAGATTCAAAATTCGATACTTAAATTCGTCTTTAGTTAATTTTTCACTTTTTTTATTTTAGCTCTTAGGGTAAGTTTTGTTCATAAAGAATTTTTTCTTTACTCATGCATGCAAAATCGTTGTTTGCGCACCATTCACAGGCATGCAAAATGGCTGATTCCCGCACGATACGCAAATGCGATGCGCAAAATACTTTCACCGGTGCGCAAAATGCCTTCACCAGTGCGCAAAGTATTTTGCGCACTGTTACCAAGCGGTTGCTATGGTAACATCGAGGCGACCGAGGCGCCACAGGCATGCGCCATTGGGCATGCCTGTCAATGGTGCATAACTTGGATTTTGCATTGCCTTCGTAAAGAAAAATATGGTTCGATACACGAGGCCATCTCGCTTCTTGCGCACTGCTCGTGTGAAGCAGCACTTCGCCTCGGCTTCGTGCTGCTTCACACTCGCAGTGCGCAAATCGCTCGTTTTGGCCTCTAGTATCGAAATATACTATTACGTTTTCAAACTGTGGACACATACACAATCGCCCGCGCGGCAGATTCAAAAATCGATACTTAAATTCGTCTTTAGTTAATTTTTCACTTTTTTTTTTTTTAGTTCTTAGAGTAAGTTTTGTGCATAAGGAATTTTTACGTTTTCACGACTCGGACATACACACACACTCGTCCAGCCGGCAAACTCAAAATTCGGTACTTAAATTCGTTTTTAGTTACTTTATCATCGTTTTTTAAATTTCTAAGAGATAAGTTTCGTTCACGAGAAATTTTTACGTTTTCACGCCTCTGCCACAAGCAAACGCCCGCCCACGCGGCGGATGCAAAATTTTTCTTAAATTCGCCTTTGGTTAATTTGTAAGTTTCTTCTTTTTTTTCAGGTCCGACAGATAATCTGTTCGAGCGATCATGCGATGAGAGATTGAAGAATTTACTATGTCCATTATTGTTTTTTTTTTTTACCACGCATTCTTACCGGTCTGGAGAATGTGTTTATTGCGCGGGTACGCATCCGCAGGGATTAATGAACCTAGTGCACGGCACGTCGTTAAACTTCATAGGCGCGGGTGAACGGGTATGTGCGAGCGATTACTCAACCGCGGGCCGTTAATCGAAGCCTATTATACGTAATGAAGGAAAAGCTCCCGAGCCCGGTTCACTCGCTCTCTCTATCCATCTGGCGTACATAGGCGCGAGCTGTACATTATATACATTATGTAGTGTAAATTACGGGTACCGCTCGTGTGGTAATACATGCGCTCGTTACTATGTAGGCGATAGGCCGAGACGGATGGCAAAGCGCTTCCCCCTCGGGCCGCGTATTTAAACGACATTTCTAACTAACGCAATTCAAAACCTGCTGTTGACCTTAACAGGTGCCCCGAGACGATTAGGCCTGCTCATAGGCGTTCACTGCGTATTTCGCCTCTTCGAGGAAGCCGATTGGGCGCGACCGGTTGGCCAACAGTAATTTTCCTCGAGGCGGCCCAGTGTGTGGACTCCGCTCGCAACGAGAGGCGAATACAGAGCCCGATTATTTTCATTAACGATGACGAACGCCGTTCGTCCGAGGGGAGGCGCCGGGGCGAGAGGGGAAATATATCGGGTCTGGTGGGAAGACTCTCTTGGAAAAGTCGGCTCTCGTTTTTAGTATTTCCAGATGTGCCTCGCGCGGTGAGGCAACCACGGCCGGAAACGCTCTTTCGGTGAGGGAATGTTCTAGGAATCGTTGTTGCTGCGTGAAGGAGAAATAAAATAAAAAATATGTTACATCGAGTACAGATCCGTGACGTTGGGAAACAGCGCTCCGGGGCATCGAACAACCATGCACTGATCTTTCTACTTCCGGTCAGGTCGAACATTTTCGCGAAAGGAATAAATGGAAAATAAGGTCACACGAGTAAAAAAAAGTAAGATCTACGAGAAAAAGAAATAAGGTCTACGAGAAAAAGAAGTAAGGTCTATGAGAAAAAGAAGTAAGGTCTACGAGAAAAAGAAATAAGGTCTACGAGAAAAAGAAATAAGGTCTACGAGGAAAAGAAGTAAGGTCTACGAAAAAAAGAAGTACAGTAGAACCCCGATTAACCGGGATGCTCGAAACCGAAAAGTCCCCGGATAATCGAAATCCCGGTTAATCCTAACGAGACAGTGAAAGTAGATAAGTTAATAATGGCTAATTATGCAACTTTATTTTAACTAACTAGTCAAAATAAAGTTGCGTTAAATGCCATTGTAACTACAATGACATTTGGTGCAACTTACACTTAATTGTTAAATAATGTGAACTGGAATGTAAAGCTTTGGATATTTTTTTCATTATTAGTACGTAAACTAGTATTTTTTTAAGCGTGTGCTGGCACCACACTACGCACAGAAAAAAAAGAAGTCGGAAGACGCACGGTTAATCCGCGTCCTGGTTAATCTGGGTTCTACTGTAAGTTCTACGAAAAAAAGAAATAAAGTCTACGAGAAAAAGAAATAAAGTCTACGAGAAAAAGAAATAAAGTCTACGAGAAAAAGAAATAAGGTCTACGAGAAAAAGAAGTTGATGGACGGGACGACGCATGATTGGTTCCATTTTGCCATGGCGTAGAAAAGTAGTTTAAGTTCGTGGATTATTCGAAGCTTATTTTCTTCTTTGTATCTTACGCTCGCGAATTATCATCGAAACTACTGTAACCGTTGCCTACCGCACCGTCGGTCCTTTCCGCTAAGCTTCTCCGTGTGGAGAAAACCGATTATTATTATTCGTCTTCTCGTTCTTCATCCTCCGTCTGGTTTTATGCAACTAGGCCAAGTACCAAAGAAAACCGATTATCGTTCGTGGGACAACCGTACACTCATTTCCACTTTCGGTTCGATCGAAACTTTTCACGTTAAAGAATAAATAAAAAAGTAAAGGCTACGAGTAAAAAAACAAAATGGATAGACGGGACCCCGCATGATTGGTTCAATTTGGAGGTTATAATGTCTTTAGGTAAAAAAAACTGTCCAAGTATTCATAGATTTATTTAAAATAAAATGACTACATACTTTGATACATCGAGTTATCGCCAAGTTTTCTTTTCTTTAATCTTTTACCCTCGCGAAATATGATAGAAATTACTGTAACCGTTGCCTACCGCACCGTCGGTCCTCTCCGTATGCTCATTTCCACTTCCGGTTCGATCGAAACTTTTCATGAAAAAAAAATAGATAAAAAATAAGGTCTACGAGCAAAAAAAAAAAAAAATGTTACACAACGCAAGAGTAGTTCAATTTAGAGGTTACAATGCCACCCAGTAAAAAAATATTCGAAGTTTTCGTAGATCCATTTAAAGCTAAACGTCGGCCTTAATAAATCAAGTTACCGGCAAGTTTTTCTTTCGTTTTTTATTACCCTCGCGAAATACGATCGGAACGACTGGTAACCGTTGCCTGCCGCACCGTGGGTCCTCGCCGCTAAGCGTCTCCGCGTAGGAAACCGATTATCGTTCGTGCACCGCCAGATGTGTGCGGTCGGTGTGTGTTTTCGTGTTGGTCACGTTACGTACGCGTACACACGTTTCACACAACAGGCTCGTACACTCTCCGCAACGGTGCGCGGGGCTACCGGAAGCAATACCTACGTAGAGAGCTCTACCGGCAACTCGGCACGAAAACTCCGTGTGGGTGAGAGTGCGTGCTTGTAACGACGGGAGAACGAGAACGTACGCGTTTCACGTTCGTTGCCGGGGAGCCCGAGCGGGCGCGCTCGCGCGCGCGTTAGTTCGTTGTGATTACCACGAAAGGAGCTACGCCGCTGGCTGTCCCAGGTTGACAGGAAATGGTTCGAGATAAGATAATGACGTCCCTCGCCTCTCCTGCATCCGGCAGCTTTCTTTGCCACCGCCTTTCGAGCTATATTATAAAAGGCTTCTTTATACACCACTTAACAGGTATATATATTATGTATATATATATGTATGGACGGTGTAGAGGAACGCCGAGCGAGGCCACACTGATGAAAGCGAAGAGCTCTCCTTTTTCTCTCGCTCTCAATCGGACCCTCTGAGTAGCCTGTCGTCGTCCCCCCTTCATCACACCCTTCGATAAGTATCTCGTGGGCTTTTCCTCGCCGGACATCCGCTCCCGATGCTCGAACGGTTGGCGAGAAAAAAAAAAGAACGAAGAAAAAGATTGTTCGAAACGAGTGCAAGTCTCAACAAGTGACCCACGACGATGAATCACAATGAGCCGGTGACCTTGAAGGCGAAACAGTTTCTCGCCGGGACTCGGCGGACAACTGCCAGTCCAAGAAAGCGGTGTTTACGTTTAGTTTCTCGAACAGAGCACGCTGTGGGATTGATTCGAGGAAATATCTTGAGGCTTTTTTTTCTTTATGCGCATGCGTGCACTACAGTAACGGTTACGGAGGTCGGGGGGGGGGGGGGGAATAAATGATCCAACGGAGTCTCGAAAAAAATGCCGCAATACCCGGAAGAGACTTTTCCGTAGAAAGTCTCTGAGAATAGATGCGGCTTTCGCACAATTTAATCCGCGGATTACAAGCGAGGGAGGTTAATAACGTTAACGCCGCGAGCTTCCACACGCACACCGCGCGGATAAGTCGGGGCACAACCGGTATTAGTTAATATATGTGAATTTATAAAACAATTATGAATTCCTCGCAAGTACGTTACGCGCGAGAATAGTCCTCCCACGTACAGCGCTAAATTAATTATATTTCGCTCGGTGCACTGTCGGCTTTTCTCTCTCTCCCTCTCCCCCCCCCCCTCTCCCCTCTCCCATCCCTCTCGCTATTCTCGTTACGCCAGTTATAGTATACTGTAATTACGATTTTCCACGGAATGTATTCGCCGTGGCATCGGTGGATAATTAATTTAAGAAAAGTCGTAAAAATCATTAGACGAGAGAGATCTCACGGTGTGATGTTGGATACATCGCTGCAGCGATGTGTTGCGGCAATATTAAAATAAAAAAAAAATAAAAAATCGTTAATGAGAGAAGGTAGGCAGAGAGGGTAGAAGTCGAATACGGTATCTCGAGCGGGTCGGGTCGATGAAACGTTATAAAAATGAGGTGTGTATATGTATATATATCGAATATATATATATAACACAAAGCACGGGCCGCCTTTGACCTTTGAGAAACATAAAATAGAAAGGGATATCCGGTGAGGCGGGGAGAGCCGGAGGAGAGAGAATAAAGCCAGGAGCATCGATCCTGCGAATAGCTTCTCTCACCCTTTTGGCGTCCCTAAAACTCCTCGCGGCTCGCTCCATCCAGCGGGACGACTTATAGCTTCGAATAGACACGCCGGGGTTGCTCGACGAATCGTAAAAGCCTCGAGTACGAAAATTCTAATTATATGTATAATTACTTTCAGTAGCGCTTTCGGGCAAATCTCGATAAAATTGCCTCATCGGCAAATAATATCTTTCATCAATATTACGAGCAAATTTTTCAGCAGCGACGTAACTCATTATTTCATTAATTTAATAATTACTGCATCATCTAAGAACAATTTTCTTTTTTAACTCGGTAATTTTTGTTATCCGATATTCATGTCGCTCTCGGTAATCAGTCGCAAAAATAAAAATATAATTGAGTTTCTTTTTTTCTCGTAAAGAAAAACATTGTTTTTTTTTTGTACGCCGGAACAAAAATATAACGAGGCGTAGGTGTGAGCCAGTGATCAGCGTGACGGATGGACGCGCGTTTTGCCCCGCGGAATCCGATAGCCCAAAGATACACGCGATTCCGTGTAACAGCATTGTGTATAAACCCGAGCCGGAGGAAATCGTGAAAGCCACGTGGGTGTACGTTGGCGTTTTACAGTGCCGCGAATGAAGAGCGAGAGGTGTGTAACAGTGTGTCCCGTCGAATAATATTCAGCACCTCTTCGGTGAGTCGAGTTCGCCGGGCGGCCGCGAGGGCGCATGCGCGCTCTACCCGGACGGTCACGGGAATCTGAATATGGGCGTCCGGTTCTCTGAATGACTCGCGAAACTGGTGCGCCCACATTCTCGATCCGTCTACCTTCTCTCGCTCTCCCTTTCTCATCCCCCCGGCGTCTCCCGACCCTCCCGGAGTCCAAACACGCTGTGTGGCTTTTACCGATATGTAGTAAATGTAAACTCGCTCGGTCGAGCGCCTGAGCCAATCTCGCCTGCATACGCTCTCGCTCGGCTTCTCTCCTCTGCCCTGCATACCGCGTTTATAACCTCTCATTCGCTATCGTAACAACGCGTGGGTGTCTCGCGTACACCCGGCCCGCGGAAAGCCTCACTGTGACACACGCCTTCACACTGTTATAAATTCCACCCGGTCCGCGAGTGGAGACAGTAATTGAAACTTGTAAGTGGCTCGGCATGGCGATACACGCAGATTTAGAGAAATTATTGTTTTAGACTGTCGATACCTACCCGCGGGCGCACCGGCGACAAACGAATCGAGAAGCGGAAATCTCAACAACGCTCTGTTTATTCGCTCGTTTTGTTCTAATTTTTGTTTCTTTATTTTTTTAGTTTTTCTTTTTTTCTCTGTATTAGATTTTATAATTGCATTTACTACGGTTCGTCAACCAAAGGAATATTGCTTTGGGAAGAGGTTACTTTGAATCGTGTACGGAATTCAGCTACGACTGACTAGTCTCTGCAATGACAACGCTCTCCCCGCCAAAGCCCTACGCTGGATTCCATTGGCTACCTTGCGTGCCCTCGCCGGTATTGTGTACTCTGTTATGCTTATTTGGAACTCGGCGTCGAGACGCGTCTTTTGACAGCGCGTCGAAATGAGTTTCTAAAATAGAGTTTCTAAAGTAGAGTTTCTAAAATAGAGTTTCTAAAATAGAGTTTCTAAAATAGAGTTTCTAAAATAGAGTTTCTAAAATAGAGTTTCTAAAATAGAGTTTCTAAAATAGAGTTTCTAAAATAGAGTTTCTAAAATAGAGTTTCTAAAATAGGGTTTCTAAAATAGAGTTTCTAAAATAGAGTTTCTAAAATAGAGTTTCTAAAATAGAGTTTCTGAAATAGAGTTTCTGAAATAGAGTTTCTAAAATAGAGTTTCTAAAATAGAGATTCTAAAATAGAGTTTCTAAAATAGAGTTTCTAAAACTCAGCTTCTAGAATTCTACTTCTAAAATTCAGCTTCTAAAATTTAGCTTCTACAATTTAGCTTCTAAAATTTAGCTTCTAAAATTTAGCTTCTAAAATTTAGCTTCTAAAATTTAGCTTCTAAAATTTAGCTTCTAAAATTACATTTTACATGTTTGTTTTTCTCTGAAGTAGATTCTATAAATGTATTGATCACTGTTCACCGAACAATTGCTTTCGGAAGAGGTTACATAGAATCGCGTACGGAATTGAGTTACGACAGACAATTCCCTGTAACGACAATGCTCTCCCGGCGAATCCTTGGGACGGATTCCACCGGCCACCTACTTGCCCTCGCCGGTATCGGGTACTCTGTTCTATTTTGAACAGCGCGTCGAAGTGCATGGCGCATTGTTTATTCGTTCGCATCTTTGTTGTAAAATGTTATTGTTATTTTTTAGGTTTCTTTTGTTTCTTTAAATAGAGAGAGAGAGAGAGAGAGAGAGAGAGAGAGAGAGAGAGAGAGAGAGAGAGAGAGAGAGAGAGAGAGAGAGAGAGAGAGAGAGAGAGAGAGAGAGAGAGAGAGAGAGAGAGAGAGAGAGAGAGAGAGAGAGAGAGAGAGAGAGAGAGAGAGAGAGAGAGAGAGAGAGAGAGAGAGAGTCTCGTTGTGGCATGTGGCATTTGGGTCGTAGGCGAGAGAGCACAGAACCGTCGAGGCAAAGTATAATCAATGAGTGCACGAGGGGTGGAGGCGGAGGAGGTTAGGTTTTTGCTGCCCTGCGCGGCGGAGCGCCCACGCGACCACCACGCATCAAACACTTCTCTGCTTCGCCCCCGCCAACGTACCCGCCTTCTCGCTTATAACCTCCTCGTCGTATTTCTTTTTCTACTTTTTTTTTTTGTACCTTTTCCTTTTCCCTTCTATTTCAGGTTTTTATTACAGGTACGACGGTAAAGATTAATGTCACGACCCCGAATTGCGTAGAGCTTATGTTCGTGGGTCGTTAAAATGAAGAAGAAAAAAAAAAGCTAAAGAAAAAGAACGACATTCCATAAACGCCGGTCTGTAAACGGTGGCGCTAATTAATGCGACGGACGAGAGATTAACCCTTAGTGTGCATCAGGGGCCATTTTGAGCCCAACCTTAATCCCGTATGTTTTTCGCCTAACGTCAACTTTGAGCACGTTTTTGGAGGGGTAAGAAAGTTTTTTTTTTTAAATGTGTCCGCGCGAACTTAAAGTTTGAGCAATTCGCTGCACAAAGTGTCTTAACCTTTTTTTCGAAAAAGTGCATGGTTAACGAGATAGTCGAGACTGAGCCCAGTAAGAAAATCGTGCCGTAACATTCGGCACGCCGTGATGGCTCAATGCAGACACGTATGTCCGCATGTGACGATATTGTGACGGCACGGCGTTTTTATGATACCAGAAGTCTGCTTGCACAGTTCCAGCTCGCTGTAAAGATCCACGGTGAGCTGTAACCGTGCAAGCAGATTTCTGGTATCAAAACGCCGTGCCGTCACAATATCGTCACATGCGGACATACATGTCTGCATTGTGCCGGCAGGGCGTGCGTTCCCGTGCTAGTATCGAGTGGATCCCGTGCCGTCATTTTTCTATCTGGGAGGGTAAAATGGACCTTGCGTGCACCTAAGGTGAGTTGAAACATGTACCACGTGACATATGAGTGCAAGAGACATACTCGCATTTTTCGAATCAATGCCATGTAAAGATCGTTGACATTTTCAGTAAAAGCGAACCACCATCGGACGCGGTATTGAATTCTGCATCTGTTTCACCTCGCCTTAAGAGGAGGTGAAAGTCACGTGACCGCGCGACGAGAGCGATACCGTTATTGGCGTTCGCAGTCGAGTGAGAGAGAAAGCACGACAGTGTTTGGCAGAGTGTTTGGGTTTGGTAGAGTGTTTGGCAGAGTGCATGGCGTTAAAGCCGTGTGAAAGATGTACCACGTGACATATGAGTGCGAGAGAGATAGATGCATTTTTCGAATCAATGCCATTTAAAACCGGTTGACGTTTCGGATAAATCGTAAGCATCATCGGATGCGGTATTAAATTTTATATCCGCTAATGCTTTTCTTTTTCCCGAAAAGTCTACGGTCTCTGAATCGTATTCATTACAAATTTTGGTTACCGACTGAGTCGTTTCACATATCCTTCAGAGTATGTGAAGTATGCCCAGTCGGTATCAAAGACTGCAATCAACTTTTTTCACGGACACTCGCATCTGCCGTCAAAATAAAAGTGTCATCGAAAGCAGACAACTAATGCGCTTTCGATGATACTTTTATTTCCACCTTATAGATCACTGTCCGTGAAAAAAGTTGATTACAGTTTCAATTACCGACCGTGGTAATTCACCTGCACTTAATGATTCGCCACGGAGGTGTGCACACCTCCGTGTGCTACGGTTTAACAAACAAAACAAAAATAGAGCGCATGCGCACGATGTAATGAAATACCTGTCTAACGCGTTGAGAAGACCGAGGACCTCGTTATTGTTACTCGGTATAGAGAGGCGCCTTCAAACGTACACCGTTCAAACGTACACGGGTTCACCGTAACACAGCTGAATCGTACACTTCATGAAATGGCACACGGCGTTGAAGCTTACACAACGAATTTCTAACAAACGATTTTTCTAACATCTGACAAACCGTACACCGAAAATTTATTACACATCAAAAAGCTTTCACATTTAAAATGAACACATTCAGAATTTAACAACATTATTTTGTAACAACCGCGAAATGTAACAACTTCGAAAGCTTACACGTGAAATTTGTAACAGACGTTGAATCTTACACCCGTGCGTACGTACACGGGCTAACAGGGCAGGGGGCGGCTTGAGACTGCCGCTGATGAGAACCACTGCTAGTATGCGGGTTAAATGGACTTCCCAGCAGGCAATGTTCGCACGGTAACCCTGTGAAGTCCACTTAAGAGCATGTGAAACACTATGGAGTGCGAGAGGGATAGCATCAGTGGCGCTCTCGGCAGAGCGAGAGAGACACGCTGAGAACGTGTTTCACATGCTCTTAACCTGCATAGTAGCAGTGGTTCTCTTCAGCGGCAGTCTCGAGCCGCCCCCTTCCCTGTTAGCCCGTGTACGTATGCACGGGTTTAAGATTCAACGTCTGTCACAAATTTCACGTGTAAGCTTTCGAAGTTGTTACATTTCGCGGTTGTTACAAAATAATGTTGTTAAATTCTGAATGTGTTCATTTTAAATGTGAAAGCTTTTTGATGTGTAATAAATTTGCGGTGTACGGTTTGTCAGATGTTAGAAAAATCGTTTGTTAGAAATTCGTTGTGTAAGCTTGAACGCCGCGTGCCATTTCGTGAAGTGTACGATTCAGCTGTGTTACGGTGAACTTGTGTACGTTTGAACGGTGTACGTTTGAAGGGGCCTCGGTATAGACCAACCCCAGGATTAAAAAAAAGTCTTCCAGCCGCTTGTTATTTATGGACGGCTTTTCCGAGCGCACACGCTCCAGCCTTGCGCAGCCTTGTACGAGTTTCTCGCCAATACTCGATTTTGCGACACCCTCTCATCGTCCGAAGGTTCCCTACACTATTCGTCCAGCTGGCTGCGATCAGATACGAATTTTAAAAAAATAAAAAAATAAATACTTTACTGCAAGTTCAGTCGAACGAAAGCAATTTGTCCACAAAAAGATTTTTCTATCAGAGCTCTCTCAACACGAGACATTGTTGAAAGGAGTCAATGACGCTACCGTCCAGCTGGGCGTTAACTACGCGATCAAGTTCATCGTTGCGTCACAACGGGAAAACAATATATTTCGAGGGCTTCCCGAGAGAGATTCGTCGTATCGGTTAAGATACTATGCATGAAATATGTACGATGGTCGAGAGGAGTGTACAAGATAACGAGATATCCCTCTCTCCTCGAATCTCGCCCAGCGGCGAGGCTTTTATGAATGGGAATGTCATGGCCCGCGGATTACAACGCTGTATAGTTTCTGTCTCTAGCGGCGATCGTATACACACCATGTATAGGTATATATATACCTATGTGCATATATATCTGTATACTGTATTCCGAAGGTTACGGTCTAGGAGAGGCGCTATTTTTATCGCAGGACTTACGCAACTCCCACAGCCGTGCGGCAGGTCCGGGGATAGAGGGGTGTCGCCTGAGGGGAAAGGGGATGGGTGAGAACGTTTTCATTGAATGGAAGTTATTTCATTCGAGGACGAAGAGGACTCCTCGCACATTGTATCTGTAACCGAGCCTCCTTCCTGCATTCCCACCGGCAATATGATTGAGGAAATAAACGAATGGATTTCAATGGCCGTACGTTACGTGCATAAATCGCGCGGCAATTTAATGCAGGAAATCAAATCGCACACCCACTTCGGAGAGCCGATAGAAATCTTTTTGGGAGCTGTTTGAAAAAAATAATGTGCATCACGCTCGACGAGCTTACTGCGATAAATATGGTGGGATAAATCTTGCTTGCGGGACTCATGACAGAGTAATGGATTAACGATGACGCGAGGAGTCGAACGTAGGCGGATATTTCGATGTTTCCATAGGAATGTAATTATCGATGTAACTTAGTCGGCGTCATTGCGGCGAAGGACGAGAGCAGCTGATTCATTGAAGAGGCGTCTTTACCGACTGGGCGAGGCGGAACGGCGAAGAGCTCGCGCGGGCGGCCGCTAGATGGCGTTGCCATCAAATTCTCACTGCTTTGTTGTTATCGCAGCACGGACAATCGTCAACAATTTACCCGCGAAATACCGTCGATAATTAACGAACAACCAGGCGTTTGTTGACAGCGGAGACGACAGTTCGATAAACATGATTAACAGTTGACGAATGACGGGACGAAAACTGGTAAGAAATATGAACGAATGCTTCGTGATGTCGAATATTTTTTTCGAGAGAGGTTAAGTTCGAGCCTAACCTTGATATTTGCTTTAGGCGGATTTATTTTGAATCGGGTAATTGATTATTGTATCGCAGACTGAGTACTCTTCACGAGTTTACCGTAAGCCGAGTTTCTTGCGCTAACGAGAGGGCTCGAGGATGAATTCTGGATCCGATTCCAACACCGCGCCCACTACGCCGAACGAACGGGTGAGTTTCCATGAACGTTTTTTCGGTTACGAGAAAAAATAGATAATGATTTTTAATTTTAAAGAATATCAGATAGTTAATGATTTTTAATTTAAAAAAAATATACATTCGCGCGTACTTGAAGACGACGCGCTCATCACGGTCCAGAGGAGTGGACAGCGTAACGAAGAAATTCTTGAGAGACTTTGATCCTCAAAGGAGCGAACGGGAGAAGAGGAAGCTCCACAGACGACTCTACCCTGGCAGCAAGAAACACGTCGTATACGACGAGAGAGGCTTTCTCATAAAAACAGGTTCGAATCTTTGTGATTGCCTGCAAACGGACTGTTCTGGCTGCCACTTTCCCTGTGGCAAGTGTGGATCCACAAAGTGTGGACACGAATGCAGGTAAAATTTTTATTTATCAAGAGTTTCCAGAATTAAGTCTTCGGCTCCTATATTGTTTGAATGGACTCGACAATCTTCATGATTAAAACGAATTAAAATAGCTTCTATGAGGAAGCAAAAAAATAGATTTCCTAAAAAAAAAAAAAATTCAAACGACTATTTTTCTTTAGGATTCACAGAAAATGGACCTACGATTCCATAGAGAACGAGGGCAGTGACATAGTGATGAAAAATCCGAGTGCAAAACAATCGTGATAATTTTAACAAGCTTGATATAAATTCGCCAGCCGAATAAACTGTTATTTACTATTCTGTGAATTGAAGTTAATATTTGGACGCTTCGTCTCTCGACATGTTTAAAATGTATGAAGAAAAAATTAATTCTCTATAAAAAGAAAAAATATTTTTTAACGAATATTTTTCATCAGGTTTCACAGAAAATGAACCTACGAATCCATAGAGAATAAGGGCAGTGATATAGTGATGAAAAATCCAAGTTGAAAACAATCGTGATCATTTTAACGAGTTTTATATAATTTGTCAGCTGAATAAATTATTATATTTTCTATACAGCAAATTGAAGTTAGTATTTGGGTTTTTTTCTCCAATACCCGATAACAACGGCCCAGTCGTACGATTATAAGGAAGTTTTTTCTCATTCGCGTAACATAGCGATAAATAATCAAAGTTGAAAATAATCGTGATAATTTTAAGGAGTTTGATATAAATTTGACGGCCGGATAAACTGTTATATTTACTGTACTCCGAATTGAAGTTAATATTTGTTTTTGTTTGTTTTTTTCCGACACCCGATAACAGCAGCGGAGCGGAGTTTCTTTCGCTTCGGTGTCCGCCAAAGGGCGCGTAAAACAGCGATGAAAAATCCAAGTTCAAAACAATCGTGAAAATGTTATCGAGAGTGAATTTACCAGCCGAACAGACTATTATATTTATACTATACTGCAAATTGTAGCTCATATTTGTCTTTCTTTTTCCAAGTTCAAAACAATCGTGATAACTTTAACGAGTTTGAGATAAATTTGCCAGTCGAACAGACCGTTAAATTTCCAATACTGCGAAGTTACTATTTATTTTGGTTTGTTTTTTTTTTCCAATAGCCAACAACAGCCGCCTCGCCGTACGATCACGATGGAGTTTTTGTTTTTTCATTGGCGTCGGATCTCCGACAAAGGGGCGCGTAAAACACAACACAGGAGTCGGTGGACGTGAGGCGTCGAAGTTGAGTGGCCCGTCGGGGTTCGCCTTCGCCCCGCTCGTACGTTTTCCCCGTTCACTCATACGCCCACGCCGGCTATTGATTTTCCATGGTCTTTACCGCGGGGCGTTCGTCGTATTGCGCACGTAGAGCGGTCGCGCACAGGCGCGGGACGAGCGGGACGAGCGAGCGAGCGAGAGATACCGGTGCGGAGAGGGTGGTGCGCCCTCGGCTCGAATCCAAATAATCAAACTCTCTCTCACTCCCCCAATAAGAAACTTAACGCCCGAGGCTGCAATGTCAATGCGTTCGCGGTGAAAAAAATAACGTGTTCGCGGTACACGAAGGCGAGTAAAAAAATAAATAAATAAATATAATAAAGAAGCAAAAGAAGAAATCAACTGGAGCGAGTGCGAAGTCCGGAATAGAGAAAAATCCAAGTGCTCTACTCGGTGTCTCGGGTCAAGCGAGGTTTTCCCGGATCTGCAAGAGTGAAAAAAACATCGCCCAAAACGGAAGATTGTTGGAAGAAGGAAGAACGCGAATTCGAGGCTTGCAGCGAAGAGAAGAAAATTAATATTTTTCACCGTCGAAGGAGTGGCGAGAATTTTTTTCGCGGTTCTCCCGGTGGATCGTGACTCGTCGAGGAGTTGGTGGCGTCCTGACAACGCGTGCTTCGGCGTTGTTCGTCACCGGTGGGCATCGAACGGGGGTGCGAGAGAGCCGTCGGAGGGGAGCGGTGGCGCGCTGGAAAGCCCCGTCGATAAAGTGCAAACGTAGGTGAACCTCAAAGGGTTTCCTATCTGTGTACACCTCGGCGCATCAACCGCGTTTCATCCGCGAAATTCCGCGTAGGTGGTGCGGAGAGCATCGCTTGTGTGTCTCTCTAACCTTTCGGCCCTTCTCCGTATAACGAGAGCGCATCCCACCATTCAAGCCAACGAAGCCACTGTCGCTGCGACGCCGAACGTAATGGTAATCGCGAGCCTGCCGAGGAAGCATCGCCAAGACGCTCTCGCTCCTGCGACGTCGTGAAACTTGGACCGCTGGAACGAAAATACAAACGCAAGTTTTCAAAAAATATTTTTAAAAATATAAAGGTATATATAAAAAAAAAAATACCTCGTCCGTACATCGGATCATCGAGTTCGCCAGTTCGAGCTGACGAGATAAGATTCTGCCGAGGAAGCATCGTCGAGACGCTCTCGCTCCTGCGACGTCGTGAAACTTGGACCGCTGGAACGAAAATACAAACGCAAGTTTAAAAAAATATTTAAAAAATATTTTGAAAAAATACCTCGTCCGTACATCGGATCATCGAGTTCGCCAGTTCGAGCTGACGAGATAAGAGGCTGCCGAGGAAGCATCGCCGAGAGGCTCTCGCTCCTGCCACGTCGTGGAACTTGGATCGCTGAAACCAAAATAAAGTTTAAAAAGGAAGTTAAAAAAAATATTTAAAAGATATTAAAAAATCGGATCATCGAGTTCGCCAGTTCGAGCTAACAAGATAAGATATAAAGGGAAGTTCCAAAAAATATTTAAAAAAAAATATACATCCTGGTCCACAGATCGTATCATCGAGTTTGCCAGTTCGAGCTAACGAGATAAAATACAAGCGGAAGTTAAAAAAAAATATAAATAAAATATTTTTTAAATATAAAAAAAAAACATTGTAACTCTTGGTCCATACATCGGACCGTTGAGTTGACCGGTTGGAATTATTTCCTGACCGGAAGTACCGTTGATCCGGGGACGAGGAAGACCTTCGTCTCGTCGGCTGGAAGCTCCGCGGAGGTAAATCGAGGATTTCGATTGTCGGATGCCGTGCTCGACCGGCACGGCGACACTGAAAAAAGTTCACGGTTTAAGTTGGACCCCGTTAACGGGGGTTTAATCAGTAACCACGGCAGATGTCAGGATGCCGGAACAGAGCAACGACTATCGTGTCGTCGTATTCGGTGCCGGTGGAGTCGGCAAAAGTTCGCTTGTATTGCGTTTCGTGAAAGGGACTTTTCGCGAATCTTACATACCGACCATAGAGGACAACTACAGGCAGGTGAGCGCTCGAGATTCATTCGCTTCCGATCGTTGTTCGTTTTTTGTTTGTTGTTGTTTTTTTTTAGGTTTTGTTTTGGAGTCGCCGTACGGAACTATGAATGAGATACTACGATGCATTTACTACCCACTGACTTCGTAGTGGATACGTGTGTGTGTGTGTGTGTGTGTTTGTACCGAGGTTTCTCTCGTAGCGGCGAGGCCGAACGTCGTGCCATCGAACGACGAGAATAGCCGAGACCGTGGCGGTGCACGCGCCACCCGCTGGCCACTGACCCGAGACGATTAATACACCACTAACCATCCTATTATACACTATTCGCTCATTGATGCTCCCTCCTTTGGTCCACTGATAACTTTCTGCCCCTGAAATTCGAATTTATTTATTTATTTATTTATTTATTTATTTATTTATTTAGTTAAGCGGGCTGAGCCCAATTACAAGTTCATGGGAAAAGTATCCAGGATAACTTTCCGCCTCTGAAATGGAATTTATTTATTTTTTAAATCTGGCTGAGCCCCATTACAAGTTGATGGGAAGCGGATCTTGGAAAAAATACCCCCGACACACACATACACACAAGGGGGGGGTATTTATTTTTGGGGTATTTTTTCCGCCTACTATGGGAAACACCATCAAGCACTTTGAAACAGCAACAGAAACAGGCATTGAATAACTTTTATTATCGTTATAAAAAACAATTATCTGAGACGATTAATACACGAACCATCCTATCATGCACTATTTGCTCATTGATATTCGCGCCTTTGGTCCACCGATAACTTTCTGTCTCTGAAGTAGAATTCATTCATTTATTTAAATGAAAACGGGCCGGGCTCAATTGCTCGTTGATGGGAAACACAATCAAGCGATATGAAACACAAATTTAATTACTGTTATTATTTTTATTTAAAAAGGCACTGACCTGAGACGATTATTCCATCCTATTCCACCATCCCATTTGCACTATTCGCTCATTGATGTTGGGTTCTTTGGTCCATCGATAACTTCCTGCCGCTGAAAATGGAATTTATTAATTTATTTATGTATTTATGTATTGATGTAAACGAAAACCAGCTAAGCCCAATTACAAATTGATGGGGAACCCCATCAAGCGATTTGAAACAGGAATTGCATTACTGTTATTTTTCTATAAAAAAAAAACTTTTTGCAATATTTATTTTACTCACTGCGGCGGGACTGGCTGGACCCGTGCTGTGTGCGCGATGCGACGTGCGTCCGAAAGCTGCATTCTTCCTTATGTTTCGGTGTTGTTGTCGTTGTTGTTGTAGTTGTTTTTTTATGAGAAACTGTGGATTCGATTCTGGATTTTTTCTTGATTCTCGTCGGGAATGTGATGATGTATTGCGAGCAGCTGTCGGACGATCCTGAATTTTCAGGTAATAAGCTGCAACAAAAACATATGCACGCTTCAAATTACGGACACAACGGGGTCCCATCAGTTTCCCGCAATGCAGCGACTCTCTATAAGCAAGGGTCACGCCTTCATCCTGGTTTACTCGGTCTGCTCGCGGCAGAGCCTCGAAGAGTTGCGACCCATCTGGGCCGTTATAAGGGAACTCAAGGGACAGGACATCTCGCAAATTCCAATTATGCTGGTAAGGGATTTTATCGTCGTCAACAACGGTGTCTGTCTCCTAAATTTATTTTTAAAAAACAACAATTCCGGCCCGGCTCTCATTTCGTTTTGTAGCAAAGTAACCTAGTGCGAAGAGTAAGAGTAAAAACTTTTAAAAATCAGATTTTCTGTGAAAATAATAATTTTAAAAAATGAAAAAATATGCATTATTTTTCAATTGACGATCTTAGTAAGCGTAATATTTTAGTTGTTGCATTAATTCATTATTTCATTTTTTTTTTGCCGAAAGTAAAGTAGTTTGAGGTTGCAGAGATATCATAAAAAATGCAGTTCTTCTGCGAGAATAGTATTTAAAAAAAAACACTATTTGTCAATTAACTATGTTAGCAAACGTAATATTTTTGCCGCAGCTTTAATTTTTTTTTTTTCCCGCCGGAAGCAAAGTAGTTTGAGGGTGCAGAGAGGTCATGAAAAATGCAGTTCTTCCGCGAGAGTAGTGTATAAAAAAATAAAAAATAAACTTTCCTTCTGGGAGCTCGTACTCGGTTCTCGGTTTCAAGTGAGGGAATTTCTGGTTTCCCTTAGCGAGTTCTCGTTTCCTAGCAAAGGATTAAGAGTAAAAACTAAAAAAAAATCAGTTTCTCCGTGAAAATAATCATGAAAAAAAAACAATTTTTCTTGACACTATTTGTCAATTAACTATCTCAGCAACCGTAATGTTTTTATCGCCACTCTAATTTATTTATTCATTTTTTTCCGCCGGAAGCAAAGTAGTTTGAGGGTGCAGAGAGGCCATGAAAAATTCAGTTCTTCCGCGAGAGTAGTAAATAAAAAAAATTAACTTTCCTTTTGGAAGCTCGTATTCGGTTCTCGGTTTCAAGTACGGGCATTTCTGTTCTCCCTTAGCGAGTTTTCGTTTCCTAGCAAAGTAAACTACTCTCAGGATTAAGAGTAAAAACTAAAAAAAATCAGTAGTGTATAAAAAAAAATTTAAAAATTTAAAAATTAAACTTTTCTTTTGGGAGCTCGTATTCAGTTCTCGGTTTCAAGTGAGGGAATTTCTGGTCTCCCTTAGCGAGTTCTCGTTTCCTAGTAAAGGATTAAGAGTAGAACTAGAAAAAAATCAGTTTCTCCGTGAGAGTAATAATAACAAAAAACAATTTTTCTTTCCACTATTTATCAATTAACTATCTCAGCAACCGTAATGTTTTTATTGCCGCTTAAATTTATTTATTCATTTTTTTTCGCCGGAAGCAAAGTAGCTTGAGAATGCAGAGAGGTCATGAAAAATGCAGTTCCTCCGCGACAGTACTCTATAAAAAAAAAAAAAAAAACTTTCCTTTCGGGAGCTCGTATTCGGTGCTCGCTTAGCGAGTCGAGCACGCTAAGCGGCTCTCTCCTCTTGAATATTAAATTATGAAAATTAGTAGGAAGGAACGGTGACTCGGGGTTGAGTGAATTTTTGAGGGTTCGAGTGACCGAGGCGCTGTAGCGTGTAGCATATGCTAGGGGTCGAGTGGGTTACCTAAAAAACAGAAAAAAAAAATTGACCCCGAGTGATCCAAAGAGAGTGATTGTGGAGAAAAAAAAAAAAGAAAATTGTCTCGACAGGTGGGCAACAAGTCGGACGAGAGCCCGTCGGTTCGCGAGGTGACGATGAGCGAGGGCGCAGCGGAGGCGGCTAATTGGGGCTGCGGTTTTCTCGAGACATCGGCGAAGACGAACCACAACGTGAACGAGCTTTTCCGGGACCTCCTCACCCTCGAGAAGAACCGCTCGGTGTCGTTAAAACCGGTAGAGAGCAACAACGCGATAAGCCTTAAGGAAAAATGTGCCGTTATGTAAAATTCATTGATTAATCGATTGATTAATTCATTGATTATTTCGATTTAATATTATATAATTCGTTAGGGACGAATGCGAGCGGGGGCCGAAAAAGGCTGAGGGATCGAACGATCGTTATCAATTTATTAATCGCGTGTCTCGTTTTATTATTCCACACAATTCTTAAAAAAAAGTGACGTTTTCTTTTTTTTTTTTGTAAGAAATTATTAATAACTTGAGAAACGAATAATTTCTCACGATCGACCGGTCCGTCTTCCCCTCTGCCCGCGCAGTTGATTAATATCTAGTAGAGAAGACGAATAAGTAAAAAAAAAAAAAAAAAAAAACATACGCAACACATTTGAAGATAAATTTTGACGTAGGTCGCTCGACATGTATCATATTATCTCCGATTGATTATAATGTATCGTTTGCGTTTGCTGTGAATTCCACGTGAAACGTTCTTTTTTTTTTTATTCGACGAAAATGGAAAAATTCGGCGTTTAGTTTTAGAAAATGAAAAAAAAATAATGACGTTGAGGAAAACCGAGACAGCAACGAAGTATCGTGAAACGAGAGCTTCATTAACCGACGACTCGTCAACTTCGTCGTTTTTATCCCTGGATCGATCGCGAATGCACAAACACCAATAAAAAAAAAATAAAAAATAGCGTAAAGTAATTAATCAGAAGCTTGATTATGTTTGAGGAAAGTGTTGAAGAGTCGTCGGTTAGAAAGGAGCCTGCGAAGTCGGCCGAGTAAATCGCGCGCGACAGCAAACGTGCCTCGTTGGCTTTTGAAATTATATCCAGATTTAAAAAAAAAAAAAAAATTGCTCGAAGTTTGAGATTCAAACGCGCGAGACATCGCGCGGCGCGTGAAACGAGAGATGCTCGCACAAATAAAAAAAAAACGATGAAAAAAAGGACAAAAAAAACAAAAAAAAATACATAAAGTAAGAATTGTTACGAGATTGGTTTTTGTTGAATAGTTGTAAGGTTTTTGTAATGACGCTATTAGAATTTATTATCGTCACGTGGAGGGGCGGAGAGAGAGTTGCGAGGAGTAGAAGAGCTCGAGGAGGAACGAGAGCTGGGTATTAAAAAAAAGAAGAACAGAAAAAATCGAAACGAAAACGTAGCTACGAAGTGATTGAGAGTTGTCGAGGCGATTATCAAAGCTCGTCAGCATTCACGAAAAAAAACAAAAAAAAAAATCAGTGAGAACGTACTATAGTGATTTTATCTCGTAAGTTTGGCCGTGATTTAACCGTAGACGCCGGTATATTGCGTTTAGCGCTTTCTCGAAGAAAAAAAAAAAATCGAAAAAAGAAGATAAAAAAAAATTACTCACACACAGAGGCATGTGCATTTAAATATAGCACGGCTGGGCATTTACGAGGGGCTCGTCGAGTCACGGTCATCGACAAATTTTCCTCTGCAGTATAAAAGACACTAAAAAAAGGAGCAAACAAAAAAAACAAGATTAATAATAATAAATTAAGACAGTTTAAACCAGGATAAACTTAATAGCAGAAACCCGCGTGGGCTCGTGGGTCTCTCTCTTCCAATAATTCAGCAAACTCTGCGACGACATATATATATATACATATATATATACAAAAAATAAATCACAAGTTGATTGAAACCGCACAAGTTTTAATAAAACGATTGGCCTTGCTCGAAGGCTCGTACTCGGTGTCAAGCGATTTGAACTCGCGCGAACGATAAGTCTCGAGGATTCGTTTATGCAATAGAAAAAGAAAAATCACCCACTCATACTATGCTTGCTGAAAAGTGCAGAAGTTACTTTTTCGTAGCTCAAAGGCCGAAATAAATGAGGACTTTCGAACGCGTTTCGCGGGTCAAGCACGTTTAAAAAAAAATCACTACTGAGCGAAGGCATAAAATAATTTTAAAAAAATGGAGTCGACACACGCAGCATCGAGTGACAATATTCATAAGAAAATTTTTATATATATTATTATATAGGTATAAATAAAAAAAAGGTATTACCGTAATAATTACTCTCTGTCTCACGAACTTACACGCATTACACCCTCATCGACCGCACCAAAGTACAAGCTATAAGTTATATCGTGTGTATAGAGAGGTCTCGTTGAGCGAAAGCTGAAAGCAGAAAAAAAAAATGAACAAAAATAAGAAGAAAAAAAAACACTCACAACAGACAAGAAAAAAAGAAGATACTTATACGTAATCTGCAGAAGTTCTCGTACCTGTAACTCGTATAACTGCCGGAGTTTGTAATAAGCTATATAATTTAGCCTTAACTAACGAGATATTATATACCAAACCGAAGAGACGAAAAAAAAATAGATTAAAGAAAAATCGGTTACGCAAAAAACACGAGATTTACATGAGATTGAAAAATGACAGACGAGAATCTTCGAGAGTTTGCACGTGCATTATTATATATTGAGAAGAGACAAAAAAAATATATAAAAATAAAATCGATTACCCAAAACACGGGATGTAAATGAGATTAAAAAATGATACACGAGAATCCTCGAGAGTTTACACATGCATTATTATATACCGAGAAGAGACGAAAAAAAAAAAAAAAGATAAAAAAGAATCGGTTACACAAAACACGAGATGTAAATGAGATTAAAAAATGATACACGAGAATCCTCGAGAGTTTACACGTGAATTATTATAAACCGAGAGACGAAAAAAAAATATATATTAAAAAAATATCGATTACGCAAAACGCGAGATGTAAATGAGATTGAAAATTGATACACGAGAATCCTCGACAGTTTACACGTGCATTATTATAAACCGAGAAGAGACGTAAAAAAAATATTACAAAAAAAAATCGGTTACGCAAAACACGAGATGTAAATGAGATTGAAAAATGATACACGAGAATCCTCGAGAGTTTGCACGTGCGGGGTTCCCGGTGTCGCTCGTCAGTGTCGAAGGACCCGAAGAAAGTGGGGCTGAGATAGGGAGCCTGTTTAAACGCCTGAGAGACCCACAAAACCCTCGCGGGTTTGTTCACTCGAAGCATATCGACGACAATGAATTATCGATTATCGATTAACGATTTTCTTGCATATCCGTAATAAACGTGGACGCGCCGCGCGGGAGTCGCGTTATAATAGCGGTACGAGGGAAGCCTTATCTTCGCTCGACCTGCCCCCCCTTAATTGAAACTCTCCCGCGGTGCGTTAACGATTTCATGCTACAAAACAATTTTCAGAATTGTCACCCTCAACGCGACACACGTTGTTTTTTCGATTCAAGGTTTTTTCGATCGCAGATTATAAATAGGGCGAGCAAAAAAAAAAAAAAAAAATGAAGTAACAAGTCGAGCGTGCAATATTTATGCACGCGAATTGCTACCAGGCCAGTCGGCGAGACGAAGAAATGATGGAAAATAAAATAACTTTTAATCCTATTCGGTATTACAGAACAATAGACGAATTAATCGTTATAGACACGAGAAAAAAAAAACGAGTAATACATATCTTTATGAAATACTATTCTGCGAGGCGGGTGTGCGGTAGCGAGAGATTCAAACACACACAAAAAAAAAATAAACAAACGAAGAGAGTGCATGAGAGAAGAAAAGAACGCGAGGATGTGTGTGGAAGATTTCGATTGTAAGAGATGAATGAATAAATGAAAATAAAGAGAGATATCTTCTGATTTTTCGGGGCCAATCGGAGTCGAGGGATGGGCGCGTGATCCCTCGGACACGTGCTACAGCAATTTTATTGTTAACAAAAAAAAATAATGATAAATAAAAAAAATAAAAAAAATGATGAAACAAAAACAGGTGTTTCAAAAAAAGTCGAGTCGAGAGGTCTTTATTCCTACGTTGAATAAAATAAAAAAGCAAACAAGTATCGTGTACATTATATGATTACGTGATTAATGTTAATTGTCTGTTGCCATTTTCTTCTTTTGCTCAAAACTGAGCTTCGATCAAATTTTCTCGAATGGTGGAGAAAACGGGCGGAGCGGTGCATTAATGAAATCGGAGTGTTTCACACTAGTCAAATGAATGCTATATTTTTAAAGTCGTTTATGCAATTTTTTTGAAACCTATTAACGTATTAAACATCTCTATTGATTGTAGTGGATGGTTATTTGTATTACTGCAAATGTCCTTAACCCGGAAAAACATTAATTGCAATCGATGTGCAAAAATGTGCATATTGGTTTAGATAATAAAAAATAAATAATGTGCATATTGGTTTAGTTTTTTCCGAGAATAATTAGTAATTTTTGCTCGATTTTGATGTATTACGGCTCATTCTCTTCCTTAAAAGATGCTCCACCTTTCAAGAAAGATAATATTTTTCATTTAAAAATGACAGTCTTTTTTTTATACACCGACGAAATTTCTTGCATAAACAAACGGTTCTAATTTTTAAACGGAAAATACTATCGAATATCTAGGTGAATTCGCCCAACACCCTTTAAGGAAGACAATGTGCGGTGACACATCAAAATCGAGCAAAAATTACCGATTATTCTTTGAAAAAACAGAATGATTATGTATTTTTTCGAAAAATTAGCACAAACCTCATAATATTTTTGCAAATCCATTGCAACTAATTTTTTTCAATGTTAAGGACATCTGCTCCAATACAAATAATCATACACTATAATCATTAAATGCGCATAAGTTTGTATAAACGACTTTAAAAATGTAGGACTTATTTGACTAGCGTGAAGCGCTCCAACCTCCTTAATAGCGTGGGACGGTGCATGAACGCTCGAGTTAACGGCGAGCCGAATGCACGCTCTGATAGTCGAATTACTAGAAGGTCCCGGGGTTCTGCCCTTGCCCGAGAGCGGACCCTTGCCTCGTCCTCGTGACGCGGGCTCGAGTTTTTATTTTAATCCTACGACACGTTCGATCGTCCAGGGGGGAGATAACTTGCGCGTTAACACGCCCGGTTTATCATCAAAAGACCCCACGTTATTATCCGATGACTTGTTTCAAATCCCCCCGTCAAACGTATGACAAAAAAAATATTGAAAATAAAAAAAAGATCGTTTCGAAAAAAAATTCCACCACTCGAGATTCACCGAGATTTTACCGTCCCGATTCTCGCCGATATATGTTCGCGAACGACTCCTAGAGAGATCTAATCTCTCGCGTCTCCGATCCGTTAAAAGTTTCTTCTACAATTTACTAAAAAAAATAAATAATTATTATAATAATTCGCGCGTTAAGTTTGAGCGGAAGTTTGAATATAACGATTACGGCACTTCGTTAAAACCCGCCTGTGTATTTTATATTTGCTGTAATTAATTATCTATTCAACTCGACGAATTCATGACTTCGACGCAAAGATCTTAAAATGAGAGTTTGAGTCAAATAAAAGAAAAAGAAAAAGAAGACAAAAAAAAAAGAAATACGCTGTCCTGGGTATGAGGGTCCAAATTTCGGGACCTGGGGCTTCGAGCTTCGGTTGTATTATTTGGAAACTTTCGAACGATCGCTCGCAAAGCGGGAGAACCTCGCCTCGAGAACCTCCGAGTTAATAATAAAGATTTAAAAAACGGTAAAAACGAAGAAGAAGAAAAGAGAAAAAAAGCATAAAACGAAGCAGAGGATGGTAGGGTCAGCGCCGCGGAAGGCGAAAGCACATATCAAAGGGGGGGTGCGAGTTCGAGAAATTAAAGAGGAATGTTTGCGGACTGTTGCATTGTATAGAAAAAAATAAAACGAACAGACTTGTAATCCATCGTGTCACGAATGTGTGTGTACACGCTTTAGACAAAACAAAAAAAAAACAAAAAGAAGATATAGAAAAAATTATTGAAGACGATGAATCGGCCGCGAGAATCGGTCGAGAATTCATTCAATCGCGACAACTCCACATTGCATTATTGTTCTATTCGGTCGTTGACACACTCGCTGAATTCGATTGACGGAGACGAAAAAACAAAGCAAAACTACGAATCTATGACAGAGAGAAATGAATGACGAGAAAAAAAAAATTAAACTTGTACTTGTAAAGGTATCTACGAATTATACGATCTTGATTCTTGCCAGCATATTATATTCACGAGTCCTTCAATACCGACACAATCCCCTTGCTCCAATTTCCTGAATTTTTGCTTCCTCATAGAGGAAGCTATGTTTTTATTTTCAATAGAACCTTCGAATTTAAGAAAAGCGAAGAAATCGGCGAATGCAGCCGTAGTTAGAGATGTTTTAGAAGTGTCCTTTAATACCCTTGCGCCAATTTTTTTTTTTTTTTCTTAATATGTTCCACCTGTACGGGTCCTTCCCTTTTACACAACCCCCCCCCCCCCCCCCCGGATTGCGTTTGCAACCGACTTACTTCCGGAAACTGCGGAAAATCTGGCCATACACAGACGGCTCTTTCCCCAGAGATTGGTGTTCCTACAGGGTAATCACCAATCTCCGAGAAAATTTGCACCCGTTCCACGATTCGATGCGGAAGCTAGTGCGCGGCTAGGCGGTCACCCATCCAAGTACTGACCGCGAGCGGTTGACTTTGGGGACCGCCAGTGCCCCAATTTCCGTTTTCATTCAATTTTTGTTGATACAGAACCAGAAAAAAGCTTTCTCTATGACGAAGCAAAATTTAAGAAAATTGAAGCAATGAGGAAAATCGGCGAATGCAGCCGTATTTAGAGATCTTTTAGAAGTGTCCTTCATTACCCATCTCCTTGCTCCAATTTCGTTGTTATTTTATTTGTTTTACTATGAAACTACAAAATTTAAGAAAATGGAAGAAATCTGAAAAATCGACGGAATGGAATATTATTTAGAGATATTTAGAAGTATCCTTCCATACCGATAGCATCCTCTTGCTCCAATTTCTTTTTTATTTATTGTATTTTTTTGTACAAAAGATCCACACAATGTGAGAAAATAGGAGAAGTGAAAAAATATCGACAGCAGCATTTAGAGATATTTTACAGGTCCTTTACGTGAAAAGAAGAAAAAATAAATCAGCTTCCGAGCACCAACTTCCGGCAGCGCGTGGGGCAGAATAGAGAAGTTAAAAGAACATCGAGGGCCCCGAGGCTATTGGTTAAGCTGTCCGTGTAGGCAATACGTAAATCTGTTAAATCGTGCTAACACGAGATATCTATGTCCATTCCCGGGTATATATCGGCCTCGGCCGGCAAGGGAATCTCGGTGTAGGAGTGGCGGCTTCGGTATCAAGAACAAACACGATGGAACCAATCGAGAAGAAAGGGTGGTCCCGGCGATGTTTGTCTTCTCGGTTCTGCACCCCGGAGGGATGCTGGCTGACTGCGAGTCACCGAGATCCGTCCATAGCACGCCCTCCGAGCAGCCAATCCTCGAACTCCCGCGGCGTTGTTCGCCGCGAGAGATGAAAATCTCTCGAAGGCGAAGAGGAGCATCGGAAAAATTTTCTTTAGTCGGTGATTAACCATCGGAGATAACTATCGCGATTCACAAATCCGCGGAAGCGGAACGTCTGCTTCGTTCTTGAATCCTTCCGAAATTTAAGATTCGTAGTCCTGTGAAAAAAAAAATTGTTATTTCTTCAAAGTTCACAGTTTTGTGATTCACATTGTTATTCATCATATTTTCACATTTACATAATGTAGCGTTATCGTTGTGACCTTCGTTCCCCAAAAAATTTAAAAAATATATTTAAAGAAATTTTAAAAAAACGGAAAATAAAAGAAGATAAGATGCTGCGTGGAAAATCTAAGAGACCGGAGCACGACGATAAGGATACCGAGTGCAAGCAGCGAAGGCCAAAGTGCGCTCGGTGCAGAAATCACGGACTGATATCTTGGCTTAGGGGGCACAAACGAGAGTGCCGGTACCGCGAATGCATGTGCCAAAAATGTTCGCTGATCGCCGAGCGACAGAGAGTTATGGCGGCTCAGGTAAGCAATTATCAAAGTCATCCGATGCTCCAAAAAAAATGCACGTCGGATTCAATGATTTTTTCTTTGTTTGTATTATTCGATTTTTCTTCATTTTTTTTATGCCTTGTCTATGTATATAAATATAGGTGAGGAATCTGTGATTAAAGGCTCGAGATGACAATACACTTACTTGAACAATAAATGAGCTATGTATAACTTCGCCGACGCATCAATCCTCCGAGTAAAACTAAAACTGGAGGAGTAGAATCCATTAAGGCTCGGTGTAGCGTTTCATTTCTGTTTGCACGAGCATTACGACGACACTCGATCTTGTGTATACATCGTAGCTTTCAATCCGCTCGCGACAGACAGACTACACTACATTCATAAGCCGCCCTCCTCTTCGCCCTCCGACCGGCGCGATATAATCCGGCTCAGCATCCATAGAAATCTCCGGCTGAAAGAGAAACGACTTTGATTATTCAAAAGAAAATCCTTTTTGTCGCGTAAACCGGAAGAAACGACTCCGGAAGTTCTGACTTCAATGACTTTGATACTAAATTTTAATTGTTACGATAATCGCATTAGTTTCGGGATTCGTTACCTCGACTGGATGAAAATCTCGGGGCGAAGAGGAGCTTCGGAATTTTTTTCTCCAATTCGATGATTAACCATCAGAGGTTATTTACTATCAGAGATTATTATCGATGTTTACAAATCCACGGAATCCGCATGTCTGCTTCGTTCTTGAATTCTTCCGAAACGTAACATTCGTAGGGCAGCGACAAAAAAAACGAACCAAAAAAATTGTTTTTTCTTCAAAGATCTCCAACTGAAAGAGAAACGTCTCTGATTATTCAAAAAATCTGTTTTTGTCACTTGAGGTAGTTCTGTCGCTTGGTATTCATTTCGCATAAGTTCGAGAAAAATAAGATAAAATTGCAGATACTTCTCGATGGTATAGAAATCTGAAGAAATGCATGCATATTGAAGGTACTGAAAAGATTGATTTCGCATAATAATAAGTCCAAAATTTTATTAACAAATTAAACAAAAAATTAATTGATTAACAAATTATCCGGCAAACTCATCTTTTTTATTACGAAAATGATTCGTTCATTTTTCTGAATATGTATGCATTTTTTCAGATTTTTAAATCTCCTTTGAATTTTGTGTTTTTTTACCGTATAAAAAAAAATTCAAAGCAAATTTAACAATCTGAAAAAATTCATACGTATTTAGAAAAATGGTCGAATCATTTTCATTAAAAAAAAAATTGGTTTCCGGAACTTGTTAACCAATTTTTTTTCATCAATTTGTTGATAACATTTTGGAATAATTATTCTGCAAAATTAATCTTTAGAGTACCTTTACTATGCATGCATTTTTTCAGATTTTTATACCATCGAGAAGTATTTGCAATTTTATCTCATTTTTCTCGAACTTATACGAAATGAATACCAAGCGACAGAACTACTTTAAACCTGAAGAAACGCCTCTGCAACTTCTGACTTCAACGAATTTTCTACAAAAGTTTATTTATTACGATAATTGAATTACTTTCGTGATTAGTTACCTCGACTCCGACAGGAAGAAAGGCGAGAAGGTAAAAATATTTCCGTGATTTCGGTACTTTTAAAAAATCTTCTGCGTCGAGCCATTGACACGAGCCTGGATCGCTGCTCTGGGTGGTCGAGTCTTGTAATAACATCGACCAAATGTTCTCGGTATGTATCTCTATTGACGTACCGGGGAGGTTTCGTGCTGAGAAAACACATATGCTGTATCACACCGACACGTTACGTAAAACGGGATCATTCCCATTAGGGCTTGCCAGGCGATCTTCGGAAACTTGTATCGGATCGAAGACGATACTGCGAATGGCGTGAAAATCCGTTTGAATTAATCGTCCTTTCTTCGCAGGTCGCCCTGAAGAGACAGCAAGCCGCTGAGGACGCGATAGCGCTGAGCATGGCGAAAGTCGCGACCGGACAGAAAATGGATCGACTTCCGCCCGGCAAGATCTTCGGGATGTCCGTTACCGAGCCGAATTCCAGTCAACTTCCGGTTGCAACGGAATCGTCGGCAACTATCGAACACGCCGGCGAAGCATCGTCCGGGAGTCTTGATCGCGATGAATCGAAGAGCGACGAAGCTGCCGCCGAACCCTCGGCCAATCGATCACCAGCACGGAGTCTTCCGGTACGTTTACGCTACGAACAAAACAAAAAATAATAAAAATATAATGCAAACAATTTGTCTATTTCTTCGATTACAGAAATATGTCGATATATCGATATATCAATAAACAAAAATTAATAAACTTATTATCTTCGCTCGTACGCCAAAGAAGATCGCATCGGCATTTCTTACATTCCGTGTATTGCTTATATTTATTCGATTACAAAAATATATCGATATATCGATGTATAAGTAAATAAAAATGAATAACATCAGATCATCTTTGCTCGTAGGCCGACGAGGTTCGCGTCGGCATTTATTATATTTCTTCGATTACAAAAATATATCGATATATCGATATATCAGTAAATAAAAATTCATAAACACATTGTCTTTGCTCGTAGGCTGAAGAGGTTCGCGGCGGCATTCATTATATTTCTTCGATTACAAAAATATGTCGATATATCTATACGTCAGTAAATCAATATTAATAAATTTAGAATATCAACGAAATCTTATTTATCTTTGCTCGTACACCGAAGACGATCACATCAGTATTTCTTACATTCCTTATATTGCTTATATTTATTCGATTACAAAAATTACATCGATATATCGATATATCAGTAAATCAATGTTAATAAATTCAGAATATCAACGAAAACTTATTTATCTTTGCTCGTAGGCCGAAGACTATCGCATCGGCATTTCTTATATTTCTTATACTTATTAATTTATTCGAATACAAAAATATATCGATATATCGATACATCAATAAATCAATATTAATAAATGAGTGTATCGGTGAAGACTTATTTGTCTGTGCTCGTAGGCCGAAGAGGATCGCATCGGCAAAACCGGAAGGGGGCTGTTCAACGTCAGCAAGTTGAACGAGACGGGATCGGAGGAGGCCGGAAAGGAGACAAGCTCGGTTCCTCAAGCGTCGGTGGAGACGCTGGCCAGACTCTTTCCCAGTACCAAGCTCTCGGTGCTCCAGCTCGTTCTCCAGCGCTGCGGTCAGGATCTTCTCAAGGCCATCGAGTACTTCGCGAGCGACAGCGGAATCGCGAGCGCCGGTCCCTGCACTTCCGCCTTCCGTCCTCCCCAGAGTTCGATACCTGAAACAAGACCGAGCGCCGATTATCCTGGAGTCTTTCCGCTCCCGCCGATATACTCGAACCTCTCGAGAAATCTGTACGGCGATGGTTATTGCCTTCTTAACATAATGCCCGACCAGCTCTCGCGCGGCCTCGCGTCCGGCGAACTTTCCGGCTGCGGAAGTCTCGCCTTTCCCACCTCCAAAGCCACGAGCTCTCACGAACAGGACAACAGCGTCGCCTTCAATGTCCAGTACAACAATTACTTCAACTCGAGCGTCCAGCAACAGCTCCGCGAACACTCCAGTCGGAACGGCCTGCTGCACCTTCCACCGGTCATACCGGGAATACCGTGCGTACAGCCGAACTGCACGCAGTGCTACAAATTTATTTAACGCCCTCTGGACGCGGAATTCGTCGCAGGGAGAAAGCCGGCGAAAAGGAAATACTTTTTTGTATTTTTTTTTTTATTTTTTATTTACTCGAACAAGTTTTATCGCCTCCCAATTTTCGGGTCGATATGAAACCCTCGGGGCAAAACAGACCATTTTTTAGAGACCAAAAAAGTCTCGATGGGGAGACGCTGGTCCGATTTGCCCCTAACTCCACTCACACTATATTTAGTCATTTCGTAATTAATTTTTTTTTTACTGGACGAGCGCGTGTATTATACGATTATTAAGTGCAAAGAATCGGATCAACATGTTTGTCGTCGTATTTATGGAGACTCGGTGGGTTTGCCAGAGACTTGTATATTTTGATGCTTAATAATAATACAATTAAATCTTCTTTCCTTCATTGAATCGACTTATTCGATTTCTTCGTTTCTTTTCCTTTGCCGTATCCGCTCCGAGTCCATCGAAGCGGCCCCCTGGCTAAGCGTCGTGAAAGTGATAGGGCGTGATAAATCGAATTAGTAAGATTCTCGAACGGTTGTGCAAACACCGAGGAAACGGGCAAGCTTTCTCTCTAAGATAAAAGCAGGCATGCCCGAAGGGCTTTGTTTGCTTTGGCGCTACTTTTCGGTAAAGCAAAATACAGTATGCCAGATTCCTCAGGGACACGGTGCACGTACGACCCCCTCGTGTACTGAATTACTAAACACATACCGGAAACTTTACACCGCGCGTTGAGAAGAAAAAAAAACCTCAGGACGAAGCGGGAGGGAACTCTTAAATCATTTTCGCGAGAAATCACATACGACTTTTTTTTTTTTTACTTTTCTTCTCTCGTGACCACGGTACCAATAAGAAAGGACCGAAGCGGGTCTATCTATCGAAACCGTGTCAATTATTATTATCATCTCTTACACTCAAAACAGATAAAACAATCAATCGAACGTAAAATAATTAGTTCAGTGAATTTTTAAAATTAACTCGATTAGTCTCGAGCTTGATTTTTTTTCCGTTTACGGCGCACGCAGTATCTTTCGATGCGTCGCACTTAGATAGATATTTATATATACACTTACGCGGCGATATCCCTTTTTCCCCCTCTCACTCTCAATTATTTACACTGTATACTTCTCATCGTGAAAAATATCGGATGACTGCTATGCGGATGATGAACGATGGACAAACGATGAGTCCTCTCTAAAATCGTAAGTGCGGCTTGTTCTTGATCATGTGTCTGAAATTAAAAAAAAAAAAAATACATGAAACAAATAGGTGAGATAGTAAAAGAATACATATATATTCTTCGTAAAGTAAATTATATTACGAAAAAATAAATATATTTATAAATTTATATAAATATTTCGCTTCGTGACGACGACTCACTTGTCGAGATGTTCCCAGAACATCATGAGCGCGGCTCTGTCCAAGTGTCGTTTCGTCCGGCTCAGCTCGATGACCGATACTGCCCAACGGGCAACGTTCGCGTCCAGTTTCATCTCGTCGTACTTCAAGTGGAATGCGCAGACTTTGAAACGCATAAAAAAACAAAAATTGATATCACAATTATTATTCCTTCGCTTTTGATATTTTTCGCATAAAAAAAAAGAATGATCTTTACTTCACTCGGTGGGAAAATAGCAGTTTTAAACCCCCATTTTCACACCTTGTGAAATAAAATTTGGTACGATACTCGTGCAAAAAACTTTTTCTTAACTCGTGTCATTGCGACACTCGCCTTCGGCTCGTGCTGCAAGCTCACACTCGTCAGAAAAAGTTTTTTCGCACTAGTATCGTAATGTACTATTTCCTAACGCATGCATATAAAATCCCGCTTTTCGTTCCCGTGAAGTGAACGCAGAACGGCATTTTTTCGCATCGCGTGCGAGAAAAATACTGCGCATGCGTACAAACGCAGTCTTTTCTTTTTTTTATCACACCACTGCGAGAAAGTGTCTTTCTGCGCACCCTCGGAAATACGAAGATCGTGATTTCCACGAATTTGTTAGGAAAAAATGATGTCAATGGCAGAGGCATCAGAAGGGGAGTCCCGACCCGTGTGAATATCGCGCTCGCCTTTGCCTGATGCGGTATTTCCACGTTCGTCGAGAACCCCCACTCGCTTTACAAACGCCCTTGCCTTACAAATAACTAATCCACACCTTTGGAAAAGATCTCTACGGGATTTCCGTCGAAGGGCCATCCCTTGAACTGCCATGCGGGTCCCATGACGAATACAGCAACGACCCTCTCCCAGTCGGCGTTGGTGAGTTTCTGCGGGGTGTCGACGACCCTGTACGGCACGGTGAGTCCGCCGTCCTTTCTCCGCTGCAGCAGCACCTCGTTCTCCCTCTTGCATCCCGACCCCCGTTTGTCCTCGTTGCTCACGTACTTGAGCTCCTGCAGAATATCCTTGGCGTTGTACATCGTTATCAAGGACGTGTTAGCGTTCGGTATAATTATAATCGGAGTTCTGCTCGGCCGTTTGTTCTGCGCGGCCTGCTGCGGCGTGAGTTTCGCCGCGGAGGTCGGCAGCAGTCCGGATGTCGGTGTCGATGTGGGATTCGAGCTAGGCGGTTTCCGCACCGCCGGATTCGTGCCCTCGGTCACGGACTTCAAGGTCATTCCGTGATAAGTCCCCATGGTGTCGATCTTGAATCCCTCGGTCTCCTCCTTCTGGCGAATGAATCTCTCTTGATCGTAACGATTGTAAACGGCCGGCTGCGGCAACGGCCGCATGGGCGTCGATCTCGGCGTGACCATCGGCGTCGGCGCCGCGGGTCCCTTCTGCCTCCCCTCTTCTCGCGCCTTTATGCTCTGCAGTATCGCGAATATGTTCTTGGCAAAGACCTTGCCGCTGCTCTGCAGAATCGTCGCGCGAGTTCGCCACTGCCGCTCGCGCGACACGATGTCCTTCGTGTCGTCGACGTCCAGGTCGAGAATGACCCTCATGTCGGAGCCCATGCCGATGTCGTCGTTCTCCTTTATGGTCGTTCTCTTCTTGGCGAGACGCTTCGCTTTTATGGCCGCGATTTTCTCCACGGACATCGCCTCGGAGAGTGATTTTATGTTGTCCACAGTGACCGAGGCCTCCTTCGGAGCGTCCAGCCTCGCGGCGAGTTGCTCCTTGACCTTCTGGACGTGCGTCTCCTCGAAGCGAGGCTTCTTGGACGAGCCACTGTCCATTCCATCCTCGGCCGTGCGCTTGACCTGCGTGGACAGACCAATGGGCGCGGATTTATCGATGGCGGCGGAATTTGCTGTTTCGCCATTGAGGTAGGCGAGCAGGTCCTTTCTGTCTGGCCGCCGGACGACCGGGATGTTCTCGGCCGCGGCTTGACGAACGTAGACCGGATGGCTGAGCTGGACATGCTTGAGCAGGAACAGCAGACACTCGAGGGTGTAATATTCCTTGGCGTTTCCCTCCTTGCCGGAACTGCGAACGCAATTTTTGAGATCGTGAGAATGAAAAGAAAATTAATTAGGACACTCGTCGAGAAGAGATCTTTTTGGTATTGTGGAAAAAAAAAACAAAATGAACACGGATCTGTTCGTATGCCAAAAGTGGTCGGAGAGAAATTCGAGGGGAGGGGGTATTTTATTGACTGTACGCGCTTACCCGTAGGTCAGATAGTTTGTCTTAACATTCTTCGGCCACGAAAATTCGCCGAATATTATTTCGTTCTCACGTTCGATAATCTCCTTCTTGTTGACATTGTATTGTCGTAGAAGCGACAAGGGATCCGCCATGTTTACGCACTGGCATATGCACTCTGGCTCGCCTTCACCGTGCGTGGTGCGTGCTCGTGGCGACTTTGACGCTCTCTGCAGCTGTTTCGGTGAACTAAGACCACCTCGCGCTCGACGTGTAGAATTTATTATTTTTTACTCGTTAGTTTAATACATTTTAGGGGGGGATTTCTTTTCTTTAATGACTACAGTTGTTCTCCTCACGGCGATGCTGTCTGCAGTCTAAAAACTGATCGAAGTTCGACTATAAATTTTAAAAAACGTATGGATAATGCAATGCAGAAAATACGATCGTGGTCTTAAAATGCCTACCTTACCGACCGAAGCTGCGCGCAGCTGGGAGCACTTGCAGGTAATCACTTTCGGTTTTAATGTAACGTAAAATACCCCGGCCGATAACAAAAACTGTACTGAATATCGTTTTTGAGGATTAAGGAGAAGTGAAATATCGCGGTCGGTAATGATAACTGTAATGAACGTTTCTCGAGGGTGCTAATTTTTTTGAGGAAAAAGCAAATTCGGGCCGGATGCGCACGGTAATTTCGCATCTGGCCCGAATTCATTTTTTTCTCAAACAAATAAGCACCAGTGAATAAAGTTAATTTGAAAATTGCAATTGTCTCTCTCGCACGCACAGCTGTTTCACTTCCCCTTAAGAGCATGTGAAACACCCCCCTCCCCGTCCATCCCGGGCTCAGTCGGTATCAAAAACTGTAATCAACTTTTCTCACTGCATCTTGCATATACGGTCAAAAGAAAAGGCTCATGGGAAACCAAAATGATATCCGCTTCCGATGAGACTTTTCTTTTGACCGTATATGCCAGAATCCATGAGAAAAGTTGATTACAGTTTTTATTACCGACCGCGGTATTGCACATGCTCTTAAGAGCATGTGAAACACGTTCTCAGCGTGTCTCTCTCGCTCCACCGAGAGCGCCACTGAAGCTTTCTCTCTCGCGCACTCCATAGTGTTTCACATGCTCTTAAGTGTTTGCGGTTTATATTGATTCGTTCGTTCGCTTCTAAAATTACTTGATTAATTAGTGCGGCCCATCAGTACATTCGTTATGGCACTAAAAAATCATGTCAAGTCTAATAAATAAGCGTCTAATAAAAGTGGACTAAAAAGTTTTCGAAAGTTTCTAAGTAGCGGCTTAGCACTTTGGCTGTCGATATCTTCTTAGTTTGGTATTTGCGTTAAGGTAGCGTGACGACTCTAAACTGCAGGCAATTTGCAGCAAATATTGAAACGCGCCCTAAGCACGTCACCGATGCTGTCATTCCGCAGATATTTTTAGGGTTATAATAAAGCATATATTATTTCGACCCTGCTTTTAGAACACAAAAAAAAAAAACCAAAAATAGAAACCAGTCACAATGGATTTGGCAAAAATGTCAAACGAGAAGAAGCTCGAGCTGTGTAGATGGTACTTCCGAGGTGAGTAACTCGAAATAACCTCTAAATCCTGTATTCACTCACTACCTTCGAGGATTTGTAAACAATTGTGCAATTTACATTTTTTTAACTCTCGTCCATTTATTTCAGCGGGTTTCGCGGCGTTACCCTTTCTCTGGGCGGTCAATGCGATTTGGTTCATCAAAGAGGCATTCGTAGTTCCCCAGTATGAGGAACAAAAACAAATACGAAAATGTAAGCTCCATTTTTCAAATTGAACATTATTGATAAGAAAAAAATATTCAACGCTATAGGACATTGCTCCGTCGATTTTGCAAAAAATGTAATCAGTGTAATTGATAACCCAAGGACACCATAAGTAACATCATTTGTAAGAACATTAGAACTTTTGGATGGCTCTGGTGACAGCACTGGGAAGTACTTCAATTATGTACTTAAAGTACAAATGTACTGTTTAGTATTTCAAGTACTTTTTTTTTACTATTTTAAGTACCAAGTACAAGTACTTTTTGAGTATATGCTCGCATTGTAGATAGTTGATGACATTCTGTTGCATTTTAATACATGATTATCTATACATGATTATGGATACAGTTGATGACATCCTGTTGCATATTTAATACATGATTATCTGTCTAAACTTATTAATAACTTTCCAATTTGTAGTTTATTTAAAAAAGAATTCCATAAATAAACGAAGTTTATAATGTGGAAGTCATGTGCAAATTACTTTGGATATTTTTTTAAAGCTAAAATAACGCATAACGCTACGAGCTTAATCACGAAAAGCACTTGGGAAATATTTAAAGTACTTGTACTTGTACTTTGTCCTTGAAGTATTAATTGATATTTTGCCCAATTCTGCTCTGAAATACTGATGAACCCGTGTCAATTTTGCAGATGTCGTGTGCTCAGGGATAGGAGCAATTTTGTGGGGGGCGGCTCTCTTGGCTTGGATAATCACCTTTCAGACGCAACGAGCTGCCTGGGGAGAATTTGCCGATTCGATCAGCTACATATTTCCAGAAGGAAAACCTTAGACTATGGAATAAAGTTCCTCATATCTTGATATCTTGATTGTTTTTTTGTATAAAAAAATAACATTTATTTAGACATAGACAATTTATCTATTAAGCTTAGATAAGAACAGCGTGGTCAGTGAATAAACGGAGACAACGTTATCGGGAGGACAGTGTTATTCGTCTCTGGAAGAATATCCTTATATCCCTGCACACCAGTCTCGACAGAAACTGCGGGAAACATAAAAAAAAAACACGTAAACATTAGCGACGTACCAAATAAATAAATAAAATCGTATAGATAAAAGTATACATTTAAAAAAAATAATCATACCAGTAGAGCAAGTAGATCGGCGCCCATGAGCATGTAGAATACGCTGTGCCAGCCATTCCAGCGCGAAACGAATCCAGCGAGCAGCGGTCCAACAGCCGCCCCAATACTTCCGGTACCGTCGATTATAGCCGTTACGGTCGCGAGAGCTTTGGAATCGTCGCCGAGGCTCGGATGAGTCCCGAGCTCGGCGCTGACCGCTGTCGTTATCAGAGCGTACGGTCCGTTCACCAGAGATCCCGCAACCAACAGCAATATTACGTTGATCGTCCAGCTCGAACTGCCGACCAGATCGTAGACGAACAACTGCGAATTTCGTTGGAGGCGTTCGATTAAAATCTACCGGATCGAAGCTACCGAATAAATTAATTATGCCAGCAAATATCTCGAGACTTTACCGTAGGAACTGCGAGTATAAGCATAACGGCGCAGGTTACGGCGCTCATTCCGCTCCAATCGGAGAGAACGCCGGCCGCAATAGCTCCAGCTATTCCACCGACGTCGAAGAGGGTCGATAGATCCGCGCTCTCGCTCGGGCTGTATTTGGCTGTATGGAAATTATGTATGTATATAATATTAGAATGGATTACGAGGTCGAGTAATTTTTATTTTACAAAAAATAAAGAAACTGCAAGTAAGTACTCACTCGACGAGCTAATGTAGAGCGGCAGCCAGTAGAGGAATGTGTAGCTGACGAGTTTGGCGAAGAAGAGGGCCAGCGAGTACTCGATGACACCGGGAATTTTAATGGCTCCACCGAAACCTATCGCTCTCTCGCCGCTGGAGCTTTGAGTTCGACGATTCACCGACAGCATCGGACTCCTCTCCGAGCGAGCGCTGACCACTTCCTTGCGACAGAAAATACATAAACAGTGTTACAATCGAGATTCCACCATTTATTTCGTCGGGGAGATTGCAGCGTTTTTATTTTTTTTAAATAAAAAATCCTGATTTAATTTACAATATTTTATCGTCGGGATTTACCACAGAGATCTATAGGATGCATTAAACACGAGTCACTGTTTGATCTTATGAGAAAGAGTGAGAAATTATACGTGAAAAAATCAATCAAATTGATGGCGAGACTTTCCAGTCTATCCTCGAGTCGTAGTGAAATTCGAGAACGATTAGAGCGACAATTTCTAAGTGATTAATAAAGTTAAAAATCTATATTAGTATTAGATAACGCTGTGTCTATTCGCACCCCTTTTTCCGTGACTCTAAGCAAGAGACACGAGACACGAGACACGAGTTTACGTGTCTCGAGAAGATCATTTTCGTGTCCCGTGAAGTTCGTACGCTTGGAGACACGACACAGCGGATACGACAGTTTAGTATCGAGGGCGCGTTTTCACTAACGGTATTGTAGTTTACAGAAATTTCAAATGATTTTTTATATGTTTCCGAATGCTCCTCGTACAAAGCAGCGAAATACTTTTTCTTTACGCATTAGGATAACATTTCTAGGTTATGACCATCGTCGAAGTAAATAATACGAAATATTAAATAAAAATCCATTTCACCAAATCCTCACGCAATCATTTCCAAAGATATTACACTTAAGGGGCCCGAGACGCTAACTCTCAATACGAGATAAGAAATAAGAGACACTTGTTCTTTTTCCTTCAATTTGGATAGGCTTAACAATCTCACTGGGTGCCCGCTTGGCCACTGCAGAGCTCGTGTCAGTCAGCTGTTGGATACAAGACACGAGACACGAGACACGAGACACGAGACACGAATGGGGATTTTGTCAATATTGTCTACATCTGGAGACACGAGACACGAGACACGAGACACAAGACACGAGACACGAAACAAATAAGTGTCGCGTCGATTTGATCACGTTGAAGAGGCACAAAATTACGTGTTTCCCGCTCCAGTCTTATTTCACCGAATCTGCCGAAGGTGTATACCTCAGTATAAATTACATGTATAAATTAGATTACATGTATAAATTACAACATCGACGAAATTCTTTTTTGTAACACGTGCACAAAAAGTCTTGCTTTTCGTTCCTGTAAAGTCTGGCGAAAGTGGTGCTTTCAGAGGATGCGCGAAAAATGCTGTATATTCTATTTTACACGGTAGTGTCTTTTTGGCACACTTTTTTCACCCTCTAGCTACTTTTGCGCACACTTTTTTAACACTCTAGTTACTGTCACGTACCCTTATCTGACACTGTAGGTATTTTCCTGCATGCACTTTACAGGCACGAAAAGCGGGAATTTTCGTGCACTCGTCACAAAAAGTACTATGCTCGCGTCTCGTGCGAAAAAAATAGTGCATGCGTACAAACGCAATATGGTCTCCTTTCCCACGCGAATGCGGGAAATGACTATTCCGTGTCTTCTGAGAATTCGTGTCTTGTACATATCCGTAGTGCGCGAGGCACGAGACACGGAGACATTAATTTTACGTCGATTTTATCACTATGTAGAGGCACGGACTCACCATCATGCTATTACTTGCTGAGTAAAATTACGGGTTTCTTGCGGTAATCTTATTTTTATCGAATCTGCCTCAGGTGTATAAATTACAGCATCGACGAAATTCTGTTCCGTGTCTTCCGAGTATTCTTGTCTTGTAGATATGCGTAGGGCACGACACACGAGACACGAGACACGAAATAAGCATTTCGTTTATATTATCTACTGGCTCGAGACACGAGACACGAGACACGGGACACGAGACATGAGACACGAGACACGAGACTCGAGACACGAGGCACGAGGCACGAGGCACGAGACACGAGACACGAGGCACGAGGCACGAGACACGAGACACGAGACACGAGACGCAAGACACGAGACGCAAGACACGAATAAACGAGGTATACACCTTCGGCAGATTCGGTGAAATAAGACTGGAGCGGGAAACACGTAATTTTGTGCCTCTTCAACGTGATCAAATCGACGCGACACTTATTTGTTTCGTGTCTCGTGTCTTGTGTCTCGTGTCTCGTGTCTCGTGTCTCCAGATGTAGACAATATTGACAAAATGCCCATTCGTGTCTCGTGTCTCGTGTCTCGTGTCTTGTATCCAACAGCTGACTGACACGAGCTCTGCAGTGGCCAAGCGGGCACCCAGTGAGATTGCTAAGCCTATCCAAATTGAAGGAAAAAGAACAAGTGTCTCTTATTTCTTATCTCGTATTGAGAGTTAGCGTCTCGGGCCCCTTAAGTGTAATATCTTTGGAAATGATTGCGTGAGGATTTGGTGAAATGGATTTTTATTTAATATTTCGTATTATTTACTTCGACGATGGTCATAACCTAGAAATGTTATCCTAATGCGTAAAGAAAAAGTATTTCGCTGCTTTGTACGAGGAGCATTCGGAAACATATAAAAAATCATTTGAAATTTCTGTAAACTACAATACCGTTAGTGAAAACGCGCCCTCGATACTAAACTGTCGTATCCGCTGTGTCGTGTCTCCAAGCGTACGAACTTCACGGGACACGAAAATGATCTTCTCGAGACACGTAAACTCGTGTCTCGTGTCTCGTGTCTCTTGCTTAGAGTCACGGAAAAAGGGGTGCGAATAGACACAGCGATTAGATAAATTAAATTAAATTGGGGCATGCACTTACAAGGGGATCGTCCTTCTGACGCCAGGCAGGACGATAGGTCACTCGCTACAGTACAGCAAACCGAAATAGCGTCTAGTTAGATATGTGTTTGTTTAGCTACTGTGTCGTGACGTTCACCATGTGTGCTCGGTACAATGCCTTGCGGGTGATTATCGAAATGAAACACGACACACTACACGCACACACAGACACACAGCGACCGCCCGCAGCTAATAAGTCGGGAATTACGTGCCCTTGTGCGGGGGGAGCCAACCGATACAAGAAAAGCTGCAACTTATGCGATAGTATTATACACAGTATCCGTTGCAGAGGAACGAGATGACATGGTTACGATTTTAATTGCGCACCACAGCCGGACGTTGCGCGAGCAGAAGCTATTTTTCACGATCTTCCGGCAAATTTGTTATCCAACTCATAAATTCGATAGATCGTTTTTTTTACATACGGAGCTAATTGGAGCTGGGCACAGTACAAAAAATACTTCAAGTACCACAAGTACTTGAAGTATGAAGTACTTTTTGTACTTAAAGTATTTCCCAAGTAGTTTTCGCAATTTGATTAGTAGCGTTAAGCGTTATCTAAGCTTAAAAAACAAGGTGCAAAACAATTTGCTCATGGCCTCCTTGTTTATTAGAATTTTGCATGCGCAAAATTAAAAGCTATGCAGCTATCCCTATGAGAAACTTCGTTGATCGATTTTGACTTCCCGATAGAGAAGGCTATGGGTAAAATTGTAATCAATGAGGAAGTCATGCGTAAATTACTTTGAATCTTGTTTCGTGACATTAAAAAATATTTACATTGCATAAAATTGTAATGGTCGAAATTGGCCACAAAATATGTTGTAAAAAATCGCTAACCGAAATGTTCGTTATTCGTCGTTATGACGCTATTTTTAAACTATACTTCTCTTTTTTTTATATAAAAACAAAAAAAACGAAAATCCATTTAAAAAATTTTAATAAGAAATGTCATTAAATTTTTTAAATGAGCAACTTCCCGTCCTCGGTTTTTTATCGAATTAAAAGAAATTCTCTTTACAAATCTACCTATTGAAAAGTTTAGACAGATACTCATGTATTAACAGAAGCAGGAATGTCATGCTTACTCATCCAGTATTCGTAATGCGAGCATGTACTCAAAAGGTACTTGTACTTGGTACTCGAAATCTTAAAAAAAGTACTTAAGTTCTTCGAGTACTGCCCAGCTCTGGAGCTAATAATCCGACAATGCAAATGCTAAATTATAAGCAAAATGGTTTGACGAATTGAATTATCGAGAAAAAATTGCCCGACTCCGGTTCGCAGAAGGTGATACTACCGGCATGCCAAGCATATCGATACCGATCCATGCGGCGGCACCGCCGATCGTTAATATCTATCTTTACGTAATCATGCGGCCCCGACCGTTCGAAAGCGAACTCACGTCTTCGCCACCGACAGGGTTGGTCTCCGGATCGTCGGCCGAGCTTCCCTCGTCCGAGCTGTTCGCCGCGTCAAGTTTTCGATACCTCAGCGGTCCGGGAGGTATGCATCCGGCATCCAGCGGATGCGGCACGAGAAACAAAAAAATCACAAACCCGGCGAAACCCATCAATAAACCGGGCACGATGAAGCTGAGGCTCCAATCGGTCTCGACGAACTCGGCCGCTATCAGAGTGCCGAGTATGTTGCCGATCGACGTGTGAGAGTTCCACACACCGAATATAAGACCGCGTTTCCCTTTGCCGAACCAATTGCCGACTACCGTCACTACGCCCGGCCATCCGGACGTCTGGAACACTCCGCCGAGTGCCTGCAAAGAACGTATCGGTAAAAATTTGAAGAAAAGATTTTTAAAAAATTAGAAATAAAAATCTCGACCACCGCATTCCAGGCTTGATCTTACAGACCTGGACGACGACAAAGTACCAAAGATTGTGAATGTTGTAAGGCTTCGCTATGCCAAAGAGGTAGCACGAGATCCCCGAGGCCAGCATTCCCAGCGAAAGAAAATATCTCAGATTCACCCTTTCAGCCACAAATCCGCTGCGAGATAGAGAACAGAACAAAAAATTGATACGTAAATTGAAGTTGTTTCGTGAACTCCACCGGCCAAACAGCTTACTTGAAATTGTCACCTGAGGAACATGGCTGCCGCATAGGCGAACAGGAAAGCCGAGTCCAGGGTGCCCAACAGAGCCGAAGCATCCGGAGTATCTGAAAAATTATCAACGACCCATCATTACAATCCATCCGTATATACATGTAAATATACAAATAAATTTTTTTCCGTAATTATTTTTTCTTTTTCATACTATTTCTTTCATTCGCTACGTGTAATTTCTGTGTAAAGAAATTTTTCCATAAAATAAATCGCAATATCAAAAATATGTACATATACTCACTGAAGGGAGCCCAATCGCACCACGTGTCTGCGTTGGTGTCGTTGATCACCAGATCTGGCGGAGGGGACAGAATACTGCAGTTTCTGTTGAGTACATTTTTCACTACCGATATGGGTTTTCTGGACATGTGATAGCAGGTGTATGCGAGATACGTGAGAGCTAGAACTCCGCCTCGATGCCAGGCCAGTCGATTGAGTCCCCTTTGCGGACAGAATTTCGAGGTCGTCCATTCTATGACGCGCAATCCCCAGGGAACGTCTCTCGAGGGCACGGACATTGTGCAGCCTCTCGTCGATCGAAAATTCGGCAGGTCAAGATTCGTCGATCGTCGATCGAGCGATTTCTTCGATCCAATATTTTTAAAAAACCGCTCGGCGACGTTCGCTCGTCCGTCGAGTAGATAAATATGTAAAGATTCTCACGCGCTTTGGAAAAAATCGCGAACGAAAGCACGACTAGACGAAGTGACACGTGAACGTTTCATTCTTATCATCGCTCCAACGACGATTATTTTTTCTCTTATCGGAGACGTTAATTCGCCGTCAAACAAAGTCCGTCTATAGTTCCGTACCTCGTGATTTAAGTTACGCTGCGCGCTAAAGAACGTTCCAACTTAAGCACTGCGTTAAAGTAAGAACGCGAAGGAAACTCAACAGCTCGGTCGAACAACCGTTCGCTCAAGAAACCGAAAACATGTGGTGAAGTCGTCGAGCGTGCGAAGACACTTGCGAAAACAATTTAGAATGGGCGTCGTGTGGCAAGATAAGAGCGTTTGGTCGTTAGCTAACACTACGTGGCGTCCGGCACCTCGGTTATTATGTTACATTTGTGCGAAAACGCTGAGACTCGGTAACGAGATTCGCTGAAGAGTGAAACACTATCGCAGCTCGTCTGGGAACGCCGTACGTGTTTTAGTTTCGCTACTCGGTGATGCTGAGTCGCGCAGATTTTAACCGAGGACAAAGAGAAAGTGAACGCGACTGAATCGCATTCGGCATGAGATTCAGCCGTGACACATGCTGGTGACGTTAGGCCGAGCGCGCGATTATCTCAGCGTGCAGATACCCCACGAGGGCCTTGGGGAAAAAAGGATAAATTGAGAAAAAAAAAAAAAAAAATGATACGCGAGCTCAGCTGTTGGACAGACGCGTCGATAGACGGATGCGCGCGCACCCGTAGCACTGGCGCGCCGGTGGAGGGGGTAAACTGTGTGGGGTTATGGACGCTGAGATGGACAAAAGAAAACAAGAGTGAGAGATAACGGAAACTCTGTCCCAATTGTTTGGACAATCGCCCCCTGCACAATTAATGAATTGAATCACTCTGGGGCAGTGACGAAACTTCTGCCCGGTTTCTATTGAAGATCTGATGCCTCATAGATGTTATTTTGCAGAGCTGCGGGTCAGGGATTTAGGGTAAACTATTTCTTCGTTTCTTCGTTAGATACGAGCGCTGAGCAACCTTGAGACTTTGGGGATTAAAAGAACAGCTGTTTACGCCGATAAGCTCCGTGTGTTCGCTTTGGTGTTCTCTTTAATGTTATAATGTATGACCCTCAAGATATCTGCATGACATCGAATCTCATCTTCGGCAATTCTCTATCGATGCATGGCTTTGGGAAGAAAAAGAAAATTGTTCGCATGTACAATTTATTCTCCAAGTGAAGTTCCTCGAGCGAAGTTTGCGCGATGCAAAACACGTCCGTTATAACTTGACGAAATTTGCTCTCAGATATATTCAGGGTCATCCCTGATAGACAAGCGGCACGAAAAGTAGCAGTTGGCGCAATAATTGCGACATGTGCCGCACGTGTCGCAAATATCGCGCCAATAATGCTACTTTCATGGCGCTTGTCTATCTGGGATAATATTGCTTCGTTGCTTCGCCAAGCCGTTGACCTTTCTTTTTTGTTATCTAGCGGTATAATAATCTTTTCTTTTTACGTTCAATCAATGTTGAGGTACAAAGCGGTCCACACTGCAGAGTTCACCAGCAGCACGAATCAACTTTCTAAAGAGATTACGCGTCGCTTCCTAGAGTAATCTCCCGGGCGGTCGCAATCGCTAATTTGTCGGTTCGTTGACTCGAATGTAAACGGCGGCTCGCACGCCTTATCTTCGGAGATGATCTCGAATGATTTATTTTGCTGTGTATAGATATAACGCGTTGTAAGCAATCACACTACGCGTGGTCGGTCGATGAGCGCTGGCGCCAGCTGGGCGATTTTTTTTCCGTCGAGACATCGCGCTGTTTTTTTTTCTCGATTTTATTCAATGTCTCGTCGCATTAAACATGTACTCGGATTATAAATTAAATTTATCGCACAGGGAAACACTCGAACGAATTCTTTACACACACAGTGGTTTTCGTTGCTCACTTTTATTTCCTCATATTCAATCAATATGTATTAATCATTAGTCCTAATTATTACTTAGTATATTTAAAAATCACAGTCTTAGTTGAAGAATTGACAGCAGAAAATACTATCTGTACTCTATTCGTATAGTAGTTATTTTTTTTTGTTGTTGTTTTTTTTTCTTCAATATACATAGCTCATCTCTGCGTGTGTACCCGATAATGTGCGTATGTACATATACGTCGTCGTGTATGTACATGCAGGCGTCTCGCGTGCATACGTACACTTGTGAACATTTTTTACTTATTTTTCTTTTCACCCTTTCGTCGTGTTTATTTACAATTTTCTTTTTCTTTCTTCCCGTCGTTCCATCCTTTTTTTCATCTTTTTTTAATTATTTGTTTTAATTTAATTTTACGCGCTGCGCCCATTATGTGATATGCACTATTATGCGCGATCGAAAATATGGCTGCCCCCCTCTCTTCCTCTTCCTGGGTCCAACAATGACAACACTATTCAAAAACGATTGAAAAATCGTTTGCGGACAAATACTCCAGCGTACAAAGTCTATATAAATGGATGAGTAATAAAATTTTGTTATCAACTACTCACGGACATTGCTCGTCCGTAACGACACGAGGTACAACGCGTAATTTTTATCTTTAGCGGGATAATGAAATACTAGTCGAAGATATGCACAAGTCCGTTTTACATACGTACACGTATACGCGAGAACATTGATTCGTTTGTTTTTCTTTTCCCCGAATTTAGTCTCGCAGCTCAAAGGGGGTGACACGATCGAAGTTACTCGTAGCTCTGAATATTAGCAGAATCTGTACGACTAAACATAGAACGAAACAAAAAAAAACAATAATATTGATAATATAGTACAAGGATATTTACAGGAAAACAAAAACACATTCTACAGTCTCTCTCGTCGTTTCACAGGTAAAAAGATCGTCGATAACTAACCGGGAAGCTCAAGGGGGGATTCCTTGCCAATTACGCGCGCGTAATTTCTTTTTTTGTTTTTTTAGAATAAATTCTACCGGCGTCAAAGAGATTTTGTCTACAAGCAGATTGGAATGTACACACGTTTTTTTTTTTACTATTTTAAACGATGATTCGCAGTCGGGTAAATACGTTGGTTTTTTTTTACTTCGTATAAATCGCATAATCGATGATTTATGAAAATTTGGGACCGATCGAGAAGCGGACACGATTGCGCGGAATATCCTACCTCGGATCGTAGCGAAAAATCGAGTAAGGCTCGCGGCGTAGGACACACGGTGTTTCGCAATTCAAAAAATTTCGAACGACTCGTCGCCGTTTTTTTAAATGGAATATTTTCTTTCTTTTTTGTTCGCACGTATAGACTCGAGGCAATTGCTAATGACGACTTTTCAAGCGGTACACATTTTTCTAAGACAAGCATAGCAATCGAAAAAATCGGCTTACTTCACTAGAACGCGAACTCACGCGGCATTCACAAAGAGATCGAAATTGTTTGGAGGCATCGTTTTTTCTTCTCCTCGTTTTACTTTATCAAAATGATATATATAGGTATAGCACGGTACGCAGAAAATTTTATTCGTATTTCGTCTATTAAAAAGAAGAAAAAAAAACACCTCAAGTGGAAATTTAATAGATTTTTTTCCAAGATATCTCAACCGGTGCACACTTACGTGAATGAAATTTTGTAAGTGGGTTTTTTTTGTTAATGACATATTTACAATTAAATTTACTATTTACATGTGAGGAGGCGGGGTGGGGGGGGGGACAATGTAGTTTTTACTATCAATATAATAATGCTTCTTTTTTTCTACGTTCGTTTTTTTTTGTATATCAATGTATAACACTAAATACTCTCCGAGCTAGAATGATAAAAGAATATACCTAAAACAGTTACTCTTGTCACTTTGATATGAGGAGTATCCGTTCGTCTTCGGTCTGCAGAGAGATCTTGCATGTAAAGTGTTAAAATTTTTTTTGTGTTTTTCTTTTTTTCACATATCAGCGTAATTAATCTGGATAGCTTTGACTGATGACGGAGGTTCCCGAGTGAGACCGTCGCTGTTTGCGAGATAACACATCGACCGTCTCGTAATTCCAGATTATTTACTCAGCAACGATTACGGTTCATGTCACAACATTCCTTTCGCGTCTCCGCGCTTCTGTATTCGTCATTGAATTTTTTTTTTTTACTCCGCCGACTATTTAATTAATATTATTATCAATAATTAATAAAAATTCTCAACGCGATTAATAAACACATATTTCATCAGCAAGATCTCGCTGTTCGTAACCGCACGAAAATCGAATACTCCGAGGATCGAAACTACGTGTCGATGAAAAAAGAAAAATTTAAACAATACCGAGAGGGTTCTCGAAGGGGAGGGGGGAGGGGGCTTGGGGTACGAGGCAATATAAATCTGCAATATGCTAAAACTTTGCACATACGAATATGATACACGTGGCTAAAGATAAAACGTCTAACGTACCACATGTATGTTATGGTATGCAGCATGCGCGATGCAATACTGTTTTCGTGTCGGTAGCCGAGGCACCGAGGAATGTAATAATATAACTTCGTACTTCAACATACGACGGAGATTTGAAGAAACGAAGAGAAAAAAAAAAAAATAATAATAATAAACGAAGAAATGACGAGGAGACGATTTGCGAGTTGACTCTTGTCAAACGGTGATGCACGAGATAAGCTGCTGGCATAGTTGACTGTACTGCAATTGATCGCCGCTTATTCTTCGCATCTTTATACCCTTTACCTCTCTCTCCTCGGACTCGCAAACTCGAAGCTCGATCTGCACGCCGCCGGGGTACTCGAGACTAAGGCCGCTGCCGTCGACCTCCTCCCTCGAGAAGATGAAACCCTTCGGCGGTGCGCGCGCGTCGATTATTTGCTTCACCCGGCCGAGTATCGCCTCGGAGTTGAGCCGACTCGATTCGTCCGACAACGTCACCTCGACCTCGGTCGTTATCGGCGAGCTCAGAGGCCTGCCGATACCTCTCGTTATGCTCGGACGCGAGGGGTCGTAAGGCTCCGATATTATGAAACTCGGCAGTGGACTGTAGTGCGACAGGGTGTCCTCCAGCGAATCCAGAGACGGCGATGGCGAGGGAGAACAACCGACCAATGTCACTTGACCTCCCAGCACGTCCGTTACGGATATCTGCGGCGGTACCTGGTTCACAGTTCAATTACACGTTTAGCATTCGGAGATAAACTTTATAATTACATTTTTTTTATATTTAAATATTTAAAATATTTAAGAAAGCTATGCTGAAAATTTTATAAGTGAGGAAGCCACGTGCAAATTACTTTGCATCTTTTCTCGTAATGAGAAATTTCTGCATCTCATAAAATTGAACGGGTCAAAATTTACTGCAACATTTATTGTAGAAAATCGATAACTGAAATTCGTGTAATTCTAATTTTTATCTATTCTTCACCGCTGATTTACAAAACTGTAACTCATTTTACTCGCCGCATGATCTTTGATTCAGAAACTCGTGTCGGACAGAAGCTTTTATTCCGAAAAATTGAAAAATTTTATAAAATTTAAACGATCGATTTATATATTTTTTAAATTGAATACCAAACATTGTGCAGTGATAGTCCATCACTGTGTCAAATTTAAGATCGATACCTCCAACTTTACTCGAACTAGACCGTTTTTTAGTAGTCTCAATTTCTTTTTTACGACAAACATAGCTTCTTCTATGAGGAAGGGAAATATCTATATATTTTATTTCTCCGATTCTTGAGCGATGAAAATTGAAGAGCTTACCCTCGGTATGTCTACCGGATGTTCCTCCTGAATCATGTCCAGGGCTGGGCTGTTGCTCGGCGAATAGCTGACCGGCGTTGTGGCCGGCGATCTGTGATGTCTCAGAGGACTAAGATCGAGAGGAGCAGCCGGTGGTTGGGTCGGAGTCCCGTGTACTATGCTACCCTGCACCGTCGCTGTGGTCAATCCACTGAGTCCTATTTTTAAAAAGATAATTACAATAATAATTACAAGGACAATAATTATAAATAATAATGAAAAGGACAATATTTCCAGATATTATTGGAGCTTAGATCAGAGCTTAAATTAAACAAAAAAGGTGCAAAGTAATTTGCACATGCTTCCTCATTTATTACAATTTTGCTCATAGCTTTCTCCATGAAAAAGTTCGCTAATCGTTTTTTGGTTTCCTCATAAAGGAGATATGCGCACAATTGTAATAAATGAGGAGCCATGTGCAAATTATTTGCACCCGTGTCAAATTTCAGTTCGATACTTCGATGTTCACTTGAAGTACACCGTTTTTTAACACTTAAAAAAGAAATCAAAATTCCATGCAATGTAATCGCTTGCATAGATTCCGGCCACATTTCATACCACAAATCTTTGATCATAGCACTATATGTGTTTACAGTTTTAGGACGATACCTCAAACTTTACGCAAGTTGAAGCTACTACACCCTTTTTCAAAAACTTCAAAAACCCGTCAAATCTCGAGGCGTACCATAATTTTCATGGCAATTGCACCGGGGTAAGAGACGTGACCACTTTACTAGTGTACCAAATTTCAACTCGCTATCTCAAGCCGTTTCCGAATTATAGCCGTTTTAAACAATGCAAGTATATCACACTCATACATGCGAAAACCACACTGTAAAAAAATTGTAAATTTAATGCACAAGAATTGTAATGGAAAATGCATGTACTTTTTCACTAGAAATAAAGCAGATTTAAAAAATTAAAGTACGTTTATAGTAAAAGTAAGTAAATCATTGAAAATAAAGTATTTCCAATGTTTTTAAAACACTGCACATTAATTTTTCATCACAAATGTAGATGAAATTTACTATACCAGTTTTTGCATAAAAACTTCCAGTCCGGTATATTAAATTCCATATGCATTTTTTTTTTTTTACAGTGCAGTTCAAAATCTCATTTCTCGACGTTTTAAACTCGTTTAAATACTCTGACATTAAATAAGATTTCAATTTTTTTGTTTACGATACGACTGGTACGCGAAACAATTATTCTCCTTGAGGAAGCAAATATACAAACAAATAATGTTCGTTTACCTTGCGTAATAGCGGCCACCCCTCTCTCGTGAACCGGAGAGCCGGGAATGCTCGCAGGACTGTGAGACGGCGAGGTGAGTCTCTGGAGCTGTTGATATTCCGCTTGAAGAGCTTGAATTCCAGGTCCGGGCGGACAGGAACCTTCGGAAGCTCGCCGTACCGGTGAGTATCTCTCGGTAGCCACGTGGATGCTGGTCTCTTTATACGAGCCCGCTGTGAAGAACATGAAAAAAATTAATAAATATTCCATCATCTGCAGTCGTCTCAATCTCATACCGATATACACATAGATATACATATGGGCCATTCCATACCATTTCGACCGGGGTATAGACTTAAAAAACATTAAAACTCTTTGGAAAAATATGAAAAAATTAGCAAAAATGTAGTGTTACACATAAAAATGGTCAAGCGATACCCATAATCCACTGATTTTTTTCTTCTATTTGTTTCAACGTTTTCTTCTAAAAGAATTGGAGCAAAAATTGGAGGGGACGGCTCAAATCTTAAATTATTTAACATATGACAATATTTTTCAGAATTCTTGTATATTTTTAAAAATGGGGTCGACCAATAAGTTCACTTTTTTAATAATAAATAATTATAAACAATAAAAAAAAACCAATAAAAAATCTGAGTGCTTTTGAGAGTTAGTTCAGTCATATAAAAAAAACTCGGGCCCAATCCACGATGTGAAGGGTTTCGAGCCAAGTGGAAATGGTAGGGAATGCTCTATGTATGTTTAGCTTAGTTTCCAGTGCTGATCGTGAGCAAATGTAATTGAAACATAAATAGCGGATAAATAAATAAATGAACGATTCAAAGAAAGTATGGCTCTTTCTTTTATTTTTGATTAAAAAAAGATAAATGATTTTTGCTCTTCTTCTACAGTATGCGTTTTATGTGTTACGTGAGTGCAAGAATTTACCAACGCCTGTGGAATACAGCGAGGCTTTCCTGTGATGGGGAAGCGAGGTCGGCCCACGTAGATGACTCGGCAGCAGTCTCGACGGCAGGTACGCTCTATTCATCCTAGCTTCCACCTCCATGACCAGTTCCGGGTTTATAACTACATGCATGTTACCAACCAACGAGGAGAGGGCAACGACCATTCAGCCGCCACAACAAAACCATGCAAAATCAAACATAAAAAAAACGGAAAAAACCAAATGAAAACAACGAAAAAAAAAACTAATCGTGAAAGACACAACGGATAGATTGAATGACGACTAATAAAGGGGGGGGGGAGGGCTGCGACAGCGATGTGTACATTTTTTTTTTTCTCAACAACCATCCGTCGATTCTAGAAAGCTTCTACGTGAAATTAAACATCGATACATTGAAGAAAAACGAGTAACGAAGAAGGCAATGAGAGCGGTGATTTTAAGTACACAAAAATGAAGGTGCAATTGTCGTAATTCGACTTCGTAAATTATACGAGACGCACCGTCTCGCATGGTGCATGATCGTTGATCATTGGATGACGAATCGAGTTTGTTTTAAAACTACGGTGAGCGCTACGTGATTTTTCTTTTTTTTCTCTACCAAAACCTTTAAAATTCGTAGACCTTTTTTTTTCTTTTCGCTCAGGACAGTAAATAGTAAGACAATTCACAACGGTGCAAAGGGGAATTTATGGCGACAATCGTCGTTCGTACCTGGACGTTGCATCACCGCTGTGAGACCGGTTCGTCTTCTTCTGTCGCTGCCGCCCGTCGAGCTCGCGCTGCTTCCGGCGCTGCTCTCGCCGCTACCACCTCCGGCTCCGACGCTCAGCGTCTGCGAGCACTGACTCATCGTCGGACTTCCGCCCTGCAAACAACACGAACGTAGTTTCAAAATTTGATCGCCTTCCGTCAATACGCAATCTCAAAACATCAAGCCCGATATTTTTGTAGGGATTTCCAACAGAAAACATTACGCTGTTCTTCAGGAAGTGCCAATTACTGTCGTGGCTACCCAAAGGATTTTTTTTATACGTTTGATTGTTGATCCTCAGTTGATCCTGAGCTACGAATAAGTCGAGCTCAGCAATTTATGTTAAATATATACTTTTCGTACTTATAGTTATAATTATAATTCATCTAAATTCATAGCTGTTTATAATTCGTTAATCTTTGTTTTGATATTATAATTAAATTTTATATGATTTTATAATTAAAATCAAAACAAGAAATAGTAAAAGTCCCAAAATAATTATTGGGAACTTCTGTTCGCTAGTTCTCGATTATAGTAACTTTTGCGATACACGCGAATATCTCAATCACCACTGTTGTCTGCAATGCACTCTTATCATTTATTTTAAAAGGCGAAATCCGATAAATAGATTAAATTTAAGTAAATTATTGACGAAGGCTTACGGCCTGCAGATGTTCCCTGCTACCAGGTTGACTCCAGCCTCCCTCCTCGCCGTTTCCACTTCCGCTGCCGTGATGTTGCTGATAATAAACGTGAAGATTGGCACCTCCGTCCGACGCTCTTCTCCCAAAACTGCCTGCTCGAAAACGCGATGGCAGAAAGCATTAGAATTTGATACTCCATCAAATGAAAAAAATAAATAAAAATACGTCGATGAAGTAGCGACGAAACTCACTCGCTCCCATGACCGTCGGTGGTTTAAGCAAGTGCTGATCCTTTATTTGGAAATTTTGGGGCGGTTGATGCTGCACCAGAGGAAGATTGAGGGGGAGATTCGTGTCCGGTAACATCTGAGGATCGACGTTGTACTGCATTATTGGTATGCCGAGCGAGGGTGGATAACCAGGTGGGTAATTGCAGACGTAGGGATACTGCGAGGGCGGCTGATGTGCGGAATCTCCGGGACCCACGGTGTGTCTTCTCGTCGCGTGGTAAGGCGTTCCCGGTGGCAAATGCAGACCACTGCGCTCGTCCGACTCGGCTTCAGCTTCGCCGAACTAAATTTCGATTGGTCGTTAAAAATCGAAACTACTTTTTTCACAAAAAAAAAATAGCTTTACCTTTTCTAGTTGCTGAGCCCCATCGGGCATATAGTCTCCAGATATATTCTGAATGCTGGGTAACGTTGGCATCGTCGTCTCGAGACGATCGGCTAGTAAATGGTATATGGCTGATACGTGATCGAAGGCGTTTTCCTGAACGGCGTTCAACAGGGTGTCCGCGCTGAGGCCCGGCAGCCTCAGCATGTTCTCTATCACTACTTGATTTAGCACCGGTGGATGTGTCGTTTCCGGACTACACCTGGAGTTCGGTAAAAAATTAAGTGTGATTAGCTTTTTTTCGGCGGCTCTGATAACACGTCTTTACTGACCCTCCTGGCTCCGGTTCTGTCACGCCGTCTCCGCCCATCCAGGGATGAGCCAGAATCTGTGATATGCTAAGTCTACGCTCCGGCTCTACAACCAGCATGTGCCTTATGAGCTTCTCGCATTCTGTGGAGAAGACGAAAAATCAATTTTTATTAATGCCCCAAATAAATTAACCCTAAATTCTAAATTGTTAATTAATTTACAATTCATTTAATTGTAAATTGTTAATTAATTTTTTACATTAATTTTTATTTTTTACATTTTCCTCGGAAGAAATATCGAGGATGAAGAAAAAAAAAAAGAAGATAAGCGAACTCACCCGCAGACATGAAGAACGGTATCCTAAATTTTCCGGATATAACGACCGACCTCAGCAACTGCATCGTCGGGCCGTCGAAGGGTAGGGCGCCGCAAACTAACACATACAAGACTACACCAAGGCTCTGTAACAACGTCGGCCGGCGCGGACCTTGTATTATTAAACTGCTCGGTAACTTCGGACTCTTGTAAAGCGGGGCAAGCGGGGCAACCGGAACGAAGGAACACGGGTCTTAGGAACGTTTCATAAATGATTATTATTATTTTTTATGCAAACAATATAGACTCTGCAACTTTGCCGAGTCAACGTACCCAGACGTCCGTCCGCGGACCGTCGTAGTGCTTTCCCTCGAATATTTCCGGCGCCGCGTACGGCGGCGAACCGCACCACGTACTCAGCGGCACTCCGGGCGTGTACTTGTTGCTGAATCCGAAGTCCGCCAGCTTTATATTATTGTCCGCATCGAGTAGTAAATTTTCAGCCTGCAAGAGAAACGATATTTTTGTAAATTAATATCCAACAGTACAAACAAAAATTAGGACTGAATTGTACATCAATAAAAATGTTAAATTCAAATTTTGTGATACTTTTTTTGCTGAATTTATAATACATTTTAAACTCTCTGGAAGAGTTTAAAAGGGAGACAAGTCAAAGAGTGCTAATTTACCATTAAACACGCATTACCATAGTGATTCTTGTGATACTATGTGTACAGTGCAGAGCACAAACGATGTCAAAAAGTTACTTAATGTTCAATATACTTTGCACATTATATTATGTCAAATCGTATAGGCTACATTCATTTCTTTGTAAAAGGGTTTTCTCCCATTAATAAACAAATAATAAACATTATTACAAAAATGCAAATAGCACAGTGGAAGCTGCTGCAGCACCTTAAGATCTCGATGAACGACGCCGTGCTGATGGAGATAGCGAACGGCTAAAACAATTTGTCCGAAGATTCTTCTGGCTTCCGGCTCGGCCATTCTGCCGTTTCTGACAAGGTGATCGAATATTTCGCCGCCCGGCGCGTACTCGGTCACCAGGTATATCATCTTCTCCGTCTCCATCACCTGGTAGAGCCTGATAATGTGCGGATGTCGCAGCCTCTTCATTATGTGCACCTCGCGAAATATCTTTGCCAAGTTTTCTTCGCTTAGCTTAGTCTTGTCTATTATCTTTATGGCCACCTGAAAGGAAAAAAAAAAAAAATTGTTAATCCATCAAACGCTGCAAAATCAAAAGTACATCTCTTGGCTTCTTGTCCGGTCTTCCCAAACGTTCTGCGGAGGGACACGAGCACTGCGGATGTTCTGGGTGCTCAGTTTGGAGCGTGTGTGTAAAAAATTACAATGGAAATGGAAAAAAAAAGATCGCGAAAAAATGAGATAGAGCGAAAGTCTTTCAGCTACGCGATGTGTCGTCAAACACGATTCGTGACGTCGGCAGGCCGAGCGAGATTTTTCTCGAGCTTATGGTAATCTCAGCTGGGCGAAAAAAAAACATCGCGAAGTTTGGAGGATGTGTGCGATGAACCGCGGTGCGGATGAATCGATGGGCGAATATCGGGAAGGATGAGAGCGGATCGTTAAATCGAAATGATTGAATCGAAGTGAGGAAGTTGTGAGGTGTCGAGCGGAAACACTTGGCGAGAACTGCACTGCTCCGAGGGACAGTGTCGTTCGACCGGGTGACCGTGACAGTTCGTCCGGCGCGATCGACCGATCGCGACGAAGCGGGGACGAACCGTACGATCGTCGTTTCGGCGATTCGGTCGAGCGTCGACACGGCGAAGTAAATTACGGGCGCCTCTGGCCGAGAGAGTGTCTCGCGCCGCGGAGGCGAGTGAGAGGAGGATTTTCGCTCGTTCGGGAAAGTGCTAAAATCCGTTACCTTGGATTTCGTCACGACATGGGTGGCCATTTTGACAACGGCAAAGTTCCCTTTGCCGATCGTCTTATCCAATTCGTAATAACCGACGCGTATGAGTTTGTTGACGGAGAATTGCTGCGAAACCTCATTGTGCGACGTTGTCGCGGATGCCATTTTTTTAATCACTTGACTCGCTCGACCCGTTGCCAATCACCTACTGGATAGTACTCGATTCGAACCAGCAGGAGGCATCGCGAACGGTCCCGCAAACGCCATCTGGACGGACGTTTTGTCAGTCGGCAAACGTCTTCGTTGAAATACACTCGGGCACGGTTAGATGGCGCTGCACTGTGTTTCCTGCGGGGTTTTTAAAAATATTATATATTTAATATAAATATATCGCCTAAAAGCCACAGCCCACTTCCTTTTATATGTGTAAATATACTAAATACAGTCTGGCTTTGTTTTTTTAGAAATATTCTACACAAATTAATTATAGCTCATGCAATTATATAGAAACTGGCTGATTGTTATGCTCGGACGCTTCGCGCCTTCGCTATATGAAATTTAGAAACCGGAAATTTGTATTTTCGTAGATTTATCGAAAATACGTAACTTCCGGTATGGAAATCGCATTTTTCGACTGGAAGTGACGTCATACCGGAAATGCGTCACTTACGGTTTTAAAATCACAAGAATAATCGAGGCCTGGGGCTCTCTCTGGATTATTGAAAATTGGGACAAACAACTTTCCAAAATATACATAAGATAGCGACATACCATGAAGCAGGAGTAAACCGATGTTTTGGTTTCAGCCCAGCAGGTCGGGAGATATCGCGGACGTCCCAACTGACTGTACTCGACAAGTTTCTTCTATAATTGTTTTTCTTTTTATTATTAAAATGTTCATTGCACATATACAATCTGTGTTTGTTATGTACTCACTAATTCGCTACTTCCATTAATCGCTTACGTTTAGAAATGTTACAAACAGGTACAAAAACTACTCTAACTTGCCTATTTTCTTTTTTTTCGCCTTAATTCGCTATTACATTATCGATACAAACGCTATAGATACGATGCTGTGTTGTGGGTTTTTTTTCCTCGTTATTCGCGCTGAAGTCCGCGGAATAGCCCGACTCGACGGTGACTCATTTGGTATTCTTTTTTTTCTTTATTTTTATCGAAATAAAACAAACGTCGAAACACGTTGTACTTTGCGAAAGTAAAAAAAAAAAAAAACGGTGGGTTCGTTCAACCCCTTTTTCTTTTCAACTCTTTTCCTCATCTTCATTATCACACCGTGTTTTCTCTGAGGCAGTCTTCATTTGTCTCTACTATCACTAGAACAGACGAGTCTGTTATGAGATCGTTGAAGATCGTTAGGATCGTTAGGACAAAACGGCAACTTCACAAATGATGATCGCACGAGTAATTTACAAACGAACGAAGTGGCTATTAAATTCGTTGCACGGCTACGTGTGTGAACGAGAGTGAGATTATACAAGGCTCGGTGTGTGTCGATGTACCTCGTGGTTTTCTTTTCTTCACTGTGCGCAATGAACGTTTAAACGATATATGAAACGTTTCCTTTTTTTTGTTTTTTTTTTTCAGCACCCAATTACCTCAAGCACGCTTCGTTCTTTCATAATTTATTCACAATGAAAAACACAAGAGAACGCTTCTGTACACTATACGATGCCGTGTTTCAGTTTCTTTTTGTCTTCTATGTAATAATTATGCGAAACAAAGTTCCCTGATTTCTCGAATTACAGACAATATTCACTGCTCGCAACGACTTCCGGCGATGGAATATTCGTAACGGATATTGTTTGCAAAGAAAAAAAAATAACAAAGATCAATTTTGTTATTTTTTTTTCCTTCGCTGTGATAGAGATAGGCTTAAACGTTATTTCACAATGTTATCGAGGACATAGCTACTTAAACTTATATAGTTCGTGAATACTTCTCATAGTATGTGATAGTTTTTTTCGTACAGTAGGATTATAGAGACTACAGAGGTGGTTCGTTTCCGTCGATTTTACAATGTGGCATATAAATTACGTAACTAACCGTCCATTTGCTTGTTACTCTCAATTTTTTTTTTTCAATCCTATCGATAGAAATTAAAGAGGTGGTTATGCAGAGATAATAAATGGAAATATTTACAGGAATTCAAGAGAAAAAAAACTGTCTATACAAAATGGGTTCTTTAAATAGTCACAATATGATCCACCTTGATGCGATTAATGTAAACGATATACGAGCTAAACGCAATTAAAATTAAATTCGACACAACTGCTCTCACGTTTGGTCCCCCAATATTATTGTTGTTTTTTTTTCACGCGCTGTGGTTTGTCTGAAGCGAACACCTTTGTACACTCGAAAAAAAAAAAGCGAGAATCCCGACTACTGGACGAACTAAACACCGAATATCTATCAATTTTTATTCTCACAAAATATTGCGATTTTTCCTTGTTTGTTTGGTTTTTTAATTACCGCGTACAAACGAACCGCCGATCGGCGAAGAGAACGGAAGAAAAAAGAGTAAAATACAGTGTTACAGCAGCGTGATAGAGAAGCGTATATCGCTCTCTCGTAAACGCGGTGTCGCGAATTATATCAAAACCACGTATCGAGTCTCTCGGAGTTTGCTTACGCTACGATGCACCGATATTACTCATTAATGGAATTAGCCATTAGTAAATGCTTCGCTCTGGTAAATCGATATATCTACGACTAAACTGGGGCCCCTCGACGCCTCTTATACAAGTAATATATATATATATATACAACTATTGTACAGTTTTTTCTTCTCCTATCTTTAGTAATACGTTGGGATCGCTCTCGGTCACAATTTTTTTTTAACTCATCCTACGAGAGCATTTGAATACTGCGTTGTTTCACTCGCGGCGTGTCGGCTGGAGTCCAAGAGAAATTGAAAAGAATGCGTATTCATCCTCCATTAATGTTTCTCATGAGCTCCAGCCCGATCGGATTACAAAATTCCGAATTTTTCCGCGGCATCGTAGATCCTTAGAAAATATATCCAGCTGCATAAAGTTTTTTTAATCCCTCTCTACAAATAAACGTGTCTAAGTAATTTCCGTAGGTGAAGGTTACGAACCGAATTTTCGTGAACCCGTCGAGAGAATAATGACGACCGTTCTCCCGGCGACGATTAGATTGATTTTTGTTTCGTTCTTTTTTTAGCACTGGCCTAAAATCGTACGATCGATCCGTTCGATCGCGGATCGATCGAATTTTCACTCTTAAAGATAAACCAAACCCGTCAATTCGGCGACTCTTATATAATACAAATTTTCTTTTTTTGTTCCTTTTTTTTACAATTCAGATTTTCCTTTCGCAATTCTTATCATCTCGCTCTTCTCCATCCACTCCACTCTTCTTTTTTGTAGTCTACGCAACGCGAGTCTAACGCAAAGAATTATTTCAATTATACATCATGTATACACGATTGTATACGTCATGTATACAATCGAGGGGAAAGAACGAAAAAAAAAACGAAACTTTACATTTACTTTTTTTCCACTTAGTCCGGCAATGTATAAAACGTATGATACATCAGTCTGGTCATCGCTAAGCGACCAAATACTTCACTGTAACGATGAAGCCTATTTTATTATTGTAATTTTTATATCTTAACTAGTTCCGTTCTTCTCCCCTGGCCCAGTTCGCGATCGAATATCACCGATTTCACGTAATAAACGATTTTACACCAAACGGATGCGGGAAAATCTTTTCGAGTGGCACTGTCGATCCCCTCTTTTTCCGTATGATTACGTTGATCGAACCGCGAGACGTATCAGCGTACTGGTTTTTTTCCGAAACTCGAAAAATCGGAATGCGATTACTGTACATTGGCAAAAGCGTCCACGACAATGTGACGATTAAATATATCGACGACTCGGTGAAGTTATGTGCAGCTTTGTGTGCTTGGAAGAACATTTTTTTTTATACAATCGATCTCATCTCCGCCTACTTTCTCTACGCCGCAAAGTTTCGAATGTGAGATTCGCGCTTGCACGAGACAAAAGAAAAACGTTGAAAATTTTTCGATTCCATGCGACACACATTCGCGAGCACCCAGAGCGCGTTCTCGCCGTGCTTGCTCGCGAACGTGTAAATTTCTGGCTTGAGAATTGAAAAATAAATGCTGTAAGTCTTCTCGTCGGAAAATGCCTCGTCACCTCGAAAGTGTGGAAATGTCCTCTACATTTTTTTTTCTCTTCATTCTCGTTCGACTCTGCGTGAAGTTATGCGCGCGTGTGTGTGTCCGCGTGTCGGTGAGTGGTGCGATGTGCCTGAGAGCCAGACGTAGAGAGATCTCTATTCGATTTTGAGGAAGGTGCCGGTGTTCGCGCCTGTTCTTACGAGTAGCGGTGTTTTCCTGCGCGACGTTTGCACCGATTGATAGACGTAGTTGCCCTGAAGAGTTCCCGTCAAAGTCTTTTGTCTCTTCGCGGTGGGACTGAGCTCGTACTCGAAGGGTTCCTGCTGCTTCGATATGTTGAGCTGCATGTGAAACGCCTCCTTGTTGTCCTCCTCGATGTCGATCTCGTCGTACAGGTGCTCGGTTATGTCGACGTCGCAGTCCTGACTGCTCTCGTCGTAGCTGTCGGTGACGGAATTGGCGGCGACGTGGCCGTGCGCCAATTCCTCGCCGTACGCCGGGCTCTCCTCGGCCGTCTCGTCGCCGGAACTCTCCGTCTCCTCTGACAAATCGCCGCCGCTGCCTGCGTACTTCATCTCGCCCCGCTCCAAGAGCTCCAGATTGTCCGGATATATCATCGCCTTCTTTATCGCTAGAGGATCCTTTCGCGACCACTTCGACACCTCCTCGTCCATCTTGGCGATCTTCGCTGGATTTATCGCCCACAGGCAACCCTTTCGCTGATTTCCGTTTCCGGCCGGTTTCTCGATCTTCTCGAAACACTTGTTCAGCGACAAATTGTGCCTCACCGAGTTCTTCCAGCCGTTCGGCGCTGTCTTGAAGTACGGAAAGTGCTCGCTGTAAAAAAAGAAGAAAACAAATAAATTAATGAGAGGAATAAATTGTATTATTAATTCATTATTAAAATATTATAAAAATTACCAGCCGAATTTTCTATTCCCCGTCGTTATCAATAGTCTACTTAAATAGTGATAACGAATGAATATTGTTGCTCAGTAAATAGTTTTAAGGAACGTATACGTTTTTAAGTTTAGCTACACAGTTTCCAATGTTTTATTTTGGACAGCGGATTTTCTGTCCTGTAAATAGGTTCTGCCCGAGAATAAAGAATAAATAATTAAATAAATTATTCATTACTATCAGTGTCTTCATATTTCGGATGGATTGTAGGCGAAGATATTCGCGCTTAAGCGTAAAAACTCATCTTCCTTCTAACTGGACTCGGCCCGTACGTGTAAGTAAAATAAATTAAATAAATAAATCGAATTTGTTATTTCAGTGCAGTAGAGTGACGAAAAGAATTTCAGACTTTTTTTTATGTCCCCCTCGGAGTCAATAAAAAATGGACAATTTTTCTCGTGTATATAATTTGTCGCGAGGGTGGTTGAGAAAATTTGTGAGCGAAAGTGAATTTCGGCAAGGGACAATTTATAGCGGGCACCGAGGATATCCACGAGGGGAACGCGGGAACCAGACGGCGAGCAAGCCCACAGCATGGACATGTATTGTAAACAAAGAGAAGGTTCACGGGTTTCTCGTGGGACTGTACCCCGGACGGCGCGCACCTGGTGTACCCCGGCGCGCAGGGGCCCCCTTTACAAAATGGTAGAGCCTCCCTACCACTCCACCGAGTCCAAGAGCGAGAATAAAGGACGGACAATACTTATTCCCCCCTGGTAGCGCCCCTCTTCTGTACACTTCTCTTCTGCAGTGTAGTGTGCCCCCGAGGGCCAAAAAGAGGGGCTTCGCTCGCATCCGACCCCCCTCTCGCCCTGCATCGGCAATAATACCCTCGGCAAAATTTTCAGCGCCAAACTTTCCGAGCGAAAAAAAAAATTCACCACGAGAATCGCTCTTCGGGAGCAATGAAAAAAAAAACCGTATCTCTACATCGATAATTTTTTTAACGGCCTAATCTGTGATTTTTTTTTTTTTGTCGACAAGGAGTATAAATTTGCATCGGTGACCTAATTCGATTTTTGTTTAAATCTGCCCCTCAGAGGTGGAAAAACAAATGGATAAAAAAAATTATATTAACGCGAATAAATTATCTTTCGAGAATCCTCGATCCTATATTAGGCGCTCGACGCGATGCTTACGACATGAAATTGTAAAGGCAATTCCCAGCAGGGAACTTCCCTCGCGAAACAAAAAACTCACCGCGAGATTCGCTCTTTCGGAGCAGTGGAAAAAAAATCGTAACTCTACATCGATAAATTTGTGATCAGCTAAATCAATGTTTTTTTTTTTTTTGTTTTACCGACATGGAGTGTAAACTTGCTCGTCTGAACTAATACAATTCTTTTCTTTTAATCTTCGACTCAGAGATGAAAAAAAAAGTGTATATTAACTCGAATAAATGATATTTCGAGGATCCTCGATCCTGTAACATTAGGCGCTCGATGCGATGCTTACCACATGAAATTGTATATCTCCGAGACGGGCAGCGATCCAGTTTGGCTGTTTTTCAGGGCCATGGCGATGAGGCAGGAATAAGAGTAGGCTGGTTTCGGATAGGGTTTCTCGTCGAAGTCGGTGAGATCGATGTCCCTCTTGATCGACGCGGGCATGGTCGTCGTGCTCGAGCTCATGTGAACGTTGTTGTTGTATATCTGCTTTCTGACGTGATGATGAGCCTGGCCGGCAGCCGACGAGGCCTGCAGAATCTTGAAATTTCTGACTCTTATGTGAGACAACGGATTCATCTTCTGTATCGTCTGAGATGTTTTGCCGGCGGTGGTTTGTGGCGACAGAGTCTTGAGGGTCGAACAGCCGTTCGTGAGGGTGATCTGTTGTTTCGGCTTGATCGTGGAAACGAGCTTGGGCTGCTCGTGCTGTATCGACTCGTCCTCGGACTCGTCGTCCTCGGTCTCGGTGATGTCGTTCTCATACTGCTCGTTCTCGGTCTCGTTGCCCGTCTCCGCGTCCTCCTCGATGTCGATCTTCTCCTCCTTTATCTCGATCGTCGACGAGAACGAGAAGTGTCTCCTCATCGGTAACGCTGCGACGTTGCTCCCCGGTGTCGGACTCCGCACCGACGAGTGCGGCATCACCGAGTTCGGATTCACCATTATCGAGGCAGCGTCTCCACCGCTAAGGTCAAGGTTGAAATTACTACAAATAGAAAGGAGAGACAGAGAATAGAGACGCGATAGTAAAAATAAAATAAAATCATATAAAATGAAATTGAATGAAATTGAATGAAATTGAATGAAATAGAATGAAATAGAATGAAATAGAATGAAATAAAATGAAATAAAATGAAATAAAATGAAATAAAATGAAATAAAATGAAATAAAATGAAATAAAATGAAATAAAATGAAATAAAATGAAATAAAATGAAATAAAATGAAATAAAATGAAATAAAATGAAATAAAATGAAATAAAATGAAATAAAATGAAATAAAATGAAATAAAATGAAATAAAATGAAATAAAATGAAATAAAATGAAATAAAATGAAATAAAATGAAATAAAATGAAATAAAATGAAATAAAATGAAATAAAATGAAATAAAATGAAATAAAATGAAATAAAATGAAATAAAATGAAATAAAATGAAATAAAATGAAATAAAATGAAATAAAATGAAATAAAATGAAATAAAATGAAATAAAATGAAATAAAATGAAATAAAATGAAATAAAATGAAAGAAAATGAAAGAAAATGAAAGAAAATGAAAGAAAATGAAAGAAAATGAAAGAAAATGAAAGAAAATGAAATAAAATGAAATAAAATGAAATAAAATGAAATAAAATGAAATAAAATGAAATAAAATGAAATAAAATGAAATAAAATGAAATAAAATGAAATAAAATGAAATAAAATGAAATAAAATGAAATAAAATGAAATAAAATGAAATAAAATGAAATAAAATGAAATAAAATGAAATAAAATGAAATAAAATGAAGTTTAAATTTATAGAAATAAACGCATTTTGCCAATGTCCATGACACCGATAGATCGATAAGGTAGAAAAAAGGACAGTATACATCTAAAGTAGAAGCAGAAGAAAATGGGGACGAGGAAGAGTAAGAAGCGATGGTCGGTAATAGCAGAGACGGAAGTAGTTCGCGGGGGTCAAGAACTGGTGGTTCGTCGACCCCCTTCGGGCAAATTACAACGTCGCTTGGAAACGCGATCGATCGGGACGGGGGAGGACCATATCGCTTCGCGACTAGTGACTATAAGCGGGTCAGTAATTTTTTGCTTTTATCAATTATTATTTTTTCTTGTTTTTTTTTTTATGACAATGGACATCTTTCGACTCGCTATTGAGGTTCCGCTGCTTCAGCTTTTTATGTATCCATGTATGGTGTATCGGCTAATGCGTCGATTCTTACCTGTGAGAACTGTTGCTGTTGCCGTTGAGCAAACTGGCAGATCCGAACCATCCGTTCAGATCACCCTGACACCCGACCGGATCGTCGTCGAGCTCGAGGGGCGAGAGATCCGTAAAGTTGAAACCGAGCTCGGGGTGACCGCCGATGACACCCTCGATCTCGCACTTGATGTCGACGTCGAGCATCTCCTGGAGCGAGAGACTGTCCGTGCCGAGATAGTAGTCCATCGTGAGCCAAGGGTCCCGCGTAGGTCCCTGATCCAGCCCGGTGCTGTGCCTGCTCTCTGTATCCAACATTCACACGACTGCAAAAAAATTAAACAACAAAAAAATTAGTATATTAATTAATAATCATAATCAATAATGTGAGTGACTTTCGGGAGACAGAGATTAAAATACACTTAAAAAAAAAGGAAAGGGCGAATCAAACGCACGATTCCGACATCAATTTTGGTCCCGACTTAAACCGAATATCGGTTGAAGACGTTTATATTAAAAAGTTTTTCGCAGAGAGAATTTTTTATTTTTGATGCAAGAAAATACGCAACCTTAAATCTTATTAATCATCCAATCTCATGGCTTCGATTGGCAATAACTGGAAAAACTTATTTGAAGGTCTCGCGACAGATGGACCAGCTTTTTTATTGCATCTCAATCGTTTCCATTCTACCTTTATAGTATTTAAGGTAGTTCTTGCGAATAGTGTTCAGTTCGCATAAGTATCAGAGGAATGAGAGAAAAATCTGGAAAAAAATCAGGTGTATCAAAAATGCTGAAAGGATTAATTTTGCATAATAATAATAATTATAAAATGTTATTAACAAATTGATGAAAAATAAAATTGTTCAACAAATCTTCCGGAAACATAACTTTTTGTAAAATGGACATTTTGTAAAATGGAAAAGTTACGTTTCCGGGATTGATATTTTATTGGACATTTTTATTTGTTGAACAATTTTATTTTTCATCAATTTGTTAATAATATTTTAGAATTATTATTATGCAAAATTAATCCTTTCAGCATCTTTAATATACCTGATTTTTTTCAGATTTTCATAGCATCGAAGAAGTGTTTACCATTCCCTCTCATTTCTCAGAAACTTATACGATGTGAACACTATTCGCAAAAAATGCCTTAAAAAAAGCACGAATGAAACGCACGATTCTGATATACGTTTTAGCCCGCGACTTAAATCGAATATCGATTACAAAACGAAAAGATTAATTTTTCTATAAACGTCTTTTCACAGCATGTATTTTTTGATGCAAAAAAAAATGCGTGCAATTTCATTACAGAACCTTTCATAAAAAAATCAGCCAATCTCCATCACTTCGATTGGCAATAACTGGAAAATGTTATGATAAGCTCCCACGACTAATGTACCTGCGTTTTTAATTCGACCATCTCAATCATTTCCATTCCGCCTCTACAGTTCTTAAAAAAAAAAAAAAAAAATCGATCAGTCTATTGCGAGATCGGTATTTACATCGCAAATCGATTCTCATGAGATCAGCCGGTACAAGCGATCCCCCGGTCTTTCTCCCGGTTCTCCGCGGGAAACTCGCTCGAGCAAGATCGATAGATCTCAGCCACCGAGTTTATACCCGACCACAGACTGTCTATAATATTTTACGCATGTACCTAACTTCGTCTATCTCTGTGCCTACGCTCGTGTAAGCAACTGCTACATAATACACACACGCGTCTATATTATCTTTAAAAAAAAATATATATATATATATATATATATATATATATATATATATATTTACAGAAATCTATATCTATATAGTGTATACAGATGTGTAGATAAATCGTCGTGACCTCGCGTGCACGTTGCACAGGGGAAGAAGTAGCTCGCGAGTCGCACCAACAACGAGGGTCTTGAACCCATCGAGCAAAGCCAGCGGCAACAGCGAGCGAGCGAGCGGCCTGGCTGGTTCGCTGGCTGGCTGGCTGGCTGGCTCTCTCGAGCGGCTCGTGGGTGTGACTGACTCATAGTACTATAGCCGATTTACTACAGAATGTGTGAGGCCGCCGCGTAGTAGAGGCCTCACCTCGTAGTAGCGTACTACACACCGCCGACTCACTCGACGACTCGTCGGACTCGAATCTTTTATCTCTCACTATCTTTCTCTCTCGCGTTCATTCCCTATCTTTATTTTTTATTTTTTTTTTCGTCCTTCCTCATCCTCTCTCTCTCGCGAGCTAAAGAGAGTCCTTCCACAGGCTCGCGGTGCTACGTGCGCAGAGAACGTTGCATGGAATTGTTTACACATATACGTATATATAAATATATATATATGACTTTTTGAGTTTTTGCTTCATTTGCAAATTTGTTATTTAATGATATTGATTGTATTCGGGCCTTCTGGTATTTTTTTAATAAACTTCGGACAAATTTCAATACGTAGATGTACGGGAAAGTTAGAAGCGATTTAAAAAAATAAGAATTCCAATAGCGACATGAAAAAAATAAAAAAACTTGCGAAAAAATAATGAACATCGAGAACCCGTTATCGTGTGGTGCGTAAAATTCTATTTTGGATAATAAAATCAGTGTGCATTTTTTCAGATTTTCTCAGACGGCTTGTTCGAAATTGGTTCTTCGAGGATTTACAAATTTCACTGGTGTCTAAAAAATCTTTAAAAATTCCCGAGACCCTTACGGGTCGGTAACAACATCATACTAAAAATCAACAGCAATCGACGCGGTGAGGGACGTGGGCTGCTGATTTGACGTGAAATGTCCCATAATATATATATATATATATATGGAACTTCCACTGTATGCTAAATACCCATGATGGTTTTCCTCGGGCCCCGCTGCTGGTTCTACTGTACGGTGAATTCGATGGCCTACTACGCATACTAAATTATCAGCTGCAAGAACTGACCCTGCTGTGTTTATATACATATATGTTGTTATATATATGTGTGTATATGTATAGGTCGGTACTTTGCCATTCGAAGTCTCTGGAGCTCCTTGGCCAACCACGAGATCTCGTGTAGCTGTTTGTTCACGAGTTATACGCAGAGGAATCGTATCTTACACGACGATCTTTCCTTCTAGAATTCGCGTCACGTAGTTTACTACGCGCGCAGTTGTAACGTCGTCGCTCGTGGACGCCGCTTCCTCGAGATACATCAATGAGCTTCGTGTAAACATCGCTCGACAGTTCGGATGAGGATTAAAAATTTATTTTCGATATTTAATTATAAAAATCATAAATTCACGATGCTGTATTGCGCGACGAGTTCGAACTATGTCTATTTTTTTTCGTCCTCGAGATAGATCAATGAGCGTCGTGTAAACATTGCTCGACCATTCGAAATAGGACAAAAAAATTATTTTGTGTACTAATTACGAAAATCATAAATTACGACTATATAATTTTTTTTAAATGATCACTTGTTTTTAAATGATCACTTGTTTTTAAATACAAATATTTTTATAAAAGTGCTACTCTTTGTCGGCTGCGCGCGCATCTTGTTGTCCGGCGAGCTTGAAAGCTGCACGGGAGTGAGGAACGATGCGGGCCAACAGGGTGAAGAACCAGAAACGATTCGAGAGCCGGGACGAACACTCTGGCCATTTATGTCCATCTCAATTTAGTTCCCATCCCAGCCGTCCCCCTCCCTCCGCGCCCGCTACTTTCGTCGTGCACGAACAACGAACGGAGGCACTCGGAGACGAATTAAACGGAAGAATAATTTCGTCCCGGCGAAACAAAAAAAAATTAAGAAAATTATTGCGTCATCGCTCCACTCTGTCCCGCGAGCTCAAAGATGAATGAATAATCTCACGAACATCCGACCTCGAAAATGGCAGCTTCAGATCTGTTATAATTAAATTTTTTGTTTCATACACAAAAATGTTGACAACATTTTTTTTTGCAAAATTCACTTTATATATTAATGACGAAAATGACAAATTCACGCGCTACAAAAACTCGTGATAAGAAAAAAAGGTTGCCTTCTTGTTCCACTCTCTCCCGCGAGTTCAAAGCTGAATGAATAATCTCACGATCACTCGACCTCGAAAATGTCACCTTGAGATGTGCTGTAATTTTCTTTTTTCATACAGAAAAATGTTGAAAAGAAAAAATAATTTTTTTTTTTTTTTTTTATAAAATTTACACAGAAATCTTCCCATAAAACCCATAACATTTTTCGCCTCCGTGGAAGACCGGCTCGGAGTAGAGCTCTCCGGAACAGGTGGATGAATAATTATCGTCCGCTCGGGTAAGACAAACTGCAGAATAGTGTTATACCGTTTCCGGGAATGCTGTCCTTATCAGATTGCTCGATCGGACTTTTTTCACGGTACGGAGAATCGTATAGTCAGTCGACAAACGAAGAGGCTCCGATGACGGGAGGGGAGGGGGAGGGAGGGAGGGGAGGGGGTACATAACCCACGCGCCATCCTCGTGGGTCACGCTTGACGTGCCGGCACAAACTCGGAGGAAGAGAAGAGTCCCAAGAAGAAGACAAGATAAAAAAAAAAAAAATTATATATACCGACCGAGTGCGCACAGTGGTTGCTCTATAGCGTCGGACAGAGGCAGACAGTGATGAGCGGGAGAGCCCTGCGAATAAGTATAAGTATAATAGTAACCTCACCGGCAGCGGCGGCACAGGAGAGAGAGCCCTGTCGGTAGTATCGTAACGTAGTACAAGTATGTCCCCGGCGAAAACGCAAGCCGCGGAGGCATGACGAAGAGACGGCCTTGAAAAAAACGAACGCTCCTTGCCAGTGAACCGAGCCTGTCCGCTTGTTGCTCGAACTCCACTACATATTATATATATATATCTCACGCGATTGTTGAACGAGCCCCCTCCCCCCGCTCTGTGCGGCTCGTGAAGCGAAAACGTCGCCCTGTTTCTGCTACTCGAGAACTTGAAGCAGAAAAAGAAACGTCGCGAGCGAATTTGCAGAAAAAATTATATATTTTTTTTTTGTTATTTATAGAAATTTCAATTAAGGCAGGATGTGGCTTTGAAATCATTAATTAATTCCTACGTGTCCCCGGCACGGTCGGAAGAGGGCGAAAGGCATACTTCAGAAAATAAGTATTACTATAATAATAATATATCGCGGTCAATTTATGGTTTCTGTTATTTAGTCTGCGATAAAAAAAAATGTAAATTTAATGGAACCGGACTGGAAGTTTTTATGCAAAAACAGGTACATTAAATTTAATGTACAATCGTGATGAAACATTAATATTGTTTTTCATTAAGGGCATGCGGTACGGATTAAGTCGGTAAAAAACAGTTTCTGTTTTCTCCGCGCCGATTAATATTAAAGACAAAAGGAAATTGGGTTTTGATGTATCTGTATATAGTCTACGAAAACCTAATTCGTTTTTGGAAAAAATATTAATAGTTGCGAAGAAAATAGGGAAACAGATTTGTTATCGATCGACTCTGTATCACATGCCCTTAAACCCAAAGTATTTCCAATGTTTTTGATACACTGAACATTGTTCATCATAAATTGTACACCAAATTTAATATATTACTTTTTGCATAAAAACTTCAAGTCCGGTACATTAAATTTTATAAAAAATTTTATTGTCATTGTACATTACATAAATCTCAGTCTGAATAACAATGATAATAAAGAAACAATTAATAGGAGTGAAATAGAGCTCGGATGAGTGATTTACAGTGTTCTGGAAACTTTTCACGATTCTCGACATCGTTCGGGTCATAGACCAGCCTCCTTTTTTTTTGCTATTTCCGAGAAGGTTCGAAAGTGTTCTACGACCCTGGTTGAAGGGGATCGATGGGTAAGGCCTGAGCAGGATGACCCTCGAGAGCCTCTGTAAACGACGGGGGTATAACCTACACCGTAGTGCTGTCCGTTGGAATTTCGGATCTCGGCTTTACGCGAAGAGACTCCGGCAGAGGGGCTGAGCCGCTAGGAGAAACAGGGACCTTCGGGCGGGACCGAGGATTCTTAAAATTACCGTGAAAGAGCCCGAGGAGCCTCGGGGAGAGCGAGAGAGAATCGTGCGCCTCTCCGGACTACGGATTATATTTCGCAACGACGAAACTCGGGGAAAGGTCGGGGGCTTAACGGCTCGACGATTAAAACAATGGAAACTGAAAAGATAAAAAAGACGGACAGTTGTGAAATAATATTACGTTACATCGCTCGTACGATATTCGTGTTGAATCGAACAATTATCCTTGACGGGGATCTATATAAGATCTACGGACGATCTATATAATATCTACGTAAGATCTATATAAGATCTACGCACGATCTATATAAAATCTACATATAATCTATATGAGATCGGCGTCGGATCTATATAAGATCTACGTCGGATCTATATGAGATCGGCGTCGGATCTATATAAGATCTACGTCGGATCTATATAAGATCTACGTCGGATCTATATAAGATCTACGTGCGATCTATATAAAGTAGGTAGATAAGGTAGGTTGTGTAGATCTTGTGTACGATCTACACAAAATCTACGTAAGATCTATAATCGATGGCAATAAAGTTTCATCGAATTTAATCTCTGGCTATTCCATTTTTTTCGCGAAGGCAGCGCCCCTACTTCTACCCATGCGTTCTTTTTACTGATGTCCAACAAAGGTCTTCCTCTAGTAGAAAAAAATAAATAAATAAAAATAGCCCTCAGAACTTTAGTAGCTTATTATTAACAAAATAAGAACCCAAGTTTCGGTGAGGCTCCTCGACGAGAAAGATCGAGACAAAGAAAAATGAATGACGACGGGTGTGGACGTGAGAAAGAAATCCAATGAGGGCCATTGATGGATATTTTCTTCAGCAATGTTTTTTTTTTTCTTTCTTTTCGTCCTCCCTCTTTCCTCCCGCTACTACAGATAGTGTATAGTACGCGGTAGTAGTGTACAAGATGGTACATGGCAGTCCCTTCGCCGTGGCCGTTGGAACGGCGAGTGGCGTACGTAACAGCCAACGTATAATACGTGCGAGGTTCTCTCCTCCGTGATCTCAGGCGGGTTCTCCGGGGTTCGGGCGCGCGCCGCGGCCCGGCCAGGGCGCGCGGATCGCTCTTTGTGATCGGACTCTCTCGCAGGAGCGCCCGCCGAGCCAGGGAGAGACAGAGAGACCCAGAAACCGGTTTTCCATTCGGGATACCGTCCGTGGATCTCGGAAGGTGGAAATCGGCCGCTATGTGGGTCTCCCTCGAGCTGCCGGGGATGTATTTTCGTACTATCGTATAATACCGCTTCGACACCGAGATCACCGATAAATCAACCAGCGAAATTTTCATCGACCGCCATTTTCAAATCGTCGACGCTACGAGACATTCGTGCACCTTCAGAAATCCGAAGTGTTAAATAGAAAATGTATCATTTTCCCACGTAAATGCAATGCCCTGGAATTATCAATTAAAAAAATAAATAATTAAAGATTTCCCAGCAGCAAAGTTATGAATTGACCCTGAAAGTTTTCCCCCATGGCGACCGAGATTTTTCACTCCCAGCGATTTAATCAAGGGCCTCCCCCCAATAAGTACACCTCGTGGCGTGTACACAATGTAAAATAATAATCAGTTCGCTCGGCGAAACTATGAGCGAGTCGTCGCGCTTCTTCGATCACGCGCATGCGCGAACTAGCGCAACGAGAAGACGAGCTGAAACGTTCTACGCTGTAAAAACAATTAGTTTGATAATTAACTGACGGTATTGGAAGCTCTTTTGCATGAAATTTTCTATGTTTGGTATCGTAATTTTAGGACAAAGTACATAATTAATCTTTGAGTAATGTAAGTGATGTAAACAAATTTCAAGTTCCAGTACATTCAGTTTCCAATTTATATTCTTACATTGTAGCCTGTGAAAATAATTGTAAATGTAATGTACAGAAACTTAAAATTTGTTTACATTGATTGAAAATAAATGTACTTTTTTTGGAAAAAAGAAAATTTTATTGTTAAATTGCACATGTATTTCGAATTTCAGAATCAGTTTATGTAAAAAAAGAAGCTTCCAATACCGTTAATTACTTTTCAAACAATTTTTTTTTACGTCATATCTAACGTGTAGAAGTAGTACGTTTCGATACGAGTTCGAAAAACCTTTTTCTGACGAGTGTGAGTTTGCAGCACGAGCCGAAGGCGAATGGTACAATCGCACCAGTTCAGAAAACGTTTTTCGCACGAGTATCGAATAAAATTTGATTTCACAAGGTGTGGAAATGGGGGTTTTCGTACACGAAGCGTGCGAAAAAAGCGCCATTTTCCCACCGAGTGAAATAAAATAAATTTATTAAGAAATATATCATCGGAAGAAACGCGAACTTGTGTGATGCCGAGTAGGATAGGGAGGAGAGGCTTACCGGAGGGGAACCGGGCATAGGCAGAGGAACGGACGGGAGAAGAAAAAGGTGTACGAAATCGGGCCTCCCTTTGTTCGCGATAACCATTAGCAGCAGTGGCAGCGACGTTCGGGCACCGGCGGCGAACGAACACTGGGGCCCCAGGTATATATAGCGCGTATATATATATTTATATATAGCACAAGAGAGAAGGAAGAAACGAGAGACGAGAAGCGAGGCCCCCCGTTCGTAACGTCCTCGTGTATCAGCCGGCGTGCCGAACCTTCGTGTTGTGTACGACAGGTGCGAGGGAGCTTCACCTCGCCAACGAGACGAAACATTTTCCGCTCGCCGAACAACGCTCTCTCTCTCCCTCTCGAAAATTACGAACTTCCTAAACACGTGCGTCGAACACATTTAAACGATAATAATATATTTGCACGAGACCATTGGATAATTGCTCGAGAGGGTTCAAATCGTTTTATCAATAGCGGCACACTCTGCATAAATAGACTTCCTCGTTTCGATATTATTAATAATAATAATAATAATACTGTAACAGAGAACTCATCAGAATCGGAGAGTTGCGGTCCTGAGAGTAATTTTTACCGGAAGAAGCTCCAAGTGTTAAACGATTAATTGATAATTGATAATTGTTAATTGATAATTCTGTTAATTGTAACAATTTAATCTAATTTAATTTAGCTGCGTTTCTGAGTTATTTTTACCGGAAAAAACTTCTGGTATTAAATTATTAATTGCAAATTGATAATTTTTTTCGTATAGATGCATTTTTTGCGAGGCATTTATGAGACTCTTCATGGATTGCAATTTATTTTAATTGAATTTAATTTGACGGATTTCTCGTTTTAAAATCAATATGCAGTAAATCCGAATTTGGAGTTCTGTATAATATTTTAAGAATAATAAATTAAGAGAAAGATTGATAAAAAAAAATGTTCTGCGAACTGATACAAGCCTCGTGGTGTCAGGTGCTTCGAGCAAGTTACACACGGACTTTCGGAATCGTGACGAAATATAAAGAACCGGAAACGGGGTTGCCAGTGTATATATATGTACATGTACGAAAAAAAAATGAAAAAGAGATAAAGAAAGGTGGGGAAACGATAGGGAGTAGTGGTGTAGTATTCACGTAACAGACTCTCCAGCCGGCCGGCGAGGAGGGGAGGGAGAGAATGACTTCACGAGCCGGCACGCGAGGACTCATCCTTCCGCTTCTTAATATTCCTCGTCGGTCCACTCTCTGTGCCGTCTCGCTTACCCCTCACCTCGCCTGATTCCGTTTGGTATTATCCGATGAACAAAAAAAAAAAAGTGAAAAAAAAATACTCAAAATGGAAGAGAAATAAAGACACGTTAGAGCGAGCGGTAACGGTCCAGGGCGGGCGGAAACTGTAGTAGCGAACAGGAAACCCCCTGCTTGTAAAGTAAAATAATTTTTTTTTCCCACGAAAAAATAACACAAAAATATTTCCGAGTTTAGTTGTGAGAAAAAAAGTCCCCAAGGTTTTTCGGTCCCTAAGGGGGTGAGAAAAAAAAGAATGGAAAATTTCCGACAATCGAGGAGCAGGTAGAAGAAAACAGAATCCAGGGACGAAGACCCTCGGAAAATGGAGAAAAATAATCTTTCTCGCAAATCGCTTCGAAGGCGCCCGGTCCGACCTTGATCTTCGAAGGCAAGCGCTTTCCTTTGAGCCGATGGATTACCCGGAGCGGTTCCTCGCCGTGGGTGCGTCCGAGATATATAGCTAGGAAAGTGATGAACTTCCTCACCCCCCCCCCCCTTTCCCTCTGCCGCTTTTCTCTAGAAGGTTTCAGGTAAGAGAGATCCGAAATTCCTTCACGTTTGAGAATGTACAAGAAAGATCGAGTGAGACGCGAGGATACGAGGAGGGAAGTGGAAAGAGGAAGAAAAAAAACGAGGAAGGTCCGAAAAGGCCCGAGCCTGGGCTAAACGGACCCTGGAACGCCCCTAAGGACTCACGCGACGCTCTCTGCCCAGACGCAAGAATGCATAAACCTCGCGGCAGAGTGGCATTAAAGTATTACAGTCCCAGAAAATAGTTCCAGGAATACGATAAATATTCCGGTCACCGATAAATTGTCGTAACAAAATAAATAATACTTTCTTCATATTTTGGAATATTCTGAATACGTTTACCTAAAAATCTGAAAAAAAATAATGTTTTCCCTAAAATAAGGCTTCCTCTGCGAACCAACCAGAGGGCCGAATTTCCCGAACGAGCGAACAAAAAATGTCCCAAAGCCGATATTTTTTAAATTTCAATTAAACATAAAAAAATAATCGATCATTCATAATATTCATAATAAATTATTCTTGTCCAGTTTCTCAACTGCCGGTCAGAGTGACTAAACTGAAAATATATCCACGAATCCTATAACAATTAAGGCTGCCAATCAATTGCCGTAAAAAAATCTTCATATCTTCAAATCTTCATATTTGTGGAATGTTCTGAAAACATTTACCTAAAAATAAAAAAATAAATAAAGTTTTCCCGAGAATGAATTTTCTTCTATGAATCACCAACAGCGGTTGAACATTATTTTTCCCGACCAAGCGACCAAAAAAAAAATGTCCCAAACCCGATATTTTTTGTTACAACTAAGCATTAAAAAAAAACCGCCGATTCATAATATGCATAGGAAATGATTTTTGTCCAGTTTCTCGGCTGCCGGTCAACTTGCCGAAATTGAAAATATTTCCATCAACCCTACAACAATTGGAGACCCCAGTCAATTGCCTTAAAAAAAATCTTCACATCTTCATACTTTTTGAATATTCTGAAAACATTTACCTAAAAATTTAAACAAGAAAGTTTTCCCGAAAATAAATCTTCCTCTACGAGCCACCAAAAGCGGTCGAACATTATTTTTCCCAACCAAGCGAACAAAAAGAATGTCCCAAACCCGATATTTTTTTAGTTCCAATTAAGGATTAAAAAAAAAATAATCGCCGATTCATAATTTTCATAATAACTGATTTTTATCTAGCTTCTCGACAGGCCAGTCAGTTTTGCGAAATTGCACATTATGCAGTCTGGTTCTGTCTCTGACTCCGGAGGCTGAAACCAGCGAGATCTCGGGATGGACCGATCGTGCACATTTACCGTCCCTCCCTTTCTCCCTTTATCCGCTAGCGAACGGAGAGAGGAGGCTAGGCTGTACGGTTGAGCTCTTGCCGCGCCGACGTTGCCATCACATCCCCCTCGTCGTCTCGTTTCGCCGAGTATCGATCTGATATCCCCACCCGGAGTGGGACAGTCAACCCCCTCGCGCTGAGCACCCCTTCTCCCCCCTCGCCGCGCGCGCGCGCGCGAAACCGTCTGCTTCGTTCCTGGTGCTCGTGCCGTTCTCAATCCGCACCCCCTTTGCCCCACACATATATATATAAATATATATACATACACACATACATTTGCATGGTAGAAAAGGGAGAGTTGCAACTCTCCCCTAAGCGGTGGGGACGCAGGGGAAAAAGTCTCCCCCCTACCCCCCGCCCGCCCCGCGCGGGGAAAGAGAAGCAAACTCGCTCGCGAGAGCGCGACGGGGCAATGCTCGAAAACTCGGCTGGTTTGCGTTTTGATGTATACGGTTTCCAACGTAATCGACGCGGGTAATTGTCGCCAGCTCGTACACTTCTCGGCGTCGAACACAACCCCTGGGACTCCCCCCCCCCCCCCTCTCGCCGCCGCTCCTGTTTTTACGTCGAATTAATTATCTTTAAGCTGAGAAAAAATTAATTTGTAAAGTTTTTTTTTTACGAATATTAATGTCTGTCCAGGCGACAAGTGACTGATTTTTAATGCAAAATATTTATTGTTTTGAAGTACCATTTTTTTTTGTTTGTAACAAAAATAATTTTGAGATATTCTAAGCGAGGTGGAGGAAATCATTTTGAGAAATTCTAAGGAGAGGTGGAGGTTGAGTCGATTATGAATTAATAAGAAACAATTTTCTGTTTATTGGTTTGGTGAGCGAAAAAAATGGTCTAAACGAGTTCTTTTTTTTGCGAATATTAATTTCAACCACGGCAACGAGTGACTGACTTTTACTGTAAAATTTTTATTGTCTCGATGTGACTTTTTCAGATTGGTAAAAAAATGTCTCTGGAAAATTCGAAGCGGGATGGAAATTGAGTCGACTCTGAATTATTAAGAATCCATTTTCTGTTTATTTTTCCTGGAGCGAAGGATAAAGTTCGCGAGGGGACTCGGAACTACTATTCCGAGCTACGATCCCTCCCCCCCGAGGCCCGCGTATCGATCCATTTTATCGGTGAACCACGAACGAGAACCCACGAGATTGTATTCTGAGAGCCGGAGGGAGCTTTCGCGGACCGATCGAAACTCTAACGTTCCCCGGCGCTTCCGAAGTTTTTTTTGTCTCATTGTAAATCGATTTCCGACTGCCGGGGTAACTCATTTGCTGATAACACTTGAGATACTTTTATCTTAGCCTCGAGAACTTTTTAGTCTTATCTTTTGTCAGAAAAAAGTTGGAAAAAAATTATCATAAACCTCTCTCCTATCTTGAGCTAGGCATGATAAAAAGTAATTCTTTATACTGTACGCGGTATAATTAAGGAAAACAAAATAAACAAATACAACCTTCGAGGATTATCTGGCTGCGAAATTTTTCAAACAGTTTCTCATCTGCGAATAACACTTGAGACACTTTTATATTAGCCTCGAGGTAGCTTGGGACTTTTCTTGTTTTTATTTTTTGCTAGGAAAAAAAAAATCGTAAACATTTCTATCTCGAGTTAGGTGTGTTCAATACTAATTCTTTATGCCTTACGCTGTATAATTAAGGAAAATAAAATAAATAAAAAGAACCTTCGAGGATTGTCTGGCTGCGAAATTTTTGTAAACAGTTTCTATCCGGACTTTTTGCGTAACCGAGAAATTTCGCCGCTCGTCAAACCATTACAATTCTATATATAAAACTTTGTCCTTGAATAACATTGTCAAAGTCTTATGAAAGTCGCCTGTGGCGTTAGGCGTCAGCGACGATAATCGCGACGACGGGGAGAGGAGAGCTCGTCTCCGGCGAGTTCGCGCACGATTAGGCGAGACGAGAAGAAACGAATAAATTAACGTTTGAACGTGCGAAATCGCGTACGTGTGAATATACGAGCGAAAAGTCTTAACGTCCCTGTGCCGTATCCCGTAATACGACCGCGCAATATATTCCCGACCTCGTACACATTGAGCGAGAACGTTAGACATAAAAATAAAAAATACATGAAAAGCATTAATTAGATTCGTAACGGGTTGAAGAAGGATCGACGATAATTTTGCATTTCGCACTGTCGAGTGAAAGCAGGCAGAGCCTATGGAATATTTTCGACGGAGCCCAAGCAAGCCGGCCCGAGCGGACCGGAAACGGACTCGAAATATCCTTTGAATGGAGAAAAACTCGTAAAAAATATATTTTTTTTATCAAATAAATATCGTAAAAAAAATAATCGTAGATAAAAATCGATGTTCGGCGCACCAAATATTGACTTCTCCAATCGATGTATACTTTTTTCACGCGTTATCGGAGTTCCGAGTTATATTTGAGAAGGAAATTACGCGTGGGCGATTTTGTGTTGAGCATGAATAAAAAAAAATGAAAAGCATTAATTAGATTCGTAACGGGTGAAGGAAGGATCGACGATAATTTTGCATTTCACACCGTCGAGTGAAAGCAAGTCCAGCCTATGGAATCTTTTCGTCGAAGCCGGTAGCAAGCTGACCCGAGCGGACCGGAAACGGACTCTTGAAATATGCTTTTAGTATGGAAAAATTCGTAAAAAAATTAAATAAAGTAAAAAAATAAATAATGTCATAAAAAAATCGTGGATAAAAATAGATGTGTCGGCTAACCAAATATTGACTGTTACAATCGATGTATTTCTTTTTTTTTCATGCGCTATCGGAGTTCCGAGTTATATTTGAGAAGGAAGTTACGCGTGGGCGATTTTGGTTTTATTTTTGTCGAGGCCTGCCAGAGTTTATGGTGTAGAATATACATATATATAGATATATTCCCGAGGATATTTCCTGAGCGCTGTGCATATGGCGGGGGCCTGCTGGTAGGGCCCGAGGGGGAGGAGGGTTCAAGTTCCCAGAAGGTTCCCACGGTCAACAGTTTTCCCGTCGGTGTTCGGCCTGCATCGTACGGTCGCGACGTTCATCGCCACCCCGGCCGAGGCTCGTGGCTCCGTCGGGGCCACCACTAAACTCTCTTTGTCCCCTCGTCGCCGCTCGAATACTCTCCACGAGCAATTAAAATCCACGAGCGATAAAAGAAAAAATAAAAAAAAATAAATAAAAAAAAAGGTTCAAATGCAAATAATCACGTAATTGTATAATCAATTGTCTAAATTTAACGCGAAATTTAAGCGCACGTTCTGGAGTTTGCGTTCGGAGAATAGAATTGCAACAGCGGCGACAATGTAAGCTGTGGAGACGAATGTATAGAGAACTAAAAAAAAAAATAATAGAAGAAAAAAAAGAAAAACGTTGAGAAATATCGCGTCCACTTTTATGCCCTTTCATCCTCGCCGAGGGACATTTCTCTCGTCGAATAATTAATAGAGTGCCGGCGAAACAAGAGAAGTTCTGCGAGCCGCGGTCGTGACGGGCGGCCGAGTCTAGAGATATAGAAACGAGCACGCGATGGCAAAGAGCCCGCGTAGTCGAGAGAGCGGTTTCCCGCCTAAAATTCCCTCCGCCCGGATTCCTTCCGCCATTCTCGGGCTCGGGTCTGGGCGAATAAAAGAAAAAGGGGGAAAAGAAATAAAAGAAAGAAAAAAAACGCTCTCCGGCGAAAAAAAAACGCGGGTCGAGCGCGGGAGAGACGTTGGCCGCGCGCGTCCGGTCGGCAATCTTTTTCCTCCCGTGCGACGAGGCCGTCGTCATGACTACGAACTACCGTCCGTACGTTTGATGCGTTAAAATAATAATCGCACGGCAAATCGCGCAAGATGTTCGGGCGATCGTCGACTTTCGGCTCGAGACGTTCCGACACGAGGCTTCGTGCATTATTCCCGCCTAATCGGCCAACCCTCCCCTCCCCTCCCAACAATAACAACAATCGCCGACGGAAAATACTCGGAAAAAAAGGATTCGCCGGCGACGAGAAAACACGAGTTCGCACGGCGAGAATGCGACGTCTGGCTTAGCCGGACGAGTGAGACATCGAGCGAAAACTCGTTCCCGCCTCAATCTGACACTTCCACGTTGTCTCGAAGACGGAGCGAGCCGAGGGGCGATTTTTTTTCCACCGTCCGTCGCTCGCGGCCGAGGGGAAGAGCCGAGATAAATTCGCACGATTCGGATTAAAATATTCGTACCGGAGAGAGACTGAGAGAGTTCCGTCGGACCGGCGGCGGCGAGGACACGATCTCCGACTCTCCTCGTCGTCGCAATTATCATTATTCTCTTCATATGTCCCTCGACCTCCGCGAGCCACACTACAAATACGGCAAACGCGAATCGCGCTCTAATCGTGTAAATAAACAAGACCTACCGTATCTTCGACGAGTCTCGCAGTACGTCGTCCACTCGAAAAAACACCAATTTCACACATATATAAATTCACGAAATTTTTTTCCTCGTCGAAGATGTATATTTTTGTTATTATTATTATTATTATTATTATTTTGCTCAAAACGTCGACGGGATACTATTTTCGTGAATCGGATGTCTGCGCGAGAGAGCAGCGACCGTGGTATGAAAACGGAACACCGAGACACAGGGCCCCCGTTCACGGAACTGAAGTAACGTTGACGGCAGTCTCGTGAACAAAGACCCACGCACGATTTCAAATCCTCCAGGCACTATTGGCTTTACCCGGTCACGTGACTTTCCCGCCCGTTCGCCATTCGCTACTCGGGCCACGGGTACAGTCCGAGAATTTTTAGGTTTTAAAAACGACAGATCCGCACCGCTTCGCACGACGAATTTGCGGACAGCTCGGCGCGTTCGATCGCCCGTGCGTCGTTAAACTCTTCGGTACAGTAACAATCGTCAACAAACAATGTTCCCGCGATAGCCGACGGCGTTCTCGTAAGAGTGTAAATAAAGCTGGAATCGTCCGTCCGGGCAGCAGCGCTCGCGACTCCCCTACCATCCCCACTTCAAAATGGCCGAGCCCGATGCCGGACGCGCTCAAATAACGTCGCCGAGGCGACAAATACTTTTATTTTGTTTCGCGAACTTCATTACGAGTCTCGCGTCGAGGCGATCCTAATTTACGAATAAATTTTATTCACAACTTCGAGGAAATATCGTTGGATCTTCGCTGTGACAGATGTCGGAGAGGCGGGCGGAGGGGAGGGGATTGACGGACGAGTCCATTATTTCGCCGGGGGGTTTCGGTGAGCGGTGCGCTGCGGTGGTGGGGGTAGGGAGGGCGGAGAACGGAGGGAGCAGCTCGGACCGCTACGAGCGAATCCACGGCGAGACGATAATGGCGGGAGAATCCACACAACTTACGGTTTCGTACAATACTTTTTCCTATGCACGTGCGAATGGCTCGTCTACCGGCTCGGCGATTCTCGCTCTAGGCAAGATTTCGCCGGGAGGCGAAACACGCGGGCACTGTCCACACCTCCGACGGGAAAAAAAAACGTGGTCGCCGACACCGAAGATATAGTTTGCCAGGCATCGCGCGGCGAAGAAAATTTTCGCACGGTCTCACCGACACACTAACACTCACCCACACAACCGGCTATTTTGCCAGGAAATACCGCAGATACCGCGATGCCTCCCTTCACTGCCTCTCTCCTCGCCCTTACTCTCGCGCTAAGGTCAATTGAACCCAATCTTCGTACGATTTTTTCCCTGTGGATATTATATGTATATATATATATATATATATATATATATATATATATATATATATACATATATATATATATATATATATATATATATATATATATATATATATATATATATATACCCCACACATATTACGTGTATATATATATTTTCTTTTTTTTTAAAGCTCTTTCAATTTTTATCAACTCTCTTTTCTTTACGTAACAGCTTTGAGTATTAATATCACTGTAAATATATATGCATTCCTTCGTAACATTCGTAAAATATGTATTTATAAACATTCGTAGAAACATTTTTTCCTTTTTTTATACGTAGCGTTTACGTGCACGTTGTTGAATTCGGAAGACGTCCGTCTTCGGTGGAACACGCCGCCGAGTTGCTCGGATTTATCGATTCAACTTTAATCTCCTTCGGTCGATCAAGGAACTTTCGTTGCACGCGTTTGTGGACGTTTCACTGCCGTATCGATATTACTTTTCCTTTGTTCGTTTTTCACAATTTTTTTTAATTTGTATTTTTCTTTTTTATTTTTCTTGGTTTTTTTGTTTTGTTTTTTTTTTTAATTGTATTGCACTGAATTAATATCGTACGCGTAAATGGCACGTAATCCTTTGTATCAACAGTTAGTAGAATTTTTAATCTCGCTCGCTCGAATTTTATACAATTAATGGGAATACCCAAGTTTCCGTTACTGCAAGCTTCCAGTACTCACTTTTTTTTTTAATCGTATTGTCGCCACTCGTTGAGCATTGAATGCGTTTTCGTTAGGTGGAAACGAATTTGTAACGATCGTATCGCTTTCGGTCTTCGTCATTTGTTCGCGGTCTTTGGTTGAAGCACCGACGGATTCATCCGTCGGTTTTATGGCACTGGTCAGACTTGCGCGAACTTTGTGATTCGTCGTGATTGTTCACGGAACTCTCTCTCTCTCTCGATTTCTCTACACGTTCGCCACCGCCGGTATCAGACTCATGTAGATCTCGATACCACGAAGAAACACGGCCTTGTTGAGATACTCGTCGTGATCGTGGAGCAGTATCTTCGTCTTGTTCATAGGCGAGAAACAGATTGCTGGAATGCCGACCTGAAATTGAAAATGACACAAGAATAATAATATCAGGGTTATCGACTCCACTGCGTGGATTATTTTATTGAGACATGCAAACCCACGTGGTCAAATTTTATAATTCTATGTATCGTCAATTCGATTGATTACTTTGAAAAAATCTCACTGCCTCGTATTACATGATACTGGCCATTGCATTATGCGTCAATTTATTCGTAAATTTATTCATAAATTTATCCATAAATTTATTCGTAAATTTATTCGTAAATTTTTTTGCGCTCTTGTATTTATGGGAATATATCGAAAATAAAGTCGATAAATAATCTGACGAGTTTTTTTAAATCCATTTTTGTAACGAGCGATTTGGCTACTGTATCGATGATCGGGCAATCTAGAACGAAGCAACACTTGCATCGAGTTTGATCTTACCGATCGTACGTAGCGGCTGTCGGTCCCACCGGGGAAAACTCCGATCTCCAGCGTAACGCCGATCTTGTCGCAGGTACTCTTGAACGACATCCAGAAAGGATTCGTGGCGTCCAGTTTCGTCGATTCGATTTTTTTATTTTTCTGCTCGAAAGTGATGTGAACATCGTCGCCGGCTTCCTTGCACCATCCGTTTATCATTTTCTCGATTTCGTCGTGATCGACGGTTGGCGGTAGTCTCAGATCGAAGACTGCGACCAGCTTCTCGGGTACCACGTTAGTCTGCACACCGCCCTGTAAAAATCACATCGTTCATACAGTGTTAATATGTGGAAAAAAAAATTAAATTTTTTAAAATTAAAAAAACAGCTGATAAGATTACATGGGTGTACCGTTCGGGATTTCGGATGAATCGCAGTTTAATAAACGCTCGTCTCTCGCGTTATCTCATCTCCGTCATTTATCTCCGTGCATAAAAAAAATCTGAATACAAATTCGACTTATCGAATCACTGTCCTCCTTATCCTCCTTATCTATCGCAATATTAAAAAATAAAAATTCACACCCGGGAGAGCGTCTCTGATACTCACCATCCATTATCCTGATGGGACAGACATGTTTTACAGAAAAAACAAAATTTGCTATTTGTGAAAAAAAAATAAAAATTCATTCCTCGTCGAATTAATATCGCAACGAGTCTGTCGTCGAAAGTGAAGCGAACAAAAATTTCGCGACTACAGTTTAAAATCGTTCTCGAAGAAGTCTCACCTGAAGTTGCGTCAGATTGACCGAAAGAACGTCGCCCATCTGGAACTTTCCCGTTGAAAGTTTCGCCAGCTCCTTCGCCCTGAAGTCCATGAAACGGTCGATAACGACGCGTATTTTATCACCGGCGTTGTTGGCCTGCATCAGAGATCCGTGACCGGGACTGCCGGGACAATGAACCCAGACGTGCCATATGGATCTCTCGCCGCTGAACAGGTAAAAATTATCGGTCGGCGAGGCGACACCCTCGTCGAGGGCGAAGCCGACGTTCAGTTTCTTGAAGTCCTCCGTGTGCACGAATTCTCGCATGCCCAAAACGCCGCCGATCTCCTCGTCGGGCACGAACGATATGTGAATCGTTCTCTTCACTCTCTCGTTGTTGAGCTTCATTCTGCGTATAGCCTCGAGGTACTGTATACCAACGCACTTCATGTCCTGACTTCCGCGAGCGTAGATATTACCCGAATCATCCATGTGAGCGTCGAATGGCGGGTGCGTCCACTTGTCCTGAAAATTATTATGCGACGATTAGAAAAATCCATCCGTAGGGAATTTAAAAAATCGCTTTTTTTATGCAAATAAATCAACAATAAATAGCCATTAATTTTATTGTTTAAGATACCATTAATTTTTATATTAGATAGAGAAATACGCCTTTATTGTACATTAGGACCTGGGGTCTTCTCGGCACATCACTGAACCAACAACAAACCGAATACATACAAAAAAAATATGCCAAAAAATAGCAAAACCAAGATAATGAAATCGAAATAAACTTAATGATAATGAGAATTATAATGCATGTTTCCTATTATGTTTTGAAAGACTATTTATATATGTAAAAAGGTATTGCCCGTACATGAAATATAAATAGAAATTATACATTTTTTTTAGATTAATGATAATGAGAATTTTAATTTATGTTTTGCATTATGTTTTGAAAGATTTGAAAGATACATGCAGAAGGACATCGCTCGTTGATGAAATAAGTAGATAAGCGATAAATAGCAATGAAAACAGAAATTAATATTTGTTTTAGATTAAAGATAATGACAATTGTAATGTATGTTTTGTATCATGTTTTGAAACACTACTTATATATTGCAAAAGAGCATTGTCTGTTGATGAGATAAATAAGTAAATAAATTAATGATAAACAGTAACAAATAAGTGACAAACATTTTCTATTGTCAATGAAATACTCACTGCGAAAACAGGTACCACGTCCATGTGGCTGTTGAGCATGATGGAAGGTTTCGCAGGCTCGGTCCCTACCCAGGTGAGAATGACGATGGGCTTGCCCTTGTAGTGTTCGTAGACCTTGACCGGCAGGTCGAGGGACTTGGCCTGTCTGCGGAGGAAGGCGACGCAGTCATCTGAAACAAAAAGAGTTGCAATGTTAAAGGCGAGTTACAGTTTTCGCTGACCGCTGGAACAGCGACCAGAAATTGGGTCGCAGCGACCAGATTACAACGACCGACGTAACGCGACGAATATCCGGCTCGACAAGTAGGTTAAGAAAATCGATCGATCCTCCGACACGCTCGCCACCGATCGGATTTACGCGTGAGAGCGTGGAAATAATTGCGTCTGATTTTCTCCGGAAGCGTTTACGGCAGCGTCGATGCAGGTGCGTAAGCGGCGTCCGTTCGCGACGTCCGCGACTTTCTCCGCACCGGCGAACGTTATCGCTCCTTCAACGAGCTACCGGCTCCGCGATAAAAACGAAATTTCGAAGATAACGCAAAGTTTCTCCACAAATGGTTATTCCTTTTTTTTCACTCGGTCTTTCACGAAGAGATCGCAGATGGTCGACTCCCATGTTTCTCAGCGGGGGAGTGACGCGCGTGGGCGTCGTCCGACAAGGCCGATAAAAAATTCGACGCGACAGTCCGCGGCGATTGTCAACGATCGACGATAATGTTTTCCAACGATCAATCGACGAGACAATATTGCAACAGTCGGCGCGAGAGCCTGGGCGGGGCTGACAATGGCTGGACAACGATAGCGTCTCCGACGCGGCGCGTCTCCGACTTTCGTCGCCTCCGTTTTTTTTTTTCTTCGCCGCGAACTCTCGCGACCGCAATATCAATTGTTTCGATAACGAAAAAGAACAGTTTTTTTTCTAAATACATCCGTGGCGAAAGGGTCGAACGCGACCTGCGAGAGATTCGTCGAATAACAGACCAAGGGACTTCGGATCAATTCGAGTTAACGAGGAAACGCGTAATTGAGCGACCCCCTTTTTCAGCGGCGTACGCGATTTATAGTGCACGCCGCGCTATCCTCCTTCGTCACCCGCGAACACCCGTGGATTCTGGGCCGACTATCTTCTCCGCTAGCACACCCGACTATCGCGGTCCAGCGATGAAGATAAAACGACGCCTCGGATAATATTTGTAACGTGTCGTTGCGCGTGCGACTTACCGTAGTTAACGTCCGGCTGCACCGAGGGGATGCGGAGATACTCGCGAAAATTCTCTACAGCTGTTTCGTCCAGCTGAGTCTGGGACGGCGAGGACATCGCGCGACGTTTTTTTTTGTGGTGGTAATGGTTTGTGTCGTGGTGGTAGTGGCTGCCTGCTGATCGCGTCGTGCCCTCTCGCCGGGTTACGCTCGACTATCCCGGCGGAGCCTCCGACCGTTCGCTTTATCCAATTGCCGTCGCTTATCGTACCCCCACTCCCCGTTACTCGACCAATAGACGAGCGTCGCTCTCGCAAGCGGGAAGCTCATTTACCGAATTTCGAACATCAATTTCTCGAGACTGTCGAGATATCGCGACATTTTACCTTTTATCGATGATTTTAGAGATTGTTTTTTCTTTTTTTTTTTTACGGTTTTTCGAAGGCTTGGACTTACGATGTTTTCTGAAGCTGGCCTTGGATGCGAGTTTGTCTCCTCCGGCAAATGGACCACGTGACCTTGGAACATTGTTTATTTTTTTTTCTGTTCTCTATGACAAGCGCCATTAAGCGTAGATTAGAACGGAGATAATTGACGTAAATTTTGCTGCACGTAACTGTCGCGTCATGTGTTAGAAATTGTGCGACAGAAACTTACCGTGGCGACGCAGTCGGGTGAGGAATAGGTCGATGCCGGTGCGCTTTATTGATTGAGCGTGGGTCGGCCTGCACACCGACGGAATTTTCCACTTACCCCATTGCTCGCTCGCCTTTATTACTGTATATAAGACACACATCCGTTACAATTTGTTAAAACCGCTGCTACGAGCGGATTTAATACTCTGTATGCAATCTCGCAGAAAGTCTCACCTCTCGACGAATATTTTGCATAATCATCCTCGACAGGCGACACGGATATCCAGGATGGTGGCGTCTTACTGTTGAATCAAAGTTCAATTTATTCGCTGTCGTGACAGATTGATACTTTTTTTTCATTCACCTGACAGCAATTTAATCAACGATAAGATAAAAGCTACTTACAATGGGACGTGTGATAAAAAAAACAACCCGCTCGGGTTATTTAATTCGTAAAATGTATTCCGATTTATTAAATTTCATATATGCCTAAATATGAGCTCTTTACACGTTGTTTTTTTTTCGTATTATAGTGTATCATAATAACGTTTGATATCGAAGAACTCGTTTACATTTATTAATTAGTAGTACGAATAATAATTATTATACAATATAACACATATGTAAGTGGTGTAAGATGGGCTATAATATCTAGGCACGTAACATTTATAGAACAGCGAATTGCAAATAAAAAATTATGTGATCTGGTGCTAGAGATTTGTTTTTTGTTTTCATCTTTTTCTTTCTTTTCAAATTTTTATTTATATATATATATGTATGTATATATATATTTATAATGGTAGCTATAGTCTGTTCTTATTTACAACACCGAAACGTTTATTCATACGGATTCCTTTATGCTTAACTCGTGTTTTTCTTTTCGTTATTATTATTATAATTATTATACTTATTATGATAAAGCTATTATAATTTTCCTATTTAAATGTCATTACACAGTTGCAGCAGGGACTATATATTGAGAAAAAATTGTACAACAGATCATACTTGGGACATAAGCGAAAAGCAATGCCGCACCATTGTTCGTTTTTGCCGAATACTTTGTAGGTATTTCAACGCATTTTCTTTTTTTTTTTTTGCTGTTGCTGTCGTTTATTATCTTAATCGCTTCGATAGAGACACCGGTTAATTGGATTTTAGTTATCTTCCTCATTTTTATCTACAAAAAACGTATTTACAAGAGTTAACATTGTCGAAACTCTTCAGCGTTATGCTAAAAAAAAACGAAAAAAAAGAAAGAAAAAACACGTTCGCTCGACAATTATCGTATCCCGAAATAATTAGAAAGATGTGAAAAAAAACTTATCGAGAGTATAAAAATGGCCGTACAGAAGATCGCAATTGCAAAGATTCTTGGGGAAAAACGGTGTTTGTTTTTGTTTTTTTCTTGTTGTTTATATGTAACTTGGCATGTCGGTTGCAGAAGGCGACGTTGTAATTTACGGGATTTATTTATGGCCTGTGCAGCATTCGGAAAGTTGATTAAAAACTCTTATCTGCGCTCGAAAGAGCGAGCTTACGAGTCGTCGTGAATGAAGATACCTCGAAGCGTCTCATACTCGTAACCATTGCGAAATCGTCGGGCCTCGCATTCGCCGTGAATGCTACGTCGATTATATGAGCAGTCTGTCGAAAATACATAAGCTTATCCCGAATAAAAAAAGGAAAAAAAAGGAATATCAATCTCGTATTCGTCGTAAAAAAAATAACTTGCACCGGCGGGGAGTAACTGAACAATGTAAAAAAAAAAACAAATAACGCTTAATTAAATACAATGGAAATATCGTTGCTTATAAAAATGGCCTGTATCCGCAAAGTAATTAATATTGATAAATTATTTACAACGAGTGTCGAGAAAACATTGCTATTATTTAACATCAAGTTAACGTTGATTCGTTCTATACGAAACTTTGTTGTGAGAGTAATGTCCGGTGACAAAACTTCGGTATTTTTTTTGCGTAACACATCGAGTGATACTCGGAGAGATTTTTTTCCTTCACCCGACGCCTGTTTCACGTTCGATATTCGACACCGTGTGCCCCGTTTGTTTCGTCTCTCACTCTCTGTTAAATAACTTCGATACAATTATTATTATTATTTTCTTTATATAAACGAATGTGGAGACGGACAAATGTGCATCAGAATAACATGCCGGAATATATATACGCAAATCTGTTGATATCCTGCATCGATGTATTATAGTAGTCGGTTAACTGTTAATTGAACGTTCAGCGTTAGTGTTTTTTTTTTAGAAGTTAAAATATTATTATATTCGACAACAATGGGATGAAATCGACGAAGCTCGATCTTTCGCTTTGTTGCTTGTTGTTGTTTTGTATTTTTTTTAGTACCTGCGACAATGCGCAATCTTATAGCCGTTGTTCGTATACGATCGATACAATAATTTTCCGCAGCTGAAGCTTGTGACCAGTCAAATGCTCTTCTATCTTTAAGTAGCGACTATTGTAATTTTTTGTTAATTTCTTTTTTGTTTTTGTTTTTTTTTTCTAAATCTACTAGTATTTTTCCGTGTTTACACAGTTGTGACCGCTTTCGCAACGACCACCGAATATTCGAATGACTCTAATGCTATTTTTTTCCTTCCTTCCTATTAACGTCTCGAATCGACGAAGCAGTCGAAGCTCTCTCCACGTTACTTCGAAAAGGCATTTTGAGAGTTTATTTTTTTTTTTTTTCTTCGTGTTTCTACGATTCGAGACGCGGGTTAATAATAGATTCGTGGGTTTATCGACAAATTCGTAACAGTTAACTAAACTTAATTATTTACAACATTTACAATTTTTGTTTTCTTTTTTTTTAATATCCTACGAAGCTTTCACGTTTACTAATCGAAAAATCTATCTAGTTAATACAACCATTATGCACTGGGTGACATAGTTTTTATGTCTAGCATCTTGTGACGCTTATCGTGTACTTTAATCATGTATGTGTGATTTCCTGTGTGTGAGAGAGAGAGTGTGAGTGTTTGTTAGTTTTCAGATCAAACCTCCCCACACTTAACTGTGTGGAGCATAGTTAATTGGAATCTGGAATCGTTGAAGAAACATAATTTGACCGTCGGAAAACCGTCTGGTGCACAGAAATAGATGAGAGAGCGATTATTATTTATTCCATTTTTTGTTTTGTTTTCTTTTTTCAGTTTAGTTCGGGGAAAGTGTCCGCGTGCTCTTTTCAATCTTTCGAAATGTTGCCTACAAATTCTCCTGCCACGCTGATTATCGCAGTTCGCTTTGAAGGTTTTTTTTTTCTTAATTTATTGTTTCCTTTTCATTTTTTTTTGTCTCGCTGCTAATCGAGTTTTGTACTTGCACGAGTATTGAGTTACGCGTTCTACGTAACCCCGGTTTACGCTCGAAAATATTTTTTCTCGTTTTCTCGGTTTTTATCTGAAAAAGTTTCTCGAGCAATAAACTCACCACGTCGTTCGCCTATCGACTACGCGCTACGAAAATCGATATAACAGCTACCGAACCACGTTGCGTTGTATTTTATTTTGTTTCGTAAATAATGATTTACGCACGCGGCGAACGAATCTGAGTTATTCGCTCCGAGGATTTTTTTGTTTACGATTCAGCTTATCGTAACGAAAGTACGAAGAAACAATTCGTCCGTCGTCAATTTGCTGTGTTAAATTTTAGGTACACGTTGAAGCGGCAAGTCTTAGAGAAAAAAAAGAAAAAGAAAAAGGAATGAGAAAAAAAAGAAAATGCTCAGTCTATAACGATCGAGCGTCGAAAAATTCGTACAAAAGTGTGTCGGTTCAAACGTTCTGCGAAATACCTTTGCACACAATTTGTGTGTGAAATCATCGGGACCCTCGGCGGACCGAGTCCTCGTGTCGCGTGAAACGACCAAGATTCCAAGTGTATAAATATATATATATATATATATATAATAATAATAAGTCGACAAGTCGATTTGAATTCCATACGCTAATACCGTAATTCCGCGAGTTGTGCGGCGTGCTCATCGAAAACTAAAGCTTTCTCTATTCGATCGAAACCCCCCAAAGACGAAAAAAATGCAATCAACATGTACCATTTTATTATTAAACTAATCGTTGGGAGAATTTTACAATGAAATAGAAAATATAGAGAGTTCTCTCGGGCACGTCCGCTCCTCACCGTTTCTGTGTTAATGTTTTGGTTTCTTTTCTTCATTTTCTTTTGTTTCCCCCCTCTTTCTTGTCTTTGAGCGAATGCAATGCAGAGCACAACGGCGCGAGAGCGCCCAACTTTTTTCCGTCCTTTTTTTTCTCTTATCGCATATAATTCCTTCAATAATTCTACATATCGAATCTACAATGAACTACCGTTAAATATATAATTTGATGGGATTATTATGCATATATGCAAGGGGGGCGGGTATAATATTTACACGTAGGATGTTAGAAAACTCAAAGGTGCGAACGCTAAAACCGTTGTACGTAAATCAATGACGTAATCGATTTAAAAAAAAACGACAACTGTTTGTCGTTTTTTTTCCTTTCGTTTCATTGGAGATCAAAACCAATCGACAATCGTTCGATCGCGCGCGCGCGGAGCTCAACGACCCCAGTTCGTCATTATTCTCCTATTTCTTTATCAAAAAGTCGGAACTAATGCTATAGTTGTAACACATCAGAGATGAGAGACGGGAAGGAAAGGGGGGGGGGGGATTTTTGGAGGCACCATTCTCGTGGTATAAAAATTGAGTATGTCGCGTGACGAACTTTTGTGGATGGGTAGGAGGCTCTCGATAGACTCTGGGCTCAGAACGGGCTCCGAAAATATCCAATTTGTCAGAAGCACAGTCCTATTAAAAAATAAAGAAAAAGAAAAAAAATCGAAGGAGCATCGAAACAACATCGTAGGCCGCACGAAAAACCGAAGAACAATTCGCGTAACACTTGTACAACCGAAGGGACAACGGAACGATTCGATTCCCGCGAAGAATTAATCGGACATTCTCACAGCGAGAAAGTTTCTTTCCTCCCGTTAGGAACGTGGCGGTCTCCGCGCGCTCTGTATAAGTTACGCGCCCTATCATTGTCATATATGTATAATCCACGTTTTTCTCTTTTTCGCCCAACGAGAGAAAGTCCGATTATTTGTTTTGTTCTCGTCTTTTTCTCCTCTCTTCTCTTCTTCAGTGAGCGTAACGTTAGAAACTTTGCAACAATACTACCGTCGACGTCAGTTACTACGATCTCGGCGCTTGATGGCTGAAGTACGGCTTCGGTGGCTGCGGCGCGGCGGTGAATATTTGGCCGCCGGACGGCGGCGTGGTAGGTGGAAATCCTCTCGGTGCCGGTACCGGCGACGGTGCCGTGATCGGCGGCGCCGTCGTCGTGGCGAACTGAGGCGGATAAGGATTCGAGCCTGGCGGCGCTTGCGGCACGAGGAACTGCGGCGAAGTCGGAGGTGGGGTCGTTTTCGTGACGGACGGCGATGGTAGAGTTCCGACAGGATATATCGGCGGCGGCAGCGCCTGAGGTATCACGAAGCTCTGGTACGGCGCGGGCATCGTCTTCGGTTGAAATTGCGGGTAATGGATCGGTGCTGAGCCCGGAGGCGGTATGTACGGCTGCGGCGGCAACTGCGGCAAGGGGTACGCTACCGTGACTCCCGGTATCACTGCCTGCGGCGGCGAACCGGCCATTCGAGCCTTCAGTATCGCCTCGGCGGTCAGACCTGAGATATACGTAGAAAAAAAATTGTTTAATGGACATCGAGATTTTAAAAATACAGATTTCCTTTTTCTTTCATTGGAACTAAGGAAATTTATTTTTTCCTTTATTTATTAAAGTTAGTTATTTTAATAACTACAGGAAAGTTATTTTAATAAGATTCATACATTTTCCTTATAAGGACATTCCTTGCGTGCAACACGGGCGGAAAATCGCTTATTATCAGAGATGCGCCGCGGTGATAGTTTTTTATAAGCGTCAATTGACCGGGATTTTTTTTACGGTCACAAATTCGGTCAACTTTTTTAACAATCTCGGTTGATTCCAAACGAATTTTTCCTCCCTCGTTCATTTCGTAATCATTCGTATTTACATCTTTGTTATCAATTGATTCATCAATGGAACAATATTATTAAATGAATACAGCATTCTTTGTCTGATTAGCGAAATTGGTACTTTGTTAATTGTAAGGCACAGTGCGGTCATTGACATTCACGTGGCAGTCACTTGACAAAAAAAAAATGACCGGTCATAAAGTCTGCGCCCACCTTACGTATTATTGACGAATGATCGTTATTAACCTGTGCGCATGCGCAGTACTACTCCACTATTCCTTTGGAAGTAATGGTCATTGGGCAATATGACGATTTTGCGACGCAAGGAATGTGGTTATTTTAACGAAGTTGTAAAAAAAGTATCGTACGCTATAAGGGTGGGAGCGGATTTTCACCTCGTGTGATTTCTGGCTCCGCTTCGTCCGGGCAGCAAACTTCGCACTCGGCGAAAATCGCGCACTTCCCTCCCTTATAGCATTATATATATGGTGTAATATTACTCTGTAATTATTTGGTATTTATGAATCGGGACAATCGACGATCGTCGACGTACCTTGCTTTCGCGCCCTCTCCTCCTCGTCGTCGCTGAGAAACAGTCCGAACTCGCGTTTCAGTCTTTCGGTGAGGTTCTCGCGTTGTCGTTCGACGAGGGTCGGAGCGGCGGACCATCCGATGGTTCCCTCCTCACCACCTGCGGGTACACTGATTCTTAGCCTTTCAAACCAGCCTCTTTTTTAAGCGTGGCCACGAGACAGATTGTAAAAAAATTTGACGGGCATTTCGATTCGGCAATTTATTGGCGATCGAAATTGCCGCTCTATCGTGATCACTCACCTTTCCGTTCGTCGCCCTCGGCACCGGCGAAAAGCGGAAGCGTCGTCAAACCGGGCAGATCAAGGGAGACCTTGGAACTCTCCTCGTCTGAGCTGAGCGATGATGTTCCGCTGCTCGCACTGTCCGATCTTCCGCGCGCCGTTCCCTTATCCGACGACGAGGGGTCGCTCGACGGCTCGGGCTCCGGCGGGGTGCCCGTCGATTGTTGCTTTCGTTTTCGGTACTCTGATATCGAGAGCTGAAAAAAAATCATGACCGTTGCATTTTTTTTTTGCATCCGCAACGATCGCGCCTACGTAAAAATCTAGTTGGACACTTTACAATTTAAACACCGTGCGCCATGCGTCGATAATGAAAAAAATTACGATTTTTTTTTATCGATAGAATCAATTTATCGATAATGAAAAAAAATTACAATTTTTTTATCAATAGAATCAATTAATCTATAATGAAGAAAAATTACAATTTTTTTATCGATAGAATCAATTAATCAATAATGAAAAAAATTACCATTTTTTTTTATTGATCGAATCATTAAATCAATAATGAAAACAAATGATAATTTTTTCTTTACTCGATAGAATCAATTGATCTATCATGCATAAACTATATACATTTTTTAGCGGAACGAAGGTGTTGGTGTGAAAGAAAGTGATCGAGACTATCTCTCGGCAAGACGCATGCTGTGTTCGGGTAGTAAACTAAAAAAAACCGCTAAATAAAAAAAGCAGCCCACCCTAGGCGGGCTCTCTACCACATTCCTACCGTTCTAACCTTGCGCTTGACTGGCGTCGGAGCTTCCTGTTTCAGTGGAGGCGGAGCCGGCATGTCGTTCGGTGTGACCGTTCTAGGATCCTTCAGCCTTCGAATTTCCGGTGGTGTTATTTCGCCGTCTTTCGGCGCGCTTTCCTCCGTCGGTTTGTCGTTCGCGGTACCGAGCTCGTTCGCATCGGGCGCGCGCTCCGGCGAACTTTCCTCGACCCTCTCGGCGATGGGCGGTGGATTGACGCTCTCCTTAAGATCCGTCGTGTTGGTCAGCTTCGGTTCCGCGTCGTCGTCGATATTCGCCTCCAGCAGTTCCCTCAGCGCCGTCGCCAGTTCGGTTTTCTTCTCGCCGTTCTCCGAAACGTCGCAGGACTCCAGCTCTATCGTCGACTCGATTATCGCCGCTTCAACCAGATCGAGCTGTTTCTTCGACATTCCCGTTGACTCGGGTTTCTTCCTAATGCGCTCGCTGAGCGGCGGTATGGAGTGAAATATCTTGGGCGGCTCCTCGACAGCTTGCTCGACGTCCACGCTCGACGAGACCGACTCGAACATCGATTCCTCCGACGAGGCTATCGAGGATGTTTTGTTCGCTTCAGGTTTGACCTGTTGCGGCTCCGGGCTCATCGACGATTTGACACCACCGTCAACAACGTCCACCGAAGACCCCGAAGCGACCTCCTTGTTCTCCGGTTTGCTCTCGAATTCCTTGAAAACTCGTTCCTCAATCGCCTCCTTGAAAGATACGATTTTTTCAGACGGTTCGTTGTACTTTGGATCCTCGATGTCACGATCCTCCGACTCAGAGTCCTCTTTTGAGCTCTCCATGAGACCCTCTATGCCGTCCATGCTCTTGTCTCTCTCCAAGCTCGTCTCAATCTTCTCCTTGTAATCGTTGCCATCGTCGCCGGTTATTTTCTTCATTTGCGCCTCGACGTCGAACTCGTCGATCCATGCGTTGTCGTCGCTCCTGGCCTCCTGGCTTTTCTCGTAGGCCGGGGATCGACGATCGTCCTCGGAACGCTCGTTTTCGCTCGCTATGGACACAATCTCGGCTATGCTGCCGCCGAATTCGAGCCTCATTTCGGCGACTCGCTGCTTCAGCTCGGCGTCCGACTCCATCGCGGCTATCGGGGAGCTGAGATCCTCCAGTTCCGTGTCCGGCTCGTTCTGATCGACTATCTCGACGGTGCCTTTCTCGATCTCCGGCGAGCGAGGTTCTCTTCTTATCAGAGGCTTTCTCTTGACGCTCGTCGCGAACGAGTGAGAGTTTTCCGTTTTCACGTCGTCGATCTCGTGTTCCCGCTTGAGAGACGGTTTCGTCTCGGTCTTCAAGATCGAGGGTTTAGCTTCGATAGGGGAATCCGTCTCCATCGGTTCTGCCTTGAATTCATCTTTCGCTTCTGGTTTAGTCACGTCGGGCTCGATCTTTACCGACAACAAGGCGGGCTTTGCCTCCGGTGTTTCCGTGTCGTTCTCGGTCTTGACGATCGACGATTCGACGACGCTCGTCGCTATTCTCGACTTCGCTTTTCTCTCGAAAATCTCCGATTCCGAATTCGTCTCCTCCTTTATCGTCTCGGACTCGTAGTCCATTCGCGTTCTTCCTTCCAGCGACAGGGGCGACTGGGGCTGTTCCGTGAAATCATGCTGAAAAAAGTAAACAAAAATAAGCTATTATTGTCGCTCTGTGTTTGTGCGATGTTCATAATGTAAATCCTGGGACACGAGACATTTTTCGTCTTCATAATGGCGAGCAAAAAAATGAGAGCGTATTGCATTAGTGAAACGAGTGCTATATTTTTTGAAACGTGCATAGAAACTTTTACGCACCTATTGATTATAGTGGATGCTGATTTGTATGACGGCATTTGTGTTTTTGTTAATTTTCGAAAAGGTCCGTATTCGTTCAGTGTTTTCAAAATATCGCCCGTCTATGCGTTGCACCGTTCGCACGTCGTTTTTTTTCTCCGCAGCATTCAGTAGTTTCTCGCGAAAGCATATAATGTTCTGACTATAACAATTTGTAGTCGAATACATTGTGGCTACGACGAACAGTACTTCCACTTCTAAGCAAACGCATAATGTTCTGACGATGAAGAAAAAAAAAAAAAAAAAAATGAATTCTTGGCGAGGCTCGACGAGGGGAAGAACGGCTGATCGTGCGCTCTCTTGATAATGTTTTACGAAAGTATGTTATTTTTCGTCTTCAAATTTCCATTTTCCGCACCTTTAATACACTTGATTTTTGTCAGATTTTCATACCATCAGGAAGTATACAAATTCTCACTGAATCTCACTTTTTCGCTGGGTGAATGTACATGTCAAGCATCCTCAATTTTTTTTTCTAGCTTATTAAATCTACTCTAATACAAATAATCATCCACTAAAATTAATCGATGCGTAAAAATTTGTATAAACGACTTTAAAAATGTAGCAATCAACCGAAGCAGCGCATCGATGCATAGGGTAAACCGGCCAATGAATGGACAGTTGTTAAGCAGACGAAAAAGCCAATAAATAGATGTTTTTTATGCACGTACTCTTATGGAAAGTGTCCATTCATTGGCCTGGTCTATTCATTGGCCCTGTACATTCATTGGCGGGTTTACCCTACACGGTTTGAAAAAAAATCTAGTGTTCCTGGGATTACCGACGACAGGAAAATGATTTTACCTCGTTGTTGCAGAGAGTAGAATTGGCGTTGGTAACATCGGGAACGAGTAGAGTGGGTGTGGTGGGCGGCGTGTAATTGTCCGATGAGAGGCTCTCCCTGGCGATTCTCCTCTTCTTCGGTGGTGCAGCGACGACTTCGTTGGGTGGGCTCTCGGGTCTGCTGTTCGGTGAGTCGCACTCCTCGGATATGGCCTGGCGTAGCCAGCGTTTCTTCGCCGACCCCGACGACACGGGGCACCCGGCATTGTTGGTAACGGTTTGCTTTCGCTGCGGCGGGGAGTCGATGATGCCCGACACGGAATTAGCGGCCTGCACGAGTGTGGCGAGTCCCTTGGCGGCGTAGCTCTGCGTGAGAAACTCCGGGGACGGATCTGTCGGCGACAAAAAGTCGGTAGGTCTCGAGTTCGTCGCGCACACGTTTCCAGAGGTCTGCGCGTTTGACGTCGGCGACGAAACGCGTGCGGTCTGCATGTAATTCTGCGGCGGATCTGGCGACTCCTTGAGCCACTCGTGCATGAGTACTTTTTTGGTCTTCGGAAATTTGAAACCCGGTGCGAGTGGTCCGACGGCCGCGGCGACGAGCAGACACGCCGACGAGAGCGGGGTGGACGGAGTTGAGCTCTGCGAGCTGCTGCTCGCGCCGCTGTCGCAGGTCGGGCTCTTGTTAGGAGCGGTTTGCTGCAAGGGCGGCGAGATCGGTCCGGGAACCGAGGAGTTCGCAAGAGCGAGGAGAAGTCCCGCAGCCGTGGGTATTCCCTGATTGGCCGAATCCCTCGCGACCGAGTCGTCGTCGTCGTCCTTGGTCGGCGTGTGAAGACGATGAGGCGAATAGAGCGCGTCCCTGTTCGGCAGACACATCTGACTCGACGACGGCGGTGATTGCATCGAAACGCTCTCCTCGCCGGACGACAAGTCCGAATCGGCGGAATTCAATCGCGTCCTCCTTGAGCTGCTTTGCGAATGAGAACTGCTTGTAGTCCGCGCTCGACCCTTCCTCCTCTTCCGGCGTATCGGCCTCTCGACGCTGTGCTGCTTCGACTTCGCCGTGTTGCCCGGCGTGCTGTCTCGATCGTCGTTGTCGCTGTGAGCTCCACCGGATTCCTTTCGCTGGGCCGTTCTCGCTTTCACCTCCTGCTTCCTCTGTTCGGCTTTCTCCAACCTCTCGAAGGCCTTCATTATAGCCTCCATCTTGCGCTCTTCGCGGGTCATCTTCTTCTTGTCCTTCTTGGATTCTTGAGCCGTAGCCGGAGGAGTCGCCGCGACGGTCGGTGGTGAGATCTGTTGCGGCTGAGGCTGCGCAGGTTGCGGCGCTTGCTGGGGTGGCTGTTGCTGCTGCTGTTGCGGTTGTTGTTGTTGCTGTTGCTGCTGCGGCGGTGGCTGCTGTTGTTGCTGCTGCTGGGGTTGCTGTTGTTGCTGCTGCTGTTGAAGCTGAGGAATCTGCGGCGTCGTTCGCAACGGCGACGGTTGTCGGGGCTGCGGAACTGGCGACGGTTCCTTCTTCGGCGAGGGACGCGTGACCGTGGCCGTCGGGATCGACGCACTCGCGACGACCGTCGCGGCGCGGCGAGGCTGCACCGTCGGCACTGGAACGGTCGTCGAGCTCGGCGCGATGGCTTGCGTGACGCTCGTGCTCGAGACCGCCGAGAGCGAGTCGCTGTCCTCGCAGACTGTGTTCCTGCGACCTCGCCGCCTTCTCTCGCGACCGTCGGCGTTCTCCGCCAGGGCGCCGTTGCTTCCTCGTCGCGCGTTCAACTGTCCGACCGTAGCGATCTGGCACATACGCGGATTGTTGCACGCGCAGACCAGGGGTAAGATCGACGAGTTTGGGTTCGGCGAGAGCATCAGATCGTGCTGCTCGTGACGAATCGTTATCTCGGCGTTCTTCTCGATGGCGGTGCTCGTTACTATGTAGAGATGAAGCGTTCCCTTCTCGATGCAGTGCTTCACCTCGGCGTTCGGCTTGCAGCTGCGGCGGACGAAACGCGCGTCGTTGCCGTACGTTCGGGTGTCGACGCACACCTCGGTGCCGTCGCGCGGCAGACGGTAAAAAAATACGAAGGGACCGGGACGCTGGGCGTGCTGACGACCCTGCGGATGCGACGGCCTGTGCTGCGTGCTCAGCATGTACTTTCCTCGTAACTCGAGCACCGGGGTACTCGGTGGAAGATACATCGTCGCTACCAGGTACTGCGGACAGAAAGAAATTTAACAAAATTAAATCGGTGATGGAGATTGTTGTTTCGAATGGAATAGAGGAGCGCCGCACATCGAAAAAAGTTTCTCGTGTCCGTTCTGCCTCGCTGTGACCCTGACGAAAATTTAGACAACTATTTATGCTGATATCAACTTTTAATTTCAATGGAAAAACAATAATACGTTTTGTGTCTTCAGTATTTGTTACCGTCGTAAAAAAAAAGCTCATGTACGTTTTGCAACGCTCTGACTCTGACGAGAGTACAGAGAAATATTTCTACAGATGTTAACTTTTCATTTCAATGGAAGATAAATAAGAATAAAAAAACACTTTTTGTCTTAAATATTTTTTGACGAGATTCGAGAATAATCTGACGAGAGTTCTGAGAAATAGTTCTACATTTAACTTTTCATTGTAATGTAAAATACAAATAAAGAAAAATAAAAATCAAGTAACACGTTTTGTCTTAAATATTTGTTGCCGCCGTAACAAAAAAAAAAATTAAAAATCGTCCGACGGAAACGACTTACCCTCAGATTGTTGCTGTGAACATTGAGCCTGCACTTTCCGGTAGCGGCGACGTTCATATTTCCCTGTCTCAGATCGCTGTGCGTCCCGTTTACCTTTATGCTCGATATTCTCGCTCTCAGTTCGGGACTGTAGTGATTCGTGACGGCCTCCTCGTATCTCTCGATCCACTGTCTTAGCGGTGCCATGTTCGAGCCCCAAGCGTCCTGAGTCTCCTCTTCCCGATCGTCCAGGCTCATTCTTCTCTTGGCTTTTCGCTTGCCCGGGCCTCGCTTCGCCGTTTCCTTCTTTCGCACCGCGCTCGTCTGACGCGGATGCTGCTCGCGTCTCTGTCTCTTCGCGACGTTGTTGTTGTTGTTATTGTTATTGTTGCTATTGTTGTTGTTCAATCTTCGCAACTGCGGAGGAGGATCGGATTTCCTTCGAGCCACTTGTTGCGGCTGTTGTTGTTGTTGTTGTTGCTGTTGTTGCTGTTGTTGTTGCTGCGCCTGCTGTTGCTGTTGCTGTTGTTGTTGCTGTTGTTGTTGTTGTTGTTGTTGTTGCGCTTGCTGCTGTTGTTGCTGTTGCTGTTGCTGTTGCTGTTGCTGCTGCTGCTGCTGCTGCTGCTGTTGCTGCTGTTGCTGCTGCTGCTGCTGCTGCTGCTGCTGCTGCTGTTGCTGCTGCTGCTGTTGTTGCTGTTGCTGTTGCTGCACCTGCGCCTGTTGTTGCGCCTGTACCTGTTGTTGCTGCTGCTGAATCGTGCGCTTCTTCGTTGCAGCGTTGACACCGACGTCGGTGTCCGCCGAACTCGTCGACGACGTCTCCGACGACGTGTCCGAGTTCAGAAGCTCCTCGCGCTTTCGCATCTGCAACGCTCGGGCCCGCTGCCGGTCGACCCGACGTGGCCGACAAATCTCGCAAAGATACTCGTCCGGAATGTTTGAGCGATCTATGCCCATGCAGTCGACATGCTGCCACACACTGCGTCGAAAGAATAAGAAAAATCAGTTAAATTTAGTGTCGCAGTGATTTTTGGGAAATTAGCTCATGGAAGAAAATATTGCATTGATATTTTTACTCACAGGCAGCGATCGCAGCAAATCATGTATCCGTCGTCGTGCTCGAAGTCGCTGAAAATAAATAATAACAATGAGTCAGGATTTTTTGTTTATTTATTTTATATTTATTGTAAAAAAGATTTAGATTTATTTAACACGAAAAATATCACGATTTATTTAGTACAAAAAAGATTACGCCTTATTTATTATGATAAAGATTACGATTTGTTTAGTATAAAAAAGACGATTTATTTATATAAATAAGATTGCGACTTATTTATTATAAAAAAGATTACGATTTATTTATTGGCAAAAGTGTAATAACGAATGGTGAAGTAAACTTACCATATGCATCGGGTAATGCTGTCCTCGTCGTCACCCTCGCCTTCCGGCGCGGTTTCCGTTTCCTCACCCTCGGGCTCGGCTTCTCGTCCCGCCTCGCTGCTGATCGCACTCGCCGCGTCATCGGCCGCGTTGCTCGCGCTCACAACTTCGAAAGTGAACAATTAAAATACATTGAAAATTTTTTTTAATTATAAAATTTATTGAAAGAATATTTCAGTCGAACGAGGGATACGAAAATGCCGAAACTGGACGAGCGAGATCAAACTTACCTTGGCTGTAAATAAAAGGATGCTGGAGAGTGACGGTCGACGCACCGGCCCCGTTGACCGGTTGCTGCTTCGGGTGCGGAGGCGGCGAGGCCGGAGGCGGTGTTCTCGGAGGCGGTGCACCGTAGTTGTGGTCTTGGAGGACAAACTGGAGACACTACAATTAGACGAGGGATTTGTTTCAAACCATGCAAAATCACACGGTCGCGAGAGCGGTCAACGCTCGCGACAACTTTTCAAGATAATCGATGAACCATCGAGAATCCCAAAATAGGGGTTGAGAATTTTTTTTTTTTTAACAATGAATGTGCTAATTTGAAGAGTGAATATTAATGGGCTTGTGGAGTAAACAAACGAGTGTTCTCGAAATGGGAGTTCAGGTAAAAAAAAAAAAAAAAGTTCGAAAAGTAAAAATTCTCCTCATCTTATCCGTCCCTATCAACGAAATTACCTCGTAAGGTAGCGGCATTCTTCGCACGGGTGATTGAGGCCTTTGAGACTGGGACTCTTCCTCCTTGGATGTATGAGACTCGTTTTCGATCCTGCATTTAAAAAATCCATTAATACAAACATCCCAAAAAAAATTCCATTACATCAAGACACAAAAATGATGTCAGTTATTTTGGATTTTGTGGTGTAAAATGAGCTTACTTGGCCTCCATATCGCGTCGTGTTTCCGCGGTCGTAACAGGCAGCATAGTTTTGATCTGTCCAGGCTGGCTCCTCGGCTGTTGCGCGTACTGCGGTGTCATGATCAATTGTTTCTGCTGTATGCTCTGCTGCTGTATCTTGACCGGTTGATTCTTGTGAGCGAGCATGTTCGACGCGCCGGGCGTCTGCTGTGGCATCAGAGTCCTTATGCTCGGTTTGTGACCGCCCTGCTGATTGGCCGGTTGGCTCTTCAGAGCGCTCATGTTCGTGTTCAACGACGTCTTTATACCGGTCACCTTTTGTTGCGCGTTGTTTCGCTGTAACGCAGGCTTCTGAGCGGGAATAGTTTTTATGCACCCCGGTTGTTTCTGGGGCATCGGCGGACAAGCAGCGACGGCGTTCGTTTGATGATGTTGCTGTTGACCTTGGAAAAAATTCACCTGCTGCTGTTGCTGAGGAGATTGAATCTGCTGATTGGCCTGAATGATCTTGACCGGCTGGGCGTTGGCGGCGCGATTCGTCGGGCTCTGAACGACCCCCTGAGGATTCGCTTGTTTCACGACGTTCGTCGCTTTCTGCTGTTTAACGCCTCCGGAATGAATAACCTGCGACTGAATCTTCGTGGTTCCGACCCTCATCACCATTCCCTGCTGCTGCTGGCTCTGCTGTTGAGTCTGCTGAATGAGCTGAACTTTCCCGCCGACCATGGTCTGCGACCTCTGATTTCCCATTATCCCCGGTACGGTTCCAATTTTCTGTTGACCTCCAGCGATGACGCCGAGCGGAGCTCCCCTCTGCACCGGCATCGTCTGAGACTTCTGCAAAGTCGGCATCGCGCCCTGAGCTCTCGACTGCTGACCGATCGCCGCTCCGCTAGCGACGATTTTCTGAACCGGCTGTTGATTCTGCACGGTTACCTGATGAATCTGTTGGTTGTTCTTCTGCACTCCGGCGGTCGCCGGAGCGATCAGGGGTTTCTGTACGTTGTTCATAACAGCCGCGTGCTGCTGCTGATGTCTCTGGACGGCCAGCGTCTTTTGAGGCATAACAGGCAGCTTGTGCTGCATCACTTGAGCCTGATTGATCTGCTGTACTTGCGGCTGTGCCTGATGAGCCTTGCTGTTCGGATTGTTTCCGGCGTTTCCGACCATCTTCTGATTGGCGAATCCTTGCTGCTGCGCCTGACTCGATCCCTTGACAGCGGCGTTCTGTCCGACGGTTTTTTGGACTATGGGTTGCTGAACCCGCTGCATACTCGCGTTGTTCAACACCTGATTTATCGTTATCTGCTGCGTCTGGCATTGGCCGACGCTCGTCAGAGAGGCCTGCGACTGTTGCTGTTGCTGGTTCTTCGACATCGATTGAATCCTCGAGACCGGCGTTCTGTGCACCTGACTGTTCATGGTCGCGATGGTTTTGACCTTCTGAAAATTCACCGTCTGCTGGCTCAGGCTACCCGTCACCGGTACGCCCGGCGCCTTGACCTGTATCCTGTGGATATTCTGCAGATTGCCGATCGCGTTTATCGGTTTTATTCCCGCCAGGCTGTTGACCATGTGCTGCACCGGAAGCTGCAATTTCTGGTGTACCGGCGAGTGAGGAACGGCCGTCAGGGTCGCCATCGGTGTCTGCTGTTGGTTCTGTTTGTTCGTCTCGTGCGTCGTCGACGGTATCTTCGCCGGTTGATTGGAATTCTGCGTGGAAACCGCCGCCGCCTGAGCCTGAGGAAGACCCGAAGTGGCGACGCTGTTCGCGGTCATGGCTGCCTTTATCGTCGGATGAGGAAGATTCGCCGGTGTCATAGCGGTCGCCGGATTCGACAGTGTGGCGATGTTCGCCGTGACGCTGCTGCTTGCTTGTAGGCTCGGCGTAGAGTTTTGCTGATGCGGATGACTCGTCGGCAGCGGCAATTTCTGCGACACGACTCGAGTGGTCAGCGCCTGGGTCGTGCTGGTCTGCGATCCGACGATCCTCGGTGGGTCCCTGCCGGCGGCTCTGCCGACCGGATAGACGACCGTGGCTTGCTGGCCGAGCTTCGACGGACCGCACACCGCGCTGCTCGTCGCTGTCGCCACCAGGTTGCTCGTCACCACGACGGTGTTTTTCGTTATTTGCGATGAGGCCAGCAAGCGTGGCTGCTGGCCGTTGTTCCCCGGATAGACGGCCGGTGTCTTGACGCACAGGCCCGTCAAGCTCGGTGGTTGACTCGACGCGTCACGTGCCGTCTGGTGAACCGACGACGTCGACGACGACGACGACGACGATGACGGCGAGAACGACGACAGCGACGAACAGTCCGTCGTCGAGATCGATCTGGCGCCGCCGCTCGTCGTTCCTATAACATTCTTATCGCGCTCCTCGACGTTCTCTAGTTGCAGAACGAAACTCATCGTTGTCGTTTCGGGCTTGGCGACGACGTAGTCGATACTGTTGTTGCATACGACGACGAGACCGTCGCTCGGTACGGTGGCATCGCTGATTTTTTCGGCCAACGAGGACGACGGCACCAGGACGGCTATTCCCGTAGGGGCCGCGCTCGACGCGGACGCGGGTCCACCCGGTGGGCCGGGTACCGTGGATTTCTTCTCCTCGGACACACCGCCGCCCGGTCCATCGGCCCCCGTTAACTTTATCACCGACGGGGTCGACGTCTTGAATGCCTTGACGGTAACGTTCGATGATTAATTTCAACGTTTCGATCCGCCCGGGGGAACACTCGAGGGTGAGGGCTCCCTGTGAAACTTGCTATCCCTCAACGGCGGCACGCGCTCCAGCGATGCCGAGGGTAATCCGCTCGAGTTATTTGAGAACTTTCGACCATAGACTGGAAACAGAAAAAAACGGGAATAATTAGTCATCGGTTCAGTGGTTTTGTTTGCAGGTTTCGTTATCGCTAAATTATTGTTTTTTGGGTATAGGTATGGGTTTAGGTATGGGTTTAGGTATGGGTTTAGGTATGGGTTTAGGTATGGGTTTAGGTAGATTTAGGTATGGGTTTAGGTATGGGTTTAGGTATAGGTTTAGGTACGGGTTTAGGTACGGGTTTAGATACGAGTTTAGGTACGGGTTTAGGTACGGGTTTAGGTATGGGTTTAGGTATGGGTTTAGGTATGGGTTTAGATACGAGTTTAGGTACGGGTTTAGGTATGGATTTGGCTTTAGGTTTGGGTTTAGGTTTAGGTTTGGGTTTGGGTTTATGTTTATTTTTGGGTTTAGGTTTGGGTTTAGGTTTAGGTTTGGGTTTGGGTTTAGGTTTGGGTATAGGTTTGGGTTTAGGTTTGGGTTTAGGTTTGGGTTTAGGTTTGGGTTTAGCATAGAGCAAATTGATACCCAACCATCCATGGTACAAGTAATTATCGTTCCGCACCCCGTTTACTTTCCACGTCACTTCTCGACAGAAAGATTGGTCTGGCAAGTAGTTTTTTTTTCATTTGTTCTTGCTTCAAGCCGAACCTACGAGCGAGTTGCGATATTCGAGAGTGGAGAGGAGAGGAAAAGGCGGAAGAGTTTACACGAGCCCATATACCAACGAATCGCTCGAGGGAATCGACTGCCATAGAGAACCGCTTTCACGGAGAGTTCGAGAACTCTGTGTACACACAGTGGTAGCTCGTCGGAGTTACGGCTTATCAATGCATCGCGTTCCGAATAATTCTCGCGTGATTGCGTTGAAAAACAATTCGGCGAGTATTTTGTCCGACGATCAATCGCAGTAGCGGGACATTTTTTAGAGTTTTTGCGGCGGACCAAGTCGGACGATAACATCCGGCTGACGAAAACGAATGTTGTGGCTTCGCGCCGTCGCCTCGGCGGTCCCGACGGGGAAAGGGCTTCGCGCCGGCTGGACCAATAACATCGTCACCGCATGCAAACGGGCGAACAGTCGCGCTAATACGAGATTTCTCCACGACTCCGTGAAACTTCCGAGAAACGGATAAATCTCCGTGGTCCGGAGAGGCTCGCGTGTCGGGGCGGTCGGAAATTCGCCGCAGCCTTGGGACGAATATAAACCTCAGACGGGCGTTGAGAGGCCCACCGACGACACACTCGGCCGACTCGGGAGCTCGGATAATACGTCGAGATGGCATCTCGACGTCGATAAGGACACGTCGAGGAGTTAATAAAAATTTGGTTTATTTTATTTTTTTTTTTTTTTTTGTGGAGGTTCGAAAATCGATCGAGGATTTCCGAAAGACACTCCTTACTTTTTGCTGCCTTTCTCTCGTACGAGATACAGAGAGCGGTCGAATAGGAATAATAATTCTGTCCCACCAAGGCCTCCCGAGGCTCGTGTTTCTGCATAACAACTTCATTGTCTTTGTTGCTCGAGGACATAGTTTGTGAAGTTCATCCGGGAAAAAAACACTCGTTAATCCGAGCTCGTCGCAAACTGCTCGACCTCGTGGCTCCAGAAGCGGATCCTTTTTTTTGTTTCGAATGGAAAAAAACAATCTGAAACTCGAAGGTCGACACTTTCTTGTAGGAATTGTATTTTATTTTTATTTATAAATCGATCGACACTTTTATGATCGAAAATATTCGAAAAATATGTATTTTGAAAAAACTTAATGTTTTAACTTTTCTACCGAAATTGAAAGAGAAATTTCTCGCGAAATTAATTTCTCTTTTTTAAGATGCCTCCTATCGTTGTTCACATTTATAAAAAAATGTCCTTTATTAAAATTAAAAAAAAAATATAAATAAACGATGAAATATTTTTTAAAAAATTCGTTTGAAGGAAGTGGAAAAATATGGCACACGAGCGTTAAAGGATAAGTATGTAAATGGATGAGGAAGTTTGTCGTAACCGGCGGAAAGAGATATCATCGTTTATCATCGACGTTATAATTGAGGCGTAACGCGGCTTCCGGTCATTAAAGCCAAGCGAAAAAGAGCTCGGTGTAAGCAGAACGCGCGTAAGCCGCGGGGACCGTCCCGCACCTTGGCAGTGATTTCAATTTCCCAAAAAGGGGAAATCAACGCCGGAGACCGAGGGAGGCCCGACTCGGAAATCCGTTGGCCGAGGTTATGACACGGACGATCGGGTGTATTATTAATACACAACCGGTGGACGAACTCGGCTGATGTAATTTCGCAAATGCGCGGCAATCGTACCGCCGGCCAAGAGGCTGGCGCGCGACTCAAATACGCTTCGCTGGGACACGAAACTATAGTGAGTCATTCCCATATATATACTGGAGTGGTTATAAACAAAAAATAAAAATAAATAAAGAAATAAATTAAGAAATAAATTAAGTAATAAATTTTAAAAGAAAATAAGAATTTTATAACCGTGTGAAGAAACCGATTTTCTAACGTAGTCACATTCGAAACGCTATGTCTAAAATTGCAACTGCACGGTTAAAAAAAATGTTAAATTATGAATTTAATTAAGTTAATGAAGTTAAATTGTTATGAATACTTATAAATTGGAATGCGGAGAAAATTTATCTTTGAAGGTGTATGTTTTCGGATGAAAAAAAAAACATATATATATAGATATATGTATATTATTCACAGAGCCGATAAGTGTAAACTTCGGTGCAATGGAGTGCGGATAGTGGCCCGAGTGGCATCCGGGGGTCTTCTCGTGCCCGGATCTATCTCTACCCAGTCGGTTGAGCAGGCCAGCTCCAACGACAATCACCGACGATTCTGTGCAGTCTGCACACGCATATATCCATATATATATATATATATATATATATATATATATATATATATATAAACACATATATGTACATATATATAAACACATATATATACATATATATAGTAGCGTCATTGGTAGGATAGTATGGACGACAAAGTGGGCAACGCTCGTGCGCAACACACACACACGTACAGAGAGAATACACAAGCTCTCGCACACCCGTGCAGTGTCCCCTCCGGTTGCCCCGATGCCGGTTCCGTTGGCAGCAATGGGATCTGCTGCAGCGGCGACCTACTTGGCGTACCTCGACCCTCGTACATTGATTCGATGCGCGAAACCCGAATTACATATTCCCCAAACGAATTCGAAAACCTAACACTTAAGTCTAAAATCAACAACTAAAAACATTTAAAAATTCACCTGTAAATCTTATTTACGGACCCGGTGCACCGGTACCGTAGATATTCGTTACATGTTATTTTGTCCGTTCAAATGTTTATCATTGTTTATTTTTTATGTTATTTTTTCCTCGCAGGGAAAGTTTTATTCCGAATCAGATATTCCCAAAACGAATTCTAAACCCACCCAACACGGGAGCCTAAAAACAAAAATAAAAAGCCCCATTAAATTTTATTTATCGATTGCGAGCATCGGTACCGAAAATATTAGTAAAATGTTATTTTGTACTTTCAAATGTTTATTATTTTTATTGTTATTGATCTTTTTTTTTCCTTGGAGCGAAAGTTTTGTTCCAAGTCGGATGCTCGGTAGTTGCATCTGGAAATTCCTCGAGCTGTCGAGGAGAGCCCGGTGAAATATCTCGGGACCTTGTGTCGTGTCTCGCCAATAACCGGTATCCGGTTCTCTCCGCGCTCTATACGCTCGATTTTTATTTTTTATTTTATTCTTTTTTTTACACTCGCAGTTTCTCGCTTGGCGAAACGGAGTGCAAGGGTTGAGACGGGGAGAGGTGAAGAGCGCGGAAGGAGGTATATTGGCGTGCAGTGGGTGAGGACTGCGAAGATCATCCGTTCTAGCCATACGACGGGGGATTTCTGCAATACCTCGCGGCTTTTACCTCAGCCTCGTGCGCGAAATTGACGCGCGTATGCGCGTGTGCGCGCATGCGTGATGCGTGTGTGTGGAGCGAGGAACAACGAGTGTCGAGACATACATCGACGGCTCAGAACCAAAAGGGCGTAATTACCGTGCTAAAGTATCCGAGTTACGCCCTTTTCATTTTCAGTCCTCGATCTTATGTTTTTATATACATATACATGGGATATTTCACGTCAAATCAGTCCATTTTTTAGTATGATATTGTCACCGACCCGTAAGGGTCTCGGGTATTTTTTTCAGATTTTTGTACACCAACAGTGCAATTTTTTAATCCTCGAATAACCAATTCCGAAAACGCCGTTTTCAAAAATCTTTAAAAAATTTACACTGATTCTATGATTTAAAATATGACTTTTAAGCACGACCCGACAATGGGATCTCAATATTTACTATTTTATTGTTATATTTTTTCAATGATATCAATCGTACTCGGGTCTTCTGGTGTTTTATAAACTTCGGAAAAATTAAAATCCATTGATATTTGAAAAAGTTGTGACCGACTACAATAATAAATATTGAGAACGCATTATCGTCTGGTGTTAAAAAAAAATATTTTAAATCATAGAATCGGTGTGAATTTTTTCCGATTTTTAAAAAAGGCATTTTCGGAATTGCTTTTTCGAGGATTAAAAAATTTCACTGATGGTAAAAAACTCTTTAAAAAAATTCCAAGACCCTTGTGGGACGGTAAAAACATCATACTAAAAAATGTACAAATTCATGTGAGGGACACCGATTGCTGATTTGACGTGGAATTTCCCATATGTATATACATATATATAGGAAAGAACTATTGAAGCGAAGGCGAAACCCCTCGTCGATTATCCGAGCGAGCTACCACCGCGATAGGGGGGCATCGGACTATAGTAAGAGACTCCAGAAATCGTGAACTACTCTGCACGCCATATTACGACCACCCTGGCTTCTTCGTTTTCTTGTTATTATTCTGCGCAACGCCGGCCGATAATCGAAAGGGCACGGTAAACACGGTTCGGCGTTGGAGTTACGCCCTTTTAGTTTTCAGCGGATCGATGTTTCTCTCGGAGTATAAATATTCGAGCGAAGCTTTTATTACCGAGCACCGACCATGAAACGAAGTAAAGAGAACACATCCGCAGGGCATAACGCCCGGCGTGTTCTCTCACGACATAGTACATGAAACTCTACAGGCCATAAGCCAGGCTTCGGCAACTTTACGACGGCGGCCTATTGTTTTCGAACTTGGAAAGTTTTTAGAGCCGGAGTCGCCGGCCGCCGATCGGAAAATAACGTTTCAGAAGTTGTACCGACCTTGAGACTCGAGACTGTGTTCAGATAATATTAGATCGGCGGAATTTTTATGTAAAACATTTTATACTGTATTTTTTTTTTAAAGATTTTACGATGATGTTTCGTTGGTGGTCGATTCAGCAGTGTAAAGGATCCGCAGCCGAAACGAATTTTCTTTCGGCGGTTGTGTGAGAATACCGCGGTCGGTAACGAAAACTGTAATAGATTTTTTTTATGGTCATATCAAAATTCTCCCATGAAGCTTTCCTCCATCTTTACCTAAAAGTTGAATTCGATCATAGGTTATCCCCCGCCGTTGAAAAAAATCAATTACAGATTTCGTTACCGACCGAGTCCGCGGAGAGTTTGAAGCGGCGGAATTTTTATTTAAAAAAAATGTTGCAACTTTTCTTTTTTGAGAATGGAATAATGTTTCATTTGTCGTCGATTTAGCTGTGTGCACAATTTGCAGCCGAAACGAATTTTCTTTCGGCGATCGTGTAAGAACACCACCGTCGGTAATGAAAACTGTAACGGATTGTTTTTATGTTTCCAAGCATTCACTACCAAAATCAAATGCTCACATAAAAACTCCCTCCATCTTCGCGTAAGTGTTTAATTCCATCGCAGAATTCAAAGAAATCAATTACACCGCCGTTCGATCAAATCGCCGTTGAAAGAAATCAATTACAGATTTCGTTACCGACCGAGCGGAGGACGTCGCCTTGACGCCCGCAGACTCAACGCAGACATTACAACGAGCAAAAGTATTATCGAGACAGAGTTCCTCGTGAATCGCAACGAAATGCAAGCCGTCGACGAGGCAACGAGGGGGATAATTGGTGTGCGAGCCGGCGACGCGCACGTTCAATTATTCGAAGAATATAGAGTCGCCGAAAGGTCGGGGGGTCAGGAGACATCGGATCGCGGGCACAGCCGAGCCGCTCGGCGAGAAAGAGGCTTGAAAATAATTCTGCGAACGAGGCATCGAAAGGCTCCGGTGTACTTCGACTGACGCCGAGCGTTATATTGCACAGAGCTACTATTTCCTTTCTCGTCGGTTCTTACAACGGGCAAAGTAATGTTTCTGCCGAGAGAACGCTCTCCCGAGAGGTCTCCCCGAAGTGCTCGACGAGTGCATCGAGGAGAACACGGGCCAGGGATTAATCAGACGGGAATGCGAGCGCTCACGTAGAAAGATGAAAGTATCGGGCACGAGTGTACCGCTCGGGCGTTACACCGAGCCACCGGTGATACTTTCTTATATAGGCGAGGCTCTCTCCCCTTCGAGCCACACAAAGAAACACTAAAACGGCTCGTACAAAAGAACGGCTCTCGCTCTGCGAGGGGACCTGTTTCGATTCAAATCAATTTCGCTACAGCTGTCCCAACAGCCAGCTTGGACCAACGATCTATCAATTTAACAAAAAGAAAAAATCGTTTAAAAAGCTATCATTCCAATATAATAACTTGGACGATTTTTTAAAAATTTATCCGATCGCGGACCGTAAAAGAAATATTTATCTACAGGGACGTCGATAAACATATGGAGAGTAAGATCGAGTGAAAAAATATCCTCGAAAGGGGATTAATAACAACAAATAAAAATGTTCACGTCAGCAAAAGCTCGGCGAGACATTTTTCGATTCAAATCAATTTCGCCACAGCTGTCCCAAAAGTCAATTTAAACCAACGATCTATCAATTAAAAACGAATAAAAGAAAAAATCGTTTAAAAAACGTTATCATTCCAATATAACGCGGAGAATTTTTTTCTTATTTATACAATCACTCCCAGAAATGAAATATTTCTTCACTGGGATGTCAATAAACGTACGAAGAGTAAAGACCGATTGAAGAAATGTGCTCAAAGGGGGCTACAGAAGAATAAATGTAAAAGTGTTTCTCGTCAGTAAAGTGAATTTCTCTGAACATAGCGAGTACGACTGTAACAGCCGTGTAAGGACGAGAGAGCATCCCGCGCTCGTCGGGCGTTCGATCTTCGTGGCGAGGAGCCGGCGCGAAGTAGCAAAAGGGGGAGAAGGAACGCCGACGAGAAGAGTACAACAGGCGGAGGAGAGCGAGGCGAAGACGACGCTAGCGCTGCCGGGCCATTGTGCGCGGTTCGCCATTTCATCCAAGGTTACTCCGGCACGGCACGTTCGAGCGGGCACACGCGCTGCGCGCGCATGCGCACTCGGGGACGGTTGAACATCGTTCCTCCTGCGGCCAACAGTCGAACACACTGGGCCCGCTGTGTTTGTTGCACCGGAGGACTATCTCGGTTAGGATTTTTTTGCAGCGTTACAGAAAGTTTCTCTTTCTCCCTCGCCGCGGCCTGTTTAACGCTCCCGGCCGGGCGAACCGGGAGGAAGAGGAACAAACGAGAGACGAACTCGACTCTCGTGTCCCCGCTAAGCTCGTTCGACCATTGACGCACCGCGGAATCTTCGGTGCACGCGCCGACGACACGGAGACTGAATACAGCCGCGGCTCAATTGCAAACGGTCTCCACAGTCACCGAAGCCCGTGGAAAATTATTATTACGATGATGATGACAATAATAATAATAAGAAGAAGAACGAGAACGCCTCTCACGCGGGGTACTCGAAGTCCGCTCGAGATGGCGATACTCGAGAAAGATGTTGGGCCTCTTTTTTTTTTTACTGTCATTCAATCTTCGATGGCTCTCGATGTCACGATTATTGCGCATTCGGCCGAGCGTAAGCTTCCCACGTTTTCGATAGAGGAGAATCGGAGACTTTGCATACATTCACCGAGCTACAAGTTGGCGACCGGGAACGAATATTAGTTACGACTATGAGAACAGTTTTCGCATCGTAAATACTATTTTCTAATTTACGAATTATTTTTTTTTTTTTTTTAGTAAAAAAAATTGGATTTTTACTACCCAAAAAAAATGCAAATACTTATTTTTTTGTCTGAAGTGCGTGGACCAACCGTCCCTCTATAATTAAACAAAAATGATCCTTACTAATCCCGTAAATTATTATTTATTATTATTCTTTATCCTTTTATAATTATCCTATATAATTTAAAAAAATGCTGCCGCGTTAAATTGGGCATACATTAATATGTATGCCATACGCGGCTGCTAATTTTTTTGTTTCTTTATTGTCGATTTATCAAGGCGCCAATTGCGTCGAAAATTCCGTTTCGCCTCAACGGCTCGTCGATGCGCTGTTCAATGCAGATAAATCTATAAATGAAATCGTCACTGTAAACGGATCTGTTAATCGAGGAGAGGTAACGACGCCATAGATGGGAGGTCACGTGACGGGCAAACATCTGGTGATCGTTACTTCGTTGCAGCCGAAGCTCCCGGGCCGGGGCAAAAACGCGCTCCTACATTCTCTCTCTATCTGGCTAATCTCGCTGGAGCGCGAGTTCGTGAAGCCAATAAAGATTACGCGCCGGTGGATAGCCGTTGCACGGATGTAAGCCGCGGTTTAATCGCCCTCGGCCGCGGGAGACTTCCAGCATAGAGCGGCTCTGTGTGCTCTGCAGCATACCGCGGAGAATATTCTTTTATTTTATTATTATTATTATATTTGTTTTCATGCTATTTTTATTTGACTCGCTAACTGTGGGCGAATTTAATGAGATATTGCATACGATGTACGTGCACGAGAATGCGGGGATTATTAAAAATGCAATGTCCTCCAGAGGAATTGAAGTTTTGTTATTTAACGACAGAGCCGAGGAGACAAGCCCGTCGGCGGTTGCTACCCTATGCGGCGAAACCAGATAATGTGCACGGACGTGCGCGCGCTGCACGGGGCAAACACCGACCCTTGGACAAAAAGGGCTGTTCTTCCCCCTCCCTGGAATCGGACTTTATCTACTTCGCTGGAACATTCTCACTCTCTCTTCTTGCCTCTTCGAGATCTAATTAAATTGTATATATATATTTTTTTTTTTTTAATTCCGGCTTTGACAAAATTATGACATTCTTCCCCCTCCCTGGAATGGGGCTTTATCTACTTTGCCGGAGCATTCTCACTCTCTCTCCTTGCCTCGTCAAGATTTCATGAAATAATTTATTTTTATTTTTTTTATTCCGACTAGGATAAAATTACAATTCTGGAAAAAGGGCTGTTCTTTCCCCTCCCTGGAATCGGGCTATATTTGCCTAGCTAGAGTAATTATTTATGTACTTCTTTTTCTTGCCTCGACGAGATCCCACAAAGTAAACGAAATTAAGATTCTTGGACCCTTTTGGATTCAACGCGATCACCGAAAAAAATATACGTAGATATTCGAACATTTTTATGGCAATGACTTCAAAGAGGTCGAATGTGGATTTTTCTTTCACGTATTATCGCAACGTCGCTGAGGAAACCTATCCAAACGCTAAAGCGGTGCTATTATTAGACGGTACTTGTTCGGTTGCCACCCCCGAATACTACCTACCTACTTGGCTCTACCGTACTCTCGAATATTCGACTACCGGCCGACACAAGACCCCACCTGGCGTACACCGCGAGCGGAGAATAGGGCGAGGCACGGGACACATTTCTATCGACCCTCTCAATTATCATAATTTTTAGTCAATGAAAATGTATCGTTTTTTCGTACCTACCAATCTTCGCATAAAACGTTTTATTTTTTTATTATTTTTATTTTTATTTAATATAGTGTTCATATTAAAATGCAACAAATTTCAATTGGACCCTTTGGACTGTTTTAATTTTCAGTTAATGAAAATGTATCTTTGCATAAACGCTTTATTTATCATTTTATTTTTATTTATTATATCGTTTATATTATATTCGCAACTCCGTAAATACAAAATATAAAAAATCTGTAATTTTATGAATTTTGTTTATCTATAGCTAGGCTAAACACGTTCGTTTTACAAAAGTTCAACGCACACATTCGCGTACATAATGCATCTTATACATGTAAGTTTTTCCGGTTAGAATAGGGCGAGACATGAGTCGAATTTCCCCTTTCAATTATTTTAATTTCCAGTTAATGAAAATATCTACATTTTTTTTACACCTACCAATCATGGCACGTTTTATTTACTTTTTATTTTTATAATATATCCTTTATATCAAATTGCAAACGTCTAAATAAAAAAATATATAAAACGGAAATAATAATCATTTCTTGATGAATTTGCCACGGACGCATCGGGGTCTGCAGACTTTTGTTCATCCGCACACCGCTTGGCTAGACGCCTTCGTTTTACAAAGTCGACACACACATCCATACATGATATCTTTTTTTTTTGCGAATAGCGACAGATCCCATCGAACAGGAGCAGCAACGGCGGCAGCAAGAGCAGCGGCAGAGCCTTGTCCCCCTTTCGTTCCCCCCCTGGTCCGTGAAAGCTTCCTCGGCTGCGGTCGATACGATTTCACCTAGGTACAGGTACACACTGACGAATATACCAGACCAACCGGCACTTCGCTGTAAAGCCAGCTTGCCGTTGATACCGACGACCCTTCTCCCCTCTCCTCCCCCCTCGTTCCATGACCGTCCGCATACGCTCGTCGGTAAACTACGTTGCAGCAGCTACGAGGCCACCAGCGAACGACGACGTTCGAGCCTCGAATCTCCATTATTCTCCGATACCTCGGGTTATTGCGTTATCGTATTCCGTGCGTGCTACTGCGAGCCGAGGGGGAGGAGGGGGGGGGGGAGGGGTATATCGAACTCTGCACACGTAGGCGGTGGGGTAGCCTATATATACGATTACAGTATTTAATCGACTGGCAAGAAGCTCGATTACATAGGGCATTCCGTGTTTCCTACACCCCCGGGCGTGTTAGGGTAGGTCAGGCAACGCACGTACCGCTGTACACGATACCACTCGATAATACGAACCGCGAATAAAACCGGTGAATATCACGGGAGGATATAAATACGATGGAAAAATGTAGTCTGCAGTTTAATGGAAAATAACGCTAACTGAAAGTAAAGTTCATACCAAGTTGCATTTTGGTTTTTATTAGTGGATGAAACTTTAGTCGCTTGTGTGTTCAATTTTTACTTATTTTTGATACTCTAGTATTAGGTAAATATTGATTTCTTTATTATCTTGTAATTAGGGTAAAAATGCATGGTGAAAGAGTTAAATTTTTTGCCGTTCGAAACGCCTTTTTTTTGTTTTGGTATTTGTGATAACGGTATCGAGCACATTTTGTTACCTAATGATAAAACGACAGTAAAAAACAAAAGTAGAAAAAAATATTATCTCGTCTGGCAGCTGGCTGTGTAAATGGACGACAAACACCGACAGGATAAAGACTAATGCAGAGGAACAGCGATGCATGTGTTTTCCTCCGTGTTCAGGGATGGGGTCGTTGTACTTGGCGTGTACGCACACAGTACACTTTGCTCTGCGGTTGCCGTTCGCGACGATGGGTCACGGGATAACCGTGAGGAGAAGAGAGGTCGGCCCCGATTGTTAAGCCGGCGTATTTTCTACTTCCGGAATATTTTCCTTGCTCGCCGTCTACCATCTTGTATGTGTGCATACACATATAAATACTTTTAAAATTTACCGGAGAAAATAGCGATTTATTATTTTTATTATTATTTAAAAAATTTATTCTGCAGCGTTCTGAAACACGAGGCCGCTTATCGTGTTATAATCTACCGCAAAAAATATTTTTTTTCTGTTTTTATTAATTTTTTAAATCCTTTTTTAAGTTTCATTCTGCAGCGGACTGAAACGCGGGGGATTTTTCGGTCCGGAAACGATGTATCGTATGATTGAGCGGATCCGGTGAGCGGAGAAGCGCCAACAGCTGCTCGGGGGCTCAACGGGTGGTGGAAGCGGTCAAGCCCCAAGAAGCGTTTACACGGTCAATACGCGATGGCGAACAGTCGTTCCCCGAGCTTGTATTACAAAACTCGCGAGGGGGGTTTCTCGAAGATAAACCGTTTCGTAATTGACTGCACGTTACTCACGGCATTGCCAGTTTATCTAAGATTTTTTTTCCTTTCTTATTTTTTACTTCCTCTGTTCATCGCTCTTTACCCGAACGCGCTCCGAGTCATCATCGAACCTTATCTTATCTACCTCGATCGTGTTATGTACTCTTATCTTCGTGATCGATAGTTTTTCCTATCAGCCTGTAACCGCGTGAATTATTGTTCAATGAGTAACGACCTGCGCTGCCCGCCTTCGCTTCCGCGAGAAAAAAAATGAAACCTTATCGGATTTCATGAGATACAAAAAATAAACAAAAGAAAAGGTTTTATTGTCCTCACCTTAAGACCATAATAAAACTATAATAAAGACCACTTTTAAGTCCATAATAAAAACCATAATAAAGACCACTGTTAAGTCCATAATAAAAACCATAATAAAGACCATTTTTAAGTCCATAATAAAAACCATCATAAAGGTCATCTGAAAGGCCATAATGTATGGTGTGAATTACATTTGAAAAAAATTAATACATGTCCCGCAACTTTAATAGTTGATTTTTCATTGAACCACACATTGTAACATAAAGCCCCTTGCCGGCGTTCGCGTAAAATCGATGGATTTGCAAACGGCGGAGAGCTCGCGGTTCAAAACGATCGCGCGCTGTCGTAGGGCGCCCGAGGGGCGAGGCAACGGCCATGCGGGCTATTTATTTAGCGGGCATTGGCGGCGGCATCGTCGTCGTCAGCGCGCCGGGTCGGGGGGAGACTACGGGAGAAAATAGGAAAACGATGCCGCGGCAGAGGCGAATGGGCTACGCGGGTGCACAGCCGAGTGAGGAACCGCGGAGTTGAGCAGAAAAAAAAAGAATGAAAAGAAAACAAGAAAAAAGAGAAAGACATATAGAAGAGTAAAGAGCGCGGGGACAGGGTTGCGGGAGAGCAGTGTTTGCAACGCGGGGTCCGCGGGGCGGAGAGGGGGGGTTTGTTGAACGACGAGGAAGAAGAGAGATGGCGGGGGCGATGGCGGAACCGGGATGGACGGGGCAGGGGGCGCAGACCGAACCGGCAAGATGGACGCCGTAGCCGCGGCGAGCGCCGCCTGGAAGAATTTTTTGTTCTATTCCCGCCTTGAGCGTGAAATAAATTTTCCATCGGCTCCCGCTCGCTCGTCCCGGCCGACTCTTCTATTTACTCGAGAATGTTTTTATTATTATTATTATTATTTTAGTTTTTTTTCTCTCTCCCAATGCAGAGTCGCGGTATAATGTAATGCGGGAAGAGTCGAGGATTAGCTGTTTATCGAGAGACGGGACGGATCAAACTATGTCCGAAACGTCCGTGGAAAGCGACGAGGAACGGCGCGGAGAGGCCTCCGGGCAAACGTCACATTGTTCCGGATGCAATGACTCGATTTCTCGGCTCTCTCGTGAATTATTCAAATACATAGCTTCATCGCAAGCAAACGCAATTACGGTTCGGAGCCTCGCTGTACCGACGGCGTTGCGGGCTTCGCCGAACCCGAGCATATGTTGTATGTCGCGTGTACGAGGAGTTACGCTCGCTTCGCTTCTCTATGCTGTTTGTTTGAAACTTTTTGCTTACGATAGCCACGCTTTTTTGTACCTCAGACTCTCCTCGAGAGACGACGTAAGTTGAATCCATCGTTCGACGTCTTTGACAACGACCACTCGGCGAAAAAAGCAGTCAAGATTAATGCTTGTTTTATTTTTGAGATTGCACTCTGTCGTGCGAGAAGAAGTATTTTTTCTTCACCTTCGTGCCATCGGAAGAGGCCTCGGATGGATCTGCGAAGATCCTTGGATGATTGCGTCTTGAGTATTCGTTGTGCTACGTCAAGAGTTTTTCTTTGCTTGCCGCAGTGATAGATTTTTAGAAGCTCGGCAAAGTTTCCAGTAAAGCGTAGGAGAATCTTGCTCTCCGGCGACGTGTTCCTGAAAACTAAAGTTGGATTACGAAGCCTGAACGAGCCTCCTCGATTCCACATTTCTTCGCGCATCTTCACTGCGTAGAAACTCCTTGGTTCTCTTTGCCTTGCTTTGAACGTGAGGAAATTTGACCATTGATGATCAAAGTTTCCATCTTTCTTCATGTTTTTTTTTTTTTATAGTTTCTTTGCCTTGCTTTAAAGTCAAAGAAACGTACCCATTGATGGTCAAATTTCCCATTGTTCTTTGGGTTTTCTTTGGTTTCTTCGACTTGCTTCAAATTCAAAATTGGCCCATCGATCGTCAAATTTCCCACCTTTCTACAGGTTTCTTTGCCTCTCTTCCAACTCAAAGAAATTAAACTATCGATGGTCAAACTTCTCATCTTTCTACAGGTTTCTTTGCCTCACTTCTAACTCGACGAAATTAAACTATCGATGGTCAAACTTTCCAACTTTGGGTTTCTTTGCCTCACTTTAAACTCAAGGAAATTTGACGTTCGATGGTCTAATTGTTCGTTCGGTTATCAGTCCGCCTGATAGCATGGGCCGACCTGTCCGGTATCTCGCAAACCGACTTCGAGTCAGCGGATAACAAGTAATTGTAGCCTCCGATGTTTTCGGAGCTCGAGTCTGCCGGAACAGAATTCTGTTGGAAGAAGTGCGATGGATGGGCAATGTACAGAAGGACTCTCGCTGCACGCTGACATTGGCTCATCTCGCTGGGATAATAATGGCAATCTTTTTTTTTTCTCTTTTTCCTTCGATCGATCGTAGGAAACACCGTTCGTTTTTTTTTTTGACGAATCGTCGAATAAATTTGCATCTTAAATAACAGTGTGTCAATCGCTGTTTCACCGAGGCCCGTAAGTTGCGCGCGTATACAATGTGGTTGACCTGCCCTCACACACAGACGACGACGACGACACACGATTTTCCCACAGCCCATTGCTGCCACCATACGGAACGAGAAAAACTTCGAATATCGGGAGTTTATTGCAAACACTGTTTGTTTATAAATTATAAAATGTAAATAGAACATTGTCAACGGAGCCGAGACGATATTAGCAACTGTCGACGGGCAAAGAGAGAGAGAGGGCAGGCACTCGAAGACCGTTGGATCTCCGTTGTAGGGTTACTTGGTTAGGTGTCCCGAAAAAGAAAAGAAAAGAAAAAAAAAAAAAAAATTGCGATAGTTCAAACGATGAGGAGGAGAAACGTCGAAGGAATTGTTGTTGACCAGTTGTGGCGAGACGTTAATTAATCGTTGACCGATCAATAAACTCGACGATAGATAGCTTAGATCGTAGTTTGTACGTCACAAAATGTTGAGCACCTACGGGGAGGCCGACGTAGACTCTGACGATTTAAGGTTGTTTTCGTGTTTTCATTTTGATTCGCAGGCCCGATCGGCTCCGTTCCACGATCGGACGCCCGTTAACCGTTGAAAATGTTAAACAATTTGTATCTTACCTTAATGTGACAGGAATACAGAAGCTCACTTCAAACTTGGATGTAAACACAATCATTTTTCGTGTTAAACGACACCAGGGCAGCTTGATCTTCGAACTCTATGACACTCGTTACATCGCGTACAACGTTTACAAACCGTTCTAGGTTTTATCACGTTATTGTATACCGCAATAAACACAAGAATTCGCGATCTCCCCGGAAAACATCCATCGAAAACTAAAGATGGCAGCCATTCTTCTGTACAAAACAAAGGTTCACGTCCACGGACTCCCAAGCAACGAAGCCTCGAACCAGTCGACTTCCGGCGCTGGCGTCCGCGCGGGAGATTCGAAACGACGAGCGCCGAGTCTGCCACGGGCGCGACGTTGACTTCGACGCCGCAATAGGAAAGACGATGATTACTCGTCACAGCTTCCGATCCGAAATAGCACGGCTGTTCTCTTTCCTTGACGAGCAATTAATCTCGTTTGGGATTTTCACATTTGATACACAAAAGCGCCCGCAGCTGGCGCAAGATCGTCTAAAATTTTCGGACGCTCGCGAGCACTCTCTCTTGGAGATTTCTTGAAAGTAATCGTATCGCGACAGATTTCAGAGTGTTCGAAGCGCAGCTCGTTTCGCGGAGAGCTTTTGTAAATTTGTTTGTTATTGCACACGGCATGATTGAGTTTGTCCAAAATAGTTGGAATGTCTTTTAGTTCGGATAGTCGATCGCAGTAACGATTTTATGGAATATATTTACAAACATCTATAAATGCAAATCTTCGACGATCGATCCGATGTTTTTAATCGTCTGACAATGCTCGAGACAACGTTGGCAATACCTATCGGCGGTGCGAATGGCAACTTCGCACCGTATTGAAACTTCTCTATCGGCTCGGCTCTCTGTTGTGTTGTCGCAAAGGTTATTGATTTCTAGATAAGTAGTACCGGGCATACTGGGCATACTGTAACACAACTACACCATCCTGTAGACCTATTTTGAACCGTAAATGTGCAGCACTCGTAAACGCCATTGATAAGATATTGCCAAGGAAAAAAAAAAAATTAAACAGGAACGACAGGTAGTTGGACTCCTCGTTTGTTTGACATATCTCGAGTGTGATTCGATGTTGTTATTAGCGGTAGCGGTAGTATCGTCATGTGCGTTTCGAGCGAAAGCAAAACAATAGACGCAGCTGGGAATGTTGCCGGATAACAACGTAAAAAAAAAAACATAACAATAGACCGGAAATCCTTGAATCCCCGTCGACCGAGCTATACGGGCGGTCGATCATAATCGCGTAGAAATAAAATGCAAGTGGGCCATCCAAAGCCCATGCAATAATAATTTTTACGAATAATTCACGAATGCAGTCTCTAATTTTCAATTGTCCTTGCAGGAATAAAAAAAACAATACGAGTTGACGTTAAAGATCCCAGAGATGGCTGATGCAGATCCTCATCTCAAGAGGCTCTTGCTCCCTGCCGAAGAAACTATATTCGAACAGTTGCTCAGATTCGGATTATACATCGGAGCAGCTTTCCAAGCTGCATGCTTGTTTGCTATTGTGACTTATCAATCCGGACCCTCGGATGGGGTCGCAATGCTAAAAGTAAGCTGCATACTAGAGTCTCTGTAACTGACGACAATCGACTTACAACAGTAGCTGATAAAGATCATGGAATAACATTTCAAATATAGTTGACAGAGGCTGTGACCAATGAGAAAATTTTTCTTCAACACGCCACAGCTTTTGAACGGTCTAGTTTGGAAATTCTGTTTTTCATCTAAGAGATTCAATTTTATTTTTCGACCCTGGTCGGAATTCTCTTCAGAAAGATGCTTATTTCATCAGCGATGAAATTATCAATGGATAGAAATCAATATATTTTTAATATATAGTACTTGGACTATACTTTACAGTTCACCTAACATCTTTTATAGTTCTTATGAAATGTCTTTTGTTTTTAGTATGATGATTGCAAATGTTTATTTCTAGGACGACCCGAGCGACGTGGAATGCTCAGAGAATAGCCCGCAGGTAACTCCGAGGAGGCCCCACCGGCCCAGGAAGCAAGAGAAGAAGAAGAGACGATGAGATCATGTTCCCTAATCGACATAACCGTACACATTCCATTGAACATTCGTATTATTTATTCACTCATTTACCTGTCCTAAGTGTAATATTCTAATATATGCGTAAAAAAAGAAAAAATTAATAAAGTTAAGAATCACAATAAACGAGTTTGAAAAAATCCCAAAGTTTTGATCGATCGCAATGAATTTAGTTCCCGCTTAATTGTCGCCACCTGCGCTCGTGTTTACGTTTCGTCCTGTACATCGTGTACCGTTCGCGGTTTCTCCATCGATGAATAACATCTTTGAGATGTGAAATAAATTTTTACCTATTCCGCCGAGGATTTTCATGGATTTCAAAGGACGAGTCGAGACACACAAGGGTACAGGCAGCGAAACTGAAATGCCGGAAGCGATGGACTCGCTGACGCCCGAAGAACTAACGACGGAGGTTAGGAAATTCATTCACGACTCCGTGAGGAAACCTAATCGCACCGATGTAGCCGAAGTCACGAGAGGAGCTCTCGTTCTCCTGAAACACTTGCCAGGCTCGAGGGAGGCCGTTCTCGAGTACATATGCAAAATTTTCTTCTTCGCTTGCAATCGCCAGATGCGAAACATGGAGGTAAACAATGAATCCCATAAGCACCTAGCGTAACAGTACGTTCTTTTGTTTTACTTCGAACAACCACGAATGTCTACATCGAGGAATTTTTTTCACAGGTCCATCCGGGAGCTCCCATTCAGGAGGACTCTGTAATGGACAACACGATACCCCATGTTCATGCCACGCTAATTAAAATTGTTGATGAGAACCCTGAGGCTTGGGCACCGCTCGTTGCCTCCTGGTCTTTGGATCTTTTAGGTAATAATAATAATAATAATAGTTAAGAAAAAAATTCACTGTTTTGCTTGAACATTGGATGGTGGAAATTTTTGTCTCCTTTCTTGGATGGAACAATAATTTTTTCTGACGAAAGCTCAAACTGTAAGTGTCAATACAATTAGCCGATCATGGTAGCTCCCAATTTGATTGTTACAAAGAAATGTTATACTGGCATTCCTACATAATTCCTATAAATCACTGTATAAAAATTTCTATGTGCCGGCACTGGAAGTTTTTATGCACAAACATTAATGTATAGTATATTGAAAACTTTACAAAATACTTTACTTTTAATTATTTACTTTAATTTTACTGTACAATTCTATTAATTTTTTATCACAATTGTACATGAAATTTAATGTACCAGTTTTTGCCTAACAAATTTCCATCTGGTGTATGAAATTACAATTCTTTTAACAGTGTGGTGGAAAAAATGTTCTCACTTTTCCCTGATGGAACAATCATTTTTTCTGATAAAAATTCAAATTAGAAGCGTCAATGCAATTAGCCAATCATCAAAGCTCCAAATTCGATTGGTAAAAAAACAATGTTCTAGTATTAGTTAGTATAAATAAAATAAAAAGTTAGTATTCTAGTAATCTTGTAATTTTTTTCCCCTATTCCGCAGGCAAGCTGTCGTGCAGTTTCGCGAAGCGCGGAAATCTGTCGAACGAGGCTCAGATAAACGACTATCTTCGTCACTGGTTGATGTTCAGAGCGGCGCGAATACTGGTCGATCTTTCGGCCCATTGCGTTCGGTGTCTTCCGGAATCGGCGGCGGAATCCTGCATGAACGCGCTCACCGAATCCATATCGTCGTACAATCCCTACTTCGACTGGGTGGTTGCCCACGTGGGAAGCTGTTTTCCCAGCATGGTCATAACGAGACTGCTGAACTGGGGCCTAAAAGATTTCTGTGTCACGGGCATACAGAAACCCGAGCACAATCAAGTTCTCAATTCGGTGGTCGGAATACTCGGGCACTTGGCCGGTAGTCACTTCTACGAGATAAGAACAGCCCTCCTGGAGCTATTCAAGGCGAGTGACGAGCCACGACCCCTATATATTTTCACATCCTGTGAAATTAAATTTCGTACGACACTCGTGCGCAAAACGTGTGATTGCAATACTCGCTTTCGGCGCGTGCTGCGAATTCACACTCGTCAGGAAAAGTTTTTTAGCACTAGTGTCGTAATGTTCTATTTTTCCCGAACGCATTCCGTTTCGCGTTCCAGTTAAGTGAGCGCAGTAAGGCACTTTCTCGCATTGCGTGCGAGAAAAATACTGCGCACGCTTACGTCTTTTTTCTCGCACTAGTGCGAGAAAGTGCCTTTCTGCGCACACTTCCTAAAAACGAAAAACGTGCATTTCCGAGGCGTAAAAACGGTAGACCTGACTCTCTTTTTACACCATTTCCACACAAATAACTATTGCCTACCACCTGTATCGTCAAACATTCGCTAATAGTCTCGTTTTCCCAACAGTGGAGCTTGGACGAGAATCTCGAGGACGACGCTATGACGAGAAAGCAAAAAATCGCCACCGTACCGTTTCTCCTAAAATTAGCATCTGTTTCCCAAATCCTGCTCAAAGCCATAACGACCGTCGTTCTGCAGACTCGTGAGTTAAAACTCGAACGACCGCTCGAACGAATAAAGTATCGAATATGCTTCTAAATAACATCTTTAAATTTCAGTTTTTCCAGTTCGTCCGGACGTGATACCGCGACTGGCGCTCTTCGCTTCGGACTGGTGCAAGTACTTCGACAACAAGGCCGACATACTGATCGACCTGACGGTCCATCTGGCGCTGGCCTGCGAGCAGGGAGCCTCCCAGATAATAAGCATCCTCCTCGACACTTGTCTCAACACGAGCAACGTCGGTTATCACGGGGTGAACGCTGCCCTCTCGGTGAAGAACGTTTGCCGCGAGATCCTCGAGATGATACTGCAGGAGATAGATTTGCTGATGAGAATGAAGGGACCGCACTCGACGGGCATAGCGCTGCTCACTTCGATAAAGCAGGATCTGGACCTCGTCGTGCCGTTGCTTCTGGACGCCAATCCTCTTCGCGTGCAGACCGCCGTCAGACTGCTGTCCCTCCTGGGAGCCCAAAATTCAACTGTCGTCATATCGGCCGGAGCTTTCGCGCTCAGAAACGCCAAGACTGACTACCACCTGGCCGCTCTCGTCAGACTCGTTTCCGAAAACGTCGTCGTGTTTCCGGCGATAAAACCCGAGGCGGAGAATCCCATGTCCGGCCACGGGTATCTGACTCAAGCGCTGGAGCAGGCTCTGAGAGACATTCAGTACACGAGCACGGCGAGGGACAGCGAGGCTCGACAACTCTTCAGGAATCTCGGCACAATGCTCAGATGGGAAAACTCAAAGAGAGCTGCCGTGCTCTCGTCGAAACTCGTGTCTCGAGCCGTTATGCTGAATTTGCAACAGATATCCGGGCTTCTCATGAAAACCGAAGATTTTCAGTTGGCAAACGACATAGCGGAGACCCTCGATCTGTTGAGCACGGCGGAGAAGTGCCCGCAGCCGCACAGCGTACAGCTGACCCTTAAACTCACGAGAGCCATCATTCGATACTTCTTCGTGTGCATTAGGGAAGAAGGTACGTCATTTTTTTTATTTCTTAAGGTAGAATGAGCGTATAGATTGACATCACGCGAGATTTAGAGAGAATTGAGGGAGTATTGCGAACACTTCTCGATGGGATAAAAATGTTGAGAATATAGATTTTGCACAATAATCATTTCAAAATGAATGAACAACAACAAACAACAACAAATGAATGAAAAAAATCTTTCAACAAATCACCCGGGAACATAACTGTTTTTTAATGACAATGTTTTGTTCACTTTTCTGAATACGTATGAACTTTTTCAGAATTTTGTCTAATGTTCGAAAATTGCGACTTTTGAATACAGCTTAAAAATGTAACGAAAACGGTATTTTCAAACATAAGACAACATTTTGAAAAAAAAAGTTAAATCATTTTCATAAAAAAAGTTGTGTTTTCGGGTTTTTGTTTAATTTTTTTTTTCATTAATTTATTAATGACATTATGAAATGATTATTATGCAAAATCAATCTTTTCAACTTCTTCCATATGCTTGATTTTTTTCGAATTTTTATCCCATCGAGAAGTGTTCGCAATTCTGTCTCGATTCTCTCTAAATCTTACATCGAACGATGTTTTTCATTGGGTTATTTTTACTATGGCACATTTTTTTTCAGACGTTCACAAAAAAGAGCGCGGTGTGAAGAGAGTCACGAGACTGTTGTCCATGCTCTCGTGCCGTTCTTCGAGCGCCCGGGTTCTGGCGCTTCGTGAACTACTCAGCAACAGCATCTTCAACGAACCGGCCAAGTACTTCGGTGCAAAAATGAGCCACGAACAGAAGATCGAGAACACTCTTCTGCTCAGTCAGAACCACAAGCAGGGCACGAGCGCCATGCTAGCGCAGAAGCACTCTTCGGTCTTTCACGCCGGCGTTATAGGTCAGGGACCGAGAAAACCGCAGCCGGAAAATACTTTCGACAAGGAAACCATCGCTCACAACAGCGTTCTCCTGATGGACGCTATAAAAGTACGACTAATTATTTCCTCATTCCATTATGTCCTCTTTAACAAAAATCCATGGAAACACGTCCTGTGTTTCCATGGAGCCGCAATCGTAGATGTCGAATCAGTCAATCAAAAGAACAAGCTGGACCTGTACATGTTCACATGAAATTTAATTCCGTTAATACGATGCAGATTTTAGCAAGAGACGCCGTAGCGTCTCGACGTCAAGTACTTAAAGAAAGTTTTTAAGCGAAAGCGAGACCCCATCACGTATAGGGTAAACCAGCTAATGAATGGACAGGACCAACGAATGGACACTTTCCATAAGAGCACGTGCATAATACACGTCCATTCACTGGCTTTTTCGGCTGCTTAACTGTCCACTCATAGGTCGGTTTATTTATTATCGTACTTACGCCAATAGACCGGAAGTGGATTCTTGGTTCTCGATTTTCTCGGAAACGAACCATCGGATCGGATTTCCGGCGATACTTTTATAATTTTATAATTTGGACACAAGCTTTCCAACGCGACTAGTTGTAATCATAACTCTTCAATGGATGCTAAGATGTACGCACTCTCTCACGATGTCCGAAAATATTATAAAAGTGAAACGTTGTTTTTGTTTCAGGCTTGCTGCAGCAACGAAGATCCGGGCCAGTACCCCATCAACCTCGACGCAATGACGATGGTCAGTCTGCTTCTGGTCGAACTGGTCTCACCCGACGTTATGTACAATGGATTACCCTGGCCCGACGAGGAATTCACCAAAGTCACCGTCGAACGCGATCTGCAGATAAGACGAACTTTCAGAGACGTTCCCGTTCTCTGGACTCTCCTCGAACTCACGGCGAGACACAGGCCGGCCCTGGCTTACTGTTCGGTTCTTCTGAGAGCCATCGCCGCGACGGTCATGGCCAATTGGAATACCTCTGACGGTATGCTGCTCGCCAACGTTATGGCTCTCGGACAATTGCTGCCTCCACCGCTGGTCTGCCTGCGCGACGTTCTGCCTATTCTCAATCCGAACCAGGTTCGATTTATGGTTTTTTTTTTTTACAATTATGAAATTTAATCGATTTAAAGTTACAGAGGTGAATTGTATATTTTGCTTCCTCATAGAGGAAGTTTTGTTTCGGTTCGAGATTTTCTTTTTGTAAATTATGAAATTGTATCGATTTAAAATTATAGAGACGTATGATATATTTTGCTTCCTCATAGAGGAAGTTTTCTTTTGGTGAAAAAAAAAATGTTCGAGATTTTTTTTGTTGTAAATTATGAAGTTGAATCGATTTAAAATTACAGAGGTGAATTGTATATTTTGCTTCGTCATGGAGGAAGTTTTCTTTTGGTGAGAAAAAAATGTTTTTTTTAGATCAATACCGTAATGAGAGAATGCATCTGGGCGTACATGCACGAGAACGTACCTTCGCCGGCTCTGTTCACTCTGACGGAAGGAGCGAATATAGCCTGGCGGGACACCGACACATCGACGCCGAACATCCGGTTCACCGACACCCTGCGACTACTCTTGCTAGCCAACATCAACAAGTCCGGTCCTCTGTACGCGACGCTCTTCTACAACGAGCACAAATGACGATCGAACGCCATCGACGACAGATCCGGATCGCTCACCGTGACGATCGTGTAAATATTAGCGACAATTTTTTTTTTTTTTTTTTAAATACTTTACGGATAAGTGAAACTTGTAAATAATCGAACTTACGATGTTGGGTGATGGACACATAAACGAGAGTGGTCTTGTGTTTTTATAAAAGAACATTGTTTCTCCCTAGTTACAAGAGACAAAAAAATAAATTTACTTTGTATTATCGTTTTTTTTTGTTTTTCTTTTTTCTTTATATAATAATACAGGAATGATGATACCTATATGATGATGAGGCGTTACACTGTTCGAGGATCGGTCGCTTTATACACGAAAATTTATACCCTAGGTGAGAGCGCACCTAGTCCTCCTTCGAAACGACGATTTTTCCATCGGTGAGCAATGTTTGAGTTTTTATTTTTTATACAAATTTGCGAGGGGCACGTGTCTCCGCGGCTCTAGCGACTCACACGCGACTCGAGTCCGCGATGTTCACACTCATGGATTTTCCTTGCTTTTATTTGACGGGCGTAAATTTTTTTTTTTTTTCATTTTTTTTTTCATACTCTATTTACACTGCACGGTTGCGTCGATCGACAAAATTTGCACCACTCTCTCTCGGGAAGACTTGCCTCTTTTGCCTCTCGACTTCAAACAACGAAAAAAAAGAAACTCCCGCGAATAGCCCGGAGCTCTCTCAAGTTACACCCATGAAGAAAAAGAAACGAGCATCGCGCATAGCCCGGAGCTTTTGCGAGTTGCATCCATGAAGAGAAAAAAGAAAAAGCCTCGAGTTTTACCCTGCCGAAGAGCGGGCAGCACGTTAATTTGCGTCGGGTTTTACAGTTTGAGTTTCATTTCGTTTTTATAGTAGATCTTTTAATTGTACTTTATGTAATCCGTAAAAAACGTTTAGACGTAGGTAGTAATAAAAAAAAACTATGTAGCACGACGAATGATCGTTGCTCGTGCGGCTTTCATTGCCGAGTTGCGAAATTCTTCTTTTTTTTTGTATTAAAAAAAAAATCCGTACGAAATGACTGGATCGGAGTATCATGGGAGCAACGATTAGCGGTAACTTATCATTTATCTCGGTTCACCTCGCGAATCTCGAGTATTATGTGTTGTGATTTATGCATCGGATAGCATCCAAAGGTCCGGTTCCGAATGCGTATCGAATTGGTTTTTGTTTTCTTTCTCTTTCGTGCTTATCTGCTCGAGCGGAAAACGCGAACATTTATTCGTCGAGTATCTCGAGGACTCCCAAGATAATTCGGTTACTCTTGCGTCTGTTCGCTGCCGAAAGATAGCCCGGGCCCGAGTAACAAGGCATTATCATCCTCAGTTGCATTATCGCGCGGTATCGAAGAGCCTCTTGCTTTACTTTCCAGTAAACGACCGTCGTACGGTCTTGTCTCAACGGAGTTTTACACAACGTGTGTACGTCTGAGTGTCTGTATGCATATATATATATATATATATATATATATATATATATATATATATATATATATATGTGTGTGTGTGTGTGTGTGTGTGTGTGTGTGTGTGTGTGTGTGTGCGCGCGTGCGCGCGCGTGTATTGCGTGTGTACGTGTTCGTGTGTTTCGGCCGTAAACGACTTACTTCGTTTCGTTTACAATAAATTATTATTATTCAGTTCTTGAGAATAAAAAAAAAAATTAATTCACTTTTCGAGTCTATTCAGGGGGTGGGGAAATTACGAGCTTAGAATAGTAACGTGCTCATGCCACCCATTTCACTCTGCTCCTTCACGAATATCTCGAAGTACTGATAGATTATCGTCACAGCGAGCAGTATACCGGTGCCCGAGCCGATAGCCCCGAGGAAATCGGCCAGCACGGAGAGAGCGCCTATGCACAGACCACCGAACGCCGCGGCGGTCGGAATGTAACGGTTCAATTCGTGAATCATCGAGTTGTCCCGGTGCCCTCTCATCACCATCTGCTGCTCCTTCAGCTGCTTTGCGACCTTAAAAAGAAAATAAAACGAAATTATGCAAATTTGCAATTTGCGTAATTGCACGCAACGAACAAAATGTGAAATTTACATTTCACTTTTCTCCGAGAAAATAAATTTATAAACATTTTTCTTATTATTTTAAATTATTTTTTATATTTTTTATATTTGCTATATATTATATAATTTTTGTGACTTACGTCCTTGGCGGAGCTGCCGGAAACCTCGATCCAGGTCTTGGAGAAGAAGGCGCAAGAGCCGAGCATGAAGAGTATGTAGAGAAGCGCGTGAACGGGATCCTGAAGTATGTGTCCGACGGACTCCGGTGGCGACAGGTAGTAGCACAGACCACCGACCGGGTAAGACCTGGCCGGGCCGCCGCCGCCCACGTCGGACCAGACACCGAGCAAGTTAACGATCAAATTTCCTTGGAACTTCACCGCCAGCATTTGCGATATTACGTAGAGATTGGAGACGAGGGCGGACTGAAGAATAATGGGAATGTTGCTCGTGTAGAACAACTTGATCGGATAGCTGCTGTACTGACCGCGGTACCTTGCCGACTTTATCGGTAGGTCGACGCGGAAGCCCTGCGGAAAAAAACATTAAAATAAATATTTAAATTCGATTAAATTAACTTAAAAAATTCGATTACATTGAATAAAAAATTCGATTAAATTGAATAAAAAATTCGATTAAACTGGATAAAAAATTCGAAATTGAATAAAAAATTTGATTAAATTGAATAAAAAATTCGATTAAACTGGATAAAAAATTCGAATAAATTGAATAAAAAATTTGATTTTAATGAAGTCAGTCGATCGATCGTTTGCTTACCTGGAAGTATATCACTATAGCAAAGACCAAAATCGTCGCTAGGAGGTTCATGAGATTCGGAAGATTCTGACGATAGAAGGCCTCCCGGAGACCGCGAACCTTGTCCTGTCTCGTGGCGAGAAGATGGAAGAGCGCTATCACGGCACCCTCGAACTCCGTGCCTCGTCCCGTGTTTACCGTCGCCGGTGAGAACGCCTTCCAGACTATGGTCTCGCAGATGTTAGTCGCTATGAACAGCGATATACCGCTGCCGAGACCGTAACCCTTTTGCAGGAGCTCGTCGAGCAGCAGAACTATCAGACCGGCGACGAAGAGCTGGATGATGATCAGAAGACAAACTCCCGCTCCGATCTCAGCCGGGTCGCCGTACATTCCGGTCATGACGTACACGATCGCTTGGCCGACCGTTATTACCATACCGAACACTGAAAAAAAATCGTTAAATGAATCAAATGAAAATTCTGATCGATGAGGATAATATATGGGACAAGCGAATTTTTTGCGTTCAAAGATTCGAATATGGTAATGCGATAAAAAATTACACATTCAATTACATATAAAAATTAAAAGCATTAAAATAAGAGTAAAAAATAAGAACATTCAAAAGTTTAAGAAATAATATTATGGCCATTGATTAGTTATCTTTGTGATAAAAATCTTACATTTCTGTGCTCCATTGAACAGGGCTCTGTCCTTGGGAGTGTCGCCGACTTCGATGATCTTTGCTCCGGCGAGAAGCTGCATTATAAGGCCCGAAGTGACGATCGGCGATATACCCAATTCCATGAGGGTACCTCTGTTCGAGGCAAGAATGACACGAATCCAGTAGAACGGATCTGCACTATCCGAAGACATTATACCGAAAAGTGGAATCTGCAATCCAACATATGGAGCATAAGAAATCATTCTCCCGAATCCAAAACTGTGCTCTAAGCGCATCCTGATATATCGTGAAAAAAAATAGATGACTCACCTGGCAGCATACCAGGAAGATGAATAGTGTTATGGCTGTCCATAGTACCTTTTCCCTAAATTGGATCTATAAAAAAAAAATTTGTTAAAAATATACATATCAATTTTTTTTTAGCTGTTAATAAAAAAAAATCCACTGTCGAGCCGTCGTTCTTTCGAGCGCCGAACGGCAAAATTAGCGACGCAACGATGCGAAAATACGGCGTATCAGTGACGGAAGTTACGGTTCCGAAAATAGTGTAAAAAGTCGTACTCACTTTGCGCTGTGGCTTCGCTATTTCCGGGAGTATGCCGCAGAAGGGCTTTATCACCTCGAGAAACTTAACTGAAAAAAGATGAATGAAATCGTGAGGAAAGAGAAAGAAAGCGGTGTAACAAAAATTCGTCGGAAATATCGGTAAGGTGTAAGTGGCCGGAGGTAGCAATATGCCGCGGTGGCCACCGTGGCTGGGCGAGAGCTTAGGGGTTACGGATGGACGCAGTTTTGTGGCGTTTGGGGGACGAGCCAAATATTTTTTTCTCTCAGGATTATATCAGAAATAGTTCGCGATACTCACTCCCCATGATGAATTAGTGTATTTCTCGGTCGACGTTTCACTGATGCCGCTCGAACGGTCTTCGCACTGTTCAGGGGGGGGAAAAAAAACGTCAACGGCGATGAACTCGGGCACTGCGCGGTTACGGTCGTCGGGAGAGTGCGTGCCGAAGTGATAATCCCGTGGTAAGCGGTGGGCTGCCGAGCGCTCGGCTGGCAAATGTGGCCAGCAAATCGTGGCTCCTCTCACCGACACGTATCAATACGACGCTGTCACGTGACCCGATGATGTTGGCCGACGAGCACGCCGGCGACGGCGTTGTAACCCTTTACGCGTATTTTACCGTTACGCCGCGAGAGGGCGCGCTCTACCGGTGCGCGAGGAGACGGATCGAGCGCGCATGCGCGTTGCGAGCATCGGCGAGCGCGGCGCTTTTTCGAAACGGCCCCGACGCGAATATAATTAATCAATTGGGAAAAATAAAATAGGACCGTTAAGGTAGTACTTGCGGACTATCTGACCCCACGTGAGTTCGGAGAGAATTGAGAGAGGAATTGAGAACACTTCTCGATGGGATAAAAATCGGAACAAATCAATCATACGGAATCCCAACGAAACACCCGGCAACCTATTTTTTTTTAATGAAAACAATTTATTAATTTTTCTGAATACGCATGAATTTGTTCAGAATTTCGTGTAATTTTTGAAAATTGCGCTTTTAGTTAATAAAAAACGTAACTTTCAAAAATTACACTAAATTCTGAAAAAATTCATACGTATTCAAAATGATTAACAAATTGTTTTCATGTGAAGAAAAAGTTAAGTTGCCGGCGGATTTTTTGAACAATTGTTTTTTTTTTATTCATTTGTTAATAACATTTTGGAATTATTATTATGCAAAATTAATCTTTTCAGCATCTTCCATATGCTTGATTTTTTTCGGATTTTTATCCCATCGAGAAGTGTTCGGAATTCTCTCTGAACTCATATGAGGTCGAACTACCTTAAATATTATCTCTATGGATAGATGTTTGAATAATAAATGCGGGAGCGAAAAATCGCACAATACAATCTCCGCCCTGCCGATTTTTTACTTTTGCCGGGGGATTTTTTGAACAATCAGTTTTTTTAATTCATTTGTTAATAACATTTTGGAATTATTATTATGCAAAATCAATCTTTTCAGCATCTTCCATATGCTTGATTTTTTTCGGATTTTTATCTCATCGAGAAGTGTTCGGAATTCTCTCTGAACTCATGTGAGGTCGAACTACCTTAAATATTATCTCTATGGAAAGATGTTTGAATAATAAATGCGGGAGCGAAAAATCGCACAATACAATCTCCGTCCTGCCGATTTTTGACTTTTGCCGGGGGATTTTTTGAACAATTATTTTTTTAAATTGTTTTGTTAATAACATTTTGGAATTATTATTATGCAAAATCAATATTTTCAGCATCTTCCATATGCTTGATTTTTTTCGGATTTTTATCTCATCGAGAAGTGTTCGGAATTCTCTCTGAACTCATGTGAGGTCGAACTACCTTAAATATTATCTCTATGGAAAGATGTTTGAATAATAAATGCGGGAGCGAAAAATCGCACAATACAATCTCCGTCCTGCCGATTTTTGACTTTTGCCGGGGAATTTTTTGAACAATTATTTTTTAAAATTCTTTTGTTAATAACATTTTGGAATTATTATTATGCAAAATCAATCTTTTCAGCATCTTCCATATGCTTGATTTTTTTCGGATTTTTATCTCATCGAGAAGTGTTCGGAATTCTCTCTGAACTCATGTGAGGTCGAACTACCTTAAATATTATCTCTATGGATAGATGTTCGAATAATAAATGCGGGAGCGAAAAATCGCACAATACAATCTCCGTCCTGCCGATTTTTTTCGATATCCGAGGACACTTTTTTCAGGTGCGAACAACGAACGGCTGAACTTGCTCAGGACTCAAGCTCGCCGAACTCGCGATTGAGGTTGATGAAAAAATTACAACGAAGGTTCGCCGGTGCAGAGACGCGCCGTACTTAGCTGGCTGTATTACGAAATAACGCTATTCGAAAGCGCCTTCGCTGCGTTCTCGTTAGCCGCAGCTAATGAGTTTCCTCATTTACGAGAAACACTCTGCGCTCGCGACAAAAAAAAATCCTTGCACTACTTTTGCTTTGTTTGTTGCACGTTATCGTTGAACGCGCGCGTAGTTTCGGGTTGTTTGGAATATTCATTTTGCTCGCGCTTGTAACGCTTCTTTTTTTCTTATCGTCCAGGAAACACTCGGTGCCTGCTGAAAATAATTTATCGATTATTTAGCTCATCGGTTTACCGCGAAAAAATAAAAACATAGAAAAACACATCACAGCCGGGAAGATTTATTGCTGATAAACTTGACCCGATAAAGTTCGAATCTAGTGACCGGCAAGTGAAGGCCTAAGATTGATTGTACCGACAATGACTGGTCTTGACACGTGAAATTAACAATTTTAGTTTAGACCGTGGAGAGGGAAGCTCGGCCGCTACCGACTGCAAATTATTTTCGAATCTTTAACGCTCCATTGGCAAAGAAGTGAACAGCCGATCGTTGCCGAAGTTACCACAGACCGCGTATATAAAGAGAGATTAACCCGTTACGGTCTTTACTCGATATTTTTCCATCCGACGCGAAGTAACTTTGCCTCGACGACGTTATTTATTTATTTTTGGCCGTTCTTTTGTCGTCCCTCTCGTCGCTTTGGCTACGGAGCCGAAATAGAGACTAACATGAAGAATCTACGATCCCTCGGATTTATCGTCGGGCTGCAAATATTTTTCGCTCTTTGCTCAAGGTAAGTGAAAGCTCGAATCGAACCGGCGATCCATCGGAGTATCTCAAGAGCAGGCGACGGAAACGTTCACCAGTTCTTTCTGTATCTATCTTCGGTGACTTTTTTTTACCCGTTGTAGCAATCGGAGTACAAGATTTTTAAAAAGTTTCGTCATATAAAACAAAAAAATTCGTCCCCATGTTCCACAATTTGTTATCTTGATTTTACTATTTTTTTTGCTTCCGCATAGCTTTGTTTCGGTGAAAAAAAAATTTCGGGAATTCAATGAAAAAGTGTTCAGAATGTTCGAAAAATTTTATGTCACTTTGAATTTTTTGAAGTTTATGAGAAATTCGTTTTTTTCTAAACGCATTTTTTCGTATTAAATGTTCATCTATGAATAAAATTAAATTAAGTAAGTGGTTGATTCGTGATCGGTGTGAAAAATTGATTAAATGCAGTCCCGGAGCGACGATTAAAGAAAAACTTTTTTGGGGAATTTTATAAGCGATGTTGCGTAAATTAGTGATTTTGCGGATTTTACAAACAACGATTTCTTTGTTTCTCGATGGCATCACGGAAAAACTCAGGTACCTATCATGACATATGACAGCGTTGAAAAAGCTAGATAAAGTGGTGTCATTTGGATTTCATAAGTAAAAATCGAAAGTGTGAAAAAAAATTCTGCAACGCATAATTGCATGCTTTTTTCCGTGCCGATTACCAATCCGACAAAGTGAATCGCGACGTTGGTGTATTTTTTCACGCTGAACCTTATCGGCATGCCGCTTTGCATAAAAGTCAAACACGACGTTGACGTTGAAAAAAGTTGTAAATTGAAGTTTTCACGTTTCCTCATAAAAGTTGAAAATTGAAATTTTCATGTCTTTTCCTCACAAAAGTTAAACATTTCAATTGTAATGTCGATTTCTTATAATCTTTCTTTACTCGGAAGCCAAAAATACAGAAAATGCTTTCATGAAAATTTTGATGTTCAACTTTTTTACGGTTACTTAACTAAAGAATTTTTTTTATTAAGATAACGAATCGCAGACGTTTGTGGACAATTTTTTTTTGTTAAATGCTCGAACTTTTTATTTTCACCGTGCAGGCAGTAAAAAAAAAGTTTGTATACATTGCACGAAAAATTATGTTAAATATTGAATATCCCTGTGACAATTGAATAAGCCAAAAATTTAATTGAATTGACAAGACGTCGATGCTGATTCCCCAGATCGCATCGCTAGAAACAAATCGCAGAACATTTTTGTTATCAACGTTTTTAAATCCCGATACTTTTACCCGCGCGCCAGGCAAAGTGTTTGCTCTGCACTTTTTGCGGGATTCCGTTATCCATATCGACAGTGAGAAAAATCATTGATATCGAGTCCAGCTTACACCGCCCGACGTTATCGCGTTTATCGTCAACCGCAAAAAAAAAAAAATAAATAAAAATATTATTTCCCTATATATCTGAGTCGGCCGAACGTCGCGGCGTTCAATCGTTCCCTTAGTCTCGTGCGACGTGTGTACACCAGACCGACTCAGTGTCACCGAAGTTGCGTCGACGTTTAGATCGTCCGTCGTGTGAGATATCAAGAATTATATTCACAAGCTCGCAAGCAAAAACCCGGAAACTCGAGACGATTCAAAAAATCGGGCGCCGACACTGCGGTGTGTCCGATCGACGAGAGATAATAACAAATCCTTCACTATCTTCACGAATAGTTCGTCCGAGCCGGCCTGTTCAATCGCCACCATTGAGCAATGTAAATATCGTATGGTTTCTTACTATAATAGTTACGAACTAATTCGATTTATTGTAGCTGCGAGATACCGGCAGGGGGGAGCGCTCGCGCATCTGACGCCAGTGCGCAGGCGTGGTAGATCACGCGAAAACGTTTTACGCCAATAATTGTTTTCGCGGAAATAAATAAATACCTGAGATAAAATCTTGAGATTGTCGAAATTGACACTGAAGGCTGAACGCTGATGTTGTGTCCGATACCGAGCATCAAGTCTTTTTCAATAAACTGTTAAAATGTAAAAAGAAAAGAAAAAATTAATATAAATATAATAGAATGTAAACTGAAATTAATGAAGTCATTGCCTTTTTTATTTTTCCTTTTTTTTATAAGCTCCATCGCCACGAAAACATTTTACGCCAATAATTGTTTTCGCGTAAATAAGTAAATACTTGAGATGAAATCTCGAGATTGTCGAAATTGACACTGAAGGTTGAACGCTGATTTTGTGTCCGATACCGAGCATCAAGTCTGTTTGAATAAACTGTTCAAACATAACAAGAAAATAAAAAATTAATAAACAATTAATATATATATAATAAAATATAAATTGAAATTAATTAAGTCATTGTCGTTTTTATTTTTCCTTTTTTTTTATAAAATCCACCGATACGAAAACGTTTTACGCCAATAATTGTTTTCGCGTAAATCAATAGATACTTGAGATAAAATCTTGAGATTGTCGAAATTGACACCTGAAGGCTGAAATCTGATTTTGTGTCCGATACCGAGCAGCAAGTCTTTTTCAATAAACTGTTCAAACATAAAAAGAATAGAAAAAATTAATATAAATAGAATAAAATATAAATTGAAATTAATTGAGTCATTGCATTTATTATTTTTCCTTTTTCTTTATAAGGTCCACCGCGGCGGAAACTTGTTCGGCTCAGGGAGTTTGCATCAAGGCGATAACACATCCGCTTACGATTTCCGAAGGTCCTCACTGGGATATCGCTAACCAGCGGCTGTACTTCGTCGATATTATTGATCAAACCCTGTGGTGTTGGAATTCTACAACAGAGGAGCTTACGAATGCTTATATAAGTGAGAAATTACATACACAATTAATGCCTCGATCGATTGTCAGTTCGATCGATCTTGAATGATTGTGAGTGTACCCGTTCGTCCTCAGAGAATGGAATGCTTGGCGTTGCGATCCCAGTGGCTGGGAAGGAAAACACCTTCGTCGGCGGTGCCGGCGTTGATTTCGTCGAGATCGCTTGGGATCCAACAACGAATTCTTCCGATCCCAAAATTAAAGTTTTGGCCACCGTTGACTCTGATCGAAACGGCACGAGATTCAACGATGGAAAGATCGATCCCAAGGGACGATTCTGGGGTGGTACGTTTTTTTTCCCAAAAGTCCATCCGGTCTGTAGTATTGGACTACGCATATTTTTTTAATGCATTTTTGTTCGTAATGTTATTATTATTATTTTTTGTATTGGAAGATGATAGTTTTTAAGTGTTTAATATATAGAGCTTAACCGGTGAATTTTTTCTCTCATAAACAAGTTGTTGCCATTTTTGAATGGCCAAAACTATTTTAAAAATCTACTTGGTGAATTCGTTTGACATTAAAATTGGTTGAAAAAGAAGAATTCTTCTTTGAAAAAACTTAACGGAAATTTACCGTCATGAAAATTTGCATTTATCAGTTTGCGTGCGAGCAAAAACATCGTTATTAATAGTTTCGATGCACCATGATTTGGATAAACAATAGTGAACATTTTGCACTCGTTTCACTAGCATTCCGTGCAGTAGCAACTGACCCAACAATGCAGTAAAATTGATTATAACTTTCACAAGCTTGCGGCACTTTGAGTAATTAGAGGTGGGAACACTTCCCCAATCACTCCCGAGGATGTGCAATTGTCTCAAAACCAAAGTTAACGTCATCGGATTCGATACTTCTAATGAAATAGTGGGTTCCACTAAATAACAGCCACGCACATTGTCTCTGATGATCTAATGAGTAATGAATAATTTAATATAATCTGGGAATAAATTTAGTATAATCGGGGAAATCATTCCCCGAGTCCAAAAAACGTTATGGAATTGAAAGTAACGATGTTAAATTTATCCAGCCACTGCACCAACCGAGCTCTTCAAATTTCAATATTGGTTTATTTGCTCGTCCTAAACGAGCCTCGCCCCACTTACAGGGCAATTACGAAATAATTCCCACATTCAGGCTAGCTGTTTCATCGTTAAATCGTTAAATCTCTCGATCGAAAGGTACGATGGCCATGGATGAGGCGCCCGGCGAAGGTTCGCTTTATCGCATCGGCACGGACATGGTACCGAAATCGATACTAAGAAACGCAACGATCAGCAACGGTTTGACTTGGAGCCACGACAACAAGACCTTCTACTACATCGATTCGCCGACGAAGCAGGTCCACGCTTACGACTACGACGAAGACTCCGGTGAAATTTGTGAGTGATTTTTCAACCGTCGAACATAATCTCTCCGTCACCCGAACTGACCTGAAAAATTAAAGGAAAAAAAAAATCATATTTTAGCGAACATGCGCGTTTTGTTCGACTTCGTGAAGAACAACGTACCCGGTGTTCCCGACGGTATGACGATCGATTACGTTGGAAATCTTTGGGTCGCCTGCTACAATGGCCATCGGGTAAATACACGAGAGGATAATACGGTTGCTGAATTCATCTTAAGACCATTATACATATTCCTCTCGTGGTGATTTTTTTGTTCTTTTTTAGGTGCTCTGTGTGGATTCATTGACAGGAAAGCTGGTGAGAACCATAATGATGCCAGTGCGGGACGTGACCAGCGTTGCATTCGGTGGACCGAATCTCGACACTCTTTACGTGACGACGGCCAGAAAAGACCTCAGTGCAAAAGACCTCGAGTCCCAGCCTCAGGCCGGTTCGGTGTTCGCTGTGACGGGCCTCGGCATCAACGGCAGTCCGATGCTCGCTTACAGGATGTGAGACGTCTTTCGTTCTGCGACGCGGCGTCTGCAAACAAATTGAATAAAATAATAAAAACACGATATCAATTCTAGAGATGCCTTAATGAATACTGTGTACCGATGATAAATATCTGTTATTAGCTAAATTTAAAACAAAAATGTAAAAGCAAGTACATATTCAGAGGCTAATTCTGTCCGAAATATCATTTATCACATTCGGGTTAATTCGCGTGTCGACTTGCTGTGTTTTCATCGAACCGACAAAAAATTATAAAAACACGATACTAGAAATATCGGCACGGTGTTCTTAGGGGGCTTGGGCCCCAGAACACGAAATAAACGAATCTTTCTATCTGTCTATCTAGCTTAACGAATAATGTATACCAATGATAAATACCGGTTATTAGCTCAAGAAAAAAATACAAATGTGAAAGCAAATAAATTATATTCAGAGGCTAATCTTATCTCAAAAATCATTTATCCAATTCGCGTTAATTCGCGTGTTCACTTGCTGTGTTTTCACCGAACGGTACCGCCCCGTAGCGATGTCTGAATAAAAAAGCACGATACCAATTCTAGAGATACCTTAATGAATAATGTATACCATTGATAAATGCCTGTTATTAGCTCAATTAACAAAAAAGTGTGAGCAAATAAATTACATTCAGAGGCTAATTTAATCTGAAATATAATTTATCCAATTCGCGTTAATTCGCGTGTCCACTTGCTGTGTTTGCACCGAACGATACATTGTTAATCAGATATTTAGCAGATCTGTGTGCGCGGTAAACGAAAAATTGACAACTTTCATTATCGCAGTGAGAATAATAAATCGGGTAAACCGAATTGCAGTTGTAATTGAAGGCTCGATAAGACACAAAATGTTATTTGCATGAGCGAGATAAGGATATTTCTATTCTTTCGCGCGCTCATCAATCTCGCGGTGGAGATAGCGATGAAACGCGGAAGAAGCGCTGTTAAAGTTAGTTAACTGTTAAGTATTCGACGGTGTGTGCCAAACAGTTCCGCGAATTTATGTGCCGAAGATAACGAGCAGTCGATTATTGGTCCGTGAAAAAAAATATCGCTAATCGAAATAGGAACATTCGCGTGTACACATAATTAGTACGAAACTATAGATTTCTCGTATCCCTGATAACGATTTCTATTTATAAATCTTTTTTTTTCACCGGAAATTTAGAACAAGTCACACTACGCAGGCTTGTGAGCTCGAAACAACGAAAGTAACTCTTTCGATCGATCAAGCAACGTAGAAATTGTATCGAACGATTGCGTAACTGTTGATAGAATTTCGCGATTTTTGTCGATAGAATTTTCGATTAAAAAAAAATCTTGATTTTTTTTTATCGATATTTTCAGGGCGCGAAGGTTACCGAAAATGGTCGTGAAGATATATAAAAAATCCGGACTCGCGATCACATTTTGCATCACCTTGATACTAGCAATGTGAGGAAAAAGCTACAACGTTGAAAAACGTTAATTTTTTTTGTCACCGATAAAAGTTTGATTTTTAATTAAATTTTTTCTTTTCTACGATTTTCCCTACAGCCTTATTTATTTCTATCTTATACGCACCAAGGATCGTCCGACGACGAGTTCGACTTTAAAGATGCCCGGAAAATTAATAATAGACACGGATGCCGGTGGAGACGACGCGGGAGCGATCCTTCTGGCTCTGCAAGCCGAGAAACATGCGAGGAAAAATGGTTTCGAAGTTATAGCGATCACGTGTGTTTACGGAAACACAAATTTGACGAACGTCGAGTCGAATGTGAGGAAGATATTGAGCGTCGCGAACAGGGTCGATGTGAGTGTGAGGGATCCGTCGGTTCGATTTTTGTGCGCGGTTTACATCGAGCAGTGGTCTCGTGCCATTCACAGATTCCCGTATATTCCGGTGCTCAAAAGCCGCTCGTAAAAAATCACACGCAAGGCTCTGCCTACGGTGAGGACGGATTGGGCGATTTCGATTTCGAAGGGAAAATCCTCGGCGAGATCGACAGATCCAAGCACGCCAGTCTTCGTCTGATCGATCTTGCGCGAGAACATAAAGGTTTCAAATTATTACCGAAGGAAAAAAAAATTAATTAAAATTGAACGATTAAGGTTGTATTTGCGGAAAGCCTGGGCCCACCAACCTAAGCCCACGCGAGTTCAGAGAGAATTGAGAGAGGAATTGCGAACATTTCTCGATGGGATAACAACTTGGAAAAAAATCAACCATATGGAAGGTACTGAAAGATTGATTTTGCATCATAATAATTCAAAAATGTAAATAACAAATTAAAGAAAAAAAATATCCCAACAAATCACCCGGCAACTTAACTTTTTTTTTCATGAAAACGATTTGTTAATTTTTCTGAATACGTATGATTTTTTTCAGAATTTCGTGTAATGTCTGAAAATTGCGTTTTTTGTTGTTAAAAAAACGCAATTTGAAAAAATTACACAAAATTCTGAAAAAAATCATGCGTATTCAAAAAGATTAACAAATTGTTTTTATATGAACAGAAAGTTAAGTTGCCGGGGGATTTGTTGAACAGTTTGTTTTTCATTCATTTGTTAATAACATTTTGGAATTTATATGTATGCAAAACCAATCTTTACAGCACCTGCCATACGCTTGATTTTTTTCAGATTTTTATCCCATCGCGAAGTGTTCACAATTGTCTCTCTTAATTCTGTCTGAACTCACGTGAGGTCGAACTCTCCGCTAGTACTGCCTCATAAAGTCTTGGTACAATTTTTTTCAGGAAATATCAGCGTCGTCGCTCTCGGGCCGTTGACCAACGTCGCACTCGCGATCAGCCTGGATCCCGACTTCGTTTACAACGTGGAACGTTTCTACGTTACGGGATCCAGAGTTGACGGAGTGAAGAGCAACGAAGTGGCCGCGGAGTTCAATTTTTATCAAGACCCGCACAGCACCTTTGTTGTTTTTAACTTCACGAGGGGACTTCCGGTTGTCTCGTTGCCGTGGAAGTCCGCTCTCTCGGCTGCGATTTCGAAGGCAAGGACAATCTTCCGTTTTAATTGATCTTACTCTAACGTCCGAATCTCTGCCAACAGAAATGGCGGGCCAACGTCCTCGGCGCGATGGACTCGAGGCCGATTAAATTTCTCAATAAGATCGAGGCCGGAAGTCCCGAAGAGCCAGCGTGGAGACCAGCCGATATGATGATAACCGCGTCGATTCTGTGGCCGGATTTGATAACGCAATCTCGACTGACGAACGTGAGTCCTGTCTACGATGGAAGTGCCCGAGGCTCCGTCTCAGTCGATCGCTCGGATGGACCTGGAAAAAATAAAAACGCTATAATTATCGAGGCTTTCAATGTCGAGGGATTCAAGAAAGTTTTGCTCGACACTTTCTCTCAATAATGCGTTTGATGTACTCATGTTTAAGTTCTCATTATTATAATCGGAGAAGAGCGAAATATTTACCTGTGTAGAATAATAAAAAGGCAATGTTAATATTGATTACTTCATTTAAAAATTGAGTTTTCTTTTTCTTAACCTTCTGTCTTCTATCGACGATCTGTCCTTTCCTTATTGAGCGATCGACACCTCCGCTGCGGTATTATCTCCGAGTGCGAATAACGCTGAAACCGCTGAGACACCGAGAGCGTTTCCGGGGTAATTGCCGAGCGTATTGGATTTCTGCATAGCTCCCGGCATCTCAAGAGCCGCGGATTTCGTTTCACTCGGGACTTCTCCGAACGGCGGTCGAACACTTGTAAGGCTTACGAGTGTGCCGAGTTTGATTCGAGGTCGGCGGGGCTCCGAGGCTGCCAAGTTTGTGACCTGCAAAATTTGTAGACGAAAAAAGATTAATAAAAAATAAAGTTATATCGACGATTTGAAGTTACAAGGATTTTACAGTCAATAAATGGTATCTTTTGAATTTCCATGGAAAGCGACTGCCGACAGAGCGCCCGAGCATGCCGAGAAAATTGTTTTCGTTACTGGTGCCGCAGATTTTTTCATATATTATATTCTGACAATATTTTAACGACATAGCGTTTAGTGAAAAATTCAATTTTCATCGCTATTTTCACAAAACTGCACTTAGTGAAAAATGCAATTTAAAAAAAACTGCATTTAGCGAAAATTGCATTTTTTATAAAATTGTATTTTGTGAGAAATGCCATTGTCATTGCAATTTTCACAAAATCGTATTTTGTGAGAAATACAATTTTGATTATAATGTTCACAAAATTGTATTTTGTGAGAAACACAATCTTGATTGCAATTCTCGTAAGTTTCAAACACGAATCGACTCACCTTGCCGTCGTCGTCGGGCATTTTGCTCGATTAAACGCACAGCTCTGTTCGCATTCAGCTGTCGTCGATACCTCCGAGAATTTGCATCGAGAGTGTAACACATCGGGACATGTGCGAGGCGAAGCTACCCGGTCGACCGATTTCCTCGATCGGATTTCTCCAGACAGCCTGCAATGAAGATATACGGGTGATTATATTTTTAAATGCCCTTTTTAATTACAAAAAAAATGTATTCATGTTCTTTGCTATCCAATTTGAAACAATCGTCTGTAAAACCGACACAAGTGTAATCGTTTATAAAATGATTGCCCACCTGTTAAAATCGCACGTGGAAGAAAAAAAAATGATATGAAACTTATTTTCAATAGTCGAAAAAAACACATTGGAATTTGACCTTGCGACACACGAGGTACACTCGAGTGTGTCGACTTTTTTTTGTAATAAAAAAATTTGTAAAATTTTGTAAAAAATTACCCATTCGTAATTTTTCGGACCGATACATAATGTCCACAGCTGATTAATCAAATTTGTTACATTTCAGCGCTATCTTGCAAACATTGATATTCCGATATCTCGTTGTTTTTCGTAATCTCGAAGGGAGTAAGTTGCCCGTGTAGATTTGGATAAACGACGAGCTCGTGGCTGGTTATTTGAACTACAATTCGGCGGGGATAGAACAAATGTTTTGGAATTCAGTAAGACGAGTACAAAAGAGTTGCGGTCTTTAGGACGAGACCATTTTGCCGCTCCGAAACCCTCACAGTGGACGTGACATCAATTTCTAACGAAGTTACTTCCCGTATGTAAGTAAACTACATGATTTTGTCGATGAATGTCATCGTTATTAAGACAACAACATTATGGCGAGTTTTCCTTATCCGGAATTTGATGTTCGTTGCAATTTTTACCGATTTTTTTTCAGTGTGAAGGTAAACCGGAAGTAATGAAGATGTACGAAAGATCATGCGTCGCGGCCGGATTTTTCCTGATCTTAATATCTGCCAGGTGAGCACAATGCAAAAACGCGTCGATCGGGTCTTTGTATTTTTTTTTTTTTTTTTTTCTTGCTAACGAAACACTAAAATATGCTCTCAAATTAGTTTGGCTTTGAAAAATCCCGGAAAAATTATACTAGACGTGGACGCTGGTGGGGATGACGCGGCGGCGATTCTTCTCGCCCTGGCACTCGAGGAAAAGATGAAGAACGACGGTTTCGAGATTATCGCTATAACTTGCACGTACGGTAACACAGCGTTGCCGAATGTCGAGCGGAATGTAATGAAGACATTGACAATCGCTAACAGGACCGACGTGAGTGTTAATGATTTAATTGCTCCAATTTTTTTTCTATGCACAGAGCAGACGAGAACTTTATGAAATTCACAGATACCCGTTTACACTGGTGTGAGTAAGCCACTGATGAAAAATTTTACGCTCGATTATTATTTCGGCGCGGACGGACTGGGCGATATAGATTGGGGCGAGGAGATCACCGCAAGTATCGATCGAACAAAACACGCCAGCGTCGCTCTAGTCGATCTGGCCCGAGCCCATGCAGGTATTTGCAAGATTATCAGGGACAACAAAAAACCCGTTACAAATCGAAAATCGCGTTAAATATAGAAAATCCTCTTAAGAATCAAAAATCCTTTTAAAAACCGAAAATCCCTGTAGGAATCGAAAATCCGCTTAAAATTCTAAAATCCTCTTAAAAATAAAAAATCCCTATAAAAATAAAAAATCCTCTTAAAAAATCGAAAATCCCTTAAAAATCGAAAATCTTCAAAATTGTGAATTACAACGCGCACCTTGTCTTGCGCTTATTTTCCAGGAAACATTAGCGTGATGGCCCTCGGTCCGCTGACCAACATCGCAATCGCCATAGCCCTGGATCCCAACTTCGTCGACAACGTCAAGCGACTGTACGTAATGGGAGCGAGTGTTCCGGAATTGGGAAAGTCACCGCGGCACGAGGAGTTCAATTTTTCTCAAGATCCGGCGAGTAACTATATAGTATTGACGAGCATGAGAGGACTTCCGGTCATCTTACTGCCGTGGGAGACTTCTATAGCTCCTCGAATTCCAATGGTAAAAAAAAAGAACGACTGTTTCCCCCCAACAAATGATTGTCTCTAAAATCCTCAATTTCTTTCTTGTCTTCAACAGGAATGGCGCAAAAACGTTCTCGGAGCTGTCGACTCGAGGATAATTAAATTTCTGAACAAAGTTGAGCACAGACATTTCGCACGCCCGAGATGGGAATTGCCGGATTTAATTCTAGCCGCGATAGCACTGCAACCGGAATTGATAGTGCGTTCTCTACTGACGAACGTCACCCCGGTGGTCGAGGGACCGGCTCGAGGCTCCGTCGAGGTCGATTTTTACGGCAGATCTGGAAGGAATAAAAACGTCATAATTGTCGGGGCTTTCGATGTAGATGGCTTCAAGCAGATGTTGCTCGATGCTTACGCGTAGAAAAAAATTAATTAAATAAATAAAATTCGTCCGGAAGTGACGTCACAATGAGATTTTTTTACAAGTCAGAAATGCGATTTTCAAACGGGGAAGCAACATATTTTCGTGGAAATCTCAAAAAATCTACATTCCATAATCGATAGCAAGAGCGCGAGGCGCGTTCCCCATCGACAACCTGCTAGTAGATAAAGAATGTACTCACATTAAATAATGTTTGTTGATTTAACACGAAAAGTGAATCCGCAATAGTTCTCAGACTCGTAAATCCCGAGCCACTAGTCTCGGCATTTTGCGTTGTTCTCGGCTACTCCGTTGTCGAAATAATATTGGCACAGCTGATATATTGGCACAGCTGATCGACTCTTGGTGCTCGGCACAGCGCAGCTCGCTCTGTTCCACTAAAGCCAGATAAAACGCCATACATTTTTCCACTTCTGCCTCGGCGAGATATTCTCTCTGTGTACAAACGAAACATGAATGAATTTAAAAAATATCGAAAAATCGACCATCGATCATCGGTTGATAATATTTTCTTACCTTCCTGTTTGGCCTCGAGGGTCGGTTTTTTCTTATGTTATTCTTAGTGTTCCTGTCGCTCTTCACCTCGACCTTCGTCGATGTCTCCCAAGTCTTTGATCCATCCTCTAAGACCTTTCGACAATTTTTTTGTTCTGCAAGAAACCGTGTGTCGAATTGCCGAACACAAACGGGAGTTCTACAACTCAAAAGACGAGAGTGCTAATCATGAAATATCGTTTATTGAGAGCTTTCAATGAGCTTATCGTGAAAAAAGTTGTAAATAAATTATAGTACGTAGAAATAATGTTCAGTCGTTGCCGCGTTGTTCACGCAGGCTACACGCCCGCGTGTGCACACACCCACACACACACACACACATATACATATATATATACCACCGATATTTTAATAGCTCAACGCTAAAACTGAAATGGTTTTATCACAATGTGTCCTCTTCGGAATAATATTTCGTGGATTATCGAGGCCGGTGTCTTGGGTCGGGAATTCTCCGGACTTGGGATCGAGCGAACAATTGCCGTGGCTCCTTGGAAACTCCTCAATCAGCCAGAGTTATCTCGACGCTTTCCTTCGGAACTCCTCAATCGCCCAGAGTTATTTTCTCGACGCTCTCCTTCCCAACTCCTTAAGGTACTCCTTGCGAATAGTGTTCACTTCGCATAAGTTTCAAAGGAAGGAGAGAGAATTACGAACACTCTGGATGGTATAAAAATATGAAAAAAATCAAGCATATTAAAGGAGTTGAAAAGATTAATTTTGCATAATAATAATTCAAGAATATTATTAACAAATTGATGAAAAATAAAATTGTTCAATAAATCTCCCGGAAACCTAACTTTTTTTTATGAAAATGATTCGTTCATTTCTCTGAATAGGTATGAATTTCTTCAGATTTTTAAATACACTTTGAATTTTTTTTTATATGGGAAAAATGTGTGGAAAGTTACAAAATTCAAAGTGAATTTAAAAATCTGAAAAAATTCATACGTATGCAGGAAAATGAACGAATCATTTTCATTTTTTAAAAAGTTAGTGTTCCGAGAACAATTCCGTTGGACAATTTTATTTTTCATTAATTTGTTTATAACATTTTGGACATATTATTTTGCAAAATTAATTTCTTCAGCACCTTTATTATGCTTGATTTTTTTCAGATTTTGGTACCATCGAGAAGTCTTTGCAATTCCCTCTCATTCCTCTGAAACTTATGCGAAGTGAACACTGTTCGCAAGGACTATCTTAATCAGCCAGAGTTATTATCTCGACAATCTCCTTCGAACGCCTTAATCGTCCGAAGTTATCTCAACGATCTCCTTCGGAACTCCTCAATCGTCCAAAGTTATCCCGACGATTTCCTTCGGAACTCCTCAATCGACCAGATTTATCGGACCAGAGTTATCATTTCGACGCTCTCCTTCCGGACTCCTCAACCATCCAAGGTTATTATCTTATGAAGTAATCCGCGCGGCACCAAATTTCATCGCCAGAAAGTCTCCGTTAATGCACCGCTCGAGGGAAAAAAAATGTTCACTTGTAGAATTTTATTCTCCAAGTGAACTTCCCCGAGCGAAGTTTGCCCAATGCAAAAACCCAGCCGTTCTAACTTGATGAAATTTAGTCTCACGAGGATATCTTCATCGTCATATTATCTGACCGCTCTCAGCACTCCTCAATCGTCCAGAGTTATTATCTCGACGCTCTCCTTGGCGTGTTTGTTGTCCTGTTTCTTGGAGGCGTTGCCGCTCGTCTTGGTCCTCGGCAGTTCGTACACCGACATGCAGTCGGAGTTGGTGGTTCTGACGTTGTCAGCGGGTTTCTGGGGTGGCACGACGCTGAGCGAGACAGGCATATTCTTCGAGTATTCTCCCTGGCCGGTTTTCCCATGGCTCTTCTGTTGCGGTATAATCTCCAAGTGCGAGTGCTGCTGAAGCTGCGAGAGCATCGACAGAGTCTCGGCCGTGTTCGACGCCGGTATCGGACTCTGCATGGCCGGCATCTCGAGTGTCGCCGATTTCCCTTTGCCAGAAGTCTTTCTGAATGGCGGATGCTTCGGCGGCGGCGGTGGTTTCTGAACAGACTGGCCGACGGCGCTGACGGAAATGCCGCTCAGCTCCGGCGGAATGAACGGCGTCTGTCCGATAGATCCGCCAGACGACATCGTGCTCAGGAGGCTCTGAAGATTATTAGGCATCTGCGGTATGGTGACTTTCGGCGGTTTCTGCTTCTTCGTCGTGGCGCTGCTCTGCGGCTTCGGCGGCTGCGGCTGCTGAGCCATCTTCTTGGAGAGGAGCTTGTGCTGAAGGGACGTTCCTCCGCCCCCGCCCCGTGACGGCGGCATGCCCATCGAGATCGTCGGCTTTATGCTCAGCGCCGATCCCTGGAGAGCCGTGTGGGCGGCCTGCGGCAGGCTTCCGGTGCTCGAGCCGGGGTTTCCGCCGCTCAGAGACGAGTGCGAGACCGAGGAATTGTGTGCCGGCTGAGGGTCGGTGAGCGACTTCGAGACTCGTATCTGCGGTGCGGACATTTGCTTCGGTGGTGCGGTTTTCGTTTGCTGAATCACCGATGGTTTCAGCAGCGACACCTGCGTCGCTGGCGGATGACTCGAGGGCTTGGCGCTCGGTTGCTGCATCGGCATTGACTTCGATATGTGCGCAGACATCGGCTCGCCGTGGGACGGAGCGTGCTTCGACGCTTTGCTCTTGTGCTGCTGCAGAGACGAGCCCACGGGCGTTATCGATATGCTCGGCGCCTCTTTCGTGCTCGAGGTCGTCGTCGTAGTTTTCGTTACCGACTGATGGTACATCGGCGGCGCTCGCGTCGTCGACGACGCGGCGTTGCTCATGTTGAGCAACTGCTGCACCGTCAAGCTCCCGAGGTTTCCCATCGCGCCCCCGATACCTCCGTGGCTCCCCGGGCCGGAAACTCCACCGGCCATCCCTGAACTCGTCGGGCTCGAGGTCGGCACGCTGCTCGTCCCGGTGCTCGTCATACTCGTCGGTACACCGCCGTAACCCGCTGCCGCTAAGTTTGATATAGACGAGAGATTATTCTGATACTGTCTTATTATGTCCTGATAACCCATTTGATTGAGATAATTGACGGCGGTGAGAGACTCGAGCATATTTCCGCTGAGTCCTGCTGCCAGTAACGCGGCTGATAACATACTTGGATCCATCAGGGGATTCATGAAGTAGGGATTCATCAGAGGACGATTGGCGCCGGCGACGCCGAGATAATTGCCGAAGGCTTGGCTCTTCGGATTGAACTGCCCACCGAGAGCGCCGCTCTGCTGCATCGCCTGGAGATACTTGTTCACGTTGGGCGGGCGACCGCGCGGACGGCCCGTCGATGTCGAGGTCTTGTAGGGCTTGCGCGGGTGCTGCGTCTGCGGCGAGGTCGGCAGGCTCTGAGGCTGCGACGTTGTGACCTGTGAAGTAGAAAAAAAAAAATACAGGAAATTGTGATTATTTTAATAAAGCTCTGGTTTTTCGTGAAATTCAAAAAATTGAAAGTGACATCGAATTTAAATGCTTCGATCGATTCTCCCCAAATGCAATAGGGATTGTCGGGCGATTGGAATCTCTGTACAGCTTTTTGCTTAGATAGCAAAAAAATTGGAAAAGCTAGCGGGCGCAGATACATTTGTGAAAAAAATTAAAAATCGCGTACAAAAAAAAGAAACTGAAAATTTGTAAATACAATTTTGAAGCAACTATTAATATTAAGAAACCATCAACCACACCTGCTGTGTGTGAATTTTCAGCTTGATCGGTTGAGGCATTATCGAGTTATGGCGTTTTGAATTTTACGCGTCTGATCGTATCCGGACATTTTTTATAAATGTGATTTTTCGATATTCTCGAACACTCTGAACACGTTTTCATTAAAATCCCGAAAAAAATGTTTTCACCATAACAAAGCTTCCTCGACGAGGAAGCAAAAAATTACAATTTGATTGCGTCGACGAGTCGGGCTCGCGAGAATTATTGCGGGTTCGTTGCTTACCGGACTCGATGAAGTTGCCGGCGTCGTCGCGATACTCGTCGTCGGAACGGAAGTCGAAGCCGCGATCTTGCTGGCCAACAGCGTCTGATGGCAATACTTCAGAGCTACTTCCAGCACATTTCCTTCGACGTTCTACGAAACGAAAAAAAAATAGAATTCAATATTTTTAAGAAAAAGAAAAATGGAGTAAAAGATAAATTTGTTTTTGACTGACCTTCACACCGGTGTACGCTTTGTAAGTATCGACGAGAACAGTGCCGAAAACTTGAATCGTCGGCTCCTTTCCTTGGAAGGTTTTCTGAACTTCCCGATAGATCTTGTAGACGTCGAGCAACACCTGCTTCCGTGGATCCGCTCGGAAGTTGTGGGTACTCTCGGTGCTGACGGGCGCAGCGGGCATGTTCTGAATTCGCGTGCGGAGCGACTGCAGGCAGAGCGTCTGCGCCTGTTGTGAGAGCTGCTCTCGCTCCGAGTCTCTCAGATATTTTCTGTGAATTGTAAAAACAAAATTCAATTAACGAAAAATGCAATTTTTAAATCAAGTAAAAATACAATTTTTAAATCAAGTAACTATGCAATTTTTAAATCAAGTAACTATGCAATTTTTAAATCAAGTAAAAATACAATTTTTAAATCAAGTAAAAATGCAATTTTTAAATTAAGCAAAAATGCAATTTTTTACTTAAGCAAAAATGTAATCTATTTAAATTAAGCAAAAATGTAATCTATTTAAATTAAGCAAAAATGCAATTTTTGTAACTCACGCATGAAAAGCGCTACTTTCCGTGCGTGCCGAGATTGGCGTAGGCGGCGCTTTGCAGCCATGAGTTTAATAATTTTCCGGCGCATACGCAGTTTGGCGTTTTGCAGTTTTGCGTGCGATTTCTGGAAATTATTGCACGCTGTTCGCAGCGCTACAATCAGCAGGCACGGAGTAACGCTTCTCCTGCATTCGTTACATAAAATAGTATGCGATACTTGTACGTAAAAGGTCTCCCGACGGCGGTTGTGAAGTAGCTGCACTTCCGAACATTCGCCGAAAGTCCGCTTTTACGAACTAGTATCGCAATATACTATTATGTCACTCGGTGGGAAAATGGCGGTTTTTTCGCACGCTTCGCGTGCGAAAAACGCCATTTTCACACCTTGTGAAATAAAATTTTGTTCGATACTCGTGCGAAAAACCTTTTCTGAACTCGTGTGATTGCAACACTCGCCTTCGGCTCGTGCTGCAAACTCACACTCGTCAGAAAAAGTTTTTTCGCACACGTATCGAAATGTACTATTTTCTAATTAAGGAAACATGCAACTATTTACATTAAGCAAAAATGCAATTTTTTAAATTAACATTTCTGTAAGATTGGATACTCGATTTGCTCACTTGTCGGCGTCGGGTATCTTGCGCAATTGAACGCAGAGCTCCATCAGCATCCAACTGTCGTCTGTCTCCTTGAGAATCTGCATGAGGAGTGTAACGCATCGGGACATGTGCGAGGCGAAGCTGCCCGGTCGGTCAATCTCCTCTATCGGATTTCTCCAGACACCCTGGAACATCGAAAACAAAGGTAATTTATACCTTCTACCTACTTATACCTACTTTTAATCATTTATACCAAATGCACAGACATCGTGGGCCACTGTATTCAGTTATTTATTCTTCATTATCTTGAGAACGAACAACATGCGATATCGAGGCAGGTTTGAATTTTCATTTATTTCCAAGATAACGACAGTCGTCGAAATTCCGTTGACCGCGCATGCTAAAAAGCTGTCGAAGTGAAACTGGTGTGGAAGCAAAATGTCCGTACATTTTACAACGACTTATTGTCCACAAACGTTCAGAATTTTTGATCTGTTAGTTTTCCGAACGCACTAGTTTTATAAACAAAAGTACAAACTAAAATTGTCAATGACGCGGGATAAAAAGGATAGATTTTGTATATTCAAATTTGAAGAAATGATTTTGTTACTTCAGTGTCAAAATTATTTTTACGAAACTTCGTGTTCCGATTTTACGAAATAATTTGTTGCTGTGAGTCATCGTGTACAGGTTCAATTAGTCGCCCGAGACCCCCCAAAAGAAGACGTAATATTAATTCGCCGTGAATTTGTGCATCGCAGGCGAATTAAGTGCATATTTTATCGTTAACGAGATTAACTCTTTATAAACCACACCGTCATAAACGGGACAAACGCCTAACAGTGGGGATAGCGGTGTGACTTATAAAGGGTTACGTGTGTCGTTTATTATTTTCACTTTTTTTATTTCTGTATACGCTTTTTCTATTTGTATTTATTCTTCGTTATCGCAATAACAAACAACACGTGATATTGAGGCAGGTTTAAATTTTCGTTTTATCTCGAAGATAACGATAATCCTCGAATTCCCGTTGATCGAGTACAAAAGACTACGTACCATCTCGTACCATCGCGTACGAGATCAATCAGTGGCCGGAAAACCCCCGGACAGACCGTCGTATTAATTTGTGCATCGGAGGTGAGTTAAGTGCACACTCAATCGTCGACACGATTGAGAATAGTATGTAGTTTTCCTTATCTGATTCGCACTAAATACGCGCGACAAATGTGTCTGCAATTCGGACGTGCATATTCGATGGTGATGTCACGATAACTATCATCGAACAGTCAAGTGACAGTCCTTACGATTATATAAGAAAACTGTGAGTCGAAGTCTTTCGTTTTTCAGTGCTAAAATACATCCGAAATGGCGAAGATGCACGGAAGATCATGTCTCGCGATTGCGCTTTTTCTGATCGCTATATCAGCCAGGTAAGCAGCGATATTAGGCCGAAAATATAAAAATAAACAACAAAGATTAAAATTAAAACTAACTTTTTGTCTTTTTTTTTAACGAAAAATGTTCGCGCCTAAATAATTTTTTTCTCTAATTTAAGTTCGTCTTTGAAAATGCCTGGAAAAATTATAATAGACACTGACGCCGGTGGAGACGACGCGGCCGCGATTCTCCTTGCTCTAGCCGCTGAGAAAAATATGAAAAACCAGGGTTTCGAAGTTATCGCTATAACTTGCACGTACGGTAACACTCTGGTGGCGAACGTCGAGCAGAATGTATTGAAAATATTAACTGTCGCTAACAGGAGTGACGTGAGTACTTTGGTCGAAAATTGATTTCTACAATTAGGGTAAACCAGCCAGTGAATAGACGGGACCAGTGAATGGACACTTTCCATTAGAGCGCGTGTAGAAAAAACGTCCATTCACTGGGTTTTGTCCTCTGCTTAACTGTCCATTCACTGGTCGGTTTACCCTATCATTATTATCTTAGTGAGCATACGAGTGGGATTTTGTTAAATTCGCAGATGCCCGTTTACGCCGGAGTGCACAGGCCGTTGTTGAGAAATTTCACAGAGGACTACTATTTCGGTGAGGACGGAATGGGCGATGTAGATTTCGACGAGGAGATCACAGGAAAGATCGATAGATCGAAATACGCCAGCGTTGCACTGGTCGATCTAGCACGAGAGCACGCGGGTATTCAGAAAGTTTGCCCCTCAAAACTTAAGGAAAGCCGAAAGTGAGATTCAGTGAGAATTTGAACACTTTGTAATTATATAAAAATCTGAAAAAATCCACGGTATTAAAGGTGCCAAGACAATCAATTTTCCATAATAATAAAGTCAAACAGTTATTAAGAAATTCCTAAAAAAAAAAATTGTTCAACAAATAATCAGCAAATCTTTTTGTCTCTTTTCAGATGAATTCTTTGATTTTCTAGAAGCCACACGAATTACTTCGGAACTTTCTTACATTTTTGAATGTAGCGTTTTGTAATTTTTTTAACGCCAAAACTACAGAACTCTTGGCGCAATCGCCTCGAAACTTTTTGTGTGTACTGTGGAATCGGGATACGGAAACATAGCCAAAAGTCGTGGCGCTACATCGATTTTTCAAATTCACGAACATAAATTATTTTGAAATATAAGAAAATTCTAAAAAAATTGGATATGAATTCAAAAAAATCAAGGAATTTTTCTGATAAAAAAATAATAACTTCTTGATAACTTTTCGGCATTGCTATTATGCAAAATCAAAGGACCAGACATCATTATCACGGCTGATTTATTTCAGATTTTTGGTATATCGTGAAGTACTGGAATTTTTATCGAATTAAACTGTTGGTTGGAAATCCTTGATGACCCTGATAATATCTGCACGAGACTAAATTTCCTCAAGTCATAACTGTTTTGCATCGCACAAACTTTGCTTGGAAGAAGTTCACTTGGTGAATAAAATTCTACGAATTGACTATTTTTTTTCTGTGTCTTAAAGTGGTGCATTGACAGAGACTTGCTGAGGATGAAATTTGGTGTCACGTAGATATAACTTCAGGGGCATGAAATTTATCAGAGGCAATGCGAAACTTGTCTCGGGCTTATTTTTCAGGCAATATCAGCGTCATGGCCCTCGGCCCGATGACAAACATCGCGATCGCGATATCGCTGGATCCCAACTTCGTCAACAACGTCGAAAGATTCTACATAATGGGCTCGAGCATTCCGGAATCAGAAAACGCATCCCGCCACAAGGAGTTCAACTTCGCTCAAGATCCACCGAGCAACTTTATCGTACTGAACGGCACTAGAGGACTTCCGGCTATCTTATTGCCCTGGGAAACCAGCCAAGGAACTAAAATTTCGACGGTAAAAAAAACCTATTTCCAATAAAAAATTATCGTTTCTTGCACGTCCTTGGCTTAAATATATATATATATATACATATATATATGTGTGTTTTTTTTCAATAGCAATGGCGCAAAAACGTTCTCGGAGCTATAGACTCGAGGGCCATTAAATTTCTCAATAAAGTCGAGGCCAGCCACCTCACGCGGTCTGCATGGAAAATAGCAGATATGCTCGTATGTACGGTGACTCTGTGGCCGGAACTGATAACGCGCTCTTTTCTGACGAACGTCACGCCCGTGTTCGAGGGTGCCGCGCAAGGCTCCGTGGAGGTCGATTATGCCAATCGAACCGGCAAGACCAAAAACGTTATCGTCGTCCAGGCTCTGAACGTTCCAGCCCTCAAACAGATATTGCTGGAAGTTTTCGCATAGAAAAAAAAGAACAACACTTTCTTAATAAACAATAAAATGTTTGTATGATCTGTGCGGAAATATGCCACCTGAAGCCAATGGCAGTGAAAAACATGCGGTCTTTCGGGGAAAAAAAAATTGCTTTTTTGAAATTGGAAAACTTGAAACTTTTTTGAAATTAGAATGTAGCCTTACAATCTCTTCGCCAATTTTTTTGTTTTCAAAATTTGTTTATAAAATGTATTCGTTAATGAAATCCGTTTGAATTTGAAAACAACGGTCCTGGTTTTAATTCGATATCTCAAAATGAAAAAAAAAAATTGCCGTTGAAAAAATAATAGGAAAAAAAGAAACAACGTAGTAACAACGTAAAGAAGATACTGACATTGAAAAAGTTTGTTGATTTCCGATCGGCGAACAGTCCCTGAAACGTAAGTCCGGAATAGTTCTGGCACTTGTAAGTCCCGAGCAGCAAGTCTCGGCACTTCGCGTTGTCCTTGGCCGCTCTGTTATTGAAGTAATAGTGGCACAGCCGATAGATAGATTTGTAGTGCTCGGGAAAGCGTAGAACGCACTGTTCCAATCCGGCCAGGCAGTAAGCGATCAATTTCCCCACGTCGGCCTCGCTCAGATATTCCTCTGTGTACAGAATCGAATAATAAACGAATTAAAAAAAATAAATAAAAATAATCGACGAAAGCCGATAACGAGGTGTATCGTTCGTGATCGACAATATTTTCTTATCCTTCTACCAGCCTCGGGGATGGATTTTTTCTCATAATAAATAAATACCAAATAAATAATAAAAAAAAATAATCGTCCAAAGCCGATAACGAACTATCGTTGGTGATCGATGATATTGTCTTACCCTTCTCGCTGGCCTCGGGTATCGATTTTTTCTTATCGGTCTCGCTCTCGGCGGACTCGCTGTCGCTGTCGCTCGAGCTGTCGCTCTCGGAGCTGTCGTCGCTGCTACTCGACTCGTCGCTGCTGCTCGAGCTCGAGTTGTTAGTTTCCGTCGTCGTCGTTGTCTGTGTCGTCGTGTTGCTCTCCTGCGAGCCCCTCCGGCTCAGCGTCACCTCGTCCTTCACCGTGTTCACCTGACTCTTCTTCTTGTCGGCGTTTTTCTCCTTGGACTCCTTGTCGGTTTTACCGGGGCAATATCTGCCGGTCTCGACCGACTGAACGTCCTCGTTCTGCAGCCACTTGCCATCCGACTTCCTGGTCTCCTCCTCGTCCGGCAGCGAGTGCTGAGCCTCGTTGCTCATCTCCATCGCGCGCTTCATCAGCGCGTCCATTAGATCCTGAACATTCTCACCTTTCCCCTCAGGACTCGCACATCTCGACAATTTCTGTTCCGCGTAACTACTCACCCTCTCGTCGACAAAATTTCTCACTCGATCTTTCTTTCTTCCGTCCTCCTTGTTAGTTAATCTCTGAGCTTTCTCGCTCTCGTCGCTCGACAGTATCGTCACCTCGTCGCCGGAACTGTCGCGCTGAGCTACAATCTCGCACACATTCGTGATAAGATCGTCGACGATACCAACGACGTCTTGCATAAGCTGCAAGTGCGATACGCTTCCTAATTTTATTCTTTTACCGGTATCGTCCTGATGCTGCGCTTCGGCGTGACGCTTTCGAGACTCGCTCTTGGTCGACTTTGCGGTTTCCGTCTTGTCCGGCGCCGGTATCTCCTCGACGCTGTTCAAACGACGCTCCTGATTCGTTCTGCTCTTCGGAAGTTCCGTCGCGACTATGTCGCTGTAAAGAGCCTCCGGATATCCGTTGTTGTCGGTGCGCCTTCCGCCGTTGAGCTTCGACTCGTACTGCATGAATGGACTGCTCGCGCAATCCGTCAGGTGGCTCATGAAGACGCGACCCAGAGATTTCTTCAAGGGCTTGCCCTCGTGCTGCTCGAGGTACTTGAGGATACAGGCGTGAATCCTGTAGTGAACCTCGAGAGCCTCCACGGACAGATAGTGGGGATTCTTGTGCTGGAGACGACGAGGGTAGTGGGCGCTGTTCTTGTGAAGCCAATCGCTAGCCTGCGTAAATAATTTTGTTTTTTTGGAATCGATTAGGTTGTTGGATGGAAAATAGATTTTTGTTAAACTATAGATTCAATATTAATAGATAGGGTAGAAACAGGCATGAGACTAAATATAATGAGACTGTAAAGTGAGAATGAAAGAGATATGATGAGACTAAATTAATTTCCTCGAGTTATAAGGGTTGTGTTTTGCAGCGCACAAACTTTGCTCGGGGAAGTTCACTTGGAGAATAAAATTGTGCAAGGGAACAATTTTTTTTTTGTTCCTAAAGCTGTGCATTGATGGAAACTTGACAAAAATGAATGGGCGAGCCGATGGGACTCACCTTGGCGTAGTGGTCGAGATAAACCGGCGGATCATTGTTCTTCTTCTCGGCGATTTTCGCGAGCATGTAGTGATAGAGCCATCTCTCGTCGTGGACGTTCGAGTGATCGTCGATGTTCGTCAGGAACATACGATTCGCGGATATGAAACAATTGACAGCGATTTCGAGGGTGTCCTCCTTGCGGGTCTCCAGTGCGGCGAATCTCTCCATGCTCAGGGTGTCGGTTTCCTGCTTCAGCAAACGGGAGCAGAAGGAGTGGACGGTGTAGGCGAATGTCCCGTACTCTATCCATATAACGCTCTGAGCTGGAACAAGCTCGACTGCACGCTGGTAGCAGCATTGAGCTATCTTGGCGTCGAATAGAAGCTTCTTCGTGTCACTGGAATAAAACAAAATTACACATAAATTTTAAAGAAATCGAGTCAATAAGAACGCTAAAAAAGGACGTGAGTATTAAAAAAAATGTAACGACGGAAAAACGACCGAAACAGTGCCATACGATCATAGATCCAAACGGCTAATTAAAACAATAACGCTTTCGTTTAAATAATTAATAAACGAGATTAAAAAAAAAACACATTTGTAAAAAAATGAACCAACAAGAACTCAAGAAAGATCAGAGGGTATAAAAAAATATATAACGAAGCAACAACGACCTAAACAGTACTGCGCGATCGTAGAAACAAATGCCTGATAAAAATAACAACACTTTCGGTTAAATAAATAATTTATTACACTCGGTGCGAAAATGTCAGTTTTCCGCACGCTCGTGTACACAAAACCCCCATTTTTACACCTAGTGAAGTAAAATTTGGAACGATACTCGTGCGACATTTTTTTTCTGAACTCGCCTTCGGCTCGGTCAGCAAAGTCACACACGTCAGAAAAAGTTTTATCGCGCCAGTATCGTAAATTACTATTACGAGGCTAAAAAAATTGATACAAAATCTCAGATAAATTAGTCGCGGCCCGAAAGAAAGGATAAACTCACGGCAGTGGTTTGCAGCTGGTCAGAGCCGTGCCGAATTCGGTGCTCGTCACCATAGCGAGTGTGGCCCAGCTGTTGAACGCTTCCGGATGAAGACAAATATCCATAAGAAAGTACGACGTAGAGTTCGAGTACTGATTGTACTTGAACAGATAATCGCCGAGGAGTGCGTAAACGGACGATACTTGGTAGGGGAGTGGTTTCTTGACGGTCGGCATTTTCTCGCGATCCCCGACGATGTACGACGTGACCTCGTCGATCTTGGTGCTCGGATCGTGTTCCTCGGGTACGAGAGAAATAACTTTTTTGAAGAGGCTGTGAGTATCAGCGTTGATGGAGGCAGCGCGAGGTGTGTCGTACTCGGGAAGTACATCAGGCCTGTAGAAGTCAAACAGCAGCTGAGCGCCCTCCCAGGTCAGCTCGATCTGCGGCACTCGATGATCCTCCAGGTATTTAGGTTTAGTTTTCTTCTCCTTGCTCGGATGACCGTAGAGGCAGTAGAATATCTGCTCGAGATACCTTCCGAGTTTGTCGCGCACCTGTGCGAACTGGGGCGTTCGAAGACGCGGAATGACAAGCTTCATCGTGAATATGAGGAGTTTGGCCTCGTTGATGCAGCACCAAGAGTGCCTTCCGAGGAACTCGTGAGCCGTGAGGAGAATCATAATAGACGTCGGTATGTCTTCATCCTCGTCGTCGGATTCGAAGTTCTGCTCCTTGGTCTTGGTCGACAGCGACTTGGCTCTGCCCTTGTCCTCCTCGTACTGCAGAATGTAGTGAAGAATTATCCAGGGCAGAACGGTTTCAAGTGGCATCTCCACGGCCATTTCGGTCACGTCCAACTGGTGGCAGACCATCTGCACGAGATTCTGGACGAGCCGGGCGAGCCTGGACTCCGGCAGATACCTCACGACGAAGGTGCTGACTTCGTTGACGCAGGCGTCGATCTTCTCGAGACACTTGAGCACACTCGCCGACCACTTTCTCTGCTCGCTCTCCTCGCTGGCGTTCAGGTAATTTTGCCAGGACTCGTTCAGGCAAGCCTCCGCCCAGACGTAGCACTCCTCGTACTGCTCGAGCCTCCAGAGACTGTCCAGCAGCATCGCCAGCTGGTCTATCCGGTCGGTTATGACCTTGATGTGAGGCACGAGCTTCTGTCTCTGCCTCGCGAATTTGAAGGTGTCCTGGAGGGTGGCGGCAAGCTCGGCGTATTTCTTCTCATCGTATAGTCGCTGAACCTCGCCTAGTTTTTGTCCCCGGCGTATAGCGGTGAGCATCTTCTGGATTACCGGAATGTTTATCCTCGAGTTGTACTTGCAGTTCGGTAACTTGACGGATGGCAGGGGTGAGCGGTGACGCTGAAACTCCTCCATGTGGCTGAGCAGGAGTTCGAGAGTCTCGATGACGATGTCCGTGTCGCCCTGGCAGTGAAATATGTTCGCCTTGAGCCACAGCACGCGCAGCAGATAGACCGTGTTCTCCTCGTTGAAGAGGTCGTCGCGCACGCTGGCGAAGATTATGTGACCGAGTTCCTCGGACGGCATTCCCGTGCCGAGTCTGTCGAGGTTCGAGGCTGGAAGGACGTCGGGCTTGTTGTCCATCCAACGGTCGGTGTGAAGCTCGCCGAAGAGCAGAGTCATCTCGGCGTCGTACTTGAGAATACCGTGATCGTCGTCCTCCTCACCGAACGGCGATGGATGAGGAATGTGCTCCCTCGTGTGCAAGTAAGCCTGGAGGTAAACCTGGCCCATTTCCGTCGGCCACTCGTGATTCCACTTGGTGCTCATGAATTCGGTGAATTTCGCTATTATTATCATGAGGTTGCTCTTGCAGCTGTGTTCGTTTATGAAATCCTCGACCTCGGTTTTCTCGATGTCGGTGTCGAAGTACTTCGGCTGCTCGCTCGTGTCCGGACTGCTCGGTTTCGAGCTCTCGGTGCTCTTGCTTCCCTCGGTGAGGTTGCAAATGTTCTCGCGATTGGCGAACAACTGGTAGAGATCCATCGTGTCCATCGAGTCGTCGATGTTCTTGAAGGGATCGTCCTTGGTCAGCTTCACGCCGTCCGGAAGGAGCGTGCTGGGGAACATTCTTCTGAGGGTCTCCTCGAGCTGCACGTCGTCCCTCTCGGCTTCCCTTCTGTTCGAGCCACGCACCCTCGCCGACCTCCTCATGCTGCTGCTGCTCCAAGCCCACTGCTGCAGAAAGCACAGAGAGCTTCGTCGACGCTTCTTCACCTTCTGTCCCTCCTCCTTCCCACCCTCCGAACGCTCGTTCGACTTCTCCTCGCCCTTAAAGGACTTGTCGTTCGACTTTTCGTTCAGCTTCTCCGAATCCTTCTCCGAACCGCCCTGACTCGTTTTCTCGGGATTCTCCTCGTTCGATTTTTCGCAGTTGGCTCCCTCGGTCGGTAACTTATCGACCGGCGAGATAACCTCGTCCTCGTCGCCGACGATCATGGCCTCCGGAAAGTCGAGAGGTTCGTCCAAGTTCTTTTCCTGCTCGTCGGTGTTCTTGTCAGAGCGAAGAGACTCAGAGTTAGGAATTTTGAAGGGATCCTCGTCCTCGATTATCTGAATGTCGCTCGAGCCCGACTTGACGTCGTCCTCCATCTCGGATTTCATCTCCGCCTCGTAGTCTGCTGTTGGTACTCGCTGATCGTCCGAATTCTCCAAAATATCCATGTCCTCGATGTCCGTCTCGGGCTTCATCTCGACGTCGAGATTGTCCATGTCCAGATCGATCTTTTCGACGCTGCCGTGTTCCGAGTTCTCGATCGCAGGGTCTTCCGTCTCGTCGACGTTGTCTGTTTCCTCCTCGGCGAACGAGACTCTCGATTCTTCCTCGGCCGGCTTCTGATAATCCAGCGCCACTCTGCTCACAAAGTTGTGCGAATTTTCAGCCATCCACTTGTGCATGCTTACGAGACTCTCGCCGAGCTCGAGCCACGTGGACTTGCTCAACGGCCTGTTCAGCGACAATACCGGAAGCGGCTTCTTTTCGAACTCATACTTGCAAGCCTCGGCCCATTTTCTGGAAATTTCTCTGGCCTCGGCGAGCAGCTTTTCGCCGAGCATCCTGTCGTATTCCGTGTCCGGAGGTGGATCCAACGCCCAGTCGACGTTGTAGAGCTTGTAGCTCTCCTCGAAGTACGGAACGTCCTTGAATATTTTTTCTCTGAAGGCGAGGCCCTTCACGTAGCTGGGGTCGCGTTCGAGGGCCATCGAGACGAAGAGCAGGCAGTTCATGTAGTCTGGCACTGCGTACAGAGCGGATATTATGTTGTCCAGGCAGGGCCAGTGATTCGGATTGCGCTTGAGGCCTTGTTTGAACGAAGAACACGCCAATTCGAGATTGGACGTCGTCATCGCCAGACAGCCCATCCGGTACCACAGCGTGACATCCGTGTCGTCCAGATTTGCAGCCTCCCAGTAATTGTCTATCGCCTCTTCGTAATTCTCCAAAGACGCCTGTATCGCTCCGATGTTCTTGTAGCACGAATACTTCAGGGACAACATCGGACGCGACCTCCCGTCCGGAACTTCAGATTTTTCCACCTGATCGAGCAGCTCTGTGTCCAGGAGGTCCCGGAATATCGACAGAGCTTCCTGCACATTCCCGCGCTTCATCAGCTCCAGTGCTCTGTTGTACTCCGTCAGAGCTATTTGCTCCTATGACCAGAGGTCGTTGAAAAAAATTTTGAATCAAAGTTTTGTAAAGTGTTGTAAATTTAATGCATGTAAAATAGTTTGTACCTAATCAATAATAGTAATAATATTTATTGAATGCATAGATGCAAGAAAGTACATTAACATTGGTATAATTAACAATAATTAATTTTGATTGGCCAGCACCGATCCGATTAATAATAATAATAAATTAAATGATAATGAAATGAAATGAATGAAATTTTTTTTAAGGCGGAAATTGCAGGTTATAGATAAAAGGTTTAGGTATTGAAGCTTTTGGTGTTTCATCTTTTTCCAGCGCTCTGTTGCACTATGTCAGAGCTACTTGCTCCTGCGACCAGAAATCATCGTGGAGAATTTTAGAATCCAAGTATCGAAATGGTAAAAGAAATGAAGAAAAATATTTGTCAAAATATCGTTTAAGCCGGAAATTGCAGGTTATGCATCATAGAAGAAAAAAAATTTTGCGAATCGAAAGAAGTTTCGTTACCTGGGCCTCCTTCGAGATCGTTTGGACATCCTCGTCATCGGTCTCGGGCCGAGCTCGCGGGGCCTCGTTCAATGCCGATATTTTCATCATTTTCTTAGCCTTTTTTTGTATTTTTTTTCTATTTTATGCACGAATGTTCGTCTCGCAGACACGACATCTCGACGACTGCGTCAAAGCGATCGCGGTTTGCCGCTACGGCGAATTTGGTGGGAGATGTTGGGGTTGTCCACTCGGAGGACGGTGAACTGAAAAGAGGAATTCAATTCTCAAGTTGACGCGGTGTTCCGCGATGCTAATGTAGGAATCTGTAATTTTCCGATCGAACGAGAAGAACAATGTGACTGACGTTATAGTTTTTTTTCATATAAAAAATTGTATTAACATAATGAATCGATGTACCTGTGTTTTTAATCACTTCTTATTCTACTTTACTAACAAACGTAAGACTCGCAGACTGATTCGCACGCCGAACGGTGAGCTGGAAAAAGGAATTACATTCTCGAGTTGACGCGGTATTTCGTGATGGTAATTCAGGAATCTGTGATTTTCCGATCGAACGAGACGAACATGAAGTAGTTGTAATTGTAATTGTAATTTATTGAGGTGTTGAGGCATACAAATATTATAGTTTTTATTTTTAAGAAAAAATTTACCTTCGGGAAAAAAAAAAAAAAATGAATGGATGGAATGCATCAAAGCGTAGACCGAATAATATATGGCTCGTTATTTATGGAGAAAGTATATGTATGGAGAATCACTCCATCAACCCTGAGATATTTGTACCTGAAGAACTAAGATACACTAAAAACATACGGGTGATATCCGCGTACGAGCTTCAAAGCTTCTGCGGACAGAAACTTCAATATATGTAAAATAGTTTGTATTTAATCAATCAATCAATTGTATTTAATTTAGTTTTAAATAAATGATAAATGAAATGAAATGAAATGTTAATAAAATAATAAATTGATATTAATCTTTAATTCGTGTTATTAATCTTTAGTTTTTTTCTACTTTACGCACGAACGTTTACGTCTCACAGACACGACATGGCGATGAGTGACGAAGAGTGATATCTCGAATTTGTTTTTCGAAATCCTTCATACATGTTAACAATTTTTAATTTACATTAAAATGATTGACATTGTCGTTTTTATATTTAAAAAAATTGTAATCAATTTATAAATCAATGTACCTGCGTTATCAATCCTTTGGCCCGGTTGTCGAAGCATCCTCTTATTTGCACATTGACTGCGGAGCGTTGTTTCTCATTCCTCGAACATTTCATGCGACATTTTTTTCCGAAATTTTATACAGAAAAAAAAGTTTCATTGAGACGCAGGGCCATAGCGAGAAAGTGCGATTGGGCAGCTGCTAGTAAAGTGTCTCTACGAGAACTGGGAGGCTTGCAAACAATATTTAAAATTGTTACGAAACATCTGTTGAAATAAATATTTTTAACCCTCGAACTTTCTCGTAGAATCTCTCTTCCAGGTCTCACCGCGTGGAGGTCGCTGCCCGACGAGACCCGGAGTATAGAGCATGCATACTATTTCGTAAAGTTAGAAGCTGACAGAAGCCTAAAAGAGAGTTAAAAAAAATTCCAAACCATGCGCAAAAACCAAGTGAGTGTGTAATTAAATACAAACGAAAAGTGCGCAATAAAACAAAAACGACAAGTGAGTGCGCAATAAAATAAAAATGATAAGTGTGTGCGTAATAAAATAAAAATTAACAGCAAAGCAGCTGGAAAACGCTAATGCGTGCACATTAGTTGAGAGGAAATTAAAAAAAAAGCCAAGCAGTCGAAACATAAAGCGAAAGATGATACAGTCTTTATACTCAATTTTCTTTTTTGAACTAGACAGAAAAAATTTAAAAAATATCCACTGAAATCTGTAACAGGTAAAGGCATGACTAAAGGACAAACACAAAACACAAATCTCTCGATGAATTGTCCTTCTGTGAACATAAAACATACGATTAAGAGCCTGAAAAGAGAAAGCTTTATAATTAGACACATAAAAAAATCAAGTATCCCACGACGACCTGCAACAGAACAAAACCGGCGAAGTTGATCCATATAAACGAGACGAATCATGTCACCCGAACGACTTAATAATTTACGCGAATTTTGTTTTATTGGTCAATGCGGCCTGTCAGTGCCCACGTGACAGGCGGCAACGTCGGTTTCATCACTCGCGAGGTTTGGGGAAGAAGCTACTTTTTTTAGTATCAAAAAAAGACTCGACTGTGAATCGCGAAGTTATCGTGAGACAACCATCAATTTTTTTCAACGAACCAAAAACAAAAAGGGTGTCACACGGTGTGACCTTGGCGCGTGCAAAGTGACAACGTGGAAATATTGCCTAACAGTGGGCATCTAATCTCGAAAAGATATACATCCATCCTTCGAGAATAAATGGAGCCACTTATTGCTCGTACTTATATCTCCGGCCTATCGCCGGAGGAGCAATAGAGCAGCTGCTTTGAGCGTGCTTTCTCCCACGACGACCTGTATATTATTGCTTAAAGATCTTCTGTTAACTAATCAATTTAAAGCAAAATAGAAAATGGGTGACGTTTGACTTTGATTACTCCAGTTGACCTCTGTTTCCAAAGTCGACCTTCATACATCAAGCTCGACTCTTACCCAGCAAAAGAAAATATTTAAGCAATATATGAAAAAGATTCGCACAAGTCCGGACAGAGGGCCACGGATGCGTTCAAGTTGCCAATCAATCTCATTAGAATTGACAACGATCTACTACATTCATTTCAGTTACGAGGTGCATTTGTGCAGCTGAACTGCACAAACACAACTCGAGCTGGAATGAATAGTTCGATCGAGGGACTTACGAAAGACAACAAATCTTACAAATGTACTCGGAACCAGAAAAGCATGGACCAATTCTGACAAGAACCGGGCATGTTTTCCTGAGACTACTTAGAACTAGAAAAAAAAATCCTGCTTATCCATGTATTTAAGGGGAAAAAAATGCAAAGAAAGTTTTCGCGTCAAAACACATCATGCAGCAAGAGGCCGGCCTCATTTGCCCCTCGTCACTCCATGATTCTCTCATCACTCTGCCGGGGCGCAATATCCTACTCTAGAGGCAACCCCCCGGGGGGCGCCCGACACCCCAGCGTCATCGAGACTCAATCATTCATAATTTATTTGTTACTTGTACTACCTCGCCGATCCACTTGATCTCTGTGACCTTCGCGAGAGCTGCCTCGCGAGCGCCACAGAGATGCAAGTGGCGACGGAACTGAAGTATCGATGGCCGTGCAATCCAACGATGAAACTGAAATGCCTATCAAACGGATTAATTAAGAATCTAAACGGTCTACGACTCGACGCCCTATCTAGCTAACAAAAAAAACCCCAAGAGTTACGCGAGTACACACTGACCTTCTCGAGAATAATTTTCCGGCAGATAAATCCATTTATCTCGAATAACGTAAGTCTACATTCGCATGACTCTGATTTAATTATATACAATAGAATCAAAGCCGCTCATATGTTTTTTTATGATATCAAACTTTTCTCCTAGAAGAGAGAAGCTCTCCTCGGAGCTTCCAAGTAAAGTGAAGCTTTGCCAAGAATATTATAGGCAGAAGCCCGAAGAAAAAAAGAAAATTGCGCGTACAAAATGATCCGAAGATCATGAAAAGAACGAGGTTTCCGAATCAACGAGAAAAGAGTGAGAATTGCGTCAGTGTGCCGATGGATCTGAAAAAAATAAAGATACCCATAATGAACAGCGGTGACTCGACTATATACGTGTGTCTCCATTCCTTCATACCTACGATAAACGCACGCGGAGCAAACCTCTACTTTACTTTTTTATTATAAAAAAAAAAAAAATTGAAAATGATCTCCAAATTCAGAGCCATGTAATCGAGCTATGTGAGCTTACATCATCGATCGCGAATTGCAAGTTTTCAATGCGATACTCCAGAGCGAAGTCGCCCGCCGGAAGGGCCGAAATATCCCTGGTATGTGTCGTCGGGTCCAAGCGTGTATTCCCTGAAAATTAATATAAATCCATTTATACAACTTACACGAGATTGCACGCTTCGACCCAACGACCGCACCACGCGAAAAGCCCTTCTCGCCGGTTTAGATGTATATTATTTAATAATCTATTATAAAAATTTAATTTATAATAAAAATCTTAATTTATAGAATTTAAATTTTATAGATTTTTTAAACAATCTATTATAAAAATTAAATATCCATATTTACTTGGATTATTTGTCTCGATTATAGAGACTAAAATCAACAAAAATCAAAAACAACAATAAACAACAACAACAATAAACAAAAAACAATAAACAAAAACAACAATACAACAACAATACAACAACAATACAACAATACAACAATAAACAAAAATCAAAATGCAAGTAAAATTTTTGTAAATACTTTTTTAAAATTATACATCAATTTAATAGACAAGAAAAAAAAATGATCTACTTCAATTTAATTCAACTTTTAATCGAAAAAAAATTGCCTAATTGAAAAAAATATCGGGCGAGAAGAGCAAACCCTGTCCAGCTAAACATGCAAATATATATACGTTAGAAAGAAACAAGTGTAAGGCCACTCGCGAGTCGACTCTTTGTCTCGGGACTTTGAGAAAACTCGCGGTCACTATGCACGGCCTGGGGGGGTTAAAAAATACAACCGGACGCCGTGCCGCTTCGGACCTTTCGTCCTACGGCATGATGGAGTCCGGAGGTAAAATAACACAACGATACCCTACGCTCCGTCGGCGATCCACCGTTGGAAGCTATCGATGGCTCTGTGACCTTGAGACACCTCAAGGTCGTTGCGACTCGTTCTTACGCCGCTCAGCTGACCCCTTCGCTGCTTCCGACTAGCGAAGTTTCTCAGCTACTTCGCTGTTAATAATCCATCGTCGATCGGTTCTTCGATCCCACCTGCAGGCGAGAGATAAATCACACACTGATTCGTTGCCTCGTTCCTATAAAAAACACCCAGTCCGTATTTACTCGACATCCATAAGTAAATAAAAATAAAAAAATTATAAGTGACCATACCAAAAATATATTCATATACATCGAAAGACTATATTGTAAACTGTGCAAGGCAAAAAATCATTATAAACTTAATTTTGATCTCATACTGTTATTGTATTATCTGAATTATTTTATGTAAAAGGGCTCGTCCCATAAATAAATAAATAAATAAATAAATAAATAAATAAATGAGTAATTGAATAAATCGATAAATAATTGAAGAAAATAAATGAAGAAAAAATAATAAAGAAAGCATGAATATTCGAACGAGAGAATTCGTGATAGAGAGGCGTGTGTTTGGCCGGCGGAGAGCGTTTCGCTGTTACTTCTACATGCGCGGCGAGCCTCGACTTTTTACAAGACGTACTCGTCGTCGATTATCAAAAAATTACGTCGAAAATGATGAAATAATAAATACAGTTCGTCTTTCCGGACTTTGATAAAGTTTGTTGCGATAAATCAACTCTGTTGTAGACCGGAATGTCGAGAGATTGGGCGAGAGCGGCGAGAGGCTCGAATTCAATGCGGGCAACTCGGCAAGGCACAAGGGACTTGGAGGTGGCGGGTACTGCGCATGCTCCATGCGAGTTCGGACCGGCCGCCCAACGGTTTTACCCCCTCCCCCGACGTCGCCACTTTTTTGCCCGCTTCGACTTGTCCGAACTTAACGAATTACTCGACCGTACAAAAAACGCGAAAATTTCTCGAGAATGCTTACCTTGTTTTCAGGATCATTTTTTTTTTTTACGGACGATGAAAAATACGAATGCTCGGTGAAACTTTTTTTTGTTGTTTTGTTGTTTAAGTGCACGATGAATTTCATTGTTTGGAGACACGCGGGCGCTTATACAAATGAATTGCCCCGCTGACTTATTCGATCGCGATTATCAACAACAAAAAACTTGTAAAATCGCGAAGTAATCGATACGGAACGTTCTCCCGGGTTTTATTCAAGTTTGTCTCCATAAATGATCCGTGTTGTAGACCGGAATATGTGAGTTTACGCGAGACGCATACTGCGCATGCGCCCCGCGAGTTCGGGCCGGCAGTGCCAATGGTTTTATTCCCCCCCCCCCCCCCGCCCCGGTTACTGTTTATGACTATTTTTTTACTCGCGTCGACTTGTTTGAGATTTTCAAATTTCTCGACCGAACAAACACCACGAAACGTTTTCGAGAACGCTCGAAAACGTTGACCTTGTTTTCAAGATCATATTTTTTAAGACGAGAGAAATTCTGAATGTTACGCGAAACTTTTTTTTTGCGTCCGCGATGAATTTTACTGTTTGGACGCGCGTGGACGATGACACGAATTATCAACGCGATAATCAACCAAAAACTTCGAAAACCGCGAAATAATCGATACTGAACCTTCTCCCAAGTTTTATTACAGTTTGTCTCAATAAATGGGCCGTTTTGTAGACCGGAATATCGCGCGATTACGTGGGACGCTCGAACTCGACGCGGATGGCTCGGCACGGCACGGAGAAAGAACGTTACGATGCTCCCCCCCCCCCGAAACTTCAAGATGGCGCATGCCGCGGATGCTTCCCCCCCCCCCCCCCAAATCGGGATGGTAGTTTCAACGGTTTTATCCCCCTCCCCTCCCGCCGCCTGACCGGTCGTTGTTTAGCGCCATTTTTTTACTTGCTTCGACTTGTCCGAAATTCACAAATTTCTCGGCCGAACGAAAAACGCGAATCTTTCTCGAAAATGCTCGTCTTGTTTTCAGGATTATTTTTTTACGAACGATAGAAAATGCGAATGCTCGTTGATACTTTTTTTCCGGTGTCCGCGGTGAATTTCGCCGTTTGGACGATGTACGAAGGCGCGTAGGCGATGATACAAACGAATCGCACCGCGAAGTTATTCAATTGCGATTATTAAGAATAAAAACTTCAAAAAACGCGAAATAATCAACACGGAATGTTCCTCCGGTGTTCGTACCCAAGTTTGTCTCGATAGATCAGCTGCGTTGTAGACCGGAATATCGCGAGATTACGCGGGACGGTCGAACTCGACGCGGACAGCTTGGCACGCCACGGCGAAAGGACGTTACGACGCTGTACGTCCTCCCGCATGCCCCCCGCGTAATCGGGACGGCAAAGCCAACGGTTTTTACCACTCCACCCCCCTCACGCTGTTTATCGCCACTTATTTGCTCGCTTCGACTTGGCCGAAATTCACGGACTTCTCGGCCGAGCGAATACATTAAGCTTTTTCGAAATGCTGGCCTTGACAATTGAAAATACGACTGCTCGTTGGAACTTTATTTTCAGACGATACCAAGACGATATCTCGATAATCACGCTGCATGCTTGCCGCGAAATCGGGACGGCAGAGCCAACATTTTTTAACCCTCCCCCCTCCCTTCCCGCCACATGCGAAGTCGGCACGGAAGAGCCAACGGTTTTTACCCCTCCCCACCCGCTCCGCCCCTCCCTCTCTCTCGCTGTTTATCGCCATTTGTTTACTCATTTCGACTTGTATCAAATTGACGAATTTCTCGGTCGAGCTAAAAACATTAAACTTTTTTGAGAATACTCGCCTGGTTTTCAGGTTTACTTTTTTTACGGACAATCGGAAATACGAATGCTCGTTGGAAGTTTATTTTCAGACGATACCGAGATTATAGTTCGATAATCATGAATTGCACAACGACCCGGCACTTGCCGTTTTCGCGAACGAAAGGACGCGGTTTTTTTTGTCTGTTAGGGACAAAGGCAAATACAAGCTATTCGATCTGATTTGTGGCGTAAATAATCTGCAAAACACGGGAATTCTCGAGACTTCGAGAAAAAGGGAGGGAAACGGTTGGGTCATCGTTTCACAACGCTCGTACGGCTTTGTACGTTCGCATAAGTTTTACGAGTACGTTGTCCGTCAGTGCAGATATACTGACTGAGCTCCGTTGGTATATTCAACAAAATCTATTCCGTCATTCTTTCGAACTCCTGTCCAGCCCCGTCCGTCACTACAATTCTTGTTGGAGTGCCCAGCGAGCCTCCGGCCAGTGTCGAAGCTTCTGTGGTCTCCATCCGGCAGCCAGCGTCGAAACTTCGCGTCCAATGTGATCTTCATCCGGCGGCCATCTTGGATCCCTCCCTTCCACCACGGGCGTGATCGGACCCGGGACGCCATGACAATTTGTTAAACCAACCGCGCATTTAGCCCGTACGACGCATGCGCGTCTAATTAGCAATATCAATAATGCATTTCCCAATTTTTTTTTTATTTTTTCAGGAATCTCTGTAATTGCGCAGGGAGATAATAGAGTACTCATATCGACGGAGCAACAATCACGGCAATTTTGTGTATATGTCTTATATTTTACTATTCTGACTTGTTTTTTTTATTATTTTTTTTATGGCCATATTACGATTTGTTAAGTCTGTAATCGCAATATTTCATCTCCGACGTAACGCGTAGTGCACGCGAACGTGTGTTTCGCATGCTCGTAAGATCGATCTAGGATCGATGATTGAATTATCTAAACACTGTAGATGAAATAATTTCACAAGCGCATGCGCGTCCAATTAGCAATATCAGTAATGCAACGATTTCTCAATTTGTTTGATCAAACTTTTTTGATTTGTTGTTTCAGGAATCTCTGTAATTGCACAGAGAGATAATAGAGCGTTGATACCGACGGAGCAATAATATTACATCGATTTTGTGTAAATGTATCTATTTTTTATTATTTTTTTACAGCAATATTACAATTCTTTGAGTCAGCAATCCCAATACTTCATCTCCCGTATGACGCGTAGCACACGCGAGCGTCTGTTTCGTTCACTCGCAAGATCGATTCACGATCGATGATCGAATTATCTCAACAATGTGGATGACATAATCTCACAAGTTCGACCTCACCGTATTGTTTCTATCACTGACGCACTCGAGCTACCGCATACAGCGTAACAAAAGTGAGAGCGATCAACCTTTGACATCGACTTTATCTTCCGTCCACACGGCCTCGACGTCGCGTTGACGGCAGAAACCGTGCAGATGCACACTCGAGCGAGTGCACGTCGGTACGGAAATAGTGCTCGGCTTCGCATATAAATTCTAATGGGTCGTTGATCTCCCACGTCGTGCGTAAAATTCGTTGAATTGCGTGAGTGCGAAAAAAAAAGAAAGTAAATCGTCGCTCGTAGTTTTTCGCGCTATGAGATAACGAGATCGCGGGCGGTCACAGGCATTCGTGCGATCGTGGATACGCACAATGATGAAATATATCATCATCTGTTCAACGAGAAAAGCTAGTGACCATGCCCGCACTTTGGAGTGAGTCAGAAATTTTTGTTGCGTTAAATTAATTTAAAAAAAATGACAATTAAAAAAGATCGCTGCAGATTAAAGGGTAAAATAAATAAGTCTCGAAAACGACTGTTTTATAAAATGTTAATTATTAGACTCTATTACCAGTGTCATTCACACATTTTTGTTTGTTGTTGTTGTTTTTTTTACAAGTATACAAAAACATTGGAACAATTATTTGATGTATCTGCACGATGGATGACGAGTTACTGTTATTCGAAATAAAAAAACAAAACAAAAAAAATACTGTCGATTATTTTCCGTTTCCGTTATCGACAGTTCGACTTTTGACGTTCGTTATGAACAAACTTAATGATTGGTTCTTTCGACTTTCTATTGGCACATTTGCATGTAAAGCTTGCTACGGAGCTCAATGTTTTTTTTTTTCAAATTAATTTTTTTTTTCAATTTTCAATTGTTGGGCTAATCGACACTGTTCTCTTCGACAAACCGTGTAGCTCAACGCAAATCGATGCACGAATCCCACGACTCGTTTGCTTTTCGTTTCAGGTGGCAGGTTGACCAAGGAGATTCAGTCCGGTTTTAGTCAGACGTCCCTGTCTTCTGTAATCATAAACAGTCAAAATATAACAAGTTATCATTTTCCCGGATACGGTGTGCGACCCGCTCATTGGATCGGCAATGGTAAGAATTTAACTAATTTTTTTTGTACCGCTATGTTTTTTTTTCTTTTTTTATCCGAGAATTTAACGCAATGCAATTATCGTTCTAAATATATTTTAACAAAAGTTATCTTGAATGGTTCGTAGAAGCCGAAATGCAGCGAAATTATTCAGCTGTATGGTTGTTGCTACCGGTCGGCTCGATATTCATAACAGCACTAGTCGTTCTCCTCATGGTAATAAAAACTCGACGAATTTCGATCTCTGAAAGCTCGATCGAAGATTCGCACTCATTACGATTTTTGCTGATTTTATTTTGTTCCTTAGGTGATGTTCAACAGATGCCCACAAATGATCGCAGCAGTCGTCACAGGAATTCTCGGCATTATAATCGTCTGCATTATTCTAATGTCGCTCGATCACAAACCCGTTTACTCCTGACGCACGAAGACTCATCCTAGACCTTAATCCGCGGACGCTAATTATAGTCTAGCCGTAAGAGAATTAATTTTTTTCGATAACTCACTGTCGACTATCATCGCTGTTCGAACTTTGTATCGAATCATGTCGTCGGACACGCGGACAACGGTTTCCAAGTAGTTGTCCAAACTTCTCTTCAGTTGCTCGTGATACTGCAATAAAGCGACGAAAAGTTATGAAAAATATAAAAATATAAAAATAAAAGATGCAAATTTTTCTTTCGTTTTTTTTAAAAATCTTTTACGTACTTCGATGTAAATGTGATCTTCCTTGCTGGCATGTTCCAGCTCGAGCAACAATAATTCCAGTGTGTTGTAAGGCAACCAGACTTCCGGCGCGGTTGCGACCAGGGGAGTCTTCAGACCGAAGTATTCCTTGCCCTCGCCCAATACCGCGTTTATGTAATCCACCGCGAGATCCGCAGCTTCCAGTATACGGCCCGTATTCAGTATGAGCCGAAGAAGTTCGGCGGGGTTGCGTTTCTGTACATTTTACACAAAAAAAAATTTGGAAATTGCAATGTTCTATCGCTTCCTTATAAAAGTTAAAAATTCAAATTTTTACATAGCTTTCCCATAATGTTTCTTTATTCGCGAAGTTTCTTCTACGAGAAAGCATTTTCTATATTTGTTGCCTTCCTCACAGACGAAGTTTCGCAGATACAGGAACATTGTGAGAAAGCAATATGAAAAATTCAATCGTCAGCATTTAAAAGGAAGTAATATGAAAATGTTAGTTTTCAACTTTTATGAGGAACCGATATGAAAATTTCGGTTTGCGACTTTTTTCCACGTCAACATCCTGCTTGACTTTTATGCAAAACGACTGATCGATTCAGGTTCAGAGCGAAAAAATACATGCGCTCCTGAATTTTTTTTGCACTCTCGATTTTTATTCACAAAATCTAAATGAAATAAAAAAATTCGAATAAAATTGTAAGTATTACCTTGTAAGAGGAAGACAGCCATTCTGGCAGGAAAGCTCCATGATGGAGCAACTTTCTGGCTACGCCTTTGTGAAGTTCGCTGCTGTCGTCCTTCTCGTGCGCCAAGGTCAGCCGTTCCAGCAACCTCCAGCTTATGTTCGCGACGTTGGTGCCGCATCCGCTGATATCTACGGATTTTCGTAATGCTCAAGACAATAAGCCTCGCGATACAGAATTCAGTTCAGACTAAAAAAAAGATGTCTTACCAAAGACGTCGTTCTGTATGAGCCAGTCCCACGCGTTCCGATCTTCGTGCTGACTGAGCCTCAAGCTGTGCGAGGCCAAATTCTCGAGCACGGGACTCTTCGGCACGTTGAACCGATCGCACAGGTGAAGAGCAGTAGTGTAGAGTCCGACGCTCGAAAGAATAGCTATGAGTTCCGAGGGACCGGCCTGAGCGATCGTGTGAAGCTCGGAATTGAGCTTCGACAATTTCAGCCTCGCGTCGACCAGGTAATACTCTTTCTTTATATCGTTCAACTCGAGAACCTCGACCTGCTTTCTCACTTTGTAATGCAGAACCTCCCTGCCGTCAATGCCCCTCTTCGTCTTTGGATTAATTTCGTCCGGATAATTCTGATCGACCACGGGTCGGACGATCCACTTGTACTTTTCGTTTACGAGATTGAGAGAATTTATGCAGGCCAACAGACACTGAGCTTGCCGAGCGATTATCGGGGCCGAGTGAGATTCCTGACTCAGCCGCATTGCCTGTTCGTACATCACCGAGGCGGCTGAAACAAATTATAAAAATAATCATTACGAGCGCGACAATAAAACAAAATTAATTAAACGATCATTTTTTTACCTTTTCTCATATTTCCCTTGTTTATGTGAAAGCTGTACAAGAAATTGTAATAATTATTCTCCATCAGATCGACGCTTCGGGCCCTTCCCACGACGATCCTTTCGAGGTCCTCGTACATATCGACGTAGGGGAACGACACGAGATCGACGAGTTTCTTTCGTTCGAAGAGTGTCACGACGAGCTGACGAAGACAGTCGGCTCGTCTCGCGGCGTCGGGATTGGAATTCAGGCAGTGATAAGCCTCGGTGTGATGTCCGAGGTTGAGGTGTTGAGTGAATACTATGGAATGAAGCGTCGGCAAGTTTGGATCGTCCGAAGTCGCGACCGATATCGCCGTCTCGGCAAGCTCGATGATGCAGTCGGCTGCATTGTGTTGCTCGAACAGTTCGATGACTTTCAAGTAATATTGAACGAGGGCGTGACTCTCGGACATCGCGCTGGACTCGAGCAGCACCTCGTCGAGAAACGTATCCATCAGAACGCCGTTCGAGGCGCGCAAGAAATGATCGCAGGCTTTCCGCGTTTCGCCCATCTCCAGGAGAGCGACGGCGAGAATGAATTTCCTCGAGGCGCTGTTCCACTCGCACCAGGTGCGCAGCAGTCTGACGTACTCCTGTACAAGAAGGAATTGGCAACTCGCGAGTAACCACTCGGGAAATATGAAGTTTCCGGATATCGGCCAAACGAGCTGTGCGATCAACGTCACGTGGGTGAGCATTCCGTAGTGCCAGGGAGTCAGGGCGCTCGGATCTATGTCGGTAGCGTGAGCTATCAACGTGTGAGCGTGCTTCGACCCACCGCTCTGGACGAACAACTCGAGGAGCGATAACGATCTCTGCTGCCGGTGGCCCAGCGTCGCTCTCGAGTCCGCTAGCTTCAGTGACGAGAGTCTCTGCACGCTCGTTTCCCTGTGAACATTCGTAAATAAAATTAATAAAATTAATAAAATTAATAAAATTAATAAAATTAATAAAATTAATAAAATTAATCAAATTAATCAAATTAATCAAATTAATAAAATTAATCAAATTAATCAAATTAATCAAATTAATCAAATTAATCAAATTAATCAAATTAATCAAATTAATCAAATTAATCAAATTAATCAAATTAATCAAATTAATCAAATTAATCAAATTAATCAAATTAATCAAATTAATCAGTTTCGGGGATAAAACTTACAGCAGAGCTTGAGGAGGTGTGCACGTCGCCGTCGACTCACATATCCACATAACGACGTAGTAAGCTTGCGTGAGAAGAACGGTTCTCGGTGCGAGAGACGATTTTATGGAATGAAGGACGCGCGAGTCGAAGACTTCCGGTCGCGAGAGTACTATCTGTTGGAGTATCAGAAGATCCCGACAGATCGAGAATCTCAGGAGTGTTATCTGGGCGACGCTCTCCGACACCGTTGATATTCCCAATTGGCTGCCGAACAGGTGGCTCACGCTGTGAAGTAATTTCGTTGACTCCGAATCTACCTCGAGCTTCATTTTGTTCGGCTGACCGAGATCGTAGGTCAGAGCCTCGAGCAGCATCGCCATTGCGCTCGCAGGATCCTTGACGTTCTCCAGTTTATGGTGCAGCTCCATTTGAAAGTCGAAATCGGAGAGCTGAGGAAAAATATTTGATATATGAAAAATATGAACGATGCATCACCGTTTGTAATAAAACTTAACGGTTGTTCTGGCTGACGAGTTCACGACCATTGGCACTCACGTACGCTCACCTAGAATGTAATAAATTCCATTCCATGAGCTAAAATACGACTACTAGAAAATTGATTTCATTCTATGGACTACATTTCCGAATGGTTTAATTTTAGATGAAGGAATAGAATTTATTCCACTCCATGGGCTAAATTTTCGAATGGTAGAACTTTAGCTCAAGGAAAAAAATGTATTCCACTCTATGGGATAAATTTTCTAATGGTTCATCAGAGTGTGTAAGAGTGTCCAGTGGTCTTGTACTTTATCGAATGGTTGTGGATCGACAACTCACGGGATCGTCCGGTTCCATAGCGAGCCTGGAGAACAAATCCTCGACGATGATATCGGGGCTTCGCAGATGATACAGTTCCCTCTCGATCCCGGTTTTAACTTCCTCGGAAAGGTGTTCCTCGAGCATTACAAGAGCTGACATCAGAGATATGAGATCCTGGCAGGTGTCCTCGTCTTGCGACAGAACTGGAGTAGTTTGGAATCTCGAGGCGTACGACTTCTCGTTCGAGAGCATAAGGTGCTCGAGAGCTTCCATAGGACGTAGCAGAGAGAACGACGATTTTTTCAAGAGCGCGACACCGTAAACATTCGGCAGCAGAAGAAGTCCAACGGGACGAGTCCCGTTCGCGTGATACTGAATAACACAGGAGTAAAATTTCGACCAGCAACGATTGGCGATCTCCAGGTAGTCCTCGTCCATCATCTCGTAGTCCATCACTTCGGCCTGGATCTCAGCCTCGACGGCCATGCAGACGCGCTCCTTGAGCACCGCGGGCGAGAGCGTCATGTCGGCAATGAGATTCGACCTTCGATAAATGCTCAGAGCCCTTGTTATGTCGGCGAGAGAAAATTGTCCGGGATGAAAGATGTAGTTTATGTAAGCTTGACGAGGATCCGTGCCCGGATCGCTGACTATGTAGTCTCTGTCGGGCGGCTGCTCCAGCACCGCCGTCTCCCATTCGGAATTCACTTGAGCCCCGTTCAGAGGAAGCTGCGCGTGAGTCACCGCTACCGTGTCCATGTCGGTCGTTCGCCAAACGGCCCAGAGTCGTGTGGGAGTGAATGCGAAGTCGACGAGATGTTGCTGCAAAAAATTTTATTGACAATTTTGGTCGCAAACGATTATGGTATAGAATTTTTGTTTACACTTTGAAATAAAAATGTCGATAATTCGTTCGACTTTGTACTCACGTCGGGGGCGAACAGCGTGCACGTTCTCACGAATTTGAAGAGACCGGCGTCTTGCACCGGCTTGAGAATACTGAATTCGCATCCCGAGCCGAACTTCAAGTAAGATCCGAGATAAAGCTCGTTGTCGGAACCGAGCACTTTTCTCAGCATGTGTCCGTGAGCTCCCTGAGAAGCGACCCGGTTGTCGATCGCGACGTCAGCAACCGCTACGCACTGGGCCTTGTTGCAGGACCACATACGCACGTTGCCTTCTCGGCACAGAGCGAACAAGTACGTGTCGCTGCCGCACGTGTGTATGACCAAGGACATCGCGACCTGGCCCTCGGAACTTCGACCACGAAAAGCCGTCGCTATGCCGCTCAGGAATCGTGGCATTATGGAATCCTGCTTCAACTCGCTCGTGTGGACGAGACCCGTTATCGTGTCCAGACGCAGAACGAGAATCGTTCCAGAGTTGTACGCGAGGGCGAAGAGAGCCTCCTCGTGAGGCAACGTCAGCCATGACGCTGCAGCGTGCGGCACTGGTGAATCTGAAATTAAAAAAAAAACATTTTTTAATCAGAACATTGCAGAGGAAAAAAAGAATTCGTATGCATGAATTATAAAAAATCATGGATTGATTATCATAGAGCTGTGATAAATCAAAATAAGCTTTAATTCAAAAAGCAAAAAATATATATATATAATAAATACGATACAATGTGAAATATAATATCACAGATCTGTGCTAAATAATTTTAGAAAGGCTTATTTTCTTAAATTAATATTAGCTTTGCAAACTTACTGGTTGTTCCGGCACTGGCGATCACGTGAAAGGTATGAGGATCGCGGGCGGTCTGTACGGACGCCTCACCGAGAATGGACTGTACACTGAGATCAGGATGGGATCCCAGCAGATGCTCTGTTTTGTGCAATTTGTCAGGATGCGGAAAAGTCAGTTTGTGCACGCTGGAGACCGTTACAACGAGTATCACGACGGAATTCACAGTTTCGTGAATGGATATGCCGTCCAATATAGGCGTATCGGTGAATTTGTATCTGACTCGGCAATTCGCGAGATTAACGTCCAAACTGTGTTCTACAAGTTCCAAAACGTCATGGCATATCCGCCAGTAGATGAAGCGATTGCGTGTGAAGTGTTTGGAGCAGTCCTTGTACGAATAACCGCCCGCCCTTTCTGGCACTTTTATATCTTGCAACGTACTCTGGCTTCCACCTGCGAAAAAAAATTTCAATTGTCAACATTATCCCCGACGATTATTGATTATTTCAATTTAATTCAATAATTTAAAAAAAACGAAAAATTGTAGGTTGCGATTTTAAGGTTAGGACATCACGCTCTGGAAAAAAAATTGAATTTTATGAAACGATGAAAACTACGATCGAGCGGATGTGAGTCGAATTCATTCGTGACCCGTTAATGAATCGATGATAATGCATTCGTGACATTTTCGACGATAGTTGGACGAAAAAGCCGGAGTTCGAGTGACGAGGAGGTTAGGAACGAAGTATGCTCACCGGTATTCAATGTTATTTCCTTCCATTTCTCGGGGAGTGTCTGGTCGGGAACGACTTCGCGATATCCGAGTGAAAATTCTAACATCGTACGCACTAGTGTTTGTTGACTCGAGGACGCGCTTATCGTATCTCTTTTGTTGTTTTAATTATAAAACTTTGAATTCGAAGACACAACCGTTGTACATTTTGAGCGGGTCGCTGTTGCCGCACGGCTGCCAACGCGAGGCTGCGAGAGTCGCGAGTAGAAAAAAAAACGCCGTGTCTACAGTAACGCTGACGTTACTTTTGCGTAAAAATTCAAGTGACGCAAAGCTCACGTGACTTATTGTATTTCTCCTAACGCCACTCAAACTTAGCGTTCTACTTTAAGTTTTTCGTAAAAGAATCTGCGTTATATAGTTTCCCATTTTTACTAAAGTAACGCTACTGCAACTAGGAACGCTTGGAAACGCTTTATAGGGCTTAGAAACGTTTTAAAACGCTTAAAAATGCTTAGAAACGCTTAAAAATTCATAGAGACGCTTAGAAATACTTTAAAATGCTTAGAAACGTTTGGGTTTTTGGAAAAACTTCTAACGAGTTCCTGCACCTCTTATGCGATTTTTGATTTTTTTTAGGAAACCGGAAATGTAACTCTTCGAAAGAGGATGAAGAAAAACTTCTATAATTCCTTTCTAGAAACTTCCTACGTTGGTTCTACGCGTTTTACAGTTCATTTTACGATTATGAAGCAATATAAGAGCCATAAGATTTCATAAAGATTGATGAAACAAGCTGTTCTCTCGGGAAACATATTGAACTTTGAATTTCCGATATTAACCGGAAGAACGAAAATCGACGTTTTTTAAAAAATGGCTCAAACATTGAAAAATCGTTGTTCAATCAATTTTTTTGTTTCAAAGCTATATTCGACGTATTTTTTTCCCGCTGATCACGAATATAACAATTATTTTACTCCCAACCCAATATTTTCCGTCTACCCTTACCATTTTTTCACCAAAATAGAAACGCTTTAAAACGCACACATACATTCGAACATTTTTTTCTAAATGTGATTTTTCGACGTTTCGGAACATTCTGAACATATTTTCATTAAAATTTCGGAATTTTTTTTTTTACCGAAACAAAACTTCCTTTATGACAGCGGTTCTTAACCTGGGGTCCATGGACCCCCAAAATACACGGGGGACCCCCTGTGCAAAAGTTAAGTTTTAAAAGTTAACTCACGCTCGTCTTCTCGTACCAGAAAACGAACGTGCGCCAACGGGAAGCTGCGGCGCGACTATAGCGCGAACGTTGTGGAACTCCGAGATCGTGGGTAGACCGGAAGTCGAGCGAGCAGGGACCTGACTCCTCGACATCGCCGTCGTGATATGTGCGTTTTATCCGAGGAATTGTGTAGCGCGTATCGGTGGCTGTTACAGTCATCAATCCTCGTTTCTAACACCAGTTGTTCAATGTCTGGCTAATGTCGGCGGACGGTCCGTCTTCGTCGGGGCTTCTACCACCGCAGGATTTCTGAACACATCCTATTTCTGTAAAAGTTCCGAAATAATAGCCACCTACGAGATTCCGTGGGTCAATCCGTACCAACCCACAATGTTTGCCAGTTTTTGTTAGAGGACGATAAACGTCGTCCGGAATAGTTCGAGGTTCGTACACATAATCGTTCGACCAATTTTATTCGTCCCAACCAACATTCTCACCTCTACCCGTCGCATTTGAATGTCCTCGTTTCATATCGTGTAGCTCGCACGTTCGCGAAGTATCTTGCAATCATCCTCGATATTATCGGTTCAAGATTGTACGTGGTATTTTTTTTTTTTTTATCGGAGGACACTTCGATCCTTTCGTCGGCGGTGCGCGCTCGACGATAACAATCTCTTATCAGCGCGAGTGATATTTTCTCGGGAACTTTTCCGCGTACAAACGTCATGGGTGACTTGTCATTCGAGTGTGGGGAACTGGTGATTCAGCGACGGGGGCGCGACACGACGAAATTACTTATTTCGATCGGAAATTAAATTAATATTTATCGAATTTTATAATAATAAACAATTTAAATTACAAAAGGCATTGTACGGGGTGGATATTTTTTCTCGCGCAACATTGGTTCGAGGCTTCGATGCGATTTTTGAGCGAAGCTATGCATATTATTTCGCTGAATTTTTGGAGCACATGTTTCGTTGTAGATTTCGGTGGCGTAACAGTTTTCCATCTCCAGCGTAACCATTGGAACACAATTTGAAGTCTCTACCTTTTGCGTACGCTACATCAGTTCAATGCTTCTCCGGATGAAACTTTAGTCTTGTCTTCTCGATTAGAGCTATGTATACTTTTTATTTGGTGCATTTTTTAAACACTCATTTTGTAACTCTTCATCTCCAGCGTAACTGTTGGCACACAATTGTTAATTTGTTCTAGAATTTTGTTGCTCTACATTGGGTCAATGTTCCTCCAGTTAAAACTCTAGTCTTGTATTCTCGATCGGAGCTATGCATACTTCTTTATGCCAAATTTTTGGAGCACCCGTTTTGTTATACATCTCAGAGGAGTAACACTTCTTCATCTCCAGTACAAACACTGGCACACAATTTTGCATTATTTCTAGCTTTTTCATGACATTCTGTTGAGTTTGATGCAGTCAGTTATGCCAGCATCTTCGCCGCTGATCAGGAAAAACCCAAAAATCTTGCGAATGTCCAGGATTTAAAAATTGAGGAAATAGGGAAAATTTTGTATTGATCTGTTAAGGATAATGAACAGCTGAATGGGAAAAGAAGAAATAAAATCTTGTGCATGTACAGGCACCAAAAACTAAAAAAAATTGTTTATTTTATGTATAAATATTATTTTTTATTGACATTCAATAGATTTTGAAGATATGTTTTAATCACAAAAAAATCATTCTTTCCGGGAAAGTCAGAGAAAACTTGTTATTGGATAACACCGGTCAAAGTTGATAGAAGATATGTGTCGTATAGCTTCCCATACACACCACCGTATAGAACAACCCGCTTTAAGATGACTATCTATCTGTTACCTTTTTCGGGTCGTTTGCCAACGCGAATGTCCACACTGATAAAGAAAATGAAACTTGAATCAACTAAAGATTCGAACAGGGGCGTTCAAATAAATATTTTGTTGATACAGCTAAAAGATCAACAATATAAAAAATGTCAACAATTCAAAATGTTAAAGAATCTTTTTGTTCATTTCACAAAACTATTTTCGTGGCATTAAAATATTTTGTTCGACCAACTAGATATTTATTTGAACCTCCCGAATCTTTAGTTGATTCCACTGCGTTTTTTTTTTTTTAATCAGTGCCGCATCGTACAGATTTGAAAAAATTTAACAATTAAAATTATGCAATTGCAGAAGGAGCTTAACTGGAGCCTTTGGAGATGTTGGAGGTGGGCCTGAGAGTCGTGCGCGGCCACGACTGGAAATGGAACGACCAGGACGGCGGCGAGGGTCACGCGGGGACGGTCGTGGAAATCGGAAAGCCGCCACCGCCGTTCGGAAATGGAGCGGCCGCACCGAATCCGGCCGACAAGACGCCCGACAAGACTGTAATAGTTCAGTGGGACCACGGCTCCAGGAGCAACTACAGAATAGGCTACCAGGGTTACTACGACTTGCTCGTATTCGACAACGCCACAGCTGGCGTGCAGCACAACAACATAGTTTGCGACGGGTGCAAGAGGCACGGCATCGTCGGCGTGCGATGGAAGTGCGCTCAGTGCTCTGACTACGATCTCTGTACGCAGTGTTACATGGGAGACGTTCACGACTTGACGCACACTTTTCAGAGGTTTCAAACCGCGAATGCAGTTGGGTAAGAACGTTTCATCAATTTTTCATTCAGTGTTATTGGCTCGATGAGGAATTAACCTTTTTTTTGTATTTATTTCCAGAGTTCAGTTGACGTCGCGGGAAGGATGCACGAAAATCCCGCTGAAAGGAATATTTATAGGAGCTAAGGTAGTGCGCGGGCCAGACTGGGAATGGGGCAATCAGGATGGAGGGGCTGGTAATGAAAATTTATGAAAAAACTTCTTTTCTGCTTCCTCAGAGAGAAAGCTGTTTTCGTAAAACAAAAAATTGAGATTTTAATATCACAGTATTTAAAATAGTGTCAAAGAGAAATGCGATTTTTAGCTGGCATCCAGATGTGTGTATACGTGGCAGATTTACATCGTTTAAAAGGGTTGTAACCCGGAAACAATTTGAGACAGCGAGTTGAAATTTGGTACTCTAGTAGGGATCACGTCTCCTCGTTCAGTGCAATTTTCATGAAGATTGAGGCTCGATTGCAGATATTGCGCGATTTTGAATTTTTTGAAAATTCTCTGTGTTAACTTTCGTAAATTTTGAGCTATCGTCTTAAGACTACATACAAATATAATATTTTGATCAATGACCTTCGGCATTGCATTTGGTCAAAATCTATCCAAGCGGTTAGATATTATGGATGGATTTTTTGTTGAAAAATTGCTAAAAACAATTTAATTCGAGCAAAAAGTGAGGTATCGAGCCCAAATGTAGCATTTGACGAAAATTGATCTAATTGTTTAAATTTTATAAGACTGACATTCTTAAATTTTCCGGAAAATTTGTATTTTTCGTCCGACACGAGTTTACGTACAAATGTTGCTCCAGGAGTAAAATAGTTTGGAGTTTCTTCGTCAGTGGGGAAAAAAATACGGAAAACATAGGCTCAAAACGATGAGTTACCCAAAATTCAATTAGCGTTTTTGTACAACAAATCTTGCGGTAAATTTTGACTGTTTCATTTTTATGTGAAGTAGAAGTTTTTTATGTTTCGAAAAAGATGCATATTAATTTGTGCATCATTCCTCATTTATTACATTTATTTTTGTTTGCGATCCGTCAAGAAATTTATACATCTTTTTTCCGTTCATATCGTAGTGAAAACTGGCAGAGTGATGGATATCCGTGGCTGGGACAACGAGAGCAGCAGATCAGTGGCGACGGTGACGTGGTCGTCGGGCAGCACGAACGTTTATCGTCTCGGTTACAAGGGTTGCGTAGATCTCTGTTACATAGAGGAGGCGACCGCGGGTACATACTACAAGGAACACTTGCCGGTTCTCGGTCAGATGGTGATGACCGTCGCCGAGAGCGATGGTCAGGTCGGAGGCTCGACGTCGCAGTGCGGCATCGTATCGAGCACCACCTCGAGCCCTTGTCACTTGACGTTCAGCGTCGGCGACAAGGTCAAAGTATTGCGGGACGTGGAGAGCCTCAAGGAGATGCAGGCCGGACACGGCGGATGGAATCCGCGAATGGTCGAGTACATAGGAAAGATCGGCACGGTCCATCGCGTCACCGACAAAGGGGACATCAGGGTCCAGTACGAGGGATGCAACAACCGATGGACCTTTCATCCCCGCGCACTGACGAAAGTAACGAGCAAGGAAAATTTCGCGCTCGGCGATCTCGTCAGCGTCAAGACCGACGCCGGTGCGGTGAAGAACTATCAGCAGGGACACGGCGAATGGACCGACGTGATGAAGAGCGTGAGTAACGAGGCGATTCGTCAACTCTAAAAATTTGCTCAACCAATAATTATTTTTTCATAATTAGATTTGTCTATATTTTAATATAATAGATTTTTTTATATGGAATTGTTAATTCTACATAAATATATTTTCTTTGACTGGGAACATTTTTATTGACGGAGTTAAAAGAGTATTTACACGTACGTGAATCTTGCAGGCTCTTGGAAAAACCGGCAAGGTAATAAAGATCTATCCGGACGGAGATCTGCGCGTGACTCTAGACGGTCATACGTGGACCTTCAATCCTCTGAGCGTGACCCGCATCACCTCGGGCAGCGATGCCGGAGGTGCGCCGGCTTCGGCGACGGAGTCTAGCCGCGGAAGTACATCGGGTAAAGAAAATTTGCGAGCGGTGCTCAAAAATATCTACCTTCGAATTACGAATCGATGGATAAAGGGATTTGATTATCGGTCACAGGAGGTTCGTCTTTTCCGTTCGAACGTGCGGCCAGAGAAATGGAGAAGTTGATGAGAGATACCGCGAGAGGCGAAGCTCGAGTTTCAGCGCTGCGCGAATATCTTCGAAAATACTCGGGGAACGTGGACGCGAGACCGAGCAGTTTGTGCGGCGGAAAGAAGACTTGTCTGCAGGTCGCCGCTCACCAGGGTCATCGAGAGCTGTGCGTCGTTCTGCTGGACGGAGGAGCGTCCCTTCGGGCGGTCGACGAGGACGGCGATCCTCCACTGCACTACGCAGCTTTCGGGTTCGTCTTTCGTAACTTTTTATCTTCGGCTCTCTTGCGTAGAAACTTTTTTCTAATCTCTGTAGTTTTTATTTAACTATATCTTTACTCTATCTGTAACTGCTCTATCGGGTAATTTTGCTACTGCGATTGCATACACTGCAAAAAGATTCGTATGAAATTTAATGTACAGGACTGAAAGTTTTTATGCAAAAACTGGTACATTAAATTTCATGTGCAATTGTGATGAGAAATTAATATTCAGTGTATCAAAAACAATTTAAATACTGTATTCTAAATAATTTACTTTCATTTAATTCAAAAGGTATATTAATTTTTCATCACAATTACAATGCTTCGCTACCTATTTCTAATGTTCAGCTTGTATAGCACCGATCCTTACGAGATTTATTGCACGACGCAATGAAAAATCGATCTATCTATATATCTATTTACAGAAATCAACCGGAAGTGATGGAGCTCCTGCTCTCCCGGGGCGCGCCAATCGACGCCGTGAACAACGGTCGTTGCAGTGCTCTTCACGTTGCCGTCAACAAGCAGCACGCTGGCTGCGTGCGAGTTCTGTTGCGGCACGGTTGCGACGTCAATCTCCAGGACTCGTACGGCGACACGGCTCTTCACGACGCCATAGGAAAAGATGCCCTCGACATAATAGACGCTCTCTGCACCTGCGACAGAGTACACTTCACCCTGCGCAACAAGCGGGGTTTCAATGTTCTTCATCACGCGGCGCTCAAAGGAAACGCTCAGTAAGTTCGAACGAGTGAAACTGTAGTGAAATTTTCGTCTCGTCGAAGCGCACTAAAATGAAAAAATATTGTAACGCATATAGAGACGAGGATTGACTGAGACGCACGATTCTGCATAGATAACTGGAACAGCTCGGTATGATACGGGACACGGATTATAAAAATGATGAAAAGCGGAATGTTTATTAGCGCGAATAGGAAATGGTAATTGCTAGGTGACCGTTGATACGCCCGTTCACATCAAAGCCCCGAAAAAGACTGTCGTTATAATTTATAATTTATAATTTATAATTTATAATTTATAATTTATAATTTATAATTTATAATTTATAATTTATAATTTATAATTTATAATTTATAATTTATAATTTATAATTTATAATTTATAATTTATAATTTATAATTTATAATTTATAATTTATAATTTATAATTTATAATTTATAATTTATAATTTATAATTTATAATTTATAATTTATAATTTATAATTTATAATTTATAATTTATAATTTATAATTTATAATTTATAATTTATAATTTATAATTTATAATTTATAATTTATAATTTATAATTTATAATTTATAATTTATAATTTATAATTTATAATTTATAATTTATAATTTATAATTTAGGGCGAGATTAAAAACAGACTCGACTCTCATATGTCCACATCATATCGTATATGTATTGTTTGAAGCAGATTATATAAGTTCATATTTCCTTTCTGTAATTATGAATAATAATAATAATAATAATTTCTCAGTGCTACGGAGCGGCTCGTGACTCGATGTCGGCAGCTGATAGATGTTAAGAAGGAAGACGGTTTCGCGGCTCTGCATCTCGCGGCGTTAAACGGGCACTGTGAGGTGGCTGCGCTGCTGCTATCTGAAACCGGGGGAGGAGCCCGAGTCGATCTGCGGAACAATCGTCGCCAGACACCGTTGCATCTCGCGGTGTCGCAGGGACACTGGACCCTCGTCGAATTACTGCTGAAGCACAACGCGGACATAGCGAGCACGGACGAGGAGGGCGACACGGTTTTGCACATAGCCATCGCGAAGAGCAGACACCAGCCGGCGACGGTTCCGACGGCGGAGAGCAGCACGGACTCGCCTCTGATTCACGCGGTTAGACATTACGAACGATTTTTCATCGATATCGACTTTCGCGATTTAATACATTCATCATTTATTAATCTTTTTAATTATTTCCTTCAGATTTGGCAAGAACTCTCGAGGCAGGAAGCGCCAACGGAATTGGCCCTGGCCTGCTTTATCGTGACCGTCGACACGAGCGGTCTTCTCCTCGAGCATCGAAACTCCAAAGGCAACACGCCCATCGAGCTCCTTCAGCCCGAACAGCAGACCGCCGGCGTCGCCGATCTCATAAGATCCTTCCGAAACCGAGGACGGCGGAGCAACGTGGTCGAAGCGGAAGTGGCCGAGGATGCGGAATCGTCCGCTGGTACGGTCGCACCTCCTGTCCTCGACATCGAAAGGACAACTTCCGAGACGCAGGTGATCGTTAACGAAGCGTCGACCGAGCGCTCCCGAGGCGCCGGCGATGCGGACACGTGCCAGGAGTGTTCCGGATCCATGTCGAGGAGTCTCGAGGAAACGAACAACGATCCGAGCGGCAGCGTCTTCGCTTCCGGTGACACGTGCCAATGCGGCGGTCGGACGAAGCCCCAAGCTCTGGGAGGTGGGACGAATTACAGCTTTTTTTGTTGGAATTTAGAAACTAACTTAATTTATTTCTTTGGTTTTCCGCGGCTCCGAAACGGTCTAATTTCGGAATCCTCTTTTTTTTGGTTTTTAATGAAGTTTATTTTGATGTTTGTTTTGTCTATAGTTAAATTAAAAAACGGGTACATGTCAATATATTTCTAACTTATATTACTTAAGCTATGTCCTATCATTCATATTTTTCGTAAATTACCTGTTTCTTTTTGAAAAAATGTGAATGATAAAACAGCGCTCAAGTAATATAAGTTAGAAATATATTGACATGTATCGGTTTTTAATTTTAACTATAAAGAAAATAAACGCCATTCTGAAGAGGGCCTTAAAAACCACCAAGAAGAGGATTCCGAAATTAGACCGATCCGAAGCCCAGCAAATCAAATAAATAAATGTTCTCATCGATCACATCGTTCGACAACTATAAACTAACTTAATATTTTCTTGTTTGTCCTATTGTATCGATCGCAGGAAACATCGCGATCGACGAGGCCACGTCGACGAGTAGAATCGAGAGCCCGAAGAGGCAAAGTTCGACCGAAGAGCCGGAGGACAAAGGAATCGAAAAGAAGGACCGGGAACGCGAGAGAGAGAAGGACAAAGACTTGGAGAGGCTGCGCTATCTCGAGACCAGGATAGCCGATCTCGAGGAGGCGAATATGTGCAGCATATGCATGGAGAGACGGAGAAACGTTGCATTTCTTTGTGGTCACGGTGCGTGCGACTATTGCGCATCGCCGCTTAAAACTTGTCACATGTGTCGAAAGACGATTACCAAAAAGATCAATCTTTACTAGGATACAGAACGGAACGGAGGTAAGAGAGTGGAATTTCAAAGGGCCGCGCGGGGTTTTATCTTCCCATTTCCATTAAGCCCCCCCGACCTTACCGATCATCATTCTCCTCCCGATCTCCCGATCTCTCTCTATCTCTGTGTCTAACTATCAATCTCTCTCTCGATTATGAAATATTTACAATTGTACACTAAAAAAAAACTGCCAAAACAAGAGAACCGATAATAACGATTATTATACAATTTTACATTTAATAATAGTTCTCGCAAAGCCAACGGACCGGTGTGATCAATTTAAAACAGATAAACGACAAAAAAAAGTATACTAAAAAGGTAAATCCAGTCTCGAATCATTGTATGTACAGCAACGTGTGCCATAACGCGATCTATCGGGAGGTTGCGAATTCAGCAAACTCCGTTTTCTTTTCTTCTCTTTTTTTCGTCTCTTTGCGATATCTCTCTGTCCCTTCGCTGCCGCACCTTTCCGATAAATCCCGTTGATTATTACGATACGTTAACTTTATTATGTGTATATAATAATAATATTTGTACTCGAGTCATTTATAATCGAGTCGTGTTTGTAACTTCTACTTTCCATTATACGTGGCTTTTTTTTAATGAAACTTCGCGATAAAGTTGTTTTTCTTAAGTTCCTTGTACGAGCGTAGCAGTTTTTTTTTCTTCAAAGTCTAGTTAAATATCATGAAATTATGTGCTCTCTTTCTCTTTCTCTATGTTTCCTTTAATTTTTCGACATGATAACGTCTCTATTCCTTCGTAATATCTGTATGTAAAGTATACTATAGTATTATACTTATTATTCATTGATTAATTATCGTATGGAGTCATTGGGACGACGAGTCAGAGCCCGCTTTGGCGGTCCCTCGTGATGATTTTGCAGCCGGACGCGACCAAGCGGGCAACCGATAATACACAAAAAAAAACCCAATATTTCGTGAATCTCGGTGCTTCGCTTCGGTTCAGGGTACGTAAGCCGGCGAACTGAATTCCAAAAAAAAAAGTACGCATAGCATTTAAGTATACATCGATCGTCGCGACAAGTGCCCTCCTGATTGCGATGCGAAATTTGTCAGCGAACATTTTTTTTTAGGGTATTGTCGATTTTAAACTTTTTTTTTACGTACCGAAATCCAAGCCCGTTGAGGTAAGCCGCAAGGGCACTCGTAACAAGCCGCCACCGTTAATTAGGATTAATGACGATGAAAAAAAAAATATATAGAAAAACGTCGTAGGAGAAATTTGTAACGTCGATAAGTTTTTACGATTGTATGTCATCTAGAGGATAATTTAAATAAACAAGTTTCCAACTATTCATAAAGACCCGCATTTCGTTTTTTTTTCTTCTACGAAAAAGACAGTTTGATGAGAGAAAAAGAGAGGTGTGAAACGTAAAATTTCAAACTTGGCAAGCAATCTTATTTATTTTGGTACTCGATAGGTTCGATAATCGTATGATACAATATTGAGCCAGTTTGCAAAACTGTAATAATAGGTAATGCTAATAATAATGACAATAGTAATAATAATAATAATAATAATAATAATAATAATAATTTTTCTAGATAACCTAAGGCAGTATACTATAGGGGTGATACAGGATTCAATATAGTGCCTAGTAAATCTTAACGAATTTCGGCGTCGAGTCCATATGCAGTATGGTCTTTCTAAAGTTCTACCTACTAGGATCACCCATACGTATGCACTTACTTTTCATTATTTTTTATTTTTTGTTTTTTTTTTAGTTTTCTGTTTTGTGTAGTTTTCTTATTTCATTTTAAACCCCGGATAACGGATACTAAAGGACAATGGTATTTCTTTTTCATTCGCTCTCGCGATCGGGCGAACGTTTGTGAAGCGTTCGCGAACAAGCGACGCGTCTAATAAAGATCGGAGGCAAATTCGATTATCTTGTAGAAAAATCGAATGCGTTGTCTCGCGCGAGATATGCCACCGTAGTATTTGTTTTAATTTTTTAATTTTTTTTTTTTTGCGCGGTTCGCTCTTCTCTTCACGGTTCACGGTATCGAGAGGCTCTCGCTAAACGCCAATTTTCTCTCATTCTAAATGTAAACTTAATTTGCATTGCGATTTCCGAGAGGGTGAGGTGGAGACAATAATTTTTGTCCCGTGAGAAGATCGCGTAACCAGCTAGAGCTGCGTGACTCAAACTTCCTCCCCATTCCCCCTCGTCACATATAATTCTTTCCCTAAGCGACGGTAAAACATCGCGGGTATTTTCTTTTTCTCATCAATTTAATCTATTTCACAAATAACGTAAAAACGAGCGCGCGTTAACCGCGGCGTTTCCCGATCGACCGCACTAAACGACGTTTATTGTCAAGCAGGTCGTAGGCAGCGGGCACAAATCATTGCACATTGGTACGCGCGGTTTTTTCACAGATTCGCGCCAGTCTCTCATTTTTTTTTATCTTACATACTAAAATTACAACTTTTTTTTTCTCTGTTTCCTCTCACATCGACAATTCCCGACGACGAAGCCTGACTGCAACGTGAAACTCCTTAACTTCATCGATACATAACTACACGCCCATGTCGGAGCCCGAGAACAAAAATCGCGCACTGGTCGGCCCCTCTGTTCATTTTTTTTCTCTTTCCTCTCGCGTATTCAATTTAATCGACCATGAATTACAATTATTGTCTGCTAGATCGGATAGAGCCGGTCGGTATGTTCGTCGTCCGTGAGTGTTTGTCGGACCGATTGATCGATGGGATCGTCGAGAATTTATCTCGGCGACGACGACGACGACGACAGGGGGAGTGCGATGTGGTTTTCGAATCTAATTTCACCGTTATCGACGGCGCGGATATTCAGCATCCCGGACAGATTCTTCAAGCCACGACCGGCTCGGGACTGCACGGCTGTAATTCCGGCTCGTTCTGCGATTCCGTCGAGTTTCCGCCGGCCGCGCCGCTCGACGCGGAGGTCGAGGTGTTCGGGTCGTGACTCGAGCTCGGATCCGGCGTCAGGGCTGCCCACTGGGTCGTGTAAGGTGCGGCGCGGGCTTGGCGTCTCGCTTTCCTCTTCGCTCGGCGCTGCTCCATCACCAAACGGAGCCTCCTCATCTTTCCCTTCGTCGCCTCGTTCTCCTTCGAAAGCTCCTCTGCGAAAAAAAATCAACGAAAACAACATTAAACTTTACACTTTGATACTGCGAGGATTTAAAGCGATTGAATTTTTTTTGTCCCATCAAGTCCCATGGTTATTAGCGACGGGACGTACTATTTTTGCCTTTATTGGGAACCGTGCCACTTCGGGGGTTATTCAGTATGAGTGAACGTTAAGGTACTAGCATAAAATTGGCTCCGAAAAACAGGTCGATTGTCAACATTTTGTTTTTAAGCTGGTATTAACAGAACGTGTGGTTTTTACCTACAGTTATAGTACAAGGTGTTATGAAATTTGAGTTTTTTTTTTAATTGAAAAATATCAATTAGCAAAATCGGTACATTGGTCTAGTGGTTAGCGTGCTCGCCTCTAAACCAGAGCACCGGTTGTTCGAGGGTTAGATTCCCGGGGCCGTCGTTTCGTCGAGAAATAAAAATATGGTCGGGACATAGCTCCAGATACATACTTGAGGCACACACGTACTTGCCCGTGTGTGCCACAAGTATATAACTGTAGTCCATGTTTATATTCTCGGTGAAACTGAACGTAGCTCCGGTGCCGCGAAGCGAATCTCAGACTGACTGTATTGGCGTAGGTTTTCTGCAGTTTCCCTATGCCCTTAGTTGTAAGACTAAGGCGAATGCGATACAGGGGGAAGTCGGCTGCAACCGCAAAAATCGGGTGACTGGCTCGGTGCGTAAGGCCAAAAAAAAAACAGAAATGGACATAAAGTAAGAGAGGACGTAGTAATGAAGCAAAAAAAAATCAATTAACAACGTACTGATGAACAATTAACAGTTAACAAATAACAATTAACAACGGACATCGTATCTCGAATCGATTCGTCCGATTGCGTTGAAATTTGGACAAATCCTTGATAACATTTTCTATCCAATGAGCGGATGATTCAATAAAATGTCCATTTATTTGTTAACAAACGATTTCGTTTCGACAAAAAACTACCTTAATCGTTTGTTACAAACAAACATTTTTAAAAATCATCCGGTTATTAAATTGAAAATGTTATAATCAAGGATCTGTCCAAATTTCAACTCAGCGGACAAATAGATTTTGAGATACGATCTTAGTTGTTAATTGTTAATAAGTGCTATGTTAATTGATATTTTTCAATAAAAAAACTCAATCTTAATAACATCTTGTACTAACTGTATGTAAAAACCCGAGCATGTACTTCTAATATCCACATTAAAAAAATTTGAAAATCGACCTTTTCTTTGGACCAAATCCTTATGTCAGTGCTTCAACTGTACTTTTTTGTACGTCGGTAACAGTCGGTCTTCTAGGTTCGCTTCTCGGCGCTGCATCTACGTCACGTCGATTGCTGGCTCTAAACATCGGGCGTCTACTGGCATGTATCTACTATCGCGCGATGCCAGGAGCTTCGTCGCGTCACAATATTTCTCCACCAGCATGACTACGCCACCGGAATTCGAACCAGAGACCTCCCGATACTTGGTTCTCGAGGCTGGTACTCCAGCCGCGAGACCAAAGTGATCGGTCGATTGAAATTAACTTTCGAAATCAGCCAACACCGGTTTCCCCAGCCGACCAAAAAAAAAAGCGTACCATCGTTGTAAGATCCACCGGAATTTCCATTGGCTCCTCCGTTGGCCGAGGAATTATCCGAGGACGCAGCGATAGCGGACGAGTTCTGCTGACGTCCGCCGCTGTGTCTGTGATGATGCCTGTAGTGTCCGGTGGCAGCGGCGGGCGTGGCGCACAGTAGATCATTCAGAATGTGTATGATCGTGCTGATGTCGCGTTTCGGCCTTCCGTGACGATCCTGCAGCGCAGGATTGAGGGTGCCACTGAAAGTTCCGGAGTACACGCCCTTTCCATGATGGTGCATGCTCTCGATTATGGCTCCCTGTCTGCGTCTCGCGTGTTCCTAAAAATGCCAAAAACAAAAAAAAACCATTAATAAATCTCACAGACTTCAAATTCCGGTTTCCAAGACCGAAAAATAAAAACCGATGCATCGATCATACACACGATTATTAGATAAATAAATGACACAGGGGAACTGGCTTCGGTAAATGTATACCTCGGCGAGGTCGACCCGCGAGGTGAGTACCTCAGAGGATAGCTGTTTGAGTTTCTGCGTGAGGTTTCGGGACGCCTCGGCGAGTGCTCTCGTGTCCAGGGTGGCGGAGACTTTGCTCGAGTTGCCGAGTCCCACGATCGATCCGTTGGGGCTCTGAGGACCGGCGATGCCGTCGGCGATGTTCGTCGGGTCCTGCTGGTTGGAGCTCTGCTGCTGCGAGTGGTGATGGTGGTTGTGATGATGACCGTTGCAGACGTCCTTCTTCGGCGACGTGCAGGAGGCGGGTAGGCTCGTGGTCGTGGATGAGGTTTCCTCCTGCATGGGCACCGGGCTCGTTGAGGTAGGTGAGTTGGCTTGCTGCTGCGCGGATTCCGAGCCCGAGGAGGTCGGCGACGACGACGTCAAGGACGACGCGGACGAGGAGGAGGAGGAGGACGATCCGCTCGCGAGGTTCTTGTTTCTCGAGTGATGGTGGTGATGGTGATGATGATGGTGATAATGGTGCCGATGATGCTGACGAGGAAATATGTAGGGGACGCCGGCGACCTTGTTGCGGTAGTTGACTCTGACGGGATTGCTCTGAAGGGCGGTGGAGGTCGCTGCTGCGGAGGAGGTGGATGCTGACGATGAGGAGGAGGAGGAGGAGGAGGATGTGTCGGTTGACGCCGTCGAGGATGACGTCTGGAGGCCGACGGGGGGTCTGTAGAACGGCGGCCGGATGAGACGCGACGTCGAAACGGGAGTGTACGAGGTCGAGGTTGGGGAGGTCTGTGAGGTCGGCGAGCTGGGCGAGGTCGGTGGCGATCGTTCGCTCGTGTTGCAGGAATTCGTCGTAGTCGTGGCGGTGGATACGCTGCCGGCGTTGCTGGTGCTGCCGTTGCAGCCCGCTGCGGCTTGGAAAGCGGAGGCGAGGCGGCTTATCAGCGAGGAGGTTCGGGCTGCTCTGGCGTTGAGAATGGCCGATCTCCTCGGCGAGGACGATCTCAGGGTGGACGAGGCCGACGAGGAAGCTGCGGAGGTCGCCGCGTTTCCGGGACTCGACGGACATCCCGATGTTGTTTGCATCGTCGTTGTTCCCGTGCTGGTCGACGATGACGAGGAATTGCTGCTGCTGGTTGAGTTGAGGCTGTGGGAGGGCGAACCGACGGTCAGGCCGTCGACGGTCGCCGATGCCCCGGATTGCGTAATATTGCTGCTCGTGTTGCTGCTGCTGCTGGCGGTGCTGCTCGTCGGCGATGCTGGCGTCACCGTCGACAGCTGCAGTTGTATTAACATCATCTGATCGCCGAGCCGCATCGTCAAGTTGAGCGGCGCTTTGCCCGATAGGAAGTCGTTAACCTGCGAGTCGTTGAGACTCTCCAGGGCCTGCATGACACTCTGCTCGGGGCGTTGGCCCTGAAAAATATGAGAAAGACAAAGACTGATGTTAGTTATATATATATCTAACGATACAATCACGAGATATATTCATATACGAATTCATTGTTATTAATTAGCGATGGTGTTATTGATGTTATTAATGAACAATAGTGTTATTGTTATAAATTAAGAATGACATTACTAATGTTAATAATTAACAATGGCGTTGTTAATGTTAGTAAGTAACAATGGTGTTGTTAATGTTATTAATCAACAATGGCGTTATTAACGTTATTAACGTTTTGTAAATATTGTTTCATCATAAAGGAAGCCTTGTTTTTAATATATCTATATATATATATATATATTTTTTTTTTTTTCATTTGTTTTCGTGCGAACGAAGAAATACGTAGAAGCATACATTAATAATGCCTACAGTTTATGCAGACACCGACGGATAAAGACGGGCTACGCAGCAAAATAAAAAACAACGTTTCACCGATGCGAAATATTCCTTATCTTCGGTACTTAGGCTTCGCTTGAGATAGGAGAAAAGAAAAGACCCTCAAGGCTGACAAGTGATAAGCAAAACGAGATTTGTATGTAAACAGATTGAATTCTCGTGACGAAATTTTTATTATTATTATTATTATAAAAAAAAGCAGATAATATTTCGTACTCGGGTCGGTAACGGTTGTGTTGAAAGTGCGAACACGAGCTTGGAAGTGAAAAATGTTGTGGCACTCCTCAACATTTTTCACTTCCAAGCTCCGTACTTGAAACTCGGAAACGTTTGACGGGAAAGCCCCAAAGATGATGCTAATCGATGAGCCCATACTAAGAGAGATCGGGAGTCGGGAGAAGACCTGCAGAGGATAGTAGGAAACCTCGCTGCGGACATCGCGAAGCTCTCTGCGTGCCCTCGCTGTGGCATAGCTTGGGGGCATCCCTGACTCGCGTTCTACACTAGCGGACACCGAGCGCTCTCGAAACACCCAACACCTAACGGACTTCCTTCGGAGACCTGAAAAGTCTTCGCCGTGCTCGAGCTTCCAGCTCAAACTTCTATGTTCGCTGTGTAATTTGATTTGAATAATTTTCTACGATCTTTTTTCCTTACCGCGTATCAATTTCATTAATTCGAACGAGAATATTGTCCGGCAGATAAAAGGAAAAACAAAACTTATCGACGAACGATAAAATTTTATTAAACTCGGAACGCTCACGGGCGTGGAAATATTGCCGGATCAACCAACTCAATGTATTTCTTTATCGTCTTTTATTAAAAGGTTACATTTATCATTAGAATGCAGCGCTTACAGATAAAACGTGAAAAGAACTCTGATAAAGTTATAAATCCTAGTTATATTCCTTTCCAAAAATTTCTGAAGGAAAATATTGCAATTTTCCAATCGAGGTACGAAAAGTTGTAACTCTGCTAAAAGCCACGACTGCAACGCCGCGGTATTCGTGTCGAACGAATGGAAGCTTCCCACAAGCAGCTTCGCCCGTTGAGTTCCCTTTCTGTGTCCCGCGTGTGTGAAAATATTCCGGATCCGCTGATTCAATGTATTTCCTTATCGTTCTTTATAGGATACTTAACTTTATCACAAAAATGCTGTTACAGATAAAACTTGAGAGAGAACTCTGATAAAATTACATATCAGTTAATTTCCAAAAACTACGGAACGAAAACATTGCGCTATTCAACATAATCGAGGTACGAAAAGTCCTAACTCTGCTAAAAGCCGCGACCGCAGCGCCACGGTATTCGTGTCGAACGAATGGAAGCTTCGTTCTCCCGCATGCAGTTAGGGGGAAGTGAAACAGCTGTGTAATTTTCAAATTAACTTTATTCAATGCTGCTAATTTTTTTGAGAATAAAATTCATTCGAGCCGGATGCGAACTTACCGTGCACATTTGGCTCTAGTTTGTTTTTTCCTAAAAAAAAATTAGCACCCTCGAGGAACTTTCATTACAGTTTTCATTACCAACCGCGATATTTCACGTCCCCTTAAAGTCGACGCCTCGGCAGTCGCTCGCCACAATGCCCGATGTGTGCCCGTGCGACGACGTCCTTCCGTTCGTACGCGCGAAAACTACACGAAGATCCGGAGAGAAGAGAAAAGCGAAACAGGGCCGAACAGCGAGGTGAAGCGGTTAGCGTACGACACGCTGCGGAACGAGAAAGGTATACATGGAGACGAAGCGGAGGACGAAGGAACGGCGTGTAGGTGCCGGTCGGAGTCGGCGGTCGAGGCGAGGCCAGACGCGGCCGGGCCAGAGGGCAAGGGAGAACGGGTGAACGAGATGCAAGCACGGGAACGCGGGACGGAACACTCGGGGAGCGAAACAGGGTAGAGAGCATCGGCGCATCGCATGCAGAGCGGAGAGAGGCCTATGGACGTCGGGATTCTCTCCTTTCCCTCCCACGTTATCTCGATCTGAGGCTTGCCTTCGTGAAACATCGTAGGACATATATATATATATATATATATATATATATATATATATATATATATATGTTAAATATATATGTATATATATATGCAGTACACAAAGCGGCAGGTTCACGCTGCGTGTGCGCGCAGCACGGATACCCGGGGGGAGAGGAAGCGAGACGAATGTTGGAGAGACGGATCGAGAGCGAAGAGAGGAAGGGTCCAGTTACCGCGCGAGGGAAAGAGACGCTAGGCTGACGGTGGGGGCGCGAGAGGGGGGAGGGGGGCTCTGGAGTCAGGCAAAACTAGGGACGATGCGCCGAACGGGGAAGAGTTTGGACCCCTGGCGTGTAAAACACGTCCACCGGCTCTCGCGAGGAGGAAGAGGACGGGCATTAGCGTTTCCTCGAGAGGCGAATGGCGGAGAGCCCGGTTATCCCGGCAGCTCATCCCAACAGCATCGACTCGGGCCACGGCGACGTTGAGCATCGGGGATGTGTATCTCCGGCTCGCTCGCGCTCTCTCCGTTCCTCGTCCTGCCAAGGGTAACTGTAGTACCCGCTGGGAGCACCGAATTCAGTAGCGTCCCCGTCGCGCCGATTCGGGCTCCGGCGGAGACGGATGTACATGCGAGATCGAACGTTCGAGGATTGTTCGACCGGAATGCGATGCAGTTAAGTGTATTTTGCGTTATTTGTAAGGGATTTGTAAAGCGTTAATGGTTTTATGGTAACGGGATTCGATTTCGGACAGAGTTGGACATTTGTCGTTTGCGAATAAGATCGAAAGCTTGTTCGTTTGTAAACGCGCATGCGCGGACGTTGCGTTTTTCGTCACGCGATTTAAGGCTAAGTTTCATTTAGATACAGCAGTTTGTAAATGGTCAACGGTAAATTATCTATTTCGCTGCTGGCTGTGTTAATCTGGGGTGAAAGATGAATGCGATAGAGCATACTCAGTAGAGTTGCAAAATCGCTTTATCGGGCCAATGCAGGGCGACGAGAAAAAAAAATCATGACAAAGGGCTAACGCCTCTACCGATAAAAAAAAATTGAATTGAGTGTTTTTGGCACGATTAAAGTTCGTTATGACCGGAGGTTCAGCCTCGCGCGACAGCCAATCAGCGACCATTTCGATACATCTCGGGTCATTGATTTTTAGATAAGAGAAACCCCTATATATATGCATACATACACATATATATGGTTCTTATTCAGGCCTCGATGCCGAGAGATTGTGCCGCGCTAGTGTCACGGTAACGTTGCCGTATTATCGTAGAGCAGCAGCTGCAGGGCGTTCCCAAACTACTTAACGCGAGAACCTCTACAGCTTGCTGTAGTCTTACTCTCCTCGACGCCCGATAGCCCGATGACGCGTAAAACAATTCCACGGTTTCGGCGTCACGTGACTTCTCGTATCTCAGAAATTTCGAGGGCAAAGAAAAGCCTCGTGCATATAAATATTTTTCTTCCAACCGATAAACCGATCAGATTTAAAAAAATTTTAAAAAATACCTGCCATTCATTTATTTTTCGTTACAGATTTGATTGCGTTTCATTTTCGTCCCGTTTGTCGAGAGAAGGCGCGCGGGGGCGTGGCGCCGGATGGACTCGTCGTTGTCGTCTACGTAGGTCGACGATGAAAGAGAACTGCGGAGTGGAAAACCGGCGGGCATAACGCGGGGGTGGCGAGTATATATGTACGGTCGAGGAGTATTATTATTCGACTCCGCGGCTACGACGGATCTGACGTATTAATAAAGCGGAGGAGTCGCTTGGAGAAAAAAATATAAAGAGCAAAAGTGTTTGCGCACGAGTATTTACGCTCTCTCGTTTCTAACGCTCTTGTTTTATTTATTTTCTTAATTTCTTCTTTATTTTTTTTTCTTCTGTCACTCGGGCCGTCGAGAACGTAGCGTGTGTACTCGTTCTCGGGAGAAACACAACGCCTCTCTCGACTCCAACGTCCCAAAGTCCTCTGTGTATATATATATGTATAGGTGTGTGCGTTAAAAACACATTTCTCTTAGTCCCTCTCTGAGATAAGCCTCGGACGCTGTTCGAGCCTCCTCCGCTCGGCGCTGACTTTTCGGGTTCCGCCTCTTATTCGAGTGCATGACGTACACACTCGTACCGAACACGTGACTCACCCGAGATAGAGAGAAAGGCCAAAGAAAGAAATATAGATATAGACGGGGTGAGGGATATACGGTACTTTGCCGGGAATTTCGATAGCGGGAATACCTTTCGTCATTGCTGCAATTACCGGCTCGATAATTCTTTCCATACCGGCGGAACCGCGAACGAACCTTCCGAGTAAGAGAAAAAAAAATTCCATCCGATCGACTTTTGTTGTCCTCCGCGATGAGGCGCAAAGATCATAGGGCGGAAAATTGCGATGGAAATAGAAGAATAAAAATCAAAATATTTTATGAACAACCGATAAATTCACAAAATTTCGTCGGCAATGCAAGATTAAATGAAAATCGTTAATTGGATCATGAAATTTTGTACATAGTCGAGAATTGAAATAATAATTTTAAAAAATTTCATCCGATCGACTTTTGTTTCGCTCCCCGGTAAAAGCAAAGATTATTGGGCGGTAAATTGCACAGGAAATAAAGAATATAAATCAAAATATTTTATTAACGACCGGTAAATCCATAAAACTTTGCCGGCAATGCAATATTAATTGAATGAAAAATCTTTAATTGTATCACGACATTCTATACACCGTCCAAAAATAAAATAATAATAATGATATTTAATAATAAATTCTCCATAGATTTCCCGCAGCGAAAAAAAGCACATAAACCAACATACTTTAACAAAGACCGGTGAATCCACGAGCCTTCTGCTGCAATGCAAGATCGACCGTCAATCGTACCACGACATTTCATACAACGCCCAGAATTGAAAAAACGTAATAATAAAAATAAAAAAATATTTCCTCTCCATAGATTTCTCGCAGCAAAAAAAAGCATATAAACCAAAATATTCTATCGGACACCAATGAATCACGGATCTTCTTCTGCACTGCAAGATCAAATGAAAAATCGTCGATTGTATGACAAGAAAAAAAAAGAATAAAAAAAAATATATTTTCTCCACAGATTTCTCGCAATGGAATGCTCTCGTCGGAGTTCGCCCTCGTCCTTTCGGTCCGCGGATGTTTTAAAATTGATCACGGACGACTGTGGGCCGGCGGGCGGGAGGGTGTGCTCTCTCTCTCTTTAGAGAGAAAGAGAGAGAGTCGAGGTACCATCGTCGACGAGGCACGACGGCCCACGTCCAGCGTTCTCCCCTCCGACAGTCAATAGCCGGGCGGTAGGAAGGCGGACGGTCGAGCGAGCGTAATGCGAACACGCCGAGAGAGGCCCGAGAGAGTCACGGGCGCAGCGGAGAGACCAGCAGCAGCACGTTGCGCCGCCGCCCCGGTCCATTGCCGCCGTGCCTGTGCAAGCGATAAGGACCTCGGCGGCCCGCCGACGGGCAAAGTCGCCGTGGCGACGTTGCCAGAGCGAAACTCTCTCGCTCTCACGTGCTCGCTCTGCAACTCTCACCGAGTAAAACACGGCCCGAGCGAGGCAGACTCTGAATTTCGGTACCGTGTGCACGGACCGAGCTGCGAAGCGGCTACCAGTGATTAACCCACGAGAGGTTAAGGGAAGGCTAAACACGTATGAGCGCGAGAGGGACGGAGTTAAAATGTTGAATCCATTTTTCTCCGAAACTATTTTATAAAATGAAAAACTCAGCGGGCACTACAATTTTTCGTTTATTTCATAAAACCGTTTCGGAGAAAAATGGATTCAAAATGTCTCGAGGATGTGTTGATCTTTAGCCCCACTATCTTCAGCCTTTACCTTAAGGTAAAGGCTGAAGACGTGTGAGTGCGAGGGAGACAGAGTTAAAGTTTTGTATAGTTTTTTCTTCGAAACAATTCTGTAAAATGAAAAACGCGGCGCGCCATCCAATTTTTTTTGTTCAATTCATAAAACCGTTTCGGAGAAAAATTGATTAAAAATATCTTTACCTTAAGGTAAAGATACGGACGGTCGAGAGCAGGCCGAGATTCCAGCAGTTATCGATCGGTCGAGAATAAATTTTTTGTGAAAATAACTGAAACCAATGTCAATCCGATAGTTTCTTTTTTCCAAAACACATCGATTAATTACACAAAGATAATTTGTTTTTTAATTACGGAAGAAAATAACAAAAGAGTTCAAATATAGCAGTCTACGGATGCGGTTTTTCTGCACGTCCCTATATTCGGACAATCACAGATTTCGAGAATTTGACTAGTTCATATTAACCCTTTGCGTGCCACCTTCTTTCGCTCACTTCTCAATTTCTTAAACTAATTTCTTGAGATGAAATACCGAGGTCTTGTTTTCATAGTGTCAAAATGTATGGCTCAAAGGGTTAACTAAAAGAATTTCTTTGCCATTTATCAATAAAATCGATGAAAAAGTTTTATTCACGCGAAACAATCTTGAAGATAAGCTACGCAGAAAGCTGGCTGGCCTAACTTCTTCGAAATGTTCGATTATTGGATCGCGCATCTAGAAACGCTTCTACCAATTTCCGGACACTATATCGTCCATCTTTTAACAAAATCCAACAATAGACAATAATTTGGGCTTAAACCTTGCATAACTTCTTTCTGTCCATTAAATAATTCTTGTAAATACGATTACAGGTCTCAGATTGGCTTCCTGATACTTGAATTCGAAATAAATTAAATTCTCATAGGAGTTTCTAACGATTGGAACGTGTCCAAACATTCGTACTGTTATCTTATATCTATATAGGGTCGAACGCCGTACATCCTTCACGGGAGACGTAGGGGAAAGCGGGGCAAAATGCAACAGTGGGGCAATACGGGGCAGTAAGGGCAAAATTCAATTTTCCAATAATTTTTGGATGCCCCATTTTGTCCCACCTATACAACCGCATTTTCTACACCGTTTTGGCCCACGGACCACCATCGATACGATCGAAAAGTTATTGGAAAATTGCGTTTTGTCTCATTATCCCGTTTTGCCCAGCTGTGCCATTTTGCCCCGCTCTCCCCTACACGCGGGCGTAATACTGCAACAATGCAGTCTGCATCGTGCGTGCGAATTGCCGATGAAAAATAGGGGGACGGTGGCAAAACACTCATAGGCACGCCTCGAGATTTCCCATGCGACCGTTGCCACCCCGAGAACTCCCCCCTCCCTCCCTCCCCCTAACCGTACCGGTAACTGCCCGGCCACGATGGCCTGGAGGAGAGTTTTCGGCTGAGGCTTAGACGAGCTTGGGCAAATTGCTGTAACGTGTATAGACTGACGTAGAAACTACTTTCTACGAGTCGATAAGAATTTGGTGAAACGAGGGGGAAATTGAGGACTGGATCGTCGGCGATCGGGAAGGAGAAATTATGATTTTCCTTTTCCCTTTTTTATTACTGTTTTTTTGTGAAAGACGTGGAGGAAAGAGAGTCCGATACGGATCACAGCTGACTACGGCCACTGCAGGCTTCTCCGGGCATCAAATTATGATATTGTAGTAATTATAGAATTAACAAAAAAAATTTTGTTAATTAATTAATTAATTAAATTTTTTTTTTTTGTTAGAAAGGAGTCTCAAATTCGCCATTTGTGCCCTTGAACGTCTCAAATATTTGATTTTATAAGCGAATGGACATTGTACCGATTAAAAACGAAACCGTTAATCGTTGAAGGCCGGGAAAGCTCGAGCCGCATTTACTGTTGGATATCTCTCGACGCTCGCTTGTAGTCATTGTGCTCATTTTTTTGTTTGTATAGTTTGTTAATTTTTTTTGCTAGTGACGTTATAGTGTGAAAGGTGAAGGAGTCTCGAATTCCCGATTTCTGCCCTTGAACGTCTCAAATATTTCATTTCATAAACGAATGGACATTGTACCGATTAAAAACGAAACCGTTAATTTTTGAAGGCCGGAAGAGCTCGGTCCGAGTGTGCTGTCGGATATCTCACGATGCTCGGTGCAAAACGATTTCGACTGACTCGATTGTTTATCGGACGTTTGTGAAAGAGTGTACAAACAAAGAGCTGGATACGAGCGTTAGCCGAGACAACAAAGTTCTCCAGATAGAGATAAGAGAAACCGAGCGTTATCGCTCTCGGAACAGACTCAATGGGCGGATACGTATTCTCGCGTATCGGACGCGTACACGCGTGACGACGCGATGACGAGTATCAACGCCGGCGTCGTCGAACGCGACATTGTTCTCTGCGCTATCATAGAGTACAACGAAACGGAAAAAGTAGTCAGTAAAAACAAAAAACGAAAAAAAAATTGTAAAATAAAAGGCCCAGTTTATGACACTTCTACGCAACGCTCTCACTTTAAGCGTGTAAAGTCATACGGATAAACAAGGAGGACCAAGTGTCGCAGTTTGTGAACCCCGGAACGCGGGCTACCCATTGGCTGCATATCGAATGGTGGGGGGAGCCGACTATGCTATAGGTACCCCTGTCACAACCGGGACACTGTCACAAACTGGGCCGTTTACCTTAGTTATTTTTTTTATTAAAGAAACTTAAGAAATTGCAAGTAAGGTAAAAGGCCCAGTTTATGACCATTCTACGCAACTCTCAGTTTAAGCGTGTAAGGTCATAGGGATAAACAAGGAGGACCAAGTGTCACAGTTTGTGACCCCCGAACGCGCGCTACCCATTGGCTGCATATCGAATGGTGGGGCGAGCTGACTATGCTAGAGGTACCCCTGTCACAAACTGGGCCGTTAACCTTAGTTAATTTTTTTTTATTAAAGAAACTTGAGAAATTGCAAATAAGGTAAAAGACCCAGTTTATGACCCTTCTACGCAACTCTCTCACTTTAAGCGTGTAAAGTCATAGGGATAAACAAGGAGGACCAAGTGTCGCAGTTTGTGAACCCCGAAAGCGCGCTACCCATTGGCTGCATATCGAATGGTGGGGGGTGCCGACTATGCTATAGGTACCCCTGTCCCAAACTGGGACAGTGACACAAATTGGGCCGTTTACCTTAGTTCATTTTTTTTATTAAAGAAACTTAAGGAATTGCAAGTAAGGTAAAAGGCCCAGTTTATGATACTTCTACGCAGGTCTCTCACCTTAAGCACGTAAGGTCATAGGGATAAACAAGAAGGACCAAGTGTTGCAGTTTGTGACCCCTGAACCCGCGCTACCCATTGGCTGCATATCGAATAGTGGGGGGAACCGACTATGCTAGAGATACTCCTGTAACAAACTGGGCCGTTTACCTCAGTTCATTTTTTTTTTTTTTTATTAAAGAAACTTAAGAAATTGCAAGTAAGGTAAAATCATAGAGATAAACAAGGAGGAGCAAGTGTCGCCGTTTGTGACCCCCGAACGCGCGCTACCGATTGGCTGCATATCAAATAGTGGGGGAGCCGACTGTGCTAGAGGTACCCCTGTCACTAACTGGGCCATTTTCCTTACGTTTCTCGCGCATGGACAAACGCGAGGTCGTTCGGAATCGCGAATCGGACTACGACCTTCAGAGCCGATAGCGGAAGAATTTCCGTGCGAAGTTCAAAACCGGACCGGACAAGGCCCCATCGTCGATGAGACTCTTGAAAACTTTCGTCCTTGTTCGTGCGGAAAACGATTATCGGAAGTATTTCATTTCGTTCGTTCTGCGGAAGTTTTTTTTTACTTATGTATTTAATTTTCATTTTTTTTTTTTTTTTTTTTTTTTTTTTTAAAGAATCGTGCGCTGGAAAAAATCGAACCTTGTATCACGTTTCCTATCGGCAATTCGTTTTCCGGCGCACAGTCGCCTCGTCGACACGAGCCGGCAGAAGCACGTGGCTAATAATCGTGCCTGGCTCGTGTTGTTGTCGCCAGTTTGGCTTATGACACCGATAGCGGCACCGTGGTGTGACCGTGCAACGAGCGGGGAATCACCCGCGAGACCGCGCGTGCTGAAACGAGCAACGGGGACAAGGCGAACAACGGCGTGCTTGCTCGAACCCGCTCCAGAGCGTCTCTGCCGCGCTTTAAACGCCCGGTTAAAAACGCCGAAGCGAGACGGCGATGTATAAAATGCCGACCGAGAAACCGAGTGACTGACGTCTAGAAAATCCCGAGACGGTGTACGAAGCTTCGTTAAAAAATATATTATTATTATTATTATTATTATTATTATTATTATTATTATTATTATTTACAGAAAATAAGTTTCCACTTTTTAGTTCTGCTTCTATATAATGCTATTCACGTAAAAATATATAAATCAATTTTATTTTTAAAAATGTTCGTTGACTCTGCTTCGATTGCATCTACCGGTAACGCGTTCCACGCGTCCACCACACTGCGAAAAAGGATGGTATTTCCTACTATAACGAATAGTTCCCAGGGGGGACGTCTATATAGACAGTTTGTGATAGTATATACTCAATTGATTAACCTATAATTATAGTTACAACTATAATTTTTGGTCATTGTCACAACTGTAAAATGTAGACGTCCCTCCGGAGAACTATTTATTATGAAAGTTTTTCTCAGTGCACTCTATTGCACAGGGTGTGCTTCCATGGGTTTTTGGTGAAAGCTCTCTTCAATTCATCATATAATTCATATAATTCATAGTTTACAACTTTTTTATATTGATTAGACTGGAAATAAAATACGTGTGAAATTTAATGCACCGGACTGTAAGTTTTTATGCATAAACTGTACATGAAACTTCATGTACAATAATGATGAAAAATTAATGCACAGTGTATTAAAAACGTTGGGAACATTTTATTTTTAATAATTTACTTGATTTTCAATGAAAAAAGTATATTCAATTTTTCATCATAATTGTACATTAAATTTAATGTACCAGTTTTTGCATTCCAAAATTCCAGTCCGGTACATTAATAGTACATTACTCCACGAGGGCGATGTATAAAAACGTTTTTCTAACGAGTGTGAGTTTGTAATCACACGAGTTAGAAAAACGTTTTTCGCCCTCGTGGAGTAATGTACTATTTTTTACAGCGTATTTTTGGAGTTTTATCTTTTATGCTTTCTCTGTTATTCGCCAATTGTTTTATGCCTTCTTTTCTTTCTCGCCCTGTATCATGCGACATCCAGTCATTCACTGTTTCAAATAGCTCGACGGTGTTTCCCATCAACTCACAATTGGGTCCTGCCCGTTTTCATTTAAATAAATAAAATAAGTTTTTTTAATCACTTTCGTCCTGCAAGGAACCGAGAGCGTTAAAAGAATAATAATAATAATGTCTCAGGCTGCAGGGACAAAATGTGTCGATTTTTTTTTTTTTGCAAATTAAAGTCAAGACCCCCATGAAACAGGGGAGGGTCCCGAATTCGGTAGTTTCATTGTAAGCCTGAGAAATTCCCCTTTCGGTTATTCAAAATCCCCTTCGAGGCGAGAGCTCACTCTGCTCGCCCTGCTCGCATGCATGTATAACGAGAGGGACTCACCATGAGGCCAGTTTCCACGCTGGGCAGCAGCGTGAGCCTGCTCCCATCTTGAAGACGATTTTCCCTCAGTGTGCCCTCGCGCAGCTGCCTAGAACAAAAAAATATCGAACAAAGCGTCTCAGTATATCAGTTCCGGGTGTGCGCATGCTCGAGTGCCTGTTTCGTTCGCGAGGTGCCTCGGTGTTATTGGCTCAATGTTAGTCCGGAATACGAGTGAATGTTTCGCAGCAAAAAAAAAAAAAAGCATCATGCCGTTCAGTTTGAGAATTATTGCTCGCAGGCGATTTATCGTTAGTTTCGTCGCGACGAGACGCAGATAAGAGCAAAACACAAATCGACGATAAAAACAACAAAAAAAGAAGTAATTTTTTCCTTGTATTTTTTTTTATCGACGACCTCACGCCTCACTTTGTATTTTATCGATGAAGAAGAAAAAAAAACAGTCGCGTACGTCGGCGGCCACGTACTTTGTCGGATAAGCCTCGGTCAGCGAGTTAAAAGTGGGCGCCGAGGAAGAGGTGCGAGGAGCGAGGAAGCGTTTGGCAAGAGGTCTGAGTCAACAGTCTCCATGACTGGGCATATTCATGAAGCGTTTCTTTTCCTATTATTTTAACATGTATTTTTAAAAAATGTATATATATAAATCAATATTAATTTATAAATAATAAATAAATTTAGAAAATATACATAAATGTATATAATGTCGATAGGCAAAAGCAAGGCTACTCGGTGCGCCTCTGTAGTGCACATCTATATGAACTTCCTTGTAAAATAAATCTATAGTTATCTATTGTTATATTGCACAGTGCAGAGTAATATAACTAGCAATTTTACTAGCCGTAAACAATAGACAATCCATGAATGTGTCCAGTCACCGTTGTTATTATTATTTTAATATATATATATATATATATATATATATACATATAAAAACAAAAATGTATAAATAACTAATAAATTTATAAAATATCTATAAATATATATATTCATAATTCTCGATAGGCAAGGCCACTCTCAGTGCGCCTTGCAGTACACATTTCTATGAACATATTTGTAAAATACATCTATAGTTATATTGCACAGTACAGTGTAATATAACTAGTGATTTTACTAGTAGTAAACATTATTTTAATATATATATATATATATATAAACAAAAATGTATGAATAACTAATAAATTTATAAAATATCTATAAATATATATATACATAATTCTCGACAGGCAAGGCCACTCTCGGTGCGCCTTGCAGTACACATTTCTATGAATTTCCTTGTAAAATATATCTATAGTTATATCGCACGGTGTGGTGTGTAGCGTGTACTGTGGAGTAAGGTCGCGGCGGTGGGCTCCGAGTGAGCTTCTTACTATAGTAAGGTCATGGCGAAGAGAAGATGAGAAGAGAGACGAGAAATAAACGGGACGGAGAGAGGGAGAGAGCGAGGCTGTCGAAAGGCTGGCTCTTTAAACCTTTCGCTGCAGCTCACTGGTCTCCGCCGTTCCTTTCCGCTCGCTTCTCGACCAGCGAACTAGTGTATAGGCGCAGGATAACACACACTGTGAGTTGAAGCGAGGCTCGACCATCTGTACGGGGACGAAATTCGATCGAGGCTCGAGCGTGTTAAAACCCTTCTCTCACCCCCCCCCCCCCCCCCCCCCCCCCACCCCCCGCCTTCCCCCCTCGATGAGAAAAACGTCACAGGCTACACTCTCGACATGAACCGCCAGCCTACGAGGCTCACGACTATAACGCAACGTTTAACACGAGATACGCTCCTTGCAATGTGTTTCAAGGTGGACTCTCGCCGTCCAATTAATGAACTTGTGTGCGCACGGCATTTATTTATATAATGCGCTAAAGTTTCGAGAAATAATTCGGTCGGGATTGAAAACTCATAGCTGAGGTTCGGATCGACGACTACAGGAATTTTTTGACTGCGAGGCCGAGGATATTATTTTTTAATTATCGTGGACGAAAAAATCAAAGTCAGCTGGTAATTTTTTTTTACGAATTGTTTAAAATTATTGTCGGGGTAAAATTTATGACCCTGCAGATATTTGCATGCGACTTTTCGTCAAGTTGTAACGGTTGTGTTTTGCATCACACAAACTTAGTTGGGAAGCTCACTTTAAGAATAATATTCCACAAGTAAACGATTTTTTTTCTTCCTAAAGCTGTGCAATTGATAGATTTTTCAATGACGAAAGTTGATGTGCGGTTCTATTCAGGGTCATTAAAATGAACTCGACGAGCAAAATAGACGAAAAAAACAACGAACGATAAGTGGGTTGTATCGATTTCAAATTGTAAGTTTAAAAAAAACCTATCGATTGATTTTCACGTGCGAAATTAGGGGAATGAAAAGTGCAAGCTGTTTGAAGCATAGATAAAAATCAATGCCGTTGAGCCGCTAAATGAACGTGACATTTTTTATTTCAGGTTCAAAGACAATGACTCGTGAACGCTTCAGAATTTCGATAATTTTATCGTCCCGGAGGAATTCAGTGAGGGTGCAGAAGCAGAGATATCGTTTCAAGAGATAGAGCCGAGAGAGCTGGAGCTCGACTATACCGTACTATAAGTCGTTCGGGAATCCTCATCACTGAATCTAGGGTCACCGAATAAACGAATTTTTCGACTGCTCGGGCAAGGGTATTATTAAATATTATTAAATTACGTATTATTAATTAAGTACATACGTTACGTATTAGGTATTATTAAATTATACATCGTGGACGAAAAAAAAACGAGCTGGTAACTATTACCAAATTTATTCTTATTTTTTACCATTTTCGGTATAAAATTTACTCGCAGAGTAAAATGGACGAAGAAAAACAAAAGAAAAAAAAAACAACTGACGATAAATGTCTTGTGTCTGGTTTCAAATTTTGCGCATTAAAAAAAAGCCATCGTTTAATTTTCACGCTATTTGAAGACTTAAATAAAAATCAATGCGCGTTTAGTCGTCAAATAAACGTGAAAATTTTTATTTCAGTTTCGCAATCGATGACTCGTGGACGCTTCAGAATTTCGATAATTTTATCATCCCGGAGGAATTCGGCGAGATGGCAGAAGCGGAGATATCGGTTCGAGCGGTAGCCTCCGAGGTTCGAGGCCTTATATTACCCCACGTACAGACCCGGTGTAGTGGTGATGCCAGCTATACAGTGACTGAGAAGGGGTCCTGCGCTTCGGTACACCGCGCGCGTTCACCCGATCGACCACGAAGGCCCGACGTCGAGAAGAGCGAAGGCATACACATAGGGACCAGCGAGAGGAGGGAGGGAGGAGGGCATGGCGCTCGAGTTCTCCGCTTTCGGAATCGATTCAAGTTTAAAAAAAAAGTACGGAGATAGAGCTGCGAGACGAAGGGAGCAAAGCTGGAGGCAGAGACGGTCTCCCCTCGAGTCCCTGTTCTCATACGGGTGACCCCGCAGGCCCGATCAGTCACGGTTTTACATGTATTTATATATCTCTCATTCTCTTTCATAACGATCATTTCGTAACGAGTGACGAAAGTTTATAATAAAAATAATAATAAATATTATTGTTGTATGTATGTGTTTATTTGCTTTTAAGACTTGCTACTAAGCTGCGATGGTAAGTCAGTAAATGCAATTTTCCATTTTGTTATCAACGGATGTAAAATGCGCGCGTTTATGATTAACGGATAAGCTAAGGCTAAGCTATTCCTTGCTATAGAATCAATTGTATTCTTGAAAGAATATGAACATACAATATTATTATTATTATTATTTGATGGTGTTTCGACCGATCGAATACAAAGCAGGATGGGTTTGTGATTAGTAGAGACAGGGGCATAAACTTTACACTGTAGATATCTTCACGGTCATCAAAATGTACTCGCTGTGTAAAATGAACGAAGAAAACGAGGCCCACCGATTAAGTTCCACGTACGAAATTAAGGGAATGAAAAAACGAACTGTTTGAGGTGTAGATAACCATCAATGGCGTTGAGCCGCTAAATTAACGTGACAATTTTTTATTTCAGGTTCGCAGACTATGAGTCTCGGATGCTTCGAATTTCGGGTTAAACGACAAAACACTTTGCATGTGTCTCAAGAGTCGTGATAAATAAAACATGGAGGTCGAGGTAGGCGGTCGGCGGGATCGCACGTTATATGTTTCTCGCACTCGACACTGTTAGACGTTACCGTTTTTGTTTCTATCTTTTTTTTTGCTTTTTACATATATATACGTATATATATCTCCCTCTCGGGCGGCAAGCTTCACCCATAGGGCGACCGATACGTAACGAGCGACGAACCTTAATAATAATAATAATAATTATTATTATTTAACGGTGTTTCAACCGATCGAATACAAAGTCCGGGCGGTTTAATTAGTCGACACAGCGGCATAGGTACAACATGGCCCAGGTGGGACGGCGGAAATAATTATCCATGTGTCCCACCTTAATCCGTTCAGTTTTCAATATTTTAAAACTAATTTCTTGACATGAAATACCAAGATTTTGTTTTTATAGTGTCAAAACGTATGGCTCAAAGGGTGCAGAGTCGTGATAAATAAAACATAGCGGTTGGAAAATCGCACGTTGGATGTTTCTCGCACTCGACCATATTGGATGTTACGTTTTTGTTTCTATATATACATATATATTTTTTTTTACTTTTTACATATATTTATATATCGCTCACTCTCGGGCTGCACCCACAGGGCAACCGATTGTTTCGCAATGAATAAGGAACGTTACTAATAATTATTATTATAATTTAATGGTGTTTCGACCGATCGAATGCAAAGTCTGGACGGGTTTATAATTAGCCGGGACAGCGGCATAGGTACAACATGGCCGAAGTGGCGTGGCGGAAAAGACTTGCCATGTGTCTCGAGAGTTGTGATAAATAAAACATGGAGGTCGAGGAAGGCGGTCGGCGGAATCGTACGTTATATGTTTCTCGCACTCGACACTGTTGTACGTTACTTTTTTTTTATTTCATTTATTTTTATATTTTTTTTTTATACTATCTCCATCCGACGCCGTAATCTCTTTCTCCGCCTCCGATCGTGCTCGGGAACGCTCGGGAGCTCACGCGTTTACCTACGTCAGCGCATAGTCGACGGCTGCGTTCCTGGCTCACGCTGCCGTTATATTGCCGTCGCTGCGGCGGGAGGATGCGCCAGCTCGGGCGTTAGCTGTCCCCGATGGATTAGTTCCGGCGAGAAATACGACAGAGTTTTTACGTCGTATTTCTCGCCATTGTCGATTACCAAGGGAAATTGAAAATTGGCAAAAAAAAGAGCAATATATTATATTTATATATATCGTCTTTTTAAAAATGATATTTGTATTAGAATTCTGGAATTCGATAATACACGATAAGAGTTAAAAAGATCTTCGTTTGTTTTTTTTTTTTCGATGTGTACATTTTATATTTCTTAGGAGGATCTTTTCAAGCGACACTATTTTGCGAAAATTTCGAATTAAAACGTGTCGAGCGGTTTAGAATAATTATTCATGGTTTAGCCAGAAAGGAGTTTTTTAAATATGAAATCTGTACAGGAATTCGGGAATTCCAATCTACTATAAAAGTTTCCTCGTAGAGAAAGCTTTCTTCAGGTGAAAAAAAAATGTGGAGATTTTAATGAAAAAGTGTTCAGAATGTTTCAAAACATCGGAAGTCACATTTAGAAAAAGTTGAACATTTAGATTGTCATATCGTTTCCTCATAAAATTCGAAAATTGAAAGCTTCATATCGCTTTCTCATAATACAGAAAATGCTTTCTAATTTTTTAAAGGAACATTATGAGAAAACGACATGAAAATTTCAATTTTCAACTTTTTTTTTATAACTAGGTGCACATTTTATTTTTTGCCCGCCTACGCTAAAAAGTCCACATTCCATGCCTGCAACGGGGGCGGAAAGTTGTCGATTCTTGACCAGCGGGCCAAAAAGAAACGCAGCGGGCCGAAAAGTATCGCAGCGGGCCGAAAAGTAACGCAGCGGGCCGAAAAGTAACGCAGCGGGCGGAAAAGTAGCTACAGCGGGCCGAAAAGTAGGTACTGCGGCGGACAACTTTCCATCCCCATTGCAGGCATAGAATGTGGCCATTTTTTAGCATAGTCGGACAAAAAATATCGTATGCCACTTGGGAGGAAGTGCCTTTTCACCTCGTGCAAATTTGTGCCCTCGCTTCGCTCGGGCATCAAACTTCGCACTCGGTGAAAAGACGCACTGTCCTCCCTTGTGGCATAATATACTATAATGAATTGTTTCAACCGACACTATTTTTCGAAAATTTCGATTTTACAAAAAAAAGTGTCTTGCGATTGAGAATAATTATTGTCTGGTTCGACGGAAACGAGTTTCGAAATCGAAGTTTAAAAAAATGCCCCCCTCCCCCCGGCTGTGTAGAATTTATACGTACGGATTTCCCCTGCCTCACGTCATACCGCCCGACTTACGTATCCGATAAAATACTTCCTCTTTGCAATTAACGCTTAAACTCGCCTATATGAAGAAAGACGCAAAGTAAAATAGCGAGAAAACAGGATCGCCGTGAGCACGTGACTCTCCCGTCTCCGCGCGTCTCTTCCCGCAGCCGGCCATCGTAGCGTGCGTCAGGAACGGGCAAGACAAAGACAAAAGACGCACAGCTAAGCGAGAGTTCTCGGTATAAAAAAAAAAAGAAAAAAAGAAGATAAAGGTAAAAAAAAAATGAAACTTGGCCGAGTAAGCGAAGAAGCGACTCGGGTGAGTCCCGCTGAGAGGCGAGCGAGATGGGAACAACGCTAGAATACAGCTCGGCTGCGCCTTGGTACCGCCTCATACCTGTGCACTGTCGTTTTCCTTAGCAACGCCTCCGTGCGGTGTCTCTCGAGCGGAATACGGATTACTCACACATAACTCGCCATTGTATACACACACACACATATGTACAACATACATATACATAAAACACATTGATGTGTGTAAGTACCCACGTATTCAAGCACGCCCGGACGAGGAGGGAGCACATTCGGATACGAAATAACGACCGGGAGGAATCGAAGATATTTTTTTTTTGTGTAGAACCTGCAGGTGTGTTCTCAGAAAAGATAATTTTGTTAAAGTACATATAGACATTTTTCTCGCTTCTTTGTTACCGGCCGAGGGGGAGAGGCGGTGAAATTTCGTTCCCAAGTATGCGAACGAAAAAAAGTAGGCCGAAGATTCAATTTTTGTATTTCTTAGGCCCTTTTCTCCCCGTGCATTCTTGCTGCGTGAGAGAGTAGTAATTTTCTTTTTATTTTCTCGCAGCAAAGACATCGCACTTGGCGAAAGAATAATCGGGAGGATCGGAAGGCCGCCGAGAGACGAGGACCTTTGTTCCGTGTGCTGTTAAACCGTTGGGTTCTTCAACGTCTGCCGCGCCGACGCACCGTAAGGATATTCTCGTACATCCTCTCCTGGACGGTACGTACGTGGCACTCGGCCTCCGAACGGATCGCTGGCTCCGGTGAATAGCGCCAACGGATGTTTTGTATAATCTCGTTGTTACGCTATCCACGTTCGCCTCGATAGACGACAACGAGTGAGCGACGGAAGCCAGGGTGTTGTCGTCTCGGGCCGTTCGAATGGTGAATAATAACAACAATAATTTCTTTTCACTATTTCTTATGTATTTTTTTTAGATATGTTTCGACGAATGGTATCAGTAATAATTATTTATTTTCGCTATTATACATATATTTTTTGTAGGTATTTTTCGACGAATAACATCAATATTTATTATTTATTTGCTCTATTTTTAGAGTCACGTTTCGCGCAGTCCGTAGACTGAGGCCTGTGACGTATCAACGAACTGAAGTATGAATCCGATGCACCATGCCGGAGCGGTTCTTTGTGGCGCTCGCCAGGTGAATATCATTCAAACTACAAAACTTTTCATTCCCTAGTAGGAATTTAAAGACCCGGCCTCAATTATCAAAGCCCTACTTTACTTATTCTCCGACGGAGGGAGAGGGGAAACAACAATAGTAATAACAATAATAATTATTATTTTATAATTTATAGTTTTATAGTCAAAGTTAAGATAATTAAAATTAAATAGAATCTGAGTGAAGTTAAAATGAATTGATATTTACTGTTTTTCTTGTTTCTTGAATTGAAAGATTTAAGGAGTTAAGAGACACATTTGCACTTTGAATATTGCCCAAGGAGACATCGGTTAATAAACAAAAAATTTAACAATCATCGATATTGGTTTTAGTTCCGCCTTGTGCAGTGCGTAAGCCCGACGTCTGTGACGTATCAACGAATTGAAGTATGAATCCGATGCACCATACCGGAGCGGTTCTTTATAATCCTCGCCAGGTGAATATCATTCAAACTACAAGACTCCTCGTTCCCCCTTAGGAATTTAAAGACCCAGCATCAATTTTCAAACTCCTGCTTTACTTGTCCTCCGAGGGACGGAAGGGGGGGGGGGGGGGGAAGAAAGATTCCATTCCTCCGACCCTGACGATTCTCGGATTCTCACGAGGCAGAGTAGAAGAAAAAAAAAGGACATTTGAAAAAAGAGAGTCGTCCCGCACGCCGGTGGTACCCTGCAGCGTGACTCCCACGATCGTTTCTCCCCTCGAACTCGACTCGGTCCGAGCGATTCCGCCCACGCACACTAAAGCGAACCCGCGAGTATTTCGTGTGCGGGGCCAGTGTGTAAAGATCCGTAGGAATTATACACCGGGAGAGCTTTGTACATAGCGGGCCTCTCTTCCTCCGGGCCGATTGTGTACGCTCTCGCGTGGATAGACGCTGCAGTGTGTACGTGCCTCGTGGCGCCATGTGCAAGCTTTTCCCGAACCTGCGCCATCGTCCGTGTTCCCCGAGCAGCGCTGCCACTGCGCATGCGCGCGTCGAAGCTGACCGGTTAGGCGGAATTTTTACGGACTAGTTTGTAGGTTAAGCCGCACCGATCCGGTCAATTTCACGAAACGGAACGCGTTCACTGGACGCAACGCCCTTGGTAAGCGTACCGAAGCGTACACACCACGCCTGAATTTCTAAAAGCCAGTCCCCCTCGTTTTCTACGCCGGACTTATTATACCACCGCGTGCGTATGTACACACTGCCCGCTCGGCTCTCCCCCTCGAGAGATCTCTCTCTCTGTCTCAGTCGCTCGCGTCGACCACGAGAGGCCTCTCGGCTTATGGCCCGGCCAACAGGGCGATGCCGAAGCGTCAATGCCCTTTGTCATTAGGCTGGGAGACATTTTCGCACGATTAGTACGCTTCGAGATCGACGAAATTTTAACTCGGAATCGACAATTATTACTTTCCGGACAGTCTAGTTCGGGCAGTGTGAACGAGCGGAATTTTTCATTATTTTATCGCGGGAAATTTGAATCTCGATGTTTTTTTACACGGATAATTGACACTTAATTTATTTCAGCTACGATTATTCATTCGTAATTGTTCATTTTGATGATCGACCGTTTGATTCGAATGTAAATTATCGTCCGCCTCGTTAAAGATGCATCACACATACATTCCCAAACAAAAGTTTAATTTGATCATAATTTCAGTACTTCTCGATATGCTAGAAATTTGAAAAAATCAGCCGTATTAAATATATCAAGACCTTTAATTTTGCATAGTAATAATGCGAACAAAATGTTAACGAATTATTTAAAAAAATCATTGGAAAAAAAATCAGAAAACCGTTTATTTTCTCATCTTAAATGAATTCACTGATTTTGCTTGATTTTGGTGAAAAAAAATTTCGAGATTTTTTTTAAATTCATGTGCATGTTTTCAGAATATTCTTATATTTGCAAATTTCGGATATGTTTCCGTATCACGATTCAACACAACGCAAAAAGTTGTGAGGTAATTGCCCGGAGTTATGGCGTTAAAAACAAATTTCATAACGTAAAATTTAAAAATGTAAGAAAATTCTGCACAAATTCTTGTGGCTTCTGGACAAGTCAACGAATTCGTTTTGAGAAAAAAAAAAAATTGACTGATTATTTGTCGAACAATTTTTATTCCTTAATAACTTTTCAACATTATTATTATGCAAAATGAATGTTCTTGGCACCTATAATACAGTTTTTTCCGATTATTTAGGAAGTGCCCGAATTCTCACTTTGGGCTGGGAATGCACGTTTGATGCATCCTTAATCGCCTTCGAGAGCCTTTACCGAATAGATACAAATTCAATAACAGCCGTAATTGACGGTCGATATATTTGCAACAACAAAAAATAAGTTGGAGCTAGTACCTAACCGTATTTAAAGTCGGTTGTGCGGATCTACGTCCTATCTCTCGCTAGCGGTCTCCCGGTCTCGAAATATCGCGAGTCACGGAGCGCGCGAGGCGCACAGTGTTTGTGTGTCCCTTGGCCCCTCGGCAGGCTCGGGGCAGGCTCTAACCGGCGCGTTGCCGGGGTCGCACACCCAGAGAGAGCCTCGCCGTTCCGTGTACCACACAGTCGGGTATATATACCTGCGAGACGGCCTAGTCGTCGTACCTGCGTCTCGAACTGGCCCGGTCTCGGGCGCGCTTGGGCACAAAGAAAACGAGCCGGACGGACCGGGACCGAACAGCCAGGGCTCCTTCCTCGCGAGAATCGTATCGAGCGCCCGCTCTCTTCCCGTCTTTCTCTCGGATGCGTGTGAGAAAGAACGCGAAGAAAGAAAGAAAGAAAGAAAAAAAAATACTCTCGTGGCCGGTTAACTCCGGGAATAGAACCCGCGGTTTATTTTTCTACATATATATAGATATACATATATATATATATATATATCTTCCGTCCGTCCATCTTCGATTCTCTTGTCTCCGTCCGAAGTTTTCCATCGCCGTCCGGCACATTCGCAACCGTCGGCCGTTCTTCGCTCGACTCGCAATTTCCAGCGATAAAAATCCATTCCAGCGCCTACTTGCGCGTCCCTCGTATGGCGTTGGGTCTGCCTACAGCATCGACTGCCTACTATAGGCCTTGCCGGCTCGAGCCCGAGAGCCGTTTACGGTACGGAGTTTAACGCGGACGCGAAGGCTCGCACGCGCTCGCCCTCTGTCTCCGCGGCGATTAAAACCCCGGGAGGGGGAAGTGAATCGGTCCGAATAACGCGAAGATACGTCTCGAGGCTCTCTCGTCCTCCCGCACGCTTCTTCGACGCCCACGAGCGACTCTCTCTCTCCACAGAACCCACTCGACGCCCGAAAAATGCAACGCGATACAGCAACGCCGCTGATAGGCGGAACCAGTTTCCTTTTTTTATTTGTCCCGATGCAAGATACTGATTTTCTTCTCTCTCGAGGTTTTTTTTTAATCAAGCGGCCGCCTGGTGCACGCGAGAGCGAGACTGTCGCGGTGGAATGATTGCGGGTCTCCTCGGCTGTCGGCGATCCCAGGATCGTCGCGACGCAACACTGACAGGGGAGAAAGGTGAGGCGGGCGAGGTTTGCCGCAACCCACGAAGATATTTACTCGCGAAATTCAGACCGTACGATTTTACTCGTCGAAACTCCGACGGTACGTTTTTACTCGTTCAAAGTCGAAAATTATAATGAACGTTCATTATTTATTATTGATTTTTTAATTTAAATATATATATATTTTTTAACAATCAGATCAATTGTTTCCGATAATCTCGTCATCCGCACGAGTTATCGACAAAACCGTCCGCTAGTTCGTTCTCGACCTCCCCCTACTCTTTCAGCCAGCCAGCTGTACCGTGGCATGCGTACATTTATATTCGTCACCACAAAATCCAACCACGATAATTTTCAGTTCGATGCGCTCGATTAATTCATTTTGAGTTTTGTCTTTATAAGCATCGATCTATAAAACTTGCAGCGCTTGTGCGATTGTGTGTTACAAATCAATGACGAAGAAAACATCTCTTCGCATTGCGTTCGCAAAAACATTGTGCGACACTCACCTCTCGCTCAGCCCTCGACTCACCTTCTCCTAATTAATTAATTTTTTTCATCATCCATTGTCATATTTGAGTTTACTTTATGAGCACAGAGCTACAAATATTTGCCGCGATTTCGCGATTTGTCTCGTAATCGATGACGAATAAAGGATCTCGCATTGCGTTCGCAAACATTCATCGCGAGAAGACTCACCTCTCCCGATGCAGCAAACAAATCCTCTCCTTGGCGACCTTGAGTCTCTTGGATATGATTTTTTTAAGATTCTCGATGGTGTCGTTTCGCTCGACGGTGAGGTCGAACTGTCCGCCGGTCGTCGGTGTTATGGTGATGGTGATCTCGTCGGGATCGGGACTTGGCGCCCTGATGACGCAGCCACACCCCGGTGTCGAAGTTATCGGGCTCGGCAGTGCGAAGCTTCCACCGCCGTGATGACTCCTCGAAACGCCGCTGCCATTGACGCCTCTCTCGACGCCCGTCGAGTGCTGTATCGAGCCACTGCCGCCGCGATAATGATAACCCGCCTCGGTTATGGCCGATGTCGCCAATGGCGATGCGGACGATGCGACGACCGATGTGCCCGACGTCCCGGAGACCGTCGACGAGCTTGACGAATCGACGCTGCCCACTTCGTTAACGTTGCATTTGTTATTGTCGTTAACGCCACCGGCCGCACCGCCGTTTGTATTTTTATTGCCGCTGCCGCTGTTCGTCTCCATCGTCGTAACGCCCGACGGAGTCTCCGAGCTACCGTCCATTTTACGAACGTGACACGGGGACACGCTCACACACACACGCCCGACCAAACCGCTCGCGAAGAGACGACACGAATTTTACGTGCCTTCGACTTTTCCCCCCTATATATATTATATATGTATATATATATATATATATTTGTATATATATGTATATGTTTCTCCTGCGTCCCGACTTCCACCCGCACCTTGCACCTGTACCTTGCACCCGGCGACGCGACTATGCTGCTGCCTACGACACGGTAAACCACACACACACAGACACAGCCACGCGCGCACAGACACTGCGGCGCGCACACCGACACACCGTGCGCCGAACCGTTCTTCTCTCGTCGCCCCGTGTGTGTCTCGTGCAGCGGCACGCTTGTCGGATGCGGCTGCTGGTGCCCGCTTCTCTGCTTCTGGTGATGGTGCTGCTGCTGCTCGGGGCTCGACGACGCGATCACCGACGCCCGACGATGACCTCGGGACGATCCAGGCCGAGAGTCCCTTCTTGTTCTCTTCTCTTCTCGCCCGCGGCTCTCACACTGCCAGATATATTCGACACTCGACTCCTATAACCACCTCTCTCCCTCTCCAAACCCCGACCGACCGACGACGGACGCGCAACCACACGTCGGACGATAACGATTATCGGGATCTATTCCTTCGAGGAAGGTTTTTCTTTTATTTTGCTTATTGTTTTTTTTCTCTCTTCGACGCGATTTATTCACGATGGTTTACGTAGGAAACTGTCCACTCGAGATTCTACGCGGTATTCTGGGCGGAGTAATGTTTGCGTGGAAAAACAATAGTGATAAGAGAATTGTTGGTGCACTGGGTATCGTCGAGGCTGCGTCACTCGAAACGGGAACGGTCGAGACGGTCGAAGCCTGAATTATCCACGGCTTTTTATTTTGCCACCCACCGTCTTCCTTGCGAATGTTTTTATTTTTCCTCTCCCTTTGATTATTATATTTTCTTCGATATTTGGGTAAATTTGACACACTCCGTGCACTCGGATTTATCGAGGGTAACAAGTATGTTAAAGTCTCGAGGCTCCGACGCCGTTTTACCGTTGATAGACCGTTCCCCACTCCACGGCGTTGTGTGTTCTCTCGCGTACGTGTTACCTGGGCGCTAGCTTCTCTACGACTGGCGCTCGAGAGGTGTGTGCTCTTCCCCGATGCGTGAAGCACTTACTAATCGTATTTCCGATGACCGTCCGCGTTCTCGAGTTTCTCGGACTTGGATAACGATACCTAGCCGCTACAGTTTGCATCTATAGCTGCGTTGGCTCTTCTACGGTTACGAAGTTTTATCTTGTTGCAGTTATGTGTGTGTATATATGTACACATTATTTATATATATATATATATATATATATATATATATGTAAGATACGGTGTCGAAGTCTCCTCTCCGCGCGGCCCTCCACCCTTGACCGCTCGTACCCTGCCCACGACTAGCAACCGAAAAACCCGAAGCCCCGGCCTCTCCGGCCGGATTCCCAGAGCTTGCCGAACGTACCCGAACGTCCAGCCCACGGAAGAAAAATGGCGTCCCGAAGACGCCCGAAGTTACATCCATCAACGGCAGTACAGCGTTGCGGGGATGCCGACGCTCTGTATGTGTAAGTGCTCTGCGTGTCGCATCGGGAGAAGGGGCTTTACCATGAGCAAGCGAGTTTGCGCTGACGCGTAGCGACGAGGTAGGCTGAATTTGTGTATAACATGTATGGTGTGCTGTTAACCGTTTGGGAGGAGATAGCTTTTCAGTCACGTTTCGTTTGACCTACCGAAGGAACACGAGAATCGACTGGCGGTAGAGCATCGACCGAGTTCAGAGGCGAGCCCGTCGCGCGGCAGCACCGTGCGGAGCGTTATCCGGAAACCCTTTTTCCTTAATCCTTTGACAATGGGCGACGAAGGGTCGATGATGGATTTATACGCAGGTAGCGCTGTTTAACCTATCTGACGATCTGTTGCAAAGCCATATACTCCGATTTGTCGAATTTAATCTGAAACGAGGCGCGTAACGGTCGATTAAGGGGAGGGTAAACAGGTACGAGTGCGAGAGAGACTGGGTTAAAATTTTCAATACATTTTTCTCCGAAACGATTCTATTATACGAAAAACAATTTGCGGGCGTCTTACTGCGTCAATGAAATACGCAATGAGGCCCGCAATTTGTTTTTTTATATTATAAAACCATTTCGGAGAAAATGGATTCATAACATTTTCAGGTTATGTTGATATTTAGCCCCACGTTAAGGCGAGTCTAAACCCGTGTAGCGAACGGTCGAGTGCGAGGGAGACAGCGCCATAGGTTCCGTATGCGAGCGAGTGAGAAGGGGTTTAGACTCCCCTTAAGGGGAGGCTAAACACGTATGAGTGCGACCGAGACAGAGTAAAAATGTTGAATACATTTTTCTGCGAAGCGATTCTATGAAATGAAAAACCGAATTTTCAGTTTGTGGTTACCTCCGCCTTAATCTCAATCTCGAAGGTAAACGCCGTAATAGTCGAAATCAGGGGGATTATTAATTCTAATCGACCTAACGTTATCGTTAGGTCGAATCACTGACGATAAAGAACCATGCATTGCTAGCTACGGCTTTGTATCGGCGAGGATGCCAAAGATGGCGTCCGTGCACCATGCCGGTATGTTTATCTTTCGGTGACGAATTTCTCGTCGGAAATACCGTTGGGATCGAGTAACGGTAAACTAGCAAAATCTAACTGAATTTATCGTCGCAGATAAAACACAGTTATCGCGACTGTACGCGCATGCGCGGGAAGTGGAAAGCAAGCATTTTATCGTTGGATGGCCCTGAAGATATTTGCACGAGACTAAATTCCATCAAGTTATAACGGCTGTGTTTTGCATCGCACAAACTTCGCTCGGAGAAGTTCACTCGGAGAACAACATTCTACGAGTGAATTTTGTTTTTTCTTCCTAAAGTAATGGCGTTGACAAAAACTTGACAAAGATGCAATTTCATGAGACGCGAATCTCTTCAAGGCAAATATTGTAGGAACGTTGGAATGAACGATTTTTATTCAACATATATTATTTAACAAACTTATTACGAGAGCCCGCATATGGAATTCGATATAGCCGAGTGTGTGCGTTTTCGAACGCGATTCGGATAATATAGCCGTTTCGTCGTGTCGTCCTGAGAGATCCCGTTTGTCCGAAAAAAAAAAACCGCCCCAGAGAACTCTGAACTCTCTTAGGTTGAACGCATAACATTCTTCGTAGGCTTAAAGTTCATCCCTGTGCGCAAAGGACTGTAGAATGTTCCTTCTCTCTTCCATCGTGCGTTTTTTGTCCTTGGATAATTTGCCCTTCAGCAGTCCGTCGATTCGAGTTTTTTCAGTCTGAACGAACACGTCGCCGCGCTCCATTATCCTCTCCATTGTTTTGACGTAAACTCTAGCTGCGCTTTGGTGCTCCTCCGGTAGGGTATCCTCGAAGACCTTCGCCTTGTTCAGCAGAGCCTGGAAAAAAATATTTTAAAAAGTAATACAACTTTTTTTTTATATTACAAAAAAAAAAAATTTTTTGGAGGATGAATAAATGATCTTACATGTCGATCCTTCTCTCCGCTCGACTTGAACTCCTCGGCGATTCTGTCGAGCTGCTCGACGCATCCGGGCAGTCCGAGATAAACGCCAGACTTAGATTTGACGAATCGTTTTATATTCTCGGCAGTGAATTCGTCGTCCTTCTCGACGACGAGTCTGTGCGGTTTGCTCTGTCCCTGAACGAACAGAAGAACGGCGGGAAAGTCCTCCTTCTTGATATCGTAACGCTGAGCGAGATCGGAATTGTCTTTGTTGCCGAAGTCCTTGACACCGACCTCGGCGACGAGAAGATCACCGGAGTCTTTCGTGTCGGCCGCTACCTTGCCGAATTCCTCGTGCTTCTCGCCGTACGGAAACGCCACGTCGAACTTAACGACCGCGGCCTTGAACTTCGAGATCACCTGCGGAAAGAACGTAAACGGAGAATCGTCAGTTTGAATTTCCCGCGTCAACGCCGCTCGTAGTGGTGGCCATGTTTTCACGGAGGTCACGCGACTACCGACGGGAAGCCACGACGACTTTTACCGTCGGTAAAGAAATTCTCCACAGACATCGATCAAAATTCTATCCCCAACAAAACACAAACTCGCCAATAGATCGATAAAATTTGGGTTTCAGTTAAAGAATAATTTACACACACATATATATGTACTAAGAAACTGAATGAAAAAATTGTTAAAATAAGAAAATGGCCGATTCAATCTCGACGCATCTTCCCTCGTATCCATGACAACGACGTCCTCGCGTAGAGAAGCGCTGCACGATACAGTCGCCCCAAAAAATGAATCTACAGTTACACCGATCCTTATCATTTATGGAAAGTAATTGACAAAATTTCGCTCACTCGAAATGAAAGATCGATCGCAACTAAAAAAGATAAACATATATGTCTCACCTTGTCGAAAGACGCTGAATCGAGAGGAACGCATCCTTTGCAGTCCTCACCGGCGACGTGGCTGACGCCAGCCACGGCAATAACAATCATCACGACTACGGCTCTCATTTTTTGTTGTATATTTTGTATGTAAACGGTGTCGAAAATCGTCGCTAAACGCGAATTGTCAACGAAGATATTAAAACGATCGGTGAACGATGAATCACCGAGGAAGAGTGTCGAATCGTCGTATTTTAACTGTCCGAGCAGCAGAAACGACGGGCAGCTTCTACGGCGCTGCCGGTTCTGACACTGCACGGGTGCCGCAAACACACTCTCTCCTAGTCGCTCTCTGGGGTCTCCCTCGGTTTCGTTCGACAGGCCGGAACGCGTTTAGCGGCTCTATGCGAATTCGCGTTAGAGACGCGCGGCGAGATGTTTAACCTTCGGGCTTCTTCGGTTCGCGCTTTAAGTTTTTCTTTCGCGGATTATTGTTATTACGGTTATGCGCGTTTGAGTTCATAGGCGGTCGGGCGGTAATAAAAGTCTCGCGTGAACGATTCACGTTGAACCGTGCTTGACCCGTGTCGGTCGTACTATTATCTACATACTACCACAGAACCGGGTAGCAGGTGGATGGCAACGGTATGTAACATGTACCGGGGTTAGTGCGGACGCACGGTGTATCGCACGTCGAACAATAGTTTCTACCCGGGGCGAATTCTGCCGGCGGCCCATCACGAATTCGTCGAATCAGAATCGACCACGAAGCCGCCCGTACAACGTATTACAACGGACTCTCCTTCGTTCATCTCAACGCGCAAGTCCGCACGCAAACGTACTACATTTTCCGGCGCTACGCTTTGTGTGTATGCTGTTTTCCGTTCGCACTGGACGATGTGGTACACACGTTTACGATAAAGTGCGTAGAGTGCATGGGCACTTGTCGTGAAGTAAACTGTTCGATAAAAAAAAAAGAAAAAAAAATGCTGAACCAGCGACGAAGCCTCGGGGGTGGGGGGAGTTGTACGGACCGCGGAGGGAATTCTTGCTCGAAGGCTGAAAATCGATCGGGGATAAAAGTAGACGAGACTGCAGGTCGCATAACTTTATCGTTTTCTAATAAAAGACTCGGGTGGACGTAAAAATAGCTCTGAAGAATTTTAATCGACTCGATTTCTACGTCATTCGGCGATGTTTTTCGGCGAAGTAAATATAGTACCGCGACGAAAAAATTGGTATAACGATTTTTTTTATCGATAAAAAAAATAGTTGGTAAAATTTAAATCGACCCGATCGTACGTCGCTCGATGACTTTTGTTATTGTTACTAGTAATATCAATGCAGAGCGCGCTTGGAGAGCTTTTGGGCAATAGTACGAGCCGAAATAAATATAGTACCGCGTCGAAAAAATTGGTATAACGATTTTTTTTATCGAAAAAAAAATAGTTGGTAAAATTTAAATCGACCCGATCGTACGTCGCTCGATGACTTTTGTTATTGTTACTAGTAATATGAATGCAGAGCGCGTTTGGAGAGCTTTTGGGCGCAATAGTACGAGCCGACATAAATATAGTACCGCGTTGACAAAATTGGTATAACGGTTTTTTTATATCTATAAAAAAAATAGTTGGGAAAATTTAAATCGACCCGATCGTACGTCACTCGATGATTTTTGTTATTGTTACTAATAATATGAATGCAGAGCGCGTTTGGAGAGCTTTTGGGCGCAATAGTACAAGCCGAAATAAATATAGTACAGAGTCGAAAAAATTGGTATAACGATTTTTGAGATCGATAAAAACAAAAAACTAAATGATAACCAACCTTAACCTTTATTAATCTTAGTGCACAGTTCAAACCCGTTAACGATTAATGCACGACCGGACGCGCGGCCATAAATTACAATTGTTATTTAATATTTCACGTGTCACCGTCGACCGTCTTATTGGCCGTCTTGTCCTCCGTCTCGCTGCCGGATGACTCCGTCGAGGGCCTTCTTCTCTCACCGCTGGCCTTATGAGGCCAGTCACGAAACAGTTTTTCCTCCTCGCAAAAATAATCCCTCAGTTCATCAAACTTTGCGCAGTGTTCCGCTGCAGTAACGAAAAATATTATTTACTTATCCATTTATTTGTTTGCCTCAATTCATTACCGTGAAGAGTTGCAGTGGTCTCGAGTTCGCCGCCGAAATCCTTTGGGAGGCATTTCGGTTGTATGTGCTCGTAGATTTCCGAAATTTCACCAGTATGAAGATGCAACTGAAAAAAAAAATATATATATATATATACACATATCGCACCCGTAGAACAACAATGTAACATCTCTTATGGGATTGCCATATAAGATGTTACACAGTTGTTCTGAGGGTGCGATATATAATTTTTTTAATTTTTATTACATTATGAAAATTTTTTCCCGATCGAACGATCACTCATTGACTGACCATGTTGAAGAATTCGCGGTTCATGAACGGTCGTAAGATGGCCAATATTTTGTCCATGAACCAGACGCAATTGACCACACGGATGGCTTTCAGTCTGAGCGGTAGTCCGTCCTGGAGGTACTCGAAGAATTTTCGTAGAGTGCCTATCGATAGCCTAGTCAAGTGTCCGAGTTTCACACCCGTCATGTCGAGTAAAAATACGTAACCGGGTGTGCAGCCGTCGTTGTAGAGGCTTGCGTCGACCGTCATTATCATTAATTTCATTGCGTCGTGCATCACGTACGAGCTCGGCTGGGAGTCCATCAGACGATGTACAATCACCTTGTTCCCGTAATTGTCCGGCTCGGGGAGGGCGACAAACGCGCTGCACATATTTTTATTGATTAAAATTATTTTATTTCACTCCGTGCGAAAATGGCAGTTTTGCGCACGCTTGGCGTGCGTAAATAATAACTCGCGATACAAATGCGATAAAGCGAACTTTATACGCACGCTGTGATGTAAGTGACACGACCTGCACGAGTACCACAGGAGCACGAGCCGAAGGCGGCGCTTGCTGTGGTAAGAGTGTGACGAGTGCGCCTCACTTCACAGTCAGCTTATGATGTTTGCTACACTGCACTAGTAACGCATAATATTTTTTGCAACGAATGCAGGAGAAGTGCTACTCAGTGCGTGCTGATTGTGGCGCTGTAAGCCAGCCAGCGTGAGTAAAGTACGAGAAGCGTGCGTAAAGTACGAGAAGCGTGCGTAAAGCACGAGAAGCATGCGTAAAGTACAAGAAGCGTGCGTAAAGTACGAGAAGCGTGTTTAAAGTAGGGGAAGCGTGCTTAAAGTACGAGAAGCGTGCGTAAAGTACGGGAAGCGTGCGTAAAGTACGAGAAGCGTGCGTAAAGTACGCGAAGCGTGTTTAAAGTAGGGGAAGCGTGCTTAAAGTACGAGAAGCGTGCGTAAAGTACGGGAAGCGTGCGTAAAGTACGGGAAGCGGGCCTAAAGTACAAGAAGCGTGCGTAAAGTACGGGAAGCGTGCGTAAAGTACGGGAAGCGGGCCTAAAGTACAAGAAGCGTGTGTAAGGTACGAGAAGCGTGCAAAGTAAAATTCGCCCGATGTGCGCATGCGCTGGGTATTTATAGCACACTTTGCTGTAAAGCGCCACTTACGCCACGCGTTACAGGCACGAAAAGTGGGACTGTTTGTGCACGTGTTACAAAAAGTACTATTTTGTATGATAATTTTTGATCTTTCTTATGGCCCTCATATCATTCTTTTAAGCATGAAAAAAGGAAAACATATTTTTTCGAGATTTTTATGTCGGTATGTACCGAACGTACCGAAACATTATAATTTGTTTATAAAAAAATAAGCTACAAATTGATATTTGCACATTACTAATTATCAGTAATTATTTTGTTTTATTTTTCATTCTAGCCAAGAATTTAACCAGCATAACGAGGAAATTGATTTGCAGCCTTTTTGTCGAATCCGTACACGACAATCTCGTCTGGCTGACTGGAGGCTGAGAGGGAACGATAACGAGGGGAGGAATAAGAGGAAGAAAGAAATAAAGAAAGGAGGATATCGAGCGCTCGGCCCCGCGTCCTATTAAGCGCAACAAACATGTTATTGGCAGGCTCACAAATTGCACCGGGGCGACCGGCTCGAACGAATTTTCCGGTGCGGCTATGGCACGCGTCCGAGAGACACACCGATACGATTTTTCCGCGCACTCAAACATAGAGACACGTAAATAGTTCACTACCGTGAACCCGTTTTTTTTTCATTCTTTTCAACTCGGGTCCCGCGATTACCGATTTCGATGAAACCGGAAACTCCAAGTCGAACAGGCTTTTGTATTTTTTTTATTTATCCTTTTTTTACTTCGTTGTAAATTAATACGGACAATGCAGTGTACTGTACTGTGGTATCGAATATTCATAGTCTTCAATTGCATTGCAAATTTCTTTTCACGCTCGTGTTGCATAATTTTTTTGTTTTTTTTTTCAGTTTTGCAGAGAGTATCCCGAGAAACATTTATTTTCATTATATTATAGAAGACATAAATGACGAGCGCAAGCGGTTTTGCTGACAAATATAGTCGGCGTTAAACGCCCTATTGACAAATCTTGCAATTCATCGTTATCACCTTTGCACACTTTTTATTAATGAATGACTGGCGAAAATGTGATGCGTTTGATATGGAGTAAGAACAAAAAACATTTTCAAAAACAAACTACACAGGAGCTCTTGGATAAAACAACGTCCGCTCTGCATAATATTTATTTGCCGCAAGCGCACGATAAATAATGGTAATCCGAGTCACAGTTCAACTATAAATTATTCTTTTTTTTAATCTGCGAATTGAAGTTTAACGAGAATTAATCTGCGAATTATAATCAAGGGAAATTGGGTGAGGGAGGGGGGGGGGGGGGGGGGGAGGTGCCCATCGATGTCTGGTAAAAAAATTATAGATTTACATTTTTTAATTAAAATATTATTTTTTCATAGCTATATAAGTCATATTGCTATCGAAATGTTCTATTTTCTTTTTATCTGTGGAAGGAGCAATTCGTTAATAAATTATCAATATCAAATACATGTTCTACTTAAAGAAAACTTTTTCCACCATTTTTTTCCCTTCTAACCCCGGGGATATTTCCACGAGAGCATCGTTACGAATAATAAATCCACGAGAATTTCGAACCCCATTCTTTATCACGGAAAAAATAAAAACAAAAAACTTTTTTTTAAATCGTAATCGATGAAACCTCCTCCCCTTTAAGCTTAATGTTGTCGCTCGTTAATCTCTCCCGAGGATTTAATTTCTCGGTCGCGAATCATTCTGGCGCGATATATCTCTCGTACTTTCCCTCGCACCGGTCGAGCTGGCTCATAAACTCGTGGCTCTCGCACCCATAAAAAAAAAAGAGTCCGGGGATGAAAAACCAAAATTAAAATTCCAACTCCCCGCCCTCTCCCCTTAAGGACTTACGCCACAGCAAATGGTTAAAAGCGCATGCACATTTCGTGATTTTTGTTTCTCGCTCGGCGTAAACAATTTTTTTGGAACTTCCTTTTCAGTGACCCCGATTTCAACTTATCATTTTATCAGAAACTATTTTTTTAATTGTTTCTTGAAAAGTTATTTATAACGCGGTCCTTGATAAGGGACAATAATCAAATTGGCAAAATGGTGACTATATGAAAAAAGTCGATATGTACCCATTTTTCAATACTTCAATAATTTAAAAAAATTATTATTTATAATTTTTTAAAAATTATTATTTATAATTTTTTAAAAATTATTATTTATAATTTTTTAAAAATTATTATTTATAATTTTTTAAAAATTATTATTTATAATTTTTTAAAAATTATTATTTATAATTTTTTAAAAATTATTATTTATAATTTTTTAAAAATTATTATTTATAATTTTTTAAAAATTATTATTTATAATTTTTTAAAAATTATTATTTATAATTTTTTAAAAATTATTATTTATAATTTTTTAAAAATTATTATTTATAATTTTTTAAAAATTATTATTTATAATTTTTAAAAAATTATTATTTATAATTTTTAAAAAATTATTATTTATAATTTTTAAAAAATTATTATTTATAATTTTTAAAAAATTATTATTTATAATTTTTAAAAAATTATTATTTATAATTTTTAAAAAATTATTATTTATAATTTTTAAAAAATTATTATTTATAATTTTTAAAAAATTATTATTTATAATTTTTAAAAAATTATTATTTATAATTTTTTAAAAATTATTATTTATAATTTTTAAAAAATTATTATTTATCAGTTTTTAAAAATTATTATTTATCATTTTTTAAAAATTATTATTTATCATTTTTTAAAAATTATTATTTATCATTTTTTAAAAATTATTATTTATAATTTTTCTTTGAAATACAAGATCGTCAAGGACTGAAGAGTCTGTTGAAGTAAACTATACATTTTTTTTTTAATCGAAATTTTATCGTGGCCTAAGCGATTGGGCGGGTGACCGAATGGCAGAGTGCTATTTAAGAGTTTGTTTTTATGTACACGTACCATGCCTTGCACGTTTGTTGAACAACATCGTTCCTCGGATCCCGATTTGCAAACAATTCCGGCACGGTCGATCTCAGCCTGTAATAAGCGCTCATGCACTTTTTCGTAGCCTCGACGTCGTAGTAACAACTGTGAGCGAATATCCCAAGCTGGGCGTCCGGTATTCCCAATACGCCATTCTCTTCGGACCATGCGCGAAGTTCGTTCAGTAATTCGTCAGTCAATTCCGGATATTTTTTCCTCGAGTCCTCGATCGTGTGGCCGAGCTTCATCTTAATTTTTTTTGTTCCTCTTTTTTCGCTCCCTTCCTTTACAGTTCTATTTCACTGTTCTTCGTTTTGTTTACTCGAGGAATCTTTCACGGTAGCACTCGATGACTCCCTCGACGCTCTGCGAACATTTTTCAAACGTGATAGTTGGAGAGCAAAAAAAAAAAATATATATAATAATATAAAATATCTTGCGAAAAAAATCTCAAACGCGAAGATAGCAAGGATAATTATGGGAAAATTAATTTGTTTTTTATTTTGCGAGAATAATATGAAAATTAATATTAACGTTAATTAAATATTAATATTAGGTAAATACTATAAAAGTAAATTCTCAATTTAATGTACCGGAGCTGGAAATTTAATTTAATTAATTGAACTTTAATGCATTTTTTGTGGACTTAAAATACCAGATATTAAAATTACAAATTTTTTGCCTGAAATTTACAAAAATGTTAAATAAAAATAAAAATTTTACAGTAAAATTGCAACGCACATGTGTCTGAAATTTCGGAAACGATTTATGTAAAAACAGCTTCCAATACCGTTCATTAATTCTCAAATTCATTTTTTTTACAGTGAATATGTTTTAAGCAGTTTTGTAAAAAAAATTATTTGTGACATAGCTCGATACCTCTTCCTCTATTGAGATTGCCTCAATACGTTATATTATATTTATATGAATTTATAATTATCGATACAAATATTAACTTTAATTAAATATTATTATCAATTAAATATATTCTTCTAAAATCTGAAGAACAAAAAGTGTGTGTGTGTGTGTGTGTGTGTGTGTGTGTACATACATACACACACACACACTCACACTTAGATCCGGACATTTTTTCTAAATGTGATTTTCGACGTTTTGGAACATTCTGAACACGTCTTCATTAAAATCTCGAAATTTTTTTTTTACCATCTCAAAGCTTCCTCTACGAGGAAGCAAAAACATACATGTAGAGGAACGCCGATATCGCGTTAAATTTCTTACCTAAGTGACAAAGTGTGAAATAGTTCGGGCGGGGATTCGCGTCGCTGTTGCCGTCGTACCGCGCATTGGCGAACTGGTCGTCGTAGTCCGTAGGAGGATTATTGTTTCGAAGGAGCTCGCGCGGGACAACGCGAGCGCTATCGCACATACGAAGCCCCCGGTTATTACGAAAGACTACTGGGGAGTTACCAAACGGCGAGAGCTCGCCGAGACTTTCGTGAACGCGTTCTGTCGATAGAGTGATAACAACGCAAAACGTTTTGCGGATGTCCGTCGAGTAGCGGACAGAGTCGAAGTTCGACGTAGACGGAGAGAGAAAAACAGCCGATGGAAATCCTATCGGTTACGCGTTTACTCTGCGCTTGTATAATATCGCAGTCTCCTTACCCCCCCCCCCCCCCCCAACATTTATTTACTCGATTAGGTAATTGTGCAAATTTATTCTCCATTTAATTAAATTGATCGATTCGTTGTGCTAACAAAAAATAAAGATAATAACTGAAGATCTTTTGCTCGAAGGATCTAAGCTGAGAGGCGCGAAATGACTCATCGAACAAATCGATGGAGGATTCAGACAGTGAGGCAATAAGTTCAATTAAAATAATTTTTATTTTTTTAATGATTTTCTTTTGACTCAACAATTTGTTGAAATTTGCCGTACGCATTATTCGACGTGTCGTGCGGACATACGTGGAATGCGATCGATGTTTGTCGAAACCCTGTCGAGATATTTACGCTCCGTTTTGGCACGATTTTTTTTTATTTCCTGAGAGTAACAAGTCCGAGCGGCACGTTTTATTTTACAGCGGCGGAACGGTATTTACGAATCGAATGAAAATCGAGAGAATCTTAGAGGGGCGTTAAAAAATGTTGAGATTCTTTTGTCGGTTACTTTTTAAGATATTTGCAATTTGAAGCGGAATCGCGGGGACGACCATGCCCTTACGGCTGCACCGTGGCGTCACTGCCTTAAAAATTTAAAGACGGCATATGAAATCGGATCGTGGTAATCTTCGTTCCCGATATAGGGGAGAGCGGGGCAAAATGGGACAGTGGGGCAAAACGGGACAGTGAGGGCAAAACTCAATTTTTGGATGCCCCATTTTGTCCTAACGATACATCTGGATTTTCTACCCCGTTTTGTCCCACGGAACACCATCGCCACCATGCAAAGGTTATTGGAAAATGGCGTTTTGTCTCATTATCCCGCTGTGCCATTTTACCCCGCTCTCCCCTACGTACCTCGCACCCCTGAATTCTATGTCGATTGCAGACGTATCCCGAAAAAAATACCCCGCAAAAATACCCTGGAAAAATACCCCGGAAAATACCCTGGAAAAATACCCTGGAAAAATACCCTGGAAAAATACCCTGGAAAAATACCCTGGAAAAATACCCTGGAAAAATACCCTGGAAAAATACCCTGGAAAATACCCTGGAAAAATACCCTGGAAAATACCCTGGCAAAATACCCTGGCAAAATACGCTGGCAAAATACACTGGCAAAATACACTGGCAAAGTACCCTGGCAAAATACCCTGGCAAAATACCTCGGAAACATACCTCGGAAACATACTACGGAAAATACCTTGGAAAATACCTCGGAAAAATACTCCGGACAAATACCTCGGAAACATACTCCGGAAAATGCCTTGGAAAATACCTCAGATACATATACCCCGGAACAATTACCCCCACACATCTGGCTGTATTTTTTCTAGGGTGTATTATTTGCATCTACCATTGCAGACACCAGCCGTTGAGTGTCGGGCCGAGAGGTGGGTGATCGGGTGATCGATACGAATTAATGCAATCAAGGAATAAACACGGTGTCCGAGCGATTTCGCGGTATGCATATCGCATGCCACAAAGAGCCGCGAAGCGTCATACAAAAATAATAAACCTTTCTAAAAAAAAAAGTGAAATAATAAATCGTAAGCGCTACCTTGTAAATCGAGGCTCGTCGAGCTCCGACCCGTACGCGCGATAAATTCTACCTAACGCATTAAATCGTTCGATTTTTATTACCATTTTTTTTTGTTTTTTTTTTTATCACCGAAGGGTTATCCAAGCCCGCTGTCAAATATCTGCCAGTTTCACCTGTGCCCGCCGCGGACGTCCATCAATTTTTGCTCGACTCTGAACGGAGCTCCGATCGCCGATATCGGACGAGAATATTGAAGAATTTTTTTTTACCGACCGGGCAACGAGCCAAGTTGCGATTTCTGGCTGTAAAAAAAAAACGTATAAATTGTCAGGACAACACTACCGCGAAACCACGAAATAGTCGGAAGGTGTGTGAGGCTCGAGAATCCTCGATTCGCTGATCCAAGGTCACCGACCGACAGTCACAACGGAAACATTAAAAAAATGAAATCATGAAAAAAAGATTTTGCTCCTAGCACTATTTCACACTTTAATGCAACGTTAGGGGAAAGTCGCAGCGGCGATGCGCGGTAAAACACGAGCCTCAGCTGCGGAGAGCACGACGACAAGTGTGGAGAATCGATGGCTACGAAAATGAAAGCCTACAAGATAAAAAAAAATTGCGGTAGGGAAAGGAGTACATTTTTTTTATTATTATTTCTATCGTCTCTCGGCCGATAGTCGCGTTCGCTAGAGCGTAATCATCTAATCACGTATAGAGTGACAAAAGTTGCATGCCTCGTATCGAATTGCGGCACGGACTCGTGCTTAATTGCTTCCGTGGTGGCGAGCATACGACGGCAGCAAATACATATACATATACATATACATATATATATATATATATATATATATATATATATATATATATATATATATATATGTATATATCGAGGAAGCAGGCAGACCCAAACACACGCAGAATACATTCAGTCAATCGATTATAGAGCTTGTCGACGAATTCGCGACCGGAGACTCTGTGAATGAATACGTAACACGTTGGAGCGCCAGAGAGACAGAAAGAGCCATCAGCCATGAGCGAACAGGTGTTTTCGAAGTTTCAACTACTCTCTTCTCCACCGCCTCGAATAGAACGCGTTTGTGCATAGATATGTTTCTCTGTACGGGCCTGTTATAATGGGAGCGGTAGTACGTAGTATCGTAGGTAGACAACCTTCGTGTTTTTGCGCGGTGCGAAAAGTATACAAAGCGGCGAAAGGGTCAAAGGAATACACACGCTTCGATAGTTGGCTTTTTGTTAAACTCGTAGGACAAGCGACTTTAATTGATTTTTTATTTTATTTAATTTACTTTTATTTAGTTTATATATGTATTTATAAGACACGAATATTAAAAATTTATATATACAGATATAGAGCTTCAAAAAAAAATTAGCACATTTTTTAAATAAACTTTGGTTTCTGGCACGATGAAAGCAGTGCGGACAGTCGTGCAGGCGCTAGCGTCTTCATTATCGACTACGGAATGCACACGCGCGTCTGACGATAACGGGCTGTGACCACTTGCCGGATTCTCGGCATCTCTCGCTGCCGACAACGATTTTTTATGACGCACGAAAAAAATCTCATTATCTTATCCATTCCCGTGTCGTGCACTACACACACGGAGTTAAAGTGGATATATAGATATATAGATATATAGATATATAGATATATAGATATAATCTCCGTGAATCTTTTTTGCCTTCGTTGATACAATCATCAGCTGTTTTTTTATGCCTGCAAATTCGATAAAATTTACGAGTCAAGTAAATTAGATTCTTCAAACGATAGTTCTTTTTTTTGCGCCAACTCTCCGATTCTCAGCCGACGTGGAGTGTCAGTGAGTCGGTCGGATGTTAATTAAGAAAAGTCACATTAACGTCCGTCCAGTTTTGAGCCCTCGTTCACCGATCGCGTAGTCGAAAATTAAAACAGCAGAAAAGAGGCAAACTAAAAAAAATGTTATCCTATTTGATCTTCCATCGCAATCGTGTTTACCTTCCGAAAAAGCGATTAAAAATGATCTCGATATTTTTTGCCCTTCCATTCATTTAAATGTTCACACGAACCCGAATGGAATTCGAATGTAAAAAAAGTAGAAATCTCTATAACACGACAGCTGTTCCGAACGTGATAGAATTTCAAAGCATCAATTTCTCCGCGGTCCATAGTCCGCGTATAGTAAAGCGTACACAGTGCAGCGAAGTTATAAACCAAGGCCGGCCGGTCCGCGTAGGCCCCAGAGCAAGTCCGGCGTTGAGTAGAAGCTGTTGGAGCGAGCGAGACCGCGAGAGCCGACTCTACCTGTCTCTCTCTCTCTCTCTCTCTCGCCCCCTCTGTCGTCGTACGCGTTCATTGATAAGCCCGTGGTACGAGCCACGGGGCAGTTGCGCGGGTGAGCACCTGGATGACGTCATCGCGGGGGAGTTCGACCCTACCCGCGTCTATCGAGAGCCCTCCCCCCCAGCAGCGACAGCGCCAGCAGCTACGCCAATAAACCATAAATACATATATACAAACATCGCTCGAAGAAGCATAGCGCATGCAGAGCTGCCATCCTCGCAAAAACCAACCGAATTCCACCATGTCCTCCTCGCCACAAAGCGCATGCGCCAGAATCTCCAAAACCGAACGAGCGAGCAAGAGACGCTCTTCCGTCGTTATACTGAGAGTAAAAGATTAACAAACAAAAAATATCCCACGCGCGAACCAATTTTTTTTACCCCCTTCCCTCCTCTCTCTCTATCTGCCCACATCTTTCGGTTTTTTATCCTCGAATACCAGAGAATTGATCCGTAAAAAAAGCTCTAGTTTTCTCCGCCTGAGGAGAGGGGCTCTTATACATATATACGTAATATGCCATGTACATATATATATATATATACATATACATCTATATAGATGTGTACAGTACATTACGATGAAGAAACTAGGCGTTCTAGTCGGAAGACCGGGGAGCTCGAGGACTAGTAATCTACTGTGACTATGCTCTTACGCTACGATTCCGCAACTACACTGGTTCCCACTGTACGTACCATAAGATACAACGCTCCCCATCACCCGTACGCGGCCGCCCTTCCGTGAGCTATGCTTCGTGCAGAGCCTCCACCATCGTCGATAAAAGTAACTAGAGTAAACGAATTTCGAGCGAGCAGCGTCAGAGATCCCCCAGCGTTGTTGGCCTCTCTCCGTTCGATAGGCCCGTGGCGGCTCGCCTGCGGAACCGCTCACACCGGGCGCTAGTACAGAATCAGTGGAGTCATAGGCGCCCGGTTTCGTAGCGCGAACGCCGAGCGAGAGAGATATCGGAGAGATCGCTACAGCCGCCGCGTCTCTTTATTGATTGGTCTTTTGTGAAAGGTACACCGCCGTCGGTGCTCCGTCGGAGAGTCGGCGGCTACGCCGGGGCGTCATCGATCCACGAGTGACCCATATCCGGCGATAACCGGAGAGTCGCTGCTGCCGCCGCTGCCGTCGCTGCTACTCGTTCTACAACCGTCGCTTCCCTCCCTCCGCCCCCTCCCGCGCGCGCGCGCGCTCTCCTTTGTCCTCTTCCCTAACGGCTCGAACGCGTCCTTCTCCGTCCCACGTTTACCCCAGCTGAAATTCGCCTCCAGTCCCGTCGTACCGCTTTCACCGCTCACCGGCCCGAGCCTCGTCGACGACTCCTCCCCGCCCGCGCATCTTTCCGGCTCCCCTGCCGCGCATCGGAAGACTTTCCCCTCGCTTTTTTATTTCGGGGGGGGGGGGGGGGGGGGGAGGGGGCCCGACTCCCTCGTATTTTCCCCGACGCTTCCTCCACCCGCTCCGCAACCTCCGCTCGTCCTCGTCGACGGCCCCTAGATACGTTCGTTCTCTCCGGGCCGGCTCGGTCGTCCCACCATCGCCGACGAACGCCATTAACAGGGGGAGAGAGTAAAAGGCGCGCGCGCGATGGCGCCCGTGACGCGGCGCGCGCGCCCTCTTCTCTCCCGCTACCGCTCTGTAGCTTGTGTACGATTCTCGAGCGAGTCCAGCGCAGCACCCCCGCGAGCACCAGCACCGAGCACCAGGCAGCAGCAGCCCTGCCTTCCGCGGCCGAGCAGATCACGGGCTAGTTCGCGCGATGATAGCCCAGTGAAACAGAAAGGGTTACGAAACTAACCCCCGTGGATACGCGAGAGAGAGAGAGAAAGAGAGAGAGGAGAGAAAGAGAGTGAGAGAAAGAGATTGAACGAAAGTGTGTGTGTGTGTGTGTGTGTGTGTTTGTGTGTGAGTGCATACTTGTGTGCGTGTGTGTGTGTGGCTGCGAAAAGTGCGAAAGAGGACGACTGTGTGATCGGCGAAAAAAAAGAAGAAAAAAAAACGCGAAGAATAAACGGAAGGAAGATTCGGTGAAAAAATAATAAGTCGGAGGCGAAGAAAGAAGAGAAATATAACGGGTAACCCGTGGGTTAGAGTTTAACAAGGGATACGGAGAGACGAGTCCGCGAGGAGAGGAATTAAGAAGAGAATAGGACTAAGGAAAGAGAGAAGGAACGGTCAAGCTGGGGCAGGGCGGCTGAGGGATAAGCTCCAGAACGTATCCCATCTCGCGCGGAAAGGTTATTCGACATCATCTGCAGCCCTGGCCTGCCACAATCCCTTCGATTCGGTCATCGTGAGTGTCGATTTTTAAACACCATTTACTTTGAGAGAAAACAAAATATTCGGACGAGTTTTCAGGTTGTATGGATTTGCAGGGTTTTTTTTTGAGATAAGTATGTCAGGCGTACGCGTGTAGCGTGAGCCGAGATAATTTGCGGGGTCGTTGAAATGGCGTGATCAAAAATCATGGGGCCAGCAGGACGATCGTTCAGTGTGGAAGTCAATCGTATAATTTTTTTTTTTATTCGATCGTGACCTGTGTGTGTATATCTCCTGGCTCTACCTCCATTTCTCATCCTCGAGGGTATTCCTCGGCCTTCCACAGTGTCTCGACGATATATAGATCATACAACTCCGAGCGGCCGAGGGATTCTCCGGGGTTTGCGAGGGTGTCCACCGGTGATGTGTGCGTGTCTATGTGTGTGTGTGTCGTAAGACCTATCAGGCCGCGAAGCTGTCGAGGAGGCAAGAAGAAGAAGGCACGGCTCGGACTCCTCAATAATTTACTATTTTCCGCTAAAATCTTCATTTTTATTTACCCTTGCTAGAAAAAAAAAATCTATATCTCGAGTCAAAGAACACCAGTATTCAAACTCTGACAATCACCGAATGAAAATCGAGTCTTTTATTATTGTTCAAAAATTAAATGTATTTTCGTTTTTTTACATTTCTTTACACAGCTGATAAAATCGAGTAATATTTTTTGTTCTCTGTCCTTAAAAAATGCATTGTTAGCCTCTGGCAAAGATCGCACGATGCTCCCATCGTACTGGCATGGCCGTACACGATAATGCTATCCTACTACAATCTACGCTGTACATTAACCGACTTTACAGTGCGTGGCTTCGGACCTTTAGAATTTTACACGTGTCCCTCCGTACGTGTGTGCGGGACGCTTTTTTTACATTCCCACTGTCCATCCATCCGTCCGTCTTACTGTCTTAATTTTCATTTCGTTTTCTTTCTCCATTCGCGACGGCCGATGTGTCCGTGTGAGCGAAAAACCGGAGGCGCCCGAGCGCAAGCGTGAAAGCTCTACTACAATGGTAGTTTATTTTCGCGTGTGTGTGTGTGCGTGTGTGGGTGCACGAGACTCTCGTGTGGGTGGGCTACTCTCGGACGGTCTCACCGTGAACCGTAGTATACATTACGCCGACACACATAGATTATATATATATATATATATATATATATATATATATATATATATATACACATAAACATATACATATATACGCCCCCGAAGACGAAGAAACGCACACGAATGAATATCGTGCCGTAGTGGGCTCCGGCTCTCCGTGTATACGTATATCTCGTACCTTTGGTGGTGAGATCAATAAGCAGTGCCGTGACGATTGAACCGGGGCACCCCGGGATTCGTCCAACCCGTTTTCCCATCTACAAACTCCTCCCCCACCCGGATTTTCGAGATACCCCTACGCCGATTTGACTCCGTGCACCGTGTACTCGTTTCTCATCCGACCAACCAACGACGATGTTAATTATTTCACGGTTGTCTCAAATTTTATTTTATTTTTTTTCGGTCAATCACACGATGCGGACGACTATGGGGTGAGATGGGCGTTTTTTTAGATACCAGGGATTCTCTTTTTGCTACGTCAGCGATTACCGGGACTTATCGGCGTTTTCGCTAGCAGTAAGATTGGTGAATGGGGTTTGGGAATAGGATTTTTTTTTACGTGATTTAATCTTTTTTTTTTGTTTTTTTGGGCGGATTTGCGAGTCTCGATGATACATTTTGGTACTACACATGTAGCACGAAAAAAATTGAAATAATTTTAGAAATATTCATAAAATATTTTCAACGTTTCAAAAAAATATCATTAAAACCTTTAAAAAATATTTCCGTGCTATGTGGGTAAGTAGGTTCGAGCGTTCCATGCTTCGAGCGCTAATTTTTAAAAATCTTTTGTGGAACGTTTTATGGATAATTTTATCATGGTGGAAGGTGATTTGTGTTGCAGCATACGTCCTTAGCGTAGAATGTTATTTTCATTGCATTTATTTGGAAAAATGTTTAACAGTAATGTGGCAATTTTTGAGAATATATACGTGTATATAATTTTTTTTTTATAAAAAATAATTATAATATCGACACTCTGCGCTCCAGTTTATTTATTTTTTTTCACTATAGATTCTGGAAGTTACCACTTAGACATCTTCTGACAAGTTCTTTAAAAAAATATTTAAAAATGGCACAAAATGGTTCATATTTTTGTGGATTCATCGAAATCAATGTTTTTCTAGGTTATGGTCATGTGCTGCAATAAAAGTCACTATCTACTGAAGCCAACTGATGCATAAAACTTTGCACAAACGATTACAAAAAAATAAACACTCGTTTGTCCGATGCGGGGTGCTCGGCCCTCCCAGTTCGTTGTTAACCTGCTATTGAAATATTCAAGTATACGAGTTACGGGAGGATACATCGAAAATTAAATTTTCACGAAAAGTTAAATTATAACGAAAAATTAAATTTTAACGAAAATTAAATTTTAACGAAAATTAAATTTTAACGAAAATTAAATTTTAACGAAAATTAAATTTTAACGAAAATTAAATTTTAACGGAAATTAAATTTTAACAAAAATTAAATTTTAACAAAAATTAAATTTTAACGAAAATTAAATTTTAACGAAAGATTAAATTTTAACGAAAGATTAAATTTTAACGAAAGATTAAATTTTAACGAAAGATTAAATTTTAACGAAAGATTAAATTTTAACGAAAGATTAAATTTTAAAGAAAGATTAAATTTTAACGAAAGATTAAATTTTAACGAAAGATTAAATTTTAACGAAAGATTAAATTTTAACGAAAGATTAAATTTTAAAGAAAGATTAAATTTTAACGAAAGATTAAATTTTAACGAAAGATTCAATTTTAACGAAAGATTAAATTTTAACGAAAGATTCAATTTTAATGAAAGATTACATTTTAACGACAGATTAAATTTTAACGAAAAATTAAAGATTAACGAAAAATCACATCTGAACGAAAAATTACATTTTAAGGAAAGATTATATTTTAGCGAAAAATTACATTTCAACGAATAATTATATTTTAATGAAAAATTGTATTTTCACGCAAAATTAAGAAAACGCGAAGAAAACTGTGGGTAGGTTCCGGGAGAAAGATTGGCCCGTGTAACGTTTGATAATATTCCACGAGTCCACTATTTTCTATCCTCTCCGACTTTTGTTTTAGTTTAATTATTTATTGCTTAATAGACTCGCGTGTGCCGTCGACCGATTTACAATACCGTCAGTTGTTCCCGATGCAGTCCGCACGCACTGGCTAGCTCCCTCGTGTGAGAGTCCCTTTCTCAAAAGCTCGTCTGTCTCCCCTTTCCACAGTGCCGACTGTCCGCTACTATAATTACCTCGCTCAAGGTTTCGCACTCGTTGAAAAATTAATTCGAGATTCGGCCCGAGAGCGTCGCCACGCGAGAAAGTCTCGACGATGCTCCGGAGATTCTTCTCCATCTCACAATATTCACGTTCAGCGATTTTTTAAATTCAATTAAATTTGTTGTAAATTTAAATTAAAGTAAAGAATTCATTTAAAAAATAAAGTTGCGATAAATAAATTGTAGTTTATTCAATTGTAGAAAAGTCGATACATTTTCGCAATACTCACGTTCAGACATTTTTATAAATTAAATTTAAAAAATTTGAATAACATGTTCTTTTATTGCAAAAAAATCTTTTTAAATTGGCTTAACATTAAAAAAAGAGATGTGTCATAAATAAACTGTAGTTTACTCGGTTCTGCAAAACTCTAAATTGTACCTTCAGACAATTATCTAATGGTGTAATAAAAAATGCTGCTATTGACTGGAAAAAAAAAAAATTCTTGGAAAATATCGCATTAAATTGTATCGCACATGTTTCGAAGAATTTTTCCTCGCGCTATGTTAATAAACGCGAACAGAATACACGGGTAGCGGGGCGTACAGAGCGCGATGGATTTCGGGAAAATCGTGTTTCACCGGGTCGCGTGACTCGCGACGATAAATCGAGATACGTTAGCACGCCGCCAGGAGCGTAAGTTTCTACGTGTTTACTATGCCCGCTATTCGCCCTCTCGCCCGCTCTCCGCGCGTGCTGCTACCTACTTCCTCACCTCCCCCCTTCGACCTCATCGTGCTCTACACGAAACGCTGTGGTTCGACTCGCATGCACTCTCTGTTCACTGGGAAAACTCACGCACACATAAACGTTCGAGCAAAATGGAGTGCTACATTAAAGTAGCGTAAATGGCACCTTGGCTCTTCAACATCATCATGCGAGCCTTTCCGCGCTTCCGATAGCCGATCAATTCAAATATCAATTTTACGCAAGTGATTTTTATTTATTTATTTTTATATTTATTAAAAAAAATGAAATATAAATAATTTTGAAAAATTGTGCAATCATTTGAATGAGATTTTCGCAAGGTAATATAGAAGAAACAAAACTGAGAGTTTGAAACGCTTTTCTGATAGTCATAAAACAATTAATAAATCAAAAAATTCACTAAAATTCATCGAGCTACGGAAAAAAATTAATCGTCCTCAAAGAAATTCTAATTAATCACGGATATAAAATTGATTTCAGGAAATCGTGGAACTCGATAGATCCGTGTATGTCACACGTGTTACAGCGAATGGGAGTCGGTGCTAGAAAACGCTTTGCGCCAATTGGCTTAAGCCAGACTAATGTGATGCGATTGGTGGGCCGATCTCGTCGTTCGCCGAGTCGCATCAGCTGGCCACACGCACACACACATACACACACAGGGTCGCGACATTCCTCCGGAGATATCGCTTCTCCCGGGCCGTGCTCGAGGGCCCTCCTTCGTTCTCGCGCGACGACGCCGGGGAGGCAATGATGCACCGACGTAACTTTAATCTCGGTAGATTGAAAAAGTTCCAACGAGACACGACAGCCGGTCACGATAGAGATTGAAGTCTCGGCGAAGAGTACAAGACGCACATAGGCCTTTTTTTCTTCCCGAAAGTAACTTCGAAACTTTGTACCAGAAACTATCACTGGACGCCTCGAATTCTCCTACAGATCTTTCACATACACACTTTATCCGTTCTATAATATCAACATTTTTGTATATTCAATATATAAATATATCACATATAACATATATGACATATAACATATATAAATATTTCAGAGCTGGGCAAAGTACCAAAAAATACTTCAAGTACAAAGTGTCGAAACTTTGTCCCGGAAATTGTCACTGGACGCCTCGAATTCTCCTACAGATCTTTCACATACACACTTTATTCGGTTTATAATATTAACATTTTTTTATATTCAATATATAAATATATAACACATATAAATATTTCAGCGCTGGGCAAAGTACCAAAAAATACTTCAAGTACAAAGTACAAAGTATCAAGTGCAATTTGCCTCGTAGCGTTAAGCGTTGTGTAGGCTTAGAAAAATAAACGCAAAGCACACGGCTTCCTCATTGTAAAAAATCTCTGACTGCAATTTTCGTAATTCATCGTTTTAAACCTATTTTTAATCTATTCTTCACTTTCTTTTTTCATTAAAAAAAAAATCCATCAAAAATGTAATTAAAACAAATGAAAAGGTTTCCTTCTCGTTTTTTTAAGATATATTTTTTGAAATAAAAGAAAAACGAAAAAAATGCGGACATTACCCGGTTCTTATTATAACATGTAATAAATTTCCGTTAAAATTATACTTATCGAAAAGTTTAGACGGATAATATTAATAAAAACAGGCCTCGTCAACTATCCGTAATTCGAGCGTGTACTCAAAAAGTACTTGAAAAAGTAAAAAATGCACTTGAAGTATTAAAAAGTACTTCTGTACTTCGCGTACCAAAAACAACTACTTTTGCACTTCGCGTGCTAAAAACTACTTTTGCGTACTAAAAAGCACTCTTGCACTTCGAGTACCCAAGAGTACTTTTGTACTTCGAGTACTTTTGTACTTCGAGTACTTTTGTACTTCGAGTACTTTTTACTTCGAGTACTTTTGTACTTCGAGTACTTTTGTACTTCGAGTACTTTTGTACTTCGAGTACTTTTGTACTTCGAGTACTTTTGTACTTCGAGTACTTTTGTACTTCGAGTACTTTTGTACTTCGAGTACTTTTGTACTTCGAGTACTTTTGTACTTCGAGTACCCAAGAGTACCTTTGTACTTCGAGTACCCAAGAGTACCTTTATACTTCGAGTACTCAAGAGTACTTTTGTACTTCGAGTACTCAAGAGTACTTTTGTACTTCGAGTACTCAAGAGTACTTTTGCACTTCGAGTACTCAAGAGTACTTTTGCACTTCGAGTACTCAAGAGTACTTTTGCACTTCGAGTACTAAAAAGTACTTTTGTACTTCGAGTACTAAAAAGCACTTTTGCACTTCGAGTACTAGAAAGCACTCTTGCACTTCGAGTACTTAAGAGTACTTTTGCACTTCGAGTACTAAAAAGCACTTTTGCACTTCGAGTACTAAAAAGCACTTTTGTACTTCAAGTATGCACTGGAAGTACCAAACAAGTACCCGATACTTCAAGAACTGTTCAGCCCTGAAATAATTAATATATATTATATATTTAAACATTTATTTACATACATATATATATATATGCATATATACGACATTGTCGTATATATATATATACGACATTGAAAAGGCGTAAAGAATAGCGTCATGGTGCTCGCCGGTTGTTTCGTTGGGTGAGGAGAAATGAATGAAAGACAAACAGTTTCGGTGTGGCAGGAGGGGAGGGGGGGGGGGGTGGGAGGAGGGAATGGTAGTTGTAGAGCTGTGAATACGGAGCTGAAACAGCAGTAAGGAAGGAAGAGCCCGAGCTAGTAGTCACGACAATGGATAGTCAGACACGGAGTGTACGACGTGGGGGAGGCGGAAGAGAACGGTCTGACGACGAGGCGCGCCAGTAGTAATGGCGCGGATCGGTCAGACGATAACTTCCAGTCTGGCAATCTTTTTCCCCTTCTAACATTTCTCTTTCTCACTCGACCGGGCGAACCCTTTGTCAGAAATGATCGAAGTTGGTGCCGCACGAGCAACGAGACCGGTTTAAAATAATTTTAAAAAAATCGATGTTTTGGTAAAGTTTTAAGTTGCGGCGAAACTCTCGTGGAAAAAAATGAACGATATTATTGGATAATCGGCCACGCGTGGTCGTTCCATGTACGTGTCAACGACGTCGCTCGGGCGACTGCGGCAGAGAAGAGGGAAATAATAATAGTAACAATAATAATAAATAAAACTTTTAATAATTCATCGATATTTATCACCTCGTCGGTATTGAGAATGCAGACCATTGGCACTGTTCGCATTCTATGTTCTTCCGGTTTGAGCGATAATTACTCCCTTCCGTTGTGCTTCATTTATTTATTTCTCCGGTTTAATAACTGCGATTTGCTGCGAAACTCTGTCGGTAATTGAATCTGTAGATATTTTTTTTTTTTTTCATTGACGCTGAGGATTTCCGGTCATAAATGAATTCTTGCGCGAAGCTCAGTTGCAGTCGGCTTCGTTGGAGAAAGCGCAAAGTAATTGCACACGGTTTCCTCATTGTAAAAAATCGCTGACGGCAATTTTCCTAATTCGTCGTTGTAAACATATTTTTAATCTAGTCTTCACTTTCTTTTTTCATAAAAAAAAATGCATCATAATGTCATTAAAACAAATGAAAAGATTTCCTTCTCTTTTTTTTAAGATATATTTTTTTGAATAAAAGAAAAACGAAAATGCGGACTCGGAATGCCGATTACCCGGTTCATATTATACCATGTAATAAATTTCCGTTAAAATTATACTTATGGAAAAGTTTAGACGGATAATATTAATAAAAACAGGACTCGTGGACTATTCGTAATTCGAGCGTGTACTCAAAAAGTACTTGAAAAAGTAAAAAAAACACTCGAAGTATTAAAAAGTACTTCTGTACTTCGAGTACCAAAAAGTACTCTTGCATATTGAGTATTAAAAACTACTTTTGCACTTCGCGTACTGTAATAGTACATTTCGATACGAGTGCAAAAAAACTTTTTCTGACGAGTGTGAGTTTGCAGCACGAGCCGAAGGCGTGTGTCGCAATCACACGAGTCTAGAAAAATTTTCGCACGAGTATCGAACAAAATTTTATTTCACAAGGTGCCAAAATGGGGGTTTTCGCGAAGCGTGCGAAAAAACCGCCATTTTTCCACCGCGTGGCATAAAGTACTTTTGTACTTCGAGTACAAAAATACTCGATGGAGAATTTTTTTTTACCGACAATCCGTGGCATCCGTGACAAAAAATTAATTACAGGTTTCGTTATCGACCGAGCAACAGTCTGCCGGGCAGGAAGCGCGATCGCAGCGTCTCAAGCCCGCTTTCGCCGGGAGACCCGGAAAACTGCCGAAAAACGTCGATAAAGTCGTTCCCTGTATTTATTTTTCAGTGTCTGCCTCAAACAGGGTCGAACTACTCTTCTAGCTGCTCCGGAAAAAAATGCATCTTAAATTTTTTTTTAATTTTCTTTTGACGAAGGAAAATGAAAAAAGTACTGTGCAAATAATTTTTTTTTTAAATGCTCTATCTGAGATTTGAAAATTTGTCTTCTAGCCCGGAAAATGATATTAGAAAAAAGATCTCGCGACGGAGACGAGAAATGCCCCGCGGATACCGTACCGGTGTTCCTCTCTTATCTCTTTACAGCACGACCCGCGGGTATTAGAGCCGCAGTTACAATTACGGCAACGGCCGCGCTCACCGAGGCCCGAGAGAGACGGCGGTGCGCGATATGTCGTTCGGCACTTCATATACCTACAAGGTATACAAGGTCAGAATCAAACGAATGATGAGTAAAAAAAAAAGACAAATGTAATTCTCATTATTCACATTTGTTAGAGTACTGTAATGTGTGCATAGATAAAAAAAAATTAATAATATAGGATACAATGTTGTTAACGTAATTGAGCAGTAGTAACATCAATTTTCTGTCATCGTCGTCATCTCATTGCCGAAGTAACGTGCCTCTGTATCCGATAATGTGAGAGCCATTTTGTTTTTTTTTAATTAATTTAATTAGTTTATATTTTTTCGCAGTAGTAACACGGATTTGTTATCTTCGTCGACATCTCATTGGCAAAGTAAACGTGTCTCTGTAATCAACAATCTGAGAGTCATTTTGCTTTTTTTAAATTAATTTATTTAGTTTATATTTTTTTTGCAAGCGACATCAATTTTTGGTCTTTATCGTCTCATCTCATTGCCGAATTGAAGGTGCCTCTGTAATTGACAATTTGAGAGCTATTTTGTTTTTTAAATTTATTTATTTGGTTTATATTTTTTTGCAAGTAACATCAATTTTTGGTCTTTACCGTCGTCATCTCATTGCCGAGTTAAAGGTGTCTCTGTAATCGAAAATCTGAGAGCCATTTTGTTTTTTTTAAATTTATTTATTTAGTTTATATTTTTTTGCAAGGGACATCAATTTTTGGTTTTCACCGTCGTCATTTCATTGCCGAATTAAACGTGCTTCTGTATCCGACAAAGTGAGAGCCATTTTGTTTGTTTAATCGATTTATTTAGTTTATATTTCTTTGCAGTAGTAACATAAATTTTTGATCTTCGTCGACATCTCATTGCCAAAGTAAACGTGTCTCTGTAATCAACAATCTGAGAGTCATTTTGCTTTTTTTAAATTAATTTCTTTAGTTTATATTTTTTTTGCAAGTGACATCAATTTTTGGTCGTCATCATCTTCATCTCGTTGCCGAAATAATTATGTCTCTGGTGTATCCAACAATCTCAGAGTAATTTTTTTTTAAATGATCTATTTATTTATTTATTTTTATTATTATTTTTTATTAATCATCATCATTCGATTCTCAACCTCGTAATTTTACATATAGAGCTAAAGATCGTGTACTCTAGTTTGTACGAATCTTGATTAGCCGTCTCTCGCATCGCTGTTCAAGTAGTCACGGTGTGCATTAGTCAGACACGCCCCGCAAGACTCCAGTAGCTCTAGCCGCAGAAGCAGCAGCAGCAGTGACGGTGCAGTGTGTGTGCGTCATCGCCCTACGGTTCCCTCTCTCTTTCTCTCTCTCTCCCAAGATAGAGAGAGTGGCGCTCAGAGCCTCGAAGTGGAAAGAAACCGCATTTGGTCAGACGGCTCAGCTATCGTATATTCCACCGGGAGAGTGACCAGAGGCGTTTTCTCACAGATTATCTTTGACGCTAGTAGTTCGAACCGCAGTCCGGGCAGACCCAGACCGAAACCTCTTTCCTCTCTCAAAAAAAAAAAAAAGATTCTCAACTCGACACCGAATAAAAATTTTACGATTTTCACCATCAACATTTTTCAAAAATCTTTACGGTGGATTATTTTCGACATATTTTATTCCCCGTCGATTTTTTTTCAGAATTTTTGCATTAAAGTTGAAAAAGATTTTTAAAAAAGATAAAAAAAAAAAAAAAAAAATTTAATTTTTAAAAAAGACTTTTAAAAAAGATTTTTAAAAAAGTACTGTTTTGTCGACGTGATAAATACCGTAAAGTTGGCATTAAAGGGTTAAGCCCTGATTCACGTTATTCCTTGATATCTGCTTATCCGCCATAAAGCCCTGGAATCCGTCCGTATATTATACTTATATCCGGACAGGGTAAAGAGTCCTGGGGCGTTACGTCACAGGACGACCCCGACGACGAAACAGAGCATTCCGTCTCACGTCTCCATCCCCCTCGGCTCGTAATAGAACCCGTGTGCGGTATAAGCAGCCAAACCATTTCCGGAAAGCAGTGCTCGATTGTCGGCGGTCTTATGCCGTATTATACGATATTTACTGTACCCATAAAATCTCCGCCCACATTATATCGCATTGTGTACGATGTACAAACGTACGGCACGTTTCTTACTTCTTTCGCGAGACACGATAAATTTTACCTGCCAGAAAAAAAATAAATAAGAAAAAACCTCGATAAATAATATCTTGGACTTCTTGGCCGATGAGTCGAAAAGAAATTTGCGCGCTGCTAAATCCTTTTAAGATAATAAAAATTATTAATTGGGCGTCGATTGGAAACGCCAGAAAAAAATTAAAAGTTTCGTGAGTTTAATTTTATGTTTATTTTATGCGATAATTTTTTTTTTGTTTTTTGCAAAACGATTATTAAATTACGAATCCTTCACACGTGGTCGGATGCAATTTGGAAGATTTCAAGTACTCGGAAATTGCAATATAAAAAAGAATTTACGAAAACAAGTTTGCCTATAAAAACAAAACCAAGCCCGATAAATAATATCTTGCACTCCTTAACCGATGAGATACTCGAAATGAAATTTACTCGCTGCTAAATCCTTTCAACATAAAAAAATAAATAAATAGGAGGCAACTGGAAACTCCAGGAAAAAATAAATAAAAGTTTCGCGGGTTAAATGTTTTCTTTATTTTATTAAACATTTTTCTTTTCATTTTTGCCAAACAATTATTAAATTACGAAATCGTCACGTATATCCGCGTGCCCAAAAAATAAATAAATGGGCGGCAACTGGAAACTCCAAGAAAAAATAAATAAAAGTTTCGCCAGTTAAATGTTCCATTTATTTTATTTTCATTTTTACAAAATTATTATTAAAATACGAACCCGTCACGTATATCCGCATGCCCATTGGACCATTTCAAGTACTCCGAAATTGAAGTCCCGAAAAAAAAATCCCTAAAAAAAAGTGTAAAAAAAATTGAAGGCATAACGTCGTCCGGAGGTGGGATTTTTTCAATTCGCCCAGACTTCTTCCTCGGCGAGAAAATTTTAAAAATAAATACAAGTTTCGCGAGTTAAACATTTCATTTATTTTATTCAACATTGTTATTTTTATTTTTGCAATACAATTATTAAATTACAAACCCGTCACGTATATCCGCGTGCCCATTGGACTATTTCAAGTGCTCCGAAATTGAAGTCTCGAAAAAAAGTCCCTAAAAAAAAAAGTATAAAAAAAAAATTGAAGGCATAACGTCGTCCGGAGGTGGGATTTTTCCAATTCCGCAGACTTCTTCCTCGGGGATAAAATTTTCTGGGTAAATTGTACGGGCGGTGTGGTGGAGTCGGTATTCTCTCGAGGTCTCCGGGTCTCCCTCCGGGGTATCTCGCCGAGGGTCCGAGACCCTCGGATGTCAGCGCGCACTTTATACGACGGGCTGTTACCGGCGCAGCATCTCTCGGCACACAAGCCCCGGTCACCTTTGCCAGACACCCCAATTAATTAAGATAGCTCGTAGGCAGTAGATACACGTTCTCGGTAGATCGATAGAAGATCCCCGAGGTAGATAAACAAGAGTGCGAGCGAGAAAGATAAACACGGTGTACATGTGGAATATCTCTCTCGCTTCGTGTATGCCTCGTGTGTTTAGAGAGTCACGGCGAGGCGAGATGAGAACTGTGCACGAGCCGAGTTACCCCTTTCGTTCCGCTTCGTGTTTCAGTGCTGCGGCGTTGGAGGTGGCGCATCAACGGCACCTCAGGCTCCTCAGCTGCTGGGTACCGGATCTGCTGTCGGAGCCACCACCTCCTCAAGGACCGCCACTATGCAGGACCCCGTTCTCGAATCCATCCTGGAGGTATGAAAAAAAATTTGCATTTTTTCATTTTTTTCTTTTCCTTTCCTATATTTGTAGCTTCAATTTTTCAATTCTTTCTAGATGGTCCACAGAGTAACTAACTACATTTTTTTTAATACAAAATTGTGTTACCAATTTCTTTGCGAAATTGGAAATGAAAGAAAAATCATATTTTAATTCAATTTCAAACGAAATATTAAAATTTAATACAAAAATTATTATAACTTGATATTCCAATGCAATGGATTTTTTTTATATAGGGAAAAAAATTCTAAAAAAGGAAGTAATTTTTTATTTGATAGATCACAGAGTGACTATCGAGTGTGATTTTTTCTAAATAAGAGAAAATGTAATCACAATTTTCTTTGCTGAATTGTAAATTAAAAGGAAATCGTATTTTAATTCAATTTTGGATGAAATATTAATATTGAATTAAACACTATTATTAAATTCCAATGGAATGGACTTTTATTGATTATCGGGAAAAAAAGGGTATTAATAAATATTGGCATTGTCGTTCGAACTTTAAGTAACGATTGTCTCTTTCGCAGCAAATGCGCGAGACGGAGGCTCGCCGGGCGGACCACGAGAGGCAGCACGCGGAGGCGCAGAATCAATTGCGTGAAAAGATAGCAGGCCGTTACCAGGGTCCGGAGTCGGTCGAGGCGTTGCAATCGAAGATACGGGAATTGGAGAAGAAAACGGAACTGCAGATGGTCAGGCACGAGGAGCTCTCGTTGGAGCTCACGAGTCTGAGGAGAGCGAGGAGCAGAGGACCCGGCAGTACGGGACAGCAGCACGTGTCGTCGTCCTCGATCGCCGGGACTACGTGGCCGCCGGCCGGCTCCGAGATCGATAGAATAATCGCCAAGATCGAGCAGGACAACACCGCGAGTAGAATGTTGCACGAGCTCGATCACTCGCGGGTCGGCTCGGTGACGACCCAGCAGCCGTCGTCGGCCCAGGGTATTCTGCGATCTAGCGCGGAAAATCTCTCGAGCCTCGGACAGCATCAACATTCGGCGCATCCACACCTAAATCTCGGACTACCGGGTCAAACGACTCACGTGAGCGCGCCCATTATCTCAATTTCGAGCATGATTTTACAAAGAATTTTTTTAAATACGTACAGTAAAAAAATTAATTGCAGCTTGGTCGATGATAAAAAAATGTACATTTTTCGGAGAATCATTTTTTTTACCAGAATATGCGAAAATTGCAATTGTGTATTTTATTTTACAGTCAAGAAATATTATAGTTCGGTCGATGATAAAAAAAGTCCAACATTTTCCGGAGAATCATTTTTTTTAACGAGAATATGCGAAAATTATAAATGTTTATTTTTATTTATTTAATTTTTTTCAGTACGCGAGTTCACCGATGCCACTGACCCCGATAATGCCGGGATGTCCACCCTTGACGCCGAACGGTCCGCCGTACCACTACAGCGAGCCCATACCGCCGGCCCCGTCACTCTCGACCAGCCAGTCCCAGCCAGCGTTTCAGCAGAAGCTGCAACAGTATCATCAACAGCATCAGCCGCCGCACGTCGATCTGCCCAGTTCACATTCTCAAGGTGCTCTGCCCTCCCAGCAGCAGCAACAGCAGCAGAAGCAACAAGCCCACGCACACTTTACGAGCAATCAGTATCAGGAGAGTTATCCACACACGCAAACCTATCAGCAACCCCTGCAGCAACAGCCACAGCAGCAGCAGCAGCAACATCCGGCATCGAGTTCTTATCTAACCGGTTCGGTAAGCCAGCAGAGCGTTATGCCACATTACACTCAGACTGGGCAGACGACCGGTCAGACATATCAGCTCAACGGAACTCAACAACAGGTACAAATTATTATTAATTTCTCCTCATGCTTTTTACCTCGTATTTGACGAGAAAGTGAAAAATAGCGAATGGTTTTTAGTGGAAAAAAAAGTGGAGACGTTCATTTGCGAATTGATTTTATTATTATTTTTATTACAGTCCACGACGTATCCAAATTTATCGTTGACCTCCCATCCAAATGGTACGTACAGTTCAGGAGTTGTAAGCAGCTACGGAACGAGCCATCAGCAACAATTACCGAGTGCTCATCACAGTTATTCCGTACCACCGACGAACATTACCCAGACAACCCTATCGTCCCTGCCACCTTACTCCTCGGCCCCGTATCACTCGACCCTCGGGATACTCACGAGCGCACCACAATCAGGGCTTCCTTTCTCGGGCGTCCCGAGCAGTTACTCTACCGCCGGATCCACATACTCGACTGTGGGGACCAATGCTTTCGGCACGTCGGGTGTTACTTCCGGTAAGAATGTCTCTAAAACACAAATTATTTTTATCATTTATTTCGGAGCTGGGCGAAGTACCAAAAAATACTTCAAGTACAAAGTACAAAGTATCACAAGTACTTGAAGTAATTCTCGAGTACTTTCTCCAAGTTCGTAGCATTAAGCGTTAAAGGTTCATTTCTTCCTCAATGTAAAAAAATCGCGAACTGACATTTTCGTAATTCGCCGTTTTGAGGCTATTTTTAATCTATTTTTCACATTAAAAAAAGAATCTATAAAAAAATGTAATTAAAAAAACTAAAAAAAAAACTTCTCGTTATTTTTAATGGAATTTTTTTGAATACACTTATTTCAATAACTTAACAAGTACTCAAAAAGTACTTGAGGTACCAAAAAGTACTTCTGCCCTCCGAGTACGTACTTGAATTACCAAACAACCGGGACTTCAAGTACCGCCCAGCTCCGCTTTATTTAAACTTGTTCGGGTAAACAAATATTTTCATATTTATTTTATCACATAAAAAAAAAATGATTTAACATCGACAGGTACATCGTCCGGGGGTCTGCTTCAGGCGATCGGTGACCCGTTGCAAGCGATGCAGCAATTGTCTGCCCAGTCGCAAGCGAATCAGCTTCAGCAGCAGGCGATAATAAATCAGATTCAGCAGAGTCTGCGGGTCAGTTCGCCGACGGCAACGGCAGGAACGACGGGTCATCATTTTCTCGGTCCCCGACAGATGCCGAAAATACCGACGGGAATACTGACGAATCCCCTCGATCGTCTGACCAACGAGAATCTCGTGCCCGAGGGACAGGTCGACATGCTCGACATACCCGGCAAGGGACGGTGTTACGTTTACATTGCTCGATTCAGTTACGAGCCGTTCCAGCACTCGCCTAACGAGAATCCCGAGGCCGAGTTGCCCGTCCAAGGTGGCGACTATCTTCTCGTCTGGGGACAACCCGACGAGGACGGTTTTCTCGATGCCGAGAGCCTCGACGGAAGGAGAGGCCTCGTACCCGCTAACTTCGTACAGAAACTCGTCGGCGACGATCTCCTAGAGTTTCATCAAGCCGTTCTGGGACTACGCGACGTCGACGATGCCGCGTCCACGAATATTCCACAAGTGAGGAAAGCGTACACGTTGATGATGCACCCTTCGAGAATTCGACATGTCATGTCGAGAGAAAATTTTTATGCGAGTGTCACATTTTATCAATCGTATTTTTACTATTATTATTATATTTATGTATCTCGTAGTTGAAGAGGCAAGTTTTTTTTTTTTTCGAAAACAAATCGTTTCGTTAGTTCCTCGCGTACCGGAGGATGAACGAGACCGCGCGATCATGTTTGACGCTGTTTATTTATTTGTTTTTTCTTTCCACTGAAAATTTCAGTGCTACCTGCAGGACATCGATCTGGAGCTGGCCGCGCTGGAGGAAGGAAATCGCAATCGTCAGGCCGAATTGTCGGCTTACGCGGAATTGGACAACATCGCCGACGAGGACGAGCAAGAGCCGCCAGGTTGGTCTTATCTCGCAGTCGCGTGATGCACACGGACCCACGTATAAATATTACATAAAATATAGGACAGACGATCCTCTATTTGTGTGTGTAACTTAGACCGCAAGAACAAAAACCACATAGATCGATGTTTGCGCGTTTTCGTGGTAATTTTGTTTTTTTTCTTTCTACGACGTTTCTGAAAATAATTGTTCCAGAAACATTTGACGAAACTCGTTGTTGAATGTGCATAGATGTGTAATAGCGATTTAGAAAAAAGGGCTAGAGAGAGTTTAATTCCAATGTCAACTATACGATAAGCACAAAAGTAATTCCGCTGGTTTCTGTTCGGATCGGAGATTTACGTAAAAAAATTTGACCGCAAAAAAAAATAGATGTTGGCGTGAAGCAATTGACTGTTGAGAGTTGCACGCTTATACGATATTAATCGTAATAGATACATTGATGTTTAGGAAGTAGAGGAACCTTGCGATTCGAATATTGTCGAATGTTTAATCGAGTGTACTTATTAATCAATGGTAGAGAGTTTATGGATAGAGAAAAAAAAGAAACACTGAACGAAGCGACCAAGAAACGGATTAAAGAAAGAGGTATAGATAGCTAAAGAGTATGCAAATTATTATCAGAGAAGTTAAACTTTAGCATGGCCTCGGATAATTTTTGCACTGCTCATTATAATTGTTTGAAAAAAAAAAAAAAAATTATAAAATTCGTATATCGAGATAGATCAAATTCACGCGCACCGGGCACATAATTACCTCATCACCGTATCTCTCGCACAGATTTCGCAGTAAGTAGCCAACGCAAATTTTCCCACACGGACACACACACACACCCACACCAGCGAAAAGATACACAGCTGTCTGCAAAAAAAGAGAGAAAGCGAGAAATACGAAATTCTTCAAGAGGGGATGAAGAAAAAAAAATAATGTGTATTCGTGATGTATTATCCACGTTAAGGCCGCTGAGTGTTGATTATTTGATGGCTCGTTAGGCTCGCTTAGAGAGATACTAGTATAGAGAGATATATTTAGCTACAGCTAGGCTTGTCTTGTCTTTTTCCCCCTGAAGAAGTCTACCTGTTTTCGGACCTAGTTCCGGCGCCGCAGCATCTCACCCTCGAGCGACAGCTCAACAAGAGCGTTCTCATCGGCTGGACCGCACCGGAGAATCCCCATCAACTGGAGTCCTACCACGTCTACGTCGATGGGGTCCTCAAGGTGACGGTCAAGGCGACGGAGAGAACGAGGGCACTCGTCGAAGGCGTTGACTCCACCAGGGTTCGTAATCTTAAATTTATCCATTCGAATTGTTCTCCAATTGTTTTTTTTTTTTTTTTAATATATGGCCTTCCATGGTACCTGTGTGAGTTCCTGGCATTTTTTTCAAGATTTTTCTGTATTTTTGAATGTTACCGAACTTGGAAAATTTTGAAAACATTTACGAAGATAGTTCATAAAAAATTACATCTTCTTTCTAAACGACGTTTTTGTTGTACGACCAAATTTTACAGAGATATAATCATTTTTAATATTAAGACGCCTATCTGGTAACTTAAAAACGAGAGCCAATAAAAATCTGTTAAAAATTCCATGCACTCACGCTATATAATAGTGCAACATCACGAACTTTTAGTGTAATCTGAGAGGGTCGGGGCGTTCGACCTGACGTGAAAATCCCTATAAATATTTTACTAGATATTAAAAAAGGTTCATACGATGAGTGGCAGAGTTGAACAGGTTGCCCGTTCGGTGTAATAATTTGTTTATGTGCTTTTTTTAAAATACTTTTCATTCAATTCGAAATGAAAACAGCCCCACAGGATAAGCGTAAGGTCGGTGACCCACTCGAGAAGAACGTCGAGGGACGCGGCTTGCACGATGGTGATAGGGAAGGACGTGGCCATCGGCCCAACGGCGGTGAAGGCATCGAACGTGACGGCGACTAGTGCTGTTATATCATGGTTACCGAGTAACAGTAATCATCAGCACGTGGTTTGCGTCAACAACGTGGAGGTGAGGACGGTAAAGCCGGGCGTCTATCGTCATACGATAACCGGACTCGCACCCTCGACCATCTATCGAGTTACCGTGAAAGCGAAGAATCTTCGGGCTACACACTTCGAGGACCAGAACGCTCAGTCGGCGAACAATCTCGCTTGTCACGTCCACTTCAAGACATTGCCAAAGGGACTTCCGGATCCTCCGGTCGATATCCAGGTCGCTATAAACGTACTATGTTACATTTTTTTTCAATCGCATCTAATTTTCTACCGAAATTAACTGAAAGAACAGATTTTACAGTGCACAAATCTCTATGTATATTAATCCTGAAACGGTGCGTGTGACGATTGATTCTCTCTTAAATTTTCCTCCACCTATAGAAGGAAATAAATTTTTTGTGAATCAAATTTCTTTAAAACCAAATTTCGTTGAAATTAAATTTTTTAAAAATCAAATTTCTTTGAAATTAAATTTTTTTAAAATCAAATTTCTTTGAAATTAAATTTCTTTACAATTAAATTTCTTTTAAATTAAATTTCTTTACAATAAAATTTCTTTTAAATCATTTGTTTTTTTCAATCCGATTTCGATTGCGATATTTTGAATGAAAAAAAATAATGAACAATGAAGAGAAGAGAACTGACTCTCCTCCCGCCGATAGCGAAAGAGTCATTCGAATATTTAGTAGTAATATATTTTTTTTTCCTTTCTCAATTTTATTATCGTTTACAAAATTTGTGTGTATCTTCTACAGGTGGAGGCTGGACCGCAGGACGGCACTTTGCTAGTGACCTGGCAGCCTGTTGCCCTAAACGGTTCGGCCGTCACCGGTTACGCGGTATACGCTGACGGCAAAAAGGTAACCGACGTCGACAGTCCCACCGGTGATCACGCCCTCGTCGACATCCACAAGCTCATGGGTCTGAATCCAAAGGCTATCACTGTTCGTACAAAGAGCCGTGAGAGCCAGTCGGGCGACAGTTGCGCTACTGCTATACCCTGCAGCGTGCTGAGGGGTGGAACGGCTCATCTGCAGCACGGTACCTCGCATCTCGTCGATCAGGTGCAACAGCAGCAGCAGCAACAACAGTCGCTTGTCGGTATGGGACAACAGGACGACATGAATCGTCACAGAAGCGGTATCGGTCAGCGATATCCCGGTGCGCCGGTACCGTCGCACATGCGAAGGCACGGCGCGACGAGAGTCGACGCCCACGGTCAGGTCATAATCGAAACCGACGAAAATCTATCCGACAAGGAGATCTACCCTGGACAGAGCATGTCGCAGATGGGTGAGTATTAAAAAGAAATAAAAATTAATCCACGCAGCACGATCGAAAAAATCTCCTGGGTTTGTTTTTTTTGTCTCTCAAAGAAATACTAATTCTTTTTCCTCTAACGTTTTTTATTTTTTGTATAGATTTTCTTTTCATGCAACACAACTTGTATGATTTCAGCTACCGGAAAACGGCATGTTACGTCCTGGGACGAATTATTTAATTTCTCTACTATATGTATATCCTTTATTACCGCCATTATAATATTTTTAACGAAAGGGCCGTAAGAAATTTTACTTACGACGTTGTCTTTTTCCCCGTGGGATTTATTTTCAGGTATACCCGAGATAACGAAGGACTCGGCGAGCGAGGCGAATTACAGTGAGGAGGACGATCCGGCTAGGAGAGCGCGAATGGGACAACAGCAGCATCATCCGGGTCATCATCGATACGGTCCTCAGACCGGTCCTCAGGGTCCGCCGGGAACCCACAGGCCCGGGAGAGCCGGAGGGGTGGGACCCAGGCCGGGTCAGGATCCTTACTATCAGGATCAGTCTGGAGCTCAGAGAGGAAGGGGACCGGTTTATCGGGGCGGAAGAGTGACCCAGGCTCAGGGCGGTCAGCCGCATCAGGGAACGGGCGTCCAGCAGGCCAACAAGAGGCCACGATGGTTCGTCGCGTTATTCGACTATGATCCGACATCGATGTCGCCGAACCCGAACGCCTGCGAGGAGGAACTGCCCTTCTCGGAAGGTGACACGATAAAAGTTTACGGGGATAAGGACGACGACGGTTTCTACTGGGGCGAGTGCTGCGGAAGACGGGGCTACGTGCCGCACAACATGGTCGAGGAACTCAAGAATCCACCGGCCGGTGCTCAAGTTCAGGGACAACCCGGCAGGAGGGGACAGACCCAGAGCGACAGGCTCGGCGATATTTACAGTAGTATAGCCGTGAGGAAGATGATCGCGCTGTACGACTACGATCCACAAGTTCTGTCGCCCAATGTCGATGCTGAGGTAAGATCATTACGCTTAATGGACTCTTCTTCCAATCTTCTGCGTCCTCATGGAGGAAGCTCGTTTTAGTGAAATTCTTTTTTCGCAATCATCATGTAAACGTGTTCATAATGTTCCAAAATGTCGAAAAATTATATTTACAAACAAATTTTGAATGGATGTGTGTGTATCAGGTCAGTAAAATTGAACCGTCTATAACTCAAGAATGGTTTTAACAATCGGGTTGACATTTACCTCGGTGTGTTACAATTTACGCAATCATTGAAACATTCGTTCAGATTTCATCAGATTTTGAAATTTTCGAAAAAAGTGTGTTCGTGCTCTAGCTTTCGCAAATGGTGAATTATCGGGCTCAAACTTTCTACACAAGTAGTCTAACACCCAACAATCTTCGCTATTGATATCGGCAAAAATTAGTCGACCCAGTCGTTTAAATTTTATAACATTTCAAATAAAATAAAAAAATCGTACCTCAGAACGATTCCGTTCTGCACATGCCTTATTCATTTATTACAATTTTGGGCATAGCTTCCTCTATGGGGAGCAAAACATCGATCAACGAAGTTTCTCATAGAGAAAAATCCGCAAAATTGTAACAAATGAGAAAATCATTTGCAAATTACCCTGCACAATTTTTTGTTTTATTCTTCAAATATCTTTCTGAACAACCGATGAATTCTTTATTGCGCCCAACAATTATTCTTTGCACAGACTTTAACTTATTGTTTTTTCTTTCTATTTATCGCAGCAAGTGGAGCTCAGCTTCCAAACCGGAAACGAGATTTACGTTTACGGTGAGATGGACGACGACGGTTTCTACATGGGTGAATTGGACGGAGTGCGTGGTCTCGTGCCGAGCAACTTCCTCACGGAAGCGGGTCCCGCAAAGGGCCAGCAGCAGGGCGCCCAGGGTGGCAGAAGGCCTCCGGGTCAGGGTCAAGGACCCGGAGCGAGAGGCCCGCCGCCCCCTCCGCGAGAACCCCCTCCGCCTGGTCATCGGCGTAACAAAGGTAACAAAAAGACAAAACAAAAAAAATTCTCATTGGAATCGCCGTTAACGATCGGCCTACTGTGTGTATTTATCGTAATCATAAGTAATACAACTTTCGACGGTTTCGTGTGCCACGAAATTTTTACGATGGAAAAAACTCATGTTTACCGCATTCTATAAATATACGGCAAGCAACACAAGACACGAGACTCGATGTGTCAGAGACGACAGAAGGCAGACGGGTCACAGGAAATATACTTTTATCATATACCTATATATGTGCTACAGACAATAAAAAAATCAATAATATCTCAATTACTCACAGTTCGATTCGGATGCGACGTCGTCGATCCTCTGCCGATTAAAAATCGACGTTGGATTGAACGGTCGTGAAAAAACAAGCCCGAATGAAATTCTCACTGTAAACATAATTCACACTCGTGCGAGTAACGATGCTGAAAACCACTGTCGAAAGACGATAGATTTGACTGCGTTGCAAAAATATTTAAAAAAAGTAACACGCGCTCTGTCCAACACACGACAAAATGCAATAAAACACCAAGCTGCTTTCAGTGTATTTTTATTAAGTATATATATTATACATATTATATGAATATCTTTTCTTTGATCTATATACTATCTCTGAGCAATTTCTCGCTCTGCTATCTACATACTATATATGATACATATATATATACATGTAAATATATATATATATATATATATATGCGAAATATATACATATATATACTCTCTGTCCTTTCTATCTCTCTCTCTACTTCTGTCCACCATATACGGTCATTCTCGTGATATATCAATATATATTGAAGAATGTGCAATCAATTTAATCAGATAATAATCGTTGCTTGTCTTATCGGGGAACGTTTCTGTGCCTCGGAATTCGTTGACAAGCTCCACGCTTCGTTGATCGATGAAAAATTTAATTTGCCGAACGAGGTCCAATATTTGCGTGAAAAAAATGCGTGGAGCTTCGTTGAAATTTTCCGATTCGCCCCACGACTTAACGACGCGAGATTGAAGAAAAAAAAAAACAGAAAATACAATATCAATTCGAGACACGAAAATGCAAATATATAGATGGATCGAAAAAAACGGATCCCGAAGATACACTGTCAATATATCATATTATTATATCCGACGTAATATATTTATATATCTTTCTCTCTGTGTGCCTGAACTGGTCGATGGTCGTCGTGTCACATGATTGTCGTTCGTGTCGTGTTGTCATGCTGGCCATTTATTGCGATTACGTAATTGAAGAAAAAAAAATAGATAACAATTATCAATTCTCACAATCGAATCGTTAAGCAATGTCATTAGCGATTCGATCGACCTGTGAGAAACCTGTGCAATCTCTCTGTCACGCTTCTGCGATTTCTACACGATTTATTTACGTTTTTATTTTATAATGGCTTTTTACCTTTAAGCGGTATTTAATCTTTTTTTTTAATCTTTCCATATTAAATTCCAATTCCGACTAACTTTTTATTTCCGGATTTTTTTTATCCGCTCCCTGCAAGATTCGTTAAATTTCCGACGATATTTTCTTTTTTGCAAACCTCGGTTTCATAGTAAAAAAAATAATAATAAAAAACAGCCACTAAGTCAAAGAAGACAAAAAAAAGATAGAAAGAAAATGCGCCATGAATGACAACACGGTTCTGTTCTCTTCTCTGTTGCTAGATGCCTGCATTGTGCCTGTGTCTGTCCCTGTCTGTCACTTAGACTCTAGACAACTACAACAACAACCACAACAACAACAACTACAACAACAACAACAAAACAATCCACCGCATCTAGCGTACCAACAAGCGAATCACCACAGCTACACGACCGTAACAACGTCGAACCAGCAGGGGCCAGGTGGCGGCGTTATGGGACCCCATAACATCCATCAGCAGGGTACCGTACCGCCCCACCTTCAGCAGCAGGTGAGTCCAATTCCGGCGTTATCGGATCTCGATCGGGGACGAATGAACGCCGCCTCCGAATAATAACGATAATAGATATATCTCTCTATCTGAACTATCCTATCTCGGGGCGAGAGTGGCGAATATGGCCCACCCCCGAACTTGGCACGTGGATCAGCGATACACGACCCGGGCCATATTCACCACTCTCACCCCACCCTATCTATCTTCTACGCAAACACGTGTCACGAAACTTTCTATTCTGCAGAGTCGGGCATTCTCGTTCTTTTTTTCAGACAAATTTATCGAAGTGATCATTTTTATACGTAATGGCAGTGAAACATTTTTGTACGCGATCGGCGCATACATTTTTTTTTCGATTCGACGATGCAAGTACCGGAACGATTGCTCGAACGACGCACGACTCTGTTCCTTCACGACCGATGCGGGAGAGAACGGGCCAAAGTGTTCTTCATTTTAGATAAGATTTTTTTTTTTTATGGCAAAAAATTGGTAAGGTTCATTTTGGCCCGCTTTCTACTGCAAACCGCCTATCTCGTGACTGCGTAACCAAAGACGGGACAAACTGCAACAAATAATATTATATAAAACATAACAGGAAGAAAAAGAGCACGCCGGCATGTTGCACCTACTCTGTCTGCTTTGTGACGATTGTGTGATTAAAAACTTTCGTTTGTCTATTTTTTTTTTTTTTTTTAGTCTTACACGACTGTCAACTTTGTCGAAATGTATCGATCAAAGATTGTCCAAATTGCGAGTGGAGCGGACACGCAACAGAAAAAAGAAACACATGGTGAAAAATGTTGAATTTTCTTTTTTGATTTTTTTTTTTACAATAATGTGTGCAACCCTATCCCGATCGCTTCTTCGTGTCGCAAACAGTCCACACACACAATCTACCGTCTCAGCTGGTCCTCGTCTAATCGGCGATTAAAAAAGTAACAACAATTGGCTTCCGACGTTCCGCAAAAATCGACACTACAAATTCCATAGCAAAAAAAAATCACAGATACGACAGGAATTAAAAATAGTTGTCGAGCACGAAAATAAATGATACAACCTATTTTTTCCACGAAAAAATTGTTACGCATCGTCGATGAATTATTATAGCGTAAAAAAAAACAAGAGAACGAAAAATGATGAATTGCCCATCGAGTAATCATCGTTCCTGCAATCTGTTTTATTTACTATTCACTAACCGATTTATTTGCAGGGGAGGGGGAGAGGCGTGAGCAATCGAATCGGTGGTAGTAACGCGCCTGGAGGACTACCGGGCGGTCCCCAGCAGCCGTTCCAGCAGCAGCAGCAACTCGACTATCAGCAGCAGCAGCAGAATCAGCAGAACATGCAGTCGAACTACGGCCAGCAGAACACGGGCTATCAGCAGCAGCAGCCGGGCCAGCAGCAGCAGGGACCGCAGGGATATCAGCAGCAGAATCCAAACTTCCCCCAGTCCCAGCAGGGTCCGCCGGGCCAGCAGCAGCAAAAGCAGCAGCAGCCCCAGCAGCAGCAATTCGGCCAGCAGCAGCAACCGCCGCAGCAGCAGCAGCAGTACGGTCAGCAAAATCAGGGACCGTCGCTCCAGGGTCCCCAGGCGAGCAAGCCTATGCGGGGAATCCCCGCGGTCATACCGACCGCCCAAGCGAAAATGGATCCGCAGATGCAGCAACAGCAGCAACAGCAACAGCAGCAGCAACAGCCGAGCGCCGGTCCTAATCTTATGCAAAAATTCACTGAAATGGCGGGCGCGAGCGCGGGTGGCGACATACTGTCGAAAGGAAAAGAATTGATTTTCATGAAATTTGGACTCGGCAAGTGAGCCCGGGAGCTCGCGAATGGCGGGTAAGAATTTTACGTTATTGTGAAGGAAACGAAGAAAAAAGAAATTCATTATTTTGTCGCGTTGATTACTCCGCGTGCCAGCCTTTCCTCCCTTTCGTATATCAGAAAAAAGCCCCACCCTGCCCCGCGTTCCCCATACGAATTCACGGATGGGCCGATATTCCTGGGACGCGCGTTTATATATACCCAATGTATTTCCGCTTGGGAAAGCCGAGGAATAATAGGGGGATACATGTTTCACGATTATTCTTCTCAAATTATCGATTACGATAAGAGAAAAAAAATGTATTAAAAAAAGACACATACAACCACGTTAATTAAAGAGAAAACGAAGTTGCTAATAAATGCTGTTGCTGGGCGCGCGCCACAAAGCTGTTTTCGCTGCTGACGATAAACGATCGAGATGATTATGAATTATATTTAACGCGGATGCCTGGTGGATTATAAGATTGTAATGAGATCTCGTGTAACATATATACATAACGTAATACTATATATAATTTATTCGAGATTCGTATGTCTTTCGTCCATTCGATTCCAACGAGAGAGCGAGAGAGGGAGAGAGAGAGATATAGATAGACAGAGAGGGAGACTTTAAAAAACGGGGAGAAAGAAAGAGCCACAATGCGTCCCGAACGAGAATACGATGCGATCCCCGCCGACCATCCACGTCGAACGATGACTCAACGATGAAAAAAAAATATATATAATAAAAAAAAAATAACCAAGTTAAATCACGTAGTAGATATACATTGCGTCGCGGGGAATCCGAGCGAGGAGAGCGCGGTGAGATCAAAATGAAAATTACTCTACGACCGATTCGAGCGATGAAACTTCGAGAGTTTAATTCCGAGCGATTTTATCGAACTACGCGAACGCCGATAAATAGATTATTATAGAATAATGCACGAGTCCTTTCTCTTACTAATCCACTATCGCTTCAATTAATTCGACTTCTTCTCGGCTATCTATCCACGAGTACAAAGTCTATTATACTACCTGAGAAAAATTGTATCTTCAAATTGCCAAAAAAAAAAAAAAAAAATACTTACGGACTCCCCTAGGCGCGTCTATCGGCTCGTTTGGTTCGATTCGAATCGCTCTCGGATTTCTCGCGTTCCTCGTAGCGGAGGCGGATCGTAACTGAGACAGGACTGAATTGTATTTTGCCGGATGATTTTCATTGTTTTTTTTATTATTGATCAGACGAAGAGCCACCACCTGTGTAGTGTTTATCGAGTAGAGAAAAAAATCGATGGGATATCTACGAGAGATCAATGCGCGAGATGTATATATATATACATATATACATATATGTATATATATGACGAAACAGTATATAGTTGCGGGAGAGGAAGTGAGAAAGTGTTAGAGAGATCGGTGAGATAGGCTTTAAAAATCGTTATGGCTAAAAAAAAGAAATAATAAACGAATGTACGGTAAGCGGGCGTGCCTTGAGATGCCTCAAACCCCTGACACAAACAATAATCATATCCGTAAACAATAAAGTTGTAATCAATAATTTATCGGGTGATTCCCTCTACGCTAAGAAGAATTATTAATAACGGGTGGTGGCGGACTGATTGAATGAAGGATTAAGAATGATGAGAGAAAATAATTAACAAATGTAGAAAGGGCGCGAGGAATGCTATTATAATTATAATTTGTATTAATAATTATAGTTATAATATTATAATAATTATAATACAATTATAATTATAATTATACTATATAATTATTATTATTTGTCTCACCGCAGTAGTCTCTCCGTTATCGGGACCCCGCGAGCTCCGAACCAAAGTTTTCCCGACTTAGCCCAATGAATATCGGAAAAACAGACGATGCGGACACGAATAACCGAAATTATGAAGGGGCTTCGAATTGACTCTGATTTCGTCGAGGAAAAATAAAAAGATAAACGCAAATCACTTCTTCTATCGATACGTATTATTACCGGAGACAATGATTCGGGAGAGAGCGTGTTAGCCGTGTCGCGTTACGCGAATATCGGCAGTCAATATCGCGCAACGTCAATACACCGAAGATAAAAAAAACTAATAAACCTAAAAAGTGAAGAGACGAGGGGGGTCTTGAAGTAATGTGTTAAGAAAAAAAAACGGGATTCTTCTAACGTCAAATTATGAATTTCGATTAATTAACATTTAATTCATCAACCGCAATGCACAATAGCTGCGCAGAAAATGGGCGCATCAGTGCGAGTTTGAGAGATCGATATGGTAGAAAGGAGCTGACGGGGAGGGTACAGCGAAGAAGTTGTGACGAGAGAAGATGAATAAAAGTAATGAATGATACGAAGACGATCGTCGGGGGATAAAATTTGATGCTGGGGGGTCACACTGTGCGTATGAATAAAAAAAAGGAAACATTAAATATGATGATGACGTATACATATATACATAATATACATATACATATTATATTTAACTATTGCAAATTGTTGTTACATCGCTACTTGTATCGTATTTTGTACAAAGTATCCGACCTTTATTTTTCTTTCGCCAGAGAATCAGAGTATATGATAAGGAAGCAAAAAAAAAAGAAAAAAAAAATGAATTGATATCGACGGGACGGTGTATAATCGAATAGTAAAAAAAAAAATCTTTTTCTCCCCACTAAATGCACCGTAACGCCGATCTCGAATCAGTGATGGAAAGGAAATTAAAAGATTAAAAGAAGAAAAAAAAGCTACAATTCGTTCGCTCGTGCGAATTAAAAAACGATGATATACCTTGAATATATCTAGAGGATTATTGTGAACAATGATGCGCGGCTATGTCGATATGTCTCAAAAAAAAAAAAAAAAAATACGTTTCGATCATTGATCTCGTTTTATTGACTCAACGCCAGTTGTATACGTGCCATTCGATTATAGGGAGAATAAAAAACAGTTAAATAAAATATGAGCAGGGGGAAAAAAGAAATAAAAAAGAGATGAGAATTTGTGTGATTCGGAGTAAGAGATGTATGTTGTAAGAAGGACGTTCCGCTACTGCTGTGGGGAAATCGCATCGGGGGTCTTCTTCGGCGGAATATAATGGCCATTGGTGGGAGCCCTGTGTGCGCTCTCGAGACACCGTGAATAGGAATGCCCAAGAGACTGAACGTATCTCTCAAACGAGCGTTAAAAGTGGATTACCCACACGTCGGTATAGTATGACAAAATACACATATTATACATGATTAAAAATACCCAAGATACACAGACGGCGACCACCGATCAACTCTACAATATGTATAAAAAAAACAATACTTTATCATAATAATGCTTTGAAGCGATGCGAATAAGAGGGTGGCTGGGGAAAGGGAAGCAAAGCAAAGCAAAAAAAAACCATTGGAAATAACAAGATGAAACAATAAACAAGATAATATATAACGGCGTTGGCATACTTAGAAATTTAATATTTTCAATGTTACATAAACGAAGTTTTATTATTTTTTATCGAAGTTTAATTCAACGGTAAACGACGACTGCGATTGTTTATTATCATTAAATTAATTCATTAATTGTATATCTCGTTGGGGATTGTAAGATCTCACTGTATAGTAATATTATACTATATGGCCCACCTTATGTTACGTGGAATATAAAAAAAATTTGACATTCAACTATCAAGAGAGTCAGCCTTGGCTACATATCATACGGATTTAACGTGTCTAGTTTATTGTCGATAGAAGTTTTTTCGGCGAGTTGTTCGTACGGTGATGGGAAGATATTGGAGTAATGAGAGAGATTAATTAAAGTAAAAAAAAAAAAACGCTGAACCGCGTGCACAGGCTCGATCGACCGAACTGAACAGCGGTAACTTTACGGCTTGGGATCATTTGTTGAACGAGGAAGCAAAAAATTATTGATATTCGTGATGAAGGAACCTTATAGAAAAAAAAAAAAAAAAAAAAATTAAATTCAAAAGTTTAATGAAGAAACAATAAATCAAAGGCGATAAAGCGCTTCGACGGGATACACAGTATAGTATTCTCGGGTCCACTTTTATCCCAAAAAAAGGATTGTAATAATCGTAAAAAAAAATACTAGACAAGTTATGTAAAAAGAAGGAAAAAATTATACACGCATACACATCGAGATCGAAGCGACTCGTAAAAAAAAAATGAAAAATTGACTAAACAGAGGATAACTTTCCTGCAATTCTGTACAGAACTTCGAGGTAGCGAGACCTCGACTACGTGTGTCTTCTCTCGATAGATCAGTTTCTTCGATCCACCCCCACCCCCCGCCCCCCGACCCGTCTCGACACCCTTAACGTTCTCGTTCTTTTTTTAGTGCTATATACCGATTCAGTAGACGGAATCGAATAACAAAAAAACAAAAATCTCGTGCGCCAATTTATCGGAATACAAAATCGGTTGAAATCGAGCGTACTCGGAATTCGGTAATGATATAACGATCTTGTATAAATTCAGTTTTTCTCGTCCAACTTGCGTGTAAAAATTAATGAAACGAGCAAAACAAAAAAAATGACAAGATTAAAAAAAAAATCACCTTAGACAATAATTATGGAATACAATCAAGCTGCGAGGGGGTGACAGTGAGAATTTCTCGTTGTTTTATCTTGTGTCGTTTTTCACGATCGTTATTAATTAAAACAAAATGATGAAAAAAAGGAAGAAAAAAAAAAACAATGATCATGAAATTAGAAGAGAGCGATTTTGAGATAGAGATATGTTCGCCAAACTGTACTATAGTTACTACGTTTATTTCGGTAACTTCAGGGGGTACGAATTTCGAAAATGCTTATTAATCTTGACCGAAGGAGGGAGAAAAAAAATCACACACACACCCTGCACGTCTCGCGTTACTATCGTCGTCATTATTATTGTTGTTGATGTTGTTGTTGTTGTTACGCGTACTACGTACCTCTCACAGATAAAATGAATAATAAAAAAAAAATACAAAAGAAAAATATCTCTGTTGCGAAACGGGCGAAAAAAAAGATAAATGAATTGAAAACCGAAAGAGTAAGATAACGATAGATAAACGAGGCGTGCCCAAGAGCTTCAGTTTAGGGCGAAGAAACTCGCGACGCGGTTCAATTCTTCGAAAAAAAAATTCTTGTATAAATGTCAAAAGATCACTTCGGCTTTTGTAAAAAAAAAAAAATATAATATATATATCGGTGTCGGATCGGTGTTAAAGGACGTTCAAATTTGGATTATAGAACATGCGTAAAAAAAAAACTTCTCCTTCGATTATTGATTCGCGATATATTTTTTTTGTCCATATAGACGAAATCCCGTAACGATCGCGCGCGAGACTAAATCATTCGCTTTCATTATTAATCTATAAAAAAATAAGAAAAAAAACACGTGCGAACGAATTAAATGAAATTTATTAAACCACGAATGTATACCCTTGTGTAAAACGAGAACGTAGTGTCTAAGGGTTTCTATATCTCGTATACCGGATAGGCGAACGAAGTGTGAAAACACGGACGCGAGACACGTCGATACATATAGAAAAAAAAGTGACGTTAAGAGACGACACACAATTAAAAGCGAGAAAGTATCATACGCGGCCGGTTCGAACGTTAGAGTTTTATATCAAATAGACACGCAAGATTAAAAAAAACGACAAACCTATAACTAATGTGAGACTCTGAGCGAGAAAATGAATAACGATATAATAAACGATGAGGAATTTTAGTGAGACGACGATGAAGCTGCGAGTGATATAGACGATTAAAAAAAACAACAACAAAAAAAAAAGATTAAACGGAAAAAAAAATATTGCTTAGTTGCAGTAAAGGAATACCCCAAAAGATTTCCCAACTTTTCTCTGAACGGTGTTAGTTAGTTCCGCCACGAAAAAAAAATAACAAAAAACCAAAAAAAAAAAATTAAAAACGAATAAACTGTCATTTTTTCTCTCGTATTGACACTAAAACTTATGAAATGGGCAAAAGAAAAAAAAATTAATTAAAATACAAAAAAAAACGGACGTAGCGCAATCGAATATGTATACATCAATTATAAATATAATACACCATTACGTATATACATCTTTTAATACATGTATATCGCGTCGATTTAAGCATGCCAAATGATTAATGAGAAAAAGAAGAACCGAATACAAAAATAAAAAAAGCAATGGAATACAAAAAACATATAGGATACTAAATGAAGAAAAATTAAATGAGGAAAACGAATAAGAATGCAAAAAAAAAAAAGAAACACAAAAAATCGCCACGCTGAAGTTTCTCATTGAGCAAACCTTGCGCTTTGTTTTTTCTATGAATCGCTCGTGACGAACGTTGAACCAAAAAAAAAAAAAAGAAACGCGATAAACGATGATTCCTTGTTATCCCAAAAAAAAAGAAAAAAATTAATAAAACGAGCGATAATACGACGACGGCATTATTGGAAGAGCGAGAGGACGAGAGAGCGAGAGAAAGATGATGCGAGAGCGAAAGAGAGGAGAGCAAAAAAAAACAGCAGAGAGGAGAGCAAAAAAAACAACAGTCGTGAACAACAAAAATACAATGTTATTATAAACGATTAATTAATAAAAAAACGAATCTTGTTTCTTGTTACTTATGGTACACCTCGTACGTTACTGGACAGAGTAGGCGAATTAACGAGCAAGAAAAGAAAACACAACTGCAGTTACTCGCCGTTTTTTCGAGCGTTATACATATTTATTATAAGTCTGACAATTCTTATTTTTTTTTTTTAATTCACGACCGATTACATTTCTTTTTCATTCTACGAGGGAACGAGGTTGGATATGACGAAAGTTTTTCAATGGCTCTAAGGATCCTCCTCCCAAATGGTCTCAGTCAGGATCGCTATGTTGTCGAGGCCTCTCATCGGCGCGTACTCCAGAGTCCACATCAGGTTGGTGAACACCACTGCAACATTGCAAAACAAAATTAAAAATTAATAAAAAATGTTTTAAATTCTAAAAATTATTTTGTTTAAATTTGAAAATTCTAGGTGTAGTAAATTCAAAAAATAAAATAAACTCACGCATTTCGCCCTGGTGCAGGTCGGCTATGAGCTCGGGACACGAGCTATTGCAAGGATTGATAGGGGTGAGTCTCAGCTGGGTCGCGCCTCTGAGCTGGGCGAGCGCTATGAGGCCCGAGTCGAGTTCGACTTTTTTGTAGCTCGGACTGTTGTAATCCGAAGACATGAGGACCCAGTTGAAGTGAGCGGGTGAAACGGTGCTCGACAGGAAATACGGTCTCTGATAGTACTTCCTCAGTACCTTCACCGCGTTTATGTCGCAGTTTTGCCAGTGGACGAACCACTTGGCCACCTCGGGCGAATGAACTCTGCGCAGAAAGGCCGCAAGATCCGAGGAGCCAGTTCGAAGATTGGAGGTCAGGGCACAAGGAACCGTTTCCATCAGTCGCTCATTCTCGAGATAGAGCTGTGAAATAAAAAAAAGTAAAACATTGGGTCGTCGAAAAAAAAGAATGATAAAAAAAAGGTAACAAATATCCCTTGCATTTTTATCGACCTGAAAATCAAAAGGTTGATTGGTGCATCAAACCAACTCTGATTCCAACCTTCGAGAGGTTGATTTTTCGGGGGCATTCAAAAACGAACCGTAATAGCAGTTGTTATATCCTAGGTAGCACAAAAAATTAGTTTTCCCACCAAAAAGTCATCCATCCAAAAAATTAACTTTCGGATAGATCATTGTTACCATCCGAATGGAGATTTGTAACTCATTTAGATAACTTTTTCATACCCGATATCTTTTTGCTACCTACCAGGTAGCACAAAAAAAATGAGTCATCAAAAAGTGATCTCATAGGGTTCATCATGTCCTTCTGGACGGTATTCGGAAATTGCTACCCATCCAAAAAGTTAACTTTTGGGCGTAGAATAGCTCATAGTCAGATGTTGAGAGGGCTTTTTGTTACCTGCAGATCCCATGGGATGTATCGGACAGGAGGTTGGTTTACGGTTTGATTTTCCTAAAACGACCTGATTTCAAACTCTGGGCCACGAGCCATCGGTGTCCAGAACGCGAAGCGTGCGTAAAAAAATGTCACGCCTAGTGAAATAATAGTAATAATAATAGTAATAATAGTACATTACTCTACGAGTTAGAAAAAGTGTTTCGCACGAGGGATGTCCGAAATTTTTCATCACAAGGTGCGAAAATGGCGGTTTTACGCACGCGAAGCGGGCGGAAAAGTGGCCATTTCCACACCGAGTGATGAAAAATTTTGTAAGATACTCGTGCGAAAAACTTTTTCCTAACTCGTGTGAACAAGTTTTATCGCGCTAGTATCGTAATGTAATATATTCTATCTGACACATATAACGGTTGTTATTATGGTTGGTTTTGAAATATCAACCGAAAATGAACCTCCAGAAGGTTGGAATCAGAGTCGATTTGGCACTCCAATTGGCAGGTTGAGTTGAAGTAAATTGCTCCGTAGCAACTTTAGTAACCGTAGTTTTTTTTTTTTTAACAATATTACCATAGAATAATTGAAAAAATTACGGTACTTCCATGGTACTTTTTACTCCGTAGAAACAACCGTATTTCAACATATGGGCAACAAATTATTTTTTCGGTTGCTCAAACAAAAAAATGATCGCAAACATAGACGACTTGAGCTCTCGCACGCGCATGCGCGATGTTGAAATATGGACATTTGTGCGGTTGTTTTAATGGTATAAAAAGTGACGCGAAATTACCGTAATTTTTTCGGTTACTTTTACGGTTGCCGAAGCCGATAGGGTTAGAAAATAACCCAAATCCAATCCAAAGATTTACAGTTGGTTGGTCTGCTAGGATATAGTCACGACCGGAAGTAGTCAGACGGCACTCACGTGAGTGATATTGTCGAACCAGAAGTAATCGGTGTTCATAACACCCCAGGAGTCCATGGCGTCGGTAATGATGGCCGGTGCATCGCGACTGAGATAATTGTCGACGAGATTTCGATACCGGACGTCGGACAAACGATCTATGGTCTCCAGAGCCTCGCAGGTCTGAAATAAATTTGTATTGTACTTAAAATGCGAAAAAATTGGAGCCATTTTTTTCCCACCCAGAATAATAAAATAAATACCAAATAATAAATAAATAACAATAATAATAAAATTTAAATATTAAATATTATTAGTATTAATATTTTTATAATTAAATTTCATAATTAATTTAATAGTTAAATTTATTACCACACAGTCCTCCTCGGTTATCGGATAGTCGTTGTAGAACGGATTGTTGATCATGCAATTGTCGTGATAGAAGTGCTGCCAGTTCCAGAAGGGGAGCATTTTAATGGCGAGCAGCCGACTTATAGCCGAAAAGTGGGTACCGACGAAATCGAGCTGAGCGGCCGCACAGGCGACAGTGCCAATCACGATCAGGATCAGCGTCGCACGAAGAACGAGCTGAAGCCAGGATCGTCGCATGGCAGCGACGAGCGGCTGACAAATTATGTCCATCTCCTCCTCGGTGAAGCCGGCTTGCTGGCAATACCTATTTTTTGTTTTATGATTAAAACATTTTTAAAAATAAGGAAGTCTTATGCAAATTACTTTGCACCAGTTTTTCATATTTATGAAAACGAGCGATAATTTAAATATGCTTTTTAATTATTATGTAAAAGAAAAATTGTAAATTTAATGTGCCAGAATGGAAGTTTTTATGCAAAAACTGTTACATTAAATTTAATGTACAATTGTGATGAAAAGTTAATATACTTTTTCATTTTAATTAAAGTAAATTATAAAAATTAAAGTACCTTTATAGTAAAATGAAAGACAATCATTAAAAAATACAGTATTTCCAATGTTTTTAATACACTAAACATTAATTTTTCGTCACAATTGTACATGAAATTTAACGTGCCAGTTTTTGCATAAAAACTTCCAGTCCGATACATTAAATTTCATACGTATTTTTTTTAGACTATTTTGAGATTAAAAAAAAATATAAATTATTTTGTACTCACTTGTAAAACGAATTGAGCTCATCGTCGATGAGTCTGAGTTTCTCGGAGTGGCTCATCTCGTGGGGTTCCTTGGTGTATGGTTTGCGAGGTGGTTTTACACACTTGTTACCCGACATGCTTCACCCGGCTCAAGATTTTCAACTAAAGCTTGGTCTCTGTGTCAGCGAATTGGTGTCACGTTCCGATTTGGAACAGAGGTCGGAATACAGCTAGAGAACGAGGAGAACTTCCTGTGTACAAATGCACCAGCGCCCGGTTCTCCTTATGCACCGAGAGGGAATGTTCTCTCTCCGGGTTTATCGACGCGATGTCGAGGAGAGACATGCGCACACGCGCCGGCGCATTGCGCAAGTACTCGAGGGGTGCGAAAATGTGATAAGGGCTTATATTGATTTATCACACTGTGTCTCACGCGTGAATGAACTATCCTGATTTATTTTCAGCTATATATAGACTGTATATACCTATATATAAAGGCCACAAAAATATATCCCGAGTGAAATGGGACGAAGAATAATGCGCGTAGAGAACGGGGAGCCAGATTACGGTGCACTTGCGTGTAACAATGCGAGGGAGGAAGTTGTAAGTCGATCGTGCAAAGTTTTATGTAAGATTTGTTATGCTAATTTTTTTAATAAATATTGGGAGTTATCGGGCTTTTCTAATGGAAGCCTCCGAAACTCTAATCTGCAATGTTTTTTCTTAGGTCGAGCGTTCCACTCCTGTTTGAGGAGTTTGGAGCGCCTAGCACTAGTCACCCACATAGCGCGGAAATATTTTTGAAGGGTTACAAAAATATTTTATCAATATTAAAAATATGTTACCGATAATAAAAAATATTTGTGAAATGTTTTAACACCATCGCGAAATTTTTTTTTTTCCGCAAGTAAATCTTACATTGAAATATTGTTAAAACATTTTCAGCTGTTTGTTTATGAAGGAATTTCGTCGGTGGATAAACAAAAGGCTGCAATTTTTTAATGAAAAATACCATTGAATATCTGCACGGTGAATGAGCCAAATTACATCAAAATCGAGCAAAAACGATGAATTATCATTTGAAAAAATTGAACAAATTTTTCGAAGAAAACTTTTCGAAAATTAGCGCAAACCCCTCAACATTTTCCCAAAACCATTGGAATTAATGTTTCTATGTTAAGGACATCTGCTGTAATACAAATATATAACCGTACACTATAATCAATAGATGTGTAAAAGTTTGTACAAACGACTTAAAAAATGTAGCCGTTCTTTGACTAGTTTAAAGCGCTCCAACCTCCTCAAACTCTAAAAAAAAATCGTATGAAATTTAATGTACCGGACTGGAAGTTTTTATGCAAAAACTGGTATATTAAATCGCATGTACAATTGAGATGAAAAATACGCGCAGTGTATTAAAAATATTGGGAATACTCCATTTTTAATAATTAACTTTAATTGTACTATGAAAGTAATTTAATTCCAAATCTTTACTTCAATGTCAATGTAAAAGTATATTAATTTTCCATCGCAAATTGTATACCTTAAATTTACTGTACCAGTTTTTGTATAAAAACTTCCAGTCCGGTACATTAAATTCACTATTTTTTCATTTACAACATTTTCATTTACCGATATCGTTTTAGTGTCAAATGATATCTGGTAGTGAATTGTGCATAATCGCTTTATTTCGACAATGTTGAGCCGGCCGGGGATGCGCGGCCATTGTATCAGTTGCGGTGATCACGTGGGCCGGAAAGCGCGCGCGGTTTAGTCGGCGCTCGGCCGCCGCACACGATGGTCCGACGCGTGGCTGTTCCGCTTTTGTCTGCGCACACGCTCTTACTACTCGCCTGTGTTGAATCCAACAGAGGCAGATCGTCAATTATGATTGCGTTCAAGCTCGACAGTTTATTAGTCCACCACAGTTGAATTATATCAAACGCATGCAAAACATGCGTGCACCGTACGATAAATGTTACGATAAAACTATTTTTTTTAGACCAATTACACTGACGCTATGTTATCGTGAGATTCGAAAAGTTCTTCTTCCTTGTAGATAGTCTTTCAGAGGCCAAGTACCAAGTTCGAAAAGTTCATAGTCTAGTTCTCAATCTCCCACGTGCAGCAAGTGAGAGTGAGAACGAAACGCACACAAGACTATCGGCCCAACACTACGAAACGTTTTCCACAATGGTGGGGGATGCGATTGTAAGTAACACCAATGAAGAGTGATCGCAGGCGATAACAAGTTTAAATTTCTCACGAGTAGTGTTACTCCTATCAATCTTCCCGCCCATTTATTCATTTTTTGTTTTCTTTAATAACTCTACCTCTGAACAATTTATTTCTAAAGCTCGCGGAAACGTCGATATATCCTCGCTGCAAGTGGATTTTCAGCTTCGCAACGCTAAAGACCAAGAAACGATGAATGCGGCGAGGTTAATCGGTGAGTCTCGTTCGTGTATGCAAAAATAATGCAGGAAACAAAAATGCCACTCAGTTCAGTGGCGAACGAATTCGTGTATTTTTTGCAGTTTGTTTATCTTTTGCTAAGCTCAAAAAAAGAAAAGAAAACAAAGAACTCACCAGCTATGTTCTTGAATGCAGTTCTGTTCCCTGATAGACAAAGCAGCACGAAATGCAGCACATGACACAATAATTACGGCACGTGCTGCACATGCCAATTATTGTGTCATGTGCTGCGTTTCGTGCCGTTCGTCTATCAGGGTTCTGTTCTGCTAAATCCAGAAATATTCTAATATTCATAATAACACATGTATACGCAGCTGAAACAGGTCTTCTTATATTCCAAATTGCTCTCAATTCAGGCTTTAGTTTTTACACGAATTCACTCCGACAAGCGTTCATGTATTCTCCAAATGCACAAAATGTATCCCATGGAAAGAATCCCATGTACCGTTGGCAATTTTAGAAAACCCACTAGTAGTGGGCAAACTCACAAATAAAAGAATGCATAGCTGAGCACACCTGCATTTAAGAATGAACGTTTTAGTTTTTATACAAATCCACTCTGATAAACTTTCTGATTATAATTGGATGTATCATTAGCAATTTAAAAAATCCGGTAGCAGTGGACAGTCACAGGTAAAAGAAACCACGCAGATCTGCATTCAAGAACACATCGACCAAGGTCGAGCAATGTGCAAAAAAATTAAACCGTTAAACGACTAAAAAATGCACTTAACACAATGACAAATCATTTATCGTAATCATATTTTTTTTCTCTCTTCCAAGGCTTCAGCAGAGCGTCATGGAAGCTTTCCACCAACGGACTCTCGAACGGAAGGTGCATAGCGTCGCTCTCCTCGCTCCCCGAGACGCACCAGATGCTGCGGCATACTTGCAGAGACTTTGCCGAAGGTGAACTCAAGCCCATAGCAGCGAAGATTGACAAGGAGCATTTTTTTCCTGCGGAGCAGATTAAAAAAATGGGCGAACTTGGACTGATGGCGATAGCCATTCCGGAATCGCAGGGAGGCACCGGCCTGGACTATTTGGCTTACTCGATCGCCCTGGAGGAGATATCAAGGTGCTGCGCGTCCGCTGGAGTTATAATGAGCGTCAATAATTCTCTGTATCTCGGGCCTATAGAGAAATTCGGAATTGATGCCCAGAAGGAAAAGTACATAAGGCCGTTCGTGAGCGGAGACAAAATTGGCTGCTTCGCTCTCAGCGAGCCGGGGAACGGCTCCGACGCCGGTGCGGCGTCGACCATGGCGAAGGACGAGGGAAACGGCTACAGGATAAACGGCACGAAATCATGGATCACCAACGGACACGAGGCTCGGGGTATCGTCCTGCTAGCGACTACCGACAAGTCCATGAAACACAAAGGCATAAGCGCGTTTATCGTCGACTCGCCTACGCCCGGGCTCTCGCTCGGAAAGAAGGAGGACAAACTCGGCATCAGAGGGAGCAGCACTTGCTCGCTGATATTCGAGGACTGCCTCGTGCCAAAGGAGAATCTCCTGGGGAAGCCCGGAATGGGATTCAAGATCGCGATGATGACGCTGGGTACGGTAGACCGAGAATATTTTATTTTTGACCAAATGTCTTATTTTTTCGATGCGTTCGTCGCTACGAATTGGCGTTTAAATTTAACAAGCTTCGAGTAAAAAATGTCGGTATCGATAGTGACAATGATTGGGTTTAAGGATAATTTTTTTTTTCTTTATTTTCGTTCCAGATAGCGGAAGAATAGGGATCGCCGCTCAGGCGCTGGGAATCGCGCAGGCTTCGTTGGACTGCGCGGTGGAATACGCGGGCAAGCGAATGGCGTTCGGGAACCCGATTATAAGATTGCAAGCGATACAGCAAAAAATCGCCGACATGGCGATGAGGCTCGAGAGTGCGAGGCTTCTTACTTGGAGAGCCGCGAGTCTGAAGGACAACGGCGAATCGTACACGAAGGTATCGATGGAGGTCGAACGAGAAGATTGAACTACGATCGACAGAGCTAAATTACGGTGATTGCAGGAAGCGGCGATGGCCAAACTCGCGGCATCGGAAACGGCGACTTTCTGCTCGCACCAGTGCATTCAGATACTTGGCGGCATGGGATACGTGTCCGATATGCCGGCCGAACGGCACTACAGGGACGCGAGGATAACCGAAATTTACGAGGGCACGTCCGAGATCCAGAGACTCGTTATCGCCGGTAGTCTGATCAAAGAATACGGATTGAAATGATCATTGAATTTACTGAGTAGGTACGGACACGCAAACATTTTATTTTTATAATTTTTTTAATGAATAATAATAATAGTGAATAGTAATTTGCAATACTAGTGCGGTAAAGCGAACTTTATACGCACCCTGTAATGAAGTAGGGTGAGTGCGACTCACTTGTCAGTTCGTCTATAATATTCGCTACACCGCAGTGTCGCATATTTTTTATAACGAACGCAGGAGAAGTGCTACTCTGTGCCTGCTGTGTGCGTGCGTAACAGTAATTTATGATACTCGTGCGATAAAACTTGAAAAACTTTTATCACGCTACTATCGGACCGAATTTTACTTAACGATGCGTGAAAATGGGGCTTTTACGCGGAGCATGCGTAAATCTGCAATTTTCGCACCGCGTGAAGTAAAGTACTTTATGCACGCTGAAGCGTGCGTGAAGTAAGATCAGACCGATGTGCGCATGCGCCGGGTATTAAAGTACACTTCGCTCTCGGCAGCACTTTTCATGCATGAGTTACAGAAAGGTTTTAAATTTCACTCGGTTTTAATTTTCACCCCTTGTGAAATAAAATTTGGTTCGATACTCGTGCGAAAATCGTTTTCTGAACTCGTGTGATTGCAACACTCGTCTTCGGCTCGTGTTGCAAACTCACACTCGTTTGAAAAAATTTGTTCCCACTCGTATCGAAATGTACTATTTTCATCCATGGTAACACGTCTCGACGATATGGCGATTTCGGCGCGCACGCGCGTCGAAATCGCAGGTGTACGGAGGTCTTCGTTCGGCAAAAATGAAGAAGAATTGAGAGTAGAAAATATGAATACGAATGACATTTTTTTAGGACTCGAAGAATCGCGTCATAACGGTCAACATTTTTCTACTGATCGAATTTATTTACTGACCAGTGGATTGTTTCTGCTCATTGGGTAAGGAGGAAGAAACTATATTTTTTCTACGAAAAATTATACTTGTGATGATAGAAATTGAAGCGGATGGCGACGATGATGGTTTTCTCCGTCTCGTCGAGGTGTCAATAAAGCTTCATCGTTTGCTATATCTTCCGATTTTATTAGCCTTATTATGACCACGTGACTGCTTGACATTATGTATATCCTATAATTTCTTCTTCTTCATCGTACGCATACGTTGGGTAAATCATCGTTGGCCCTTTGGCAGCGTGTCGCGGGGAGCGGTAAACTCGGCACCGTCTGTTTTTTTTTATAGTCAGGAACAAACTAATAGCTATCTATCGAGTAAATAACTATCAGGACACAAGTAAATTTATGTATAATATATATCGCGCGCACAGTGAAATTCAATTTCAAAGAAACGACCGCACAAATTTATGTGAGTCTTTTTCATTCATATTTTTTTTTCCATTTATTACAGCTTCGTGACGATTGGAGCTTTCGAAGCGTATATATAATTCGTCGTTTTCAGCCGTCGACGAAACGAAAATTGACGACTTTCCGAACACGCTATAAAGCCTTGGATCTCTTTTTTTTATTTCCATTCACCGACTAACAATTAATAATATCGCTAGGCAAATTATAAGTGTACGCAAATAATTATTTTATTCCTGTTTATCTTTCCTATTGTTCGTTGATCGGTAAGCAAGGATCGAACAATCTTAGATTGCGGGAAACGAATATTTAAATGGCGTTAATGCGGTCCATCTAAATTGTCGAATCTACCGACAGCACGGACAGTCAGAGAGAGATAATAGATTGAGAGAGGTACTTGTAGTACGTTTCATTTGTGCAAACGACAATTATACCAGACCCGATCCGTGTATGTAATTTTTTCATTTTTTTCCACGGTGTGTGTGCACGTACTTAATATTTTTTTTCGTTCAAGTAACACCTTGATCTTAAATACATTTAAACTCTTTTATGTTTATATTTTACGATAGTCCCGTTCGATACTACTATAGTATATCTGTGTTTGTATGCTGTTATGTTTTCTTGTTCTTTTTCTAATTTTAATTTTCAATTATTTTATCTTTATTATTAATACCTTATCTCTCGTTTCAATGGTTTCGGGCGGAGGAGGGGTGCGGGGTTCGCTTAATAATTAACAACAACAGTAATAGTAATAAGTCCCTTGAGATCGCTTCGGTGAATCGTACCAAGTACTCTCCCATTATCGGAATGCAAGCGAAGCAAATTAGCACGCGTCATTTCCACCTTTGAATTTCATTGTATGCATTTTTTTTTCTTCATCATTTATATACAACTACGCGTCCCTCACGGCCATTTCGCCCACTCTTCACTTTACTCTTTGTAAATTGTAATAGCCTAACTGTTATTCTTTTTTTTCACTTTCGTTCTCGCTCTCTACACAACACGCGATTTGCTCGCGATCACGCAAATTTTTTTTTTTTTACTTTACATATAGAACGTTTACTTAACTCTTCTCTTGCTCAATTTGTCGGCTCAAACGACCGGTAATGTCGGAATTATTAATACAGCGGCGTATTTGTTTTTTTTTTTTATTTTTTTTTATTCTATAACTTAGTTAATCCCCGCGACAGTCTCTCGACAAAAGAGTGTCGCTCGTTGTCGAGGATTTCCAATCCCAGAGGAGAAAAATACCTATTGTCACGAGTAGCCGGTACTCGGATTTTGACAGTATATAATACACGAGATACTTGATTGCCCGAGAATTCGGAATCGTCGTTCGTCGATCGTGATCTCTCGAACGAACTTCAATTAATTAACGCACGCTCCACTTCGTGGCCAAGTGTTTTTATTAGCTTCTTTTTCTCTTATTATTTTTTTTACTTTCAATATCTTGAATACGCGAGTATCGCCCCGGATACCCGTCGCGATAATAATAATCACGCAACGTTTATTATTCAGTAATGACTCGTGCCTATTGCTCTGAAAATCGTTTAATTATCCCCCTTTTTATTCGCAAAAAGTATCACGGATAATGAATAACGTTTTTTTTTTTTGCCGATGTTGCCCGCTACGCACATGCGCAATTAGTATGCGTTTTGCAGAGGGAAAAAACAAAAAAAAACAGGACGAAACGAATACCGAAGTTGTACGAGTTATATCTCGGAGACACATTTTACAATCCTTTCGCGCGTCAACACAACGTTCTCCATTCGAAAAAAAATTTTCAGTGTTATATAATCTTTCATGATTCTTCCGTTACGCTCTAGTCACAGCAAGCATAGAGGTTGTATCATTTTTTTTTCTCTTTGTGATGCCATTTCTCAAATGCCCGTTAACAAAACGTTAATAGCCTATTTTTCCGACCATTATATACCTATGTCAATTAATAATTATGTCATTCATCAATTAGCTAAATCCGATTTCCGTGTGAACCTCTTTTTTTTCTTTATCATTCCCAATGTGTATTCTCATTTTTTATCCTATGTATATATCTCGTTGCCCGGAGTTCAAACACCCTTCGATTCATCTACAATATCACCCAAACTCACGGCGGCATCTTCGACATCGTGTAACCGTCGCAGTTTCATTTTTTTTTTTTTTTATAATACGTATAATTAACGTTACTCTTTGACTGTAGGTACATTTATCTAAAAACGCCTTGTTTGTTTTTTTTTTGCTTTTTTTCTTGTTTTGTAAATGTAAATAAATTAAAATTCGTAAGTAATTATAATAGACACTGAATCTAAGACAGATTGAAGAATTCTGGAAACTGTCCCGATCCCGGCAGGATCGCTTATGGCTGAGCGAGCGTTACTTTGCGTTTTAATTATTTATTACTCTTTTTGTTTTTACGATTTTTTTTCTTCTTTTTTTTCGTTATTTTCTTTCAGGCTTCCTTTTCTCTGTCCTCCGCTGTGTATATGTGTGTGTGTGTCTGTGTGTATATGTCTGTATAGGGAGAATTGGTTTAGACTTATTTAAAGGTAGCTAGAGAAGCCTCAATCGTCGGCACGCATGCCTCGCACTTCGCCCTGGTGTCGTTGCTGGAAGAAAAAAAGAAGAAAAATCATTGATAAATCACAGGACAACGTGACGAGGGTGAGAAAAATACGAGAAACGATGATGCGATATTTACCCTGTCGAGTTCTTCCTTCGTATTGTCTTCGAGCGCTCTTATGTCCTCCATCGTGAGTCCGTACCAGCGATCTATCCAGCAGAACACCTGCCGGTGGAAGTTGGTGAAGAGACGCCTCTCTGCTTTCTGTATGAAGCTCTCGACCCGCGTCTGCAGCCCGAACCACTTGAACTCGCACGTCACGAGCTTGTAGCAAGTCATAACGGGCTGAACCTTGTTCTTCCAATCCTTGCCGACCAGCGGCCCTCGATCGGTCTTCCGGGACTGAAACTTGGTGGGATCCTCGTCCTCCTTGTAATCCGCGCTCGCTATCGGATCGTTAGCGATGTCTATGTGGACGACCTCGCGTATCTTCAGCTTGTCGGCGGACAGTTCGTGTACGTTTTGCTGATTACCGACGTCGCCGATGTGAAATGACTCGATCATTATTATGAAGTTGTCCTTCATATATCCGGGATTCTGTGGAAAAATTTAAATGAAACAAAACAATTATATATTTTTTTAAACTGCAAAATGAAAAAAAAAAAAAAAAAACAGAGCTGGTCAGTACTTGAAGTAATAGTTTCGTAGGTCAAATGTGTACTTCAAGTACTTTCATATACTTTGCATATATATTACATATATGAAAGTTTTCATAGAAAATTACGAAAATTTCAGTTAGAGATTTTTTTTACAATGAGCACCTTTTTTCAAGCCTAGATAAAGCTTAACTTCGAAAATGTACTTGAGAATCGTTTCAACTACTCGTGATAATGTGTACTTTGTACTTGAAGTATTTATTGATATTTGACCCAGCTCTGAAAAAAAAAACTCTTGTGAATGAAAAAAAGGTAATAGTAGATCGTTACAGTTATGACTGTTTTGCAGTAAGGATAAGCGTTCCATGCTTCCTCGTGGATCTCCAGCGAGTTCTTTGGTAATAGTAGACGTATGAAGGCTGGAACTTTGCTCGCTAAGTGATAGATCTTGTAGGTGTACTGTCCGGAGGAGTATTTCCCTCCGAGCAGAGGGTAATCGGTGAAGGGCTCGTTCTTCAGTACCTCTATACCCTCGCCGCCTCCTGTGTTATTTTTACTAGCCTCCGCGACCGAGTACAGTTGAGCCACTTGGTACTGGAGGAAAAAAATGTTAAAAATTCAGTTTAAAGTTAAAAAAAAAAAAAAAATTCTCCTAGGGAAAATGATCTATTCACTTTGGACTGAAAAAAACTATATAGTGTAGAGTGCATCTGTGGCCTCGAGATCGTCGTTATGATCAGAGGCATTTTTTAAAAACTTAGATTAATGTAAAAAAAAAAAACACTTTCTCCTAGGGAAACCTAACTATTCAATTCATTTTGTAAAATACTATATAGTGTACAATGCGTCCGTAGGCTCGAGATTGCAGCAAATCTCGACAGCAAAGAAACATTATTCCATAGCCTCCTTGATTACAGACTACGAGCCAAACCAGCGTGACTGGAAGGTCTCCTTCAAGTTACAATCGGTGGAATTTTTTTTTTTTTAGATTAATGTAAGATGAAAAAACTTTCTCCAAGGGAAAACTAACTATTGAATATGGACTGGAAAATACTACAGTGTATGAGCCAAACTGGTGCAACTGGAAGGTCTGTCAAGTTACAATCAGAGGAATTTTTCTTTTTCATTCACTTTAATATAAAAAAACAAAAAAAAAACTTTCTCCTGGGGAAAACTAATTATTCAATTGACACTGTAAAATACTGTAGTGTTATCCACAGCATTCCATAGTCTACTTGATTAAAAACTGCTCGCCGAATCAGGGTGACTGGAAGAGTTTGCCTCTGTCAAGTTTCAATCGGAGCACATTTTCTTTTTAATCAGAATAAAAAAAAAATTCCCCGGGAAAGCTAATCATTCAATTAAGACCAAAAGATACTATATAGCGTAGTGTGCATCCGTAGCCTGGAGATCATTATATGACAAAGGTGCATTATTCTGCGGTCTCCTTGATTACAGACTGCGAGTCAGACCAGCATGACCGGAAGGTCTCGCCTCTGTCAAGTTACAATCGCCATGCAATCGAGTGACAAGGGAGAAAACATTAATATCATGCTGTCGCCGTGACAGCCGATTCTTTGCCTCCGTCTGTACATTACACAGCTCTTCGATGTAATTAGAACACGCGATCTTTTCGATTCAAATGAGTTTTTCTGGATATCGCCAAGTCAGCAAAAATTACATGTATAACAAAGATTAAGCAAAAAAAAATTGCAATTGTGTAAAAAAAAAAAAAGAAAAAAAATAAATTCTCTATACGTTGATCGAGATTTGCTGAAAAAACGGGCGTTTCGTCGTACACGAGCCTCCGGGCGTTAATAACACGTTGAACAGATTTTTTGTCGTGACGTACCTCCTCGACCGTGAGAGGCAGGGTGACGCGGCTGCAACAGAAAACATACATCCATGTGACGACGGAGCTTCTCGTTCGATCTTTGAGTTTCGGGGCCGAGAGTCACACACGGAGACAGAAGTGGTGTCCGCGGCCTTGAGGCCAGCTCTCTTCCTCTCTCCCTCGCTCTCGTCCATTGTGCACGACGTATTACTTTCTCGCTCGCTTCGACGAAACCGAAGTTTGCCTCGTTCTCGTTCCCTAATCTCGAGAGAGAGTCGCGAGAGAGAGAACCGCGCGACCGTCGGTCACGTTGGGCGATCGCGCGTAAGGCCGCCAATTTCTTTCTCGCTCGCTGCGAAAAATCGATATGGCCAACCGGGGAATATGCAATTGGCCAGGCCAAAAAGTGTATATAGTTATAAAGATGAAAAAAGAAAAACTCGCTTAGGTAAAAAAAATAAATAAGAAAAGAATGCAAAATATCGCGCAGGATAGTCCGCGATTGATACGAGCCGGGGCAAGGTGCGAGGGGAGCGACCCTTTTCCGTCTCCGATGTCTCTCGAAAATCGAAGGGAGACGATACGTAGGTGTTCTCCCCTTACGCGTAAGTCGCCGTCGCTTCGAATGTACAGTGTCGAAGTAAATCGTGCGAAAGTAAAGCGGGGGCGTGCGGGGATGACGGCCGACGAGGTGGCAGTGAAGGGGAGAAAGAGGGAAGAAAAAAAGAGAGAGAGGAAGAGAAGAAATACCCGCGCGCCCCTCGACGGGCTGACACGCCGCGCGCGCTGCGTTAAAGATTAGCGACGACCATACTACGATAGCCCCGTGAGGCGCGCGGAGCTTCGACGAACATTTTTTTTGTCTCACGACAAAGCGAGCGCCTGCGAACGATCGTTGCGGTCTTTGTGGTTCTTTTTTTTTTGGACGTCGATTTAGGGCACGTTTCCTTTGTACGAGTTGTGGTCGAGAGAAATGCGTGCGATTATGATCGACGAGAGAGAGACAGAAGAGAGCTTCTTCGAGGCCATCGGCACAGTGCACCGCACACTCACTCTCCGTTCGTGTAACTCGCGTCGACGAAACAGAAAAAAAAGGACTGCAAAAAAAAAAAGAAAACTCACAATTCTTTGATCAGCATTTTATTCTTCAGCGGAGCACATGGACCGGTGGCAGTTCTCTCTTACGTTTTTAATCGAGCGAACGTGAGCTTATTGCGACCGCACGCACCGCGCACCAACACCACCCTCGGCCTTCTGGTAAAATAATCCCGAACAGAGACACTTGGCCCTCGCTCGTCCCGCTCGCTTTTATCTCTGCTCTCTCCGGATTTTTTCGAGGACCGCAATCCTACTTAACCGCGACACGACTGCTTCCCCGTACTGCTCGTACCGTGTAACGAGACGACACTGAGAGACGCATATATGCGCTCGAGCAACGTCCCAGACGAGGAAGGAGCGAGACGATACTGCCACGGCTACCGTTCGCCCCACCGACTGCGTGCCCGCCTACTCACACGTGCGCAGAACTCTCGCACTTCCCCCTACCCGCTCCTGACAGCAAAAAAAACACCAGTAACTCTAGTTACGTATGACGTCATTCCAGCGCGCCAGCATCGGAGATGGGCGCCGACTTTGCGACCGGTCATTTTTTATTTTCTGCAACTGACCGTCAATTGACCGGTCCGGAAATGATCGCACCTGTGACAACAGCGACATTAAGGGGAGGCTAAACACGTATGAGTCCGAGAGATAAAGTACAAATTTGAATCAATTTTTCTCTGAAACGATTCTGTAAAATGGAGAACGAATTGCGGGACGCCTGGGTTAATCAAATACGCAGAGACGGCTGCAATTCGTTTTTTATTTTGTAAGATTGCTTTAGAGAAACATGGATTCATAATATTTTGAGGTTATGTTGATATTTAATCCCATCTTAAGGAGGTTGGAGCGCTTATCGCTAGTCAAATGAGTGTTACATTTTTACGTGACGTACAAGAAGCGTGCGTAAAGTAAAATCGGCCCGATGCGCGCATGCGCCGGGTATTTATAGTACACAGGGCTGTAAAGCGCTACTTATGCCACTCTCGGCAGGCACGAAAAGTAGCACTTTTCATGCATGAGTTACATAATAGTCATTTACGATACTAGTGTGATAAAACTTTTTCTGACGAGCTTGAGTTCGTAGCAAGAGCGAAAGAGTGAGTGCTGCAATCACACGAGTTCAGAAAAAGTTTATCGGACGCGTATCGTACCAAATTTTACTTCACAAGGTGTGAAGATGAGGGATTTGCGCACGTGAGGCGTGCGTAAAACAGCCATTTTCGCATCGAGTGTAATAAAAAAAAATGTGTGTATCGTGCTAAATTTTACTTCAGTGAGGGAGAAAAATTCGTTTGAAATCGATCTAACTGCTAAGAAGTTGAAAAAAATGTCTGAAAAGAAAAAATGACGGTCAAATTGCAACATAGATGATTTTCGCTGTCTCGACAATATCAGTGACCCCGAACAAAAATTACGATAAGAGATGCTTTCGATTTGACGTTTTTCATTATTAAGTTACTATATCGTGACTGCGCATGCATCCGGTCGTCTGATGGTACAAATTCTGCCCAATTAACGTCGGTGCGCGTGCGCAAGTCACGTTATAATAAAGAGACAGCGCCGAGTCGAAATGGCACAACAAAGATTTTCTGGAATAAAGAAAGACGGTCGATTGACGGTAATTTTTTGGTCAATTGACGCTTGCAAAAACTGACCGTCACGGCTGACCATCTCTACTGGTGGGAACTTTTTATTTCTTCAAGTTCCCTGAGGTTCCGTTCTTATACAGCGAACGACTCGGCGCCGCGTGGGTGGGACGTGCCTCGATATAGTTCGACACTGATAAGGATCATGAAGATTCGAGGGTTTCCGATAATAATACATGCCATCGTTAATTACGATGCGGCGGACGCTTATGATTGCAGCTCCGGTTGACGAGGAGACAGTCTCGCCTTCGACGTTGTATTGTTCCTCTATCGTATAATTAGAAATGAACCCACCGTCGGAGGGTCGATCGTAAAAGTAGCTCGGCCGCAACTCCTCGAGCAAACCTCGTGAATCTGCGTGAATCAGTCGAGGCATCTCACCTATTCGATCTACTGGCGATTGCGAGAAAATGACGCAAAAAGCCAAACATGAATCATTGTTAACTCTTTTTTTCTTTATTTATCTTTAAGATATCAAGCCGAAGAAAAGGCAACGTTGGATCGTCCGGTGCGATAGAGAAAGGGAGTTTTATCAGTCAGCAGCGCGAGCAGTGTGGGAGCCGGGGCTGCAGGTGCAAGCGTAACCAGCTGCGCTCCTCGCGTCCCTCCTATCGGCTATTTCGGAACGGTTAACTCGATCCCCGTCGAGTACGGACTTTTCAGTGGTTCGTTCAATTTCCAAAAAAAAATAACCCAAAGAAAGATAAAGAGCCAAGACCGGAAATGGGTGAAGCGTGATTGATTTCCCGATCGTAATGTCGTACGAAAAAAAATGTGTTCTACGTGGGCTATCGAGCCGAGAGACTTTGTCTCGCGAATAGCGCTAGAACATCGAACGGTCATTAAAGTGATATAAGTTCCATTCCTAGTCCGCGTAACGATCGATAGCGGAGCCCGTGGAAAACGAGAGTCTCGACGGCAAGTGTGTAGTAATATCTCGATAGTCCGAGAGAGTGAACGGGGCTCGAAAAGAAAAAAGACTCCACTCACTAGCACTCTCTCTCCGTCCGTCTCTCGGACGGCTGACAGCAAAAGCGTTGTGCGAGACTCTCCGTCCCGCTGTGCGACAAACACGCGCTCGAAAAAAAGGCGTTTTCCCCCCGTCGTGCCATCCTAATTCCGCAAGCTCGTGTGATTCAATCCGGATATACATTCGATGAATGAAGAGACGATTATCGCCCGAACGAGATGAAGTTAGCAGTGACAAGGGTCGCGCGCGGCGTGCGTCGAGCGAGCACACGATTAGTTCGCACGGAGCCAACGGAGCAGTCGTTGACGTGATCGCGCGAGAGCAGTCACTTTTTTTTCATTCTTTTCCACCAACAGTGTAAACGACCGCCCTGCCTGCAGCGAAAGTAACGCGAGAGAGTATATATATATATATATATATGTACACCGTGCGGCAATCGGAACATTGTCGTGCGGAATGCGCTGACAAGTGTTAAGAATTTTCGATCAACTCGTCCGTGCTTGTCCCTCTCGCCGAGGAGGAAGCATAGATATAGTCGCACGACGGGGCAGAGAGGAACAAGAGGAAGGCGACGAACGTTCGCCCGTAACACGTTGTGTACAAAGAGAGAAAAGTAAAATGGTTCGGACTTTGCGCGTGAAGATGTTGAACGGTTAGTGTTGCGTGACGAGTGCACAAGCCCGCAGCGTTACGATCGTAAAAGTAACAATCCAGCGCATTCCGACGTCCGAAAACTCCGAGTCGCGCATCCGACGCACGATCGAACTATTTATAATGCCGAGGGAAAGCATTGAATTACCGATATCAAAGGAAAGATTATCGCCGCGGCGACCGAGCCGACCGTGAATTTAAATAGATTGGCATAAAAATTAAATCGAGAGAAGAAAAGGAAACAAATCATCGAACAGCGGAGAACGGACGGACGTTCGGGGAGCTTCGATAATAAATCCCGACACTTTTCGTGTCGCGAGTCGGCGATTTTTCATTTAACTTTTTATATCGATCGAAGCCGCTGGGCCGGAAGTTTATCGACGATGGACGAGTGCATGCTGAACGATTTACTGGAGTGCTCTGTGTGTCTAGAAAGGCTGGACACGTCCAGCAAGGTCCTACCTTGTCAGCACACGTTTTGCAAAAAATGCCTCGAGGAGATCGTCAGCACGCACAGGGAGCTCCGCTGTCCGGAGTGCAGGGTTCTTGTGGAGGCCAAGGTCGACGATCTGCCGCCGAATGTTCTGCTCATGAGGATATTGGAGGGCATGAGAAACGCCATGCCGAAGGGCGCAAAGACTCCGGTAAGGTCCAATCCAGGGCCTCAGAGACTGTTCGGAGGCCATCAGGTCTCTCCCGCACCTGCGGTCACCGCCAACCTGGCTCCGGTCGTCCTCGCCGTCGATCCTGCCAGGCATGCCAACGCCTCTGCCAAACAGGTCCATCTACACAATCAGCCCTACGGTCGAGCCATTTACGACTACATCTCCAAGGTTCCGGGGTAAGTGGAGGAAACAAAAAAAAAAAAATTGTTATTAATTAATTTGATTAAGTAGAATCACCCTTTTGCATATATAAGTCGTATTCCAATCGTAATATGGAACATACGTTATAGATTTCGCTATAAAGTTAATACGTATATGAACAATAATATAAAAATAGAACATTTTCAAAGTTTGCAATTTCAAGCGTAGCGTTTTATTTGTATTGTTTTGTTTATTGTTTACATAATTGCATAGACTTTCTTAATTAATAACATGATATAATACAATATAATATAATGTCTACGCATTAAACTCTAGGTATGTTTAGCCCACAGAAGCAAGATTTGCTCGTTCGTGGGTATCATTTATTTGTGCAATTTTATTTTTATTTATTTCAATTTGTTTCAATGTATCGCTCCTTTTATATGATACATTGCAAGTATGTAACAGACAACAGTGCTGACTGAGATGGTAAATCTGTGTTTATCATAAAGATTTTATGACAAAAATAATCGAGAACCAGCAAACAAAAATACTCAATGTAATAAAAATCAAAATGCAATTTAACAGATTATAAATTGCTAACAATTTAAAAGAATATGGTTTACTATAAATAGATTTATATACACTGTTGTATTTGTATATGTATGATTTGCTGTTTATTTTTAGTTTATATATTTCTTTATATATTTATTTCAAAGTTTTTACCAAAAATTCACTTGGCACTTTTGTGACGGTAACCAAGAGTAACATTTTAATGTAGGAGTAGTCGGTTGATGGGAGGGTGCATGCTTCTGTCTATTTTATACTCTATCTAATTATCCATCCATATTTATTGCTATTAATTTATTATATGTGTCCATAAGCCAAAAGAGAATATACATGAAAACGTACTATGTTGCATACATTATTGAAATGTCCTATACTGCTTTTATCCATAAAAGGAGCAATGCATCAATACATAATCAATCAATCAATCAATCCAACCAATGCAGACACAGGAGAGAAAATATAGTTGCATTCAGTGCAGTGTATTCAAGACAAAAGAAGATAAAAAGTCTCAACAGAGAAAAACCCAATAATAGGGTATAATATTTGTGGAAGAGAAATATAGGAAGTTATTTATTTAGTTTTATTTTATTTACTTATGTATTTATTTATTTATTGCCGTTATAATTATTTATGCGTTAATTTGATTTTTATTGTTCAAAGGGATTTGAGCTTCAAGAAGGGAGACATAGTGGTCCTGCGCAAGAAGATCGACAACAATTGGTACGTCGGAGAGTGCGGAGCTAATCACGGAGTCTTTCCCCTGTCCTACGTCCAGGTGAATATGCATTACTCATCACTTGCATAAGTCGTACGATCGCCGTTCGCGTTACCGCGCTCTTATCTCCGTTATGTTGTATTTGCGTAGCACAGATAAAGAAATAAGGTCACGGCGACAGTTATGTATTATTTTTTTATCTAGAGGATTACCTCTTGCGTACAAAATATTGGAGTTCTAAATCGGTAACTCAATGCAAAAGAAGACTAGTAACAAACTAACATTCTCCTGATAGTATGAATAAAATTTGAGCAAAAATTACGAGATTTTCTATTTTTTTTCGTTTTTTTCTTTCACATTTACTGATAAAGGTCATGACGCCGTTGCCGCCGCACGTTCCTCAATGCAAGGCCCTGTACGACTTCAGGATGACCAACGACGAGGAGGACGGTTGTCTCACGTTCAACAAGGTAATTTCATAATCTCCGCGCGACATTCTCGCGACGATAAAAATAAAGTACGACAAAAATAAATATGTGCATCGATTCGCAATTCGCAGGGCGAGGTGATAAGCGTTATCAGGAGAGTCGACGAGAACTGGGCGGAGGGTAAATTGCTGGACAGAATTGGTATATTTCCTCTCGCTTTCGTCGAACTGAACAGCGTCGCGAGAGCCCTCATGAAACTATCCACGAAGTGAGTATTTCGTCGCGACTCGGAAAACTGATTGAAAAAAAAAAAAAATGTTTGCGATCGATTTCCGCGTGATTAAGGTAGCACTTGCAGCCAGTCCGACCTCACGTGAGTTCGGAGAGAATTGACAGAGAACTGCGAACACTTAGGTTGCCGGTTAATTTGTTGAGAATTTTTTTTCCATTAATTTGTCAATAACATTTTGGAATTATTATTACGAAAAATCAATCTTTTCGGTACCCTCCATATGCTTGATTTTTTTCGGATTTTCATCCCATCGTAAAGTGTTCACAATTCCTTTCTCAATTCTTTCTGTACTCACCTGCGTTCAGACTGTTCGCAAGTACCACCTTAACTCTTACTTGTTGGATCTAACGAGAAATCGTTTTATTGTTTCAGTGTGCAGCCCGGACCATCGCGAGTTGCACCTCCGACTCCCACCAACGAAGAGACGACTCCCTTGATACCGACCGATCATTCCCGCAATGTTCAAACGACGAGTCAGCCCCGACCGCAAATGCCGCCGGTCAGTTCCGAAGATATTTTTTTTCTTTACATTTATCCTTGTATGTATACTGAACCACGATGAAAATTTTAGGCCACCGTTCTGCCGGTTTCGGACACAGGATCGACAGTTTCTTCGGGTGGAAGTTCGACGACGACAACGCCGAACACTCCGAACAGTTCGAGCACATCGAGCAGCTCGAGTACGGCGCCGAGCAGTCCGAGTAGCCCGGCGACTTCACCGCCGGCAGTCGGCAGCCGTCACACAGTTAAGAGACACAGTTTCACCGCTATGAACACAGGTCACCAACCGCATCCTCATCACAGACACAGCGCCGAGATTCTCAGTCCGGCCGTCGACGGAAGTCTCACCGGCACTTCGCTGAACAGCAGCGGGACCGGCGAGGTTTTCTCACAGTCCCAGGTATGATAATAAAAATATGAATCAAATAAGCAAGCAAATATTTATGGGGCATTCCCTGCCACTTCGACCTTTACCGAACCCTTCACATCTTCGATTGTGCCAGCGATATTTTATACGACTTAACTAACTCTCGAAAACACACAGATTTTTTTTTTTAGTTTACAACAGAAAAAACTTTTCGGAAAGATCTGAAAAAATTCCCAAAAATGCAGCGTTGCATTTATATGCAAAAAGATCAAGCGATAACCCATGATCAATTGATTTTTTCGTCAAATTTTGTTTCACTGTTTTTTTTTAAATAAATGATATTTTTATTAATCTAATAAAAAAATCTGAGTACTTTTGAGAGTTACTTCGCTCATGTAAAATCCAAGATATGAAGGGCCATTTAGACCCAGGTGAAAATGGTAGGGGAGTGCCTCAAATATATGTTTTTACAATCCAAAAAATGAACGAATGTTTTCTTTTTCCAGACTAGTGGAATCGCGGATCACGGTCTCCGTCACAGACGAAGCGGGAGCAGCGACATGGTGCTCGCCCAGCCGTCGCAGAGTCTCCCGTCGAACTCGAACGGCAACAATCATTTGCCAGCCGCTTACATAGCTCTCTATCCCTACAAGCCTCAGAAAGCTGACGAGCTCGAGCTGCGAAAAGGCGGCATATACATGGTGACGGAGCGTTGTCAGGACGGCTGGTTCAAGGGCACGTCGAACCGAACGCAAAAGTGTGGCGTCTTTCCGGGCAACTATGTTGCACCAGCGAAATGCCAGCGGGGCATCTGTCGAGTGACGACGAGCACAACCGCACATCAGACGTCCCCGCTCTCGACGGCGCAAGCCGGCACGGAGCCGAGGCTCACCGTCACCTACACGAAGAGCAAGGGCGCCGCGCCACAACCGTACAACATCAGATCTTTGCCGCCTCCGGAACTACCACCTCGAGCCATAAGCCCGTCGCCGGCCGTGTCGTCCTCCTGGCATGGACAGGCCCAGGGACAGAGTCCTCCGAGACTCTGCGAACACGTTGCTAATCCTCTCGGGCGCAGTCACAGCGCCGTTATGACCAGCGCAAGCATCGGTCAGTTTTTTTTACCTCCGACTAACGAGTAAAATTCATATTTTCGTCCATCAGACAATGTATTAAGTTTGTTACACTAATTTGTGATAGGATTCGTTTTTTCGGCACATCGAAGAGATCCAAAGAGCTCGATGTAATATAACCGAACATTAATTTTCACTCACACTTGCGTATTAAGGACGTGGAGCGTTTCGCACTAGTCAAATGAGTGCTACATTTTTAAAGTCGGTTATACAAACTTTTACGCATCTATTGATTATAGTGGATGGTTATTTCTATTATAGCAGATGCCGTTAACATAGAAGGACATTAATTGCTATGGATTTGCAGAAATATTAACTGGTTTGTGTTAATTTTCAAAAAGATGCACGTTCGTTCAGTTTTTTCAAAAAATGATCAGCTATTTCTAACCGATTTCGATGTATTGCGGCTCATTCTCTTCCATGCTCTAAGAATTCATCGTCTAAATATTTGATAGTATTTTCCATTTAAAAATTACAGCCTTTTGTTTATTCATCGACGAAATTCCTTCGTAAACAAACGGCTGACATTTTTCGACGAAAAATACTATCGAATATCTAGACGGTGAATTCGTAGAGCATCTTTCAAGGTAGAGAATGAGCCGTAATGCATTAAAATCGTGCAAAAATTGCGGATCAATCTTTGAAAAAACTGAACGATTATGTACCTTTTCGAAAATTGTTACGAACCAGTCAATATTTTTGCAAATCCATTGCAATTAATGTTTTTCTAATGAATATAAATTTCAAATGACAATAGCACACTATACATTACTCCTCAAAGAGAATTTTTCCGAATTTCGATATCATCGATATTTTTTTAGATACAGCGATTTTTATACCGCCCAATGTAAGTACTCGCTTAGCGACGATTCCGGCCAAATCGTCCGGAATCTGCTAAGAACCGGTTAAGAACATCGGCTGTAATACAAAAATAACCATCCACTATAATCAATAGATGCGTAAAAATGTTGTATATATGACATTAACAATGTAGCACTCGTTTGGTTAGTGTGAAGCGCTCCAATCCCCGTAAATTTATTGTATGGGTTCTTGCATAGAAATTTCATGCGATGAATACAAATTTTCGCACAGAAATTTGCTTCGGTAAAATTATCGGAGATATTCGAGATTCGAACTATTTATTGATAAGTTATTGTCTCTCCCACAGCCTCGCCGGGAAAAACTATGCTGCCACCGCCGGCCGCTCCGAATTCTCCGGCCGCGACAGCCTCGTCCGACATGAATAGAAGTCCGAACAATACTCTGCGAGTCGCGAGCTCGGCTACTCCACCGGCTGTCGCCGCAACCGCTCCCACGAACACCAAGAGTGAAAAGGTATGAAACAATAGCTTCGACACTCGATTCAGAATCGACGGTGGCATTCTTTTGTTATATTCGTTTATTTATTTTTTATTTTTTCCAATTTTCATACAGCCAAAAGAGAAGAAGGAAAAGGGTGTCTCGTTGATGAGACGTTTGACAAATATAAACAAAAAATCTAAATCCCCACCGCCGACAACGTACTCGATGGACAATCCAGTTTTCGAGGACGGCAACTTCGTCGCTTCCCTCGACGCCGTACATGTTCGGTAAGGGAATGAGATATCGATTTAACGGCTCCAATAGCCTTTTATTTGTCACATGACGCACCGTGTCACAGCTTTCATCCCCCCCCCCCCCCCCCCCCGTCGTGCTATCGATTTATAGTCAAACGTGTGCCTAGTGTCGGTATATTGTTTTTATTGTTTTGTGGCCTTCATTATTTTTTTTTTCATTCACCACACTAATTGTGTTGTTGTGTCAAGTGCCGTTTAAGGATGCTTCACACATGCATACGCAACCAAAAGTTTAATTCTAATAAAAATGTCAGTACTTCGCGATATGCGAAAAATCTGAAGAAAATCAGCCGTATTAATGATGTCAGGACCGTTGATTTTCCATCATAATAATCCCAAAAAGTGATTTATTTAAAGGTGAATTATTTAAAAGAAATGGATTTTTAAAAACATCAGAAAAACTTTTATTCTTCAATTTTTAATGAATTCCTTGACTTTTTAGAATTCTCGTGAATTTGTTCGGAATTTTCTTTCATTTCAAAATTGTCCTTTTTCGAAAATTTAAAAATTGATGTAGAGACACGACTTTCAGATATGTATCCGTATCACAACGCTACAGTACACACAAAAAATTTCGAGGCGATTGCGCCAATGGTACCTACCGTAGTTATGGTGTTTAAAAAAATTCAAAAAATGTAAGAAAATTCTGAAAAAATGCATACGTTTCTAGAAAATCAACGAATTAATTTGAAAAGAGAAAAAATAGGTTCACTGATTACTTGTTGAACAATTTTTTTAAGCACTTTGCTGATATCTCTTTGTTAATTATTATAATCTTAATTATTATTATTATGCAAAATGAATGTTTTTGGCACCTTCAATACAGTTGATTTTTTCAAATTTTTATACCAGTGGTATTCCAATTCTCACCGAACTTTTGGCTGGGAATGTACGTGTGATGCATCCTTAATCGAAGGCGACTTACTGGCATGATTCACAAGCTAGTTAATTCTGAATGTGTTCTCCCCCCCATGAGCTCGTGTGTCGCACGCACCTCGTCATGCCTAACACTGTGCTTGAGTGTGTATGTATTTTTTTTTTTTTTTTATGTCGCTGTCATTGTCATCATGTAATTCTGAAGCAGCAACGCATTGAATGCAAAACGATGTTTAATTTCATTAACGGCACCGCCGATGTCGATGCCCCTTCGAGTCGTTAATTCCGTGGGAATCATCGGTCGGGTTAGATAAACGAGAGAAAAAAAGAAAAGAAAAAAAAATGGAATAGAAATGTCTCGCTCTAATGCCCCGTGTTAATGGGCGATCGTTCAGATCGGGCTCTTGCCCGAGTCAATTGCTACAGGTCGGACCGAGCCAGGAATTAAATACCCTGACGAGCCATCATCGTTTGTATCCAGGCACGGTGCAGGGTCACGTTACGACTTCCCAGAGAGTAAAGCACAAGGAGCGACCGTCGTTGCCGGTATCGTTCGTCCAGAGGTAGGTTTTTCACCCCGACGACTTCACGACGAGCTGCGTTTACGGAAGACCTCGAGCGCGGGCTCTCCTCTCGCGCAACATCGCGGTCAAGCTTACTGATGTAGTTTCGGAGTTACTTTTTGTTTTATTTTTTGTCGTTCGTTTTGTTGCATATGTACCGTCTGTTTTTGGCACGTTGTTTTTTTTATTTATTTATTTTTTCTTACGTTTTGTTTGCTTCACACTATAACACTTGCTGTAAATTTCACGAGCTTTACCTACACCGTCGTCACAAGCATGTGCCTCTCGTATTAAGAAACATTTTTTTTCCTCGAGATTACGGCGATAGAGACTACGTCCATTCGAATTCCGTTCTTAGCTCGCAATATCGACCAGACTTGAGAATACTTCTCACTGGACGGTTTCAGTGAGTATGAAACATTACAGAACGGTAGAAATTCTCGATGAGCTTGTCACGTATCGTTAGAGCAGAATCGAGGCGGATGTCCCAGTCGTCGACACTTTAAGGAGAGTTGAAGTAAAATTGAAAATTCGTCGATGCCTCTTATGAAAAATGATTAATCAAGGAATACAAAAATATATCATATGAAAAATTATTAATCAAGGAATAAAAATAGTACATTTCGATACGAGTGCGAAAAAACTTTTTCTGACGAGTGTGAGTTTGCAGCACGAGCCGAAGGCGAGTGTTGCAATCATACGAGATCAGAAAACGTTTTTTGCACGAGTATCGAACAAAATTTTATTTCACAAGGTGTGAAAATGGAGGTTTTCGCACGCGAAGCGTGCGAAAAACCCGTAATTTTCCCACCGAGTGACATAAAAAATCTTACAAGATATGAATATCGACAAATGACTGGGACGTTTATACCTGATTTGTTACGAGAGCGCAGTTGATATCGATCCTTACTGACGAAAAAAAAAAAAAAAAATTCCTCCGATAGATCCGGCGAGGCGGGAGGAGTGGTCGGAGCGACGGTCGGCAGTCACCATCGAAAGAGCAACTCGCTTGACGCGGGCATGGCCAAGGACAGCAAGCAGCAATCGGCCACTCGAGAACGGTAACGAAAAAAAAAAAACTTAACATTTTTCTCGGCGCAAATTTCTTTACCGACTTAAATTTTTTCTAATTATACTCTTGTCATTTTTCGTTCGAACAGCGAGCGCGTCTACAGATTCCGTTGCATCGTGCCGTATCCACCGAACAGCGAATTCGAGCTGGAGCTCCGGGTCGGCGACATAATATACGTGCACAAGAAGCGCGACGACGGTTGGTACAAGGGAACCCAGCAGAGGACCGGCCGAACCGGACTCTTTCCCGCGAGCTTCGTCGAGGCTTTCTGAGACACGACACACGGTCGTCTCGTGCTCGAGACTTGCATATGAATCGTCTGTCCCGCTGTTAGCAGCGTCGCTCACCGATATCAATTATCATTGTCGACGCTGTTAATCCGGAGCGAGTCGACGCAAGTATCGAGGGATTCAGGACAGAGACAACCGATAGAAATTCAAGGCGAAGAATTAAAAAGCCCGCCGCGAGCACAATAGCGAATATAATGCCAGTGAAAAAAAAGAAACAAAACAAAAAAGTTTCTTAACAATGATCATGTCAAGAAGCGTAAAGTTTCGTCGCACGAAGAAACACTGCCATGACATAATCAAATACATCGTAGTTTACGCGTTTGCGATGAAATTCCGAGAGTTTCGCGGAAATAGTATAATAATATATTTGCGTGCAATGTTTTACACTGCCCCCCCCCCCCCATCCCCGCCCACCGCGCAATGTAATAGTTACGAGTTTGATGAATTTCTTTGCTCGTCGAAGAAAACGCGAGAAGTCAGGAGTTCGGGAACAAGCGTCGCGCGAGGTTAATCGCGTGACGAAGAGGATTAAGAAAATTGCGTACGAAAAAAAAAAAACGGATAAGACTAACATCTTTGAGACTTACAATGCCATTTATAATTATAGTTAGAAAAGACCACGAATCCGTGTCGCTCTGGACCACGCGAAAAAAAACTCCCCTTCGCGTCTCAATCTTCTTCACGCTTTCGTGTAGGTTACACAGTAATTATTGTACGTACATACGATGCTTATTATATAACGAAGATACGCTACGAGAAAAATTTAATTATCTCCGTTGCAATTCATCGTCGCGTCGCACGTGTACGTTGTCCTTTTGATACCGCCGCAGCTCTTCGACCGAAGCACGCGCAATTCAATGGCATTCAATTTTTTCTTTCTTTTTGATATACCAAAATGTTTTTGAAACTTTTTTTTGAGTTCGACGATTTTTTTTTATTTCGTTGAATTCGATCATATTTTGTATTCGATTTTTTTTTTATTAATTGTCTTTTGTATCCACGAACAACGTTCTGTGGGTACCGGGCAAATCGTTTTAACGTTTATTTATTTTTGTTAAATATCGAAACTATATAAATTGCACAAATCGACGAGTCCTCTGTAACGGGACGAACGACAAGAAAAAAAAAATATATATATATATATAAATCTAGATAGGTACCGTCTTTAACACTTATATACTGTATTATATAATATCGTTTCGTCTAACGATCATCCGTACCTAAAGTTCGCCGAGGGCGCCGAGTCCCAATTTCACAATTGACTGATGGGTCGGTGGCGCGCGCGAGTTACTTTTTTTATTATTATCTTTTTTTAATTGCCATAGAATCTTGAAGCGACAATGAACTATAATACTCTTACGATTAAAGTATCGGCGTTTGCAGTTAATTGTCACAAAAAAAGAACCCGTTGACGCACACACTTGCGACATCCTCACGATCGATCCGTTCCGATCGTCGTCGGTGGATCGTCGTCATGAGATATTATTTTAGCCAATAGACATCGTATTACTTTGTAAGTCATATACGTCTACTATCGCTACGCGATAACGATACTCTCAGAGGCGCACTGACCGTTTTAAGATTTTTCTTTTTTCGTCGAGTCCCGCGTGCATGGCTCTCCGTGACCGAGTGTTCAAGCGATCCACGTGGATTAAACAAACGTTCACAGCGCATCGAACTTATCTTCGTTTAGATAGAAGTGTGTAGAAAAAAAAGAAGTTAATCTAAGTGACATGAAATCTTGTTTAATCACGATTAAAAATTCGTCGAATCAGTCAAAGAGAAAAAAGAAATCATCTCTGTTTGTGTTCAAAAAGATGTCTTATTATCGTCGTTCGTATACTGGTCGGTGTCGGAGAGGCGCTTGGGATTATAATTGTCTGTCAGGCGCAAACTGGGATTTTTGCGCATGCGCATAGAACGAAAGTAACTTCTCTGTGTAAGGTGTTCTATCCTTGGGGGTAATACTTTTTTTTCTCTCCCTCATCGACCGCGACGGTGTTCGGACGGATCAGTGGGTGTGTTGTACCCCCGAACAAAAAAATCATATTTATAATACAAGCTCGTTTTTCTATGACCGTAGTTTCGTAAATCACGTATTACTATAAATAGGAAATATGTAAAAGATGAAGATAAGATTGTCGTAGCCGCGAGGCTTGAACTCGGGACGACGGTGTGCAGAGTGAAAAAAAAAGTAAAATTGTTTCTCGGTCGATTATCTCCGGACTCCGGAGATACTGACGGATAACCAATTGCAAAGTCCACGGGCTCGGGCGTCTTCGAGACTTTTACGAGTTTCTATGGAAAAATTCGTAACTCGAACACGCCGATTCTTCGTGCAAAAGCAGCAGTATTAGCTTGTATAACGAGTGGTATTTCATCATCTTTTTTTTTGGAGCACAAATAAACTACGATCTTTTTTTTAATTCTCCATCAGCATTAACAATTATTTATTCTAGGCGTATACGTAAAAAGAATTGTGAACTCTGCTCGTCTACTGCTAAACTGTTCGTTTCTTTTTCACTGTATGACTGTAAACTAATATAACAAACAAAATCACACACACACGCATACACAGAACATTTTTCGTACGGTATCGTGAATCATGTGGTATACGATCTAATAGTACATAAATGTTTTATCGATTGTGTGTATAAACAAGCGAAAAAACAAACAAATTATATTGAACGAAACGGCAAGAAGCACAAGACGAATCCTCGATCGCGCATCGAGAATTCGTCGAACGGTTTATTAATTTATTTATTATTTCGTCTCACAGAGGTAACCGATTGAAAAATTTATCTTACCCCAGTCCATGAAACATGTAAAAGCTAGAATTGTCCGTTACCAGTGTGTTATATACGATATTTAAAAAAATGCAAAAGCGACGTTTTAGAATCGGTATTTATGCATTCGATTTTATTCGATTATGTATGTACCGATTTTCCACTATAAGGATATTGAAGAAAAAAGAAAAGAAAGGAAAGCCCGATTATCGCATAAATTCTCTCGATGTTGTGAGCAGCGTTATTTACACACGTAGTATTGTCTAATATATTTAAAATAATCTGCAAAACGGATGTAATAAAGGAAAGTGATGCGTATGAACGTACAAGAGAAACCTTCGATAACGCCTTTGCGCTTTTTATTACTTACTAGACTATATTGAGCGTGCTTGAGGTTCCTTGGCGCTGGAGCACTCGCCGCATATTGCTTAATTTAGTTTTCTGTCACTGACTGCATTCGAGATACATTCCAGATACAAATTAAAAATATTCTCTGAATCGTCATTTCCGGTTTCAACATGTCATTTTTTGACCGGTAGTGACGTATTTTCGGTACGATGTTACTTCTGGTCGAAAAATAAAATTTTCTTACTAGACGTGAGTTTTTTCCAGTGTGATGACGTCACTTCCGGTTGAAAAATTAAATTTCAAACTGAAAGTGAAAGATTTCCAGTATGACATCACTTCCGGTCGAAAAATTAAATTTCGAACTGAAAGTGAAATATTGACATTTTCAATCGAATTTTCTTACTAGACGTGAGTTTTTTCCGGTGTGATGACGTTACTTCCGGTCGAAAAATTCAATTTCAAACTGAAAATGAAAGATTTCCAGTATGACATTACTTCCGGTCGAAAAATTAAATTTCGAACTAAAAGTGAAAGATTGACATTTTCAATAAAATTTTCTCACTAGACCATGAGTTTTTCCCGGTGTGATGAAGTTATTTCCGGCATGAAAGATTTCCAGTATGACATCACTCCCGGTCGAAAAATGAAATTTTCATACCGGAAGTGACGTATTTCCGGTATTATAGCGTATGAAGTGACGTATCTTCGGTATAACGTCACTTCCGGTCGAAAATTGAGATTCTCAAAATGGAAGTGACGTACTTTCGGTATGACGTTACTTTCGGTCAAAAACTGAAGTTTTGAAACCGGACGTGACTTTTGCCGTACAATTTTTTAAGAGTCCGACGATTTCTCTTATTAATTGAAAATATTATCGTTACAAGTTTTCTCGATCGTTTTTGCCACTGCAGTGTGTCTCAACGGCTGGGAGTGACGCTGAGCGTATATATAATTCAACGATCGCAGAATATCGTGCCCGGAGCCGCAGAGCTAACACTGTACTTCATTTATATTTCCTGCAAAACACGACGACGCGTCCGTCGGGTTCTATTAATAAAAAAACGGAAATCTGGCGAAGCGCATGCGCGGAAATCCGGTACTTCATTGCACCAACGAAGCTCATTGTCGGATGCTTGTAAGTTAAAAATAAAACTTCAGCAAAACAATAGATCCATGTCAATCATAACATTGCATATCGCGCGTTACTTCACATCCGATGGTGGATTATAATAATTAATAAATTCAAGGACGCCGAAGCGAAATGCACCGACGGTAAACAACCCAGGGTGGAATCACGCGATTACCACGACCTTGCAAAAATAGAACGGTCATTCTATTTCCCGCATTAACATTGGGAGAAAGATGAATAACAAAACGGATGATTAATCTATAACGCAATAAACTCGCGTGGGACCGAGCGGTATCCTGTTCTGCTCTGTAAAAAAAAAATTAGTATGAAATTTAATGTACAGGTAGTGGAAGTTTTTATGCGTAAAGTGGTATTTTAAATTTCTTGTACAATTGTGGTAAAAAATTCATGTTCAGTGTCTTAAAAACATTGGAAATACTTTATTTTTAATTATTTACTTTAATTTTACTATGAAAGTACTTTAATATTAGTAATTTACTTTAATTAAAAAGTACATTTATTTTTCATCATAATTGTACATTGAATGTAATGTACAAGTTTTTGCATAAAAACTTCCAATCCGGTACATTGAATTTCCAATATTTTTTGACAGTGAAGAGAAATTTAAAAAAAGCGGCAGGGCGGTTACAGACGAGTATCCGCGTAGGTCGTGCGAATGGTGCGTTGTGTTAGGGCAGGTCGTCACGCAACTCGTCGCGTGTCAAAAACGTTTCGTGTGCATTTGCAGAACCGACAAAGTTGATCCCATACGAACGTTCTCCCAGTATAATTGTTAAAAGCAACACAATTTTTATTTCAGCAATTGAAGTCGCAATTTCAGCAATCTCATCATCTCAAAGTATATCATCAAGCAATATACTTCAATAGATACGTACGCGAACCGCCGCACAGTGTGACATTTTCGAGGTACAAAAACAAGTGCAGCTGCGCGTTCGTATATGTTAATCAACCGATCGTACGACGCACGTACGAGCGCCGAGTCATCAAACATATCTCTGGCTTCCTTCGCTTCCGAGTCTAAAAAAAAGCATCGGGGCAGTCACGCGACCGTGCGTGCATGCGTAAGTGCCACAGCGTAAAACTCGTATCGAATTATTCGCGAACTATGCGCGTCGGCCGTGTACATTGTCAGCAAAAAGTCCGACACGCCATCGACGATTTCGAGGCATTCGGGTCGAACACTCGTGCAACAGAGAATACAAAAGAGGACATCGTTTCCTCGTGCACCGCCGATACTCGAGCCGCGACAGAGGTTAATTGCGCGTCATTAAAGATTATACAAACGCCGACACGCCGACACGCCGATACCGACGAGCGGCGGAGGAAAATTTTTCGCGTGACTGTCCGGCTGGCGCGACGATTGGATCTAGCGATCGGGCGACGGCCAATGTTAGTAGCATCCGAGAGCTCGCGCGGCGCACGTTGATTATTAATAATCGACGAGCCGGGACAGTCGTCGATTATTATAATCTTTTTTTGTTTTTTTTTTTTTTTTGCACATGGTGAGTGGTCGGCGACGTTTCGTACACGACACGACATCTGCCCGCCGCGCCGCTTCGTTACATTAAACGCGGTGCTACTCAATATTTTCTTTTGTATTTATTTTTACTTTGTTCCCATCGTCGATCGCGCGAACGTTACGTGGCCCGTTGCCCCGCGCACTGACGTCTCTCCGGCACGATTCGCGCGCATGAACGTCGGCGGGACTCGCTCTAGCCTTCAGTCCGTTGCCGTTAACGAGCGAAGCGCCGCTTTTGAAAAGAAAAGGAAAGGTAAATCTCTCGCAGCGTGGATTTACTCGTCGATTGTCGTCCGTTTCTGAGATCGAGGCCTCGAAGAGACATTGTCGAGCTTCGCACCGCAATAAAGTGACCGGTTACCGTGAACCCTGCGAACCAATGAAAACAAAAGAAATACATTAGCTCGTCCAATGGGGAGCGTAGTCGAGGCGTCGGGAACGAGAATCCCTTCGTTCGGTGTCGACGCTCCACGGATGTGACGGGAATACACACATTAACCATTGACGAGTTTGTCCCACGATCATCAACCCCTCGCTCGGTCGGTAGGGTGTCGAACACTTCGAAAATTATCTTCGACCATTTGCGAATCTCCCAAACCTCCCGAACGATTGATTGACACGGGAGATGAAATAATAAAAATGTCCGTCTCCGAAGACGGACGTCTGCGAACGTACTCATTCGATTATAGGCAAAAAGAAGGCGCTCTGACAGCTGTGCGCGAAGTTAACGAAAAAAAATTAATAAAAATGCATATGTTGTCCCGCGGAGAGACAGCATGACAGTTGCTTATCGTCTTTCGTGCGCCGAGCCGTCACTTACAGAATACATGAACTCATAGTGCGGGGCTTTGACACGTTTTATTCTATACTGAGTTACAGAAAATATATATGCGTCTGGTTTATTCTCGAGCGCGTCGGCTATACCTGTTGGAAGACGATTGCGTTGTTCGAAAAATTGAAAATAGAGAACCACCGCTGACCTGCGGATGAACGAAACGTATGGAGATATATATATGTGTATATATTTATATAAATATGGGGCATTAACATTTCAACTTGGATTTCTCTAACCCTTCACATCTTGGATTGCACGCAATTTTTTATATAACCGAACTAACTCTCGATAGCACTCGGGATTTTTATGAGATTTTTAAAAGTTGTTTATAATTAATATGGGATGACAAAAATGAACTTTATTGATTGGCGTAATTAAAAAATTTGAATAATTCTGAAAAGTCAGGTGCCATATATAAAATGTTTAAGATTTGAGCCCGAGTAGGCCGATATCATCTTCGATTTTTTTTGTTTTGAAAAAACAGTTAAAAAAAAATTAGAAGAAAAAATCAATTGATCATGGGTTATCGTCTGATCATTTGTAAGTACAACACTGTATTTTTGGGCATTTTTACAGATTTTTCCAAAGTTTTATTTTTGACTTAAAAAATGTAAAAACTCTTAGGAAAAAACTGAAATCATGTCCAAAAATGCAATTGTATATAAAAATGGTCAAGTGATGTAACCCATAATGGACTGATGTTTTCAAATATTTTTTCAACTTTTTTTTTCGACAAACAGAAAAAAATAGAAGGTGACGTCGGCCTACTACAACTCAAATAAAGTTTAAAAAAATATATGACACAAGATTTTTCAGAATTCTTTCAGATTTTTTAAATTGCGACGATCAATCAATAAGTTGATTTTTTAATCGTAAGTAACTATACACAATTTTTTTAAATCTAATAAAAAAATCTGAGTGCTTTTGAGAGATAGTTCAATCATATAAAAAAACGCGGTCCTAATCGAAGATGTGAAGGGTTAGACCCAGATTGAAATGGTATCTAACACTCCATATATATATATATATATATATATATATATATATATATATATATGTGATGATACATTATAAAATGGATGCCAGGGATCTTAGTCGCCCAACGCCGTTAATATTAAATCGAACATAAAATAAAGAAAAAGAGAAAAAAAAAAGTATAGGTCCATAAATATTCCGCGGAGAGACAGCCAGACAGCTCCGGCTTATCGTCTTCCGTACGTCGAGCCTGACAGAGTACGCGAACTCAAAGTGCAGGGCTTTGACTCATTTCATTGTATATCGAGTTACGCAAAATATATGCGTCCGGTTTATTCTCGAGCCAGTTGGCCACCTCCCAGGTAACAAGAAGCCATTTATTACCAAAAATTTGCCTAAATGGGTTACACGTGTCCGTCCGGATGGTAACTATGAGGTACCCTACGTCCAAAAGTTAACACAGTAAAAAACATTGTTATGAAATTGAATACACCGTCACGGGAAGTTTTCATGCATAAATTGGTATATTAAATTTCATGTACAATTGTGGTGAAAAATTAACGTACGGTATATTCAAAAGTTCAGAAAAACTTTACTTTTAATAATTGAATTTAATTTCATTATACAAGTGCGTTAAATTCGACAATTTACTTTCATTTCACTGTACAAGTCCATTAATTTTTCATCACGATTGTACATTAAACTTAATGTATCAGTTTTTGCAGTTTCAATTATTTTCATTTCTTTATATTGTTTAATATTCTCTTATACTTTTTTGTTACTTCAGTTTACTTAATTTTTGTTGTAATATAGTTTGATTTTATACCGATCACTTTGGTCTCGTAATTAGAGTACTAGCCTCGAGAACAAAGTATCGGGAGGTCTCGGGTTCGAATCCCGGTGCCGTAGTCTTGCTGGCAGAAAAATATTGTGACGCGACGTAGCTCCTGGCATCTCTCGTGCGATATACGATATATATGTCAGTAGACGTCCAATGTTTACAGCCAGTAATCGACGTGACTTAGCTCCGGCGCCGGGAAGCAAACCTAGAAAACCGACTGTTACCGACATCCAAAAGTACAGTTAACGTTCGCTCACATTGAGTTACCCCCAAAGTGGTACGGTTCCCACTAAAGGAAAAATAGTAGGTCCCGTCGCTAATAACCATAGCAGTTGATGCGACGTTAAATAATTAAAAACAAAAAGTTTTATTTTAAGTTCATGATTTATTATTTGCATTGTTTGATTGTATAGCGCGGCATTTCGTTTGCCAGTCGCCGTTGTATGTTTTGGGCACGGTGGCCTTAGTGAACTTGCCTCAAGACACGAATAAAACGACACTATTCTATTCTATTCTATTCTATTCTATTCTAAAAACTTCGAGTCCGGTGCATTAAATTTCATACGCTTTTTTTTACGGTGACTGATAACTTTCGGATACTGTTCAGACGGAGATATGGGACCCATTGAGATCACTTTTTGATGACGAATTTTTGTGCTACCTGAGCTGTTCGAGAACGATTGCTTTGTTCCAAAAATATAAACTCGACTCGGCGGGGCGGGGAAAGACGCGTTGTTGTCCATGAAAACTACCGCTGACCTGCGCCTGAACGAAATATATATACATATATATATATATGATACATTATAAGATGGATGGCGGTGGTCTTCGTCGCTCGACGCCGTTGTAATATTAAATCGAACAAAAAAGAAAAAGGCGTTTTGCCAGCTAGGGCCCGTTCAGTAGCTTACTTTGGACAACATAGAACGGGAGAGACCACTGCGCTGGTGCGAATTTCAGAGAAAGGGAAGTTAGTAACCCGTAATGATTTCTGAACGCGGCCCTGTGTGCGAAGTTCGCGAAAAAAAGTATATGTCGATAATTATTCCGCGTAGAGACAGCAAGACAGCTTCTTATCGTCTTTCGTGCGTCGAGCCGCCACTGTCGGAATATACGCAGTCAAAGTGCAGTCGAAACGGGACTTTCACTCATTTTACTTACGCGCGTTCGCAGAGATTACGTTTCGATACTTCTTTTCTTTTTCGTTTCTTTTATTTGTTTATTTATCGTATATCGAGTTACACACAATACAACATACGTCCGATTTATTAATCCGGAGAACGATTGCATTGTGCGAAAAGTAGAATATAAATATAATACAAATAGAAACTAGACTTGGGGGGGCGCGCGTTGTCCGTGAAAACTACCGCTGACTTGCGGTTGAACGAAACATATTATATATATATATATAATCTTTATATATATATATATATATATATATATATATATATATATATATATATATATATATATATATATATATATATGATACATTGTAAGATGGTCGCCGGCGATTGGTCGTTCGACGCCGTTATGATATTAAATCGAATAACCGTTTTCACATTTCTTTCTAGTTGCGTTAACGAAGACGAACGACTACCAAGATGACTCTGGCGAGAATGTTTGTTTCCATTGTCGCTAAAACATCGCGATTCGCCGCAACAAGACGATCACCACTGTTCGGCAGCAAACAAAACTTTGTAATGTTTTTATCTCTCTACGGTCTTCGTGTCGAATGAAATATAATACGAGCGATGACTCGAAAGTCTGCACACACTCATATGTGATCGGACGGATAACGAGGAATTAACAAAGGACTAATGGATGTGTTGTTTTTCTCCGCAGCTTGTTGGAATGGTGGCGTGTCGTTTCGTCTCCACTCATCACGTGACGAAAAATTTGGAACTCATTTCCCAGGACAACAAGACCCTGGTTGAAAATGGCGTCAGAACGGCCACTAACAGCTCATCCAATCCGCCGCTTCTCGTCATGCTGTGCTGGCTCATGTCCAAGCGCAAGCACATAATGAAATTTGTTAATCTCTACACGGAGCAGGGCTTCGACGTGATGACCGTTTCCGTTGCTCCTTGGCAACTCATGTGGCCGGTTAAGGGCACGAGGGTAAGGGAGAGGGAAGAGCATTATTGGATCGACGATTAGACTTTTTTTTTAGCGATTAAAAAAAAACCCTTTTTTCCGACCGAAATCGTCGGCAACAAAGTCTGTGAGCCATTTTCTTTTTTCGCATACAACTTTTTAGGGTGAACGTTAAAATAGTTGGGCTTTCTGTGCCACAGTTGGGAGGACGTTAGTAATTTTATTTTCGTCGAAGAAACTTAAGATTCTTGGAAAAAAATTAAATGGAAGAGCTGAGCAAAGTACCAGAAAATACTTTAAATACAAAGTACAAGGTATCACAGGCAGTTGAAGTTTTCCTCGAGTACGTTTTCGAAGTACTTTTCGCAATTAGGTTCGTAGCGTCAACGCTTCGAACCTAATTGCCTAGATAACGCTCAAGCGTTATCTAGGCTCAAAAAACGGCGCAACGTAATTTGCACATAGCTTCCTCATTGTAAAAAATTGCTAACTGAAATTTTTGTAATTCGTTGTTTTGAAGCTATTTTTCAATAAATTCCTCACTTATCTTCATTTAAAAAATTCATCAAAAATGTCACAAAATTTAATTAAAAATTTAAAAAACGAAAAGAAAAAAAAAGAAAAAAAAAAGTTTAACTTCTAGTCCCTTCTCGTTTTTATTTAAAGATATTTTTATTTAAATAAAAGAAAAACGAAAACGGGAAATTCCCGTTTTTTTTATGGCATTTAAAAAAACAAGTACCCGGTACTTGAAATACTGCCCATCTCTCAAATGGATTACAATTTATGTATTACCGACTGAGCGCGGTTCCGGCTGGTAGGAAAAGGTTTCTGAACGCTAAAAATTCCGTTACAGGTCATCGCCAAAGATTTGCTAAATTTCTTGGATCAGAACAAGAGTTACGAGCAGATAATGCTTCACGGATTTTCGGTCGGCGGTTACATGTGGGGCGAGGTATTGGACCTGATGCAGAATGACAATCAGCGATACGATAACATTATCGACAGAATAGTAGGTCAGGTTTGGGACAGCGCGGCGGATATCACCGAAGTATGCATCGGTACGCCGCGTGCTGTTTTCCCAAAGAACGCCGTCATGCAGAAAGTCCTCGAGAAGTACATGGAGTGAGTTCGATCCGTCAACGAGCAAGGGATTTTTTAATCCCTTAATTGGGGCAGTTTTGATAAACGTAATCTTTCGTTTTCCAGATACCACATGAAGACCTTCCACTCTCAAGCAACCCAGTACTACATCCGGTCGAGTCAGCAGTTCCACATGAATCGCGTTCGCACGCCAGCTTTGTTCATGCTGAGCAATACGGATCCGGTCGGAGCCGTGGCGAGCAACATGAGAGTCCGAGATTCGTGGGACTCTCTCGGAACGCCGGTAACAATAAATTCATCCTTACCTAATAGTACTTTTCACACCTTGCGAAATAAAATTTGTTATGATACTCGTGCAAAACCCAGTTTCTTAACCCTTCAAGTACGGGGGATTTTTTTGTCGAGAGCAAAGCGAGAGTGACCATGCCTTCTTTTAAGCACAAAAACGATACGGGTGTTCGTAATAACTTTTCATCTACGTTATCAAAAAAACGACACTTCAAGATACGTCTGTGAATTTTTACAGATTTTTTTAGCTCTTGAACTTGTTATTCGAATCGTTCGAAGGTTGTGTCGGGGCAAATTCTAGGTCCTCGTTGCAACACTGTGATTGCAACACTCACCTTTGGCTCGTGCTGCAAACTCAGACTCGTCAGGAAAAGTTTTTTGCACTATTATCTTAATGTATTATTTTGTGATAAGTGCACAAAAACTCCCATTTTTTATACCTATAGAGTGGCGAAAGCGTGCGAAAAATAACTAGGGTGTTTAAAAAGTGTGCGGAAAAGTACCTAGTATTAAAAGGGTGAAAAAGTAACTAGTGGGATCTGCGCATGGGCAGTATTTTTGTCGCACGCCTTTCAGGCTATTTTCCAGGCACGAAAAGTGGGACGTGTTATAAAAAATTATGATATGTAATCACGTAAAAAAAAATCGATGTTTAATTTGTGCGTTTAACTTTTCGCAGACGTACGTCAAAATATTCGAAAAATCACCGCACGTCGGACACTACCAAAAATATCCGAAAGAGTACGTGCATGAGCTGTACACATTCCTGGAGCGACTGAACATGATAAGAAACGAGAAGCAAATACGAGCGCGCCTCTGAGGTCGACATGTGTTTTGAACGCCGCTCGATCGGTTCCGTATAGATCAATGATCGTTGCTGCCGGCTCAACGACGAACTTAATATCGGTTAATTCGAGATTCCGGCGATGAACTTTGATGCGCGACGCTCCGTCGCGGTTTCCCACGCCCCGCCCGAGATTGCGTGACAACATAGCCCACGATTAATTCGGTGAATCGTTGTCAATCGTGCGAAATTTTTCGCGTTCGATCGACGCGATGAATTTGCGTATATTCAAGAGAGTACGTTGAATGGCGTTAAATTCAAAACAAAACAAAAATGAAAAGAAAAACGATAGTGCAATCTTTCCCCCTTATCACCTCGAGTCGTGTGCGAATGTATTCTTATCGTTGTAACTTTGCCCTTCGATATTCACGGTTCTTTATATTGACTCTCTACATCATTTCGTAGGCAAATTTCTTTGGCTTTCCTAGAGTTCAATAGTATTTCCCACATTCCCAATCATTTACTCCATGTCGAATAATTTATAGACGATTTACGTAACGATCATTTGCCGACATAATAAAGGAAAAAGAAGTGCCTTACCCAGTCTTTTATGCCTTATGCATGTGCGACTCAATTAGATAGCGGCTCTGACCTAGAAACGCTCTTGCGAATTTTGTACCGGAATGTAAATGGCATATTTTACCATCACTTGTGATTTTAAGTGTAATAAAAAATAAGTGTACCAACGTTTGACGATCGTCGTATATATTCTCCGAAATTGCTCTATTCGTACCGTCAACTTTTCGTCGTACTTGGGCCGAAACGTATATTCTTAGTCTTATCTCTAGTAACTAATTCATCGTTATCTGTGTCGTTGGAATTTTTCTTTTTCGGTTTTCTGCGTTTCTTCTTGGGTCCGAGAATGGCCTCGATCTCCTCGTCATCCTTGCCCTCCATTATCAATTTCTTTCTCTTGTTTATCATCTTCTTCTCGTAAAAATCCGTCTCGTCGAGCTTGATCTCCGCTTCCCGTTTGGTGACCGATATCTGCGTGAATATGTTCACGATCTCCTTGTCTAAAAAAAATTATTATCATTATTGTACAAATTGCGAAATGGGAAAATAAATTTACACTGGGAATCGAGAGGTCATTACTGCACGATGGTCAGAGATCAATGAAAACTCACGAAGCAGAAACGACTAACAACCGCATTATCGTTTCCAACATCAAATCCTCTAGAAACTTGTTCCATACGAGAAAAGACAATCTTGTATATTTTATCGCGACCTTGACTGAACTTTTAGACGAGCGGAAGAAAATCTCTAAGAGATCGTGAGGGTTTTCACCACTGCCGAAATCTCAAGATAAACCAACCCCAATACTTAATGGAAATAACCCGACGATTTCATCTCATTTGATCTATCACTGACTGCTCTGGCTAAACTCCGAAAACAAGGAAAAAGCGAAATTTAAATTTGGTCGCGCGAGGTCGGTAATTTTTTTATCCTGCGTTTTAAATTACTATCCTGTTTCCTACGCCTACTGACCGTCTATCTTGTATTCCGTTAATTTCGTGCCGACAGTCTCCTCGATAGCGTGAAGCAATTTGATGTCGTGGGGCGTTATCAGGCTAATGGCCATGCCGCCTCGCCCGGCCCTGGCGGTTCTTCCGACCCGATGAATGTACTCCTTCGGCTCGTTCGGCACCGTGAGATTGATGACGAGCTCGACCAGGGGAATGTCCAGGCCTCGGGCAGCCACGTCGGTCGCGATCAGGATTTTCGAGTGATTGGATTTGAATTTGTTGAGGGCTGCCAGACGCTCGCGCTGTTTTATCATCGCGTGAAGCGCGACGTTCGGGAAGCCGACCTCGTTCAGTGTCATCGACAGAAGCTGGCAAAACTTGCAGGTATCCGTGAATATCATAATGGAGCCATTCTCGTTCGTGCCGCGAAAAGTTCTTATGACCTCGACGAGATAAGCGTCGCGAGCCTCCGTCGGGCAGAGAACGTAGCGCTGGTCGAGTTCCTTCACCGTCGCAGTTCCCGTATCGTCCTTCGCGTCGAACTCGAAAACCCTGTTAGTCGCTACTCGCTTGACTTTGTCGAGGGTGTCGGTAATCGTGGCGCTGAAGAGAAGCGACTGTTTCCTCTTCGGCAGCGCCCCGAAAATCGTGCTTATCTGCTCGTCGAAGCGGCCGCCCAGCAGCTGATCAGCCTCGTCCAGCACCAAGAATTTTATCTTCTTCAGGGTGAATGTGTCGCAGCTCTCCAAATGATCGGCCAGTCTTCCCGGTGTGGCGACGACTATGTGCGGCCTCTTCGCCAGCTCTTGGGCCTGGAGTATCATGTCCATTCCTCCGACCACCACGCATTTTTTCAGATTTATTGGTTTACCTATTGCTGCGAACTGCTCTCCGATCTGTTTGAACAAAAAATCATCGTAAATATTACGAGGACAATGATATAAAAAAAAATCGGGTCTGAAGAACTCAGGTCTTGCTTCTAAAATAAAGTTTAAAAAACGTTTACTTTATTTTAGACGCAATTGTCAGTGTTAAATGTTCGTCTGTGAATAAAATAAGTGGTAGTAAGTTTATAGCGAATTTTTATAACCAGTATTGCAAAAATGAGTGTTTTTGAGTATTTTTTCTTTTACTGCTACGAGTAAATTTTCGATTGACTTCAACTCGGCGATTTACCTGAAAAGCTAGTTCTCTCGTCGGCGTAAGAACAAGGGCGAATATCCCGTAAGGATCCTCGCAGAGTTTCTGCAATATCGGCAGAGCAAAGGCCAGCGTCTTTCCGCTCCCAGTCTTGGCGCATCCTATGCAATCCTCGCCGTCCAGTATATGAGGAATGCAATTTTGCTGAATCGGCGTCGGTTTCTTGACACCTTAAAAATATATATATGTATATAAAAAAAACAATCGCTACCGTGAAGAATCTTATTAACGACAGCATTGAAAAACTATCGACGAACGACCGAACGGACGAACCTATGTTTGTGCACTGCGCGACGAGCCACGAATTCAGCTTCAAATCCGCGAAACTCGTTACTTCCTTCGTCATTTTTGTTTCACTGAAGCCCGACGTAACATTCGTCGCGGTGTAGACCAAAGCTGTTGCGAATTTTCCGCTCAATTCGAGAAAAATATCATTATTTACGACCGATGTGCGACCGACGATGACGCACGTGTAGCACCGACTTGGAAAGCGCAGGTTAGGTCGACGCCGAACAGCTGATTGGTCGGTCCATTCACGCGTATCGGAGAAGAACGGGGGTAACGGCGATCAGTGGCGTCGATCGCTTTAAGCTCCAAGGACCCTTTTTAACCATTCTCTCAAACATTCGACGCTTTTAGATTCCAAAAAAAAAAATTGTCCTTCGATGTCTCGTTGAGGTTGCTCGTGCACGTTGAAACGTCGCAGTTCGGCGCCGGAAGGTTGCGAACGATGTGGGCGAATTTTTAAGTTTCACGGAGTTTTCGGAGCCGCAAAGAACACTATTGTGCAAGGTTAGTTCCTAAGTATCTGTTATTCGATTCGTGCCGCGGAGGAATATTTGTCCTCGAAACACCCACGATTTTTTTCTCAACCAATTTTCTTAAATCGCGCGCATGTCGTGTTTTGCGAAAGTGAAGTTTCGAAACATCGCTCGAATTTAGAGGTTATGTTGCGCAATTGTTGTTGTCTCGTGTTTCGATTGCAGATGCCTCGAAATCGTCAGAGAACGACGAACAAGGGAAGATGGACGAAGGAGGACCTCGAGAAGGCGAGACGATCGATAGTCGAGGGAAAGTCGTCGATTCGTGAGGCGTCGAAAAAATTCGCCATACCTTTCGCTACGCTGCAGAGAAGAATGAAGACGGACACGGAGATGGTAACGACGGGTCCGAGTATGGGCCGGAAAGCGGTGCTCAGCCCCGAGCAGGAGAGAATAATGGTCGAGTCGATAAAGCTTCTGGGAAAGCTTTTTTACGGTCTGAATTGCCAGCAGATACGCTACGTGGCATACGAATTCGCCGAGAGACAGGGAATAATTCACAACTTCAACAAGGAGAAGAAATGCGCCGGTCGCGATTGGCTCGAAGGTTTTCTGAAGAGAAACCCAACGGTAACGACACGAAAGCCCGAGCCGCCGAGCGCGAGCAACAGCAAAGTCGCCGCGTTCAACAAGCAGGACATAACGTTGTTCTTCGAGAATCTCGAGAGGCTGACGAGAGAGCATTACTTTCAGTCTTCGAGAATCTATGCTGTGGACGAGACGGTGATAACGACGATTCAGGAGCCAGGCACGCTGGCCATACCGGGAGTTCTGGTGGAGAAGGGCCAGAAACGCGTGGGCGGCGGGACGAGCGACGAGCGAGGAAAGAATTTGACCGTTGTTTGCTCGATGAGCGCCGCTGGATCTTTCGTGCCGCCGATGTTCATCTTTCCTCGGCAGAGAATATCCCAGCAGCTCTCGGTCGGCGGGCCGGTAGACGCGATCTATCTCTGCACGAAGGACGGATGCATAAATTCGAATCTCTTCCTCGCTTGGCTTCAGCACTTCAAGATTCATTCCAAGTCGTCCAAGGAGAATCCCAGCTTGCTCGTTCTCGACAATCATCTGAGTCACATATCGCTCAAGAATTACGAGTACTGCGAGAAGCACGGTATCGTTCTGCTTCCGATACCTCCGCACACGTCCCACCGGATGTTGCCGCTGAACGTGGCTTTCTACGGACCGCTCAAGAAGGCATTCAGAAAAGAATGCGACACTCACATGTCGAGCCAGGGATTGAGGAACATAACGCAGAACGATCTAGCGACGATTTTCAACAAAGCCTATTGCTCAGTTACCGACGTGCAGAAGGCGACCACGGGATTCCGAGTTACCGGCATATATCCGATAAATCGGAGTGTATTTACGAACGAGGATTTCGTCTCGTCGAAGGCTATGCAGTCGTCCGGCGCGATTGGACCCTCGGCGCAGAGCGGTGTTCCGGTCGTTTCGTCGGTAAGCCAGCCGACGATGGGCCACTTTCTGTACAACATCGCCGACAATCCGTCGGCGAGCGTCGAGCCCTCGACCGCGAACATGCACATCATGTGCGGCGACAACAACGTCGACGATAATCCATTCAAACCCTTTCCGCATTCGTCCACCGGCGATCCCGTCGTCTACTAGTGTGCCAACGCATCTTACGAAGAATGAAGAAGAAGAAAACAAAAAGAAACGCGAATTATCAAAGTGGCTTTCGAACTACCGGGATGAAGTGCAAAGATCATCTTAATCAGAACATTCCCTCGTATGCAACGCGTCGCATGTTATTACGATATAGTTTTTAATAATTATTTATGCTAGGGTAAATTAAAAATAATTGTACATTTTATCAATAAGTATCGTATGGTTATTGAAATAATTCTTTGTATAACTTATTAGTGCAGTATTAGAATGTCTATTTGCTTAATAGATTATCATGTTACATGTCGTCGCTATAATATATAAATTTCTGACACAATAATGTTTTTTCAATTACACTACATTTGCATTTTTCGACCGGAAGTAATGTCATAACCGAAATATGTCACTTCCGGTTCGAAAATCTCATTTTTCGACCAGAAGTGATTCCATAACTGAAATACGTCAATTCCGGTTTCCAAATCTCATTTTTCGACTGGAAGTGATGCCACAACAGAAATACGTCACATCCGGTTTGAAAATCTCATTTTTCGACTGGGAGTGATGTCATAACTGAAATACGTCAATTCCGGTTTGAAAATCTTAGTTTTCGACCGGAAGTGATGCTATAACTGAAATACGTCACTGTCGGTTTGAAAATCTAATTTTTCAACCGGAAATGATGTCATAACTGAAAAAAGTCACTTCCGGTTTGAAAATCTAATTTTTCAACCGGAAGTGATGTCATAACTGAAATACGTCACTTCTGGTATGAAAATCTCATTGTTTTACCGGAAGTGACGTCATCGCGGGGAACATTACTTCCGATTTGAAAATCTCATAGTTCGACCGGGACGTGTGTAAGCGGCATCTTCATGTTTTTCTACAATGTTGTAACTTTTGAGCGATGATCAGTTTGGAGGAAATCACACCCTGCTCCCTCTGCTGCTTGAAATCTCAAGTTCCGGATAGCTGCGGTCAACTTGAAACATGCGGACAAGTTCAAACCTAACCTGTTCGATAGAGCCGTTCATTCAGCGCTACAATATCTCATGCATTTATTAATGAAGATAAAGTTAAAACTTCCAGACATAAATTTTGTCGCATCTACCGAATAGTCAAAAATTTAACAAACAAAATAATGGGTAAGAAGGGTTATAATTGGCAAGCGAGACACGCACCGACCGTTGAAATCGATGATTCCGCAACGAAAAAGGTATAGTAGATATTTTTGTTTTCAACATTGTCAACAATTAATTTGACCGTAAAACCGTGCAACTGTTTTTCTCTATGATTAAAAAAAATATTTCTTCATATTTGTCGTTACTGAACTTTAGCTCGAATTTCGCACAAATATCTGTAGACATTTTTTCATGATTTTCTCATCGGGCTCTACGTCTTATAAATAAATACTGTATTTACACGATTTACAATTGTTTTTAATTTTTGTTTCCTGTACGATAAGCGGATAGAAATTATTTTTTTTTTAATGGCCCCGCTCATTATGTACATGAAATTGCAAAATTCTCAGATAAGCGTTGACATCGAGCATCGCCAGGAGAGCTACGATACCTGCAATGCCTTGGTCCTTCCGAGTGCCAAACGAAAAACCAAGAACAAGGACAAGAGGGACACGAACGTGCGATTGCTGTCGAAAAAACGCAGAAAACAATTGGAGAAAGTAGTGGAAAGGAAGCAGAAGAAACTACGGGTAAGATCGTTAAAATCTCGATTTAAAAATCTATTAGTAGATTAGAATATAATAGATTAGTGTTGTTTTATTTGTGTTCCAAGCGAAGCAAGCCCACTAAGGATACTGTGACCAAACGTGCAACGACGAATGATAACTTAAACACGCAGCAAAAACGATAGAATGAAAATAACAACAAAAAAACAATACAGTGACGTTGATAAACAAATTATTTTCTCATAATTACTATTTTCAATTGCAGAGAGCGACCCTACTGGAAGATCTTGCCAAAGTTCAAGCACCCGCTGAAGAAATTAAGCAATACCTTTCCATAACGACTCTGCAGACTAAAGGTTTGAAGAGGCACCTGCAGGAATCGAATGCTCCCGAATTTAGGCCTAAGGATATAGATAGCGACAAAGAGGATGAACCGGAAGATACTATAAACGCTATAAGAGGTAGCAAAAAGAAGAGACTAGCCCTACTGCGGGAGGAGTCCAAGGGAGACGGTAATGCAGATCCCAACGTTGTTGGCCTGAATGTAAGTCCATTCATCCGATACACATGAGCCGCCGATTTTTCTGCAAATATTTTGCAGCTGCGTTTTTATTTTAGGATTCGAGCGATAGCGGCGACGAATCAAGTGTGAACGATGATGACGAAAAAATCGTCGAAGAACCGGAAGTGCCGGAAGAAATCACGCCGCCTGTTGCGGAAGTGAAGATCTCGAACGAAAAGCCCGTAGCGAAGGTCGTTCCTCCAGTAGTTGCACCGGAATCGACGGATCCAAAGTCGGCGCGGAAAATGCCTACAAGTCAAAAAGACCGAGTACCCGCGGTATTCGTCGCTGTGGACCGTAAGCCGGAAATACAGGAAGCGAGATTGAAGCTTCCGGTTTTGGCGGAGGAGCAAAGTATCGTCGAGGCGATAAACGAAAATCCCGTCGTTATAATTACCGGTGAAACCGGAAGTGGTGAGTTTTTGTAGCTTGGAAAAATAATTCGTATAAGAGCTGAGCAAAGTACCAACAAATACTTGAAGTACAAAGCACAAAGTACTTTTTGTACCTGAAGGATTTCTCATGTCCTTTTTCTAAGGTACTTTTCGCAACCCTTTTTTGAAGTACTTTTCGCAATTAGGTTTCTAGCTTAAGTGTTAGCTAGGCTTTAAAAAAAGAAAGTGCAAAGTAGTTTGCACATGGCTTCCTCATTGTAAAAAATCACTAACTGAAATGTTGGTAATTCGTTGTTTTGAAACTATTTTTAATCTATTTTTTCACTATTTGTTTCATAAAAAAAAGAAATCATAAAAAATTTCATAACAAATGTGATTTAAAAAAAAACGAAAAGGCTTCTTTCTCGTATCTTCTCGTTTTTTAAATGGAACTTTTTGAAAATAAATGTAAACAAAATTGATTCTCCTTAAAATTGTGCTTATTGAAAAGTTTAGACATGCATGTCTAAACAGGATGCCATGCTACTTATCGAGTATTCGTAATGCGAGCGTATACTTAAAAAGGACTTGTACTTGGTACTTCAACCAACTTGTATGGTTGTACGTACTTGAAGTTCCAAACGAGTACCCGGTATTTCGAGTACTGCCCAGCTGCAATTTATATTCATACTCGCACGATTCGTTTTCTAAAAATAATTTGCGTACTCGATCGATTGCAGGCAAAACGACGCAAGTACCGCAGTTTCTGTACGAGGCCGGATACGCGAAGGATCGGATGATCGGAGTCACCGAACCGCGAAGAGTGGCGGCGATGTCGATGAGCAAACGTATAGGACACGAGATGAATCTCACCTCCAAGGAAGTATCGTATCTGATAAGATTCGAGGGAAACGCGACGTCGGACACGAGAATAAAATTCATGACCGACGGAGTTCTGCTCAAGGAGATACACACGGACTTCTTGTTGACGAAGTATTCCGTCATTATACTGGACGAGGCGCACGAACGCAGCATCTACACGGACATCCTCATAGGTTTGCTGTCGAGAATCGTCCCGCTGCGAGCCAAGAGAAACGATCCGCTGAAGCTCGTGATAATGTCGGCGACTCTGCGAGTCGAAGACTTCATCGGGAATTCCAGGCTCTTCAAGATCCGTCCGCCGGTCATAAAAGTGGAGTCGCGACAGCATCCGGTTACGATCCACTTCAACAGGCGAACCAGCGCCAACTACGTTCTCGACGCCGTCCGCAAGGCCGTCAAGATACACACGAGGCTGCCGGAGGGTGGAATTCTGATATTCCTCACCGGTCAGCGCGAGGTCAACACCGTCGTTCGCCGATTGCGCAAGGCCTTTCCCTATCGCCGAAGGAAATGGAACGAGCCGACGGAAAAAAATGACGAAGCGGAAAAATCCAAGGACGACGTTGTGGAAGTCGTCGAGAGCGAGAGCGGCGATTCCGACGAGGAATTCAACGCCAGGTCGGCGCTTAGGCGAATGAAGCAGAAGCGAAAGAGCGTGCCGGTCGACTTGCCGAAGATAAACCTCGACAATTATTCGGTAATTCCGACGGACGACACGCAGGAGGATCTCTTCGACGTGGAGGACGCGGACGAGGAGGAGGAGAACATCGACGAGGACGAGGACGAGGACGAGGACATTTTGGACCTCGAGTCGTCGACCTCGCAGCCGCTCTGGGTCTTGCCGCTGTACTCGTTGCTGCCCGGACACAAGCAGGCGAGGGTCTTCGAGCCCGTTCCGGATGGTTGCCGATTGTGCGTTGTATCGACGAACGTCGCCGAAACATCGCTGACGATACCGAACGTCAAGTACGTCGTGGACAGCGGACGGTGCAAGACGAGGATGTACGACAAGGTGACCGGCGTGAGCACGTACAGGGTCTGTTACGCCAGTCAAGCTGCGGCGAATCAGCGCGCCGGTCGAGCCGGCCGAACCGGACCGGGCCATTGCTACAGACTCTTCTCCTCCGCCGTCTTCAACGACCAGTTCGAGCTCTTCAGCGAGCCGGAAATAAGACGCAAACCCGTCGACGATCTGCTTCTGCAGATGAAAGTAATGAACATCGACAGGGTAGTCAACTTTCCGTTCCCCTCACCGCCCGATCTCCTGCAACTGAGATCGGCCGAAAAACGCCTACGAATACTGGGAGCGTTGGAAAAAAATTTACCCAACAGACCCGAGAATTACAGCGCCAAGGTCACAGCTCTGGGACGCAGCATAGCGGCATTTCCGGTCGCGCCGCGCTACGGCAAGATGCTCGCTATATCGCAGCAGCAGAATCTGCTGAGGTACACGGTGTGCATGGTCGCCGCTCTCTCCGTGCAGGAGGTCCTCGTCGAGGCCCACGGGACGGACGGCGCGGCGAAGACCAAATGGCTGCAGACGCGACGCTTCTGGGCCGGAAGCGGAAACAGCTTGCTCCTCGGTGACCCGATGGTGCTCATCAGAGCCGTCGGCGCCGCGGAGTACGCCGGCTCACAGGGGAAGATACAACAGTTCTGCGAGGAGCACGGACTGCGGCCGAAGGCCATAACGGAAGTGCGAAAATTGCGGCAGCAGCTGACGAACGAGATCGTAGTCAACATACCGAGCTTGGATCTCACGATAGATCCGAGCATGTCGCCGCCGAGCGACAACGAGGCGAGGCTTCTTCGCCAGCTCGTTCTTTCGGGAATGGGCGATCAGATCGCGAGGAAAGTCTCCCCCGACGAGATAAAGGAGGACCAGGACAAGGCGAAGTGGAGACACGCTTACAGAACGCTGGAGATGGAAGATCCGGTTTTCATGCACTCGAGCTGCGTTCTGCGAAGAACGAGTCCGGAGTGGGTGGTCTATCAGGAGGTCTACGAGACTAACAAGATGTACATGCGAGGAGTCACGGCTATTGAGCCCGAGTGGTTGCCGAGGTTCGTGCCCGGGCTCTGCACCATGGGCGAGCCTCTGGCCGATCCGCCGCCGAGGTACGACGACGAGACCGGCAAGATTCTCTGCCACAGGGCTGGAACCTTCGGCCCTCAGGCGTGGCAACTTCCGATCATGGAAATCGAGCATCCGACGAACAAGCAGGGAGTCAAGCTCTTCGCGAGATTCCTTCTGGAGGGGAGGATTTTTACGAAGCTGAAGCGCTTCGTGCCGTCGATGCTGACGTCGCCGAGCAGCGTCGACGCTTACTGGGCGAGGTTGCTGCCGAGGACGGAAACTATCGTCAAAGTGCTGCTGACCGAGGGAGTCATGTCGAGGGATCGGTTGATCGAGGTTTGGGCCAGGGACAGGCACTTCCTGTTGGAGGCTTACAAAAAGTGGTTGCCCGAATCGGCACATGCCGAGGTCACGCGCTTGTGGCCGCCAGGAGCTTGATCGACCGAGGATTGCAACGAAATTAATCGTTTCGACGCTAGCGAAAATATGTCCGATGCTAATAAGTTCGTCAAGGTTCCTCGTTGTTACGTGCGTCATCTCTGTACCATAGACTATATAAATTACCGTTTCTTACGCAATTGTTGTCATTGATTTAGAAGATAATAAACTTAAATGAATCGTTATTTTAATAGAAAAACAAATCACAAAAATTAATTATTCGGTAAAGCAACGTGACGCCGTTCTGAAAAACTAACGGGAAAACTTTTTACAAAGTTTCCGGAGACTTTTCCTAAGCCGTCGACCGTTACTGGGCCAAATTGCTGCCGAGACCGGAAACGATAATCAACGTTTGCTGGTCGAGGGATCGGTTGATCGAAATTTGGGCCTGGGACAGGCATTATCTTTTAGAGGCTTACAAAACATGATTGCCCGAATAAACGTACAGCGATTTCAGTCCCGTGTGATCGCCCGGAGTTTGAGAAACCGAGGATTTAGTGGGACGAAAAGAATTATCTCGTTGGTAGCGAGAATGTATACGAGGCTTGTATCGCAGCGAATTGCGTTCGAAACTTTGTCTGTAACGTGGCACTCGTTACGTGCGTCATCTCTGTATCATAGATTATAAAAATTATCTTTTCTCACGTAATTTTGGTCGCCGACTTAACAGGTAAGCTTAAATAAATCGCTATTTTAATAGGAAAATTAATTATTTGGTAAGCAACGTTACGCCGTTCCGAAAAACTCACGGGAAATATATTTTCTTAAGCTCAAACGCTTCGTGGCTTTGTTACTGTCGTCGCCGCACTGTAAAAAAAAATTTTATGAAATTTAATACAGCGGACACGAAGTTTTTGTGCAGAAACTGGTATATTAAATTTCATGCTCAATTGTCATGAATATTTAATTGTTCAGTCTATTAAAAACATTGGAAATACTCTATTTTTAATAATTTACTTTCATTTCACTGAAAAAGTATATTAATTTTTTATCGCGATAGTACATTAAATTGAATGTACCAGTGTTTGCATAAAAACTTCCAGTCCGGCACATTAAATGCACTCTTTTTTTTACAGTGCGAGCATCGTCGATTCTTACTGCGCAAAATTGCTGTCGGGATCGGAAATGATAATCAAAGTCTTGTTGGCTGAGGCAGTAATGTCGAGGGTTCGGTTGGTCGAAATTTGGGCCCGGGACAGACACCATTTTTTTGATAGTGACGGTTCCTTAAAAAAAAAAAAAAAAAAAATGCCCGAATCCGCACACAGCGAGGTCACTCTGGTGTAACCGCGGGGAGTTCGAGATACTAAATTAATGGAGACCGAGATTTATTGCGACGAAAAGAATTATTCTCGTTTCTAGCGAGAATATACGAGGCTAATATCGCAGCGAATTGCGTTTGAAAGTTCGTCAAACTTTGTCCGTAACGCAGCACTCGTTGTTACGTCCGGTTTCACTGTACTATAGACTATATAAATTAATTGTTTCTTACGTAATTTTTGTCACTGACTTAGCAGGTAAACTTAAAATAAATCGTTATTTTAATAGAAAAATGAATTATTTGGTAAAGCGACGTGACGTCGTTCCGAAAAACTCGCGTGGCTCTGGGCGGAGAAGAGTTCGAGGATTGTCGGTTCGAATCCACGTGATCGGCATCGCGAGATGGTTCGACACGAATATCCACGAATATTCGATTAATGACTGACTATTCGTTTCCTTCTCCTCCGTCATTGCGAGAAACGAACGATGAAGCGTGTAGTTGACCGAACTACGGGCTCCCGGGAGCCCGGGCGTTTTGTCTTGAGGGAACGTCGACGACTCGGTCGTTCACTCTATCTTCAGCGGCTTCTTTTCCTTTCTTTTTATTGGATTGCTCTTGCAGTTCTTGTATACGTTGTTTAGATCGAATGCGGCTTTCACGTTGTCCTGAAAGAGAAATAAAAAATAAACTGTTAAGACTCGAAGATCGAAATGGAGCTTTTTTGATTTTTTAATTTAAAATTTTTTCTTTCACTTACCAGCGAGAAAAGAAATTTGACCAGCTTGCCCTTGCTGTCCGCGTACGGCCGTCTCTCTATCTCCTTTCCCTCCTTGAAGAGAATCAAAGTCGGCAGTTGCTTGCTCGTACTGGCGTCGCTTACGTGATACTTCGCAGCGGCGTCCGGATAACGACCGATGTCGACTTTGCCGAATTTCAAATTCTCCAGGGCGTACCTGAATATAATTGATTTAATGTTCCATTTTTTTTCGTAATAGTAAGTTTCCTTCGACAAGGTGATCTAGGTAATCGCTTACTCGGCGGAGAGCTGCGAAAATATCGGAGCGAAATTAACGCAAGCAGGATTCCACGCCGTATAGAAAGCCACCAGCCAAACCACTCTGTTGTCTCTCAATTCGTCCTGCAAGCCGTTGGCTCCTCTCAGGTAGATTACGCTCTCTGGACCTTGATAAGTCGGCTCCGGCACTATCAACCCGCATACTGTAACAGGAAAACTTTAAATTAGAACGTAAATATACATAGATAGATAAATAGATACGTATAAATAAATTGAAAGAAAATATTAAAGAGTAATGATTTTTATAAAATGGCACATGTTCCGTTAATAAAATAAATATTCCTAAAAAATATCTTAATCATTTGTTATTAACACATAAATGAGCATTTTTTTTTTTAATCATGCAGTCCTGTAGATAGAAAATGTTATAATCAAGGATCTGTTCAAATTTCAACTCAATCCGACAAATAGATTTTGAGATAGAATGTTAATAGTTATTTGTTAATTGTTAATTGTTAATTGTTAATTGTTAATAACTTCTTTATTAATTGATATTAAAAAAGAAAAACTCAAACTTCAAATTTCATACTTCATACTTCAAACACCTCCTACGAACTGTGTGTAAAAACCCAACCTTGTCCTTCTAATACCACATTAAATTTGTTTTTTTTAAATCAACCTGTTTTTTTGGACCAAATCCTTGTGCCAATAACGCCTTAACACAATACCACCAGATCTTGTATTACCGAGGCTAATAAAGTGCATTTACTACTACTACTAAAATAAATAACTAAATAAATAATCCAACTCACGAATGAATAGAATAGCAAAGAATATTCCCATTCTTATATCGGCGTAGAACCACAGTATGAGATTGGCGATTTTCGTGTAAACGAAACTGGACGTCAGATAATTGATCATTGTGACGCTCCCAGCTTTTCGTGTCCTCATCATTATCACGATCATCAGGAAAAATAGAATCTCCGTTTCTTTCTGCAAGCACACAAAAAAATAAAGCAATGAGCACAACGAACGATCCTCAACCGATTTATCATCATTGACACGTTTTCGTTGAATGAATTGCTAAACGATCGTTCCGATTATCGTCAATTAAGCGTACGACGATCAGCTGTGCGGTTCAACAGTCCGGCACCGATCAATGAAAAAAAAAACTTACCCCATCGAGCTCGCAGTCGGCTTGGGCGAAGATGTACTGACAAACTATGGGTAATCTCTTCGCGACGAGATAAGACAAACTCAGGAGAATGTTAATAAGATAATATGGCTTTATCAACAACCGCAGATCCTTCTTGAAAGACATTTTCCCTCTTGGTCGACGAGGCCGATGTGTGTTTTGATGAAATCGACGTTAACAGAAAGATAAATAAAATGAAAACTTGTGCGTTGTCTCGAGTCGGGCTGAGCCGTTGGCCGGACGCGACGGAACGATTCTCGCGGATGCTCCCGTTCACGATTTAATTAATTAGTCTATTTCCTCCCAGCCTCTGTTGTACGAGCAGCTCGAGCGAGAACGTCAGGAACGCTAGGCGTCATCGGACCCGGGGTAGCGACCGGAGACTGGAATGAAATTAGGCTACGGCAGGAAGTTCCAAGCAGTGTCACCTATAAATAAATCGCTGCTCTGTCCACCGGCCTCAGCTGCTAATTCTAGCTGGATCCCGCACGTGTGCTCGCTTACCCGCTGCCGCGCGACGCAATCAGCTGTGCGTTTATAACGACGGTCGAGACTTTTTTTTTTTTACCATTCGTTTATCATTGTCGTCTCAAGGTCGGCGGAAATTAGATTCCCGGTGAAAAAATAAAATAAACAAAATTACCTCACCATTCGAATCAACCCGATGCAGCTAAATTTTTTCGCACACTTTTCTATCGGCGCGAATCGCGCTGCACGGTAGTGGACGACACTGTAAAAATAAATTGTAAATTAAATGTACCGGAATGGAAGTTTTTATGCAAAAACTGGTACATTATATTTAATGTACAATCGTGATGAAAAATTAATATACTTTTTAATTGAAAATCATTAATTGTAATTAATTGTAAATCATTAAAAATAGAGTTATAAATGTTAAAAATATAAATGTTTTTTCGTCACAATTGTACATGAAATTTAAATACCAGTATTTGCATGAAAACTTCAAGTCCGGTAAATTACATATAAATTTTTTTTACAATTGATGTATCTTTCTTCTCTTGATAATGGCGTATTTACAAGCGCTTGCTTGTTCTGTGTGTAATTGTTGATTATCGATTGTAAACAGATTCATGAGAGCATCGCGTCAACAAAGATGGCTGTAGAGGACATTGAAAAAAAAAAAAAAAAACTTCAGTGATATCCACTTATCGGCTTACTGGCTGTACATTTCCACTTATCGATCGAGCAAAGGGCAGACAGTTAAAAATTGTGTTTGTGTCCCGAGCTCTCAGTGATTTCCTCTCGGACCATCGAGCAACGCACATCTCCAGCTGGAAGGATGGAGCTTGTTACCCGGATGCAATTGCTGCTCTTCGTAGGGTTTAATCTGCTGGCCGCAGCGTCGTCCATGAGGGCCAGCAAGAATATTCCTCTAGTCGTTATAACTTGGAACTATCTTAAAGCTACGGAGAAAGGTATGATGGAACTTAATGAATTTTGTTTTAAAAAAACAAATAAATGTGATAAAGTAGTTCTTCGGTACAAATTTGCAGTTTATTGTAATTCGCAGCTTGGGAAACATTGTACGCCGAGAAGAGAAGCGCTATAGACGCCATAGAGGAAAGCGGAAGCTTGTGCGAACGAATGCAGTGCAGAGGGACCGTTGGTTTCGGAGGGAGTCCCGATGAGTCTGGGGATACCACCCTGGACGCAATGATTATGGATGGGTAATTTTTGTTCTTCTTTTTTTTTCAAGCATTGCTTTGAGATATGCTCAAATGACGATTTTTCCAAATGTTGCTACCTCTATTGCAATTTTGTTACTGTTTTTTGTTATTATTATTTAATTTGCTTCTTATTTCATTTATTGATTTCTTTAAGGGATTTCTCATTTGCTATCAGTATGAAATAAATAATAATTTTACAGCTCTGAATAACAAATTATAAAGTTTTAACATATAAAATGACTCTTAATTTAATTTAATTAATAACATATGACTAAACACATTGTCTTGCGTGAAATTCTACTCATATCTTAATACCACTGTCTTTGCCATTTTTTCAAAGGTCTCGAAAGAGAGCTATGTAAAATTCAATGCCGATAATTAATTTCTCAGTCTGACCATTCGCAAGAGAGCAGACTTTGTATCGGTATTTGTGCAATTTTGGTGCTCATAGAATAATCGCGTCGTCCATAAACGAGTACCTCAACGTTGAATTACTGCATTGGTCTCTAGACCAATGCAGCTAAGCAGGAATCGTGATTCGCTGAAAAAACAATAAAAAAAAAGTAATTATGAAAAAAAAAATTGCTCCAAAACAGCGTGACGATGGACGTCGGTGCAGTAGGCGGGATACGAAACATAAAAAGCGCTATATCGGTCGCTCGCAAGGTACTGGAGAACACGAAGCACACTTTGCTCGGCGGTGCCAGCGCGACGAAATTCGCCAGGGAAATGGGATTCAAGGAGGAGTCTTTGAGAACCAACGATTCAACGCAGATGTGGCTGCGATGGAAGAGCAACAATTGCCAGCCGAATTTCTGGAAGGTAAAGTAGAATTCGTGATTCCGTTACGTGGATCGTGTAATCGATGTCTCTATAAAAATCGTATTGCAGAACGTCAAGCCCGATCCGATGACGAAATGCGGGCCTTACACACCGATAAAGGGCAAGACGGCGTCTCAGAACGGTGAGGTTTACCCGCATTCCGACCAGGACAATCACGACACGATCGGGATAATAGCGGTGGACATTGACGGAAAGATCGCAGCTGGAACGTCGACGAACGGTGCGAAGAATAAGATTGAAGGACGAATCGGTGACTCGCCGATTCCGGGCGCGGGAGCCTACGCCGATCAAGAGGTCGGAGCGGCCGCCGGAACCGGCGACGGAGACATTATGATGCGATTTCTGCCGAGGTATCGAGATACTTCTTAGTTCGAAATTGTTTTGATGTTAATTGTACATATCGGTAATTTATTATCGAATATTGTTCGGCAGCTTTCTAGCCGTGGAGGAGATGCGGAGAGGCGCCGATCCTGCGAAAGCTGCCGAAATCGCTATCAGAAGAATAGCGAAGCACTATCCGACATTCACGGGAGGAGTTATAGCGTTGGATAGGAATGGATCGTACGGCGCGGCGTGCAATGGAATGCCGACGTTTCCGTTCTATGTCAGCAATCAACTGTTGGGGAAACCGACGATTCACAAAGTCCCGTGTATTTAGCTCGCCGCATCGATGAATTACGTCGATTTTCGTTTCAACGAAGATCTTAGGTAGCGAAAAGTCATCTGGTATGAAAAAGTGATCTAAATGGGTTACATGCGTCCGTCCGTATGGTTTATCGTTTAACTTTTATAACGTCCAAAAGTGAACTTTTTGGATGCATGGTAACTTTTGGCCACCGACCAGACGGACATGTGAAACCCATTCACATCACTTTTTGATAAATAATTTTTTGCGCTGCCTGGGATACTAAAGCGATGCTCGACATATTATACTAAATAAATCGACGTTGGGTATTCGTACATTTATATTCAAATATTTTTCTGTTCCAATCTGAATACGATTGACAACTCGATGTACGAAATACATTTTGATTAACTGGAAACTTATCGCGATTTTTTATAACTCCTGTAACTCCTATAAACAAAGAATTTATTTTTTAATTCCATCGCGTTCGAATCCGCCGCGTCTGACGGATACGTTAGTTGCGAAACCGCCCGCTTGGCGACAGCACTGTTTAATGTTGACAGACGAACAAGATCCATAATGGACTTAGCGAGAATGTTTATTTATCTAACTAAGCAATAAACAGTTTGATCTTCCTTGCGTTCTTTTATGTTTAAATCGACGCAATACGCTTGATTTAGTGACAAAGGGCTAGCAAGTCCCGCGGTTCGTGAAAAGTTTTCTTTTCTCGACCATAGCCTCAAAAAGTCTCGTCGTACTAAATTTTTGGTTACTTCTGTTGTAAGTAATAATTTATCGGACAATTACATAATAATAATGCCTCCGTGCCTCTGTACAAAAACTTTACTAGACTGATCAATAAACCGTCGAAAAATTGACAACTTTCGTATTTTTTTAATTCACAGTCAAGAAAAACCAAAAATGCCCGACACAATGGAAGAAGACATGAGCATGTCGGTTCGTCTGACGAACGACGATTTCCGCAAGCTCCTCATGACCCCGAGAGCTTCGGTGCCGTCTTCGACACCCGCGTCTGTCCCGGGAACCGCCAGAGACGCGGCGGCCAAAACTGCCCAAACGCCGTCCATCAGCGGCGGCAACCGTGCCGAGCTGAGACGAAAGAAGAAGAGTTTCTATGCAAAGCTGAAGAAACAAGAGGAAGATAAGATGGCAGAACTGGCGGAGAAGTACAGGGACAGGGCACGCGAACGCAGGGATGGATCGAACACGGAGTTTCCTGCGGAGGATCCAATGAACAGCGCCAGCGCCTACAGAGCCGTAGCGCCGGATGTCAAGTCTGGGATGGATGCGGCTGAGCGCAGGAGACAGATGATTCAGCAGTCAAAATTCTTGGGTGGAGACATGGAGCACACTCACTTGGTGAAGGGCTTGGATTACGCCCTGTTGCAAAAAGTAATTACATTTTTTTTGTATAATGATGTCGTTTTTATAATTTTTAACAAAAAATGTTATTCAGCATTATGTATTACATAGTACCGTACATTCAAATTCTATAGTAGTGTTGTATTTTCAAATTTTATATGGCTCGTGTTCTCGATTCACAACTTCAGTTTTGTGTGAAGAAGTTACTCTGTCAATAAAAATTAAATTCACTAAATCTGTGACTAATAACTTCACTAATAATTTTCAATTGATGAATCGGTTTAAGCGTTGCATACACGATAATGTGAAGATCCAGCACAAAGTTATTCATCTAGCTGCAAATTTTTATATGTTATATGTTTATATGTTTCTAACAAGAAACTTGCTTTCTGTAAATTGAAATAATAATAACAATAATTTGATGGGTGACGAATTAATTGATCGATAACTGAGTCAACTCGGAATCGATAAGTCAGTTTAAAAACACAAGACAGTACAAATTTATTTTTCAAGATTCAGATTTTTCAAAGTTATAAATGAACTTCCTGTAAATTGAAATAATAACAATAATAATAATAATAACGAAGCGGATTACTCAGGTTCGATTGATTTTTAGGTACGCAGCGAAATAGAGGCGAAGGAAAACGAGCAGGAGCAGGAGATGGAGAAGCTCGTGAAGCCCAAGGAGAAGGAGAAGGAAAAGAAGGAGGAGAAGCGTCCGGAGAAGAAGCCGGACGAGATGCAGTTCAAGACTAAGATCGGTCGGAACATTCACAAGACGGTGATGACGATGAAGTCGAAGCAGGTGGAGCGAAACGAGCTCTTCACGCCGGGTCGTATGGCGTACGTTATCGAGCTGGACGACGAGAACGCCGAGGTCGACATACCGACGACTCTGATACGCAGCAAGGCGGACGTACCGACCGTTGACGCGACGCCGACTCTCACCACGAACGACATCGTGATAAACAAGCTCGCGCAGATTCTGTCGTATCTTCGTCAGGGCAGCAGACACGGCAAGAAGGGAAAGAAGAACAAGGACGGTCGCGCGAGGCCGGAGGAGGGCGTCGAGGCTGAGGCCGCGGCGAGGGCCGCTCAGGAGGACAGCATTTATGGCGACATAGGCGACTACGCGCCGTCTGTGAGCAGCAAAAAGGAAACTGCCCACCAGCGCGATCAGAAGAAGAAACAGGGCTCGTATTTCAACAAACCCGCCGAGACGAGCACGGGCGTCGACGAGACAGTCAACGCGCCCCAATTGCCGAGCATCCTGGCAGCGGTCGGCGAGGGAATCGGACCTCCGAAGAAGGGAGCTCTTCTCAACAAACTGGCCGCCGAGCCCGAGGGATACGCCGAGTGTTACCCGGGACTGGACGAGATGCAGGACGCGATCGACGACTCCGACGACGAGGTCGATTACACGAAGATGGACCTCGGCAACAAGAAGGGACCCATCGGTCGATGGGACTTCGACACCCCCGAGGAATACAGCGAGTACATGAACAACAAGGAAGCGTTGCCCAAAGCGGCCTTCCAGTACGGCGTGAAAATGGCCGACGGCCGACGGACCAGGAAGTACAACAAGGAGAAGAACGAGAAGGCCGAATTGGATCGGGAATGGCAGAAAATTCAGAACATCATGAACAAGAGGAAACCCTCGTCGAGCAACGCGGAGGGCGCGCCCGAGTTCAAAGTTCCGAGATACTGAGATGGCGAGCTTGTAATTCGTCGATCGGATTGATCGGCTATCGACTATTTTTTATTTAGTACAAGATTTCCCCTGTATATTGAATAGGTTTAATGTCGGCGATCGTGCGAAATGTAAATTATAACGCGAGGATTTAACGATCGCTTTGTAATATTCGCGAAATAGACGAAAGTGTCGATGGGTCGTGTAGCGCCTAAAAAAAAAAATTGTAAGAGAAAATATATGTATTATCGATGGCAATGATCGATTTTTTTTGCGAATATACCCAACACGATTCTTCTCAATTAATTTCATTTATTCACGTAATCATTTATTTAAATACTATGTAACATTTTACGTAAGATAATATACTAAACTATATACATATAACCGGTACCCCTTTTTTGTTCGTTGTTTACCTTCAAACTTGCTCTAGTATGCTCCGACGATCCTAGCTAGGATAGTGAACTAAGCGAGACGATCCTTCCTCACATTCCTCTAATCAACGATTGCTGCTCTTTCGCTTCGACCCTTTCCTAAAGTATTATGAGTAGACTTGTTTTTTTTTTTTTTTAATCAGATTTAAGTAAACTACATTAAGCGGCACGATAGAGGAACTATTTCGTAAAACCTTTGTTGGACTATCGACCTCGGATAATATAAGTCGAGTTCTCGAAAGAGAGAAAGAATTGAATATAAGGATTTAATTTTTTTTTCGGTTTTATAGTTACTTTTACGCACATCTATCAGCATATTCTTAGCTTTTGAGAAAGCTCTTTTTTTCAATATTCATTAAAGATGGCAGGGTTTCCTCGTCTTTGAATAATTGGCATTGGCTACGAGACTAACTCCGAGGTTCGAACGGCTTGCTTGCCCCGGACAGCGTGACCACGTGGAAGCCTAACGATGACGATATACTCTTCGAAGCGATTCTCTTTTTATTTAGTTCTTACCTTTTTTTACTTTGGAGTCAAAGGGTGAACGATCCGCACGTCGCTAAAGCTCGAACGAAAATTTGTGAATCGTCCGGCGGACTGATTTTTTTTAAATACCACAAAAGCGTACGAACGACGTTGCTACGTAGAGAAGCGTAATCGGCTTAAGGATTACAATAATCAAAAATAATAATGATTAAACTTAAATGTCGCGCTGAATTTGAGCGACTTGGAAGCAACGACGCACATTCCCCCATTCTCGCCGCGTCCCGGCGCTTTTAAGCTTTTTTTAAACCTCGTGTTTTAAGCTTTTTTTATAGTGTGTTTGAAGCTTTTTTTAAATCTCTTCCGTCGTCCCATCGGGGGGCGGGTGGGGGAGGTTGATAATGAAGTTTAATCTATTTTAATTGAACCGGCGGTCCTTTCCTCGGTTTCCCGAAACGAAACAAACTCATCGACGTTTGCGCAATCGCGGTTCCGAATGCGTAATCGATTGTGTGATTGTGTGTGTGCGACTGTGACGCTTCACGCCGCGTTCGGAAGCACGCCCATGGCGTAGGTGCTTCCTATTCCCAAAATAATTAGCATTACGAGCATGAACATGAAAGGCGTCGAGTGATTCGCCGACGACCGAACGGTCTTCGGTGAACCGTCGGCGGTGAAGTTTCTGCCCCAAATACCGAAGGTCATCAACCCCTTGCAGCTCTTCCTCAGGCTGTACTTCAGATTCGCGTGCGTCTGATTCAAATTCGTCGTGAGGAAGGTGAAGTCCGTGGCGTTCAAGGGCTGAAGATCCGTGTTTATGCCCATCGGCATTCGATGGACGCTCGGACCGACGGTGAAGTTGCCGGCAATCACGATCGAGTTGAATGTCACCGGATGGGCGATTATCTCGTTTATGTCGAACCTCTTGCTGCAACTCTCCTCGGTCTCGTCGGTGCACGATATTATGCTACAGATCTCGACGCCTCCGGTTCCCTTGCCGGCGAACGAACGAACTCCGTTGAAAACAGCGAAACGATATCTGAAATAGTAATAATAGTCATTGTAAAATTATTATAATAATTACATTTGAAATCGTTGGTCGCAGACTCCAAAAATAAGTTGTAAATTTTATGTACTGGAGCTTGGAATTTGCTTACGTTACTCGCGTTAATTCAAGGCTAATGTATTTTTTTTTCGTGAAACAAAAATACCAGATATTAAAATGATAAATCTTTTGCCTGGAAATTTACAAAAAAAATGTGCACAAAAAGTAAAAATGTTATTGCAAAATTGCAACGCTCATGTGTTCGAAATTTCAGCAACAGTGTACGTTAAAAAAAGCTTCCAACACCGTTCATTAATTTTCACACTAGCAAGTTGACGGACGGCTGCTTTTAGGGAAAAAAACTAAAAAACGGACACGTCCGTTGGGGAACGAAACGGACACGTCCGTTGGGGAACGAAACGGACCGCAAAAACGGTAAAACGGACCGTACGTTTGGGATTGGTCCTTTTTCGGTTGCGGAAACCGAGGAAGGACCGAACATTTTTTATTAACATTTTTGGCTAAGTTTTTTTATTTTTTTGTTGTTTTGCTTTTAATTCTGTTTTTAATGAAAGGATAGAATAAAAATACGATCTTGGTCCTTTTTCGGTTGGGGGAACCGAAAACGCACCAAAGCAAATTTTTCGAAAAAAACCGTTCGGTCCGTTTTCGGTTTCCGCAACAGAAAAAAGACCAAATGCCAACAAAAAATGTACAGTCCGTTTTGTCGTTTTTTACGGTCCGTTCTGTTCCCCAACGGACGTGTCCGTTTTTCGGTTCGTTTGCAGTCCATCAACTTGCTAGGGCAGCCAGAATTGTTTTTCACAGTCCAGTAATAAAATTTCCTTGACGTATTTTTCTAGCGTTCAACGCCGATGGACAAAGTACATAAAAATGAAGGATTATCGACCCGCCGATCGACGTACCTGTAGTACTTGACGTTGTTGGGACTGAGGCTGTTCTGATGGGTCGTGTCGGTGGAGAAGTCGCAGCAGAGTCCGCGATCGCAGAGGGTGAGCGAGTAAGTGCCGTTGGTGGGTGGGAAGAGTTTGGTCGTGTAGGGCGCGACGTCGTCGCTGAGGAGTTTTTGCTGGGGCACGGGCTCGGCGCCGTCGATGGTAGGAATCTCGCTCGCGGGGAAGATGTAAGTCATGGACTCGGTGGGTTGGGCTCGCTCGTTCCGGCGTCCGCCGACGATCCGCGGGATCTTCGAGACGAGCAGGGCGTTGACGCGTTTCTCGGACCAGATGCTGTTCAGCGAGCCGTTGAGACCGGCGTAAATGCCGCTGCCGCCGCTGCCCTTCGACGGGTCGTTGTAGCCGGAGCCGAGGAAGTTGACGTTGTTGGCGTACGACCAGGCGGACTGGATCTCCGGGGCGGTGAGGAACGGAAGCTCGGAGAACCACTCGCTCGAGAAGACGATGTCCGTGACCTTCGACTCGCGGAGAAGCTGGAGGGAAGGTTTCTCGAAGAGTATGTCGAAGCATATGAACTGGCCGAAGGTGACGTCGAAGTCGGTGCGGAAGGTCGAGAGCTCCGGCTCGACGGTGACGTTGAATCCTGGCTCACCGAAGAGATTGTACTTCCTGTACCTCGCTACCACCATGCCGGTACGGTCGAAGACCACGTTCGTGTTGTACAACTGGTAACCGTCCGTGTTGCACGTCTTCAGCTCGCTCGTGCATTTCGCCTTCTCCCGTACGTTCACCACTATATAAGTGGTGTATTGCCTCGCCGCGCATGATATGGCCTTCAGTGCCTACCGACACAGAAAAATCGATAGAAACTTGCGCTCTTTTAATTTCACGCTCTCATGACCCCCTCGCACAACCCTCTATCTATATCTTCTGAAATCGTTATACGATAGACTCAAGGATTATTATTTGCGTAAAGGGTTGAAAACTGTGAGATAAAAAATTAATAAATAAAATGACAAAAATTTTAGTTGCAAAAGTTATTTAAAAAATCTTACCTGCATTACTGTGGACGTATCGTTCTTGCATGGCGTCACGCGATCCTTGGGATCCGGAACGTAGGAGCTGTGCGGCAAGTAACGGGTCCTCTCCTCGGCCGGAAATGATCTACCGGCGGTCAAACTTCCCTCGGGGAAAACTATTATGTCGACTTCCTGACGGTTCGATCGGAGGGCAATAAAAAGTTTGATGCAACAGTAAATTTGTGTGCACATATATACGTCTATCTATATATATATCTACATATGTATATGTATACATACTTATGTAAAACAAATAATTTTTATTATTTTTGTTATCTAAAAAAAAGAAAAAAGCAAAACGAAAATATATACAACTAACGGATCAATAAAATAAATAACTAATTTCTTCTCATTTCCCAAAAAAAAAAAAAAAAAAAAACCAGAAAAAACATAATAACATAAGAATCGAGTGATTCATGAGGGATACTACGATACGAAGTGATACGATGTGATATTAATTGTTAATTATTCTCAAAGTCTATTTTCATTCTCTTTTTAGTAAACTATATAAAAAATGTATTCGTATACATCGAAAAACTAAAATGTGAACTATGCAAGACAAAAAATCATTATGAATTTAATTTTGATCTCATACTGTATTATCTCATACTGTATTACTATATTATCTGATATAGTAACTGATTATATTATATTATCTGAATTATTTTATGTAAAAGGGCTTGTCCCGTAAATAAATAAATAAATAAATAAATAAATAAATAACAAATAGAAAAGCAAATAGGCTCACCTATATATATAAATAATTTTTAACCGATAAAACGAATAATTTGTTTTTACTCATACATATATATATGTATGTATATGTATATGTAGTTGTATGCTTCGATGGATCATCAGTTAAGAAAATTGGCAAAGTTCCCTTACGTGCTCGCTGGCTTTCTTCAGAAACTTCACGTAGTTCTTGGCATTCTCGTTCGCTATGACCGTCCCATTGTCACCCTTAGTCACCGGATGGTACTCCACAGCCGCACCTACGTAGTACGGCGACGATGACGACGATGCCTGAAAATTGTTTTTAATTTTTTGTTTAAACTAAAACATTTTTCTTGGTTCTTTTTTATCATCAAAAATTTGTTCTCATTTTTTATTCTATCCCTAAACAAAAAACCGACGAACTACGATGTAGATCGAGTTTGCATATAGACGAGAAATTCCAACCGTCCCCAACAGCCGTTTTCGCTATCGTATTGATTTCCGTCATAACGTTTCTGGTACACGGCGTAACTCCATCTCTCCCTCTCTCTGCACGCTCGAGAGTTTCGAGTTTGTTCGAAACACACAGGCCCCGTAACACGAAACACATCTCGGTGCAGCGCACGCTTTCCTCGATTATGAATTATTGATTAACGGCCAGTCTTAAATAAACTTGGCCATGCAAAAAAAAAAAAAAAAGAAAATACTCGTTCAATACTCTATCTTGAAATTTTTTAATCTTCGACGAACCTCAGGTGGTTCTCCACTTTCGACACGCAATCGGAGTCGCCACAGTCCAGGACAATACGATTAACATCAATGATTCATAATAATAAATGTTTTATTTAATTTTTTTTTTACCTGAAGCGTTATCCGTGCTGAGAGAAGGATGCCGAAGAGGCACACGAAACTCTTTCCGCTCATTCTTCGAATTCTACGGAGAAAAAAAAATTGAAAACGTTGAGTAAAAAAAAAAAAAGTGAAACCTATCGATCGCAGGTTCGAGGCGGAGAGACCGATTGATATATACAATGATTTCGTTTCGAGAAGGAAAGAAGACAGAGCGTAGATCGTTTAGTCGATCGCGGGGCGAAACTGGGCCGTGCGCAATATAATCTCTCACTGGGTTACTACGACGAAGCGCTCCTTCCGGTGTCTCGGGCGTTAGAGAGGAGCGAGCGAGGTGCGCGCTTCAACTCATGCGCCCGAAAACCATTCGGCGCGAGCTTAGCGGGCGAGGGGGGGTCGCGGCTCGAGAGTAAGGTACGAGATCCGCGAAGAGAGTTGCGTAGAAAGGACCGTATGGATCTTCACGCCTAATCGCTAGATGTATATATGTCGCCCGGTCCCCAAGACGAACCAGTACCAGTAAAAATGTCTATACAAAATAATAATAATAATAATAATAACTATACAGAAAAAAAATCTGGTCTCGAGGGAACAATATGCAGATATAATAACGGAGCGTGTATGTATAAAAACTTTAAAAAATAAATTATAACGATAGAGAGAAAAAGTGTGGTTTAGAGAGAAGAATTCGAAAATATAATAACGGACCGTACGTATATAAAAAAATTTAAAAAACAATAACAACGATAGAGAAAAAAAAATGTGGTTTCGAGAGAACAATTCAAAGATACAATAATGGACCGTATATATATCAAAAAATTTAAAAAACGATAACGACGATAGGGAGAAAAAAGTGTGATTTCGAGAGAACAATTCGAAGGTACAATAACGGACCGTACGTATATAAAAAAAATTAAAAAAACAATAACAATGATAGAGAGAAAAAAATGTGGTTTCGAAAGAACAATTCGAAGATATAATAATGGACCGTATATATATAAATTTTTTTTAAAAAACGATAACACCGATAGGGAGAAAAAAGTGTGTTTTCGAGAGAACAGTTCGAAGATATAATAACGGAGCCTAAATATAAAAAAAATAAATAAAAAAGCAATAACAACGATAGAGAGAAAGAAAGTGTTGGAGAGAACAGTACGAAGATACAATGACGGAGCGAGGATCGTTTACGGGTGCACGAGCGCGCGCGGTCCTTCCGTCTTGGCGAAACGACGGTATGTGAGAGCGTCGAGAGCGTCGGCGGGGGTAGAAGAAATATCGGCGGCGCCCCGTCGAGCGGCGGCCGCTGCCGGAGGAGAGAGAAATTGCCTCTTCTACGTCGAATCGACGCGCCTGACCTCGCCGAGGTCGCGCCGAGGTGGGATAGACTCGAGAATCTTCGCGCATGTGTCCCGGGTCAATCCCGACATCCGTGAAAACCCGACCGAGAGAACCGACCAGCATCCCTCGCACGCCCGTTCGATCCTCTCCGCGGGAAATACACACCGTAGCGCGCAGCCTGTGCACGGCTTTTTGAGGTCTCCAGTGTCTATTTGTAGGCCAGGCTCGATCGGTAACGTTGACGGCGAATCCCTCGCTTTGCTCTTCCCTCGATGTCGCGGCTCAATGACTGGAAGCAAAAAAATTGGAAAAAAATAAAATTAGAAAAAAAGTGAATCATCGATTGGTCGAGGCTGCGTGGTTGCCCCCTCCCCGCCCCCCCCCCCCCTCCTCTCATCCGGCCGGCGTCCACGACCACGGACAATTCGCCGTCCGTTGTCCCGAGTCGACGCCGCTCGGCCACGGAAAAGTTTGTAACGCCGCCCCGCTGTCGTCAACTGGCGAGCAACCGCACGTACCGCGCATTCGATTCAGTGACCTGCCGAGACGGGAAACACTCTTCTGCTATGTATATTTCGCAATTTAGTTTAGGTGTGTGTGTGTGTGTGTGTGTGAGGAGCGGATTGGACGTAGCACGAAACGCGCTGTAACGATGTTTGAGGAACGACAAAGTACTTGCTCTCCCCATTGCCGGACTCGAGCCGGCTCACCCTGCTTTTCGACCTCGCGTGATTCACGAGTTGCCACTTCACTCGACCATTTTTCGACGAAGTGGAACGATCGATTATTTTTTTTCTTTTTTTTTTGTATCGCATTTGCTTCGGCCGGTGTTACGGTTTTGGTCCTGCGAGCTCGTGCTAGAAAAAGTATTACTCGTTCTTTGACCCTTCGAGGTTGGGAGACTCGTGCTGAGTGTGGCTACCCAAACCGCGGCCTCCGCGATCTCATCTATGCGATATTACGAAATATTAACTTCGCATATTCAAATAGTCTTCTATTCGGAATATAAATTTGGGATATTCAGATAGTCTTCTATTCGAAATATAAATTTAGGATATTCAGATAGTCTTCTATTCGAAATATAAATGTTGGACATTCGAATAGTCTTCTGCTCGAAATATAAATGTCGGATATATTAGAATAGTCTTTTCTTCGAAATATAAATGTTGGACATTGGAATAGTCTTCTACTGGAAATATAAATATCGGATATTCGAATAGTCTTCTATTCGAAATATAAATTTCGAATATTTCGAATAGTCTTCTACTCGAAATATAAATTTCGAATATTTCGAATAGTCTTCTACTCGAAATATAAATATTGGACATTCGAATAGTCTTCTGCTCGAAATATAAATGTCGGATATTAGAATAGTCTTTTCTTCGAAATATAAATGTTGGACATTGGAATAGTCTTCTACTCGAAATATAAATATCGGATATTCGAATAGTCTTCTATTCGAAATATAAATATCGGATATTCGAATAGTCTTCTATTCGAAATATAAATTTCGAATATTTCGAATAGTCTTCTATTCGAAATATAAATTTCGAATATTTCGAATAGTCTTCTACTCGAAATATAAATATTGGACATTCGAATAGTCTTCTACTCGAAATATAAATGTTGGACATTCGAATAGTCTTCTGCTCGAAATATAAATATCGGATATTCGAATAGTCTTCTATTCGAAATATAAATTTCGAATATTTCGAATAGTCTTCTACTCGAAATATAAATATTGGACATTCGAATAGTCTTCTACTCGAAATATAAATGTTGGACATTCGAATAGTCTTTTACTCTAAATATAAATTTCAAATATTCGAATATTATTCTAATAATAATATAAATTTCCAATAACAACAGCACGTTACGTATTGACGAAAAAAATATTATTTGACACGAATACAATATCGTGAACGAAGACTCTTCGTACTCTTCGAAGAGTATTTTTCCAAATTTCTATTCCGGAATTCTTTCCTTGTTCGTTTGGAATACAATGGGTGCGCAAATTAAGTCTGCGGATATGTAAAAGCGCCAAGATAAGGCAGCGAGCGCGTGAGACGGGTTTTTGTCCCGCAATAAAAGTCTTAACCGAGCCGTGGTATATTCCTTTATCTGCTGTTACGCACCGTTCAAAGTCCGTTCAGCGATTGAAGGAGCAACCGTCTTTGCGCAGCTGGTTGAAATACGATCGAGCAGTCACAGCCAAATAAAAATTGCGGAAAATTGTTCCTCGATCTAGTCGAGGAAAAAAATTCGATACACGAATGCTGCCCGGGACGCCGGCGATCAGCTGTTCCGAGCACACTGTAGTCTTTCGCCACGCAGAATGCCTCGTAGAAGAGCTCCGTCGGTAATGGAGGTTTTCTCGAGCAACTTTTACTTCCGGCCGAGTTATTTATTTTAAACCACAAAAACTACACTCCACGGATTGAAACTCCGTCCGTTCTAGAGATCGAAATCGACCGCTTCTCCGTCGGAGAAACTTGTTCAACTATACGTCTCACTGGCAGCGAAAGGATTAATGCAGAAAAATCAATGCCGCGTCGTACCTGTTAACTGCTCGTCGAAGCACGGAGTATCGACGCCGCCGAGACGGCAGACTGAATGCGTTCGACGCTCTACTGTTTATCTCTCGTGTTTACGACGCAGTATCTCCGAATAGAAAAAAAAAACACATCGATACGATGAATGTAATTGAGAGTTGAACAAAGGCTCGCTCGTATGTACGTTTCTCGATGTAAACCATGGGGTTTATGAATGCGTTAGTAAACACGAATCGTAATAATAATAAGATGGACAAATGTCTTGAAGTATCCGCTCGCGAAACCAAAACTTCATTGTTCGGGCGGCCTCGGTCGGTAAGGTAGAATTGGTGAAAGGAAAAAAATAAACGAATTTAAAAAAACCATCGATATGATGAATGTAATGAAGAGTTGAACAACGGTTCGCTCATGTGTCCCCGCTCGACGTAAACTATGGAAACGATGACTTCGTCAGTAAACATGAATAATAATAATAATAATAAAATAGATAGATTCGTTTAATTCGTGTTCTGCGGCGTAAGCCCCCTAAGAACAGCGTGCCACAAAACACATCAATGTCTCAAAACTTCATTGTTCGGGCGGCCTCTCCGTCGGTAAGGTAGAGTCGCTGAAAGGAAGAAATAAATGAAACGAATAAAAAAAAGAAAACGAAGTAAATAAAACTCGTTGACGAGTTTCGTCCGAGTGGCGAGGACAGTATTTATATTTTTAAATTAGTATATGTATATATATGTATATATATATGAGTGCACGTACGTGACGCAGAGCCGTGCCTGACGGCGCCTGATTCTCCGTGCCGGATCGAAGCTCGCGCGGGCGTGTACCGGGTCATCGTACCGCAGGGGCCGCGCACCTGAAGCATACATACACGTATATTCAACTTGTGCACCAATCAATAAACGCTTATGATTCTGACGAGTTTTTCCATTTATAAATAGCAACGAAGTTTTTCGAGAGGTCTACGCGCCCCTTTCCTGCCGCCGGTGTGTAAAATAAGATTGGCCGAGGAATAAAAATATCGGTTTAAGGATGCATGTAAAATTGATCAAAATCTCAGTACGTCGCGATATGCCAAAAGTCTTTTTAAAAAAAATCAGCATATTAATGTTGGCAAGACCTTTGATCTTACATAATAATAATGCCAAAAAGTTATTAACAAATGATTTAAAAAATTAATTGTTGAAAAAAATCAGACCTTTTATTTTCTCATTTTAAATTAATTCGTTGATTTTTTTAGAATACATATGAATTTTTTCAGAATTTTCTTATATTACAACATTTTTTTGTTTCGAAAATGTGAAAAATCGATGTAGTGAAGCATCCTCAAAAAAATAGCCTCTTAAAGTTTTGAAGCACGGTGTATCACAGCTGAAACACCTGTTTGGATTTTAAAAAAATGCGTTAATTCAAATACATCGGTCGAACCGATGTATTTGAAACTTCATACTTGTAAATATATATATATATATATATATATATATACTTATATACTACTTATATATTTACTTATATTTACTTATTATGTATTATATATCTCTCTATAATATAAAAAGATTTCGCCGCCGTGTCAAGAATCGAGGGGGGAGGGGTTAGAATAATAAGGGCTTAAGTCCATCCTTAAAGGGACTTGAAATTATAAGGGCCTAAGTCCATTTAGCATAAGGCGATTTGAAATAAGGGGGGGGGGGGGTGAAAGACTTAGAATAATAAGGGCTTATGTCTTTTTTTCATATAGGCGCGCGTTTGCACCTATTTCTGGACGTAAACCCTTATTATTCTAAGTCCCTTTAAGCTAAATGGACTTAAACGCTTATTATTCCAAGTCTCTTTAAGCTAAATGGAATTAGGCCCTTCAAGGATGGACTTAAGCCCTTATTATTCTACCCCCCCCACCCTCGATTCTTGACACGGCGGCGACGGCGAAATCTTTTTATATTATAGAGATATTTAAAAAAAATAAAAGAAAAATTCCGTCACCGCCGTCGCCGCCGTGTCAAGAATCGACGGGGGGGGGGGGGGGGCAGTACTTGGATGGATGATCGCGGTCACTCATCCAAGTATTGAACCCGTCTTTTGAAGTATTTAGAATAATAAGGGTTTACGTCCAGAAATGGGTGCGAGCGCGCGAAGCGCGCGAGCCACAATAACCCGCTAGTATATATATACATATATATATATATATATATATGTTTGCTTCAAAGGGTTAATAATCTTATCTCCGTTTCCGTACAACCAGCTTGGTAACGAGCTAATACTCTGGGGGAAGTCCCGACACCGTCCTCGCAATCCTCCTTCTGACGCGTTTGAACGATGCCGATTAGGCTCGATACACGAGTAAATTTAAGAGATGAGTCTGCGAAAAAAAATGATCCGATGGGATGTTGCACGCGCTCGGCAATCTGGAACGGTCTCGGACGCCAATGACGATTCGAGAATTCACCCGAACACGCGTATTTGTTGCGCAAGCGATCAATGTTGTTCCCCGGCTGTGCGATAATTGTCCGCAATCGGGAAGGACCTCTGAGCTCGAAACCGACGCGAACCGGCTCGGACGTGACGCTAAACCGCCTTATCGACGACCCACGACCCAAAAAGAGATTCTTTCTACGCGACCAACTGGTTTGCACCGGTACACTGGGCATTAGCGATATCGCGATCCGGTTAAGCCGCTACAATTTCAAGCTTCCAATTTTATTACATAATTTTATTTACCAAACATGCGATCGAACTGTCCGTTTAAAATATGCGATTCACGTTATTACCCTGATGATTATAACTGATTATTATAACTGATGTTTAACTTTTTTTCCACGAAAAAGAAAATCGATATCGAAAGCTCATTCAAATAAAAATTGCAATTTTTTGTGAATGGGATTTTCGACAGATTTTTTTTTCATGGTAGAAAAAAAATTAACATCTTAAGAAGACGAGGCGCCTGATTAATACGACTATAAGAATATTGCATGTCAAAAATATATTATTAAATCCCATCGAATGAAATTATTAAGGTGTAAAAATTATGAAAAGTTTGACCAATAAAAACTTTCACTTAAAAAAAAAGAACAAGAAATGTATTTAATTTTGTCTGTGTACGATCCGCCAGAAGATCCACGGACAAATTCGCGATGTAGTGGGTCGATTATTAATAAGAAAAGATGCATCGTGTAGTCTCGAGGAGAAGGAGGGGTTGAGGTCCTGACCCTCGTGCGGAGATAGCGCCGCGTCTTATATAAAGTAGTGCTCCCTCTCCTACGGTTCAGTAAACTTTCAGAGTGGAACTGACGGTCGATAGTTTCTAACAGTCGCCGTGACTTAACGTCGATCCTGCCTATCGCTCATTTCTACCTTCTCGCCTCGGCGCTTCGGACTAACTCGATAAATAACAATTCAGTTTTAATATTAAATCCGATGCTGACAACCAGACCCTTCGTTTATCTTCCCAAACGAGCGTTCGCCGTGTACTCCGTAAGTTTATCACTATAAAAACGAAATAACAAATAATAATAATAATACCAATAACAATGAATAAGTTAAATTGTAAATTGCTCGCCGAAATGTTCGAACTAGTTCGCGGAATTAATTCGGACTCGTAGATAAATATTTACAATTACAAAAATCAGGACGACGATGTATAATAACAAAGATAGTTTTTATGGGAATTGATAAACTATCCATATGTTTCGTTCGGAGGATAAAGTTATTAAATGATTCGATGAAAGGGTTAAATTAGCTCGTACGCAATTTTTTTTAAATTTCAATTTGTGGATCGATTTGCAGGTGGAATTTAATAACGGTGTGGGTATTTCAAGCCTCTGTAAATAAATCCGCGTACGATTCGCAAACGGCTTGGACACGTTGAATTTAATACCTCGTGCGAGCCGAGCGTTGATATAATCGGCACACTGTTATTTCGTGTCTCTTGTTACTTCCAGCGCTTTATTTGATACACCGACGAGAAGCTTTTGTTCGCACACGCACTGTAGAAATTAATCAGAGGTACGTAATAATTGGCACGTAAAATTGGTAATTTGTACGCACGCTGACTAACAATCGCCTCATTATTTCTGTCCGATAGCTATGAGATAACTCGATAATATAAACAAATAAAAAGGTAAAAAAAAAATATAATTGAAATTGCAAGTTCGTAATTGACTCAATCAGCGATCGGACAGCCCGATATATTTATTTTTTGAGCAGGAAGTTTTTTTTGAATATTTATTTAAAAACAAATGAAATTGCAATTTAACTGTAAATTGATTCAATCACCTCACACCTCATAATCAATGGGTAATCATCGAGAATGTAAATGAAATTTCATTATGTATCCCACCAGACGGCGATGGCTCAGCTGAAGGTAGCAATTATAGGTCAGAGCAACTTCGCCGCTGAAGTTTACAAGCTGCTGAGGCAGGACGGTCACAAGATAACGGGTGTCTTCACCATACCGGACAAGAACAATCGCGAGGATCCACTCGGTGAGAATTTTCGAAAAATTTCACCCTTCGACCTGCACCCGTCCCTAGCGAATCTCAAACTGTCCAACTTTGTCGAATTAATCCAAATCCATTATCAATGCTCTTTTCTGAAAAAAAAACAAAATATTAAAAAGATTTTCGTAGCAAATTAATGTTAAGAAATTGTAATCTAAAAAGGTACTTACAAGTCAAGTTCTTTGCGCGATCCTAGACGATTTTTTTTTATCTTGTCTTCACTTCGATCGCAGCGAGCACGGCTAAGGCTGACAACACTCCGGTCTTCAAGATCAAGGCCTGGCGGAGTAAAGGCGTTCCGTTACCCGAGATACTGGGACTCTACAAGAGCATAGAAGTGGATCTCAATGTTCTTCCGTTTTGCAGTCAATTCATTCCGATGGAAGTCATAGATCATCCTCCGCACAGAAGCATCTGCTACCATCCGTCGATTCTTCCACGGCATCGTGGCGCCAGCGCTATAAGTTGGTAAGCCATGGTATTATTATTATTATTATTTGTTTACAAAATTGTATAATTAGAAAGTAAAATGGATCACGTGCATGTAGACGGTAACTAATAGCAGACGGGGAAAGGCTGCACTCACACGTGTCTGTCGGCCGTGTAAGCCGACTCGCGAGACCGTTGAATGTTGCATTTCCTGATTAGCTATAAACCGCTTCGGAGCATTAACCGGTTCACGTCGGCTCTCCGAATCGAATTTCCAGATATCGGACGTCGATTTTGTTTCTTTTTCCTAATTCAATATTCGTCGAGCATTACGATAGATTGACGACTTATTCGACTTGCCTCAGATGATTGTAATCTTGGCTCAATATTGAGTCATCGATCCTCAAAGACTTCGACCCAAATGCCTTCTAGATATTTTTGTTTGTCGTCTCGGCCATTATTTCCTTAAGTTAAATAACAATAATAACAACAGAACTGGTCAGTACTCGAAGTACCAGGTACTTGTTTGGTACTTCAAGTACAAACTTGAGGATGTTTCTATTAATATATCATTAACTGTCTAAACTGTTCAATAAGTACCATTTTAACGAAAATTTATATATAACAATCTATATTAAAAAATGTCATAAAAAGAATTAGAAGGGGCGGGAAGGGATGCCTTTCATTATTTTTTATGGATTTTATTTTTAATGCAAAAAACTTAAAGAATCGATTAAAAATAGCCTCAAAATTGCGAACAATGGAAATTTCAGTTCGCGATTTCTTACAATGAGGAAGCTATGTGCACATTACTTAACCCCGTTTTTTTAAAGCAAGAAGTACTTCCAATTGCGACAAGTACTTGAGAAATACTTCAAGTACTTGTGATATTTTGTACTTTGTACTTGAAGTATTTATTTGTACTTTGTCCAGCTCTGAGTAATAATAATCATAATGTGAAATGCCAGGATTAAGTTGTATATTGTGGCGATTTTGCAGGACTCTGATCGAGGGCGACAAGGAGGCGGGTTTCTCGATATTTTGGGCGGACGATGGTCTCGACACCGGTCCCATCCTCCTGCAGAAGTCGTGTCCGGTGAAGCCGAACGACACGCTAGACAGTCTGTACAATAACTTCCTGTATCCCGAGGGCATCAAGGCCATGGGCGAGGCTGTGAATCTCGTGGCGAGGGGCAAAGCCCCGAAGATCGTTCAACCCATCGAGGGGGCGACCTACGATCCGTTGCTGAACAAGAAGGAACTTCAGCGTCTCGACACGACCAAGTCCGGCGACGGCCTGCACAATTTCGTTCGAGCGTTGGACAGCACGCCGGGCGCGTGGACTCTCCTGAACGGCGAGGAAGTTCGGCTCTTCGGATCGTCCGCGTGGACGTCGAAGAGGCCGGAAGGCGAGCCCGTCGAGGTTGACGGACTGAAGGGCATCATCCACGAAGCCGGACTCCTCATCCAGGCTGCCGACGGCACCTGCATCAATATCGGACGAATAAAAATCGGCAACAGAACCATTCCGGCCTCGAAGTACGGGAAAATGGACGAGGCATCGATGAGCGTGGATTTCACGGAGGAGGAAAAAAAATCTGTCGATACGATAAGGCAAACTTGGGCGAATATTCTCAATGTCGAGGTCGAGGACGACACAGACTTTTTTGCTTGCGGTAAGTGAATGGCAATTTTTTGTTCAAGTACATCAATTTATAAAAATTGCATTTGATTTTTAACTTTTTTTATAAATAAAATAATTAATTCATAAAAATTTAATTGACCTTTTAATTTTTTTTTTTTTTTTTTGTAAATAAATAAATAAATAAATATTTACCGAACCGATCTCGGAAAGAAACGAATTGATGAATTGACGATTGAAACAGGAGCCGGAAGTATGGACGTGGTGAGGATGGTCGAGGAAGTGAAGGATCTTCTGGGCATCACGATGCAGAACACCGACGTGTTCATGTCGCCGACTTTTCTTCAGTTCGCGACGGCGGTCGTGCTGGCCGGTAGAGGAGCTTCCGGTGCGGGCAGGGAAGCCAAGTACGATCCGGTCGAGGTTCGAACGAACAACATGGACCTAAGATTTCCCAGACAGCTGTTCATCGACGGGGAGTTTGTCGACGGCCACGGGAAACCCATAGCGTCGATCGACCCGCACGACGAGCGGATTATATGCGAGGTGGAGAGCGGCTCGGCCGACGATGTCGATCGCGCGGTCAAGGCTGCCAAGAGAGCCTTCGATGAAGGGGAGTGGAGTAAAATTAGCGCCAGAGAGAGAGGCGCTTTGCTCTTCAAGTAAGTTGCTGCAGAATTTTCCGCCACTCTATAAAAAAAAGGCAGTAAAAAAATTCTAAAAATTAATTTGCGCGATGCTCAAGATCGCTCGTGCACAGCTAAAAAAAGCCTTGTACATTTAACTAACGTCCTCGACCACAATTTTTTTCGCAGTAATTTTACAATTTTTTAAATCGAAAATATTCCATTGTTTGCGAAAAAAAATCGTAAAATTGACATGACAAAAATACTAGATCTTCGTGGACAGGAGAAGTTTGTTGAATTTACAAACCTTATTTACAGTGTAGAGAAAAAAAATAATACTCAAAATTGATTTTCACGTTGCTTCCTCGTTTCTCAAGATCGCTCATACACAGTAAAAAATGTCTTGTACATTTAACAAACATTTCTTGTCCACAAACGTCCACAATTTTTTTCGTATTCATTTTACAAATAAAAGATAGTAAAATTAACATAAAAATGGTGGATCTTTGTCGACCGGAGATATTCATTAAACGTACAAGAGTGATTTACTGTGATATCTCGATTCTAAACAGACAAAAAATCCGACTTTTTTCTTATTTCCAAAAAATATCTCAAAATTTGTTTTCTTCCTCCCCGAGACGACTCATTGGATGGACGGTAATATAAAAAAGATTCTCAAGATCGCTCGTACACAGTAAAAAAATGTCTTGTACATTTAACAAACATATCTTGTCCACAAACGTCCACAATTTTTTTCGTATTCATTTTACAAATAAAAGATAGTGAAATTAACATAAAAATGGTGGATCTTTGTCGACCGGAGATATTCATTAAACGTACAAGAGTGATTTACTGTGATTTCTCGATTCTAAACAGACAAAAAATCCGACTTTTTTCTTATTTCCAAAAAATATCTCAAAATTTGTTTTCTTCCTCCCCGAGACGACTCATTGGATGGACGGTAATATAAAAAAGATAATCTTAATATCCCGTCCGTCGCAGATTGGCGGATTTGATGGAGCAGCACAAGGAGGAATTGGCGACGATAGAGAGCATAGATTCCGGTGCGGTGTACACGCTGGCCTTGAAGACGCACGTTGGAATGTCGATAGAAACTTGGCGATACTTCGCCGGCTGGTGCGACAAGATCCAAGGCACGACCATACCGATATCTCACGCTCGTCCCAACAGAAACTTGACCTTCACGAGAAAAGAGCCGATCGGCGTTTGCGGTCTCGTTACCCCGTGGAACTATCCTCTGATGATGCTCTCGTGGAAGATGGCCGCTTGTCTCGCGGCCGGTAACACGGTCGTCATGAAACCGTCCCAGTGTTCGCCGCTGACGGCGCTCAAATTCGCCGAACTTTCGGTCAGAGCGGGAATTCCCAAGGGCGTAATAAACATCGTGCCCGGAAGTGGTTCGGTGACCGGTATGGCTATCGTCAATCATCCGACGATAAGGAAACTCGGCTTCACCGGCTCGACCCAAATCGGCCAGACCATAATGAAGAACTGCGCCGACAGCAACTTGAAGAAAGTCTCCCTCGAACTTGGAGGAAAGAGCCCGCTCGTCATATTCGAGGATGCCGATCTCCAGCAGGCCGTCAGACTCGGGATGGGAGGCGTTTTTTTCAACAAAGGAGAAAACTGCATCGCCGCCGGTACGTTCCTATAATCATCATAATTAATCCAATATTATATCAATATAATTATAATAATAACTGGGGGTTATATTGGCTTCGATTCAATCGACTAAACTTTATTTATTGTGTAGATAATGACTAAAAAATTTTATGAAATTTAATGTATCGGATTGGAAGTTTTTATGCAAAAACTAGTATGTTGAGTTTCACGTACAATTGTGATTAAAAATTAATATTCAGTTTATAAAAAACATTGTAAATTCTTTATTTTTAATGATACACTTTAATTTCAATGAGACAGTATATCAATTTTTCATCACAATTGTACATTAAATTTAATGTGCCAGTTTTTGCATAAATACTTCCAGTCCAGTACATTAAATTCATGATTTTTTACAGTGATTTTTTAATAATAATATGTTAATCTAATATATATTTTGGAAAATATTTGCTCGATGGTTTAGATGTTTGTCCTTCCCCGCAGCTGAGCTCCTTTTCGGAGAAGCTGACGCCGCTCGGTTTTCATAGCATATAGAATGGTTTTCGAAATCCCAAAATTCAATTCTATATGCTACAATTTCGGAATTCAGTTTTTTTTTGTTGCATTTTTCGTCTGCTCGGCTTTCTTCACATTATTATTTAATTATTCGTCACCCGAGGCATTTCTACCGCGAGTGAGTCCTTTTACAGAATGGATTTCGAAATTCCAAATTCCATTACGTATGCTATATTCACAAAAAATCGGTTTTCATAACATTTAGAATAGATTTCAAAATTTCGAGTTCCATTCCAGATGCTATATTTTCAAAAATTCGGCTTTTATAACGTATGGATGGAGTTCGAAATACCGAAATTCCATTCCACATGGAATGGATTTCCACATACTATGAACCACGCGGGCCAACATAACCGCTAGTAATAATATATTTTAAGAACAATAATAATAATATATTTTCACAATAATAATGATCATATATTTTCACAATAATAATGATCATATATTTTCACAATAATAATAATAATATATTTTTACAATAATAATAATAATATATTTTTCGAATATAATATTTTTGTACTGACTTACGTTTCGGTAACGAAAAAAAATGTTTTAATTTGAAGGTCGACTGTTCGTGGAGGAGAGTATACACGACGATTTCGTTAAGCGCGTCGTGGAGGAGGTGAAAAAAATAACGATTGGAAATCCCCTGGACCGTAAGACCTCGCACGGTCCGCAGAATCACAAAGCCCACATGGACAAGCTCCTGGATTTTGTCCGCCGTGGTGTCGAGGAGGGTGCGACCTTGGTCCACGGTGGGAAGCGGCTCGACCGGCCGGGCTGGTACTTCGAGCCGACGATATTCACCGACGTCAGCGACGGCATGTACATCGCCAAGGAGGAGTCGTTCGGTCCGATAATGATAATATCGAAGTTTCAATCGAGGGACACGGAGGGCATGATTCGCCGAGCGAACGACACGGAATTCGCCCTGGCCTCGGGAATCCTCACCAAGGACATCAGCAGGGCAATGCGCTTCGCCGAGAACATCGACGCCGGTACCGTATTCGTCAACACCTACAACAAGACCGACGTCGCGGCGCCCTTCGGCGGCTTCAAGCAGTCCGGATTCGGCAAGGACCTCGGCCAGGAGGCGCTTAATGAATATCTTAAAACGAAAACAGTCACCATCGAGTACTGATAATTATATAATCGTGGATCGAAAAAAAGAGAAGGCAACAAATTTATTAACACTTCATTGTTTCATAGTTCGACTCATCTTGTATATTCAATCGGATAAACTCACGATCATTTCGATCATTAAAAAAATCACCTCGGCCAGGAGGCTCGAAATGAATATCTCAAAACGAAAACAGTCACCATCGAATACTGATAATTATATAATCGTGGATCGAAAAAAAGAGAAGGCAAAAAATTTATTAACACTTCATTGTTTCATAGTTCGACTCATCTTGTATATTCAATCGGATAAACTCAGGATCATTTCGATCATTAAAAAAATCACCTCGGCCAGGAGGCTCTCAATGAATATCTCAAAACGAAAACAGTCACCATCGAGTACTGATAGTTACATAATCGTGGATCGAAAATGAGAGAAAGCAAAAAAATTATTAACACTTAATTGTTTCATAGTTCGACTCATTTTGTATATTCAATCGGATAAACTCACGATCATTTCGGTTAGACGAAAAAAAACCGTGAATAATGCTCATATTATTATATATATGCAGGATATATATATATATATATATATCAAATATTTTGGTACTCGAGTCTATATATATAAGCAACTGTTGATTGAAAATGTATTATTCAATTATTCGTATTTATGAATTGATTAAAGCAAGTATTGTGAAAAATGTTTCGTAGACGATTTTTTCGTACCAAGATCGAAGGTGTCGAGGGCTTTTGGAATTTGAGACCTCGCGGTCCGAGGAGGGATACTCTCTGGTGGAGAAAAAAAAAGAAGACGGACTCCCACGCATGCCGTATGTGTAAACACTTTTTGTGCGTGCCACTAGGCCTGTGGAACGCTCGGCTGTTTCGAGCGCACCCAGATGCTCTGACAAAGTTTTTTTTTTTTGCGTCAGTCAAGTGTACATCAACGTCTCCCGCGATAGCTTCGACTCGACGCTTTCGTCGGTCAAGTTGAGAACTTTTATTGGAACATTGAAAGCCAGATTAGAAGATATCAACATTTTTATTTTTTTTTTTGCTTTGTTCGCTTCAGTCAAGTGTACATCGACATGTCCCGCGATATGTTCGACTCCTTGCTTTCGTCGGGCAAGTTGAGAAATTTAATTGGAACGTTGAAAACCATATTAGAAGATATAAAACAATTTGTTTTTTTTCGCTCTAATAACGTTACCAACGTCACCCGCGATAGCTTCGACCACATGCTTTGGTCGGTAAAGTTGAGAAATTTAATTAGAACGTTGAAAACTAGATTAAAAGATATAAAACAATTTGATTTTTTTTTCGCTCTAGTCACGTCTATCAACGTCATCCGCAATAGCTTCGACTCCATGCTTTGGTCGGTCAAGTTGAGAAATTTAATTAGAACGTTGAATACTAGCTTAGAATATATAAATCAATTTCTTTTTTTTGCTTATTTCGCTTCAGTCAAGTATTCATCAACGACTCAGCGGTAGCTTCGACTCTACACTTTCGTGTGTTAAGTTAAGAAATTTAATTAGAACATTGAAAGCCAAATTGGAAGACATAAAATAATTGGTTTTCTTTTCGCTGCAATCAAGCATACATCAACGTCTCCTGCGATAGCTTCATGCTTACGTCGCTCAAGTTGAGAAATTTAATTAGAACCTTGAAAACTAGATTAGAAGATATAAATCAATTTCTTTTTTGGCTTTTTTTCGCTTCAGTCAAGTATTCATCAACGTCTCATATTCATCAACAGTTTTGACTCTACACTTTCGTCGGTCAAGTTAAGAAATTTAATTAGAACATTGAAAGCCAAATTGGAAGACATAAAACAATTGGTTTTCTTTTCCCTGCAATCAAGTATACATCAACGTCTCCTGCGATAGCTTCATGCTTACGTCGCTCAAGTTGAGAATTTTAATCGAAACATTGAAGACCAGATTAGAACATATAAAACAAAATCCTACGCGGCCGGCTCGGTAAGTCGGGGCCGGCTAGATGTCCGGCCGGTTAAGGGGGGGGGGGGATGTATATATTATTAATATAAATTGGTATGCGAGAAGAAGTCACGCAGCGCGACGGAATTCCGGCCCTCTTTGCTTATCTCGTGTCAGCGGGTCACCGCATTCTCCCTCACTGGCGTCTCTCCCATTATTCCACGCATATATTATCTTCTTATTGTCGAAATAGAATCTCGTCCGAGTATACGCTAGGATCGCCCACGGATGCGCGAACGTAGCCTATTCATAGCAGGTTTATACATAGATCAAAGCTTGGACCGAACAGCCCTTTGACCCTTTCCCTCCTGCATTGATGCTCCTGCATTAATTACCCTGAGATATTTCCTCGATCGATATGTCCGATATACCTTAAAATTTTTTTTTTTATTCCCTTAAAGTTGAATGAATTTTCTGTAAAAGGATGCCTGGAAGGAATGTGTACAGTTATCGACATATTTTAACCACTTTCCGACGAGAATTGTTGTGCCGAGCTAATAACATGGTTTTTGTATGATTTTCATTTCTATTGTATGATAAATATTTTTCAGAGGGAATTTATATATTATAGTCCTTTGAATCGACCCCATTTGTATTTTCCACTATTTTTCGTATTCGCTCGGTCGGTAATGAAGATTCAATTTTTTGTTTAAATATAAATTAAAACGTTTCCCTCCTGCCTCGATGCACCTGCATTAATTAACTTGGAATATTCCGACATCCCTTTAAAGTATTTTTTTTCATTCAACTGCCTTGAAGTGAAATACATTTTTTGTAAACAAACAAATTGACTGAGCTACGGGCAGAAATAACGAAGCATCGAAGGGAGGCCAATGTTTACGGTTATCGGGATATTTTAACCTCTTTCCGGCGAGAATTGTCGAGCAGTAGAGCTAATAACATCGTCTTTGGGTAGGGGACGTATACGCAGTTATACCTGGAGGGTAGTAGGGTAAAGAAACGTGAGTCCGTTCGAGCTATGTCGAGAAAACTCCCGCCCAATCGAGCCCGAAGAAACGTCGAACCGCGGGGGAATAACGGCGCAGCTGCGTCCCGTTTCTCTCTCTCGCAGAGCACATAAACATCTCGAGTCTGCCTCGTGCTCGCACCTCCCGACCCTTGCCGTCTGCGTTTCTTTTCCACCTTATACGAAACCGCGTTCGCAGCCTTTCCCCCTTTCATCCCCAACCGCTCTCATGGCCGAGAAACCATTCTTACCATACGTGTACTTACGTCGCGTTGCGTGAGGGCGACCAAAGTTTTTGGCCTTTGACGATCCACACTTTTCCCTCGAAGCCGCGACTCCGTCGATCCCGCACGATTCGACCGGACAAGCCGTCTTCGAGCTTCACTCACGGTTCGATGAAACATTTTTATTCTATTTTATACTCGAGTTATCAACATGTCCGACGATCTTTCGTCACCTCGACGAAAATCGTCGGACGCCGGTCGAGCGTCTCTCAACGCAAATGCCGGAAAAAGTTAGGTTAGTTTTTCGGCTTCTTGTTTCCACAGTCGCGAAATTCATTGTTTCCGATTTTTTAAAAAACAACAAAAAAATGCTACTAACTCTTCGGGTCTGATATTCCTCTCCCACTGTAGACGAGTCCGAAAATTAAACTCGCGACAACGAGCGGCGCGAGTAACGGTTGGAACAAAAGCGGTTCTCGTTTCCTCCTAATTCGACGGGTGATGCGCGCGCGGCCATTACGCATTACGCTAGCAAACATAACATAGTGTAACAAGCGTGTAGCCCCGTCTGCTGCTTAGCATATTCATCGTGAACCGGAAATGCAAATTTCTCGAGTGTCTCGCGGCTGGCGACTTGATCTCGGTACACTGCCCTCTGACCCTTCGCAAAGCAAAAAAGTATTGGCAGGAGTTGGAAGTTTTTTTTTGTTTCATTCACTTTGCGGACCAGAAAAGCCGCACCGGAAGTCCGCCATGTTCACGATCTCTCAGCACTGTTTTCCTATGGGACAGCTCTAGAGGTCATACATACAAAAGTAAAAAAATGTTTGGTCGAACTTCATCGTAGCATAAAAAATAGATTAATATTTACATTCTAATTTAAAAAAAATGTAAATTTGGCTTGGGTCTGGCTTCACTGTAAAAAAAATGCATACGAAATGTAATGCACCGATACTGGAAGATTTTATGCAAAAACTGATACATGAAATTTAATGTACAATTGTGATGAAAAAAATCATCGGACTTTTATAGTAAAGTAAATTATTTGATTTAAAGTACTTCTATAGTCAAATTAAAGTAAATGATTACAAGTAAACTATATATAAAGTTTGTATTGTTAACTTTTCATCACAATCGTCCATGAAATTTAATATACCAGTTAATCCATAAAAACTTCCGGTACCGTTACATTACATGTCATACGAATGTTTTTTACAGTGTAACTCGACTGTTTAGGATTGTGTTGTAAATACGAAGGTCGCGAAAGCATGAACCTGCAGTATTTAAGGTGGTTTCCGCACCACCGGGAAAGCGCAGAAGACACATAGAAAAAAAACTGTCCATCGATGCAATCCAATCAAGTTTGGGCGATGGCTAATGGATGCACGATCGCGAGCGAGCGTAATCTATCGAAATTCTGGCCGGCCGGAATGCCGAGGGGTCCGGACATCGAGACGAGGGGTCCCCGTCGACGCAACCGCTCGACACCCCGAGAGCATGCGCTACAGCTAGACGAGTATAATATACACATGTATCGCCACTGTGACGCACCGTAACGGAGACTCACGGAGGATTTTCTCTCTCGGTCTTTCTCGGAGACTCTAACTAACAGAAAGAAAAGAAAAAAAAAAAGAAACAAAACGAGAGCGAGCAAAACGTTGAGCGAACGGTCGAAAGACGGAGGGAGAGAGGAAGCGGGGCCACCACGTGTTCAGGGGACGTCCCCCTCGATCCGCTTCTCCGCCTGGCTCACCCCTCGCTCCCCGAAACCGATTCAGTTTCCCTCCGAACGTCACGCCAAGTGGTTCGCGCTGTTTAGCCTATTCCGGACCAGTCACTCGCTTATCCTCCATGTAAATATTAACGAAATATATTTTTTTTAACTTCAGTGACATTTTAATAACTTTTTTTTTTTAGGGAATACGTCGAGTTGCGAATTGAAGAGATTCGCTTCGTTTTTATTGCAGTGTTTTCGTTTGTTTATTTTCACTCGTGGAGATCGATCAGCGTTTCGAAGCACTTCGGCATTTATCGTGCGCGCTCTCGGCTGTTAGCGGCGTGTTTTTGCCGTGTCGGTATCGCTCCGGCTCCGGCGACGGCGGAAACGAGGGAGCGCGTATCTTTGCTGGCCACGCGCTGCCGAACTCTCAACTCCTCTCGGTGTGCATGCAGCGCGCAGCACCGGGAGACCGCAGAGAGATTACCCGAGATGATCGACGCCTGTCCCCGAACACTGTGCGGAGACAGACGCTACAGTTTGTATCTGATCGCGATTAACTCCGGGCTATCGGTGCCGCGCGCGACCACGTCCGTTCGGCTCTGCGGCCACGGCCTTAAACACATTGTTTATACTCGGACGGCTCGACCGAAGGGAATTCATTTATCGTATTTTTACGTAAAGTTAAAAAGAACACAATTACAGAGAAAATAAAATGCACAGCTGCAGATTCCCGGCGAAGCGATAAGATCCCCTTTTATCTGGGATCTCGCCTAAGGCCACACGTCGGTCCCACGCAGCAAAGCCTAAGCTCGCGTCCGGTAGAATTTTATTTTTCTAGGCAACTAAGATCGTAGATATTTTTTTTTAGTTTTGTCTGTAGGAGAGCGTGTTTGTTAAATTCTGAGTCGAAAGATACTAAGTATACGGAACAGGTGATGGAGGCTGAGTGGAGGGAAAACTTTAGGGGGTGCAACGGACCGGAGGGGGGTGGGGGGATTCTTAGCGCGTGAAGTACGTTATGGCAGATGTCTTCTTTGGTATTGTGCGAAGCAGTGTTTTTCTCACACTGAGAAAGTGTACGATAACTTTCTATTGTATGATAAATATTTTTTAGGCAATTCATATTTTAATAGTTCTTTTTAATCGATCCTATTGGGATTTTAGACTATTTTTCTTATCTGCTCGGTCGATAATGAAGATTCAATTTTTTTCAGAATAGAAATAGTTATCGCAAATTAAACGCTCAATTCCTTTCAATTCCAGTTTAGCTTTTACCCAGCCGAAGTCTCTCGAATACGGGCATATAAAACATAAAAATGTATCACTTGCAGTGAAAGCTACGACTTTAGTTTCTCTGCAAGAAAATGGACAATACCGTTCTGTTGTATGATTAATATTTTTCAGAGGGAATTTATACTTTAAAATTTTTTGAATCGAACGCATTTGTATATTCTACTATTTTTCGTATGTGCTCGGTCGATAACGAAGATTCAATAATTATTTTGTTTTTTTTTACAGAAGTATAAATATCGCAAATTAAATGCTGAATTTTTTTCAATTATAGTTTAGTGTTTCCCCAGCAAAGATCTTTCGAATACTGTTGTATAAAATACACAAAAAATTATCACTTACACCGAAGGTTTCGACTCGAGCTTCTACGCGAGAAAGTGTACAATATTTTTCTATTTTATGATAAATATTTTTCAGACGTAATTTGTATTTCATAATTTTTTTGAATCGACCCTATTTGTATTTTCCACTATTTTTCATTTAATATTTTTTTAATGCCTCAATTAAACAGCCCAACTGAAAGCTCAATTTTTCTCGAATCCAATTTAGTTTTTGCACTGCCAAGGTCTTTCGAATACGTGTACATAAAAATATTTTAAAAAATTATCACTTACAGCGAAGGCTACGACCAGAGTTTCCGTGCGAGAAAGACGACTTCGGTACACACGAGAAGGTACGAAATACGCCTCGGGTACGAAAGGCCTTCGCGCAAACGTTATATCCCCCCTGGGTCCGGGCACTCGTCGACTGGGTCAAGGGATGAGGCGGCCATGTGAGCCTCATCCTTCGCTAACGAACGTGGAATTTTCCCGGCAACTGTGTCAAGAGTGACGAGACCTCTCACCGTGGGGGGAGGTTGACTCTTCGCACAGGCAACCCTCCGACTTTCTTTTTCGGCCCTCGTTTCTTCGAGCGTCGTGCGGAAAAAAAAATTAATAAAAAAAGTCCTTTTGGCCAAGTCCTACGAGCACTCGGCCCTAAGGGATTTTTTTTTGTTTTTTTTTTTTTCCTCTTGATTCTGCACCTAAAAGCCTCCTGTCCTGGTCGGTTCAAGCCACGCTTCGTATCTCGGTCTACGCGATTACCCGCCCCTTCCTGTTTCCTCTCCATCGAGTTCAGTTAATCTCCAGGCCACAACATCCTGCACAAACCGACCAAACCGACTCATTCCATATAAATTTTACTCCTTTTCACGACGATTCTTCAGTTTACGTTCGACTCTCGTGACGCGCCCTTCGATTACTCCGGGCCGCTCCTCGACTCTGCACCGGTGCACCAAGTCAACGGCCTTTTTATTTTATTTTTTTGTTTAAATTAATTCTCGGCCTCCGATACACTAAATCGGTCGTTTTCTGTTCGCCGCACAACAATTCAACAGGCTATACTGCAAAAAAAAATTTTCAATGTTAATGTACAAAATTCATAAATTTTTCATGCTCGAAATTGTTACATCAAATTTTGTATAACCGAGCATTGATTTTAACTTGTACCGCGTACATTAAAATTGATCTATCGATCTCGGTGCATAGAATCTTAAAATAGTGTGTACACATTCTAACGACATTTTTTTACAGTGTAACAAATCAAATTTTTTATATTATTAAAATGATCAAAATTTCATTTTTGCCGAAAAGTTTTTTTTTTATGAGGCCGAGAAATTATTTTGCGGTCGCCGATTCGATTGGAATTCGCACGAGGTATTTCTTTTTCCGAACAAAATTAATTAAACATTTACGCACAAAATCGTTATATCAAATTTAGTATAAACCGAGCATCGATTTTAACTCGTACCGGTATATTAAAATCGATCCATCGATCTTAGTGCATAGAATCTTAAAATAGTGTGTACACATTTTTTTGAAATTTTTTTATAGTGCAACATATCTCATTTTTTATATTATTAAAATGATCAAAATTTCATTTTTGTGGAAACTTTTTTTTTTAATAAGGTTGAGAAATTATTTTTCGGCACCCATTCGATTCAATTCGCAAGAGGTCTTTTTTTTATTGGCCACGCTCCGAAAATGATAAAATTTACGGCCGGTCACGTTGCGGCTCGTCATCGGGCACTTTGCTCTTTGTAACGAACGCTAGCTGCCCTTTGAAGGGCAACACCGTGGCCGGCACAATCATCGAGCTTCGACGCAGCGCCATCGAAGAAATCGTCAAGGGCACGAAAAAACGAAAACAATAAAAAAATATCTACATCGAAAGGTATTTCAATTGAGCTGAAAACATCTACATTACATTTAGTTTTTGTTTAATTTATTGTAATTGTTTTGTATAGCTTGTTGATAACTTTTCTTTTTTTCTTTGCTTTCAGATTACTAAAACCATCGCGGATTTATTTGCGGCATTCACGGCCGATATATCGCGGTCAAGAGAGGGGGGGGGGATTAACTAGTGAAAGTGAAACATGAAGCGAAACTTTTTTTTTATAAAGTAATTAAGAATACAACAATACTACTGTCTCTGTGTATCCCGGACGAAAATTCATTTCAATAAAACTATCTTATCGTGTTGCACAAAAGGGACCTTATCAACAATTTTTTTTTTTTTTTTTAATACATTCGACCAACCGCCCTAGTAAATACGGAAAAACGTCGCCGTCCTCTCATTGAACGTGCCGTTTCCTCCCATCGCGAACATCAATGTTGCTCCGCAAACTGTTTTTCTTTTTTTTTTCATATTTACAATATTTCAGACTGAAGATCTGGACAGACAAGCATCGAATCGAAAGCATCTCAAGTATATCGAAAATTAAGATGAAGCTCGTACCGGCAACTCGTTAAAAATTTTACTCTACTGCGAGGACGCGATTGCGTCGCTCTCCTGTTGGCCGCCAGGGCGCGAGGAACATTTCTTCTTTTTTCTTCTAATTTTTTCTTTCTTTTTTTTTTTTGAGTTTCGACGAAACATCGTCCATCCGCAATCTCCTCGACCGATGCCCAATAAATTCGTTAATTAATAGTAGAACGTAATATATTTATTATAAACATTAACTCTATTGATAATTTTGGTTGCTCGTGAGCCGCGAAGACGCGACTAAATTTGAGCCGATTCAGTATCGAGAGAGCCGAATTAATCTCTCGCTCGATTTGTTTCAACAGTAAAATTTTGCGTTAGTTTGGTTTTTTTTTTCTTTTTTTTACGTTTCTTAAAATTGCCATGGGAAAAATATTGTTCGTAAGTGTCGCGCGACGAGATTTCATCAACGTCGATTATTATTCGATTTTTTTTTTTTTTTCTTGACACGTTTGATGTATTTGGCTTTATCGTCTCGAGCAAAAGTTGTCACGAGAGAGTTATACTCCGGGGCTCGCTCCGCGCCGCTCGAAGGCAGCGTCGTCGATGAACGAGCCGATCCCGACGAGCGCAGTCGTGTTCGTTTCTTTCTATTTTTCCGTGTTGGTTTCCTTCGGTGTCCAATCCTTCGTCCTCTGTCTCTCGAAGGCACAATTAAAAAATCTTACATCGAAACGCGTGCCAACGTAAGAACGCCTCTCCCAATACCGTTACGTAAATTCCTCGGTACACGGTTCGGTTAATCAACGTGCGCGCGCGTATTATTATTCACTAAAAAAATTTGTCACCTATGAAAATTCAGTCTCATTACATCTAGCGTAGTTATTGGGCCGCGACAATGAAACTCCAATTTTCTAATCGTTATTTACACTTAATCAAAACGTTCCCGTCGTCCTTGAAGAAGTTCCACAATTTGTTTCTTTTTTTGTTTTGTTATACCCTCGTTGCGGATTATCCAGAGTCCCGAACGTACGGAATAGCGGAGAGATCGTCAATGAGTCGATTAAAAATAACACAAACAAAAAAAGAAAAGAGAAGAAAAAAAAAATGCAAAAAAAAGCTCATTGTTATGGAGTGAACGTGTGTCTTTGAGAACATGGGGTGCGTCGCATATGTGGCGTTTCTGCTTCGGGAACAAGCCTCCGAGCTGCAAAAAACGCGACGCGCGCGTAACAATTGTAGCGTCGAAGTATCAATCGTTTAAAATTAAACAAAAAAACAAAAAAAAAAAGAGAAGAAAAAAATCAATGTTTCGATCGTTAAAACGACAAGTCTCCAACAACGCGTATAGAATTGATTGCTAAAACGCAAAATAAACGAATCCCGAACGATCGGCATAGGACGATCGTCTTCGAGCTTCGAGAGGTGCGTCTGACGAAATCTGATGATCGCCCATCGTCCGTCTTCGCTACTGGTCGTTCGACTGCTGGTAATCCTGTTGCAATTGCTTCAATGACGTGTGTGTGTGTGTGTATGTGGAACTGCTAAAAAGTGCTTTTTGTTGTTGTTGTTTTTATGTTTTTTTTGTTTTTTGTTTTTTTTTAGCTGACGAACGATTCCCGTTGGCGACGAAATCACCAAAAGTGCGACTGTACGTAACCACCCCCACCGCTCATGCCGATCGGATTGAAACGATGAGGATGTATCTTTTCCATTCTCATTGCTCCGGGGCCGCCGCCGCCGCCTCCGCCGATAAATCCACCGTGGTGACCGCCCCGCGGCCCGTATCCTCCTGTCCGAGCGATCATTCCCGGACCGCTGCTGACGCCGCCGCTCCCGCTTCCCGAAACCACCACTCCGGTCGATCCGCTGCTCGTGCTTCCCCGGCCTCGACCGCCACCTGAAAAATTAATGTCCCGTTAGAACTCTGTCACCCGTACGACTCATTACGTCTAAGAAAAAAAAATAATAAAATAAAAAATTCAAAAAAAAATTAATGTTAAACAATTATGCTATATCCTAGCTACGACACAACGTGACTGAGGCTTTGCAGAATAGGATGAACACCCGGAGACTATCAGTCGATTATGTATTCTTAATGTACGGGACTCCCAGTAATTGACTCTAATGAAATATTCGATTTAAATTGAGTAGTGAGAAAAGAGCTATGTTTTTGTGACAATAAGATAGTTTGTGTCAAAGCCGATAGTTCAATTGCTGAGAAATCCACATCGTGTTACTTGTAATTCGAATATACACACACACACGGACACGCACGCGCGCACACACACGTAACAGAGATTTCAGATTGAGAGAGAAATTAGGAGATTCGTGAATTGTTTAAGTATTATATATAAACAAATTTTAAATAAAAGAAAATATATATAAAATATTAATATGTACAAAATGTATAGATAATTAAAATAACGAAGTCGATTTTAATTAGTGTTTTCGCGATGAAAATTAAAAAAAGATCTTTCTCAATCCGGCATCTCCGAGACATAGTTCTGTCATGCAAAATTACCTTTTGGGCTGATAAACAAATTTACAAAGTCGGTTATTTGAGTAGTTGATTTTTTTATTATTAGTTTTCATTCGAGAACTATGAAGTGAACAGAGTTGCGAATAATAGAGGAGAATGATCGAGTTTATATAGCGTCCGGATTTACGAAGAACGAGGATCTATATAGCCACCTCCTTGTTAAACTCTGTTTCTGGCAATTTTCCACGGAAGGGAAGAAACACGTATATTGGCACATGGGCGGCCAAGTTTTCGTCAAACAGAGCAGAACAACGGGTTTCATTTTTGTCCGGAAACTCTCGAATCGCGCGACGCTATTAAAATTAGACGAACCGAGGCGTTCTGTCGATCGCTTATAGTTTTAATTGCGCCTGCGTTAGCGGCACAGCGCGTTCGAAAAAATTCACTGCGTCTAATTTACTCGTGATTATATTTAGTAACGATAGATATTTTTTTTTAATGTAACGGTGATTGTCACGGGGGAAATCGCCTGTTCGACATTTCGTTGATGCGCTTCGCTTTTTTTTCGTTTCCTTATTCATCTTTCATAGTGCTTTACGTATGGAGTGATGCGATTAACGATCAACGATTAACAACATAGAAATATAAATATACAAACAATTGCATAATCAATTACGAACATTGGATGTTTAACGACTATAACATTATCCGCAATAACGCTAGACTTTTGGATTGATTTACATATATATATATATGTATATATATGTATATATACGTAGAATTAATAGATGAATCTTCGCTAAACGACGTTTTAAAAAAAACCTTTTTTTTACGCAGAGTACTTAAGGTACTTTAATTGCCGTCCGACAAAAAACAAACAAAAAAATTATTGAATGTATTAGTGAGAATGTCGCGGGCATTCTATCGTTTCCTTATACTCCTAAATCCGCAATGTTCGTTCCACAAGTTTGATTCCTTTCACGCCGTATTTCTTTTTTTCGTCTCATACTATGTACGATATTTAAAGCGCTATCCTGTTTTTTTATGTTTGTTTTGTTTCTTCTTGTAATTCCTACATATTCCTCTTATCCTTATCACAGCCATCGTTAGCACTACTAGACTTCTGTTTTCGTCCGTGGCAGGACCTGTTCCTCACCCTTCAGGTGTTTTGACACTTCGATCCGTTGGGCCTTACAATCGTTTGTTTTTTTTTTCTTCTTCTTACTACTTATACTCGTTTAAGCCTAAAAATCAATTTTCTTTTTTCCTTTTTTTCGTCGCCATTTAACTTTACCGATTTATGTACAGTTATCGTTTCTTTCCTCCGAAAAAGCCAAATTACACGAGGTTGCCGCTACGATGTGATCCGATACGCGTTTACATGAGGACGTCGAAAACGTTGCCGTCGACCGAATCAATGTTCGTTGAGCAATATCGTCGAAGAAAAAAAAATCTAACAGGTAGAGTTATATCGTAGATAGTGGCTTATGATAATCGTATAACAGTAAACACGGAGTAACGTCTCGTCTTACAATAATCGCTACGGTAGTGGAATAATCATCAGTTCTTTGTCGAATGCTCTTCGTTCGGTTATTTTGATTTTTTTAAAATGGAATGACAATTATTCTTCCAAGTACGGATTTGAGCACGAAGTGGTCGATCGGCCGAGAGGAAGAACAAGCGACCAGTCGTTTTCCAAGGAAGCCAAACAAATTTTAACGACGAACCGAAATTCGGACAATTTAATCGTGTTTGTATAGAAAGTCCCTTGGCAAACGTCGGGTCGTGTTTTTTTAGGCCAAATACCAGCACATTCGCAGTATGTACTATAATATTCCTAAGAGTCGCACACGATTCGACTAATCGTTGTACCGCGCGTCCCTAGTCGAACATTCGTCTAAGCTACGGAGACTTCGGTGGACAGAAAAAAGAGTAGACGACGAAAGTCGAAACGCGACCCTTTGCTTCACGCGGCGAGCTTTTGCGAGACGCAGACAGAATAATTTTACTATTGAGTATTTTCCACGCATCGTTTCGATTCGAATCTATTACACATTGCACAGAAATAAGCGAATCGTACGCGAGAGAGAATCGCGTTCGACTATTTATACACACTCCGAAACACACTTTTGATGGAGCGTAGCTTGCGAGGAATTATACACATACGGATCGCGTGGCTCAGATCGGAAGGACGCATTTTTTTGTCCCCGAACATAAAGGGTCGTTATGACTTAAGTCACACGATATATATGTATGTATATATATATATACATACAGAGTAATAGAGAAAAATTGGGCGAGCCGTACAAGCTTAACTGTCCGCAATGCCGAGTCGTTGGTTGTGTAGCTCATCAAACTTGTGATTTAATGTAAATTCGTGAACTTGACTCGTTGCCCTTTGAGATGCATTGCTCGAGATGGTTTATATTTATATATATATATATTTTTTTTACTTTTCTCTGCTTTTCTACTAACAAGGATTTAAAGAGGGCCCGTTTTCGTGCAGCTCGAGCTAATGCGGAAAAAAGAGCATTATCTAAAACGTTTATACGAAATAGTTTATCGCCCCGATCACAAATCCCACTGCAAAGCCAATGGGAATAAAGATTGTAATTCTGTCGAAGCTTTTTTTTTTAATATATATCTACGGTATGACTTTTAGAGTCGGATAGATGAGCTTTTTTTCACTGTCGCCTTTGTACATCACAATCGAGTATTGTTGTAGAGATCACTTCTTATCACGCGTCGGTTATCTTTTTGTTATTTAGCACGATTTGATTGTTAGCTCTTTTTTTCTCAATATCTCTCTTTATCCCTCTCTCGCTCTCTTCGAGTCTCCAAGGGATCGCGTATCGTTACAATATTACAGACTTGAATATTTTTCTTCCCTCTTTTTTTTCTTTCTGTTTTCTTACAATCAATTTTGCTTCGAAACAGTTTTCGCCGTTAACGCCGCTTAAAGCTATTTGTATTCGGTTGTGAAAATTTCGCGTCATTTCGTTAAACACACGTCACAAGCCAACTCAGCCCCTTAATTATGATAATTATGATAGTGCTGGTATTTTTTCCGTGTTGCATAGAGACACTCTCCTTCGTCGATTGGTAAGCAATGAAATAGAAATGGAAGGTTAAAAATATATTCAGATCGACGTGACGAATTGGAGGGGAAAAAAAATCGTAAAAAAAAGGTTACGGTTTGTCTCTGTAGCGGCAACAAGACACAGCCATGCATTTCGATATTGAATGTTAATTCGGAAGAAAAATGAGAAGAAAAAAAAATGAAAAGCTCAATACGTGTTTGCAGTCAGCAGCCAAACTCTCGTTCGCGAGAGATCTATACGATTTATGCATAAACCGGTTGTCCGGTATTATTTTTTTTTTTCAGGCCCGACTACCAAGCCACAAAACCTAAGTGATGTCGGCGAAAAATGTTTCATATCACAATTCTCGTAACGACTAGAGATCGACTTTGCAAGTGAACATAGTACAGTTTAACGCAAAACAAAGTGATATATCGTCAATGGAGAAGGTTTTTCGAAACGCAATCAAGAGGTAACTTTTACGAAAAAAAAATATATGTATATTTTTTTAAACGATATACACGATGCAGTACAAAAGTTACTTTTGACACAAGCAACGGGTGAAAGAACAATGCTACTCGTAATAAAGACTTTGGACAATAAAAACAAGTAATGTGGAAATTTGTCTTTTTTTTATATCGTCTCGATGGTAATAAACTTAACGTGAAGAAATTATCGATACAATTTTGGAGATATATTTATGTATATGTAAATCGACGCATTGCCATTGTCGTCCAGCATGGCGAGGTCCAGTGAAAAAAAAATATGATGAAAAAAAAATATCGACAAAAAAAAAGTCAAAGAAGAAGAATACGTTGGCGCCGTTCAGAGTCTCTTTACAAAGGAATCCCATGAGATCGGACGTTCTTCGAACGTTGAAGTGTTCGATGCGCTGAGTTGGTTAGTGCGCGATATCTTTTCGGTTTATAATTGTTCCCAACGAGCAATATAAAAATGTTGCTATTGCTCATAATTCACGACACACAAAAAACACACTTGGATCGATGCTTCGGTTCGGTTTTATCCCGGCAGTGACGACGTCGTCCTTTAACGAGATTAAGCTCCATCGCCGCTCGATTTGCTTCCGTTTATCCGATAAATCACGGACACGCTCTCCGCCACGGGGAGCAATAAATAATTGGTATGTACAGCAGCAACCGTGCGCGCAAATCTCGTAATAGACAAAAAAAATTCAACAGAAAAAAAAGTGAAAAAAAAAAGAATCAAAGTAATTAACTTCTTCCGCTTATTGCAGCTGCGTCGAGTTGCGCGCAAATTCGAAGGTTTTGTCAGATATAACACATTGCGAGCTAGTGCGAAAAGCTGTTGGGATCCGACTTAGAGGCGAACGGCTTATCTGGCAAAATAGGTACGGATTAGAATGACGAGAATATATGCGATTATATTTTTGTTTTTTTTTTTTGTTTTTATGTTTTGTGCAATATTATATCAAATTATTTGCTGTACAATTAACAAAAAAACAGCTAACTTTGGAAGGTCGCTGTGAAACTCATGCCAAAGATATATCTCTAACTAAAACGTGTAGCAAGCCACGAGCTAACATCGGTTAGTCTACTTGTGTGAATGAATCTGTTAGAATGAAAAAAAGGAAGAGAAAAGAAAGAAAAAACGAAAAGATTAATCGGAAATCTGGCAAATGAACCGAAAACAATTAGTCAACGAAAAAAAAGAAGGGTTTAGATAAACGAATAAATGAAGGGGGGAAAAAATTAATGAATGTCGAAGTTAATGGATGAAAATAAAAGAAGCGTAAAAATAACTGCAAATAAACGAGTTACGTAAAGAAATAAAGAAACGTAAATAAAAAAGATAATGTAAAGAATGTCCTATGCGATAATACCCCCGGTGTTCAAAAGATGCAAGTTTTCGATAGTGAGGCTTTTTTTAAATTGAAAAAATAATAGTAATAATGTCGGAAAGCTACTCACCACGACTCTGATTGTAGCCGGCCTGCCAGCCGGCGTAGTAAGCCGCCTTCTGTTTTCCATGCTCCTCAGCAATTTTAACGCAGAGCGGTTCCGATCCGCCGTCCGGTATCGTCCCGTGGAGATGATTTATTGCCTCCTGAGCCTCCTCGCGCTTATCGAATCTGTCGGAATAAAAAGATATTAAGTAAACAAAAATAAATAATACAAAATAATTAGACTCGATCCGAACGGACGAGTCTCTATCGCACAATTCACATGGATTATTGTCGATGGGATATATATATATTCTTAGAAATATTTTCGTGATGGAGCATTTCGGGTGACTTGGCCGGCCGACTTTCCTAACCGAAGTAGGTCACTTATAGGAGAGACGTAAAATGAAATTGTGCAAGGGAGACGCGAAGCCAGGTAGTTCGAGCAGAAATACTCTGGCGACGGAACAACTTCGTGAAATAAATATATATAGGCGGGAGAGAAAGAGAGAGAGAAATGCACGATGTTGGAAGTTGAAATTGCATAATGTTGCGTTCAATCACGGAGAGCTAACAGCTGTCCATTGCTTTTGAATTTCATCCAATTTCTAAAATCGCGCGTAAGCGAGGGAGACACGGAACACGCTCGTTTATCTTCCCATTCAATTCGTTTCATTTATCGCTCTCTCTCTCTCTCTTCCATTTTATAGAAACTCGAAAAAGCCGACTCACCTAACAAAGGCCACACCGCGCGGCAGACCAGTCAATTTGTCTTTCAGAATATTCTTCTGCACAATTCGTCCGTACTTGTTGAATATATCATCGATTTGGCTCTCCGTTATGTTCCTGTAAATATTTAGTTTTTTTTTTCTTCTTCTTTAAATACAAGACACATAAACGCGACAAAAAAATATTTTTTTTTTTTTAGTCGTAGATAAAAATAAGAAATATATGTATATATATACGCATAAAATATGTAAATATGTGTATATATATGTATGCGAGGATGTAAAAAATCGCGACAAGGAAAAATGTGCCAGAGACAAACTGTGATAAGAAAGAAAGAAATAATAAAAAAAAAGAGATTGACAGAATAAAAAAAAAATATATAAAAAAAGCAAAATAAATCATCATTGCATCTCAAATTTTTTGAAGGCAATAATATACCTTGGGAGATTCGTGACGTAGAGATTAGTTTCTTTGATTTCCTCCCCAGAAGGACGTGCAAACGACACTTTTAATCGCTTGTTCTGAACTTGCAGACCGTTCAGCGTGTTTATGGCAGTAGCTGCATCGTCGGCTTTGGCATAGTTCACAAAGCCAAATCCGTAACTATAGCCGGTCTATGGTTGAAACACAAAAAAAATATATAAAAAAAAGTAAAGACAATTTTTTTTGTTTTCAACATTTCGCGAGCGAGATAGGCTGCCGGTTAACAAAGTTTATGCAACGACAAACGCCGGTTCCGTCCAACTCGCAATATTTTTTTTTTTTCGCTAAAGTCGTCGACGCATGAGCCGAGTAAATTTTTATTTAAATTTATTTATTATTATTATTAAAAGAAAGAAAATTTCATTACACTCACTTTGTAGTCCTTCATGACTCTGCAGGACTCGACCGGTCCGATAGTAACGAACATACTGTAGAGCTCCTTCTCGGTCATGCTCTGCGGCAGATAATTGATGATAAGATTGGTCCTCGGCTCGTCCTTCATTTGCATGTGCTCGTGCTGATCGGTCATTTTGCGGTATCTAGCGAAGTCTCGTCCTGCGGCTAGATTGGAATCGCCCTGCTGGTTAGTAGCTTCGACGGACGGATCGCCGCTCTCCAAATGCTGTTCGTACTCTTGAGTCTGCGCGCTCCAACTGACATCGCCGACGAGGGTAAACCATCGACGGAGAATCGGCAAATACAAAAAATATAAACAAATTCATTACTATGTCTTTTTCGGCGGAGCGCCATTATCGCGGCTGGGACGTCGCTGCGAAAACTCGTTCTTTTCATTTCTTTCAAGCGATCGATAAAATAAATATAAAATAAATGTGCGATATTTTTTTATTCATTTTTTTTTTTTCTGATGTCAGAGACCTGTGTGTCAGAAACAAAGAAACAAATGCAAGTAAGAACAAAAACTCATTCGATAGATGTTAAATCGGGTGTGAAAAAGGATGAGCAATAAAAAAAAACGTGGAGCGAGAGGTCCATGGAAGCGGAAATTTAGGCGCCCTTTTTAGCGTGAAAACTCTACTGCGTTCGAGGTTAGAGAGGACTCGGCGCGGCGCCGATGCCCCCAGGCGAGAATCGCGCCGATATTTCCGAGCCCGATATACCGCGCGTTTCGGCGACAAAGGGGAAACCCGACTAAAACGATAGATCACCTCAGTCCGTTACAGTATTCCGCGTAATCATTCGAGCAATCACCAAACGACTCGCTGTTGTAATACATCGAGCACTGATGTTTACGAATAAATCCAAAAGCGTGTGTGGCGCGCCCGTGGAAGAAACCGACGCGTAAGGCGGGTTAAACTACTTTGTTGCGACACGAGCGTATGAACCTCAAACTATCTCAGGAAGGAAAGAGGGACGAAAAAAAAAGAACGAAAACAAAGAAAAAGCTAAACAAAAACTGCGCGTATATTCATAACAGGAGAGGCGACGGATAGAGATATGTAAACAGTCACTTGTTTCACTGTTTTCGTGGAAAAGACCCGGGAAAACGCGCGGCGAGCGGGTAAGGGGAGGGAGAGGGAGAGAGAGCGAGCTCGGTCGAGGCGAGCCGCGAGAGAGAGAGAATAACAGTATGTATGTATATATATATATATATATATATATATATATATATATATATATATATATATATATATATATATATATATATATATATATATAGAGTGGCGCTGTACGGCGAAGCCGTGTGAATCGACCAAGCTGTCAGTTCGCCACGGGTGGGAGGAGCCTAGGCGGAAAAATGCGAGCACGCCGCCGAGAGACGGCGAAAACTATAAAGAGAGGTGGTTCGGGCGAAACTTGAACGTTCGAGGGTAAAAAAAGAGAGCGATATTGAGAATCTGAAGAAACGTACCTGTGCCCTGTGTATGGCGCGAGAGGCAGAGGAGGCAAAGCGAGCGTTTCCCCGGGGATGCAAAGGGGGGTTTTTAACGTGGGAGATGCGAAGGGGGTGGAAGAGAGTCAGGCGCGAGCGAGAGCAGCGGATAGGCGGGAGGAAGAACACCGCCGGAGCTGGGCAGCGCGCAAGGGCCAAAGAACGCGACAGGCACTCGCGTCACGCGTATGCAGTTAGTATGATGCACCGAAAAAAATTATGTAAGAACATTGCACTGATTTTGTAGACGTACGTGATGTATGTATGTTTGTCACGATCCGTGTACTGGACGTAATTAAACTGTGACACTTTTCGCTTGGAGGTTAAAGGCAGCGAAGCCGATTTCCGTTTGCGTGTGTGTGTGTGTATGTGTATGTGTATGTGTATATGTACGACGGAGGTCGGTGTGTGCGGGGACGGACGAACGTCGGTGCGAAGTAACGCGGACAACAGCTAACGCCGGAATGCTCGCTGCTCGCGGAGTGAGCGCGGTCGGCGGACTGAGCCCCAGCCCTGACCTGCCTCGCAGACGTCGCGTCGGCGTGCGCGCGCAGCCCCTCGTCTCTCTAGGGGTCTTTCCCTCCATGGCGCGCGCGGCAAAAGCGTCGCACCTCGCACTTTGATAGTAAATCGGTGGTGCATTTCGTGTGGTATAGCGATAACAGAAATAGTACGAATGCAGCAGTGTGCGGTATAGCGAGGGGTTGCGCTAGGCGGTACGGTTAAGTATCGTACGTAAGAGCTGGTGAGCTTCGCTGCCCGGTAATTCGGAAGGCGTAATTAAAAAATTATGCGCACGAATTAATAATAATTGCGCGCGCAGGAAGCGCTCGCTTTACCGACTGGCGGACGGACCCGCTTACGACGTGCCGAGGATTAGGCGATTTTTTTTTTCGGTTAGAAAGAATCGACTTTTGTACCTGATTGTGTCCGTGCTCCACGAAGAGTCCGCAAACATCGCAAGACGGCGCTCGAATCTTGAAGTTTTTCGCTGTCGATATCACTCGATCGGGACTTACGAGACGGTGTTTGTCGATACTGCGTTCGCGACCAACGTGGGGAACCGACGATGACAGGACTCTGTCAGACTTGCGAAGTTATCGTCGCGGACAGTCATTTTTTTTTAACAACGTTGCGTTTTGTTCGATACATTCGCGCACTTGTTTCTGGGATTTGCAAGGTGCAACACACGGAACCGAGAATACTTAGCTTAGAGATTAAAAGACTCGAACTCGACGATAATTCGTTGCAATGCGACTTGAACGTTAAGTTCGGGAACGGGGTTGAACCCTGCGTTTGTTTTCCTGCGTCTATCCGGCTCTCGCGCACCTCCGACGTACGTCTGTCCGGCTACCAGATGCGAATGCAACTGCGAGGTCACGGGACACGCGCAAACGTTTATTTGTGCCCTGTGCATATTGCGTACCTCGGTCATGATCGCGTCCATCTGTGCGGGGAGGAGACTGATCGACGCTTTATCAGCAAATCGATCAGTGACGAAAAATAAAATGAGAATGCAACTTTTCTTTTTCTTTCTTTCCAACAGCTAATCTTGTTTCTTACAGTCAAGCGACGAACGAACGGCAACGATTGAAGACGTAATAAGGCATGTTTTAAAAAATTAGGCTGCACTGATGAACGAGTCTTGTACGTACCTCGATTGAAACCTCACGGGATCGTCCGAGCTCTGTTCCATCGCGTAAAAATCCATGCTGTTACTGGCGCGAGCATGATATCAACGTGCAAGGCGATACGTTGCTTGTCGCAATGCGCGATTTTTGTCGTCGCGGGGACTGTCGAGACTCGTTCTCGTTTCTTTACTTTGACCGCTGCCTTAGAGACCGGGTACGCGATGGCGCATTTTGCCGCTAATTTCACGACTGCGCGCTGAAACCTCGCGAATATCCGAGATCCATAACACATGGAAAAAAGGTGAAAAGGAGTAAATAGAAAAATGTGAAATAGAGAGAGATTCGTCTCGCACAATTCCTGCCGGATAAGATACTTTATTTTATTTAACGATCGATGATGCGTGAAAAAGATATGGACACCGATGGAGCGATGATAGTTTACAAATGCGTACTAATAATATTGGTTCTTGGGTACAAAAAAGTTGCGTTATTATAGAAAAAGTATTTTTTTTAATCTATAGAGATTCCGTGACAATCGACGAGCGTCGGTTTTTCGACTAACTACGATGTATCATTCGTTAATCTGATGATAAAAAAAAGAATAAAAATAAAATGCGTACAAATAATATTTGTTCTTAGGTCTGAAATTGCATTATAGAAATGCATAGAAAAATCTATAGTTTCCGCAACAACCGACGGGCGTCGGTTCTTCGACGAACTACTATGTATAGTTCGTTAATAAGAGAATAAAAAAATGCGTACAAATAATATTAATTCTCGGATATAAAAAGTTGCATTATACTAAAGTATTAAAAAATCTATAGAGATTCTGTGACAACCGACGACAAGCATCGGTTTTTCCACGAAGTACGGTGTATCGTTCGTTAATAAAACAGTTTTAAAAACTCAATTAAAATGCGTTTGAATAATATTGGTTTTTGGGTGCAAAAAGATTGCATTTGTATAGAAAAGTATTAAAAAATCTGCAGAGATCCCGTGACAACCGACGAGCATCTATTCCTCAAAAATTAAAAAAATAAAAAATGCGCATAAATAATATTAGTTCTTGGGTGCAAAAATGTTGCATTATTATAGAAAAGTATTAAAAAATCTATAGAGATTTCGCGACAACCAACAAGCGTCGGTTTTCGAAAAACTACTACTTATCGTTCGTTAATGAAACAATAGAAAAATAAAAATAAAAAAATCAAATACGAATCTGTATTAGGTTGATTTGAACTTTTTAAAACCTAAGTTATAAATACAATGTTTCTCGAAGCTGTCTCGTTTCTCGCCAGCGAAGCGTGCAGCGATCGTCAATCGCTTGATGATAAACATTATCGATAGATAATAATGCGATTTTGATATTGCAAAGTATTAAACGGCAGTCTATCTCAGCGCAGAGAAGCCTCTCGCCTTAACAAAGCGAAACGGTCTGCAGGCTTCCCGTTGTCCACCAGCCTTGGGATTGTCCGAGATGGGTGTGGTGTCATTCTCCTTGCCCCAAGCTCTCCTCGGGGATTCAATGCCGAAAGGACTGTACAGCTTGGTCGGTGTTCTGCCCAGCAGGCATCTGGACCGAGTCTGCGGAGTTTGACCCTTGCATGCACTGTTGCCGGGAGACTGCTGTTCATCCAAGATCTGACGTCTACGGGTCGAAGTTCTAAATTTCTTTGGAATCGAAAGAAAATTGTTAGAAAAATGGAAAAACAATACATATATATTTATATAATGGAAAATCAACCGTCGAATAAAAAGCTCGGTGAAAAATACTTTTCGAATAATTCGGTTTTAAAAAAAAATTGATAACTGCAAGAACCTTGACCCGTAGACAGCGCTACGGGTCAAGGTTCTAAATTTCTTTGTAAATGAAAGAAAATTGTTTGAAAAATGGAAAGGAAAATACGCATATGTATAATGGAAAATCAACCGGTGAGCAAAAAGTTATCTGCGAGAAATACTTTCTGGATAATTGCATGGATTAAAAAAAAATAAATTCGATAGCCCCATTCCATCGTCTATGGTTTGAAGTTCTAAATTGCTTTGCAAATGAAAGAAAATTGTTAGAAAAAAGGAAAAAAAATAAAATGAAAATGTAACCGAAAATGAACCAGCGAGCGAAAAGTTATCAGTGAAAAAAATAATACTTTTCGGATAAATTATTTGGATAAAAAGAAAAAAAAAACGATATCTGCATTTCGTCGTCTGCTCAACGGTTGATTAATCGGAGACGCGTTCGATGTACAGCGTGAGATAAAAAAGAACGAACCTGGGAGATCGTTCCGATGGTGGTTCGAACGGACGATATAGTTTTCGACAATTTTTCCGCACCGTTTCTGAGCGCCCGCCTCGAGTCGGCCGAGACATTGCCGAGGCTCAGATTGCTCCAGCCTTTGTCCGACCATTCTTTGTCGACGTTCGACTTCTTCACTTTCGAGCATCCGTCGCTCTTGTCCTTGTCGAAGCGGTCCTGCAGTCTCTGACGCAAATTTCGGTGATTTCGCGACAACTGGGGTGAATTTCGATCCCCCAGTGCCTCGCGGTGAAACGTGAAGGAGACGCTACGCGTATCGGGCCTCATCTCGTTCACCGAATTTTCTTCAATAAACCTTTATTATATCTCGATCGGCCTGTCCGTTCGAGCATTAAACGGAGTGCGACAATGAGAGTTTTTGGACACCGAACTTTCGTACTTTTATGATTGTTTTGTGTCAAAAGTCATTAACGGAGAGGCGACTCGCGTCCGGCTGTCGGTTCGTGCTTCACGACCGTTACACTTCTCGTTCACGGTGCGTTATTATTTCCGTGGCGTGTCTATACCAGTCTCATGTCACTCGCAACGGTTTTTCTTTTTCTTTTCTTTCCCTTTTAATTTTCGATCGTCTCGTTTGCTCGTGGACGCGAGAGTGAGCTTTTTGATATTCAACGTGCCAGTGCGAGTCTGGGATGAAACTTTAATCGATACGGTCCCATGAGTATCGTCGGCGAGAGGCGATGCTAGTGGCGGTACGGACTACCCTCTCGCTACTTCTGATTTCCGACGCCGGATTGCCCAGATGCAGGCAGGTGCAAGCTCCCGCGCGCGTCCTTCTCTCGCGTGCTCTTCCGTCCCGCTCGCACACGCCCGTCGGCCTGTGTGCTCTGCGTTGCTCTGCGTGCAGAAGCAACAGCGGGACTGAACACGGCGGCGCGTCGCTCACGCAACTTATCGATCCGTAACGAACACGCGGCCGTTACGTTCAACTGTATACGCTCGGAGGATCCGTTGGGACGGAGAGGACGCGCTGCGATCGCCGATAATGGATGCTGGACAGCTATAGAGAATTTTTTTTTAGATACTTTCGCCTCCTGAGGACTTCCGGTCTACCTATTGGACCAATGAGTTTAATTAATTGTATTATTGTTATTATCTTACGAGGAATTTTTTGGTCTAACTTGAAGATCGAGGGGATGATGTTTGTCGCGACTGCTCGATACTTGTTTGAACAAAAAATATGTTGGAAAATTGTCCTTTTTCCAACATACATACATTTTTTTGAAATATTCTCCGCTTCAGTTTGTTACCCTCAAATTGACAATAACCCAATCTAAAATTAGACTCGACAAACAGCTGTCTACATAATGTAGGTAAGCTTATAAAGGATGCAGATATAAGTTATAAACTTCCTTTCAGTAAATTCTAATAATAATAATAATAATAATAATAATTAAATTAATTCCCGCATGTTTGCGAATCGTTTAACGTCGCGCTTGTCATAAACTGTTGCACGTTCCAGTGTGGCTTTAAGAGATACATTCGAGCTTCTTAACTCCCAATGTGCGATCTTTGTGGACGGCTTTAGAGATTTTTTTATAAACTTTCGCCTCCCGAGGACTTGCGGTCTACCTATTGGGCCAATGAATTTAATTAATCGTATTATTGTTACTATCATTATTCTGCGACGAATTTTTTTATTTGAACTCGAAGATAGAAGTGATAATCTTTGAATAAAAAAAATGTTGGAAACATTTTATTTTCAAAATATTCTCCGATTCAATTATTTTCACCCCTAAATAAATTAGATTCGCGCGTGTTGACGAATCGCTTAGCGTCCCGCGGGTCATATGAACTCGTTACTCGGTGCGGCGTTGCTTTGATGTGTGCAATCGCCATTCAATGGTAGAGCTGTTTCGTCCAATTTAACGGTCGCGAGGTCATCACCTCTAGTCAGATGTTCTATTACTCCTGCGGCCAGCGCGTCCGCTATTATATTTACGGTCGTTCGAAACCGATCTCTGAAATTCAAGCGAATCATATGGGAATATATGTTTTGTCGTGGAAATTATTAATCAAGGCGATGTTGGGACATACACCAGGCAGTCGATGGTTATTATGAGCATAACATCGTTGGCCGGAATTCCAATGGATTCCAGAACTAGAATCAGCATCACGTAGCCACCGTTCGGAAGACCAGCTGCTCCGATACAGGAAACCGTGCACGTTATACTGTTAATATAAAAAATATAAAAAATTAAATTAATAAATAAAAAAGTTGAAAATTGAAAGTTAAAAGCTGAAAATTGAAAGATGAAAGTTGAAAGTTGAAAGTAGAAAGTTGACAGTTGAAATTTTTATATCAATTCGTCATAATGTCTCTTTATTCGCAAAGCTTCCTCTATGAGGAAGCATGTACTATATTTTTGGCTTCCTCATAGAGGAAGCTTTGCGAATAAAGGGACATTATGACGAATTGATATAAAAATTTCAACTATCCACTTTCTACTTTCAACTTGCATCTTTCAATTTTCACCTTTTAACTTTCAATTTTCAACTTTTATGAGGAAGCCATATGAAAATTTCAATTTTCAACTTTTATGAGGAAGCCATATGAAAATTTCAATTTTCAACTTTTATGAGGAAGCCATATGAAAATTTCAATTTTCAACTTTTATGAGGAAGCCATATGAAAATTTCAATTTTCAACTTTTATGAGGAAGCCATATGAAAATTTCAATTTTCAACTTTTATGAGGAAGCCATATGAAAATTTCAATTTTCAACTTTTATGAGGAAGCCATATGAAAATTTCAATTTTCAACTTTTTTTTGTTTCTACATGAATATTTGAAACAGATACGTACGTCTGTTATGAAGTGCGATTAAAAAAAAAATTATAAAGTGAATCGCCGCTCAGGCACTATATATAATCTATTTTTCTCACTAATCTCGAATCTACCACTTATTTAGCTTCTTTCTCAGTATTTAAAACAAAAATAATCGTCTCTTGTGAGGTACGAATGTTTTGATTTTTTGGTTTATTTTATAAAATTTAAACGTATCGATAGATTCTTGCCAAATTTAATAGGGAATACGAGTCCATAATAGCTTATTTATGTACAAATTTGTAGGCAAATATCTCGAAAATTGTAAAAGCTAGAGTGAAATAGATATTTTTTGAAAAATCGAAAATTTCACAAAACCGAAACCCCTCGACCGATTCGTACCAAATTCAATAGCGTAAATTGTTTGATGTTGGTCTACTTCTGTAGAAAGTTTCAGCCCAGAATCTCAAAATTTGCGAAAGCTAGAGCGCGAACACACTTTTTTCAAAAATTTCAAAATCTCATAAAATCTGAACGAATGTTTCAATTAGTGCATAAATTGTAACAAACAGAGGCACTCAACTGCTCTACGTGTGAGTCAAATTTCAACCCGATTGATAAAACCGTTCTTGAGTTATAGACGATTGAATTTTGGAGGCCTGGCTGGCACGCACGCACGCACGCACGCACGCACACACACACACACGAACACACACACACGAACACACACACACACACACACACACACACACACACACACACACACACACACACACACACACACACACACACACACACACACACACACACGCACGCACGCACGCACGCACGCACGCACGCACGCACGCACGCACGCACGCACGCACGCACGCACGCACGCACGCACGCACGCACGCACGCACGCACGCACGCACGCACGCACGCACGCACGCACGCACGCACGCACGCACGCACGCACGCACGCACGCACGCACGCACGCACGCACGCACACACACACACACACACACACACACACACACACACACACACACACACACACACACACACATATCCATCCAGACATTTTTTCTAAATGTGATTTTTCGATGTTTTCGAACATTCTGAACACGTTTTCATTAAAATCTCGAATTTTTTTTTTTTCGCCAAAACAAAGCTTCCTCTATTAGGAAGCAAAAAATAAAAAACATTTTTTGATTAAAGTGAAATTAAACAAAACTTAGATCATGATATGGATACTGACCTAATTGCTATTACCCTGACTAATGAAATATCCAATCCTCTCAGTTGGATGATAAAAATTGCTCCGATAGTTTCGTACAACGCAATACAGTCCATGTTTATAGTCGCTCCTAATGGAGCTACGAATCTCGAGACTTTTCGATCTATCCCAATTTTGTCGAGACATCTTATCGTCACTGGCACTGTAGCTGTGCTGTATTACATATTAATTAAACAATGAAAAACTGATTAATATGCCTATAATATTAAGTTTTCGGTCGGGTTAATTTATTTGATAAGATTACGAAGATGATACCTGGACGATGTTCCACATGCCGTTACAATTGCAGGTCCAATTTTCATCAGAATCTTGAAAGGTGATTTGCGAGTGAATGCAAAATATACGAAAGGAAGAACGATAATTCCGTGAATCATCAGTCCGGCGAATACCGTTAGAATGTAAACACCCAAACGCGATAACATTACGAGAAGGTCGTCGGATTCCAGCATTTTGCCTGGTATGAGGAACAGCACGCCGATCGGTGCGAGCCTAAAAAATACAATAAAAATGTATCCAACCTCTGTATGAGAAAATAGAAGAAGAAAATAAATAAAAATTAATCTTTCGTTTACATAGTCACCCATTCCATTATCAACATCATCACGTCGGAGATACTGTTGAATACATGTAGCAGCGGTTTTCCACTCTCGTCCATGTGTCCTATCGCAATTCCCAGCACCAGGCACCACATTACCAGTCCCAGGATGTTCGTTCCGTCCGTGTCCTTGGAAGATATCTCACACTCGTAAATCGATACATCTGTATGAAAAATAAATAAATAAATAACATTTTATATCATAAATATATTTATTATATGAAATGAATTAAAAGTACTTTCGTTCATGTTATTTGCCGGTACGATCAAAATCGTTTGATACTGAAAAAATGAGAATAGTTCAGTTAGTCAAACGCGCCTTTCGGATACAACGAAACAGTACAAAGTACCTGATTAATGCAGGCTTTGAAGATATTGTCCGTGAACAAATTACTGCAGGGAAAAAATATAATTGTTGAAACGAAAAAACGCTATTACGAAAAACAATTATATGCGTTTACCGTAGCAAATCCAAGAATACATCAGTCGTAATGAAGTTCTGTGTCTGCTGCGGCAGCGTTGAATTTTTCCCCCGTTGAAGCTCGCCCGGTCGGACGGTTTGCGAAAGAATGACGCTCAGGACTATTCCAAGGGTCGTAGTTAAAGTGTAATAATAGAGCGACTTTATTCCCAGCGAGCCTGGAAAAAGAAAAAAATATTGCATCAATGATTTTCGCAACAAAAAAAAATAATTTTTCGAATAAGCATGGCTATAAGTCTCAGATAAATAGCGGAATCTTACCGGATTTGCTGAGATTGCAGCTGGCACTCACTATGCTGGAGACGATTAGGGGAAGAATCAACATATTGACGATTCGAAGAAAAATCTCTCCGGGAAATTGAAAATACATTATCTGACGTTCGTCCCACGGTTGTTTAGTGAAGTTTTTCAGCACGAGACCGAGAATCGCACCGCAGCTTATACCAATCAGTGTCGCGATCGTTAAACGATGCTTCGATGCGCATCGATTAAATTTGTTTACCATCGCGGGTCGAGATTTAATAAAAATTAAATTAAATTAAAATTAACTGAGAATTAAAAAAACACTATAATAGGAAACGTTCGAGCTTCCCGCGTCGAGTTAATGAAAATAACACGTTATAACTGCACGCCCGAATCACCGGAACGACTCGGCTTTACTATAATCAATTATTAATTAGACAATCATTAATGCCGCACGCGCGCACGTTTCCACTCTCGCCGTTCCTCGCAACTATGTTCCGCATGCTAAACAAAACTGGCAACATCGACCGCTTAAACGGCAAGTCTTACAACATAAGTACAGGTGTCCCTCGGCATCAAAGTATGCTGCGGACTTGAGCGAGCTTTCGACCATTCCGAGATAAGAACTAAGTGTAAAATGGTAAATTGGTAAGAGCTTCAATTACGGCAATGCCACAAAACGACTACGCTTACGTGTGTCTTCCTCAAACGGGGGAAGCCCACGTAACAATTCCCTACCGCGGATATCGTTGCGAGAAATGGAAGTGGTCGTTATCTCCGCGCGCAGGGAGCGAAATCTGATCCGTGATACCGCGACTCGATTAAAACAAGTTTCTTCGCTTATTATATACATTATTCTAACAATCGCGACTTCGTATCGGCCAGTTTTTCTTAATTAGGTGTTACACGGGTTCGTCGTGATTTATAGGCCGGCTCGGTACATCTTCATAACTGGAAGGATGACGAATGAGAGGTGTGATTTTACAATTGCCTTTATGCTTGTACAAGTTTACCAAGAGTAGTTTATTCGGTTACTTGCGCGACATTCTTTTTTTTTTTTTTGATTCCTTTTTAGGTTTTTTTTTTGGTTTTCATTTTCTTATTTTTTGTTTTTCAATCGTTTTCTTTCTGCTTAGTATAAATACTTTTGTTGATGTTACATGAGCATAATAATATGTTGTGTGGTACAAAGGCGTAACGGATGATGATCGATTTAGCTGGTTCTCCCACGCGAAGAACACGTCAGGTTGAATATCTTCATTTTCATAATTTTTTTTTTATCATAATTGCTGCTATAAATTTTTCGTAACGATCGACACGCGAAGTCGCTCGTGGCGAGTAACTCAAGACTCTTTACATTATTATGAAATAATCGCAAACTCATGCGTTTTCTTGTTTCGATTTTTCTCCCGAGGAAAAAAAAATTATCATACTTATAATACATTTTGTCAAAGCGTTTTTTTTTCGCGTACTTTGATCCATATAATATCTGCTCGAATGCTCTTACTCGTTCGAGACAGGTTTTATTATTATTTTTTTTATTATTCTTTGTACTTGCATCAACAGGCCGACTCTATCATCTTCAATTATATTTACCTACGTGCGGCCCACGGGCTTTGCCTCGGTGTCTTACACGTAAAAAATAACAGTCATTCGACGTTGGGAACGAACGATATAACATTATATGCATGCCCGCTCGGCAGTTGGAACGCAAAATCCGTTTTTCTCGCGTTTTTTTTTTTGTTTTTTTTGTTGTTTTGAAACCCAAGTTGGCACGTCGTCAACTCCGAAGTACAATTGTCGATCAACGAACGACGATAAAGCGAAAAGCACTTAGGTTCTGCGATATATTTTCTATCGATGCCAATCACGGGACGTCGGAGCCTCGAAAAAAAAAAAAGTAAAACAAAAGTTCATTCCAGCAAGAACATCGAGTCTTCGTAGCTATACATTTTTTTCGAATAAATCGATCGCGAATAAATCGATCGTAGATACGAAAAAAAATCGTTACTTTTGTCGCGATCGCTCTCGTCAAGGATAACACGGTTCCCCTAATAAGTTGTGTACTCTTAAAATCCCGAAGATTACAGTTAATATTTTGTGATTCGGAGCTGCGGCTCTCTCATCCTCTCGTTCGAATTTCTTCGCATACACGCGCGCGCATTCGAAAACATCAACATTCACACGCACATCGCCGAATTTTATAATTTTTTTTATTTTTTTTTATTTTTTTAACAGTATATTTGTGAAGGCAAGCAGAAATGGCACACCGGAAACGCGATGAACGTATCGTTCGTAGTTCGTCGAGTCTTATTGTTCCGCGTCTTTCAATGCCGGGCCTTTCGGTCACTGGGCACTGTAAAAAAAAATCGTATGAAATTTAATGGACTCGTACTGGAAGTTTTTATGCATAAACCGGTATATTAAATTTCATGTACAATTGTGATGAAAAGTTAATGTACAGTACATTGAAAAGTTTAGAAATACTTTACTTTTAATAATTTACTTTAATTTTACTATAAAAAGTACTTTAAATCTAAAAATTTACTTTAATTTCACTGTTAAAGTCCATTAATTTTTCATCACAATTATACATCAAATTTAATGTACAAGTTTTTGCACAAAAACTTCCATTCCGGTGCATTAACTTTACAATTTTTGTTCACAGCGTAGCCGATTCGACTCGTTTGGCTAATCCATTGCACTTGTTTCGCCGAATTAAAACATCAAACGGAAAGTAAAAAAGAAAAATTATAAACAATCAAGCAATAAATAGACGCAGGCATATACAATTTTTTTTTTAGTAATACGATTCTTGAAATGTCCCAAGAATTCTGCGGATATGTACATAGTTTTGCGTACGACGGGGCGCACGCATTGTTTGAAAAATACACTCCTGCTGCAGTCGCGGGATTCGTTAGCTATTTATCGTGTAAATGAGGAAAAGAAACCCTGCCCGATGTTCGACGAAATACAAATCGGCACACAATTGATTGTGCGAACGAATAGTCCATTAATTTCTCACGTCAATCTCCGATCATTTTCTCTTTCATTTTTTTTTATCGTCTCATTTTCATGCTTTTCCTTCATTGCGTCATCCGCGAAACATTGTCCAGCGCAGAAGCAATCGATAAAATTTACTAACGTTGTAACAAGTTAATTTAACTTAATGACAAATAACGCAGCCGTTTAAATCGTACCGTGAGAAAAGTGCTGGATACGTAGACGAATACTTGAGAGACTCGACCGAGACGAAGGAGACACGGTCTCAACTATACATGAAGCGTGTTTTTTTTTCTTTCAAATATCTTTTGTTTGTTTGTTTGTCTGTTTTATTTCGTTGTAAAGACACCGATACCCTACGCGACTCCATCCCTCGTTCAATCGTTTGCTCTTATAATTCGCATTATTTTACTTTTTTTCGCGTTTCGTTTAAAAAATATATATATGGATATGTAAGAGACAAGTGTATGTGTGTGTATGTGTATGTGCGAGGCGGCAGAAGATTAACTACGACAAACACGATATCCTTACGTAATAATAATAGTAGTAACGATAAATTTACGATGGCACAGCAATTAACGTGTTTTGTGACTTTCACACGTTCATCGTTTTACGTTATGTTTCCGTTTTTTTATTTTTTCTTACTTTTTTCTTTTTCATTTCAGTATAAGTTTGACAGTGAATAAATTCTACGAGGCTTCGCCTACTTTAACTATTTAATATTAATATCACAAACGTTTATACTCAATGCGTTCGAAGTTGTGCTCGGGCCGCATCAATGCCTCGCGTATTCAGCACTTTTCTTCAATAGCGAACGGTTTCTCCCTCTCCCTCTCTCTTTCTCTCCGCCACTCTCGTTCGTCTTCAGCAATGAGAAAAGATGCGAACGACAATTTCGTCGTCAAAGTACCTCGCGTGACGCAGACATTCCGATATCGTAATGAATCACGACGGTTTGCACGATGGAAATCTTTTAACGCTTATGCACGATATTGGCTTGCGCCATCGTCTCTTACTGTGATGAGAATTCGATTTGTTCGGATTGCTGCTGCTCGATGAACTTTTCTGATCCACGCTCGTACGATCCATTTCCTGAAGTCTTCTTTCCTCTGAAAAAATTAATAAAATCGATAATAATCAAGTTTTGACGAAACACTTTAGGCACAACTGTAATCAACCGGGTTAGCGGTTTAAAGTCCCATCAATCTCATGCCCTTATCAACTCTTCGTTCGGCGATTTTTATTTTTTATTTTTAATCAATCGTCACAAGCTTTAAGGATGCATCACACGTACATTCCCAGCCAAAGCTGAGATTTAGTGACAATTTGGACACCCCCTAATGGTATAAAATTCTGAAAAAATCAACTGTATTAAAAGTGACGAGAACATTAATTTCCCATAATAATAATAATGTCAATACTTTATTAACAGATTGCTAAAAAAAAACATTGTTCAAGGAATAATCAGTAAACCATTTTCTTCTCTTTTCAGATGAATCCGTTGATTTAAAAAAATGAGAAAATAAAAGCTTTTCTGATTTTTTTTAACCATAAAAAAAAATAATAATTTGTTAAAAACTTTTTGGTATTATTATTATGCAAAAACAAAGGTCTTGGCATCATTAATACGGTTGGTTTTTTAAAGATTTTTGGCATACCGTGTGTACCGAAATTTTGATCGACAAACTTTTGGTTGGGCTAACGTGCCAGGCTCGTCGATACATCGAAATAGTCTTCGTGAAAAAGCCTCGGTCCAAAGAGATTCTCCGAACTCCCGAGCAACACTCCTCGCAAAACCTCGTGTGAAAATAATACCTAGGATGCACAAGTTCCATCGCCCGATTAAACAGTCGCGGAGGTATCTCGGTTATAGTATGGTGCAGGTTTTCGACAAGAATACTAGAAGCCGGTTTGACAAAGTGCTTTCACGCTTCCGCTTATCATCTGGAAACAATTAATTGAACACGTTTTTTTGTTAAACCATCGTAACGCCGATAAATCCATTTCTGCAGGCCTAAATTCGAGCTCCTTAACTCTGCCCAATGGGTGATCTGGTTAGTGGTTATGGAACAAAAATAACAAAAAAAAATATCGTCAGGCAATAATTCTCGTCCATTACAGGACCCAGAAAGCCGCAGCTAGCAAACTTACCAAGCACGAGGATTACCGAACCAGGCTCGCTAGTGATTTGCGCGACCACACGCTAGTGGAACAATGGAGTACACAGTATGAAACTAAGGCCCTATCGAGCTCAGGCAGGACGGACGGTAAGCGTAACGGATACGCGAACGAAATGGAAAAAAAAATGATACATGGCTTCGAAAAAAATTCTAAATGGTACCTTTAACCCAGCAACGTATGTTTTTTTTTTAAATATCGTTTTGTCGTTGCTCACCGTTAAGTTGACGCTCCGTGTAATACGTCGGGTCCGAGTCAACGCCGTAAAGATATTCCATCAAGTACGGCAGAACGGTCATGGTATGCCAGTTGTGACCTTTCAAAGGTGGTATGGCGACCTCGTCCGACGTCCTCGGGGGCCAGCAGATCGTCCACGGATGTCGTCGTATCTCCTGCAGCGTGAACCTCTCATCCGGATCTTTCTGCAGCATTCCTTCCAAGAGCGACGCCAACATTTCCTCAACGTCCTCCGGTATCGAGTAATCCCCCCTTCCTATGTTCTCGTACAATCTATAAATATTGTCACCCTCGAACGGATAGAAACCCGTCGTTATATTGTATCTGAAAAATGTTAATTCGTGGACAACATTATTCGACGGATAGTGCGCGTTTGAAGAAAAATATTTATTTCACACGTGCGAAAATGGCAATTTATGTCACACGGTGGGAAAATGGTGGTTTATGTCACGCGGTGGGAAAATGGCGGTTTTTTCGCACGCTTCGCGTGCGAAAACCCCCATTTTCACACCTTGTGAAATAAAATTTTGTTCGATACTCGTGCGAAAAACGTTTTCTTAACTCGTGTGATTGCAACACTCGTCTTCGGCCGGTGCAACAAACTCACACTCATCAGAAAAGTATTTTCGCACTAGTATCGTAATATACAATTTTTTGTAAGAGAATACATCACACAGCGACTTTTCTACTTTTTAAACTAAAAATCACGAGTGTTGTAAAGCAATGAATGAGGCTTTTTTTAAAAAGAATTTCTAATAATTTTTTCTCCGCATGGATTACGAGATGGGCCTAAAGTTGTGTCAATTAGCATAAGCTGCATATGGTGCCACGTGAAAAATAACATTCTTTTAAAAAAAATGTTTTTCCAGACTACTGTATTTTAATAATTTTTTTCCTGATAAACATTACAATATTATTGGGGACGCATAAAAAACAAAGCTTCCTCTCTGAGGAAGCAAAATCGAGCTATGCCCGTAGATTTTCGAAGATATTACGAGTTGAAGGAGGTTTCAACCTGTATATGAACGCACCATTAAGAAACGGCGACCATGTGACGTAATAAAACCAAATAATTGCCTTATATAAAAAAAAAGAACTCACAATGTTACGCCGCTGCTCCATATATCTACTTTGAAGCCTGCAAACGTTTCACACCCGTTCGCTATCTCGGGTGGTTGAAACGCCGGCGAACCCTGTCCCGTTGTACACGTGTCATCTTTGGCAAACATATCCAAGGCCTGCAATCCATGTTAGGTAAGACTTATCCCGAGCATCGTTATTTTTTTCGTTTTTTTTTTTGCGACTCCCCTACCTCGGCCACTCCGAAATCACTAATCTTCAATGTTTGATCCAAGGTGAGCAGCAAATTTCCGGGCTTTATGTCTTTATGGACGATCCCTTTGCTGTGAAGATACTCCAGGCCGTCCACTAACTGGGTGAAATAGTTGTGGGCTTGCCATATAGGTAATTTTTTACTAGGCGTACTCTCCAACATATCCTGGAATGAAATAATCTGTTATTACGGGGTCTATCCTCAATCACAGACTGCAATTTAATATCTTCGTGGTGGCAATTTGTCAACAATTTGTTTCAATTTGTTATACAAACGATAAAATATTTTTTATATTTATATTTTGGATAGACATCCAAATTTTTGGATGCAAAAAAAAAACCCCAAATGTTCTTGACTATTTTTCAAATTCCCAATATCTCTATGATTTTATGCACAAGTAGTAATTTGTGTAATAAAAATAAGTTTTTGTAATAAAATAGATAATTATTTACATATGAAAATAGGTATGTTTATACTAGGCATGTCTCCAACATATCCCAAAAAAATAATCTGTTATTTCTGTGGCCATTCTCGATCACAGGCTAAAATTTAATATCTTCACGGCGCACACTTTTCAACAATTCATTTCAATTTATGACACAAAAAAACAAATCTTTTCATCGCCAACCAACATTTTTGGATCAACAGAAAGAAAAATCCCAATGCCCGACAATTTTTCTATTTGCCAATGTTTCTATTATTTTACACACACGAACTAATCTCCCTAATAATAAAAATAAAAATAAAGATCTGATTAAATAGACACTCCCACCCAACCAAAGATCGTGTATCATACCTGTAGCCCGCATACGCAAAATTCCATAATAAGATACATCTTCTCCTTCTCGTCATTGTACAGAACATCGATAAGCTGGACGACATTTTTGTGCTTCAATCTCCTCAACAGTTGTATCTCCCTGTAAACAAACTCCCGTACATAAGTCATCGGCGACGACTCAGAGACACCCGAAAGCAGTAGCGAAACCTTTGGCCTCCCTGAACTCCGAAAAAAACAGTAAAAAACCATACCTCTGTACATTCTGCTCTCCGTTGGGTATCCTCCGAAGTTTCTTCTTCTTCAATATCTTGACCGCCCTGCGGCAGAGAGTCTCCGAGTCGAGTACCTCCTTGACTTTGCCGTAGCTACCCTCGCCAAGTACATCGCCCATGACGTACTTCCCGATCATCTTGCATCGCTTCTTCTTCTCCTCGTATATAATCTGATCGGAATCGACCCTATGGAAGAACATGTTGATCTCGTCGAGATCGTAATTGGGCTCGTCGTTTATCCACGGTACTGGCTCGATTTCACGAAATATCTCATTGTTTATCTCCTCCTCGTCCGGATCGCATATATTTATCCTATTGTCCATCCTATTTTCGACTGATCTTTTTTTTTCCCATAAACTATTGCCGCGATATCGTTCAATTATAATAAATAAATATCGTCTAAGCTAAGGCTGTAGAAAATCGCGATGTTTTAACCTATAATACGACCGGCACCGACATTCTTGTATTGTATCCAATCTCTCTCCCTCCTCCCTCTCTGTGTACCGACTCTGCCCTATCGCGTTCGTTACAAACACCGCTGCGTTATCAACAGCGATAACTCGGCGGCCTCAAGCTCCGCGCTGCTACGCGCTGCTCCGCGCGTTCGCTTTACGTGTATGTAGGAAATAAATGCATACATATGATCGCGCTGCGCGTACGTAAATCGTGTGCACAGGCTGACAGTGTCGCGCAAATGTTTTCGTCGCATTCGTACATCGCGCTGCAACGTACAGAGAGAACGCGTGCACATCCTAAGTCTGCGGGAGGCTGCTCACGTGTAGTGATGTGCCGTGACGGTAATTTTTCGTCAGTGTCAATTGACCAAAAAATTATCGTCAATTGACCGTCTTTTTTGACACCAGAAAATGTTTAGTGTGCCAGACCGTAATTTTTATTCGGGGTCACAGATATGGGGTAACGGACAGGTGTCCAAATGCAAATAAAACCCTATTGCCAAAACACAACCCTGTACGAAATCCCGAAAGCACTACATTCCGAATGCCTTGGCTTTCAACAGTTACAATGTTCGCTGAACTTAAGAGCATGTGAAACACTATGGAGTGCGAGAGAGATAGCATTAGTGGCGCTCTCGGCGGTGCGAGAAAGACACGCTGAGAACGTGTTTCACATGCTCTTAAGGTGATGTGAAATATCGCCGTCGGTAACAAAAACTGTAATGAATGCCGTTTTGAGACCGCAGTCCGCCGACGAAAAAGCAAATTGTCGTTCCCTGCAGAATCGGCAGACGCAGGGAAAGACAATTTTCTTTTTGCTCGGGGGTCTGCGGTCTCAAAACGGCATTCATTACAGTTTTTGTTACCAGTTCAGCACGGGGCAGGTAGGCGGGGTTTTATACCACATCACCTTAAGATATGTGAAACACGTTCTCAGCGTGTCTTTCTCGCTCCGCCGAGAGCGCCACTGATGCTATCTCTCTCGCACTCCATAGCGTTTCACATGCTCTTAAGAGCATGTGCAATACCGCGGTCGGTAATAAAAACTGTAAACAACTTTTCTCATTGATTCTGGCATATACGGTCAAAAGAAAAGTCTCATCGGAAGCGGATATCATTTCGGCTTCCCATGAGACTTTTCTTTTGACCGTATATGCGAGATCCAGTGAGAAAAGTTGATTACAGTTTTTGATACCGACTGAGCCCGGGATGGACGGGGAGGGGGGTGTTTCATATGGTCTTAAGGTGAAGTGAAAGACGTTCTCTGTTGTTCTCTCCGCTCCACCGTGAGACAATGGCGCTATCTCTCACACATTCCTAGCTTCGTCACGTGACTTCACTTCACCTTAATATCTCCGCAGCAAGTCGATTGAAAAAAAGAAGTTCTTTTCGGCTTATGTTCCGAACGGAACGAACCGTCGGCCATGCAGATATTGGCTTTTCCAAAGGTACAATTCGTCGAACGATGTCGCTGGATGCTAACGCGGTCGTGAAATTGATGCATAAACTACTGCGGCCCGTTCAGAAACTTATCTTGGATAACGTAGAACGAGAGAGCATGCTGTACTGGCGCGAATGCTAGAGAGAGAGAAGTTAGTTGTCCGAGTATGATTTCTGAACGCGACCCTGAGGTGTAGAATATGTTTCAAACCTCGGCAGATACTCCATTCCAAGCGTTATTATTTTTTCTTCTCCATTTTTTTTTTTTTTTTTTTTTTTTGCTAGATCACTTCCGAAAGTGACATCATACTGGAAAGACGGTACTTCCGGTACGGAAAACTTGACGATGATAATCCCTGTCCTTATATTCAAAACCCTCTTATCATGTAGGCAATAGATTTTCGTGTCGATGAATATTATGAGCGAGCCGACTATCGGACCAACGGTCTGTTAGTCCTTGAACAGGTGGACGAGGGTATTTACGATCCCAGCGGTCGAGCTTTCGAGCTCGACAACCAAAACAAACAACTTTTCGTGCAAAGTTAGATGCATATTTAAAGGAACGTCCAAGAATATTAATAATAATAAAATAATGTCCAAAATATTTGTTTGATGATTGAGAACGGAATTTCGATAGTCAAGCTTAATATTAAATTACGACCAGGCTGTTCCTTTGTGTCAATGTTTGCAGGCCCTGCATAGGCCCTTTTGATATCTCAAATCTAAATATTTAGGTCTTCTTGCTCGTCTTCTTTAGCAGCAAATCTGGATGTATATTCGGCGGCATAACTGCTTTGTAACTCATCTGGACAGAAGCTCGCTGAGCTCCTCGTCGCTGTGTATACAAAAAATGTTTACATACGATCATCAAACAAAGACAAACACAAATTAATCAAAATATTTGATTCACGATAGAGAACAGAATATTCCTTCGTTCGAATGTTTGTTGGCCCTCATAAGGGCCGTTTCGATGTTGTAAGTAAATCCAAAGATTTACGTCTTCTTCTTCGTCTTCTTTGGCAGCAAAACTGGCTCAATATGCGGGGCCACACCACCTTGAGCGATCGTAACTCCGGACAGAAGCTCACTGAGCTCCTGGTCGCGATGTATCGTCAGCTGGATATGTCTCGGAGTGATTCTTGTTTTTTTGTGATCGCGAGCAAGGTCCCCGGCCAGCTCGAGAACTTCAGCCACCAAATATTCTAATACCGCTGCCATGAAGACAGGTGCTGTACCGCCAATTCTCTCTGCGTAACGTCCTTTACGCAACATCCTGTGGATCCTGCCCACTGGGAGCTGAAGGCCAGCTCGTTTCGAACGAGATATTCTCTCCATCGTTGTACTGTGGCTGTAACGCCGAAAATCAGCTATTTATGCCGTCTCCGTTCCCACCGCCGAACCGATCATAACGACGAAACCCTCACCGCGGCTTCTGATTGGCGCGCTCGTTGTTCGCTTCTCTGCTTGTCAATGATATTGCTGTGCAAAAACAAACAAGATCAAACCTTCGTTCTTCGAAATTTCTTGAAGGTCTATGATATATTACCAATCGTCAACGACCATACCAAGCTGAAACTACCAGTTCTCGTCCGATCACTGAAGTCAAGCAGCTTTGGGCGCGGTCAGTACTTGGATGGGTGACCGCTTGGGAACACCGCGTGCCGTTGACATTTTTTTTTTTTAAAGGATCTTATACATGAAACCCTAAAATGTCAAAATTATTAATTTATTATTAGAGACTATTTTACGTTTGACTTTCGTTATTATCCACTCGAATTGCTATGCGTAAAGGAAGAGGTGTACTGTGTGCAATAAAACGTATGCTTTTTAACTGTTAAATCGGCTAGTCGTACTTCGCATGGAACTTTCTTTATTGGAAAAAAAAGAAAAAAACAATCAATAAGAAACGAAGAATCGATGAACTTCTCTCGGGGTATGATATAGTTGTACAGTACTATAACGGCTCTCTCTGTTCCTCTCGTTGTTGTACATCTTTCACGGTACTAGTGTCGCTGTCTCTCGCGGCGTCGAGCCCTCGGAGTTGCGAAGTATTCATGACGACGGTGACAACGCATCAACGCCCGGCAAAACCTTTCCCTCCAACAGTTCTAAACTCGCACCTCCGCCCGTGCTAACGTGGCTTACTTTATCCTCGGTTTTCCACTTGGCGGCGCAGGTTGCCGTGTCACCGCCTCCGATAATCGTGATGGCACCGCGAGTCGTCGCTTCCACCACGCCGTCCATCAGACTCTTAGTTCCCTTGTTGAAATTCTCAAACTCGAATACACCGGCCGGACCGTTCCAAACAATTACCTTCGCTCGCTTCAACGGTTCTAGAGATGGGAAAAATTAATAAATCATTATCGGAGTCTGAATGGAGCGCCTTTCTTATCGAGAAAAGTTTTTTTTTTTTTTTTCAATTACCAGCGAACAACTCTCGGGATTTAGGGCCAACGTCGAGACCCATCCATCCGTCGGGAATGCCACTGGCCACGTCAGCCGCACCCACAGCCGCGTCTTCCGCGAATTTGTCCGCCGTTACGAAGTCAACGGGAAGATGCATCTGAACGTTGTTCTTCGCCGCCTTTGCCAAAAGATCGTTGACGATCTTGGCACCCTCCTCGTCGAAAAGCGAATTTCCAATCTGTAAAATTACGACCAACAAGACGTTAATTATATACCCTGATTTTTTTTGCGTATTTGCGTGTTTGCGATGCTTGAACCATGAGCCGACCTTCATGTCTTTGCTGACTTTGAGGAACGTGTACGCCATGCCACCGCCGATTATCATCTCGTTAACTTTGTCGAGCAAGTTGTTTATCAGCTGTATCTTGTCGGCGACTTTGGCTCCTCCGAGAATAGCGAGGAACGGCTTTTCCGGATTGTCGAGGGCTTTAGCGAAATATTGAAGCTCCTTCTTCAGCAGAAAACCGCTGGCTCTGACGTCGAAACCGTCGCCCATCATGGAACTGTGGGCGCGGTGAGCGGTACCGAAAGCGTCGTTTATGTAGACGTCGCCCAGCTTCCTCAAGGACGCCCGGAACTCCGTGACCTTGTCCTTGTCGGCTTTTATCTGCAAGATGTAATTTTTTTCGTTAAGAATTTTCGTACAACTAAAAATTCTCTACGCCATATCTGATAAACAATAACATTCTAATTTCAACTTTTTTTCGTTTTAGTTCTACAATTGTTCTCCCACCAAATTTTAAGCACCCATTCGATACCCTGCGGTATCTTTTATCTCGCTCTTTGATTATCTGCAAGATGTAATTTTTCATTTACAATTTTTGTACAACTGCACATTCTCTATCTCATAGTTAATAATAATAATATTGCAACCGATAAAACTTACAGATTTTAAGCGGCCATTCGATAGACCTTGTTATCTTTTATCTTGCTGTATGATACAATTAAGTGTAAAAATGTATCTAATATTTGATAAGCTATAATATTGCAACCCATAAAACATAGGAAATTTTTTTGTTGTAGCTCTGCAATTGTTTTCCCCCAGATTGTAAGTGGCCATTCAATACATCCCAACTGCTTTTATCTCGCTATGCAATAGAATCAATTGTGTAAAAAATTGATGCGTTCTCAGAATAGAATCGGATCGATGAAAGGAATGAGGCTCGCCCCAATTTTGTAAAAACAATGTAAACAACAACCTTGCTGCCATCGGGTCCGACACCCTTGCCTTCCTCCTCTACATGAAATCTCAAATTCTCTAAAAGAATGATAGTCCCCGGTGCCGGGTCGGCGCAAGCAGCTTCCACAGCTGGTCCAACACAGTCGTCCAGGAATTGAATGTCCTTGCCCAGTAAAGTCTTCAGCTCGTCGGCGACGGGTTTCATTGTGTACTTCAAATTTTTTGAGCCGTCCGGGCGTCCCAGGTGGGACATGAGGACAATGGATTTGGCCTTTTTCTCCAGGGCATACTTGACTGTGTCCAGAGCGGCGACGATTCTCTGATTGTTCGTGATTTTTCCGTCTTTCAAGGGAACATTGAAGTCGACTCTGTATAAAGTACATAAAAAAATGTACATTAGTTAAATAATTAGGCATATCGATGGAAATCGTTGAACAGGGAGTTTATTCAACACATTACCGTATGAGGACCCTTTTGCCGGTGATGTCGACTTTGTCGATGCTGAGCTTATTCAGAGCCATTTTTTTCGCTCTCGAAGCTTGTGCGTTTTTGTCACGAATATTATCCTCGCCGGACGTGTAACTCGCGACTGTTCGGTGCTTGGACGAAGTTTCAAAACCGTGTCGGCGTTCGGTTAGATCGACGAGTAGTAACCGTGACGGTCTCGCGATTTGGCGGAAGGAGGCACCAATGTCAAACGAAGGGCGTCGAAGGTGGCGTCCTCCCGCGAGACATCGAGCGGCGCGCATCTCCGAGAGAAAATTTGTTCACGCCGTTCTCATCGTCTCATCGTCACTGAAAGAAAAAAACTATTTCGCGCCTTAGCCGTTCGTTAATGTTCATTCCGATATTTCGCAATCGCAATGAAAAAAAAAGAAACGCTATAATTCGGGAGAAAGAAACTCTCGCGCCGATAATGTTTTTTCGCACGGTGCGAGAGCGTTCGAGTGCGCAGGCGCCGCGCACTTCGAATGGCGTAACATCATTCGAACTATTATATGCATATATCTTGCCCATGAAAAAGAAATCACTGACAAACCTTAATTAACTGTTTGTCCTACGTGCAACGGTTTCTTGCTGCAACAAGATATATCGTACAAAGAAAAAAAAATGTTACAATTTGGGAGGAAGAAACTCTCGCGACGATAATGTTTTATCGCACAGTGAGCGAGGCCTCGAGTGCGCATGCGCCACACGCTTCGAATGGCGTAACGTCATTCGAACTGTTATATACATCTTGCCAATGTAAAAGAAAACATTGACAAATCTTGATTAACTGCTTGTCCTTAGTACAAGAGTTGCTTGCCGCGACAAGATATATCCTGCAAAGAATATTATTAACGACCTGAAAGTGGAGTATCGAGAACGTTCCGAATAAACGGGAGCGTCGTTCATGATTGATGACTAAAAAATTAGATCATCCGTCACACGCATATAACGAACGATTTCGCTTTTTTTACGCTTCAGTCCGAAAGACATTGTCAAAGTTCTGTCGACATATATCCGGCCAGGAGCGCAGGAGTTTTGAGGGTCGCGACAAATGTAGGTCATTGTATGGGATGTAGGTGGATTCGTCAGGGGTGTTGCGAGTTACGCGTGCGTGTATGTATGCTATTCACGTCGGCTTAAAAGCCCGGCTCGAGTGGGCGCTGCTGTAGCGACGGACCGATTGTTCAACAGAAACACACGACAATGAGAGCCATTTACTGTGAACCCGTGGAGGCCGTCTCTTGGCACGGGTTCAAGCAATTAGGGCAATTAAGAAACCAAAGGGAAAAAGAATTAGTGAACGCGGAGGACAAAAACTCGGCAATGCTCGTTAATGATTATGTTCTGCTGGAAAAATTTTATTCGCACATCGATGGAAAGGTAATCCCGATGCAAGATTCGAACGAGTCTGTAAACCTGCAGATGGAAAATCTATGCCCGAATTAGTCGCTTTTTGGACGGGATAAACATCTCTGGCTGTCGAGGAAGCAGACACGAAATAACCTGACAGTCTGTGACCCGTGTCTCGCAGCTGCCGTCGAATCAACGTCCGCTATCGTGGTTATGTTTTCCATCTGACCCAGAGGGTCTATTCTCGATGCTGGCCCAGTGTGCCTTGAGGGTAGAGTCGCCTTTTTTCGGACATTTTCAGGTGTCTTATCAGGAATTTTATTAAATACATCTTTTGTGTTTATTGCAATGAAACTGAGTGAATGTTTTTATTGATATTATTACACAATGCAGGCATTTTTTGTCACAGGAATGTAGAAATTCCCGAAAAAGGCGAGTCCACCCTCAATCGGTAGGCTTTGTGATGGGCAGAATAACAAGGCAGCGATGCCGACCCTTTCGCTACCCGTCCGGAATTATGGTTACGACAGATTTATCTATAGGCGTGTTCGAAGCAATTGGATCCGGTTATTTGATACGTTTACTTGTATTATTATTTCACAGTTTACTTTTATTATTTTTGGCGCCTTTTCGTACGTGTCTTCATCGTCAAAAACATAGCATTTGCTGCGGCTAATTGCCCAGTTATCGAGTGAATAACGAGTTTCAGCTGTGAACTGCGCGTGACACAAATTCGTTGACAAAAAAAAACTTTTTTTTTCGTTCTATTCTCTTCGGCATAAAGCAACCGCCGCGAGTATATTTCGAGACCCTACCGTGCTTTAGCAGAGTTACACGTTTATCTGGGACAGTAGAGTTTAAAATAGGGAATTTCGAAGCTAATGCCCAGTAGAATATGTATATTATCGTACTGTATAGTTTAGTTTGTTCTTCGAAAAGATAATCCTGCCCTCGCGAAAATATCCCGTTGCAGCGAGGCTCCCGATGACTTCTTTCTTTCTTTCGGCGAATATATCTAAATGGGTTAAAGCTTTGACGCAAGTACGGGAGCCTCGTGTTCTAGGAAAAAAATAAAATAAATTTAAAAAAGGTGACATTTGGCACGACGCTTCGGTTTTTTCTTTGACGGGCGAGCCGACGGTGGGTTTTTCTCACGACAAGGCGTCAAAATTTCGTTCCGGTTGCGCCGTAGAACGGCCGTCCGACGAGAGCCCACTTGTGATATTTGGCAGACTGCGTGTCGTTCAAGCGTCGAACTTGCTCGATTGACCGGCAGAGTATCCAATGTCTCGGACGATCTTGTGTTCCCGCAACGATGCCGCGTGTAAGTTGAGAACGCTCTAAGACAGAAAAAAAAGAACAGAAAAAGAAACACAAAAATTGAGATCCTTTCTACACATGCCGTCGCACATTTTATAAAAATACATTTTTTCCAAGGCCATGCTATATTTCTCCCGAAAATTAAGTAAAAACTAAATGTCCGAAAAGATCGATGAAGCTTTTAATTCGCACGACCGGCGAAATAAATAATCGACCAACACGATTCGATCACCTGATAAATCGATCGATAGAGCTACCAAGATAGAAAAACGTGCCGTCAAACGGGTATCGTACCATCGGTACCACCACCGTTCCGTCGCCGTGCCGTCTTTTGTCTATCTGGGTGTATAGTTTGGAGATCTTAATTCGATTCTAATTCAATTCTTGTGTTTCCGGACCGACACTGCGTGTAAGTTGACACTCCAAGCCAAAAAAAACAAGAAAAAAAACGCAAATTGGGATCCTTCCCTCACATGACGTCGCACATATTATAAAAATAAAAATTTCCATGGCCATGCTATATTTGTTATGATAATTAAATATCCGACTAGATCGACGAATCCGACGATCGGAAATTCGAATGCAATTCTTGTGTTCCCGGAACGTGTAAGTTGAGACACTCTAAGCCAGAAAAAAAATGAGATCCTTTCTTCCACATACCGTCGAACATTTTATAAAAATACATTTTTCCAAGACCATGCTATATTTATTACGATAATTAAATAAAAATTAAATATGCAAACAGATCGACGAAACTTTTCTCACCACCAGACGAAATAAAGAATCGTCCAGCACGATCCGATCAGCTGATGGATTGATCGAGCTGTATAGTTCGGAAATTCTTCGTGTGACCGAGTACCCGTCAAGTCGTAGAGTTGTCATCGGAGTGAGAGTCTCGTTGATCGAATGCCAAATAGAAAATAGGATATGTGAATGGCCCGAGAGAGTATCTTAGCACGGTTGCAGCGGTAGAGGAGACACTGTCTTTCTCGCTCTCCGCGTTAGGGGAAAATTCGCCCGACTCGCGGGGGGGGGGAAGGGATGGACGGTCTTGAGGAGAAGAAGCAACAGGCGTGTGCCGGGCGAGGTCCCCTCCGACTACAACCTGCTCGATGCCGGATCGCGCTAGACAACCACCTGGGCACTGCCGCTTCGTGTACGTCCGTGCTTCCTTGTGTGTACCCCCCTAGTCGCTTCTCGTCGACGATGACCGCTACGCTCCGCCGCACTCGCTCTCTCTCTCTCCTGACGCCGCAGCGCTACACGCGAAGTCGCGTCGAAAATAGACGAAACCTCGTCGAACGCGGGGGCGAACCACGATACGCCCAGCCACTTTTGAATCTCATACCGTCCAGAAAAGCGAACTTTACACTTCTTCTTCCGTCCTATTCACACAGATATATAATACATACTCGCGTTAATTTCGATAACCCTCTCGCCAGTTTTTCGCTCAGTCGAAAACGCGGCGTCGGGTTATATCCTGGTCCATAAACTCACGCTTTATATAGATATATATTATTTTTTTTTTTAGATTATTATGATCTTGTTATTGCCATCGTGATGTCCCGAGGTCTACAACGGGACAATATATCTACAATAAGCGGAAGCACAGGTATACCGACGGCCGCTCGAGGCACACGTCTCGCAGCGGCTCTAACAGGCACGTCGAGAACGACGCGTTATAGTGGCGTTCGGGCGAGAGGCGGGCCGCGTGCAAAATAGACCTAATTTCTAACGAGTGCATGAGTATAACACGCACGATTTCGAGGCTACTTATCCCCCGTGAGTTTAACTGCTGTATTACAATTTACATATCAAAATTCCCGTGCGTGTAAGAAGGAAACTCGAGGAGTATCTAACCTTATCAGAAAACATTAGATTTTTATTCTGTCACCTCGTGTACAGTAGTTTGACAATAATTTACCAACGGAGCATAAATATCAGTGCTAAAGTGTCGATAACGATTCGAATGGCAGCTCACCGTTTCTTCGCAAACCGATTCTATAACGTGTAGTTCTACCCAACACAAACCAGAACCGACACTGCTATGCGTGTGTAGTGTCGGTTTGCTGCCGGTTGTGTGTGGAAACGGTGGGCTGCCCTTCGACTCAAAACTTTAACCAATGAAATAATTTGAGGACGTTGCGATCTATTTTTTTTTCAGTTTTTCTCAAAGTCTTTTCTCAAAGTCTTTTCTCAAAGTCTTTTCTCAAAGTCTTTTCTCAAAGTCTTTTCTCAAAGTCTTTTCTCAAAGTCTTTTCTCAAAGTCTTTTCTCAAAGTCTTTTCTCAAAGTCTTTTCTCAAAGTCTTTTCTCAAAGTCTTTTCTCAAAGTCTTTTCTCAAAGTCTTTTCTCAAAGTCTTTTCTCAAAGTCTTTTCTCAAAGTCTTTTCTCAAAGTCTTTTCTCAAAGTCTTTTCTCAAAGTCTTTTCTCAAAGTCTTTTCTCAAAGTCTTTTCTCAAAGCCTTTTCTCAAAGTCTTTTCTCAAAGCCTTTTCTCAAAGTCTTTTCTCAAAGATTATTCGTTGCTAAGCGTCCTTCGCTTTCCGCATGAACGACCGAAACCGCCGTGGTGTAAAATTTTGATTGATAATCTCGAATTTGAGTACGTCGTTCGCTACATTATCCACTCTCACGTAGCAGTAGGGAGAACGAGGGGGCGGATGAACGTGAGATTTGTAAAGATATATTTATATTCGACTATAGACAAATTTTGATTCGAACGTTCGATCTCGGAGCCAGAGGCCCAAGGTCGACGAGTGGCTCGTGACCGGGCGCCGGGAGCGTAGCCGCGCGTGAGGTGTCGAGAGCAACGAGAGAGAAAGAATAATTGTTAGGTACGGAACGCTGCCCAATGCCAGTGGGGAAAACTGTCCGATTAGGCACGGGACACTCTCCGAGCGCTCGACGCCGCTTTGCCCTCTCGCTTCGGCTCTCTGGCAACGAGTCTGGCAGCGCTAGGCTTCGCGATCTTCGAACGCTCGACCCGCTAGTGTTTTCCCGGCACCTCCTCGCCGCTTCGCTCAACGAGAGATACGAGGCACATCCCCGCGAGTAGGAAGGCACACTTCGGCTAAACCGTGCGCTTCGAGAGTTTCGGCCGGACCAGTCCGCGCTTTTAGATCCGCAAAGAGGTTCGCGAGATATATCGTTAGTCCCGTCCGTCGGTACGCCTCTGTCGCCACTCGCTGGCGGAGGAGCTGCTCTCTCATCGAGTCTCTGCGAGTCTCAACCGGTGTCATCGGACTCGGCGCAATCTTATTAGTGCATCCTCGGTATATCCAGCACAATATCGTTCTACGCGCATATCGCGGAGACGATCGGCGATTCTTTACGTACATTGAAATAATGAAGTGGTACGTGTGTTGTTATTTATTTTTGTTTATTTGTATTTTTTTTTCTTTGTACGTTTTTCTTCGATCATCATTGTCGGACTGTTTTGGACGTGCAGAGGCGGAACGTGCAGAGGCGAATTTGGTGAATCGTTGAAAACTTATTTTTGCCTGTTTTGCACAACGATTCCGACATAGCTTGTTTGTTCGAGGCATTGGGAAAGATTGACTACTTTGTTGGAGACGATAACTCCCGGTGACGACAGTTCTAACTGCGTTTGGCATTTGGACTGGCAGGCGGATGAATTTTCCTTGTCGTGTCGTGATCGTCTGATTATGCGCGGATGGGCACGAGTTATTCAGACGCCTTCGCAGCTGGTCCGCGCGGACTTTGCTTGATCGTAGGGAAAACATTGGTTAATCGATTTTTTTTCTCTACAAAATTTCATTTCAACATAGTGTGACGATTAAGTCGAAGACGTTTCGCGAAAATTTCTCGGTTATCTTTAGTTTTACTCGGTTGCGGATCAATTTTTATGTCGAATTCTCGCAGAGATCGGCCGTCCTGCGATAATCGGACAAAGAATTTGTTTATCTTTTTAAATAAAATTCAATTTCTCGGGTGGCAAATAGTCTACAGAAAATCGTCAATTTCGAAGCATGCTTTCCGTAATATCATCACCGGTTGAGAGTTTGGCTGCGTTCATTAATTACCGGTTACTAATAAAAGTTTCCGGCAGCGTCGCGTACGATGCACGGAGCTCGTTGTCCGGAGGAGGGGGTGTAATTTTCATGACCAACGTTTGTAAACATTTTCAACCGAAGACCTTTTCACAAAGATTCGTGGATCCATTTTTAGGTTGAAGTCTTGACGAGATCGACAGCGATAATCAGATAAAGAAATTTTTTAATTTGATTGTTTTAATACAAATAATTAAAAAATTAAGAAAATACAAGTAGTTTGGCGGTCAAACAGTTTGCAGAAAATCGTCTGTTTCGAAGGCATGCTTGTCCGTAATATCGTGGCCGGTTGAGAGTTGAATTTGTTTGGCTGAGTTCTTTAATTGCCGGGTTACTAATAAAAGTTTCCGGCAGTTCGAGTTCCGTGACTTGATGTCAGGCGGGTCTTTGTGAGTTTCAAGATCAACGTACCTTCGCAAAGATCTTCGCAAGCTCGACATATAATACCCCGAGAGTTTCGGTGGTGAATACATATAAAAGTCGAGCGTTATTTCGGGAGGACCCCGGGGCTTTTATATGCACGCTACTTTCCCGTGAAAGCAAGACCCGACTGTACAACCCAGGCCGGCCCAAGCACACTCGAGATCTTTGCACTCTAGCTCCGGCTCTCGACGCTTTCACGCCGACTCCGGGGATCGTCTGTCGCGAACGCTCTTCTGTACAAGCTATTTCCGCGAGCGTGAAAATTCGTATGAATAATAAGATCGGACTGGGATGTATCGTACTCGGGACGCACGAGCAAAGACTCTCGCGCCATAAGCGCCATTATCGTCCTCGGAAGCGCAGAGCAAATTTATTCCGAACATCGATCGATAAAGGGGCTGTTACGAGCCTCTTTACGACGCCTTGTAGCTCCCGACAGATTCACTTCTCGCTTCGCTCCAGCGGCGAAAACACGAACCTATAATGCATTACCGAGAATAGCGTACGGATATTACACAAAATAAAACCCTCTCGAGTTCTATATCGGATTATTCGAAAGTTATAAAGAAAAAACCTCTTAGCATTTTTTTCTTTTTTCTTTTCATCGTTGCATAATCTTAGTTCAACCTTCGGTGTAGCTCTCCGTGTAATAGACATGTACACAGGTGCCTTTCCACGTTGATATTTTTACGCGCTGTGAAGCGGAAAAACAGGACGATCAATCGCCTGACCGTTACGATAAGTCTTTCTTGCCCTCTCTCTCTCTCTCCCGCGTCTCGCACATTTCTTCCTGACTGAACTAACCCGGAGTGCGGACTGAGAGTTTTATTTCGGAAAATAAAAAAATGTATCTCTTCGAGGTATTTTGCGATTCTAGGTGCTTGCCAACGGTCGGGATAAAACTATCGATGTTAGATTACGGCTTGTCGAGAAGACAGGTTGTCATCGGCCTCACCCAGCTATTATTTATTCCTAATAAGTATACTCATTTTTTATCGAGTCTGTTCGTCGGTGGTTAACGTCGCTGCTGCATGTATCGCGTGTAACTCTGTCCGTACCTCTGAAACCATAATTCAGCCGTTTCTGTTGCTGGGTATATTTGCGGTGAATTTCAAATGCATTTAAAACGTATCACACGTTCCGCAATTGACACATTTATGGGACTGGTTGCATTCGAGATACATTCCACAGAAAAATAAAATAATATTTCTGGAACGTCACTTCCGGTTTGAAAGTCGTACGTTTAAAGATTTTACTGAATATATCTGCATTACATCAATTTTCTTCTTTGGCAAGTATCCGTCAGTGCACCGCTTTACCAAGAAAACAAAATTCTTCGCTTGGGGAATTTTATTTTTTAAGCGAACTTCGTCGAGCCAAATTTGTGCGATGCAAAACAGAGAAGCGTTATAACTTGATGAAATTTAGTTCCGTGCAGATATCCTTAGGGTCAAGTTTAAACCAGAAGCAACGTTATGCAGAAAAAGTTCGAAAAATTTCGTTGTGAAGTCACATCCTGTTTCAAAATATCGATTTTTCAACGGGAAGTGACGTCTTTCCGCTATGACGTCACTTTCGGTCGAAAAATGAAATTTTCAAATCGGAAGTGACATTTTCTCACGTGACGTCACTCCCAGTCGAAAACTGAGGTTTTCAAACCGGAAGTGACGTTACAGACAAATTGTTAAATTTTTCTCTGGAATGCATCGCCGATGCAGTCAGTGACATAAACGGATGATTTAAGGAACACACGGAAAATACTGCCCGGTTTGACGTAATCGATACATTCATAAGGGGGGAGGAAGAGGGAGGGGTAACTTCTCGATGACGTGAACTCGTGGCGTTAATCCTCGAGTAGCGAATCCTGAGAGGCTTAAAATTTGTTACGGATAATAATCGCTTGTCTTGCGCATGGTCGAAAGTTTCGTTGTCGCTTTACGTCGTTGGATTTCGTTTTCGACTATCCGGGTCTACTTAACAGTGAGCCTGCAATGCGGCGCACGTGGCTCGGGCTCGACCTTTACTTCTGTGCCCGAGTGGCTGTGTTTGACAAAGATCCATACAAATGTACTCGGAACCGTCCGTTTGCCTCGTTACAGAGCTACCCGTCGAGCCTTAACTTCGCATCTCGATCCACTCTCCCCTTAAAGCTTGCCCAATAACAATTATAGATGAAAAAAAAACAAAATAAAAAGGTAGTTCGACTTTACCGCACAGGCACGTTTTGCCGAGACGCGAACATATTTATATCGTGAACGGCAACGTAATGCTGCGAGATCGATTTTTTTTCTCGGAAACGCTTCTAAATTTGTACCAGTGAGAAACGAGCTTTTCTCACCGGTCTTGAAAAAAAAACATCTAGATTTTAATAGAATTCTCACTGCAAACAATATTTTCAATAGCATGAAACATTTACGTTACGTATCTCGAGGCTGCACTCGTCACGGCAATTAACTTGCTTATGGTCCTTATGGATAACAAATCGAAGAAAAAAAAAGAGCGTAGCTCGCTGCGTTTCATGTCCGATGGCCCGTCGTCGAAGCCCGCTAAAGAATCATCCGACAGCCCAGACGACGATCAGACGTTTAATTTTGATTTATATTTTATTCATAATTCCACAAGGAAAGTTAATATTATCGTGCCTCAAGGCCGCGGCCCGTGCCGCAACAACTAGCTCCTGTAACGGATAAATCGAAGAGCAGGGAGGGGGGAAATGCTTTGTATCCGACGAGTGATGACAGAGCTGATAATCGCGAAGGCATCGAGGCCAAACACGGCAGCGAGGTAACGCAAAGTAGAGGGGGGGGGGACGGGATTGGTTCGACGAGGCAGAAGTTCTAAAAACCCCCGGGCTTTCCTCCAGCATCAATGCGGCTCCGTGGCCCAAGGTATTCGCACAAGAATGCGACAAAGATTTAGCATCGACGAAAGCAGCTGCAGTCGGAGAGAAGCTCCTCGATGAGGACGATACATTCGTGACGGGGAGAGAGCTCTCTCCGTGCGGTCATTCGATATATCTCGAAACGGTTGCATCGATCGGACGAGACGCGCGTCGGCGGCGGCAGCAGCGGCGCGGCGGCGTAGCGTGTGGGCCGGTCGTGGGTTTCTGTAATGGAATGAGTGCCGCCATCGCCCGACGACTCGACCAATCCCGGATAACGAAGGGAAGATGGCTGCGGCAGGAGAAACGACGACGTTCGACGATGGGCTTTCGTGCGGCGCTTCCGCGGCGGCGAGCACGACGTCTCGCGAATAGATCGATCCCCGAGAAAAGAGAAAAGAAAAGCCTCGGCGCGGATCTCTCCCCTTGGGTGTACACGAGATAGACGGATTGTTTTTTCGCAAGGAGACGAACTTCCTCGAACGAAAGGTGGAGACCATAGAGAGAGAATTTTTTAAAAAAGACACGAAAAAAAAGAAAATTCCCCGAGCCATTAAACAATTACGAGATGATAGTGAACGATAGGAGTGTTTGATATAACGTGAAAGTATCGAGAGAGAGAGGATTGCTCTGTTTCTTTTCCTCTCGCCTCGCTGCCGAAAGCTCACCGGAGAGGTGGGCGAGCGAGGGAGAACGAACGAGAACCGATATACCTATATAGCAGGTACGGAGGAGGAGAAAGAAGACAGAGAAGCTGGCTGTCGGGCAGGCCATCAGCGCCTAGCAGACGACATTGTTAGTAAAAATAAAATGTCATTATATTTGGAACTCGTGGTGTATACCGAAGGCGCGTGGGGCTTTTTGTAGAAAGTTCTGAGTTTAATGCCACCGCGTTCGATGCCACCGCTTAATATCGAACCTGTACGTATGCGCGGGTGTGAGATAATTGTTTTTTTTCTTTCGAGTACCCAAGAGCTCGTTTCATACGGGAGAAGAAAACCGCTGACTTACGATCTTCGACCGTAGACCCGATTATCAAACGAACGTGTTCGCTCAACGTGTGCCTTTTTTTCATTTTCGTTCGATCGTTCGATTGTCTCTCGACGAATTTCCCTAGTGTTTTTTTTTAATTTTTCTTTCTTTTTCATTTCTGAAGTGAGAATGGAAAGTGGCCGTGGCGGACAATAATAACGTGATCGGAGATTTTTTGTCTTCTTTTTTTTTTTTCTTTGTACACGGGGTGGGAGTCTCCGGGCCGTAGGAAATATAGATGGACGGTGCCGACACACACACTGAGTCCAACCGCGCAACCCCTGTAACTCGGCTGCACCCTTCGCTCGCACGCAATCATGGCTGCCTAGCACGGGGGGCGCCCTCGCGTATTGACCAATTTTCATCGTCGTGCTCCGCACTCTCTCTCTCGGACGTTAGGTTAAAATCACCTCGTGTGTGGGCAGTCTCGCGGGAGAGAGGGGGGAGGTTTGGGGGGGCGTGTCGTAGTTTTGCCGTTCGACAAAAAACTTAAAAAACAAAAACTTAAAAAAACGAGGCAAAAAATCGACGAAATTTTCTTTCGGTGTTCTGTGCCGTTTCCCTGTGCGGTTCCGAGCCGGCTCGAAAAACTGCTTCGGGGAATATCCTTCGCGGAATATCCCCCCCTTCCCCTCCGGAACCGTAGAGGCCCGTCCGTCTCGCTCACTCGCGCTCCGCTGTCTGTGTACGCCTCTCGGCCCGGTGACACACACCGTGTCATGGCAGACCTGCTGGCTCTGGCGCTCAAGGGTTGCTTCGATTTTCCAGGCATCCTAATCATCCCGGAAAATTGGTGCTGAGACATGTAGGCGACGAGAGCACGGATCAGAACAACAACATCACGATGACTAGCGAGGATCTCCTGCAGCCCGGCCATGTGGTCAAAGAACGATGGAAAGTGGTCAGTAAAAAAAAAAAAACACTTTTTCGTCGATTTTTTTTTCCCCTCCACAGTACTCCAGGATTTTTATAAACGAGACGTTTTAGTCGAGAATTTATTTTTTGTTTTCTTTTCACGCTGTTTTTTCGATTGATCGAGTCGTTGAAAAATCGTCGAACTTTGCACTTTTGCCACACCTGGTGACTCGGTATTTTTTTTTAATTAATTTTTTTTTTCTTTTTTGGCAATTTTAAACTCATTTGTCAAATGAAATTTTTATTTTTTTATTTTTCGATTTTACCGATACTGAGCCTTTATCGTTCTATTGGACAGATGAGAAAGATCGGAGGCGGAGGGTTCGGAGAGATCTACGAAGGCCTCGACCTGATGACGAAGGAGCAGGTTGCTCTGAAAGTCGAGTCGGCCAGGCAGCCAAAGCAGGTTCTCAAGATGGAAGTGGCGGTCCTCAAAAAGCTCCAGGGTAAGACCGATCTGTTGTCGCAATTAATCCTTATGGATCGATCGAGCAGCATTTCTATGATTCTCTTTCAAACCATATTTTTAATTCATTTTTTTTCCAAACTTTTTCAGGTAAAGAACATGTCTGCCGGTTCATAGGGTGCGGACGAAACGATAGGTTCAATTACGTGGTGATGCAGCTCCAAGGAAAAAATTTGGCGGAACTGAGGAGAGCTCAGCCTCGAGGTGCCTTTTCTCTGTCCACGACCCTGCGTCTGGGTCTTCAGATACTGAAAGCAATAGAGAGTATACACCAAGTGGGCTTCCTTCACAGAGACATCAAGCCCGTAAGCGTCATTCAACGAAAAAAAAAAAAAAAAAAAATAGAATTTAGTTGTAAGCGCAAAGACGGCCAAGTCGTTTCGAGCCATTAAAGATGTTGCACACGTACATTCCCAGCCAGAAGTGAGATTCAGTGAGAATTTGAACACTTCCCAATTGTATGAAAATCTGAAAAAAATTAACGGTATTAAAGGTGCCAAGAACATAAATTTTGCATATTAATAATTTTGCATAATGCCAAAAAGTTATTAACAAAATGCTTTAAAAAATTGTTCAACAAATAATCAGTAAACCTTTTTTTCGTTTTTCAAATGAATTCATTGATTTTGTAGAAGCCACATGAATTTTTTCAGGATTTTCTTGCACTTTTGAATCTTCCGTTTTTGAAATTTTGTTAAGGCCATAACTAATTTGTCAATAATTTTTCAACGTCATTATTATACAAAATCATCTATCTTGACATCATAAATACGGCTGATTTTTTTCAGATTTTTGGCATATCGCGAGGTCCTGAATTGTTTATCGTATTAAACTTTTGCTTAGGAATGTATGTGTGATGCATCCTTAAGCAGCGACTCTTAAATCACCTGAGCGATATCTCCGCACTAGTTGCCGTTCTCTATGTACTTTCGACGCGCGTCGTCAAAGATCGGATGCCGATGTATGAATAGCTCGTCAAGCGTCTCGCCCGCGAAATATCTCGTGTCTGTTCGGTATTAATAGGGCAGAGATATAGCACCGCAAAAAAAAAAAAATCGTTCGAATTAATTCGAGCGCGGCCGTCAACCTGTAGATTTCTAATTACGGACGATGAGATATTGCGATGCTCATTGAAAATTTCTGTTTCAGTCAAACTTCTCGATCGGCCGTCACCCGTACAACACGCGGATGGTTTACATGCTGGACTTCGGTCTGGCTCGTCAATTCACGACGGGCACGGGGGACGTTCGGCCGCCCCGTGCCGCCGCTGGTTTTCGCGGCACCGTTCGTTACGCTTCCGTAAACGCTCACAAAAACAAGGAAATGGGCCGACACGACGATCTCTGGTCGTTGTTTTACATGCTCGTCGAATTTGTCAATGGGCAGCTACCTTGGCGAAAGATCAAAGACAAGGAGCAGGTAGGCCTTCAATTTTTCTCATTCACAACATTTTTCCGCATGGTCGTCGAGTGGGCGGTTCGAAACTGTAGCGACGATTTTTTTTTCCCCTGTCATTCAGGTGGGAACTTTGAAGGAAAAGTACGATCATCGCTTGCTCCTGAAACATTTACCTTCCGATCTTCGTCTCTTCCTGGAACACATTCAGGTATGTTTGCGTTGTTCAATACCATTTCTGTTCTTTTTAAATTCCTCGCGGAATTCCATGTCTCGCGACTATAGACAAACGAAATATATTCTTCCGCAACAACCATGCGAGAATGAGTAGTAAACCCAACGCACGTAGGCACCGGGGTGCGAAGTGTGCCGACTATTTGGCCGGAGTTCAAACCGTTATGTGCGATAAAGCGGCCAAGGTCCGCCGGAAGAATATACTTAGCATTGAAATACGTCATCTCGATGAGCTTTTTTTTTCGTTTCATAACGACGTTACGGCTGTTCGTGATTTATGTCGCGAGCCGGTAACGATTCTTCATGGGGATGAAAGAAAAGAAGGAAAACGCGCTATTGAATATTGCCTGGCAGCGTGTTGAGCTTTCCACTAGGGGAAAATTTATCGACCGTTCGACCCGTTCAACCGCATTACTTTATTATACTTCGTTCGGTCTCCGCACTTTTCTCGGCTCGATACGAATGGCGCCAATTTTGAAAAATTCATTAGGCGTTCGTCGAATCGAACCCAAAAATTAATTGAAACTTTTATATATTTTTTTTAGAATTTGCAATACGCGGACAAGCCTGATTACACGATGCTGGCGAGTCTGTTCGAGCGTTGCATGAAGCGCCGTGGCGTTAAGGCGAGCGATCCTTACGACTGGGAGAGGCCCTTGGTGGCGAACGAGGGTCTACCAACAACGAGATCGTTACCAACGGTGACGGCCCCGCCGGCGCTGACGACAGCCACGACGATCAATCAGGCGCCGACGACGCCGAACGTCGACACGAACAATCAGGAGAACGTCGAGCCCGACAACAGAAAGGAGGTGGGTGTTAAAAAACATTCTGAGAAAGACCATTGAGAAAGGTTGTTGTAGGATTATAATGAAAGATCAAATTTCTTGAATGTTTTGAAAAAAAAAAGAAAAAAAACAAACACGAATTTATTGGAGATCGAATAAAACGGTGTGCACAGTTAACTTTCCTAATCGTCTTTCGCAGGGAAAGATAGATTACGAAAGTTTATGCAGGATAATATTGGGAACGGAGGGATCTCCTGTTCCATTTACATCCGCAATAAGTAATCATGGCCGGGACAAAAATTGCAATGCAACCATACAGATAACGGACAACACGCATCAGCAAGGAGGGCAGCAAGTCGCGGCAACCCCACCGGTACAAGGTCAGTTCGCTTCAGCGACTGGTCAACCTATAATTTTTATTATCGAATCGATTTTTTTGATAACACTTGAAAAACACCTTTTTCTCTTTTTTTTCTCGGCGATCGTCGACAGGTTCCCCGAAGAAGCGTCGAGCGGTATCGATGGCCGTGGAGCCACAGTCGCCGGTGCCACCGGCCGAGAAGCAGGTCGACCACGAGGGTGACGCCCTCATGGCATCGGCGCGCTCGGCCTCCGAGGTACCGCGATCCAAGACCGTGGCTAACGCCGCCGCGCCCCTTCGGAAATCGGCCAGCGGCGCGACTTTCGCGAGACTGCGGGTCGTCGCGCCGCCGGAAACTAATCCCGGCGAGCCACCCAGTCCTAGGATACAGACGGAAGTCGACGCTTCCTATTGCTCTTACGACGTCACGAACACCAAACACGTGGGAAATCAGAGTCCGGTAATGAAGCGGTTCACTTTTCGTTGCACAATTTTCGATTCGGTTTTTTTCTTTTGGCTTCCTCATAGAGGAATCTTCGTTTCCTGTCAATTTTAGTTTTTTCGAAATTTTTATGTCAATATCATTGGTTTTTTATGTTAAATTATCATTGGTTTTTAGAAATAATTTTTTTTTGCTTCATACAGGAAACTTGTTTTTCATGAATATGAAAACATTGTTCCTTGTACAATGTTGCGCATAACTTCCTCTAAAAAATCGATCGACAAACTTTTTCATAGAGAAAGCTATATGCAAAATTGTAATAAATTAGGATTCCGTGTGCTAATTACTTTGCACCATTTTTTTACCTTTTTTTCCTTTATTTTACTTAATTTTATTATTTCCCTGCGAACAGGTCACCGAGCAGAGAGAACCTCTGAGAAGGGAGCCCAGACGACGAACGGAGCCGAGGCAACAGTCGAGAAGTGGACGCTCGGCGATGAGAGACTGTTCGATAACACAGTTTGCCCAGATCGACGACGACAACGTGTCGGCGCTTCAGCAGGTCACGCGCGGCGGCGGCGGTCTGACGCTGGCTTCCCAGTGGAAATCGCAGTTCGACGACTCCGAGGAGACCGACAACGAATGGAAGGGAGAAAATTTACAGAGTCCCGAACACAAGGGTGCTAATGCACCCTCTATAGTTCCTCAGGTAGGGGTGAGTCGAGGTTCCTCCTCGCGCGAGGCCAGAGGCGTTTCGATGTCCTGGCTTTTCATTTATTTTTCGCCGGGAAGATATCAAAATTTAACGCACTCGTGGGACGCAAGTTCTAGAGCCGACAGATACAAATCTGCGACGTACGAAATAAAATGTGACTGTATCTGCACGACATCAAATTTCATCCTCGGCAAGTCTCTATCAATGCACGGCTTTAGGGGACAAAAAAAAATTTCACTTGTAGAATTTTATCCTCTAAGGGAACTTGCCGAGCGAAGTTTGTGCGATGCAAAACACGGCCGTTATAACTTCATGAAATTTCGTCTCATGTAGATATCTTCAGAATCATAATAAATTTTGCAATCTTCCCGAGTGTTGGGCATATTCATCGTTTCATCGGGAATCTGAGTTTTCATAATTCTCGAGGATCATAAAATATATCGATTAATGCTATTATTTATTTATACGAGCAAATATTTGTTAACAATCTAGCCTGGTCTGGCCTGTATCAAGATCCTCGCTTGACACCTATCTTTCGCCGATGCCACTGTGAATCTATGCTTTGCCCACCTTCCGCTAGGAGTTCTGAATGACCGCACAAGCTTTTACCTTTTTTTCACACCCGCACGCTGGAACGTCCGCTACTGTGTCACGCATGGCTGTCTGGCACAAATGTTCTCTTGTGCTTTAGCGTTCGATCGATTCCGAGTGGTAAAGTCATTTACCAGCTTGCCGAAACGGCGAACGGATAATGTAAAAGAAACAAAACAATTTTATTTTCGCTTTACCGTTAATTTTTCTTTTTTTTCTATTCGATTTTAATAGCGTATCAATCAAGGTTTACGCACAAAGAAACAGCATAAGCAGGCTTCATTCAAACTCTGTGTAAAATATATTTGGCAAGCTCCACGTTTCCACTACTCGACGACGTCTTCGAAGCTAGTACAGAAAAGAAAAAGAAAAAAACATGTACTCAATTGTCACCTTATATTATTGTTAATAATAATAGTTTTACGCTGCGCAAAAAAATTAATCAGGTTTGGCATTATATTTTTTAAATATATTTTTATAGATGTAAACAAAAAAAGTTGCATGCTTCTCGCTACCTGTGACGACCGCACGAATGCCTGCATACTTTTTTTTCTTCTTTTTTTTCGTCTGCATAGTTTATCTGATGTATACACATATATTTGTTGCTCGGGTGAGGGGTCGATTATTCGGTGAGTAATACCCGGCGTATCTAGTCCACAGTTGGTAGTGAGGCTCTAGCTACGGTAACCCCATCGCCAGGATGTCCCGATGCAAAATCGTCGGCGAGTCAAGCAGTATCGGTAACGCCGATTCTATCCCAACAGCAGTCCACGGCGATCGGGGCCGGGACAACGCAGAACGCTCTCTCACGGATAAGCGAAGACTCGCCGAGACCGTGCGCGCCCCACAGATGTCTCAACATAACCGGAATCGAAAAGTATCCGGAGCTCCAAGGAGCTCTACCTCGAGCCTGGAGCGTACCGGCGCTGGCGCCGCACGTTCGTGCCAATCTCGAAGCACCGCTGGTACGTTTTTCACGCTGCCATAAATCTCCGGGAAATGTATCGATTTTATTTGTAGGTAATTTTTTGTAGGTGATCTATATAGATCTTCCAAAAATTCTTGATCTATATAGATCTTCCAGATAATTCTTGATCTATATAGATCTTCCAGATCATTCTTGATCTATATAGATCTTCCAGATCATTCTTGATCTATACAGATCGTCCAGATGAATCCATCTGTATAGATCTTCCTTAATATCACACATATATAACGAATTTTGCTTTGGTCCCCCAAACAGGTGCAGCAAGCAGCATTCGACGATTTGCTGTACGAAGTGGACGTCATGAGGAACGTGGCGATGCGTCACGACGAGCCGAGAAGCAGTCCCCCACCGAGGCGAGCCAGTGTTCCTGCGGTTGCATTTTTGCCACCGTCAACCGTCCCTACTACGCCCGTCGGCGACGAGGAGGAGCAGGCAGTCGCCGGAAGATTGGAGATCCGTGTCGTCGACTCGACCGGAGGTGCTACCGTTGTGCAGACGAGTGCCGACAAGGAACCACTGCAGAGTGAGCTTCGATCGCAAAATCAATCCTCGATCAAATCGATAAAACTGCATGATAACGATTCTCATTTTTTTTTTATTTTTAGAGAAATTAACCAACGGAACTGCCGGCAGTCCGGCGAGTCCGAATCCCGGACCGGAGGAGCCCTCGATATACTATGACGCGACGGAGAACCGTCCAGCAGCGAACAACAGTTCGGTGAACAAAGCCTCGTCGACCGGCGCATCGACGCCGGTCGCGAGCGCTGTACCGCTGCGCGAATCCAAAGACAATAAAGAGCGCGACGCGTCGAGCAGACCTCACAGTAGTCTCAGCAAGATTCCCGTACCGGTGAAGAGTCCCCGCTGCTCGTTGTCCGAGTCGACGCCCGAGACGACGACGCAGAACACGAAGACCGGAACCGTTAGCGAGATCGAAAAATCACCGGCCCAGATCGTTCAACAAATGAAGGATCGAGATATTGGTTAGTTACACTGTCTGTCGAATGTTCATGTTTTTTATATACTTATAATATATATATTAGGGTGTTTCACAAAAAGGACATTTTTTTAATTATTTTGCTCCCACTTTTTTAAAGTCTAGATTTCGATCTCAAATTGAACCTCGCGAAAGGTGGTCTCTAGCAAAAAATTCTAAGAGGTGCCGCATTCGACGTTTGTACCCAAAAATGCGGCACCTTTTAAACTTAATTGTCAACGACCGCCTTTCGCGAAATGTTTTTTTAGATCGAAATATATAATTCTACGGGGTGGGAGATTAACTTTTTGTAATTTTTTGTAGTGAACCCAAAATACATATTTTTAATAATTTTTTTATTTGTAGTCTTTTGTGTTTAATACAAAAAATGGCAAAACGTTAAGCTCCCACCCTATAGAACTATATATATTAATTGATAAAAAAATCCAGCGAAAGACGGTCGCTGACAATTAAGTTTGAGAGGTGCCGCATTTTTTGGGTTAACCGTCGAATGCGGCACCTCTTAGGATTTTTTGCTTGGTACCGCCTTTTGTGAGGTTCAATTTGAGATCGAAATCTGTACTTTAAACAGGTGGGAGAAAAATTTAAAAAACAATGCCTTTTTTTGAAACACCCTAATATATATATATATGTATATATTTTCATGTATATACATATATATATGTATAAATACACACACACACATATATATATTAAAGCCACTTTATATTGCGACTACAAGGTTCGCAGCATAGTTGTATACCCACGTTATCGCATAATGCTTAAAAGTATACTTGCACTATTGCAAATTTCATAGTATATAGCCTGCATCTTCTTTTTTAATCGCTAACGAGTAAGGGGAATGAGGTTCCTTCGTCTTTTTTTTTTTTTTTACAAAAATATCATCAACGTTCAGTCATACATCTTCAATGGCCCTGAAGATGCCTGCATGACACGAAATTTCATCTTCGGCAAGTCTCCATCAATGCACGGCTTTAGCAAGAAAAAAAAATTGTTCACTCATAGAATTGTATTCTCTAAGCGAGCTTCCCCAGTGAAGTTCGTGCGATGCAAAACACCGCCGTAATAAGTTGAATGAAATTTAGTTTCATGCAGATATCTTTAGGGTCATCATCTTCACGCAGAGTCCGTGTTTTTAATTTTTCACACTCATACCTCAGGGAAACACGCGAGAGCGAGACGAGCGACGAAAGCCAGACAAAAGAAATCTGTTCGGTGTCATTTAGATTTTTTCCGTAAAGTTCATTTAGATTTTTTCCGTAAAGTTCATTTAGATTTTTTCCGTTTTTTATTTTATTTTTATATGTTCGTTCGTCAGACAAAAAAATTATTGTTATCATTGCCCGTTATAGTTGGGTTTGGCAATTATATTTTATTTCGTGCTTCTTAGCGTTACTAACACCGGTAACTTTTAGCTATCAAAGGTAAACCGTTGTCAGTACATACGGAGGCACCGGCACTGAGGCGCTGTGCGACGTTACCGGACGCTAGACCGAGCGTTCCACCGTTAACGTCGACGAGCTCGACTGAGGAGGAGAACCTGACCGGCTGCACGCCGGCCCTGCGTCGACGACGCCAAAGCGAGAAATACGTCACCGACGCCAGTCAGCTCAATCTCCGGTTCCAAAGACCGCAGCGAAGGTCGAGGCCCGCCTCGGAGGTTCTGCCGAGATTCTATCCGAGGGGCGTGCCCTCCTATCTACTCGATGCAGGTAAAAGAACTGAGGAGAGCAGTGACAATGACTCTGACAGCAGCGGTCCGCCGAACACACAGCCACCTCCACCGCCGTCGTCTCTGCCGCCTCACGTGGCCGAGAATAACGCTAGGTACGATAGACATCATCATCTGATTACTGATTACCGTAGCTATTCTACTACCACGTACCATTTATTACTACGTATAACAATATCGCTACCATTTTTTTATTTTTTTATTTTTTTTTTATTCCTCTATTGTAACCAACTACTTACCATCTTTGCAAGCCGTATACGAAGTTTCTATATCGAGTTTCGCAACGTTTTTTGTCAACAAATTTTATTTACATTTGTGTTTTGTCTTTTCATTTTTTTCGACACATCCACTCACTCTCAAGTTAATCACGGCATATTCATCAAATCAAAATTACAAACGCTACATTTATCACTACGTATAACAATATCGCTACGATTGTTTATTTTTTTACTTTTTTTTAATTCCCCTATTGTAAACAACTATTTGCTATCTTTGCAAGCCGTATACGAAGTTTCTATATTAGTCTCGCAACGTTTTATGTTAATCATTTTTTTTTTACATATGTTTTTGTCTTTCATTCTTTTCTTATTTTCTTTTTTTCGACACACCCACTCAGTCCTGCGTTAATCACGGCATATTCATCAAATGAAAAACACTACGGAATATTATTGTGAGAGAGATTCGTCGACGACTGTTCGATACCGTCTACTCGTAGGGCAACTATGCATAGGACGATGTTCAGATTTTGTTAGACGATATTTTTTCACTGACAGTGAACAGTCTGTCGGCTGCGCGTAAAGCGCGGTTGCGCTTCACACCGAGTTTATGCCTCGGCAAATGAAACTTGGTTACAGCATGAGCGAAAGATTTTTCACGCTGACTAACAAGAACGTAGCTTGATTCTTTTTTTTTTCGAGCTGTTTGAGTTTTTTGTTTCGTTTTGCGAGTAGACAGAAAGAGATATGTGGGCAAAGGTTTGTATAGAATAATAAGTACAGATTCTCCAGCACCGAACATTCCTCGAGTTAACAAAGTTCGATTAGACGATTTAATATGCATCTTGTGTAATTATTATTATAGTCTGCCGCAACACGTGGGGTTTATCGTTGAAGCATGTATTTCGATTCCTCGTACGACTTTAATCACAAGTAGATGGCTTTTCTTTGACGAAGCATTATCGCTCTTGTCTTCCTTCCTCCCACCGAACCGTATACATAATATATATCCCCCCAATGAATCGATATGAAAGATATTTCAAGGTAAGACAAAAACTGATTTTTCGCGAGTCCGCCCGATGAGACTCGAGGATGACCCTAAAGATATCTGCATGAAACTAAATTCCATAAAGTTATAACGACTGTATTTAGCATCGCACAAACTTCGCTCGGGGAAATTTGCAAGGAGAATAAAATTCTAGAAGTGAACAATTTTTTTGTCTTCCTAAAACGATGCATTGATAATTTTTTAAATTTAATCCTAATTTTTATTTTAAATCGCTCTGATAATCGATTAATCATGAAAATAAATAAATTGACAGACACTTGCCGAAGTTGAAATTTGATGCAGATATCTTCAGGGTCATGAATCGAGGCGTCTCATCAGCGAGACTCGAGGAGTCCGAGCACACGAAACTATAAAAATAAAAAATACATAAAAATTAACTATCGATAGAATCGGAAGATAGCCAAAAATTTTCATGGAAGGAAAAACTGTTTGATTTGTTGCAGATGCCGTAGATTCAGACCAGTCCCTGACGCAGCGGTAGTCAGCAAAGAGTCGTGAGGTTTAGTGACCGGATTCTGCAAGAGTCTTTGTTCGCGTTACAATCAACAATGTTCTACCACAGCCAACTAGGAATGTGATACCTTTTTGGATCAAATAAGTATAGAGCCTTTCTGGTTACCGGAGACGAAGAAAAAAGAAAAAAAACCACGAAAGATGGGAATAAGTGAGAGTAGCGAAACTCAAGGATCTTTTTAAATGCGAAATGGGAACGAGACGATTTTATTCCCCGACGGAGAAACGAAAAACAATGGAGATCGAAAAACGAAGGGATAAAATGAAGAGAGCGAAAAAAAATATTGACATTGTACTTACGGGGTATGATACAGTGTGATTCGTCGATAATCTTAAGGTTATTTAACAAAAAGTTGGATATTTTTTTCTTCAATTTCAAACGGTTGTAAACGGAGAGCTCAAGGAACTTCATCTATAATCCTTGTATGAAACAAGTTTATTTTCAACGGATCTCGGCGGATCTCAGGAAAAAAATATCAATAACGGCGACCGTGCCGGCTGTTGCTGTTGTTGTTGTTCTCCTTTTTTTATCGGGTGTCAATTGCACCCTTCTTATTGCAAAGCGTAGACCGACGCGCCTGTGAGTGTCTGGTCGATAATTCGTAGACGCGCGTAAAACGGAGCCACGTCCAGCCGTGCAGGATCGCCTCACAGCTTGCGCCCGGTTGTTGTACAAAAGAGCATACAAGAGAGCTTACGTGAATTCTACGAACAAAAATCACTCATCTTCATGTCTTTTTTTTTAATGCTGGCTTAGGTCGTTAAGAAAATTTCATTGAACGGGCGTTCGTGGGACGGCCCGGAGGGGAGAAAAAAATAACTTCGCAGCATCCATCCTTGTGTCCGTAAAATCGAAGCGAAAAATCTAATCTGCAGTACTAGATAATGAGGAAGTGTCTTACATGCTCTCGCTCGATAAGATATTAACGGGATAAAGACAGCTAAAAATGAAATCCCGAGGGTGACTGCAGTTCGATATTGTAAAAGAGGAACGCGATTTTATCTGGTAGAAAATTAATTTAGATGTAGGAATCGAGAAACAACAAAAAGAAAGAAAAAAAGAAAAGCAAAGAAGGAAAAGAAAAATAAATAAATAACCATGGGCGAGTGTGCTAGTCTCGGATAACCCACCGTTAAGATTCAACAGAATGCAACAATTTTTGGATGTTCGCTCAATCTAAGAAAAAAAGGAAATTAAAAGAAAGGAAAGAACAAAACGTAATGTTACAAACGTAGGGGTCCAGCAATTACCGCTCTTCGTCAGTCACAAAAAGATAAATAAAAGGAAAAAAGCACGTAACTGCAAGCAACGCTCACTAAAAAAAAAAAAAAAAAAAAAACGGAGATAGGTGAAAAAATGGTCCTTCGCGAATTAATGAAATAAAAAACAAATAAAGCAAGTGATGTTAACGCTTGTTTCCAGTGGTACGTAAGGCTAGTCAGTTTATAAGCTCCGTGCACGACCGTGCCCGCGGGGCATTGTGATCTGAGATCGAGTCTGCAGTTGTATTGCTTATCGCAAAAGTTTAGAGGAACGTAAGTTTTATAACTACTATACCAAACCTATGTCGTTAATCGTATTGGAAAGATAGAGTTGAAGAAAAAAAACATATGCAATGGTTAAATAATTGAAACATATACCAAAAAAAAAGATAAAAAATAACAAAAAAAAAAGTGAAAAGAATTGCAATAGTAAATATGTATGTCTAGTTGATGTTAACGATTATCGCTTGTTTCTCATTTTATTGTGGAAAAATATCAAAGGGCGTTACGCACACGATTGGCCACTAATTAAAGAAAAAAAAAAAACAGATTAACTGAACGAGTAATTCGTCGAGTGCACACCCCGTCGCGCGATTCTTAGCTAATCAAAATCTAGTCACCGAAAATATTTTCAACATTGCTTCGAGGCGTATATTACTCACGGGTCGAAAGGACTTTCTACTCCGAAGCATCGCAATCTTTTTATTTTAATTTAAGTTTTAGCTCGTAAGGCTTCTCTCGCGTGCAGGGCAGCGCTGCACACTCGTTTTTTTTCGCGATATTTTGAGGTGACCAGAAATTGGGGAAAAGAAAAATCTCCCGACACTCTGATAAAATTTGGTAGTTGATGTGATCTTTTATTAACAAAGCAAAACTGCAACAGAAAAATCGTACGCTGTTCAGTTTTTTCTTTACTCTTAAAAAAAAGCGATTTAACAATGATTTTAGATACTACTTTTGTTTTTCCGCTTGAGAAATACATCACCGCACGATTAATGCGCGATTCGTTTGGAATAACCGTTCGAAAACTAAATCGACTAATAACTTGAATCCGCATAATTTCACTCGGGTATATAAATAGGCGAATACCGTTTTAACGTTTAGAGAAAAAATTCTAAATTGCTAATAATATGCGACTAACTGAGCGTCTCGAGATTGTCCCATAAGCCAAATTAATGATATTTATTCTACCGATTATTATTATCCTTATTATTATTGATTAGCGACTGATCAGTATTGTTATGGAAAAACAACAAAAAAAACCTAACGAACTTTCACCCGTAGCCCGTATGATTACTGATTCGCTTCCATGACGAGAATATTACGAGAGAATACGTGCAATAAATAGCGACAAATTAATTTGTATGCCAAAAGCTTCGAGCAACCCTTAGATGAGAAGGATTAAGAGATATTTGGGAAAAGCGCCCAGCAATATTGTAATTGAATTTAGCGTCGTTTGCACCGTAAGAGATGTACGTAGATTTTCAATTAATAAGGCGACGGATAGTGCTGCTTATCCGAATGTAAGTGCCATTGAACTTTCAAACTATCCTCACCCCCCCCCCCCCACCTTGCCCCCCCTTCCCCCAAATATCCGATGAATTGTTAACGTAGACAAGACGTCGAAAGAAGTGTTGCATTCCGTTGACTGTAAAGCGCCCAAAAAACAACAACCATCGTTTAGGTTCCTGTAAATAATAATAAAAATAATAATAACGCTAACGTAACCGTAATCGACTCGATATGAAATTATCAGTAACAGATTAAATTAACGATCAATATATATATATATATATACATACATATATATATTTATTGTATCTTTTCTCCGCTTTGTGATCTACACGATATAATAATGTAATAAGGAATACGAAAAGGAAAAAGGAAAAAAATGCAAAAAAAAAAATACGTCAGTACATGTGAAATGTAACCCACGTTTGAATTCTCTTGATCTGCAAATCTTCGGAGAAACGGAGAGAAGAGTACTATTAATTCGTAATTAAGGATAAACAGACAGAGGACAAGAAAAAAAGGAAGAAAAAAAACAAAAAAAATAATAAATAAAAAACCTATTGTAATTATATTAAGTATCGCGAAAAAAAATAGTAAACAGAATATTATTGTCTATGGGTAATAATTGTTAGTTTATTATTAAATTATTGAGAATCAACATCAGCGACTATCGGTTTTGAAGTAAAGTTCGCGAGAGAATGAACTATTAAAACGAGAACAAACAAAAAAAGAACAAAAAACCGTGCTTGTAGCTTAAAATTCGTCAATAAATGAAAGGGAGAGAACGTGACTATGGTGCTTCGCGATACATGCTTCGCCGATATTCGGAACGAATCATGATAGTCATGCTGTGATTTCCTGCGAAAAAAAAACAATGAAATTCAATCTCTCCAAAATCAATTTTTTCAATGTAAAAGGGGTGCGTTCTTGAATGCAGATCTGTTCAGCTGTGCGTTCTTTTATTTGCGAATGTCCACTGCTCGTCGGTTTTTTTAATTGCCAACCCTACATCCGATTCTTCTTCGAATACATTTGCCCGTTTGGAGAACAAAAGATCGATTATCAGAGCGGATTTGGGTGTAAACAAAACCCTGAAATACGAGCAGACTGGAGTATAGGAACGTCTATTTTTGCTGCGTCTACATGTGGATACATCTCGAATATTTCTGGATTTAGCCGAACAGAACAGAACTGCATTGAAGAGCGCACCAAAATATGTGCTGCGCCTGACGATAATCCATGTAGCAAAAAGACATCGTATGAAAAAATTATCTAAATGGGTCACGCATGTCCGTCCGGATCATAACTATAAGTTATCCTATATCCAAAAGTTAACTTTTTGGATGGGTGCTAATGTTCGGATACCGTCTAGCCGGACATATGGAACCCATTGAGATCACTTTTTGATAACGAATTTTTTTGTGCTATCATGTGTCGATAAGTGGCGCTTGCCGTCCAGCCTTAAAAATGATTCCGTTAGAATAACAGACTGATTGGATTGGTCCGTTCCATCAGACACTATTGTTATCCAACAGAATGAACGAACCAAGTCAATTCGTCATAACGTAATCATTTCCACGGCCCGGTAGAAAGCCCCAAGATTCCTGTGCGTTCCATCCCTTATCCACTGCGACCCCCACCACGTCTTCCGCCGTACACCAGTGCTGCTTCGAGCAGCAGATCAGCCGGTCCCGGTTTGTGTGAATTTACCCGTGCCTCGAAAAATTTTCGACAAGGATTCTAATGGACTAAGCGCGATTGTCTTGCGAAAAGAATCGTCGCTTCGTCCTTTTGGCATTCCGGTACACCGAACGATTCGTTATCCGCAAAGCAGTAAGTCGTCAAACGCCCAGAATTTACCGATATTCAGGCGCTCAAAATTTTTAGGTTATGTCGCAATGTTTTTGTCGTAATAATGTTCTTTCGTTCGTTCAGTCTCGCAGGTAAAATGTGGCCCGTCGTGTTCGGCGTGCTGAGAAGGTACGTGCCGTACGTGACTCTGCCGTTCGCTGGAATCGTCGGCTATCTGGGTTATCACTTCGAGGGTTGGGTCTCGGATCGTTACACGCCGGCGACGGCGCCGATAAATCAGCAGCGGGAAGAACGCTTCCTGGAGAACATAGATTCGTCCGTCACGCGAAAGAAGCACAATCCGCTGGAAGTCAACTTGTCACCCTCGTTGTCTTCGTAGTCGCTCGGTTTGCCGCTATCTCTATATGTGTATATATTAAGTATTTTTGTGTAGATAATAAGAGCATCGAAAACAAAAAATGCTCGTACGGCGTTTTGTGGAAAATTTAATTTAAACTGATAACAGGCTCGATGAGTGTGCGAAAGGATGAATTGAGCCGAGGGTATCGAGAGCGGAGTATGTTCTATAGATATCTTTTTACAAAGAGCTTTTATCATCCACAAGGGAGATGCTAGCAATTACAGACGGCGAGTCTGCTCGCGACGTCGGCAATAAAATTTTAATCGCTGTTATCAGATCTTAGAATATTTTCATCCCTGTGTGTTTGCAATTGTATTTAAGGATGCATCACATGTACATTCCCAGCCAAAAATGAGATCCAGCGAGTATTTGGCTCTACATCGATTTTTAAAATTTTCGAAAAAAAAGAAAAGTTTTAAATGAAAAAAAATTCTGAGAAAATGTTTATAACAAATTCTGAGAAAATGTTTATAACAAATTCTGAAAAAATGTTTATAACAAATTCTGAAAAATCAATGAAACCATTTGAAATGTGAAAATATAAACAATCAGAAAATTCAAACCATCAGAAAAGGTTTTCTGATTGTTTGAAAACAATGAATTTGTAATAATTCGTTAATAACTTCTTGTCATTATTATTATGCAAAATCATAGGTTTTAACATACGTCTGATTTTTTTTCTTCAAATTTTTGGCGTATCGCAAAGTACTGAAATTTTGATCATTAAAACTTTTAGTTGGAAATGTATGTGTGATGTATCCTTAAACGTAAACGTATTGTCGGGCGGAAAATTTACCGTTTATCGTCGACTGATAAGACGGTAACCCAATTACCTTTTTTTTCTTGGCTTCTCTCTATTTTGCCGCTCGAGTATGTATTGTCGCGCCGGTCAGGGTCAAGAATAGGCCAAGGACGTATGTGAGTTGGGTGCATTAAAAACGACATTGTACAGTTGACACGGTTTCATGGCAAATTTATTTCATATTATTGTCATTGTGATTTTCCCGACAGTAGTGCACGGTCGGCGGTCGGCGGTCTTCGATGTTCGGACAACTTCCGGGTGAAGAAAAAAGAAGAATGCGCCTAAGCCTGAACGCTGAACTTGTAGGTCACGACGTGACGGTACTCGTTGCCCGGTCTCAAGATGCTGTTCGGAAAATTTTTCTGAAACCCGAAACGAAGGCCAGTGTCAAGGTAAATTAAAATTAAATACATCGATTTTATGTTTTTATTTGCGAAATATTCACCTGATTAACGGCATCCGGATAATTCTGAGTTTCCAAGCACAACGCGCCATGTTTGTAGTAAACCTTGCCATCTTTACCGACGACGCCGGTAAGTCCCACTTCGGGCAAGAAATTCGAAGTGTACAACTGTACGCCCGGCTGATTGGAGTGAACTTCGAGATAGCGTCCGGAACTCGGGTGAACGACTTTGCCCACGAGCACGACTTTCCCCGACGAGTTGTCGTCCGGCAGGCAGAAATTGTAATCGTATCCTCCACCAGGAACTTTGTCGATAACGTCGCCCAGAATAGTTTGGTTCCTCAGATCCATAACGCTGTTCGCTACCGAACGAATCTCGCCGGTCGGTATGCTTTGATTGTCAGTCACGGTCCAACGATCGGCGGTCAGCATTATGGACTGCTTGTACAGCTCCGCTGCGTTCGTTCCCTGAAATTTTTTCAAAGTCGTCATCTACCCTAGGTTCGAAGAAGTTCCGTTCGCGATACTGTTTTCGTGCACCCGATAGTTGGTTTCAAAGAGAACAAAAAATGGCGCCCAAACAGGTCTGCGTTTTTTTTTTTATCAGAGAAAAAAAAATAAAGATCCCTACATGTCCGGCGATATTGAAGTAGCTGTGGTTCGTGAGATTGATCGGCGTAGCTTTCGTGGTGGTGGCTTTCATCTCGATCGTCAGTGTTCCGTCATCGTCGAATCTAAAGACGGCCGTTGCCGAAACGGCTCCCGGATATCCCTCGTCTTTATCCTCGCTCAGCAAGCTCATAACGACCGAGCCGTTCACGACCGCGGCTTCCCAGATCTTGGCGTTCCATCCCTTGAACCCACCGTGAAGACTGAAACCTTCCCGATTCTCGCCCACTTTGTACTCGACACCGTCCACGGTAAATCGAGCATTCGCAATTCGATTCGCGACTCTGCCGATCGTAGCGCCGAAGTATGGATTGTCGGAACTAAGATAACCTTCGTTCGTCGACGTATCATTAATAAAAAACATGATTTTTTATCAAACTTCCGGCATTTCTTTTTTGCCAGCGACACACAGAATTTTTGACAAGATTAAGATTTACCCTCGATATTGTCAAAGCCAAGAACGACGTCATCGATTTTTCCGTTCTTGTCGGGCGTGCGAATCGCTCTTATCGTCGCCCCGTAAGTCAGAACCTCCACTTCCTGATTGTTCTTGTTCCTCAGTGTGTACATCGACACGTTTTCCGTGCCTACGGTCCCCCATGGCTTAACAGTTATTTGCGTGTCGCACGAAGCCATGGCCTGTCCGCTGTGAACCGTTGAATTAAATTAAAAATATTGCAAAGGACGTCGAAAAAAATAAGAATAATAATACGTTTGGTAACGCTCTCGGTAGGCTTCGCAAGGTATACAGTCGTTCGACGCCCGGCAAAACAATGATAACATTCTCGGTTACGTAATCCGATAAACGGCTTTGGAAGAAGCGAGCTATTATATCCGGCGTTTTTGAAAGAACGTTTCTTGACGCGATCACGATGATTTACCAATGATTTGTTTTGTTTATTATCCGGATAAAGACGGCTCGAGAATTATAGTCGTCGACTTACGTTGGTTGGAAAATGAAGTGAAAATTGAGAAGCTTCGGTGCGGTGCGGTCGAGTGCAAGCTGTGATCTCGCAGTTCGAGATACTACTGGCAGACGAGGACGAGGCAGAGAGAGTATGAACTTTATTGCTCGGCAGAATAAGCTATCGGCCGTACGACGAACAAATCTAATCAATTGTACGCTTTATTTTTTATTTTGCTTTGTTGAGCATGATCGGGACTAGAGTGTGCGTGGCGTACGGAGAGTTTTCGGTGAAGCTGACCCACGCGGGTGCGAAGGCTCGATTATAACCTCGAAGAGAAGCATTCTTGCCGGCCGGTCGGCTTCACCGTGAGTGCTGGAATTAACGCGCGCAGAGAAACGTAAAGTAGCAGGCAATTGGCAATTGATGAAATTCGAAGGGGGAGCTCGAGTCGCATCGGCGAAAGTATATCGTTTAACCCTTCTTTCGAAGACATTAGGTTAGCCAGCTTTCTGCGTAGCTTATCTTCATTATTGTTCCGCGAAGATATAATCTTTTTATTGATTTAATAAATGGCAAAGAAATTCTTTTAGTTAATATGAACTAGTTGAGTTCGTACATCAGAATTTTCGAAATCTATGACTGTCCGAAACATTGGGTCATAGTGTCCAATTATAAGGACATGGTGAAAAACTAGGACGTTTGGACTCTATTGTTATTTTCTTCCGTATTTAATATATATATATATATATATATATATATATATATATATATCTTTTTGTAAATAATCGATGTATTTTGGAAACTGGAAACTACCAGTTTGACATTGGTTTCAGTTATTTTCACAAAAAATTTGTTCCTGACCATTTAATAACTGCTAAAACCTCGGGATGCTCTTAACCATCCGAGAATTGATACCTCTACCTTATAATGTTTCGCGCTAACGTTCGGATAACCGAGCGTTCGGATAATCGAAGTCATGCAGCGATATCAAGTATAACTCGGGATCGCCGATAAAAATCGGCGTACACTATTACTGTTATCATCTTATCAAATCGCCTTCGCAGAAACGGATTTTTAGATATACGATGGAAGCTATTCGATAATCCAAGGACAAGTTTGATAATTGGCGAGAATATGCGAGAATATTAGAGAACGTGGGTATGCGTATAAAATCGCGTAGAATCAGTGGTTATTACAGCGTCATGGCATTTTTTTTTATCAGCCACAAGAATCGACACGAGGAAACCAACTTGGTCGGAGATAATAGTCGCTGTCGTCCTGCTTAATAAATAATAACGATCTTCATTCGCGCCGAGGAAAATTGACGCGTTGAACTTCCTTCCCCGACGATATCATGCACAGATGCCTAAGCTCGGAAAACTTATATCTTGGATCAATATTTACCACTGCGACGTGATAGAAACAGGAATTTATGTATCTTCTCGTAGATCGATATCAATGGTCCAGATTCAAGTAAACTTTCCGCGAAGCTTCGTCTATGAGGCAGCCAAAAATACAGAAAATGCTTTCTCATAGAAGAAGCGTTGCCAATAATGAAACATTATGAGAAAGCGATAAGAAAATTTCAATGTTCAACTTTTATGAGGAAGTGATATGAAAATTGCAATTTACAACGTTTATGAGGAAGCGATATGAAAATTTCAATTCTCAACTTTTATGAGGAAAAGACATGAAAATTTCTATTTTCAACTTTTATGAAGAAGCGATATGTTTTTTTATATTTGTACGCAAGCCGATAAAAAAAAATGGTCACGGTGCATTTAAAATTATTTTTGATTTTTTTTTGGAAGAATCCCAAAGCTCGTGTGTTTTTTGAAACGTATAAGCGTACGATAAATTGTCGTGATGTTCGAGTGAATAAACGATCGCTTCGAGAGTTAACAAGATCACAGCGACGGCGTTGATTCAGGATTCTCGTAATGATTGCAAGTAATAGTGCGCATGCGTCACGTTGCTAATAACTGCGTCGCAAAATGACCTGCGTCGCAAAATGACCTGCGTCGTGTATTTCCATTCAGGATTCACCTTCCGGCGGTAATTAAATACTGTTTACGCCAACGATTCATTGTCTTTTAAGCGATTGCGCAATTGTGCTAAAGATTCGTTGACCGTGAATTTTCACATTTAGGGAAGCATCAGCTGTGCGCAGTTGCCCAACGCGCCGCACGGTTCGTGGGTGTCGAAGGGAGGCTGCGCGGTAGAGATAACGGCCCGGGTTACGTTATTCCAAGCATCTCAACAGAAAGTCGACCTTTTGTTGTTCCACCTTAGTCTTAAACGCGTATTAATTTTTTAATATTTTTAGTGTTGCAATCAACTGGTTTATCCCTCCAAGAACAACATTCGCGATAAATTGAAACGATTAACTAATACTTCTGCGATGTACCCGGCATAAGAATTAACATTGTCGTTGCGAGCTTTTGCGAGGAGGAAAAAGGCATACTCGACGAGCTCGCATCGACGGCCAAAAGCGGCTGTGAGCAAAATACGTTGGTGCAAGAATGTCGATGCCACTTCGAAAACAAGGTAATTCATTAAGAGCTAACTCAAGGTTCTCGAAAATAACGAGGCTGTACCCGAGACTATTAATCATTTCGTCGGGTTAGTTTTTGGTAAGGAATCCACGCGTATAGATAACGCGTACAAGACGAGCGATAAATAAGTCTACGAGAAAGCCATTAGACAAACATTTCTCGAGACTGCGAACGAGCCTGTGCCTCGTAATGAAAAGTGTCACGGACAAAAAAATATGCCCGTTAGAAATTCAGGAAGTAACTGCACATTAGCTAGTCAAATTAGAGTTGTATTATGAAATTGTTGAAGTGTCGCTATTTAAGTTTCGAAAAAATAATAACATGGCTAAGTATATCAAAATTTAATGTATAAATAAACAGGCACGAAACCTTCCTCTTATGCTCGACCCGAAGATCTCTCGACCATTAAGAGCAAATGCAACAAACTTCCCCCTATTCTCCGTTGAAACAGCTGACAGGGGGGACTAGGCTTGGAAAAACTCTCACCAGTTAAGGATCATTGAACAGATGGACCTACCCTGCAATATCGGGTAGCGACTCACCTGGTTGGGCTTCAAGCGATCCGACCAAGGTCGAATCCCCTGAAATCATTTCCACCAGTATATCCACATAGACCACATAGACCCGTGCCACGAAACGGTCGTAGTTGGCATAATATTTGCGATATGCACTGCGCGTGTCGCAAATTACGTCCGTTTCGTGCCGCTTGTCTGACTGGGTTGTTTTACGTACCGCACCTTTAAATCAACAGTGTATCATCTCTTATGGGATTACCGTAGAAATGATTACACTTCTAGATGTGCAATATGTATGGCACTACCTGATAGCATTCTTTGAGGAATTTAAAAATGTTAAGACAGAACGAATTTTAGATCACTTCGTCGGCCAGGGAAAAAGATTTGAGAACCAACCATAATATACAAGCTATTGCAGTTAAACAGAAAGTTTATTCAATACAAATTCACGATCGATAATAAATTTATAAATTATTGATTTTTACACAAGTTTGACGTATTTTTGTATGCTGCCAGTCTAATCCAAAGGTTTGACACAGCTAATAAACCAGTGGTTCCAAGTTCATAGTGTCGCCATATTGGTAATTGGTAACTGATAACCGATATTAACTAAAGAATTTTAATCGAAAAATTCGGTAAGCACATTATTTTCGAATATCATTTTACTCCTTAAAATCTCCGATTCACATTACGGTTATCATGCCTACAGTAGAACCTCGCTTATGCAACCTTCGATCAACCGAGCCTCCGCGTTATCGGAGACACCCAACTTATTCAAGCCTTCCACGTTAACCGAGGTGTAAAGTCGGATAATACGAAATACTCGGATAAAACGGATAAAGCAGCAACGCGCTCGCGCGGCGTAGTCCCGTTATCCGTGTTATTCGAAATTTCACTTATCCGACGCACGCTCTAATACCTTGGATAAACGGGGTTCTACTGTATATGCATCCAATCGCGAAATACAAATAAAACAACAAAACACCGAGCCGTGACTCTTTTCCAACAAGAAACCATGCTAAGTCTGCCGACTTGGGATTTATTTATTGAATGTGAAAATCCAGTAACCTTGCTTTGTTGCAAGCATCATGATGTATTGTTCGCAACACAACAACAAAATTGGCATTGTATCTAATAATAGAGTTCGTGACAATTAATATTTTAATTCGAGACAATTAATCATTTCGGCGAGTTAGTTCCTGGTAAGGAATCGACGCGTCTAGGTAAGTCGGTTAATAAATAATTCTACGAGAAAGCCATTAGGCAACAATGTCTCGAGGCTGCGAACGAGTCTGTGTCTCCGATGAAAATTGTCCCAAATAAACAAATATTACCGACCATTGCTCAACCGCAAATTCGATGGGTCACTCGCGAAGAGTTTTCTTACCGGAATAGCGGGGAAACCATAAAAACGGCAAGGAACAACATCGTTCCAGAAATTCCGAAAACTAATGACGAAGTTGACTGGCGTATACGACACTGTACGGTTTTCCACGACTTTGTTATTGGTTGGAATTATGTCAGAGAGAAACTGAGCTAGAAACGAACGGTGAAGTTTGGTGGCTGCGTGGCTTTTGACACCCGATTATCGCTCTGTATATAATCCATATATATATATATATATATCTGTCACATACACACATGCATCCATCCGGACGCCAGTTAAAAAGTCGCAACAACAAAAAATCGAGATTTTAATGTCAAAGTACTTAAACCGTCGAGCGTTTTAGACTATTTTAGGTACTATGACATTAAAATCTCCATTTTTTTTTTTTAACGAAAACATAGCTTTCTCCAAGACGAAGCAAAAATATTCGAGTTCATTGTTCAAGCACAAATTTGGTCGGAGAGTCGCTTAGAGTTTTCTTACCGGAATAGCGGTGAAACCATCAATAAAATGGCAACGAAGAACATAGTTTCCGAAATTATGATAACTAATGACAAAGTTAATCGGTGTTATACGACACTGTACGGTTTTCCACAACCTCGTTGGAATCGCGTCAGAAAGAAACTGAGCGAGCAACGAACGGTGAAGGTTGGTGTCTGCGTGGATATTTCGCGATTATCGCTGTATATCTGTATAGCATGCTAGTTAGTATTCTTCTTTTCGTCGTTAAGCGAGACCGGTACAATGGGTTCGGCCTTTAAAAAAATACCGTGCAAGGTGACGAATCCAGTGAGAAAACATGGCCGCCCTTTGTCCCCGAGCAACAGAAAAATTCCAACCGCTCGGATTCCTATCTACGCGCTGTTGCGTGGAATTTACTGAATTCATCCCGTTGGCCTCTCCAATGACGCTCGCGCAACATCTCGCTAATCGCCTCGATGACGATTCCGCAGTAATTGTCGTATTCTCGCATTCCATCCACCGATCGCAAAAACTACTCTGTGCGATGGAAATCTTTCATTGACCACAAAAACTCATTGGCTACAAACAATATCGAAAAAAATTAATTCCCAGGAAAATCAATTCCCGAAAAAATTAATTGGCTGGAAAATTAATTTCCTCAACAATTAATTTCCTGAAAAATTAATGCCCTGAATAAATAATAATTTTTCACTGATGACATTTTTAATTATGTTTGCAATAACATGATAATCGTTGCACTGTGAAGCCAGAAAAATTTTCTCATTTTGAGCTGTTCTAGAGGTGCCAGAAACGGTTGCCTGCCTGGTGCAACCATCTGACACGATGCCCCCAGGCAGGTGTTTTCGACGGGTTGACGGAGAGATTAAAAACATCGGGACGACCTTGAAGAGAGTGCTTCGACGCACTCAGCGACAGGAAAGTATGCCGATAAACAGCTGTGCCCCGCGTAGGAACAAGCACTGGCCGAGTCGATCGTACGGTAAACAGGAAGGACCGGGGAGGCGTGGAGAGCCGGAGCTTCGATTAGAATGTTTACGTGATTTTTTGGCACGTTGAATTTCTCATTTGGATACGGGCGATTCGCCAGATCTCATAGAGTTCGGACGACATAAACTATTCCACTATAAGTGAATATTTCACTAACGGCTCAAACGTTATTTATCATCTATTAATTGCTTTAGAAAATTGAAGATTTGCTTCTATCTTTGTCCCACCTCGTATGATGGGCGCGCATTATTTTAAGGCCCACTAAGGAGCATTAAAAATTATGGTTGAAAATGAGATTTTCAAATAGAAAGTGATGTATTACGGGTAAATTTCCGGATTCTAAATTTCACTGTCCGTAGCCAAACAACCTGCCAGTTATTCATTAAAAAAAAAAAAGATAAAAATTGATATCGGTAAACGCATTCTCGTCACGGCTTCGTGACGCAACGAGCCCCCGAATCTTATCTGGATTCACGTAAAACTCGATTTCCGATGCTGTTCATGACCAAACGTTATAACAACCTGATAATGATTTATTTCAAAAAAACAAAAGACTCATAGATAAAAATTGATATCGATAAAACGAATTCTCGTCATGGCTTCGTGACGCAACGGAAGTTCCAAGCAACGGACCCCGAATCTTATCTGAATCCACGTAAAATGCGATTGCCAAGTCGGATCATATATTATAACAATCTGCTAGTTATTCATAAAAAAACAAACTACAAACTGATAGATAGAAATTGCTATCGATCGAATGAAGTCTCGTCATGCCTTCGTGACGAATCGAAAGGTCCAAACAACCGACCCCCGAATCTTATCTGAATTCACGGAAAATTCCAGCGCCAATGCTGTTCGCACTCGAACGTTATCGACACTCGGCGTGACCAGATGGAAATACCGACTGCAGGATTTTTTTAAATCAATACTTGCATCAAATTACGTTACATATTAAACAGTTACGTTATTATCAATATTTCAATTTACAACAAGTAATTTACATCAATATTTCAATTTACAACAGTTAATTCACATCAATATTTCAACAGTTATGTTATTATCAATATTTGCATCGGCCATCAAGTTACATTATGTTAAAACAGCTGACCTGGTCACACGTCAAGTTTGTTCGAAACTAACTAGAGCCAGTAACTCTGCGAGGCTATATTTCTGCAGGCCGAGGCAAGTTTGTTGAATTATTCATGTGCACAGCCCTCCGCGACCATTGGCTGGCGATACCTGTGCATCCCCTCGCTGAAATACTGTTTTATGTAATTTTTTTCGAAGCCTGTACCACTTGACATTCAATAGCTTACATATGCAGCGCCTATGTATGACATTTAAACAAGGACACAGGCAAATTCGGGAAATCCGTAAGAGCATGTGGAACACTATGGAGTACGAGAGAGATAGCATCAGTGGCGCGTCTCGGCGGAGCGAGAGAGACACGCTGAGAACGTGTATCACATGCTCTTAAGCCTTAAGAGCATGTGCAATACCGCGGTCGGTAATAAAACCTGTAATCAACTTTTCTCACAGGTACGTACGTACGCTCAAAAGAAAAAGTTGATTACAGTTTTTGATACCGACTGGCCCCGGTATGGGCGGGGAGGGAGGTGTTTCACATGGTCTACATAATCGCTCGAGGAAGTACGCCAGAATGAGGTCTCGAGCACTGGCGATAACAATGTCACGGCGCAAACTAATTTTTCTAAAGTAAAGTGATTTTCTTGAAAGCGTTTACCACTTCACATTTCGCAACCTACTTATCGAACAAGTGCAATTTACAGTCTACGCAGTGCCTATATGTAACATTTAAACAAGGGCACAATCGTAAGGATTCCCCGATTATAGGTCGCCCGACGAAGTACGCCAGAACGAGATCTCGAGTACCGGCGATCACAATGTCGCAGCGCGAAGTAATTTTTTAAACTTAAGCGTAAAAGTAGTAGTAGTAGTCTTTATTTCCTGTATACCCGTGTGGGCTTTTACATAGCTCCCCCCCTATACATGTTCCCCTCTTGAAACTATCGATACATATATATATATATATATATATATATATATATATATATATATATATAATCCCTTACAACTAAGGCTGGTTCGTTATTCGTTATTATAATTTGTACATATCTCCCCTGCATTTCTTCACACATACTTCCATTCCTTATTTTAAACCACGTCTCGCTCTTCCCGTTCCATTATATGTGCCGCTCTCTCAACTGTCTCACGTATTCGCACAGCTCAATGACTAGTTTTCCTTTTAAACATTCGTTTATTTTCCTTTCGATGTCGTCTCCACTCATCTCGTCCAACTGATTTTTCATGGCTTCCACAACCCCTTTGTCAATTATTTCTTTGGCTTTTTCACACTCACACATATGCCTGAGACTCTCTCCGTTTTACATAACCGGCACCTCTGATCGCTGTATCCTTTCTTTCCTCTCTGCCCACATTTCCACATCTCATTCTTGCCCACGCTTCTTTATGCTCCCCTTTAATTTATTCGATAAGCGTAAAAATAGTTTTTTTTTAATTAAGCGTAAAAGTAGTTTTTTAAAAGTAAGCGTAAAAGTAGTTTTTCAAAAGTAAGCGTAAAAGTAATTTTTTTAAAGCAAGCGTAAAAGTACTGTTTTAAAAACAAGCATAAAAGTACTGTTTTAAATCTAAACCCAGAAGTAATTTTTAAAAAGTAAACGTAAAAGTACTGTTTTAAAAGTAAGCGTAAAAATAATTTTTTTAAGGAAAAAGTGCAGTGTACAGTCTATGCAGTGCCTGTATTAGACGTTTAAATAACAGTAAGGATTCCCCGATTAATGAACTCCCGACGAAGTGTGCCGGACGAAGATCTCGAGCACCGGCGATAACAATGTTGCAGCACAAATTAATTTTTTTTAATCAAAGTAATTTTTTTCGACGCGTGCACCACTTGACATTCCGCAGCCTACATATCGAGCAAGTGCAGTCTATGCAGTGCCTATATGTGACATTTGAACAAGGGCACAGTCGTAAGGATTCCCCGATTAATGATCGCTCGACGAACAACGCTAGAACGAGATCTCGAACACCGCCAAAAACAATGTCACGGCGCAGGTAGCAGTGGGTATTAAGATACGGAAATCTGTACTCACTGTGTCTTATCTTTTGAGTGACAAATCAGTGGCAACACTTTTTTTTTATATATCTACAATCGTTTGCCTCGTGTCTGATAACGGAAATTCTCGACGACCGACACGGTTCTTCGGTTACCCTATGGCAGCTGTTGCTGGCTCGCTACGACGCCATCTTTGTTATAGCCGTGCGCGTTTATATATATTTTTTCACTCGCCGGTCGTTTAGCACACCAGACGCGTCGTACCGCAATCTACTTTGCTGATTCACACCGTCGAAATTTTTAATGCACATCAGTTTGGTAACGGCGTGCGATAAACGGCCCAGATAAAATGAGACTTATCGACGCGACACAGCGATAACGTTGCCGAGGAACGAAAGGAAAAAAACTATGTACACAACTACATCGATAAAATCGACTATACCCGCCGAAATTCAGGTTTATCGCTCGATCGTTTCTATGGTCAGTGAAAAAAAAAATTATGCTACGGAAGAAAAATGAAAAAATACCGTTAAGTCCGGCACGGAATTTCGTCATTGTCTACGTCTGAATTCAATAGTGACGCAGCACGAACGAACACGACCTCGGCTTATGTAATGCAATGAATTCCGCGTTTGGTCGAGATTAATTTTTTGTTAAAAGAAAAAAAAATGCTTTCAGAGACCTTAGCCGGCCAGTACTATAAACAGGTTTATCTTAAATTATGCCTCGTGTCCCAAATTTTGAAGAAGAAAATAAAAATAAGCGCGTGCTGTTTTCGTAGGTGATAAAGTTGCGATTAAATTTTTTTCGTGAAGTGTTGTCGAGCTGTTGTCGTGTTTATCGTCGTGACGACGATCGAGATTTTATCGAGGAGCAAGCCTCTTTTCGTGGAACAGCGCCACGACGAAAATTTTACATGTGTGTGTGTGTGTGACGTTTTCTGTAACGCCTAAAGTATTTATACGAAGCGTGTTCCCGCATCCGAGTCTTCTCTGAACTCGTGACAAATAATAAATATTTGTCCTCTTTGGCTTAGCTGCGATCAATAATCTAAGCTGCCGTACGTTCGTCTCTAATTCCAAAGGCGAAAAGTCCTTTCATCCAAACGGAGAAATGTCGTGTTTGTAAATACACCGTTCACCTTGGCGATTCTGCTCACAACACGTGGCCCAAACAACTCATGTGCTCGATTATATATGCGTTCTCAACGTTATACCGGACACTGACACGCCAGCTCACACGACGTATCGAACTCGTCCGGACACTATTTTTTGGCAATCGAAGAACTGGCACGTGCGGTTAGATCGATGCGAAATTATAACCCGAGAGACTTGTTTCTCGTGTTATTCCGCGTGTGATTCATCCGAGCGTCAGCGATTCACGTACATCAGTGGACGGAGTCAATAGCCTAAAAAAATCTACTCTACGTAGCCTGTAAGTTAAAACTACCAGTGGCCGCGCACCTAAGGTAAACGTCCCAATGACCGGACATGTACTTACAAAGCGTGCGTGCAGGAGCACGCGTTGTAAGTAATGATCCAATCAGAAAATTAAAAAAATAAAAATAAATTGAACCATTTTTTTCTTTCTATCTCTAACTCAAAAATTCAGCAGGAACAAATAAACAAAAAAGACTTGGTGCGTCATTTCTTTTGGTGCAATAAACGTAGTTTATTTGTATTCCACAGGCGCACCAAGTATTTTTCAAGTACTTTTTATCATTAACATATATGAAATATATGAAATATTTTTACATTTCTTTGTTTCTGATTCTGCAACATTGAGATTTCATCGATTATTGCTCATCGTACGATTCAATAAAAATGTTTGTTCTTCATCCCTAAATGAATTTTGGTGTTCCTAATTTATTTTCGGCAGGAATTATTTATCACGGAAACCGGAAATACGATTTTTCATGCATGTCCATTGGCACTTTCACCTTAAGGGAGCAGTCCCAATCCCCAACATGTATGAAAAACCGTGTTTCCGTCTCTCTAGCACGCACGCTTTGTCCGGCCACTAGGACGCGTTCCGTCACTGAGACGTTTACCTTATGTACGGTAGAACATTGCCGGCGAGAGGTTTGTGTTCGATCCACCCACACACCTACGTCGAGTCGTGTCATCTCGCGCGTACGTACGAGAGATAAAACTCGGTGTGTTTTTACCTGTAAAACACGCACCGCTTCGTTAAGTCGGTGCGAAACATATAACTGCGTCGCGACTGGTGACTATAGTGAAAAAGCGAAACACCAGATGGCGCTTTCCCGGATTCTCGACGAGCCGCGAACACACGGTGGGGACGCAGCGACACGATTGGTCGAGCGAGCAGTCGCGCGGTTGGCGATTGGCTTCTAGCCAGACTCGTCCTTCCTCCGCCAGCGAAGCCAGCATCCCCACTGATATATAACTTGAACCCTCCATGCGGCCAGTTCGCAAGCAACTTCAGCGTCGGTTAGTTCGTTCTTTCCCCATTTGTTCTCAGAGCGTCGTCGGTGAAGCATTCTCGTTTCCGATTTACTTTGAAACACTCGAGGATATTTTTGTATTCACAAAAAAAAACTCCGTGAAGATAAGCACGAGTGTTTAGTTGAGCCGAAATTTAAGGCAGTCTGCGGAACAAAGTAAAAGTACAAAGTACTCAGCGCTTCGATCCAACAGGTTGACTCAGTGAAGCTTCGAGCTTTCCGAATTTGTATAAATACATTTAATACAATTTTAAGACGGAGTTTAAGACTCGAACGACGAAAAGCAGAGTGAAATCACGTTTCTTCGAGTGACGTTGAGAACCACTGTGTTACTTTACCCCGTCCAGTTTTCAGACCGAACGATCTTATTCCACTGCCAACGGAAATGGGTGTCAACAAGGTACGTGCGATGCAGCAAACGAGTTAGAGATAGCGTGTTATCGTTTAATGCGAAGGACAAACGCTCGGGGTTCATTATCGTTCGAGGGTGAAAGTGCATCCAGCGTGTGGAACGTTCTACCGGCGGACGCGTATCTATGTACTCGACTTATCGTTACAATTTTTTTTTCTTTTCTCCTAACTTTAAAACGACATTTTTTTTTGTTTAATTGCTTCGAATTGTGTCATCGATGAATCGATCTGTGCGCACTTGAGGAAAAGCCGAGGAAGGCAAAATCCTGAGAGAATTCGCAAACGAGATTGAGGCCGTAAACGCGATTAGAACTTGGCACGAACTCTGGCACTATGTATAGTTTAATTACACACAAAGCGCCTACTGTGCCGCACGCTCCTCTGCGCACAAAATGTCCGACCGCTGGAGAATCAACGAGCCGCGTACACATTCTCGTAGGTTAGCTTTTCTTTTATATTTTTTTTTCTTTTTTTGCGGGATAAATATAGCTGTGAGAGAGAGGATATATAACACCGATGACGCATAACTGCGTACAGCCCGCCCGACCGTTAGTCGAGCCCGATACAACGAAGCTCGGGACAAAGAGGCGTGCTTGTCGATGCCGATTACGTGAAATACGATCCAATCGCGTTTCAACCGTTTTTCTCGTGTGTTGTAATATTCGCCTGTTAGTTTTGCAATGACTTATCGAAAAAGTCTTTTATACAAGACGGACTAAATAAGGCCAAAAAAACGAAGTATTTGGAAAATGTACGGCACTGTTGTACATTGCGATTTATCGCTGTTATTTGCGGTTAGGAGATAGAAAGGGAAATCGGCCGGACGAAGTTGTTCCAGACTATACATAAACATTCGCAGACACAGCGACTCGACAACGATTCATTCACCTAATCGCATTACCCGACATGTTCGAGCATTTATCCTTATCTGTTGCGCCCTAGGCGTGTTTGCACTGTCGCGATGAGTTATTTTTTTGTTGTTTTCTTTCCTCGATGAGATCGAGTATATTTTCCACTCGCGCAGAAGACGTGTTTGCACTGTCTCGATGGGTTACTTATTTATTTTTCTTCAGTAACAATAGAGTTACATTTTTCATTTTCCATTCATCCATTCACATTGGCTTGTTATTTTCCACGCGAAAACTAAAAAACTAAAAAGTATTCTATCCGATTTGAGATTCCCAATGAGTTATTAATTCTTGCAATTTTTGTTTATCCAAAATTGTACGCAGTCCTTGACAGTAAAAGTGATTTGTATTAACGCATGTGTCGTCGACCAAGAGAAATATTAATCACGATGAAGTTGCAAGAACAACAACTGGTAAATACAAATTTCCATGATAATGCGTTTTTTCAAAGTAAAATCCATATTTTTTAACCGATTTTAATGTACCATGGCTCATTTTCTTTCTCAAACTTTGCTCTACGAATTCACCAAATAGATTTTTTGTAGGTTTGACTGTTTGACCAGTCCGCCTCATTGTTTAACCAGTGCATTTGTTTCTCATAAACAAACTGCCGTAATTTTTAAACGGCAAAAAGAATATAAAAAAAATACTCGGTGAATTCGTAGAGCAACGCTTGAGGAACAAAACGAGCCGAAGTAGATTAAAAATGGTTGAAAAATAAGGATTCTTCTTTGAAATGATTCAACGAAAATGTTGTCGTCATGGAAATTTTCATTCATGAGTTTATGTATTTTCAAAAACATCGTTATCAATAGTTTCTTTGATTGAGAACCCATGCAGCAATACAAATCGACTTCCGGTACGGTTAATAAATGCACAACATTCTGGATAAACAATTGTGAAAATTAGCACTCGTTTGACCAGTGTTCCGTGCAGTGGCGACTTTAATCTGACAAAGCATTGTCATTCCACCGGACCGTGACTAATTCCGTCTGGCAGATTGTACAACGCTAACACGAGTTTTAAAGACTTTTCCGCGAACGAGAAAACCCTAGATTACCAGCCTACACGTAACTGACTGTGACCTCGTATCGGAGCTCCCGACCGTTCGTGCATACTTAAATCGCGACGTCGATCTTAAACGGCTGAGGCTTACAAGCGGCTCACTTTACGTGCAAGATTTTTCCATCGAACGACACACAATTTCCAAGATCCATTTTCCTTCCGACGATTACCAACGCTTAGGGAAAAAAGCCTTCGAATTAAATTTCTCGATTTTGTATTCTCTTCATTTTTTTTTTATTATTATTTTTTTAACTTACGAAAATAAAAAAATATATATCGCATTTACGTTATCGTGAGGGAAGACTCTCGAAAGAGCACCTTGACGGCGTTTAACTCTCACCGGGCGCCGTCGACTATACGCCGGCGACAAGCCAATATTGATCGTACAGCTTCGCGCAAACTCGTTCCGTTTCTCGTTCGTCCACAGCTTAGCGGCTCGTGAGGCCAGCTCGGTAGTGGCCCGATGAAGCCCGGCCGTGATCGTGTCTCTCCACGTCCTCGCCCTCACGGTCTCACGGAAACCTCGTGATACATCGACTTCGACGTCGATTTTCTGCGGCACTTCGGAAACACTGAGAGAACATCTATTTATATACTCATATATATATGAGTATATATGTATCAGTGAAAATCGCACGATAGTAAATATCGAGATGATCGAAAGATCCGACGAGCCGTGCATAACTTTCCCCCGGACTGCGTGCCGGGACTATAGACTATTCGAGGCTCAAAGTCCAATTAGACAATCGGTGAGGGTTCGCGTTTCAGTACACTCGAAAAAAAAAAAAAAATTCCTCACAGGACGATCTTTACCATTTTGTCACGTAACATCATAACAACCCTCGCGCATTCGTTTCACACACAGTCGATTGTATAAAGTTTCTAAATCGCCGATGATTTTTATGAGTCGAGATTATTGAAAGGAAAAAAAACTATGTTTTATTACTCTTCGAGGCTCAAAGTCCAATTAGACCATTGGTGAGGGTACGCGTTTCAGTACACTCGAAAAAAAAAAAAAAAAAAATCCTTACAGGACGATCTTTACCATTTTGTCACGTAACATCATAACAACCCTCGCGCATTCGTTTCACACACAGTCGATTGTATAAAGTTTCTAAATGGCCGATGATTTTTATGAGTCGAGATTATTGAAAGGAAAAAAAAAAAATGTTTTATTACTATTCGAGGCTCAAAGTCCAATTAGACCATCGGTGAGGGTTCGCGTTTCAGTACACTCGAAAAAGAAAAAATCTTTACAGGACGATCTTTACCATTTTGTCACGTAACATCATAACAACCTTCTCTCATTAGTTTCACACACAGTCGAATGTATAATGTTTCTGAATCGCCGATGATTTTTATGCGTCGAGATAATTGAAAGGAAAAAAACGATTTTTTTTAATTTTAATTTATTCATTTATTTCTTTTTGCTAGATTTAATTTACAAAATTGAAGCGCGACTCACGTTAGTTAATAACAATGATCGGCAGCAACAATCGTTAATAAACGTGTGTTCTCTTGTCTCCTTAGAAACATGACCGGAGCTCTCGATAGCGCACATCCGATAATCGTTTATTAAAACGATCTCATTAAAAAAAAAAAAAACAATCCACGTCTATCATTATCGACAAATACATGAAAGAACTCTTCCGACTGTTCGTACGTTCTTCGCTAATCATTAGACCGCTCTCCTCCTCGTCCATCGATTACACACCGTGTGATTTTCAATGTGTAGGTAGACTGCAAATATTATAACTATAGAATTTTATTTTTTTCATTTTTTTTTATCGCATATTTAAACACGTATTTATTGTACACATGATCGGCAGGGTGAAAATCTTATCCGTGTAATTTGTGTAATTATTAATGAAATCCGTGGCATTAATTTAATTAATTAAATTTAATTATTTTATTGCATCACGAAACTCGTTCCACACGATTTCTCGAAAATCGATATTTATCTCATATACATATATATATTCAATCGACGCTCATTACTTTACGTGAATTCATCACGCATCTATCGATCTGCGGTGTGCCATGTATTAAAAAATATGTTATTTGTTCTCGTTTATCCAGATGTCCGATAACAATCCCGAGATGAGGGCAACCGCTGCACGTATTTGTCGAGACTACTTGCACGGAGGGTGGAAGCACGTTACTTCGGACAACATTGTACTCAAGCACATAAGGTTCGAACTTTTAAACGTTTTCATTATTTTTATATTTAAAAAATTTTAACCACTTTGTAATCGAGAATGCAAAAAATTTATCCGTCATCTCAATATCCCAATATCTCAAGATTATGTAAGATTGTGCAATCGAACCGAATCGATTCTAAGAGATAACATTTTTGCATCCCCGACTGCGATAAATTAAATCGACATTAAAACGGCACATTTTTGTCTATCCAAAAATGTTATTGCCAGTTTTTAAACTCCATTTTAATCACTTCGAAATCGGAGATGCTAAACACTTATCCATCATCTCAATATCCCAATATCTGAAGATTATGCAAGATAGTGCCATCGAGTCAAATCGATTGTGAGAGATACAATTTTTGTATCCCCGATTGCGATAAATTAAGTCGACATTAAATTGGCACATTTTTTTTCTATACAGATATTTTATTGGATTTTTTATTTCACAGTGGCGGTCTCAGTAACTGGGTCTACAATGTCCAATTGCCGGAAGGTGCAGCACCGGTGCGCGGTGAGCCGCGTCAGGTGTTGTTGCGAATTTACGGTCAGGTGCACGGCGAGCGAGCGGTCGAGGGTCTCATAACGGAATCCGTGATCTTCACGCTTCTGTCGGAGAGGCGACTGGGCCCGAAGTTGCACGGGGTCTTTCCGGGTGGAAGAATCGAGGAGTACATACCGGCCAGGCCGCTTCTCACCAAGGAGCTCGCCGACCCAGAGCTGAGCGCTCTGACCGCCGAAAAAATGGCACAGATACACATGATGCAGGTGCCGATAAGCAAGGAGCCCACCTGGCTCTGGGACACGATGTCCAAGTGGCTCGACACTGCCACGACAACGCTCAAAAATCCCGAAGACATCGATCTGAGACAGATGGACAATGTCAATACAATAATGTCGATGGGGTTGGCTCAAGAGGTCGCCTGGTTCAGGTGAGAATCAATGTCACGGTTTAGCTTAATAGTTTCAGGGGTAGAAAATGTATTTATTTATCTTATTAACAACGGACTGGGCCTAATTACAAGGCCGATGGGAAACCCATTGTCCACTGAACAATTCGCTTATAAATTGCACAAAATTCACGCTAGTCATGAGAAGAAAAAAGCGATTAATTGTTTTCAAGGGATTAGTAACGTAAGGCATTTATTTCTGAACAGTACCACGGAACCCGCAAAAAGGGAACTTGTTCATCAATTTATTTTATACTGATTTACAGATCTCTGGTGACGCAACAAAAGTACCCGGTGGTGTTCTGTCACAACGACATGCAGGAGGGTAACATACTCCTGCGCCAGAATTCTCGCAAGCGCGAGCTGGTGCTGATCGACTTCGAGTACTGTTCGTACAACTACAGGGGTTTCGACGTCGCCAATCACTTCGTCGAGTGGCAGTACGATTACACGGCGTCGGAGTACCCCTTCTTCCACGAGCGATCGGGTTCCGGACCGAGCGACGAACAAAAGGTGAGCCACGTATTGGGGGGCACAGGGGTGGGTATGCATCGAGCGTACGGCACCGCCAACTACCGGGGGTAAGAAATTTACAACAACATTTTTTTATTTCCTGTCCTCCGTTATTATCGTCATTGGCTCTCGACGCTCGAGCCTCAGAAAAATCTTGCACAACCACCCACGTGCGCGCACCCTAGAATTATTCGTTCCAAGCCGTGGCGCCTTTTTTTTACCAAAATCGAACTAGAAAAGAAAAAATGTTTTGTATCGAATTATCATTCTTTCACGTTCACATCTGTATATACTTTTTCTCTTTCACGTTTTTTAATTAATTCTCAAAAGCTAAAAAAAACCATTCGATTGAGAATTCCTCATCGAACTCTGTCCCTCAACTGAATGTTTTTTTTAATCATTGCCACCCCATTTATTACGTTGTTGCGTCACGGGGTCAGGAATTATTACATTTAAAAAAGGCGATATAGGGAAAAGGGAGGAGGTCGAGGGGTAGGACACCTTGGCGTGTGTTGCGTGTGTATGTATTAGTTTCACAGGACCGGAAGGCTCTGAGAGAAGGGCCGATGATGCCTACGGAATCAGAGGGCGAGGGCACATGTGAAAGCACTGACTCTCTGTGTCCAATGACCGCAATGGGATTACCTGGGATTTGTCCGATGGACCCAGTGGAAGAATCCGAGTGAGGCTGGCTGGTGGGCCGGGAGAATCTTCGTGATCGGGGCGGTTACCAGTGTCCCGCCATCTACGCCTCTACAACACTAGAGTACCTCAACACGCAATCTCTCTCTCTCAATCTTTCTCTGAATAATAAATAAATAACTTTCGTGATATAATTATCATTGACGTCCACCCGCTACTACTGCTGTACGGGCTGGACGGCGAAAGTGTCGACGGTACTCCGAATCGAAGGATCTCGAATTCGTCGATGGTATAAGGTGGTCCTATACTGCATTCAAATGTACGGTATAAGATGGTCCTATACTGCATTCAAATTCACGGTTTAAGAGGGTCCTATACTGCATTCAAATGTACGGTTTAAGATGGTCCTATACTGTCTTCAAATGTACGGCATAAGATGGGCATATACTGCACTCAAATGCACGATATAAGATGGTTCTATACTGCATTCAAATGTACGGTATAAGATGGTCCTATACTGCATTCAAATGCACGGTATAAGATGGTCCTATACTGCATTCAAATGTACGGTATAAGATGGTCCTATACTGCATACAAATGCACGGCATAAGATGGCCCTATGCTGCATTCAAATGCACGGTATAAGATGGTCCTATACTGCATTCAAATGTACGGTATAAGATGGTCCCATACTGCATTCAAATGTATGGTTTAAGAATGTCCTATACTGCATTCAAATGCACGGTATAAGATGGTCCTATACTGCATTCAAATGTACGGTATAAGATGGTCCCATACTGCATTCAAATGTATGGTTTAAGAATGTCCTATACTGCATTCACATGTACGGTATAAGATGGTCCTATACTTCATTCAAATGCACGGTATAAGATGGTCCTATACTGCATTCAAATGCACGGTATAATATATCTGTACTCATCGATCGAACGATCTCCGCACGATTAGGAATATTTGTGTAAATGTATATTTTTGTTTTGTTTTTTTTTTCGTTCCCCTCCCGCTTAATCATCAAATTAGATTGAACCACTCCCAGAGAATGCAATGAGCAAAGATCAACAAATATTGTTGAAAAAGCGCAGCTTACGAACAACGGTCGCTTGTTATTTAAAAAAAAAAATTATTTCGTCATTGTTCACGATTATTTCGTATTCGATTGCATATTTTACGTACATGGATATCATTTCTTTCCGAATCAGCCATATTATTGTTTCTTTCGTACATTGTGATTATATAATAAATTTCGCAAAATCGTTGCCGTAGATTCGTTCCCATTGTGCATATTGGATGAACTACGAGCCGCAACGAAACTCACAAAATGAAAAAAACGGAAGTCCCAATAAGGGACCAGGAGATTATAGTTGTAAAAAAAATACCACGAACGATTGTAAATATTAAACGAGAAACTATAATTTTAAATGATAAACGAGAAAACATAACTGATTAATAAAAACTAGTAGTTCGATCTTCGATCTCTGAGCGAGTAAAATTCTAACGAAAAATGTTCTTTCTCTGTAGCTCCACTTTATAAGGAATTATCTGAGGACGTTGGGCAAGGAGGACGCTGAGGAAGAGGAGCGTCTCATGGAGGAGGTCAAAATTTTCACCTTGGCGAGTCATCTCTTCTGGGGACTGTGGAGCATCGTCAATGCCAAGCTATCTCAAATCCCATTCGGTTACTGGGTGAGCACTTCAATCTTGAAAAAAATTAATTTTATCTCCAGTGACTTGCATTCGCAACGTTTTTTTTATTGCCAATATGAATTATCATCGCTGACGGATCATGCATATCTTATCGCAGGATTACGCGGTCGTGAGGCTTAGAAACTACCAGTATCTCAAGGAAAAGATTCTCGCATCCGAGCCACTACGCAGTGGAATCAAGAGGAAGGACTCCGACACGGATTGAAGAAACGTGGAGCCTTCCTAGAAATGAATTCACGACTCACCCCACCGCGGGAGAGTGCTGGGAACCTCCGGTTGCCGGGACCACATCGTGACTCGGTCAACCGGATATTATCGACAAAAAAATACCCATAAAAAAAAGATATTCGAGCGGGTGCTGGGAACCTTCGGTTGCCGGAACCACATCGTGACTCGGACAACCGGATATTATCGGCAAAAAAAAAAAAAAAAAAAAAAAAACCCAACAAGAAAACAGAAAAAAATGATCTTTGATCGAGAGCGGTCGCCGGAGTCAGGACACAAAAGTTATTCGGAAAACAACTATTTTCTACAAAAAAAAAATCGAACAAAAAATCTACAGAGTACGGGCGATGGGGAAACGCAACGCAGCGAAGATCCTACCTCGAGAATGTGATATATATAATACGTAGTTCAAGAGCGTGGAGAATCGTTAATTCTCGTTTGCCTTAGGATGAAAGTTAGACGAATGTGAGAAGCCGAGAGAGAAATCGGAAAGGGGAGAAGAAAAATAAAAGGATCGCAGGCCTGGTCGCGGAGCAAAACTTCGTCGAGAGAGAAGCCGAGCGGCAGGCGAAGCCTCGACCGGAAGTTACCTTCCGGGAGCGGCGAGTCGCTCAAAACGCAAAAATAACTGTTTTTTTCCTTTTCTTTTTACGAGCAGTACGTGTCGAATGAAAATCGAGACGGGCAAGCAGACATCGGACGGAGGAAGAGGAAAAAAAAATCATGAACGCGAATTGTCGGAATCTAATTTTGCTAAAGCTCCAGATTCTAGTTTGTAAGTAAGATTTTTCTATCGCTTAAACCAATGTGCTAACCAGTGGGGTGCGGATCGATTGGACGTAGGAATTATCGAGTATTAGTGAGTAGTCAAAAGTCTGATTCAACGGTCATACCCTTTATAAATGTTATTTATTTTATATACATTTTTTTTTACTTCATTTTTTTTGTCATGCCACATTTTAGCTTAATATTAATTCGATCGTTAATCGTACGGACACTCGATTCTTTTTACCAATGATATATACCGATTAGTGCTTTAAGTTCTGTTTTTTTTGTACTTACATCCATAGCTGTAAATACGATTTTAATTCAATAAAAAGTTTACCTACAAAGTCTTTAAATTCTCGTCTCGCGGCCAAAGTTCTCGTTCGCCTGTAGCCGAAGATCAAAAACACGTGACTTCCGGTTATCTGCCGAAGGCTTCGACCGGAATTTTTGACGACTCGTAAGTGTCCATGAATTTTTCGATGGCCTTTCTGGCGTCCCAATTGGCGTCCTCGAGGAATCGGTGACACCACTCGGTGTTCATGGTCGTCGCGTCCATGAGTGTGAATATGAGACGTTCTTTTTCCCTCGGCGTCAAGCATGGCTCCGGCGTCCGAACCTCGTCGTCTCTGTCGTCGAAGGAGAGCGGCGAGACGACAACCGCCGCATCGACGTGATACTGGTCGTTGACGATGTTGTACTCGTTGTCGTCGCGCGCGACGAGCAAGAAGGTCCTGTTGAAGGACAAGAAAATCGGCACGGCGTTGGGAATCTTGAAGATCCCCTCGACGCTCAGGAGAACCCGATGGCGGTCCTCGAACATAACGTCGCACCGGAAGTTGACTCTGTCGTGCACGGACTTCGGCAGTCTCTCGAGAGCCCCGATTATCTCCACGGGTCCTCGATAGAGAAGATTGTCCCGTGAAAAGTCGCCCGCGTTTAGGATATTGCGATTCTCAGCGACGAAGGCGCCGATGTTCTTGCCCGGCGAGCCCGTCGAGGACATTCCGAGGGTCATCGAGTACACCGACTTTTTGTGATATAGATGACGCAGCTGCGCTCGGTTGCGATCGTAGATGCCGAAGAAGTGCGCGACGAATTGCCCGACGAGCTTCCTGGCGTCCTCGCTCTTGAAGAAATTATTGTAGGTCACCGGAAGCTCCGGCAGATCCAAGGTCACCCCGTCGAGCCTCGTCAGATTCGGGCAGTAGCGTTTCGCCGATTCGACGTACTGCCGAGGGCTCGAGTAATTTTCGCAAACCGGATTACCGTCGAGCCACAGTTCAGTTATCGTCAGACCCTTGAGAGCGGTGAGATCGTCCATTCTCATTATGTAGTTGTAGCGAAGATCGAGACCTCGCAGAGAAGCGAGATTCGAGTTCTCAAGGGCGTTCAAGGTCACGAGTTCGTTTCGCTGGAGATTAAGATGCTCGAAAGGGCCCAAAGCTGTTTTTGCCAATTTCAGGGTGTGGCTCAGTGTTCTGGCCTGTGAGAGAGGGCAGTGCACGGTTTTTGCTATTTCCTCGTCCCTGTGAAAATCCTCGAGGTTGAGACTCTTCTTGGCCGAGTCGTAACGCTTCGTCAGAGCGGCCAGTAAGATCGGCTGGATGTTGATCTTTAGGTCGTGAATCGACGCGAAGGCCAGCGTGACGATTATTACGATCGGGTCGCCGTTCGGAAGGTTTATTATCAGATTCGATCTGCAGAGCATCTCCAAGGCTGGTCCGCAGTTTCGGGCCATAAAATAAGCGTCGTCGCCGTTTGCTTGATATCGAACGGGTATCAAGTCCGCGGGCTCGACCGCTACGAGAATCGTTTTTAGGACCACTTCTTTGTCGTAGCGCGCTCCCCTTATTATCTTTATTCTGTGCCAAGCGTCGTTGCGAGCCATCAGAGCTCGCTCCTTGAACATCTTGCTGCCCATCGTCAATTTTATGGCCGTGGAGGAGTCCAGCGTGACCGGAGTCAGCGGCACGTTGTTTTTCATTTTCTTGGCGAGTAATTTTTCTGTGACCTATTGCGAGATTCTGCTCGATGCCGGACGATTGCTCACCGGTTCTTAGGTTATGGATGGAATGTTGTTGTTATGAGCACGATTCGAAGTTGGACGATGAGTGGCGACGTTACCGACCGAGACAGACACAGCTTCGAAAACATCGGTTCGTTTATTCACTCGACTGTCTTTTACGATGTAGACAATGAAAATAATCGCGGAACGGGATTTTTGTAAAGTCGCTTCTCCAACGAAAACAACTGTCTGGCGGATGAGACTGGTCAGTTTTTAACTCTGGCGACCCGAGCGCTATCTCGGTGTCGTGAATTTACCATTCGTCGCATTTTTCGGTACCGGCAGTTTATTTACCGACGAGCGCCGTCGACGACTCGAATCCATTCGACGTACAAAATTAACTTTTATTTTAATGAATGCTTATTAGTGCTCATAGTACCGGGTTCAAAGTTTTCTTGCTGTCGGTGCGCCGTTCATTGCGAAATTATTTAATGCGAAGATCAATTTTGAGACAACTGGCGATATATATTTTTGTTTACTATTATAACAAATACCTATAATCGTAATTATAAAAAATAATAATTTATCACATTTACGTATAATCTCTTGCAGTCAATCACATATTTCTTTTTTCTACTGCACGGAAACGTTGAGCTTCGTCGACTTGGTTAAATATCAGTGTACTATTCATCTACAGCTCTCCGGAAAATGCCGATCGATCGGGTCTCGAATGACTGGCTTTGCTGGACAATCCTTTCGATTTGTTCCATTCGTTGTACGCTAAAATCGCAACGTTCCTGCCACCGACAGCACTCATTTCCATCGCGCTCGCTGCCCACTCGATCGCGTTCACGTGATAGAGTGAATGGTGCAGCTTGAAATCGAGACGCGGTTCCGCAGTTGAGTACTTCGGATAAGCCTTCCATTTTATTATTTCGATATGTTCGACCTAAGGATTTTTAATCACAGTTAAAACGACAGTAAAAACACGGTCGGGTCGACAATGCGTCGCAGATGATAGGACAATTTTTTTTTCCTACTTGTGTGAACATATCGTCGATAACCCGTTGCTCCAGTGGTTCGCTCGTAAATATTTTCCATACCTCCGAGCAATTTCCCTCAACGGACACCAATTTGCCAACGGCATTGATAATAGTTTTTTCGGGATCGCAGCTCAGTATCATCGCCAACGGTTCGTCCAGGTCGAAGTATTTCGGATTCAAGTATCCGTGTATGAACGTAACGAAGATCGATTGGTACGAACCGGGAAATTCAATTTTCGCCGATTTCGGAAAATCTTGGAACTCTATCGGCATCGACTGATCCCTCGTAAGAGGCGCTGCTACGATAACTATGTCATAGGTACTTTTCATCGTGTCGGAACTTCCTGAAAGAAATAAATATCATTGAGACATACAAATTATTGAGTTCAAGAGGGCGACAATCCAGAGTTCTGATCTACCGTTGATTGCGCATTACCTCTGATATGAAGAATGAATTAGTGTATATTGTGATACGTATCACGCATTGGTCTTCATAATCTCTTTAGAATGTTAATTATAGAGTGCTAATTATACTATCTTACATCAAATTTAATAGACTATAACTTGTATCGATTTTTGTAAAACGGTTTTTCGCAATAAAATAAATAAATAAATAAAACGCAACATTTTTTTAAAGGTAAACGGACGATTAATATTTACCGCTGTTGACGTAATGCAGCTCGTACTGCGGTCTCGCGTCATCTCCTGGAAGATGAACGACTTTTTTTACCACGGACGGAACCACCGTCACCCTCGAGTTTCTGTACACGAGATGTTCGGGTACCTAAAAAATTATTTATTTTTTTGCCGATTTCGCTGTTTCGAATTTTATCGTACGGAGATAAATCTATCGGTATTTTTTACGTGTCTGTTGCCGCCTTTGACGGACCACAGCGAGGCGCCGGAACCGGCAACAGCGACCAGACCGACGAAGCTCTGAATCTCGGTGCTCTGTCCATAACTAACGACCAGAGCAGCCTCGACCAATTCGTCTATGAGTCGCGACGAATATCCCAAATTCGTGAGATGTTCCTTCATGGATATTTTGAGAATATTTGGAAATTCGCTGTTCATGGCAGACAGCAAGCCCGTCAAATTTGTAAAGGCTACACCCTCGTCCTGGAGTTTGTAGATCTTTTCAAAGTCATCTATTATAGAGCTCACGTATCTGTGTGAAAAAAAAAATAATTTTTAGCTTCTCAGATCCTTTGTATTGTGCAAACATTTTATTTCCACTGACTAAGTCAATTCCTACCTGTGGAGTCTGAACGGTTGCAGGCCGTATCTATAGATCAATTTAGACAAAGTCATAAACTGGTATGAACTTTCCTGAAAAACAAATTTTTCCTTGTTCCAAATACCCATTGTCTGTTCTCCGCACGTTCCCCTCTCCTCCATACCTGCGAAAGTTAGAGGCAAGCTGATCAGAGACCATTGAGAAGATTTTTAAAAATAGGTTTTTTGGCTAAGCAATGTACCGAGCAGTTTGACGAAACGCTTCATGAGAACGTTTCTCTCGTTGATTATAGAACCACCGGTTTCAAACTCCATGCCGTGCACTTCCACAGTGGACAAGCGGCCTCCTAACTTTCCTGCTTCGTAAAGATCGATGCTCAGTTTTCCATCGAATAATTCGGTCAGATAGTGCGACGCAGAAGCACCTCCGATTCCTCCCCCGACAATAGCTGTTTTTTAACATTCAATGACACATCAGAAATTTATTACGGAAAAGTACTTTGTTTACATAGTCGAATCTTACCAATTTTTGGATTGTCGTCCAGGCCGCATAATCCACTGTGCAGTATTAACGTGCCGATGAGCAATAATTCTGTGTATCCCGACATTTTCGCCCAAAGTCTTCGTGAAGATTGTTGATGTTATCGTACTCAAAATGTAGATTGATCAGTGCAAATCCTACATCGCGACAGCACCGATAAAAATCGAATGAATTTCCCGTAATCTAGCGGGCAAAGCTTATCATTAACGCTAGGGGGCAGCCTTATCATTAACGCTAAACTTATTTGAGCCAAACAATAACTAGACTGTAGAAAAACGTTGGGCGAGTTTCAATATTAGCTGCAAGAACTCGCAGCTACTTTTGGTTCGAAAATTTCATTCTTTGGCCGGAAGTGACGTTTACCTGAAATACATCACTTCCTGTCTAACAATTTGATTTTTCCACCGGAAGTGACATTATCGAGGAGAGACGTCACTTCCGGTTTGAAAATTTAATATTTCGACCGGAAGTGATGTACTTGAAAATGTCACTTCCTGTTTGAAAATGTCATTTTTTGACCGAACGTAACATTATCTGGGGGAAACAGCACGTCCGGGTTGAATATTTCATTTTTTGACCGAAAGTGTTGCCTGAGATACGTCACTTCCGGTTTGAAAATTTTGTGTTCGCAGCTGATATGTGAACGAACCGGGCACGGTCTTACATACAGGTCTTGCAACTCAGTCACAATTACGCTGCGGATGTGAGTCGCTTATTGAAGCAGTTTTTCGTTCTTAGAACCTCCACTAGTTGTCGCTGTCATCGAGTTTCGCAAATAACCGTAACCTCACTTTCTAAGAACAACAAGAGGACGGTGTTTATCGATGATATCGAAATTTATTTAAATATATGGGACTTTTTTTTTTTAATATGCCAAGAAAGTGTGCTGTACCGTATTGCAACAGCGGCAGCCGAACTGCGAGTTGCAAGATTTCCGTATTTCGCGCGCCGAAAACGTATATTCGTAAGAGAGAGATCGATAGATTCATGCTATCTCACTCTCACGGCGCGGAAATTTGATAGCAGCGACGCTAGTAGCGATGCGGCGAACAAAAATTAGCCTCACTAAGCGAAGCTTCCCCCACCACCGAAGTTGCAAGACCTGTATGTAAGACCGTGGAACCGGGCAGCAGCCAGCACGCCAATGAAGCAGGGCTCTTTCCGTTGGTAACATTGCTGCGATGTTATGATGTTCTTCGCGAAACAAGAAAAAACAAATAAACGCAAACAGTTGTGTACGCGACATATATGGTAGTCGAAGAATCGCACTGTAATCGCCGTGCTAATCGATTATTATCAATAAGCCCTTCAATAAATTGGCGTTAGAATGGCGTCGGAGAATTCGGCACCCAAGGTGGTGAACGATGAAGTGCGTATAACAGACAAAAACACCCACGATAAACCAATCGGTGTTCGTAACCTACAAGTTTCACTTTCATAAACAGAACCCTTTTGCTTTTGATATTTAAGATGCCGACACCGAAGATAAAGCACGATTGGTATCAGACCGAGACTCACGTCATCGTGACGATCCTCGCGAAGAATTCTGATAATATCAAAGTCACGTACGGCGAGACTACGGTAAGTCCGATTGAAAACTAAAAAAAATGTTTAGCTGCCAAAAAACAACAGTTACGATTTGCCGTTCCGTATCAATCGGAATCCGTCTCGCAGCTCAGTCTGTCCGCCAAGCTGCCGTCCGGTAACGATTATAGTTTAGAATTGGATTTGGCACATCACGTCGTACCCGATGAATGCTCCTACAAAGTCGTACCTTCGAAGATTGAGGTTAAACTCAAGAAACGCGACGGTCTTAGATGGAACGCTCTGGAAGGAAATCCGAGCATTCCGGATCCTGTACAACCGATACCTCAAGGTACGCTAAACTGTTGCATTTTGCTTCCTCATAGATCAGTGGTTCTTAACCTTGGGGGTCCACAGGGGGTCCCCTGTGTATTTTGGGGGTCCATGGACCCCAGGTTAAGAACTGCTGTCATAGATGAAGCATTATTTTTGTAAATATTTAAGGATATTTATTTGTTTTCCGAGATTTCCTTTAAGTGTGTTCAGAATGATGCAAGGCTGTGTGTCAGTGTGTGTGCTTTAGCCTGTAAAATTTATCAGTTGGATTGAAATTTGGCATGCAAGTAGAGCAATTAGGTGCCTCTGTTCATTATAATTTATGCTATCATTGAAACATGTGTTTCGATTTTATGATATATTGGATTTAAAAAAAAAGTATGTTTGTTCTCTAGATGTTGTAAATTTTGAACTATCGGGCTGAAATTTATTACAAAAGTAGACTCACATCAAACAGTTTTTGCTAGTGAAATTAGTAAGTCGGTTGAGGGGTCTTGGTTTTGTTAGATTTTCAATTTTTTGATTAATGTCATTCGCACTCCCGCTATTATCATTTTCCAGATATTTATATCCACCCATTTAAATTTTATAAAATTTTGAATGAAAAAAAAGAAATTTGTACTTCGCAACAGACTGAGGTAGAAGCTAAAAAAGTGGCAGATTCGTGATCAGTGGAAAAAATACGTGAAACATAGTGCCGACATTACGAGTAAAGACAATTTTTTTTGTCAAAAATGTATCAGCTCTTTTTTAGAAATTTTAGAAAATTAGCTTTTTCAGAAATGTTAGAAAATTTGCTTTTTTAGAAATTTTAGAAAATTTGCTTTTTTAGAAATTTTAGAAAATTTGCTTTTTTAGAAATTTTAGAAAATTTGCTTTTTTAGAAAATTTGTTAGCACCACGATATTTCGGTTTTATTAATTATTTATGCGCGCACATAATTACACAGAAATACTGGATGCCAATACGGTACCTTTGAAATATCCGAGCTCCAGTAAAAAATCTAAAGACTGGGATAAAGTCGAGAAGGAGATTGAGAAGGAGGAGGCTGCCGAAAAACCCGAAGGAGAAGCCGCACTCAACTCGCTCTTCCAACAAATATATGGCAGAGGTTCGGACGAAGTTAGACGAGCGATGAACAAATCATTTGTTAGTCCTTACTTAAAATTTCTTATTTTAATTTTTTTTTTACGAATAACTTAGAATGAATTATATTTCGTTTTTTGCATTTTTTTCAACAGCAAGAATCCGGCGGCACTGTTCTGAGCACCAACTGGTCCGAAGTCGGCACCGGAAAGGTGAACAGAAAACCGCCCGACGGCGCGGAGTGGAAAACTTGGGACTCTTGAGAAGAAAAGAAGGAAATTTCGAATTTCGCATATCGAGTGTTCTCGAATTTGCCGCCAATGAAATTAATTTGTTAAACTTGTCGAATATTAGATGGCACATGCGATTGTGTCGCAGCGCAAGTCTTACAATTTTTCTGTATTGTTCTAACTGGCGGCCTTGTATCCTTCAAATGATCCGCAAGTATCCCTCAAAATATCATCATAAAATTGTAGTAATTTTAAATGAAATACAAAATTCTGCAGCGAAAGTTTGTTTTCTCAATCAACAACAAACTTCCGGTTATCCTTTAATCCAGTATTCTGTGTACTAATATTCTCCTCAGAAGAATATTCAGATTAACAATCTCTTCAGAAGAATATTTAGATTCATATTTTCTTCAGAAGAATATTTAGATTCATATTTTCTTCAGAAGAATATTTAGATTCATATTTTCTTCAGAAGAATATTTAGATTCATATTTTCTTCAGAAGAATATTTAGATTCATATTTTCTTCAGAAGAATATTTAGATTCATATTTTCTTCAGAAGAATATTCAGATTAATATTTTTTTCGAAAGACTATTCAGATTAACATTTTCTTGCTCCAGACTTTTGAAGCACTTCTTGAAAGTAGCTTCTCTTTTTTGGTGAGCCTTCGCGATAACGACTCTCTCATCTCGTATCCTTAGATTGATGTAAATCTCGTATCCTTCAAATGATCCGCACATACTATTCGAAATATTATCGTAAATTGTAGTATTATTAAACAAAATATAAAATTCTGCGATGAAAGTATCTTTTGATTTCAATAGTTCGCCAATCTTGCTAAAATCGGTCGTAATTATCGTACTTTATTGTATATATATTATTTACACAAAAGTTAATCCTCAAAATAACAATATAATAGAAGTCACTGTGTCTAAGGCAAGCTGCGAATCTTCTCACTCAAAGAGGAATAGCACTTAACTATTTCATTAGTTCGTTTCCTACCTTCGTAGTTAATTATTTCATATAAACAAGCAACCTCCCGAATTCAATTTTAACCGCCTCTACTATAAATGTACAAAAGAATTAACAAAGTTCCGATCCAAATATTCTTTTTCGATAGTATCGTGTTACTTTCCGTTTCTTCAGCAACATTATCATACACGATATCTGTGTTCGGTTCGCTTCCCCCATCGGTCAAGCGTTCTCCCGCGCTCTGCGCGATAGCTGTGTAAGCGTTGCTCAATTGTTCGTTAATTTTGCTAAAGTCCATCGTCATCCTTTGCTCCAAACTTTCGAAGCACTCCTTGAAGGTAGCTTCGTTTTTCTGCTGAGCGTCCGCGATAACGACTCGCACGTCTCGTATCCTGCGGTTGTTGTAAACCATCGACCCGCACAACGAGACAATCGCGATCGCGGCCGAAGCGACGATCGACAAATATTTGTACTTTTGAGCGTTAATGGCTTGACTATCGTGATACTCTTTTATCGCGGTCGCCAGTTCGGTGAAATGGTCTCTCTCTGCATTCTCCAATAATCGCAGCTGACCGCCTATCCTTGATTGCTCCTGCAATCCCTTGTTCTCCATTATGGTCAGCTGAACGTACTTTGGATCGTCTCTCCTGGTTTGAATCAACTCTCCGTACACTTCCTTCAATTTTTCTGCTACTAGACCAGCCTGATCAGTCAGAAGCCTGCGCTCATCCTGACACTTGAAGAGCCTGTCCTGTACCGAGATGACGTGCTGCTTCGCCACCTCTATGTCCTCCATGCCAGTCAATTGTTGATACCATCGCCACCAGTTTATCAATCTCTTTGGTATCGGAGTCGAAGGTTGCAGGGATGCTGCGTTAAGATCTTGAATTATCGTTGTTCCGTTCACTTGCTGCAAGAAACAAAAAACAAAAATATTATTGTCTGTTTATTTATGCAAACACTTGAGATACCCGTGCAAAAAGGGCATTGTCTCATATATACAAATAAACAAATAAATAAATAATTGGATATGTTGCATCGGTGCGAGAGGCAGCGATTAGGGACATTTTTCCATATGTAGAATTATGGTCGTCCTGAGTAAATTGTGGTATTACGGCACCTTGAAGAAAATTTAAAGTGGGCCAAAAAGACAAACCTGTACGACTTAATATAAGTTTATGACTTAATATAATGATTATAAAAACAAATATAAAAATATTGACTATAAAATGACTTATTATAATAGTATGTAAGGAATAGTTCACATAGGGAGCATTGCGCCTCTGTTGTAAAGAGAATACATAATGCAAGAAGTAAGCGAACTTTGCGATATCCATGAGCAAGCAAATCTTGCTTCTCTGTGGACTAAACAATCCCAGAGTTTTTTGCACATACGTATTAAATTATTAGTGAATACCAAAAATCTATGCATTGCAATGTTATGTAAATAAACGAAACAAACAGATAAACAATCGAAGTAAATACATTTATTTGTTTATAAGGAGATTGGAAGTTGGATTGGGGAGTAAAAAAACGAAACATGGTAAACGGAGAATTACAATGAACGACGATGATAATCGGGTTGGGCGAGTTGTAAACAGCGACGGGGATTCGAGGTACCTTGACGATCGTGTCGTATTTTTCGGCCGCGACGTGTTGTATGTTGTTGAGTTGAACCTGGGCTCTTCCCGATGCGCTCTCTATAGCGCTCGTGGCATTGTGCAAAATCGGTGATTTACTTATACGCGAGACGATGCCCTGCAAAAATTTTCGCGACTGTCCTGACATAGTTTCTTCGATGTTGATCGATTAATTGCACTGCGTAAACATTTTGTCGGAAAGCCGGGTTGGTGGTTGTGTTAGATGAGTCTCGTCGCTGCGGGGGTGACAACAGGGCTGCCGCACAGCTGGGATCAGCTGTGACGAGAAGCGCCGAACTTTGCTCCGCGGCAATCCTATTGCGTCGCAACGCCCAATCACAGACGTGTTCGTGCTCATCGTTCGTGTCAACGGTTCGTGTGTAAACGCAGCATTCGTTGGTCCGGATAATCGCTGAACAATTGTTGCAATTGAAAAGCGACAATATAGCTGCGGCGAACTTTTGTCAGTAATTTCATTTTTAAAAAATCCGAAAAAGTTGATCGGGTTCGCAACGAAGATTGTGAAATCAGCGATTAGTTGTCTATTTTTAATATCGCCAGTTGCGCGTATCTGTCCGACGGTATCGGAGATTGTAGATTAGTAAGTGTTCGAAGTTCTAGTTTGCTGAGATATAATAACATTGCCATAGTAGTTGTCTTCGTGAGTCACGTGAGCCGCACGAGTAAACGCGGCAGTTTGCGGCCGCGCAATCATCTCGACAACGTCGAGCAACGGCGGATTCCAACATTTGCGTATCGAGCTATTCGTAGAAAGAGGAATTCCATGAAATATTACGGAACAATAATAACGAAACTCTCTGATATAGAAGCGCAGTGTAAATCGACGCGTTGCAGCAACGCCCAAGGAAGGGTGGTTCAAGTTTACAGCAAGGTACAATTATCGACGATAAATCAGGAAAGCATCCCTGCCATTCGATTGGCTCGTCAATCCAGCGGCAGTGGAAGCGCGCCTCAGGCCCACAGCACGCGAGGGTTATTCCCGACAATTGCAGTCGCAGTTAACGGTAAGCGGGGGAAGCCCATGGCGAGCACCTCATGTTTGTAGCAACGAAACCTCGGTATCGCGATCAGTCGGTCCAGAACAGTGTCACGCAGTCAGTGCAAGTGCGACGCGATCGAGGACCGTAGTGTTACGTGAGTTGAGCCAAAGCACATCAGAGACCAAAATAAACAATGGGAGCGAACAGCTCGGCGGAAGAAGCGGCAAGAGCGCAGGAAGCCGCCGAATTGCAGAAGCAGAGAGCAGCGTTGGAAGCGCAGAGGAAACACTTCGAGGCAGCGGCAAAAGCGCAGGAAGCCGCCGAATTGCAGAGGCAGCGAGAAGCTTTGGAAGCGGAGAGGAGACGCTTGGAGCAAGTTGCTCTCGCTCAGCATTGGGCAGAGGTGCGGATGCAGGAGGAACAGAAGCAGAAGGAAACCGTCGAAAAATGGCGACGGGAACAGCAGCTGAAGGCCGAGCAGGAGCTGAAGCGCAAAACAGAGGAATTGCTGATGGAGCAACGTTTGCACGCGGAGCAACAGCGATTATTGCAACAGTCGCAGGTTAGTGCATTGCCAGCCGCGGACACGTGGGTCTCCACAAGCGGCAGAGAAACGTTGTCCGTGCAGCAAAGAGTTCCGCCAGCTTTCGCAGCTGTAAGACCCATCGACTCCCCACCGCTGGCGACCGCCGCGCCATCTATGCGGCCAGCGGAGTCCGCGAAATCGCAGGCTTCTTCCGTTACAAACGAAGTCACTGTCTCCGCTCCGTCGGTTTTGCCGAAGGCAAAACCAGAGACAAAGAAAAAAAATCCTCCCGAGAGTTACGTCACTCGAATGAATGCTGCGAACGTGCGATACGAGGAATGGTCGATCGTCGACTATGTAACGGAAGAAAATGCGTTGAACAAAAATATAGCAGCGGAGGTGATGAAGCTTCTGGACGACAATACCGTCTCCTTTATCGCGAGATACAGAAAGAGCGTGACCCAAGGAATGGAAGAGGAGGAGCTGCGAAATGTTAAGAAAAGTTACGAACGAGCGAAACTGATAAAGCAACGCGCCGTCTCGATAATAAAGGGAGTAGACAAACAGGGAAAATGGACGCCGGAGCTTCACGCTTTCGTTCACGAATCGAAATCGCTCAGAGATCTCGATCGCGTAGATTCGATTTTCAAGGTCACGAAGACGAAGGATGCCGATCTCGGAAAAATCGCGGATGCGATCATCAAGAATAAAGACTTCGTTTCTTTGTTGCGGTTCGTAGATCCGGAAATCGAGGGCCGCAGAAACGGGGAGGAAGTGAAGGCCGGTATAGTTCGTATTCTTGCGGACACGATAAAGAAAGACATACGGGTTTTCGATATAGTCAAAAAGCTCAGGTCGAAGTACGACATAGGCGTCGAGACGAGTTTCGCGGTCACGGATGAGCCGGTGACATTGGAACGGGAACTAAATCGGCAAAAATATTTGCCTTACGATAATTTCAAATCGACCGATAAAATTATCGCGCATACCGATATAGCCAATATTAGGAGGGGAGAGGCCGAGAAAGTATTGACGGTGAAAATCAACGTTCCACCGCCGTTTTGTCAGGCTTTCAAGGATCGCTGCTTACAGCTGCACATTGCGGCAGTAAAGGCGTCGCCGGTGCACAAAGAACTGATAAGCGCCGCTGTCGATCGTTTGTACGATAAATGGGTGAGGCCCTCGCTCGAAAACTGGACGAGGGAGGAGATTGACGAGAAGGTCGAAATCGCTACTACGGAAATAATCGTACAGTACGTTAAGCGACTCTTCCTCGCTCCGGCCTTGGGAGGACAAGTTGTTATCGGTGTTTTTTCGTTATCACAATGGGTCTGCAAGCTGGCAGCTGTTTCCGAGCGAGGCGATTTACTCGATTCCGAGACGATGTATCCTCACAATAGCGACAATCCGGGTGCCAAGCAGGACGCTGAAACCAAGCTCGTTCGTATGGTCAAGAAATACAAGTGCACGACTCTCGCCGTCGGCAACGGTGCAGCGTGCTCAGAAAACAAACAATTTATCTTGCATCTGATAAAGAAGAAATCTTTCTTACCATTGGAGGTCTCCTTCAAGGTCGTCGACGAGGCAGGACTTTTGCAACAGTTCTACAGCTACAGTCACACGGATCCATCGGAATTTCCGATGACGGCTGCGGTGTCTATAGCTAGACGCTTGCAGAATCCTATGGCCGAATTTGTAAAAATCGAACCTATACATCTCGTCGGGAAAACCCTTCAGCAGGACGTACCGAAAAAACAGCTGACCGCAACACTGAACGATGTAAGCTATTGCGATCAATTTTACTGTTATAACATTGTTAAATCTTTTTAAAAAATGTTTAAATTTAAAAAAAAATTTAACTTTCAAAAAAATATTTAACTTTTAAAAAATATTCAACTTTAAAAAAATATTTAACTTTAAAAAAATATTTAACTTTTAAAAAAATATTTAACTTTTAAAAAAATATTTAACTTTTAAAAAAATATTTAACTTTTAAAAAAATATTTAACTTTTAAAAAAATATTTAACTTTTAAAAAAATATTTAACTTTTAAAAAAATATTTAACTTTTAAAAAAATATTTAACTTTTAAAAAAATATTTAACTTTTAAAAAAATATTTAACTTTTAAAAAAATATCTAACTTTTAAAAAAATATTTAACTTTTAAAAAAATATTTAACTTTTAAAAAAATATTTAACTTTTAAAAAAATATTTAACTTTTAAAAAAATATTTAACTTTTAAAAAAATATTTAACTTTTAAAAAAATATTTAACTTTTAAAAAAATATTTAACTTTTAAAAAAATATTTAACTTTTAAAAAAATATTTAACTTTTAAAAAAATATCTAACTTTTAAAAAAATATTTAACTTTTAAAAAAATATTTAACTTTTAAAAAAATATTTAACTTTTAAAAAAATATTTAACTTTTAAAAAAATATTTAACTTTTAAAAAAATATTTAACTTTTAAAAAAATATTTAACTTTTAAAAAAATATTTAACTTTTAAAAAAATATTTAACTTTTAAAAAAATATTTAACTTTTAAAAAAATATTTAACTTTTAAAAAAATATTTAACTTTTAAAAAAATATTTAACATTTTTAAAAATGTTTCTTTTTAAACTGTTTAACTTTTTTTAACTGTTTTCCTTTTGTTAAATGTTTAACTTTTTTAAAAGATTTTTTACTTTTTAGAAAATTATGCAGCTTTTATTAATGAGTTTCATATCCGTGTCGCAGGTAATCGTGGAAGCTGTGAGCTACGTAGGTGTCGACCTGAACACCGCATCCGCGGCCCTTTTGAGAAGGGTCGCCGGTTTGGACGAAGCAAAAGCCAAAAGTATAGTAGAGCGGAGAGACTCTATCGGTCCGTTTACTAACAGAAACGACCTGATAAGGGTCAAAGGCATCGGAGCTAAAACCTTCGAGCAGTGCGCCGGCTTTGTCAGAATAATGCCGGAAACCGCAGTCGGTAAGGATGGTCAACGGCCTTCGCGGGATTCGTTCAACTACTTCGATCAGACGTCGATTCATCCAAATTCTTACGACGTCGCTAAAGCTATCCTGGAGGCTGCCAAGTGTAACGTCGAGCAACTTGGCACAAGCTCTTTTATATTCGCTTTTAGAATTTTCGCCGGTCAAGGTACCGCGATTCTCGCCAAAAAGTTCGGTACTTCTAAGGACGTTATCGAGCTCATAGTCAATACCTTTACGATGGAAAGAGCGCCGATCGTCAAGGCCAAGGCCAAGGTCGACGAAGATGGAAATACCAAATCATTGCAATCCGGAAAGATGAACAGCACTTCGAGTTTCGACAAGTTAACCACCGACACAGTATTAACCGGCGTGGTGTGCGACATCAAGCCCTTCGGTGCCTTCGTCAAGGTTGGTTTGGGAAGACAAGGCTTGATACACAACACAAACATGAACGGAATTACTCTGAGCATTGGTCAACGAGTCGAAACAATCGTGATTAAAATTGACAGAGAGCGTCGAATCTTCGGCCTCAGGCTACTCAGGTGTATCTAAGCGTTCGTTAAGATCAAAACCGTGTACAGTTGTACTGATCATTGATTACAACATTAATGATTGTTAATTTCACGAAATTTGAAGCGTTGTTCGAATATATACGTTTAAAAAAATGGTTATTTTATATCAAAGCTGTGTACTTCAGCGTAGCCTTAGTCAAATGAGTACCTCAACTTTATCTAAGGAATGGCAGTGATATATTTTTTATAATTCATAAGTTCAATGAAAAAGTAATTTAATCTCATTAATGAAGCCCGTAATATAAATGGGCTTGAGTAATATAAATGATAGTAGATAACGATAACCCCTGACGCTTTCGTAATTCTTTTTCGATTATTCTTTGAAGTGTTTACGAACTAATTATGATTTCTTTTTGTAAAGTTCATACATTTGAGTCCAACTTGCATAATAACATAAATATGTGTTGTAGGATTGATAAAAAAAAATAGTTTGAACTACGTTATATCATAGGCATCAGTTTCGCAATCACTTTTAAAATTATCATAATGCATAATCAATGTTTAAAAAAAATGTCTCACATATTGAGACTCCTTCAAATGTAAAGATGAGCATAAATAAACAATAATTGTACTATCCATAAAAAAATGAGTTTGAACGGTATAATTGCATTGGCTTTCAGTCTCAAGATCATTGGCGTCTTTTGTACATTGTCATACTGCATAAACTTTTTTTTTATGACTAACACATTTAGATACGACCAAATTTAAATATTAACATAAATAATAATTGTATGATTGATTTTAATAAAAGTAACTCAAATGGTAGTAAATTAACAAACACACTTTCAGTTTCGAGATCAGTCGTCCCATATTATAATTTATCACAATGGTCATAATCGGAATTAAAAATGTTGGAGCAAGATCATTCTGAAAGTAAACTTGTTTCTCATCAGTACCGTACTCGATCAATTTATCTTGTTACCGCTGCATTTCAGTTTGCACACTGTACGCTTCCTTGTCGATTTTCGCGCTATCCTCGAGGCGACCGATTTCCTTCTCCCTTTCCATCACACTCTCCCACAACTTTTCTACATCGACGATGGTCGAGTCCAATTTCCTGTGGGAAGTGATATTCATAACGAGTGAATGATTGTTTAAAATAGCTATAAAATACAATAATACCCAGGTAATTGGAAAATGTTCACATTGCTTCCTCACAATTTTATTTTATACATAAAGATCCTTCTATGAGAAAGCATCTTGTCAAATTGTTTGGTTTCCCCGTGGAGAAAGGTTTGTGAATAAAAGATAACGATCTTGAATTATCGTCGTTCTGTTTGTTTGCAACGAGAAGCAAGAGAAAAAATTAAAGAATCTATTATCCGTTAATTTATTTCTTTTTTTAGGAGATTGGGTTTTTGGGAGTAAAAAAAAGAAAACAAGAGAAACAGAATTATAATGCAATTAATGAACAAGATAATCGGGATTCGCCAAATTGTAATCAACGACTTGGGGATTCGGCGTAACTTAAGGTGAAGTGAAAGTCACGCAACGGAGCCAGGAGTGTGAGAGAGATACCGACATTGGTTTTACGGAGGAGCGATAGACAATGTGTTTCACTTCACCTTACCGATAGTGTCGTATTTTTCGGCTGCGACGTGTTGTAGATCGTTATGTGGAACCTGCGCTCTTGCCGAAGCATTCGCTATAGCACTTTCGGCATTGTGCAGAATCGGTGATTTACTTATAGGGTAAACCAGCCAATGAATGGACAGGGCCAATGAATGGACACTTCCTATAAGAGCACGAGCATAAAAAAGTCTATTCATTGGCATTTCCGTCTGCTTAACTGTCCATTCATTGGCCGGTTTACCCTAGGCGAGTCGATGCCCTGCAAACATTTTCGCGACTGTCCCGACATAGTTTCCTCGATGGTGATCAATTAAGGTAGCTTCAGCGAGTGGTGTTCATTTCGTCTAAATTCGAGAAATTCGGGCAAGAATTGCAAACACTTCCCGATGTTATAAAAATCTGAAAAAATGTATACTTATTATAGGCACTGAAAAGACTAATTTTGCATAATAACAATTTCAAAATGTTATTAACAATTTGTTGAAAAAAAATTGTTGATCAAAATATGCGGTACCTCAACTTTTTTTTTTTATGAAAATGATTCGTTCATTTTTCGGAACACGTATGAATTTTTTCAGATTTTTATCTTTATTTTGATTTTTCTTGTTTTTTACATGGAAAAATGTGCAACAATCAAAATAAAGATAAAAATCTGAAAAAATTCATACTTATTCCGAAAAATGAACGAATCATTTTCATTTAAAAAAAAAGTTGAGTTACCGCATATTTTTATGAACAATTTTTTTTTCAACAATTTGTTAATAACATTTTGAAATTATTATTATGCGAAATTAGTCTTTTCAGTGCCTACAATAAGTATACATTTTTTCAGATTTTTATAACATCGGGAAGTGTTTGCAATTCTTGCCCGAATTTCTCGAATTTAGGCGAAATGAACACCACTCGCTGGAGCTACCTTAATTGCACTGGGTAAACATTTTGCCGGAAAGCCGGGTTGGTGGATGTGTTGGATGAGTCTCGTCGCTGCGGCAGCGACGACGACAATAAGGCTGCCGCACAGCTGGGATCAGCTGTGACTGACTGGGAGCGCCGAGCTTTCCCAGATAGAAAAATGACGGCGCGGAGACGAAACAGTGGCGGTACCAATGGTAAGATGTGACGAGCGCTCGCTCGCACGAATTCCCCACTCCTCATGACGAGATAATTTAAACACAAACTGTATCATTTTAATGCGCTCATTCATAGATGTACGCACATTTATTCTCGGCGCGGTAGAGTAATTGTAAACTTTCGAAATACTTTCAATGAGGGCCTATAAGAACGAACGTGACTCTGTAGCGAAAGAAAAGATTAACCTTTTACATTTTTCGAAGAGAAAAACCCTCATATACCTTTTTGTCCAAAAAGGACTCGCAGTCAGAGCTCGAAACCCTTGACAGATACTTAAAGTGAAAATTAACAGATAGTCTTGTTTTTCTCGCGCGGGCTTGGGTGGCCGAGATCAGCCGGTCGCCAAATGTTTTACGACCTCTTCGGAAAACAGACGTACTCGGAGGCAAAGCCGAGGGCTTTCTACGCGGTACAGAGAAAAAGCCCTTGACTCGGCGAGCTGCTCGGTGGGCTCAGCCTGTATGGAAAAACGGAGCTATCGCGCGGGCGGTACTTCATACAGCCAATCAACGGTCGAGTTTTTACCCCCAACTACCTTTCCACGAAAACTCTTAATTTTTGGAAGAGTACAGTTGATCTGAGATCTTCGAGTCGGAACGTTCTTCTAGAGTCACTCGGGAAATCTCGCACGGTTCACTTCGCTTACTAAGAGCTTGTACAGAGTTAACAAATTGTTGTAGTTGCGATACTACGTCGTAAAATAATATAAGTTATGTTAAACTATATTTTAGTTGGTTATTTTATGAATTGATGTTGGTGACATTGTGTTTTATTCATTCAACGGATAAATAATTGAATTGCTTCGTCTCAAATCGTAATAACGTGTCTTTATTGATCTAACATATATGTAAACCTTTAACAAATTTCCCGCGTTAAGAGTCGGATTTTAATTCGCCAGGCAGCAACGAATAACCATTCGTAATCCGGAGTATAAAAGTTACCAGCCATCCAATCGGATCGGCCCGTAACAAAGATACCCGTTTGACGGCACGTTTTTCTATCTGGGATGTTGAATGTTTTATTATACGGGAAAATACATTATGTCAAATTGTCACCTTTGCAGTTAATCATAAAGAAATTATAAACGAATATGATTGTCAAAAATGAAATATTTAACGTCTTTCGTTATCTATTATTATAACATGTAAACGAAATAATTCAAATCCTCTATGAGACTCTGTCAAATATAAATAATACTTTTTTTATTGTGCATATGGTAAATATTATCTTGCAGTTAATTTAACCATATAAATAAAATGTCGTAATTTTTTTTAACCGATCAACTTTAATGCAAATAATCCTTTTTTTGATTATACAGATGTATATGTATCACTTTGTAGTCAGTTTTTTGCTACGAGCTCCGAAACTCGATGCATTGAACCAAACGAAAAAAAAGAGATGAATAAAAAAAATATATACTTGTACGAAGCTCTCCAGCCGGACAAGCGCCTCATTGGGTCCATTTCGTGGTGCTTGTCTATCGGGGTTATATCCCCCGCTAAATAACAAAAATGTCGCAATAAGAGTGTTACTTTTCCGACTTTTTTTTCTAAAGCTATTTGTTATTATTCAGCAGTCGATGTAAAGTGTCGTTTATTTAAAATCTACAAGAAAATTGTTATTAGTGGATCGATCTTTCAATTGAAAGATCGATCCACGGTATTACTTTGTCAGTAAATATCGTACCAAAATATCTACATTTTCTGCAGTAAAAATCGTTGACTCGAAGAATCGATCTAACACACGGCATCTCTACGGCGTTGAACGATGGTGCATGCCAACATTTGCGCATCCCATTAAATATCTCGGAACGATAATACCGAAACTCTCTTACGTGATATAGAAGCGCAGTGCAAATCGACGCCCCCATCGAATTTCACGGGAGCGTGATTCAAGGTTATAGCAGGATACGAACATACACGATGAATACAATGGCATCGCTGTCGTCCGATTGGTCCGTCAATCAGCGCCACACCGGACGCGAGCATTGTACCGGACATCCGCAATTGACGCACCAGTCTCGCGGAGAGCACACGAGAGAGTCCTTCGTGTCTCGAATAACGAAACCTCCGTATCACGTATTCAGTCCTTCAGAATAGCGTGACGCAGTCAGTGCAAGTGCAACGCCGTCGAGGAGCGAAGTGTTACGTGAGTTCAGCCAAAGAAAACACGACGAAACCCAAAATAAACAATGGGAATGACCAGCTCAATGGGATCGAGCGAAGACACCGCATCGCAGAGGCAGGAAAAAGCGGCGCTAGAGGAGGAAGCGGTGCAAGCGGAGGAAGCGGCAAGAAGAGCGGAGGAAGAGAAAAGAAGAGCGGAGGAAGAGACAAGAAGAGTGAAGGAAGAGAAAAGAAGAGCGGAGAAAGACAAGAGAAGAGCGAAGGAAGCGGAGGAAGAGAAAAGAAGAGCGGAGGAAGAGACAAGAAGAGCGAAGGAAGCGGAGGAAGAGAAAAGACGAGCGAAGGAAGCGCAGGAAAAAAACCCTCCGAACGTTATTTTAATTAAATGATTGCAACGTGCGACACGATGAATGGGTCGCGTTTCGGGAGCTGAGCAGTTGGCGAGTTGTGTGCACTCTTCCAAAATCAAAGTTTTAACTTTTGAAATCGCCACATTAATACATTAATAATACATTAATATAACGGCTACATATTTTATAATAAAAAAATCCCCTGATAAAAAGCATTTATATAATAAATATAATATAATAAATGTATGCTGTTACCTCTGCATTTCAGTTTGCACTCTGTACGCTTCCTTGTCAACTTTCGCGCTGTCCTCGAGGCGACGGATTTCCGTCTGCCTTTGTATCACCCTCTCCGACAACACTTCTACATCGGGGATGCTCGAGTCTAATTTGCGGTGAGAAGTGATATTCATAACGAGTGAATGATTGTTTAAATTCGGAAAAAGTATAGAAATATCCGGGAAATTGGAAAATTTTCACATTGCTTCTTCATCGGTTTATTTAATATACAAAGATCCTTCTATGATAAAGTATCTTGTTCAATTTTTTTGGTTCCCTCATGGAGCAAGGTTTATGAATAACGATCTTGAATTATCGTCGTTCCATTTACTTGCTACGGGAAATGAAGAAAGCAAAAATAGTATATTATGCCACAAGGGAGGAAAGTGCGTTTTTTCACCGAGTGTGAGGTTTGATGCACGAGCGAAGCGAGGGCAGAAATTCACACGAGGTGAAAATGCACTTCCTCCCTTGTCGCATACGATATTTTTTTCCGATTTCGTTAAAATAACGACATTTCTTGCGTCGCAAAATCGTCATCTTCGCCAATGACCGTTACTCCCCCGGGAGTAATAGAGCTTCCAGCGGGAGTAATGAGCCCCATTACTCCAAAATGGCCACTTTTCCGCCCGCTTCGCGTGCGTACAACCGCCATTTTCGCACCTTATGATGAAAAATTTCGTACATCCCTCGGGCGAAATACTTTTTCTAACTCGTGTGATTACAGCACTCGCCTTCGGCTCGTGCTGCAAACTCACACTCGTTAGAAAAACGTTTTTCGCCCTCGTGGAGTAATGTACTATTTTGCCCGCCTACGCTAAAAAGTCCACATTCCATGCCTGCAACGGGGGCGGAAAGTTGTCGATTCTTGACCAGCGGGCCAAAAAGAAACGCAGCGGGCCGAAAAGTATCGCAGCGGGCCGAAAAGTAACGCAGCGGGCCGAAAAGTAACGCAGCGGGCGGAAAAGTAGCTACAGCGGGCCGAAAAGTAGCTACAGCGGGCCGAAAAGTAGCTACTGCGGCAGACAACTTTCCATCCCCATTGCAGGCATAGAAATGTGGCCATTTTTTAGCATAGTCGGGCAAAAAATATCGTATGTCACTCCGGAGGAAGTGCCTTTTCACCTCGTGCGAATTTCGGCCCTCGCTTCGCTCGGGCATCAAACTTCGCACTCGATGAAAAGACGCACTTTCCTCCCTTGTGGCATAATATACTATATCGTTTCATTTATTAATTTTTAAGGAGATTGGGTTTGGGGCTTGAAAAAAAGAAAACAAGAGAAACGGAGGATTTTAATGAAAATGACACCAGTTTCGCGTATCTGGTCGATTATATCGGAGATTGTAAATTCGTAAGTGTTTGAAGTACGCGACGATTACTATGGCATTGCAATAGTATTCTTCGCGGATCGCGTGACTTGCACGAATCAACGAGACGTTTGCGTCCATGTAGTCGTCTCGACGGCGTTGTAGAGATCTTCTTCTTCTTCATACAATTCGACGAAGCGACCACGTACGAATAGAGGGCGCCTCTTCTGGCCACCAGAATGAACGTGTCGGCCAACGCGCTAATTTCAAGCGGATTACAGGGGCTTCGTCAAGGCACACCTGGTAATGGTCTGAGTTTCCCAAGCGATAACGAATGAAAGCCTCCTTATAGGGAGAATCCCGCATATATATTGCAGAATAAAACACCGCCATCACCGGCGTCAAGCGAATAACTCTCGCTTCGGAGTTATCGAAACTGGCTCCGAGGGCAGGAAGGTTGGACAAAAACCAATAAGAAGGTACAACCGAGTTATAACCCAATCTATTTTAAATTTTAGCTGTCCGATTGATCCACTGAGATACACAAGGAAGTAACCTAAGAACAAGTGACTATTTATTTTATAACACAGAAGTAAATGGCGTTGTAGAGATGACGGATCGTAAAAAAAAAAAAAAATTATCTTCAATATTGTATCGTATCGCTAGGCTATGTATCGATCCAACAATATATCGGAAGAAGGAACATCGATACCAAGCAAATTGAACGTTGTATTATACGGGAAAATACATTATGTCAAATTGTCACCTTTGCAGTTAATCATAAAGAAATTATAAACGAATATAATTGTCAAAAATGAAATATTTAACGTCTTTCGTTATCCATTATTATCACATGTAAACGATATAATTTAAATCCTCTATGAGACTTTGTCAAATGTAAATAATTATTTTTTTCTATGTGTATATGGTAAATATTATCTTGCAGTTAATTTAACCATATAAATAAAAAGTCGTAATTTTTTTTAACCGTTCAACTTAAATGCAAATAATCCTTTTGTTAATTATACAGATGTATGTGTATGTATCACTTTGTAGTCAGTTTTTTGCTACGAGCCCTGAAACTCGATGCATTGAACCAAATGAACACAAAATATATACTTGTACGAAGCTCATATCGCGCCAGGTAAATAACACAAATGTCGCAATAAGAGTGTTACTTTTCCGACTTTTTTTTCTAAGATTATTTGTTATTCAGCCAACGATATAAAGTGTCGTTTATTTAAAATCTGCAAGAATATTGTTATTAGTGGATCGATCTTTCAATTGAAAGATCGATCCACGGTATTACTATGTCAGTAAATATCGTTCCAAAATATCTATATTTACTGCAGTAAAAATCGTTGTCTCGAAGAATTGATCCAACACACGGCATCTCTACGGGCGTTGAGCGAGGGTGCTTGCCACCATTTGCGCATCCCATTAAATATCTCGGAACGATAATAACGAAACTCTCTTACGTGATATAGAAGCGCAGTGCAAATCGACGCCCCCATCGAATATCACGGGGACGTGGTTCAAGGTTACAGCACCATACGAATAAACACGATGAATACCAAAGGCATCGCTGTCGCCCGATTGGTTCGTCAATCAGCGGACGCGAGCGTTGTTCCCGACATTCGCTATTAACGCATCAGCTTGGGGTGGAGGGGGAAGCACACAAGAGGGTCCTTTGTGTCTTAAATAACGAAACTTCGGTATCACGCCTTTAGTCCTTCAGAATAGCGCCACGCAGTCAGTGCAAGCGCAACGCCGTCGAGGAGCGGAGTGTAACGTGAGTTCACGCGGAGAAAAAAAATTTGTTGGGACAGCAAGAATTTTGTTACCATAACTGATTAACCCGGTTAACATTGGGAGAACAAAATATTTTGCTGTGCCAACAAATATTTTGCTGTAGCAGCCAAATATTTTTGCTGCCACAACAATAAATGATTAACGATCTACATTTTGTTACAGAAACTGAACTATTTTTCTCCGTGCAGCAAAGAACGAACGACAAAGTCCAAAATAAACAATGGGCAGCTCGGACAGCATAATGTCAGTGAGCGAGGGAAGAGAGAGGGAAACGAGAAGTAGAGCGTACGAAGCGGAACAAAGAGCGAAGGAAGCGGAACAAAGAGCGAAGGAAGCGGACCAAAGAACGAAGGAAGCGGAACAAAGAGCGAAGAAAGCGGAACAAAGAACGAAGGAAGTGGAACAAAGAGCCAAGGAAGTGGAACAAAGAGCCAAGGAAGCGCGGGATGCTGCCACCAACAACAGCCCGCCGCACGTTATTTTATTGAATTGAATGATTCCAACGTGCGGTACGATGAGTGGGTCGCGTTTCGCGAGCTGAGCAGTTGTCGAGTTGTGTTCCAAAATCAAAGTCATAACTTTTGAAATCGCCACATTAATGTAACGGCCACATGTTTTATAATAAAAAAAATCTCGGATAAAGAGCATTCGAAAAGAAGAAAATATGAGTAAATAAAATCAAATAAAAAAATGTATAAATAAAACAATAAAATCAAATAAATAAGCGAATTAAACCAAAAGAAGAACTCTCCACAAACAAAGAAGTGCAAGTGAAAGAAGTGCAAGATGATGGTGAAATAAAGGAAGATGAGGGAAGATCACGCAAGATGGTGTTGAAGATTGTTCACGGCAACAGCTGACTACTGGGCGGCATGGAAGAGCAGGAATGGCAGTAAGAAGATCGGGGGAAAGGAACGGCGGAAATGTCAGGGCGGGGAGCTGCAATGGAGAAAAGTTTTACAATTACTGATTTTTGTGGTAGAATAATCCGTTCGACAAGTACGGCGTCCACGAATAAAGGTGTTTTGCGAAGAAAGGGACATCAGAAAGGATTATGCATATGGAATGGTAATGTGGAATGTTATGGAAAATTATACTTGACATTTTTTGAAATTGTTTTATGTGTTCTTGAATATACGTACTCTTATTTGGGGATTTGGGATAGGCTTGTAAAAAGGCGAACAGGCCATACACTGGAATAACTTTACTACTATGACTAATTGTAAGATTGATTTTTTTTTTAAGTAGTTCGAATGATATTACATTAAAAAATACACTGTCAGCTTCAAGAACATTCGTCCTGATGGCCATAATCGGAGTTAAAATGTTGGAGCAAGATCATTCTGAAAATAAACTTCTTTCTCATCAGTATCGCATTCAATAAATTTATCCTGTTACCTCTGCATTTCAGTTTGCACTCTGTACGCTTCCTTGTCGACTTTCGCGCTGTCCTTGAGGCGACGGATTTCCTTCTCCCTTTATAACACCCTCGCCGACAACGCTTCTACATCGGGGATGCTCGTCTCTAATTTGCGGTCTGAAGTGACATTCATAACGAGTGAATGATTATTTATTTATTTATTTATTTGTTTACGGGACACGCCCTTTTACAATAATATACAGATTAAAATAGAGAAAAAGAAAAAAAAAAGAATAATAATAATCTTTCGTTTCATGTAGTGTATCCACAATAATGTAATTGAAAAATCACAGTGATATGAGATCAGGTTTCGAGTAACGCATAAGTGAAATTGTAATATCACAGAAGTTTTTGGGTTATTCGTAGAGTAGGACTCGAGTAGATAGAGCGTTTGTGTAGGTTGAGATTGGTCCACCGAAAAGGTGGGACAAGTTTATCCTGTTCGCGACGCTCGTAAACCGGTAGTGAGCCGATCTCTCCGTGAGGCTAGAAGCAATTTTCGGTGTTCTGAAGAAGATCCTGGCTCTCCTTTGGCGGTCATGGACAACCTCCTGTAGTTTGACTAGCAGATTGGGACAGTCCATTAACCCCGACATGACCTTGAAGAGTATCCGTTGGTCGTTGAAAGTCCTCAGCGAGTGTAGGCTCGGTATAGTTAATAGTTTTGCGATTGCCCCGTAGTCGTGGTCCTCTTGCCTCATCAGGTTTCCGGCTTTATAGGCCGCTATCCGGAAGAATTTGTGCTGTACGCGCTCGAGCTTCTTCGCGTGCACCGCGAACACAGGATTCCACACCTCGGATGCGTACGTGAGGAGCGGTCGCACTAGGGTCAGGTATAGAGATCGAAGTGTTTCCACTTTTTGAAACTCACCAGAGAATCTGTTGATAAATCCCAGTGCCCTGAGGCCTTTTCTAGATACTTCGTCGATGTGATTGGCAAAACTAAGTTTCGAGTCAAACACTACGCCCAGGTCTCGTATCGAATCCACTTTCTCGAGGAGCTGCCCGCCTAGCGAATACGTGGTTGGTGCAAGAACTCTCCCTCTGGAGAACGATATGCTTTTACATTTCCCAATGTTTAGGACAAGCCTGTTCCTCACACACCATTGCCACAGGCTATCGAGATCCTTCTGTATCCTTTCCTGGTCTTCCGTGGATCTGATTGATAGGTATATCTTTAGGTCATCCGCAAATAGTTGAAACCTCGTGTAAACCAGGGCCGACGAGATATCGTTGATAAATATCAGAAAGAGTAGCGGTCCCAGGTGTGATCCTTGAGGAACTCCAGACTTTACTTTCACCTCTCGGGAGAGGAGATTTTTGTAGCGGACTCTTTGAGTCCTATTTGTAATATAGTTCGACATCCACGTCAATGATTGTTTAAATTCGGAATAAAGTACAAAAATATCCGGGAAATTGGAAAATGTTCACATTGCTTCTTCATCGTTTTGTTTTATATACAAAGATCCTTCTATTATAAAACATCTTGTTCAATTCTTTTTGGTTTCCTCGTGAAGGAAGGTTCATGAATAAAAGGATAACGAACTTGAATTATTGTCGTTCCATTTACTTGCTACGGGAAACGAAAACAGCAAAAAAAAATGATTATCCGTTCATTTATTGATTTCCAGGGAAATTGGGTTTGGGATTTGAAAAAAGAAAACAAGAGAAACGGAAGATTATAATAAAAATTAATCAACGAGAATAGTAATTGCACGTCGTAAACACTTTGTCAGAAAGCCGGGTTGATGATTGTTGGCTAAATTCTTGTCGATACGTCGGCGACAACGATAAGGCTACCGCACAACTGGGACCAGCTGGACCGGGTTCAGAAATCATACCCGGATAACTAGTTTCTCTCTCTGACATTCGCACCAGCGCAGCACTGTCTCTCGTCCGATGTTATCCAAAGTAAGTTTCTGAACGGGCCCCTGTAATTGCGCCAAACTTGTTCCCCGAGAGTCTAGCTGCGTATCACCCTCCAATCACAGACGTGTTCATGTTCATCGTTCGCCACAACGGCTCATGTGTAAATGCAGCATTTGTATCCCTAGCAGTTTGAGAAACCGCAAAAATAACAGAGAAAACTACTGTTATTTCAGGTCACTTTACACCGCTAAAATAACCGTAAAAATATCCATACGTGCGAGAGCTCACGCTGCCTGTGCTTGCGAGCGGTCGTTTTTTTTGATTGAGTAACCGAAAAAGCAACCGCCGCAATAACCGCAAATATAAGCTTGCAGAGCGTTATTAATAAATAAGAGCGGTTATTATCCGCGACATGTAACCGTAAAAATAAGTTTCAAAATAACCGCAGGAAAGAGGTCTGACAGTTATTTCACGTTAAAATAACCGAAAAAACAACGGCATCAGTAACCGCAAAAGAGTCTGCAGGCCCCGGATCCTGAACTCCCTAGCAAACGAAGCGACCGTGAACAGCGACCGAAGAAACGACCCTAAAATCGACGGTTGTTATGTTCCAAAAACTAACCACATTAACGACCGCCGAAGCGACCGCTCTGACGACATTCTTTTGCCGCATTTCGACAGTGAAGTCGCTTCTTTAATTGTCGACCGAACAAACGACCGTAAAAGCAACCGTCCATTTCCTAGACGGTTGCTATTACGACTTCATTGCGAAACACGGCAAAAAAGTGTATCGTCAGAGCAGTCGCTTCAGAGCTCATTAGTGTGGTTAATTTTTGGCACATAACAACCGTGGCTTTTAGGGTCGCTTCTTCGGTCGTTCAGTATGCCAGGGCTCCTATTGCCAACTTAGTACAATGCTTTACGCTATGGCAAAACGTTGATAATAAGCGCTCAGGATTCCGCCCCAGAGCGGTTATTGTTCACGACAGGTAACCATAAAAATATCTTTCAAAATAACCGCGAATGAATGAATGTCTATGAAATTTATGTAATAGTTTCATTATCATGTATCATTATGTCAAGTAAAATAGACTTGAAATAACAGCGTAGGTCCATGGCAGCCCGCAAGTGTCACTGTTTTTGAATCAATGATATATTTTTTTTCAATGTTCATTTCCGGGGGAGTTATTCGGGTTCGCAAAAAAGTTTGTGAATTCAGCGATTAGTTTTCTTTTTCTAATATCATCAGTTACGCGTATCTGATCGACGGTATCGGAGATTGTAGATTCGAGAGTGTTGGAAGTAGCGACTCGGGGAGAGATAATGACATTGCCATAGTAATTATCTTCACAAATCATGTAACTTGCACGAATAAACGAGATGGTATTTCGACGGCGGCAAGCGACGGTAGATTCCAACCATTGCGCATCGAGTAATCCGCGGAGCGGGAAATAATCCCGTTACATATCACAGAACAATAACGAAACTCTCTTACGTGACATAGAAGCACAGTGTAAATCGACGCGTTCAGCTAAGATCAAAGAAACGTCGTTCAAGGTTATAGAATATCGACGATAGATCACGAACGCATCGCTGCCGTTCGATTGACTCATCATTCCAACGTTGGTACACCGCACACGAGCCTTATTTCCAACATTTGGAATTAACCAAGTTAACACACCAGTCACACGGGGGAAGCCCATGAGACAGCACGTATGTATGTAATAATAAAACCTCGGTATTTCGAGTTCAGTCGTCCAGAGTAGTTCCACGCAGTCAGTGCAAGTTGCGACGAGGACCGCAGTTTTACGTGACTTCAAACAAAATAGTACGCCGAGTACCAAAATAAACAATGGGAGCGAGTAGCTCGTCGAACGAAGTGGCAAGAGCGGACGAAGCCGCTGAATTGCAAAGGCAGCGAGCAGCGTTAGAAGCAGAAAAGAGACGCTTGGAGGAAGTGGCTCTTGCTCAGCATTGGGCGGAGAAGCGATTGCAGGAGGAACAGCAGCAAAAGGAAGCCGTCGACAAATGGCGACGGAAACAGCATCTGAAAACCGAGCAAGAGCTGCAGCGCAAAATGGAGGAATTGAAGATGCAGCAACGTTTACAAAATGAGCAACAGCAAATATTGCAGCACCAACAGCTTACTGCCTTGGCAGTAGAGAACACACGGGCATCTGTGAGCGTCAGAGAAACGGTACCTGTGCAGCAGAGAGTTTCGTCAGATTCTGGAGCTGAAAAACCCAGCGACCCTCCATCATCGGCGACTGCCGCGCCAACGTTAAGCCCGGCGGAGCCTGTGAAACCGCAGGCTTCTCTCGATACGAACGAAGTTACTGTTTCCGAGACGTCGGTTTTACCGAAGGCAAAACCAGAGTCAAACAAAGGAAATCCTCCCGAGACTTGCGTGACTCAAATGAATGCTTCCAACGAACGATACGAGGAATGGTCTATCATCGACTACGTGATGGAAGAAAATGCGTTGAACAAAAATACAGCGGCGAACGTTATGACGCTTCTGGACCACGAGAATACTGTTTCCTTTATCGCGAGGTACAGAAGGGGCATGACCGGAGGAATGAAAGAGGACGAATTGCGAAACGTTAAAAAAAGTTACGAACGAGCGAAACTGATAAAGCAACGCGCCGAGTCGATAATAAAGAAGGTAGACGAACAGGGAAAATGGACGCCGGAGCTTGATGCTTTTGTTCACGAGTCGAAATCGCTCCGAGATCTCGATCGCATAGATTCGATTTTCAAGTTCACGGAAACGAAGGATAACGGACTCGGAAAAATCGCGAAGGCGATCGTCGAGGGAAAAAGGCTTATTTTGTTGGAGTTGTTCGTAGAACCGGCGATCGAGGGCCGCAGAAGCGTGGAGCAAGTGAGGGACGGTACAGTCCACATTCTTGCGGACACGATAAAGAAAGACATACGAGTTTACAACATAATAAAAAAGCTCAGATCCAAGTATGACATAGGCATTGAGACGAATTTCGCGGTCACGAACGAATCGATAACATTGAAACGGAAATTAGATCGGCAAAGATATCTTCATTACGATAATTTCAAATCGACTGATAAACTTATCGCGCATTTCGATATTTCCAATATCAGGAGAGGAGAGGCTGAGAAAGTACTGACGGTGAAAATCGTCGTTCCACTGGCGTTTAGTCAAGCTTTCAAAGATCTTTGCTCGCAGCTGTACATTAACGCTGTAAAGGCGTCGCCGTTGAACAAAGAACTCATAACCACCGCTGTCGATTGTATGTACGATAAATGGGCGAGGCCATCGATCGAAAACTGGACGAGAGAGGAAATTTATGAGAAAGCCGAAATCGCGACTATGAAAATAATCGTGCAATACGTTAAGCAACTCCTGCTCGCTCCAACCTTGAGAGGACAAGTCGTTATCGGTGTCTTTTCGTTATCTCAATGGGTCTGCAAACTGGCAGCTGTTTCCGAGCGAGGCGATTTACTCGATTCCGAGACGATTTATCCTCACAATACCGACAATCCGGGCGCCAAGCAGGACGCTGAAACCAAGCTCGTCCGTATGGTCAAGACGTATAATTGCACCATTCTCGCCGTTGGCGATGGTGCGGCATGCGATGAAAATAAAAGATTTATCTTGGATGTGATAAACAAGAAATCGTTCTTACCATTGGAAGTCTCCTTCAGGGTCGTCGACGAGGCGGGACTTTTGCAGCAGTTCTACAGTTGCAGTCACGAGGATTCTTCGGAATTTCCGACAACCGCCGCTGTGTCTATAGCCAGACGCTTGCAGGATCCTTTGGCCGAATTTGTAAAAATCGAACCCAACCATCTCGTCGAGAAAACCTATCAGCAGGACGTCCCGGAAAAACCGCTGAACGCGACATTGAATGATGTACGCTGTCGTGATACATTTTACGGTTAAAAAATGTTGCTAGAAAAAATACGAAAACGTATAAATCAGTTATAATTGCTTTGTTATAGGTAATCGTTGAAGCGGTGAGCTTCATCGGTGTTGACCTGAACACCGCATCCGCGGCCCTTCTGAGAAGGGTCGCTGGTTTGGACGAAGGAAAAGCCAAGAGTATAGTAGAGTGGAGAGACTCTTTCGGTCCGTTTACTAATAGAAACGACCTGATAAGTGTCGAAGGCATCGGGGTCAAAGCCTTCAAGCAGTGCGCCGGCTTCGTCAGAATAATGCCGGAAACCGCAGTCGGTAAGGATGGGCAACGCGCTTCGCGGGGTTCGTTCAACTACTTCGATCAAACGTTGATTCATCCAAGTTCTTACCACGTCGCTGAAGCTTTCCTGGCGGCTGCTAAGTGCAACGTCGATCAAGTTGGTGCAAGTTCTTTTATATTTGCTTTCAGTAATTTTGCCGGTCAAGGTACCGCGATTCTCGCCAAAAAGTTTGGTACTTCTAAGGACGTTATCAAGCTCATAGTCGATACCTTTACAATGGAAAGAGCGTCGGTCTTCAAGACCAAGGCCAAGGTCGACGAAGCTGTAAATACCAAATTGTCGACGACCAGAAAGATTAACAGCAATTTCAGCTTCGACAATTTAATTACCAAAACAATATTAACCGGCAAGGTATGCAACATTAAGCCCTACGGTGCCTTCATTAATGTTGGCTTGGAAAGACCAGGCTTGATGCACAACACGAACTCGAATGGAATGACTCTGAGCGTTGGTCAACAAGTTGAAACAATCGTGCATAATATTGACAAAAAGAATCGAAGGTTCAGCCTCAGGCTTCTTAAGGCTCAGACCATCAAGCCCAAAGCCATGCACGACAAGGATGTAAATACAAAAGCGTTGTCGGGTGGAGAGCTTAACAGCAAATTGAGCTTTGACGATTTAACCACCGACACAATACTAATCGGCGAGGTCTGCAACATAAAGCCCTACGGCACCTTCATCAATGTTGGCTTGGAAAGACCAGGCTTGATGCACAAAACAAATTCAAACGGAATAACTTTGAACATTGGTCAACAAGTTGAAACAATGGTGGATAATATTGACAAAGAGCATCGAATGTTTGGCCTCAGGTTTCTTAGGTGTATCTAAACATTCATTAAGAATAAAACTCTGTACAGTTGTATTCATCAGCCATAATAACTTTAATCATTGCGATTTGACTAAGTGTTTTCCAAGTACACGATAAAAAAATTGTTTTTTTATAGGAAAGCTCAACTTTGTCCAAAGAGTGTTAATAATCTATTTGTATAATAGTTTCATAAAAAAAATAAATAAAGAAACTCGTTACTTTATTCTTTCGCGATGCTTACTCCATCAGATTACAGGATATCTGTCCGGTAAGTTACGGCCAAGCGAAAACTAGTCGTATCGACGATTGGCTGCGAGGCAGCTCCAGAGGAATGTGCGCAGCGTGCGAGTGTATTCTGCTCGTCGTGAGCAGAAACAGCTGTGACCCGCACAAAGCAGGAGTCCGCTAGTGGTACACGAGGTCGTCGAGATAAAATTACATTTTGTATTCCCATCTCTCGACAGGCTACACGGTATAGAAAAAAAAAACGTAACTCCGGTAAACGAAGAAATCGCAACAGAATGATCAAATTCTGTCCGTCGAAAGATCAGATATTGCCGACGAACACGCGATACATATATCTGACAAAGGAAACTGGCATCCGTTAGTGCTGCGCACACCGCTTAATGTCATCGGCTGCTCGCGTCGTCACGTACTCTGCGTGATAAAAAAATATCAACAACAGTAGCACGATGACGAAACGCAAGTGTGTGCGACAAGCCATTGTCGAACTCTCGGACTCCGAGGAAGAGGGGAACGCTGACGATTGCGTTATCGTTAACAGCAGAGATCACGTGACAGCATCGAGAGCAGATTGCAAAGTTGGCCGTGAACGCAGCAGCGTCGTGAAAATAGAAAAAACCCAAACTGAGCCACCTAAATTATCCATAAACAAAGGGAATTCCCCGACAAAACAACTCAGCAACAAGTCGCCAAAGAAAACCCGCGTCGCAAAAAAGACCTCAGTTTGCAAGCAAGAGACCGATACGAAAGTTAAACAGCCACGTAAACGAAAGTGTCCCGAAAGCGACGATAAAATGGGTTCGGGCACTTCGAAAAAGGAGAAACGCGCGTCGGTATTGAAGTCTGAGGACAATGAGTGGAAGCAGGCGGAGCGTTTGCAGAACCAATTAATGGAGCAGCGTCAACACGAAGAGCGTTTGCAGAAGCATTTCGAGGAGCAGCGTCAGCACGAAGAGCAACGGCTCAGGAGAGCGACGCAAGAATGGGAGGAGCAACAGCTCAAGCAGAAAACTGCTGCGAGCTTCCAGAAAATTTATCCTACGCTGCGAGAGGTGGTTCCCACACAGCAGAGAGTCTCACCCAAAGCGAAGCCGCAGCCGAACGACACAGCTGAGACGTACATGGCTCGGTTGGGTGCGTCCGGCGTTCGCTGCGCAGAGTGGACCGTAATTGACTACATTTGCGAAGAGAATTCAATCAGTAGACACGTTGCTGAGAATCTCGTCAAGCTCATAGACGAAGAAAATACTATTCCGTTCATCGCCAGATACCGAAAAGATATGACTCGGGGAATGGACGCGGACGAACTGCGGAAAGTAAAGAACAGCTACGACAGAGCCAAACTGGTCAAGCAGAAAGCTGCGACTATCATAAAAGAGATCGACAAGCAGGGTAAATGGACCGCCGAGTTTCACGCCTTTGTGACCGGGACAAAGTCGTTGAATGACCTTGATCACATTCATTCAATGTTCAAGGTCACAAAGTCGACCTTGGTTGAGAGAGCCAAGGACGTCGGGCTTGGCATTCCTGCGGAGGCTGTGGTTAAGTCGCAGATGATAAATCCGCTGCATTATCTTGTGAAGCCGAACGTCGAGGGCCTGCGAAATGAGGAGCAGGTGAAGGACGGAATTGTCTGCGTAATCGCTGATATGATAAACAAGGATCAGCGAACGTTCGACAAGGTCAAAGAGCTTCGAGCATGTTGCACCATGCAGATAGAGACAAAGAAACTGAAGACTGCGGAGAAGGAGGCGGAGGAAACAAAGACCTCTAAAAATAAGAAAGTCGATGAGAACAACAAATACGATTTGTACCACAATTTCTCATCTGCGGAAAAGAATATGAAACCGCACCAAATATTAGCGATAAACAGAGGCGAGGCGAGGAAAGTGCTGAGCGTAAAAGTGACGATTCCTGCGCAGTTCGATAAGGCCTTCAAGGATCATTGTTTTCGTCAGTACAGAAACGCTGTGAACGCCTCGGCAGTTCATCGAACCCTGATGACCGCTGCGATCGATTACGCACTCAACAAGACGGTGAAGAAATCGGTGATGAGGCGAACAAGACAGGAGATGAACGAACGAGCAGAAATCGCTTCGATGGACGTTTTCGCAGAGAATGTTAAACAGTTATTGTTGACGCCGCCGGTCAGGGGAAAAGTCGTCGTTGGGGTCGATCCCGGATATCGACATGGATGCAAACTGGCTGTTGTGTCGGAGCAGGGCGACCTGCTTGAAACCGAAACAATTTATCCTCATGGTGAGAATTCGAATTCCAGACACAACGCCGAACGCGTTCTTGTACGAATGGTTCAGAAACACCAGTGCACGATCTTCGCGATCGGAAACGGTACCGCCTGCAGGGAGACGGAAGTTTTCATCGCCAGTCTCATTAAGAACAAGGCGTTCAAGCCTATCGACGTTGTTTACACGATCGTCGACGAGACCGGAGCATCCATCTACAGTTGCAGCAAGGAGGCATCCACAGAATTTCCGGATCTCGATGTCAACGTCGTTTCCGCTGTTTCCATAGCGAGACGCCTCCAGGATCCGATGGCTGAACTGGTAAAGATCGAGCCCAAACATCTCGGTGTCGGGATGTACCAGCACGATCTGCCGGAAAAACAATTGGCTTCAAAATTGAACGAGGTATTTTTCTCGATCATTTTTTTAAGTATTTTTTAAGCCTATTCTTTTTTATTTTGTTTTTATACTAATTAATGCTAATTGATACTAATTAACGTTGGTGTTTGTCGCAGGTAATCATGGAAGCTGTGAGTTTCGTCGGTGTCGACGTGAACACCGCGTCGGTGTCACTGCTGAAGAGGGTCGCGGGCTTGGGCGACTCGAAGGCGAATGCGATAATCAATTGGAGAAAATCGTCCGGTCCGTTCACCAACAGAAACGATCTTATGAAAGTTAAGGGCATCGGCAGCAAGACCTTCGAGCAGTGCGCAGGTTTCATCAGGATAATGCCGGAAACTGCACTGGGCAACGATTTTAGAAAATTATCGTTGATAAACCATCTCGATCAAACGTGGATTCATCCGGAATCGTACGACGTCGCGAAATCCTTCTTGCGGCTCGCAACGTGCGATCTCCGTCAACTGGGAACGAGCAGCTTCATATTCGCCGTTCAGTTATGCGCAAGTCTGGGTTACCCGAGTCTTGCGAAAACAATCGGCACAACGATCGAGACCATCGACGTTATCGTCAAGGGCCTGTCGATGGAGAAGGGACAAGACATAAGGGCGAAGGGCGACGTGACGATGTTCCGCAAGAGCCTCACGAGCTTGGACGATTTGTCGGTCGGCACGGCTCTGACCGGCGTCGTTCGAAACATCACGCACTTCGGTGCATTCGTCGACGTCGGCGTCGAGAGGAGCGGATTAATTCACAAAAATTTCATGGGCGGCATGACGATCAGCGTCGGTCAACGCGTCGAGGTGAAAGTCAACAACATCGAGAAAGAACGAGGTCGGCTCGGTCTCACGCTGATAAGTTGTCTGTAAACTGCGCTACTGCGTCGAATATGGGAGTTGTATGTAATGATCATATCAGTCTCGACGAGACTCTGAAATTTCATTCAGTTTGATATTTTAACAGCTCCAAGAAACTTCGCAAATATTTTGTTCTCGCGTCAAACATTGATGCCTTAACTAATGTGTATATATATGCACGGGTTATCGTTTTATCAGAGAGTACGATGTTAAACTCGCCATTGGACGATAATCGGAAATTTCATTCGGAATTTGGAATTTGGGCTGCTGGGCGTAACTTCGCGTGGAAAATATTTTGTATTCGCGAACGACATTAGTGATGACCCTGATGAAATCTACTTGATACTAAATTTCGTCAAGTTATAATGGCTGTGTTTTGCACCGCACAAACTTTGCTCGCATGAATTCACTTAGAGAATAAAATTCCGCGAGCGAACAATTTTTTTTCTTAAAGCCGTTCATATTGATAGAGACGTGCCAAAGATAAAATTTGATGTCGTGCAGATATCTTCAGAGTGATCATTGATGCCTTGACTAATGTGTATATGTAAGTGTTAACGTTTATCAGCGAGTGCGATGTTAACCTCGCCATTCGACGACGCTCGGAATTTTCCTTCAGTGTTTGTAATTTGAACCGCTCGAAGTAACTTCGGGAGGAAAGTATTTTGTATTCGCATCAAATATTGGTGTATTAACTAATGTGTACATGCGCGTGTTATTGTTTGATCAGCGAGTACGATGTTAATCTCGCCATTCGACGACGCTCGGAATTTTCCTTCAGTGTTTGTAATTCGAACCGCTCGAAGTAACTGCGGGAGGAAAGTATTTTGTATTCGCATCAAATATTGGTGCCTTAACTAATGTGTACATGCGCGTGTTATTGTTTGATCAGCGAGTACGATGTTAAACTCGCCATTTGACGACGTTCGGAATTTTCATTCCGAGTTTGAAATTCGGGCAGCTCGTAGTAACGTCGCAAGTAAAATATTTTGTATTCGCGTCCAACATTGGTGCCTTAACTTTGCAAAAAGGTGTTTTTTAATATAAGATTTTATTGAGTAAGCGATCGTTCGGTAAGAAAAGAAATGTTTTTAAATCACCCTCAGCCGAGCAAGTATATCAATGAATCGATTGGTGCGGGTATAGTTCAGTGAGCCACTCGATCTCTCGAGGGCCGCAGCTGCGGTCTGCCCTCCCCGCGGTAAAATCAAGAGCGGCAGCGCCACTCGAAGCGGAACAAAAAGAAGGGGCTCATTACGAGAAATAAACTAGAATACGATGGCACTAAAGCAGTTCTTGTTTTATTAACGAAGTTTGACGTCGGCCCTCGATTGAAATTGCTACTCCGCGATCGAGACGGATAATTGTTGTTCCGTGGGAAAACTTTTCGAGAGTTCCAGCTCGAACTTTGATGGGGGGAATTGTCGTACGTGCTCCCGACGGACGGCGCGTCGCGAACTGATACTCAGGATCGAGCAAAATGTGTCGCGGGGCGATGGCGATGTGAGTCACGAGTGACACGAGCCATTTTCACCCTGCGAAATAATTCACGACCGGCAACGGCGTAACACAAGGGGGATATTTTTTTTGTTCTCCAAACTTTTAACATGACAGCCAACGGTCGGGGAAACCTGAAAATCACGAAGATGTACCAACGCTCGACACGTCCCAATCGTCGGACACTCCTACGCAGATTTGATTTATTACGAATTTAAGTATTAGAGATCCAATTTGACCCTTTTATAACGTTTTTCTGCTCATCCAATAATGTTTGTAGATACGATTTTGTAATCGTATCTACAAACATTATTGGATGCGCAGAAAAAAGTTATACATAGTTTATGCCTAAATAATTTTATAATTTTCGATGTGTTTTGAAAACTACAAAGTATCACTTTTACATTGGTTTCAGTTATTTTCACAATTTGTTCTCGGCCAATTAATAACTGCTCGAATCTGGGGATGCTCTTAACCATCCGAGCATTGGTACCTTTACCTTAATCGAACGGCACGATCGAATTGTTCCTTGATGAAAAAAGTAGAAGGTAGAAAGTTCCTTCGTGAGATTTCATTATTTTTTTTTTATCGAAGATGTATTTCACAGAGGGTAATGAAAAAAGTTTGCGGAACAAGTTGACGACGTAATACCGAGGAGTGGATATAACGGAAGGTCTCTCGAGATGGTGCTGTGTACATCGAGGATTCGACGTACAATAATGAAAATGCCGTAGCTATCGGCGTCGCGACGTCGCGACGCCACCCATTTTCCTCGTCCTCCGCCCGTCGTCGTTCTCGACGTCGTCGGTCGAAAAGTACTTTCTCGTCTGGGAGAGCAATTCCGTAAACAAACTCGGTGTTTCTCCTTGCCAACCCACTCGTGAAAATAATATCCAACGCCGGTTGTTTCGTACTCTCCATTATTTTACATAAGTACAGGGCCCGAGCCTCCGCTATCTTGACGCTCTCTTAATGCATTACAATTAATTCAAAGCTTTACGAGAATTTTACACCACCGTGGAAAACAACCTTTCGCTTGTTATTCGCCGGACTATCCGAACCGGGAAAGGAGATAGCTGTTGTGATATTGGATTATACATGTACGGGCGTGGGAGGGATTAAACTAATTCCATCTGCATTTTTTTTCGTTTTCGAGCTAAGATTCACATCTAGCGATCACGTCGTTAAAATGATTTACGAAAGGAGGTTATTATTTGCGAACAGCCTACAGGAGGGAACTCGGTGGCTTCGTTTTATTGATCATTTCGCCGGATTTAAGTGCAGCTGCCGGCTGCGGAGGGTTCGCTGCACAGAGCATGGCATTTCAGACAGAAGGTACACGTAGCGTTTAAGAGGATTATGGAAACTAGGAGGTTAGGTCCACGGTACGCAATGGCACAGCGGGCTCTCTCCACCGCACACACAGACGATAAATGGCGTACTATAGCGTCGAACGCCGAGCAAAATCGGTGGAATCATAGATCGTCTTTGGTGTTATCCAATTTAGTCGGGTCACAGCATCTGCTGTTGCGTAATGCAGACCATTACTCGAAATCTTTTACCTTTTCGTCATCGGTTATTATAAATGGAAAACTCGATCACAAACGTTGCGGTCGGTTTATAACGTAACTTGCAGGTTGTTGTGACTCGGGCGCTTCGCACCCTCGTTGTGGTCTGTGGAATTCAGAAACCGGAAATTACTAATTCAGAAAATTTACCGAAAATACGTCACTTCCGGTTTGAGAATGTCGTTTTTTGACCGGAAGTGACGTCACACCAAAAATACGTCAATTGCGGTTTGATAATCTAATTTTTCGACCGGAAGCGACGTCATACCGGAAATACGTGAGATCCGATTTGAAAATCCCATTTTTATGACCGGAAATGACGTGTTTTCGACATGGATCGTTGATTATTTCATTATTAAACTTGTACATTACGAAAAATAAGAATAAAAAGACTGTTTATACAAAAACGAATATGTGTTCTTAATTGTGTAAAATCTTCGTCGGTTACATAAAAGTTCCAAATCCGAGCTTTCCTGTATCGATACATTTTGTACATTATATATGTTTTCGAAGAGTTCAGAGTGCATTCCGTTGTTTCTTTTCTTTTCTTTCTCTCGTACCGTTGTTGTCCCGTTGAACTCAAGATCTCCCCCGGGGATACGGTTATAGAGAGATATTCGCGAGTCCGTTACGTAACGACAGCGCTGGTCGATGAGCTGGAAGAAAGTCTCTATAGACACGTCAGTCCAGTTTTAGCTTCACGGAATAGATTGGCTTCCTGGCGGATCGTTGACCCTCCCCCGCGAGACCTTTCGCGGGTAGGAGTCAACGAGTGCGACTGTGAAGCAGACGATTCTCGGCGAGGGACGAACTTCTGAGATCGGAGGCTCTTTCGCTTCGGAAAATAGCGGATGAGAATAACGACGATAAGTCCCTCTCAGCAGATCTATAGAAATTCTTGCCTGTCGCATATTTTTTTCGGTTCTCGAAAAATCTTCGTCCATCGTAGATTAAAGTCTCGGACTTAATTATTAAATTTGCGCATCACCTTCTTATATATATTTGGGAAAAGTATGGATTTGTTTGTTTCTTAGTTTGGATGTTCCCAAAGCCCTTTTTTGGTGAAGCAGATCGAAATTCTCCACTGCACACTGTATTGCACAATATAAATGTTTCTTTGTGTATGTTACGTAACAGTAAGTTCTTTGTTCACGTTTATTATTACAAAAACAAATAAAAAAATATTCATTGCAAAACATAATTCGAAGATAAAAGCAAAACTATTTTACGAAAAAGTTGCGAGCGTGCGAAGCGCGCGACCCACTACAACTGCTAGTTAATTATAATGTTCTTTGTACTGCGCACCCTATGATGCACAACACACCGAACCTCCATCTATAAGCATCTACACGGCTCAGTTACATTCGAGTGAAACGTCCGTTCGAACCAGCGTACATAGGATAATAGTGTACAAACGTGTCTCCAGCGCAACGTAACTATGTGAGCGAAAAAAAGTCTTGGCCCGAGGAATCCAAAGGAAAGGTTGAACAGTTGATACGGGGCGAGTGCGGCTTTAAACGGTCCGTCGGGGACTGACACGGAACGCGTCCACTGCGCAAATTCGCGCCCGGTGAACTCACATTTTCCTTGACTTTCTCCGGTCTAGCCGGTGTCTAGCTAGACTTTCTGTCTATCTTTCGTGCCGAGCATTTTTTCTCCGTTCTCTAGTACGAGGCTCATTCACTCGTCCTAGCTAGACGGACTGTTCGGGGCTCAGCCAGCCGACTACAAAGAACTTTCTCGAGGCTTCCAGACGCCGCACAATGGATCTGCCTAAAGGGTCGGGGACTCTCGCGGATATTAATATCGGCATGCAGTTGCCCCGCAACGGGAGATCGGGCGGTAACTTTATATCGACAGAAACGCGTCTCTCGACGAGCTTAAAAGAGGTTCTGAAAAAAAAATTCATTGTCAAGAAAACAAGAAGGCGAAGATATCGAAGGGTTTCATCCTTCAGTCGTCCTGTGATTGGCTGTCGCGCCGGACTGACGATGGCTGCTATTGGTGAGAAAGTGTTAGCCAGGCTGTTGCCGATAATTTTTTTTCACGAATAATCAAGGCGAATTCTCTCGGCACATTTACAACTATACGAGAAATGCAGCTAATAACTTTACCGGATAAAAATTCTGTCGGAATTCAGGCATTCGGGACGATTTCTAAGAAAATTATAAACAGCGCTTCGAGAAAATCTCAAGGGAACTAGAGAGTTATTATTTCAACAATTCGGAAGCCTCGTCCTTCATATCCCTGCAACTTTGAGTGAGCAATCTCTGAGCTCGGTCTAAGGTAACGATACCAATGCTCGGACGGTTAAGAGCACTCCCATATTTTATCAGCTATTAGGCTCTTAAGAATAGATTTTTTCATAATGACTGAAACCAATGTCAAGCTTATAACTTAACATTTCCAAAACACATGCATTATTTGTTAAAATATTGAATATTTTATTTAATATTTATATAAATACGATGACATGGGAAATGTACCGATCATCGGACGCCTGTCGGCGGTTCGTCCCCATATTCGGACATTGCCATGTCCCAATTATCGGACACGTCCCCATATTCGGACACTGCTATATCCCAGTTTTCGGACACGTCTCTGTAACTAGACGATATAAAGTCCCAAATTCCCGATATCGATAAATTAATGTTCTTGTACTTAAGGGGAGGCTAAACACGTATCAGTTCGAGAGACAGAGTTAATATTTTGAATCTGTTTTTCTCCGAAACGATTCTATAAAATGAAATACCGTTTCGGAGAAAAATGGATTCAAAATATTTTGCGTTTATCTTGATCTTTAGCCCCACCTCAGCAGAGTTTAAATAAATAAGGCAGGATCTTTTTTGTTATCTTATTAATACAGACAATAACACGACATATAATTGAGCATCAAATAGACTTTTAACTATATAAACACTTATATATCTGAATATCAAGATGAGATCATCACACCACTTATTTCCTAGCTATTCGTGTTATCTTTCCTTACTTATTGATTTTTTTCTTTTTTAGCCCGGCTTGCAATGCTTTCATTTGTTCTTGCAGTTTTTGCTTTTCGTTTACGCTGTGTCTATTCGCACCCCTTTTTCCGTGACTCTAAGCAAGAGACACGAGACACGAGACACGAGTTTACATGTCTCGAGAAGATCATTTTCGTGTCCCGTGAAGTTCGTACGCTTGGAGACACGACACAGCGGATACGACAGTTTAGTATCGAGGGCGCGTTTTCACTAACGGTATTGTAGTTTACAGAAATTTCAAATGATTTTTTATATGTTTCCGAATGCTCCTCGTACAAAGCAGCGAAATACTTTTTCTTTACGCATTAGGATAACATTTCTAGGTTATGACCATCGTCGAAGTAAATAATACGAAATATTAAATAAAAATCCATTTCACCAAATCCTCACGCAATCATTTCCAAAGATATTACACTTAAGGGGCCCGAGACGCTAACTCTCAATACGAGATAAGAAATAAGAGACACTTGTTCTTTTTCCTTCAATTTGGATAGGCTTAGCAATCTCACTGGGTGCCCGCTTGGCCACTGCAGAGCTCGTGTCAGTCAGCTGTTGGATACAAGACACGAGACACGAGACACGAGACACGAGACACGAATGGGCATTTTGTCAATATTGTCTACATCTGGAGACACGAGACACGAGACACGAGACACAAGACACGAGACACGAAACAAATAAGTGTCGCGTCGATTTGATCACGTTGAAGAGGCACAAAATTACGTGTTTCCCGCTCCAGTCTTATTTCACCGAATCTGCCGAAGGTGTATACCTCAGTATAAATTACATGTATAAATTAGATTACATGTATAAATTACAACATCGACGAAATTCTTTTTTGTAACACGTGCACAAAAAGTCTTGCTTTTCGTTCCTGTAAAGTCTGGCGAAAGTGGTGCTTTCAGAGGATGCGCGAAAAATGCTGTATATTCTATTTTACACGGTAGTGTCTTTTTGGCACACTTTTTTCACCCTCTAGCTACTTTTGCGCACACTTTTTTAACACTCTAGTTACTGTCACGTACCCTTATCTGACACTGTAGGTATTTTCCTGCACGCACTTTACAGGCACGAAAAGCGGGAATTTTCGTGCACTCGTCACAAAAAGTACTATGCTCGCGTCTCGTGCGAAAAAAAATAGTGCATGCGTACAAACGCAATATGGTCTCCTTTCCCACGCGAATGCGGGAAATGACTATTCCGTGTCTTCTGAGAATTCGTGTCTTGTACATATCCGTAGTGCGCGAGGCACGAGACACGGAGACATTAATTTTACGTCGATTTTATCACTATGTAGAGGCACGGACTCACCATCATGCTATTACTTGCTGAGTAAAATTACGGGTTTCTTGCGGTAATCTTATTTTTATCGAATCTGCCTCAGGTGTATAAATTACAGCATCGACGAAATTCTGTTCCGTGTCTTCCGAGTATTCTTGTCTTGTAGATATGCGTAGGGCACGACACACGAGACACGAGACACGAAATAAGCATTTCGTTTATATTATCTACTGGCTCGAGACACGAGACACGAGACACGGGACACGAGACATGAGACACGAGACTCGAGACACGAGGCACGAGGCACGAGACACGAGGCACGAGACACGAGACACGAGGCACGAGGCACGAGACACGAGGCACGAGACACGAGACACGAGACGCAAGACACGAGACGCAAGACACGAATAAACGAGACACGGATGCGTATAGTCCGAGAATCACGTTATTTACTGCAGTGACAATAACGAAATGCTTATTTCGTGTCTCGTGTCTCGTGTGTCGTGCCCTACGCATATCTACAAGACAAGAATACTCGGAAGACACGGAACAGAATTTCGTCGATGCTGTAATTTATACACCTGAGGCAGATTCGATAAAAATAAGATTACCGCAAGAAACCCGTAATTTTACTCAGCAAGTAATAGCATGATGGTGAGTCCGTGCCTCTACATAGTGATAAAATCGACGTAAAATTAATGTCTCCGTGTCTCGTGCCTCGCGCACTACGGATATGTACAAGACACGAATTCTCAGAAGACACGGAATAGTCATTTCCCGCATTCGCGTGGGAAAGGAGACCATATTGCGTTTGTACGCATGCACTATTTTTTTCGCACGAGACGCGAGCATAGTACTTTTTGTGACGAGTGCACGAAAATTCCCGCTTTTCGTGCCTGTAAAGTGCGTGCAGGAAAATACCTACAGTGTCAGATAAGGGTACGTGACAGTAACTAGAGTGTTAAAAAAGTGTGCGCAAAAGTAGCTAGAGGGTGAAAAAAGTGTGCCAAAAAGACACTACCGTGTAAAATAGAATATACAGCATTTTTCGCGCATCCTCTGAAAGCACCACTTTCGCCAGACTTTACAGGAACGAAAAGCAAGACTTTTTGTGCACGTGTTACAAAAAAGAATTTCGTCGATGTTGTAATTTATACATGTAATCTAATTTATACATGTAATTTATACTGAGGTATACACCTTCGGCAGATTCGGTGAAATAAGACTGGAGCGGGAAACACGTAATTTTGTGCCTCTTCAACGTGATCAAATCGACGCGACACTTATTTGTTTCGTGTCTCGTGTCTCTAGATGTAGACAATATTGACAAAATCCCCATTCGTGTCTCGTGTCTCGTGTCTCGTGTCTCGTGTCTTGTATCCAACAGCTGACTGACACGAGCTCTGCAGTGGCCAAGCGGGCACCCAGTGAGATTGTTAAGCCTATCCAAATTGAAGGAAAAAGAACAAGTGTCTCTTATTTCTTATCTCGTATTGAGAGTTAGCGTCTCGGGCCCCTTAAGTGTAATATCTTTGGAAATGATTGCGTGAGGATTTGGTGAAATGGATTTTTATTTAATATTTCGTATTATTTACTTCGACGATGGTCATAACCTAGAAATGTTATCCTAATGCGTAAAGAAAAAGTATTTCGCTGCTTTGTACGAGGAGCATTCGGAAACATATAAAAATCATTTGAAATTTCTGTAAACTACAATACCGTTAGTGAAAACGCGCCCTCGATACTAAACTGTCGTATCCGCTGTGTCGTGTCTCCAAGCGTACGAACTTCACGGGACACGAAAATGATCTTCTCGAGACACGTAAACTCGTGTCTCGTGTCTCGTGTCTCTTGCTTAGAGTCACGGAAAAAGGGGTGCGAATAGACACAGCGTTTCGTTTAACAGCCGTTTTCTTTCCGCTAATTTTTCTTCTTTTTCTTTTTGTTTCTCTCTCTTTTCAGCTTGCACTCGATCCTTTTCTTCTTGTCTCTTCTTCAATCGTTCTTCTTTCTCCTGTTGCTTTTTTTGCTTTTCTTTGATGAAACTCTTGCCACTCATCCGATGTGGCCACAGTCGGTACCTTCTCGGTTCGTTTTCTTTTCTTGATCGGTTTTTTTACGTCCTCGGGCCAAAACAATGCATTTTTAAATGCTGCTGGTATTTTGTCGCGTGTTCGATTGCTAACAGTACTATTAGTAATCCTCTCAGCACTCTTCTCCGCAAGTACGTTAACACTATTCTCGGCAAGTACGTTAACACTCTTCTCGGCAAGTACGTTAAAACTCTTTTCGGTGACGGTGTTAACGTTCTTCTCGGCAACTGTGTTAAGGTAACGGTACCAATGCTCGGACTCGCCCCAATCATCGGACAGTAGTCCGAACTTTTACAATATTAAGAGTAGAATTGACAAAAAACAAAATAACAAGCCCACTTAGAATGCGGGTTAGAATGTGCGGGTTAATTTATCAGACCGGCCGTATAACCACAAAACATGTTGCGTTTTCAGGTTAATACTTTATTTACAATTTATTCATCGAATTATCTAATTGTAGCACAAATGTACTCACCGATTAATTCACCTGCTGCTGTTGATTACGGTTGAAATCCAATTAAACGAAATACAAGTTTTGTGTAATTGCAGTAACAATCCAAAAGGTAAACGTGGGGGATTGTCGAAGCGAAACGTGCGCGTTGTCCGATGATTGGGTCTGCGTAGATACATGTCCATAATCCAATAGTCGGACGCATGGTTCGGCCGTGGTACAATCCCATAATGGATGTCCCAATAATGAGACGCGGAATTATGGCATTAAATAGTATTAAATGTTAATTGCTGACTACAGTGCTGAAAAGTTTGTTTAATTCGGAATCGATTGATCATAGATACGTGTACATAATCATTAAAAAGAGGCCATTTATGTATCATAAGTGATCGCAACTCCTTAGCTCTTCGGTTAAGAAAAGTGCTTCCATAGTATGACTGACGTGGGATTGCCAATATTAATCGAAAATTCGATTATTATAAGTTCATGTACGGTGAAGTCCTTTTGCCAGTATATCAATTAGAAATCGTAAAAACCAATACAATTGTTATTTTTTGTTTTTTGTCAATTCTACTCTTAATATTGTAAAAGTTCGGACTACTGTCCGATGATTGGGGCGCGTCCGAGCATTGGTACCGTTACCTTACGGCCGGCTGTAAATTCTGCGGGCAGGTTGGGTGTGCGGGATCAACGTACAGTGTTCCGTTCGTCGTTTCGTACGTTTACTAAATTTTGCACAAGCCTTCGGTGTACCGCTATACGAGCTTCGGTTGCCTATATGGGCGCGGTGCACCGTCGAGACAGATGCGTCGCGGTGGAAAAGTGCTATTTGGGTCGGGTTTATGCTTAATAAACTGAATATTGCCCATACGACCGCCACAATTTCCTCTTGCCTCGTGCCGTTTTCCGTGGATGACACGAAAACGAGGAATCACATTACATACTCAGAACAGAACATCAATGGTATGAATGGATCCCTCGAGCTTACTTTTGCCCCACCACTGTAGGTCAAAAGGTCATTAAACCTGGTATATTTTTTAATGTACAAATTTGTTTCTATATATAACTTAAAAAGACATATTCCTGCGTTGAATTTTCTCTGTTATAGAGTTATCAGAAATTCAGAGGTCGTCCGTTATTATTAGTCGGTCTGTGGCTCCTGACTCTGAGACTCTGTGATGATAGCCGAAAGGCCGGGAGCGTTCGTCGGTCATGCTCGAGATGGAAAAATACCATTCGAGTCGGGTTTATACTTAATAAACTGAATACGGCTCGTACTAACGCCACCAATTTCCTCTTGCCTCGTACCGCTTCCGGCGGACGGCCCGAAACCGATAAATTACCTTACATACTCAGAACAGAAAAGCAGTTTTATGAATGGATCCTTTGGGCTTCATTTTGCCGGATCGCTATAGGTCTAAAGAACCTACAGTGACCTACAGGACTGAAGGTCAAAAGGTCATTGAACCAGAAATACTCTTAACCAGTGTCGAATTTCCTCCGTTATAGTGTTATTAGAAATTCAGAGGTAGCGCGGTGTCATTAGTCGGTCCCTGGTTCCTGGCGGAGACTGTGACGATATCCCAAAGGCCAGAGGCGTTTGGCGGACGAGCTTGGGTGGAAAAGTACTATTCGGGTCGGGTCTTATATATATTTTGGAAAATTGTGAATTTGTTGGTTTAAATGTTTGCCCCCCCCTCCTTTTCCCCAACTGAGCCCTTCTTTCGGAGAAGCTTCCTCCTGCCCCCAGTTTGTATAGCATGCAAAATGGACTTTGGATTCCCGAAACTCCATTCTATATACTAGGGTAAAAGTGGGAAATATAGACTGGTCCATATATCATTGATTTGCGTGTTAATCGAGGTGGGCCATATTCACCACTTTTACCCTATAATATCAGAATTTCGGTTTTTATAGCGTATCGAATGGATTTTGCAAATCCGCAATTCCATTCTATATGCTACAATTTCGGGATTTTGTTTTTCATAGTTTTTCATAGTATATGTAATGGATTTCCACGTGTTATGAACCATGCGACCCTTGCGAGCGCGCGAGCCAGCATAACCGCTAGTACTTAACAAACCGAATACCGTTCATACGAACGCCACGATTTCCTCTTGCCTCGTATCGCTTTCCGCGGATGGCCCGAAACAGAGAAGCCACCTTACATGCCCAGAACAGAACATCAATTTTATGAATAGAACCTTCAGGCTCACCTTTGCCTCACCACTATAGGTCAAACGGCCATTGAACCCAGGAGTCTCTTAACCACCGTCGAATTTCCTCTCTTACAGAGTTATTAGAAATTCAGAGATAGCGCGGTTGTTATTAGTCGGACCGTGGCTCCTGACGGAGACCCCGTGACGATAGCCGAAAGGCCCGAGGCGTTTGGCCGTCCGAGCTCGAGGATTCGCCCTCTGCCGGAGCTAATTTTCTTCCGTGCACTGTCCGCGCGGGCTCCGAGTGTCTCAGTGTCCGGTGAAATTTCTCGGTTTCACCTCCCGTGTCTGTGGTCTTTACCGACGTTCGAACGCAGCCGGATTGTTCTCTCCCCGTTTCGTTTTACTACACGTACAAACAACTACACGCGGCCGTTCTGCTTCGTATGTATGTCAGTTATACCACAGCCAGCCACGTACCGCAACGGAGACAGCTTACCTAACGAGAGTTCGTGGTACGTGACATTGAACATTTCACGCCAGGTGGTTTGTCACTGTAATAGGCAAAACGGCGAGGCTGACTTGTACACACGAAAACGGTGAGTGAGGCTCCACGGTCCGGCAGCGCCACTGCGGGACGCGCACGAAGCTCCCGGCAAAGTTTCAGCCCGTTACGTACGAGCCAACCGGCGATGGTGTATATAACTCACCGCTGTAGTTCACATCGTCGCCGCAAACACACAGATGAATAATGGAAGTTAGGTACGTACAAACGTAGCCCCAGGGTGAAAAGTAGTTTCAAAGCGTCTACCCGCTGACAATAGGTCGCATGAAAAACCGGCCGGGAGGATCGAGAGTGGGCGGAAAATAAAGAGAAGAAATGCCGGCATGAAAAAAACAGAGGCGAGCATAAAGAGAGGGCAGATATAGAACGGGGACGAGGAACAAAAAACAAAGATGAAAAAAACGGATTGTTCGCGGCCTAGGCTTGTCTCTCGTGTTCTCTCCCAATGCCAAGGTTCCCGTTCGCGAAAAAATGTATACGTCTCGGTGCGGTCGATACTTTTCAATGCCCTCTCTCTGGGCGACTCTGCGGAGTTGCAGTTTTTGCATCGGAAACGCAATCCTTCCGGACGCGGTCCTCGCTGATGATTCTCAGGCGGCTTTGTTTTGTTTTGCTTCCTTGATTTCCTGTAAAAATTCAGCATTTAAGAACATTTTCATATTCATATTCAGCATTTTCGAAATATTTGTAATCAATTTTTATGATTTTTGTAATCAATTTTTATGATTTTTGTAATCAATTTTTATGATTTTTGTAATCATGATTTTTTTGGGGAGAATTAATGGGCATTATACGACGGGGCGATGTGGTAACTCAATTTTATATGGGTTGTTCGCGGTGCAGGATTGTCGTTACGGTCTCTCGGGTTCTCACTCAATGCCAAGGTTTCCCATTGCGAAAAAATGTATAGCTCTCGGTGCGGTCGGTACTTTTCAATGCCCTCGCTCTGTGCAGCTCTGCGGACTTGCAATTGTCGCATCGGAAACGCCATCCTTCCGGACACGGTTCTCGCGGATGATTCTCAGGCTGTTGTTATTTTTATTTTACGTCCTTGATTTCCTGTAACCATTCAACAGTATTTAAGAGACTAGATAATGTTGTACGTCGAATTATTAATCATTATTAAAATCGAATAAATTCATAAAGTAAATTGGGAAATACTTACTCACAAATGCACACAGTCGCGAAGCCGACATGGGCATAGACCAATGTTGCAGAGTAAGAATCGGACGATGCTCGATTCTGGATGCTCAAATATGGGTATAGAACAAATTGCAAACGCAATTTGCACCTCGCGGGTCGCGATCGGGAAGTTGACAGTCTGAACTCTATTAGAGAATAAAGAGGTTGGTCTCAGAGTTAGACTTGTGGTCAGGGAAATTAACAATTGTGATCAGAACTGTTTATAAAAGACACATTCATTCAAGTTTCATTGAACTCTTAAAAATTAAAAAATCTACCAAAACTGATGTTTATCCGAACAATAAAAAAAAAATATATGTGTATCAAAATGTAAAAAAAAAAATCGAAAAAAATCAAATCAAACCAGCCAAGTAGTATTATAAAAATAAAAAAAAATAAAAAAATACAAGATGTAAAAAATCTTGAACAAAAAAAACTTGGCGTGCCAGTTTTTTTTTCCAATCACTGTCGTACGTAGTTCATTCAAAAATTATATAAAAAAAACTGGCACGCCAAGTTTTTTTTGTTCAAGATTTTTTACATCTTGTATTTTTTATTTTTTTTTATTTTTATAATACTACTTGGCTGGTTTGATTTGATTTTTTTCGATTTTTTTTTTTTTACATTTTGATACACATATATTTTTTTTATTGTTCGGATAAACATCTGTTTTGGTAGATTTTTTAATTTTTAAGAGGTTTTTCCATAAACATATTTTCTGAACGTTTTAAGTACTTGGCGTACCATTTTCACTTTTTTGAAAAAAAGTATTTTGTGGTTGATTTCACCTATTTTTTCCTGCAAATGCGATTTTCTTCTTAGTCTTAATCTCGAGGAGGAAAGCATTTTTTTTACCGAAAAATTTTTCCATTGCTGCAATAACAATATTGACCAAACTTAGTGTCAATCAGTTTATATTTGATATAAAAATACTCCCCAGGTCCATCGTGAAGATTTCCGAAGAATCCGAAGAATTTTTACGTATAGCACGTATCACCTCACACCCGTATTTCAGGTTCACCTCATCATATCGCGGGAACCGCTGGACGATTATGATCGTAATTAGGCCCATTGGAAAGCTTGGGTCCGAATTATATCATAAAAGTGTCCTTAAAAATTCGATCCGATGCTTCGTTGCCGATGTACTTGATCACCTCACACCCGTATTCAGGTTCACGCACAATCGAACAATTTTGGATCGATTCCTGATCGCGATCATCGTACACAAGAATCCACCGAACGAATGTGTTCGGAATTAAGCAAACTGGAAAGCTTGGATAGACATTCTATAGTAAAATTTTAATATCATTTCGATCCGATGATTTATTTGTGAGGTAACGTAGTGCAAACAAATACTTCCGGCATTTTGGAGTATAACTACTTGGTAGCTTCCTTCGCACACTTAAAAAATTTCTTTTAAGTACTTAGCGTCGAGACGCTACCGCGTCTCTTGATAAGCTTGTTAGTCTGTACATCACAAACTCGAGTTTCACTCTTAATTTCGCGACGATCCTAAATACCTTAAAAATGGTATATATATATATTTTTTTTTTTAAATTTATATGTCTTCCACCTGTACGGGGTCCTTCCCCTTTTATACAACCCACCTCCCCCCCGGATTGCGTCCGCAGCCGACTTACCCCCTTACTGTGTCGCATTCGCACAAGGGCACAGGGAAACTGCGGAAAACCTGGTCATACACAGACGGTTCTTTCCCCAGAAATTGGCGTTCCTACAGGGTAATCACCAATCTCCGAGAAAATTGCCTCCCACTCCACGATCTGATGCGCCAGCCAGCGCGCGGCCGAGCGGTCACCCATCCAAGTACTGACCGCGAGCGGTACTGCTTAACTTTGGGGACCGCCAGGGCCACACACCAACCGCGCACCTATCGCTGTCGGTCTTAAAAATTATATTTGTTGACCTCGCATCCAACAATGAGGATGCATTTTTTATATGTTAAATAAATTTTCATGATTTTCGTGATTGATTTTTTTTTTGCGAGAATCAATGGGAATTATACTAAGGGGCAATGTGGCAACTTAATTTTACATGACTTGCGAGAAATATTCATCGAATCGTCTTATTACGACCGCCCGGGGCTTTTCGATGGGAACTTTCATTCGGCCGGAACGATTGGCCTGTGCGGATAACCGGAGGGAAGTATATCTATGTTGCCGAAATCAATTCTATGCAAAGAGTAACTCCCTCGATCCGCGGACGGAAGAATTGGTTGCTCCTTCGCTCGGCCTCGGGGCCTTCGAAGACGTTTCGCTTCTCTTACAACGGCCAGAATTTTTTCTTTTTTTTTTATCGCGAATGAAATTTTCATCGCGGTAGAACTTATCCACGGGGTTTTCTGCTTTCCATAGGGAATACATTTTGGATCTGTAATGCCCTCGCATTGAATACATAACCGTGCACACACTCGCTCAGAGTCGGATCCGCTCCGGCTTCTTCGTCCGAGCCGAGTCAATCGGCTCGATCGTTTACCTCCGAGGGCGAACCGATAGGTTCGACCTTCGACCCCGCACGATATTGTTCTCCGATACTTCGGTTGTACCGCTCTCAAGCCGGGCAGCGGAGCGAACGAGGCCGCGCCGATTAAAATTCTCAATCCTTAATCGCAAAGCCTTGCCAATTTTTTTTTTTTTTACAAAAGTATGCGCGAAAATATTTCTAATATTTCGTAGATAACATAAACAAAATAGACGTATTAAATCAAATTTAAGTTCTGTATTGAATGAATAAAAACCAGCTATTATTTCTATTTTTTTATTTTTGTATGTTCCATCGTATACCCTCCTCGGGTTTTTACGTAACCCGTCCCTTTCCCCCCTATCACTCCCTACCCGCACTTCACTAAGCTACCTAACTTCTAGTGTGTCCGCAGCCGACTTAGCTACACTGCACCGCATTTGCCGTGGACACGGGGAAACTGCGGAAAACCCGTGTCGGTACAGACGGCCCTATATTTTTCTGATTCATCGACGTTTTAACATCAAGAACTTAGAAAAACTGGCCTGCTGCTCGACATTCGATGTGCAAGCCGGTGTGGGGCTAGTGGTCACCCATCCATCTGCTGGACGGAAGCAAAGCTGCTTGACTCGGGAGACCGCCGAAGCCACACACCGACAGCGCACCTAACGCTGTCGGTCAAAAACCAGCTATTATTTAATGCAATGCTAGAATAAAAATAAAAAATAAAAAACCATTGAATTGAATAATCTCTCAGTTTTGCTCAAATGAATAAAAATAAATGATTATTTCATGCAAAACTGGAATAAGTAGTACAAATTATGAAATTAAGTGAAATTAAAGTTCTGCATGTAATGAATAAAAATAAATAATTATTTAATGCAAAACTAGGGTAAAAATGAATATTTATTTAATTGAATAAAAATTGAAAATGGACGGTAGATTTGACGTTTGCACCGGTTAAGAGAAAGCTCTATTTTTCATCGGCGATTTACAAGCGTAGTTGCATGTCCGGTGGGCCAAAATCTCCGGCAAGAAAAAAGCTCACCGTCGGAAGCTCGAGGGAGGGAAAGAGCGAGAGCCCCGCTGTGACTTTCGAGTATACACCAGAGAGAAGCTTTTTCCCGTTTGCCTCGGTTTCTTTATCGCTGCGCTCACCGACTGCCCTTGGTGTGTACCTACCCTACGTTCTAACGACTTGAGCCCTCGAAAAGTGACTGCCGACCGACTCGAGAGCCGTCCTACCGCACAGCCTCACCGAGACGGTGTATAAAATATATTTTCCCACCGCGTAATAACATTTGACTCGAGTAGAGTCTAAGCGTACTACATTTGCGGCAAAGGCCATGAGCGCGGTTAAAATGCAATTTCGGTTCAGCGCAAGAAATCGCGACGAGGGTCGTTTTTATGTATAAAAGATTCGGAATTTCTTCGCTTTACACGCGTTTCAAGCAGAATTCGACCTTTTTTTTTTAAGATCTTTCCACTTCGTTCGACAGAAATTTATCCAGTTCAAGCCAAATAAGGTCGCCAAATATTTTAATCGATTAACTTATTTATCCATTTTATCGAGGGCGAAGATGCTATTTTCAAATTTTTCCAGACGAATAGTCGATCGCATTTTCAAATCGCATATTAGTTTATAAAAAAAATCTTAAAAAATGTAATACCCCGCACCTATTGGATAATGGAATTGATTACATTTTTTGTAACTTTATTTTTATTATTCTTTTTTAATTTTTTTTTCCTCCGTTTGTATTATATGGGATGGTGTGCTCGGATATTTTCTTTTCGTGTCCTTTCGGTCACTAGATATGTTAATCGATTTATTGCTTCCTCATGGAGGAAGCTTTGTTTTCGTGAAAAAAAAAATTTTCGAGATTTTAGTGTCAGAGTACTTAAAATAGTCTGAAACGTCGAGAAATGTGATTTTTAGCTGGCGTCCGGACGCGCGCGCGCGTGTGTGTGTGTGTGTGTGTGTATTACGACTTGCGTCGTTTAAAACGACTATAACTTGGAAACGGTTCGAGATAGCCAGTTGAAATTTGGTACACTAGTAGAGTGGTCACGTCTCTTCCCCCGGTGCAATTTTCATGATGATTGAGCCTGTTTCGAGATTTTATGCGATTTTGACATTTTTGAAAAAAGGTCGTGGTAGCTCTAACTTGCGTAAATTTTGAACAATCGTCCTGAAATTGCACATAAATATAATAATATGACCAAAGAGCTTTGGTATTGAATTTGGCCGAAATCCATCGAAGGGGTAAGATTTTATGGGATTTTGAGTTTTTCTGAGTTTTTTGAAAAATTATTAAAAACAGTCTAATTCGAGTAAACATGGAGGTATCGATCGGAAATTTGACATGGGAATGGACTAACACTGTACAATGTTTGGTATTAAATTTGGCGAACATGGATCGAAACGTTATAATGTTGTGGGATTTTTTAATTTTTGAATTTTTTTGAAAAATTGTATTTTTTGTCCGACACGAGTTTATGTATCAAGTGTCGCCTCAGGAGTAAAATAATTTGGAGACTTGTCATCGGTGGGGGAAAAATATATTGGACGTGGCCACAAAACGGTGAATATTGGATAATTGACTTAATAATTTAAAAAAAAAAATCTTTTTCTAAAACTCTGTATTTTCGTTAATTAAAAAATAGGTGCACGGATGTAACAAAGCGAATACATCGGCGTATTTTTTCGCCCTGAACCTGAATCGGCCTGACGTTTTGCATAAAAGGCAAACACGACGTTGACGTTAAAACAAGTTGAAAATTAAATTTTTCATATCGCTTCCTCATAAAAGTTGAAAATTGCAATTTTCTTATGGCTTCCTCATATAAGTTGCAAATTGAAATTTTCATGTGGCTTTCTCATAAAAGCTGCAAATTGAAATTTTCATATGGCGTTCTCATAATGTTCCTTTATTTGCGAAGCTTCCTCTATGAGGAAGCCAACAATACAGAAAATGCTTCCTCATAGAAGAAGCTTCGCAAATAAAGGAACATTATGAGAACGCCATATGAAAATTTCAATTTGCAGCTTTTATGAGAAAGCCACATGTTAATTTCAATTTGCAACTTATATGAGGAAGCCAAATGAAAATTTCAATTTTCAACTTTTTATTCATTGATTGCCTCGACGGCAAAAAAGCTATTTGCAAATTTTTGCAGACAAATGGTCCATCGTTTCTTGCAATCATATTAGTGAGGACATTTTTTTTTTTTTGATTAACATAGTATCCCGAACCTATTGAATAATATAATCGATAACTTTTTTCTTTATTTCTTTGAATTATTTTATTTAACAATTTTTCTTCCCTTTGTATTATACGGGATGCTGGGCTCGGATATCTTCTCTTCAAGTCGTTTCTGTGTCTGCCCGTGACCACTTGGCGATCGTCGACGACGACGAGCCCGGTCGCACTATTTCGTATGCTATAAAGCATATATACGTAAGCATACATATATACACGTTCATATGTATACTTTATATATATATCCATTATACAATTTATATACCATAATTTTCTAATTTTCTCGCGCAGATGCTTTTGATTGCCCACTTTATCGTCGGAGTACAGTGTACGCTCGGCGATAATGGAATAACCGGGGGTGATAACCCGAACCGCGAGGCGTACGAGTGCGCGAGGCGCGATTTAGTCTCGCTCTTCATCTCTCCCTTACACACGTCGTTTTTTTTTTTTGCTCGCTCTCGTCGTTCGCGTTCGCACTCCCATGCGGGAGCCCGAACCCGGCTCTCGACGCAATATCTATCGCGAATTCCATTCCGTGTTTCCGCTGCTGGTGCCCCGCTACACTATCGAGCAGGAAAATCGTTTCTCGCGTGTGTCCTACCCCGCTGCGCTTCTTATCTACCGCTATGATTCTCTTTGCTTTTCTCGCGCGGCGTTCCAACCATCGGGACGATGGAATTACGACAATCCTCCTCGCCAAGATTCAGCACGCTTAGCCCGCACCGAGAGAAATTCCCCGATAAACATTTCTTCAATGTTGACGGACGAAAATAAACCTGAAAAAAATAATAAATGTTTTAATAAAAAAATTGTTGCAGTTCTATCGTAAACTGGATATCGAGGGAAAAGATCTGTAATTCCGAAAGAAATGCAGTTTTCGGATCGCCGATAGACGGTATATATCGTCGTATCATTTTTTTTCGACGGACGAAAATAAACCTATAAAAAATAATAATTGTTTTAATAAAAAAATTGTTGCAGTTCTATCGCAAACTGGATATCGAGGGACAAATCTGCAATTCCGAAGAAAAATGCAGTTTTCAGATCACCGATAGACGGTATATATCGTCGTATCTTTTTCGTCGTGACGATGGGGTAAATAAAATAAAAAGGCTCTCTAGAGGTAAATTCACATCTGGACAAATTTCTTATCTCAGGTGGAATTTTTATTTATTTTTTATTCTATGTCTGTGAAACAAACTGATGGGAATTTTGGAATAAAATGAGCGTCGTAAACTCATGTGGCTTTATCTTGCATCGAGAGGAATTTCCCTATAAGACGGGGAGAAAATTGGCGAAAGCATGAAAAAAAATTGAATTAAAAAAATTGTTGCAGGTCTGTCGAAAACTAGATATCGAGAAAAAAACCTGTACTTCCCAAAGGAAATGCAATTTTCAGTTCGTCAGTCGACGATAAATATGCTAGTATATATAAGTAATAAAATAAAAAAGCTCTCGAGATGTAAACTCACAACTGAACAAATTTCTTATCTTAGGTGGAATTTTTATTTACTTTTTTTATTCCGTGTCTGCGAGACAAACTGATGGGGATTTTTGAATGAAATTAACATCGTAAACTCATCGGGCTTTATCTTGCATCGAGACGAATTTCCCGATAAGCCGGGGAGAAAAACAGCGAACGGATGAAAAAAAAATTGAATTAAACAAATTGTTGCACGTCCATCGAAAAGTAGATATCGAGAAAAGAATCTGTACTTCCCAAGGAAATTTTTTATTACATTTTTTTTTATTTATTATTATATTTACGGGACTGAGCCCTTTCGACAAAGTATACATCCACATTAGTGAGTAGTGTGAGAGTAAGCTATATGTCTCTGCAATGAAATGCACTTTTTAATTCACCGATCGACGATAAATATCCTAGTACATATAAGTATTAAAATAAAAAAGGCTTTCGAGACGTAATTTCACAACCGGACAAATTTTTTATCTCCCGCGAATTTTTAATTTTTTTTGAATTCTAAAAGTCCTCAGGGCAAAGTGGTGGGATTTTGGGAATAAAACGAATACCGGAAACTTTCGGTGATGGGCTAATTTGAGGCGTCCCTCATACGGCTTTATCTCGTCCGGCGGATTAACGCCTAAGCCGCAGTTTCGTGCATTTGCGCGAACTATTCAGGGAGACGTTTTTGATTTTAACAGGCCGCCCGCCCCCGGCTTCGTTCTCCGTTCGTCGGACGATTCAATTACGTCAGTTGCAACGCGCAAAGTGTGGTGCGGCAATAAACGTGCGAGGACATGAAACCGAATCCGCGGAGCGACGATCGGCCGCGAGTGCGGTGTCCGGCGGATCATGCTGGTAGCCCTTTGATGTTTTCCGTACGCGATTTGGTACACGGCGTGTAATGGAAAAGGGAAGTGACAAAGTGGCGAGGAGAGGAAAAAAAAGAGGAAAAAATAAATAAAAAGCACAAAGGAACAGAAAGAATTAGCAGATGAAGCCAGAGTCTGGGCCGCGATTAACGCCGGCTTGGCTCGTAAATTTTTCAGCCCCGCGTGTGGTGCACGCGAACGAGTTTCCGAGAGCCCCTGCACGCTCGGGCTGCTAATTTTTAAATTATTTTCCGGCGAAGAGGGACAAAGAGAATTGAAAAAAATTTAATCTTGTAACACCCGCATCTATTAATTTAAAAAAATGATTTTTCATCACATACGATCCATAATTTGTGGTCCAATGATTAAAAGTTTTTTTTTTTTCTTAATAGAAGCTCGAGTGTATTAACTCGACAAACATTGAAGTGTCGATTAAATTGATTTTAATTATCTTCCGGCAAAGAACGACAAAGAGCATTGAAAAAAGGTCTTGTATAACGCGCTTCGAATTAATTTTTAAAAAATTAACCATATGTGATCCATAATGCGTGGTCCAATGGTTAAAAGTTTGTTTTTTTTAATAGAAGCTCGAGTGTATTGAATCGACAAACATTGAAGCGTCGATTAAATTGATTTTAATTATCTTCCGACAAAGAACGACAAAGAGCATTGAAAAAGATCATGTAAAACGCGCTTCTTATTAATTAAAAAAAAAACTAATCATATGTGCTCCATAATGCGTGGTCGAATGCATACAACTTTTTTTCTCAAAGCAAACAGCAGCTCGAGTGTATTATCTCGGCAAACACTGAGGCATCGATTAAACTGATGTTAATTATCGGTCCGGCAGCTTCGCGAATGTACGATTATTTATTCCTCATTTATGTTCTTTTTTTTTCTTCCGCCTCGATTCGAGTTGTTTAAGAGCCCTTAATCGGTTCAGTTACCGGGAAACGGTGGATGGGCCGCGCAGACACGGCGAACGAGGAGGATATCTCGGCGATGCATAAAATTGAGGGAGAGAATTAACGCGAACTATCGTGGAACAGCGATCATTGAAGAGTCGTCTCCGACTCGGTGCACTGTTCTCTGTCTTTTTTCTTTTTTTTTTCTACTTTCCCCTCCGAGCGGCATAATGTGCGAAAGCAGCCTATACCTACATAAGGGCTGCTGCCGCTGACGGCTCTCCGAGGCTCTGGCGCCAAGCGTAAGGGCCTCTGCGCGCCCCTCGATCAATATTCCGGTGCCCAGTGGCGTAGCCCACGAAAAACTACTGGCATTCCCTTTTTACGCGAAAAAAAATAAAAAAATTAGTACACAGATTTCGGGAAACGCTCACAGTATTCAGGGATGACCTTGGCCAAGTTGGGGACGTTATTGTATAAAATGAAACGGGCGTTGACTATTTCTACTGCCCTTCGTGCAGTCCCTGAAACGGCTTAGAGGTCGGTCATTAATAAAATTTGAAATTTAATAAAGATATTAAAAAAAATTAAAAAATCGTCAAATCGTTTCTAAAATCTCCTCGATGAGAAGACAATGAGTGTACTAGTATTCCATTTTTCGCGAAAAAAATAAAAAATAAATACTTTGCGGATTTTCAAAACTGGTCACGGTATTCATAAACGACCTTGGGCAAGTTGGATAAGTTATTGTATAAAATGGGACGAGCGTTGGCTATTTGTTGCACCCTTCGGGTGGTCCCTGGAACGGCTTAGAGATCGGTTATTAATAAAATTTGAAATTTAATTAAAAGAATTGAAAAAAAAAAAATGTTTAGATCGTTTATGAAGTCTCCCCCGTGAGAAAACAATTAGTGTTCTGGAATTCCCTTTTTTACGAAAAAAAAATAAGTACTTTGCGGATTTCGAAAAACTCTCACGGTATTCATAAACAACCCTTTGCAAGTTGGGTGCGTTATTGTATAAAATAGAGGTGTGTTGACTATTTTTCATTCCCTTAGTGCAGTCCCTGGAACGGCATGGAGGAAATTCAATAAATTTTTTTTTTTTTTTTATTGTTCCTAAAGTTTCCTCAGCGAGAAAACCATTCGTCTATTTTTCGGTAAAGTTTACTCGCAGCAATAAAAAAGGTATTTCGTGTAACCATCGAGAACTCTCTCAGATTTTTTTTCACGCTCGAGGCGAACCTCTTCAATTTCCGTTATGATATCCGCGTCACCGAAGACACTTTTGAATATTAAAAAAGTGCAAGCCGAGCGAAAAAAGCTCGCGCGGACGCCCGGAGAGTTCTCGACGGCACTTCTCGCCACCGCCGGAACGATGAGCCTTGTATAAAAAAAAAAATGACCCCTCAACTTTTATCTCTATTTTTTTTATGCACTTCCCGTCGATATTTTATTGTGCCTCTGCCGGAGTGCGTCCGATGAAGGGATAAATTCATGGAGTATAAATCCCGATTTAAAGTTTTTTCTTTTTTTTTTTCCATTTTTCCTATCAATGCGATAACGATTTAGCTACAAAGCATCGCGGCGCTGATAGGCAACCGAAATTGCTAAACCGGATTAAAACCAGCGACGCAATTAAAATACCGATAGTTGAGAACGGAGGGGGAGGGGGGGGGGGGGGTGAGCTGGGTTTGGCTTTTCACAAAATCACATTCCCACGGTCAGCCTACACACCCTTCCGAGCTTTCAATATTTCAACGTTTCCCCAATCGGGCAAATCGCGTCACGAGACACAAATTGTTAACACGATTTCATCATCGAACACCAGAAGCGCGGACGCGCACATCAGACTCAGGAATTAATAATAATATCCGTGGTTGACACGGTGGAGCGTGCAAATCAATTCGCAATTCGCGAACGCACGCGTGACAAAACCGCAGGTCCCCTCGGAATTTGTCTACGGACACCTGCGTGTGTGCTCGTGATATTTGCTGATCTATCGAATCGTCAAATTTTAACTTCAAGTGCATACGGTACGGATTCGGTCAGTAACAAATCGATTTTCCTATTTTCTTCGTGACTATTAATATTACATTAATATTTCGGACAAAAACAAATTAGCTTTTGCTGCTATATTTATATGTAGTCTACTAAAACTTAATTTCCTTTTGTCCAAAATATTAACAGGGTGGAGAAAATAGGGAAACCGATTTCTTACAGGCTGAGTCTTTACCGCATGCCCTTTAAATCGGTCCGAACCCTCGTTGCACTACCGACCCGCGAATTCGTATCTTCGATACGCATGTTCGGTGGCTGAGTTAAAATAATTCACACTCAAGCTTCCTCGATCTCTTTTTCCACGGTTCCGCCAATTTTTCTCGAGCTATCTCTATCCTTTCGACTATTTCGACCGTCAACACACCACTGATACCCCGAATGCCCAACGGATACCAACTTCGGCTATGATTGTAATATAGTCGGCTATGACTATATTACACTGTCAAAAAAAATTATAAATTTAATGTGTCTAAATGGAAGTTTTGATCCAAAAATTGGTACATTAAATTTAATGTACAATTGTGATAAAAAATTATTATATTTTTTCATTCAAATTAAAGTAAGTTATTAAAATAAAAATCCTTTTATACTAAAAGTAAATTATAAAAAATAAAGTATTTCTAAGGTTTTTAGTACATTAGATTAACGTAATGCTGATACTGAACGTTAATTTTTCATCGTAAATGTACATGAAATTTAATATACCAGTTTTCGCAAAAAAAAGTCTGGTTACATTAAATGTCATAGAAATTTTATCTACAGTGTACCTTTCTTATTACTTATTATGTTTCTCATATCCGCTTTACTGCACCAGCCTCGCTCATCTTGTAGCGTGCTTGCCGTCTCTTTTGTTTTACGATCTCGCACACTTTATTGTCTCGCCACGTTCTACTGTCCTTAAGTTAAGAAAAATCTGCACCTCATTGTAATCTCTTGTACAGCCATGGCACTTACGGGATTTATCCCAGTACCAATAAAAGTTCCATCCATCTATCCATTCGGTGGAACGCGCAGCTGAACGATTTCTCGCCGGGATGCATAATGCATCTGTGGGTTAATTTGTCCATCACCTCCGCGATACTCGCCACGCTTTTCAGCAGACTATCTCTCGTTTAATTCCCGTTCCATCGAGAGCCCGACAATGTGTCCCGACAGAGTTTCCCGGCTCGATATTCCATAGCCGATCGCCCAATACTTTCCAGCAGTAGCGATTGAGGTATAAAAAGACACAGCCGGACGCACAGCTGACTGGAGACGGCCATGTTTCTCGGCCGCCTCGTCATTACTGGCTTCACCATCCGGTTTGCGTTACGGACGCGGCTTTTCGTTTCGGGCTGCTTTCATGAATATCTATCGACGCGAGGGGGAGGTGCGGAAAACTTTGTCTCGATTTTACGACCGCTTACCGAGGCGATTCTCGGCCGGGCCTGTTACAAGCACAGCGGACGGGGCGAGTCGGCACACGACCTGCAACGCCGGTGAGGAGTCGAGGAAGAGGCCAAGCGAAAAAGTGAGAATAACCCGAGAACGCACGAGGCGTGAAGAGATCGAGAGATCCTCCCGAGGCCCCGATATATAGCCGAGAGACATCGAATAAATAATGTATCCAATCCCTTCCACACACACACACACACATGCACGCGCGCCAACGAATCTCTTCTCCTCCATGGATATACGCCATCGTGCACACCTCTATCCGCTGTTGTATTATAGAGCTTAAGCACGAGAGAGACCCGGGAGGGAATCCCGTCCATTATCGCACTCTCGATTTTTATGCCGCACAAGAGCCTCGTGAATTTCGCTCGGCGGAATGACCCTTTTAATTTTCCTCTCACGTAGACATCCAGCGCCATCTGCACGCGGTGTTTACGTATTTATCGTATCTATTCTTTATCGTATCGTGCTTATACTCCGGAGCGAGATTTTCTTTTTTGTTTCTCACGGATTTACGGAAATAGTCATTTTCACGTTGCGGATATTGCAGGGCATTCTTCGCACAGGTTATTCACAGGCTCATCGTCGAATCGTGTTCGAGGGCCCGGAAATTTATCTCGCTGTCGGTGCTCTCTTCGAATCTGGAACTCTTGTGTTTCGCTGGAAACGGTAATTAATTGATCAATCATTGTTTGGTACAACGAGGAATCTAAGATCTATTTTTTTTTACGAATTTTCGGAAATCTCTTTTTTGCAGATATTGAGAGAAGAAATATTTTTCTACACATGTTGATCGCTTGTTCTGCTTATTCTGTAGTACTCGTTTTAGTTTTAAGTTTAATCCACAATTGGATCGATTTTTTTGTAAAATGAATGTACTTGACTCGACTTAAAAAAAAAAATTAAACAGTATTTATTATGGCGATGTTGCACGTGTTTTCCGATGAATGGAATGGCCTGGTAATTAGTCACCGGCAAAGGCGCTGCTTAAGAACACCCCACGGTTCCGAGATGGAACAATCGATAATACGCGCGCCGCGATTGATCGGCGGATAATTTAATATGACCGGCGGATAATAAACAGTAAAAATAAGATTAATAAAAATTGGTGGAACAAAAAAATCTCGACAAAATATTCCAGCAATTTTACTGGCATGACATCTCTTCGAATCTGGAACTCTTGTGTTTCGCTGGAAACGGTAATTAATTGATTGATCATTATTTGGTACAACGAGGAATCTAAGGTCTATTTTTTTTTTACAAATATTCAGAAATCTCTTTTTTGCAGATGTTGAGAAAAAAAAAAATTTTCTACACATGCTGATCGATTGTTCTGCTTATTTTGTAGTACTTCTTTTAGTTTTAAGTTTAATCCACACTAAATTGTTACCGCCTGTATTGCAACAGTATTTAAGGGATTTATCCCAGTACTAAATAAAGTTCTATCTATCTATCTACATTGAGAAAAAAGTCTGTTTTCTGCAAATACAGAGAAAAAAATAAACTCTCACAAAAATATCCACAGCGCAGATAAACAATAGAAAGCGACTCGGATCTCGGCGACCTCGAATCTGGAACTCTTGTGTCTCGCTGGAAACGGTAATTAATTGTTTAATCATTATTTGATACAACGAGAAATCAAAGATCTATTTTTTTTTACAAATATTCAGAAATCTCTTTTTTGCAGATATTGAGAAAAGAAATAGTTTTCTACACATGTTGATTGCTTGTTCCGCTTATTCTATATTACTCCTTTAGTTTTAAGTTTAATCCACACTAAATTGTTTCCGCCTGTATTGCAATAGTATTTAAGGGATTTCCCAGTACCAAATAAAGTTCTATCTATCTACATTGAGAAAAAAGTCTGTTTTTTGGAAATATAGAGAAAAAAATAAACTCTCGCGGAAATCACCACAGCGCAGATAAACAATAGAAAGCGACTCGGATCTCAGCGAACCGGAAGAGCGATCGCACTCCAGAAATCTCATCCGCCGGATCGTCGATTTTCTCGGCTCGAAAGTATCGGTATAAATCTCTATCTCTTTCACCCTCAGCGACCGGTTAATGACTTTGCCAATAATTAACGTTACATTCCGCAAGGATAATGACGTCATTAAAACTTCGTCGAGATCGCGTGGGTGTCCCCGGGATTATCGAGGGTGTTGGAGGGTTGCGCGTACCGGCCCAACGCTCGAATCATGATTATCCAATGAAACCCACGTACACACCTCTCGTCGCATTACACGTGTACGCCAATAAAACATTTAAAAAAATCTGCGATTAATAATTGAAATTAATTCCTCGCCGTGTAATCCTCGGGAAATGATTCGCGCTCAGCCTCTCGCACCCGGCGTGTACGTAACACACGTGCATCAAGATATCAATATACTCGAACGTCGAATATCGCTAGAGTGTTCGATCGTCCGTGTGCGAGTTAACCGCACACGGAATTTGCCTAATTGCAAGCGTGCGGCGCACGGGCGAGAGAGAACGATTGAATATCAATTGGTGGAAATCGTTATAACATATATAGAGCGTGCGTGAATCGAATTCCCAATTAAAATCCTATGAACGTGACAAAAAGTTACCGAACACAGCTTTAATCGCAGGTAAACGAATCCCGTTTTAATAAAAAATAATAAATAAATGGCTGAAGGACTTAGGTCGATGGCCAATTGACAATATATTTATATTCTTAAGACAACTTATACTATGTAATGCGGTGTATCAAAAATTGTTCCATCTGGAATATTGTCAATAAATCCACTACTACTACTACTAATAAATAAATGGCTGAAGGACTTAGGTCGATGGCTAATTGGCGATATATTTATATATGTATATTCTCATGAAAACTTACACTGTGTGTGCACCAAAAATTGTTCCATGTGGAATGTTGTCAATAAACCCACTATTTGTAATAACTAAAATAAAAATAATAAAAATGTGCGTTTCCAGCACTCCGTTAGGCCGGAAACGAACAGGAAATGGCCTTTTACGGTTCACCTTTAATCACGCCTACCCGCATGTGTGTATTATGATTTACAGTATATTATAAAAACGTGCGCGACGATATATCGTGGTTGGGTTATTAGAACACGAGTCACGTATGTTCATAGGGACGATATATAGTGGAATAATCGGCTATATAACTGGTGGATATAACGCAGGACCGTTCCGGCAATAGAGCACGAGAACGGAGGAGACACGCCACTCGAAATGCCCTGCTGAATATTCACCGGCGAAGGCGATGTTGAACGGAACACCTCGCGGTTCCGAGATCGAACAATCGATAATACGCGCGTCGCCATCGGTCGGCGGATAATTTAATACGATCAGTACGATAATAGAAAAATAAAATAAAATAAATCAAAATTTGTGGAAAAAGATCTCGAAAAAAATATCGGGATTCTATAAATGGTGAAAAAACATTCCAATGATTTTACTGAAACGATAATTAATTGGATGAATTTTTTTGTTAAACGAATGTACATGACTCGAGTAAAAATAAATTAAACAGTGTTTATTTCGGCGATGTTGCACGTGTTTTCCGATGAACGGAATCGCCTATTAATTATACACCGGCAAAGGCGCTGCTTAACGGAACCCCCCGCGGTTCCGAGATCGAACAATCGATAATACGCGCGCCGCGATTGATCGGCGGATAATTTAATACGACCGGTGGATAGTAATAAACAATAAAAATAAGATTAATAAAAATTGGTGGAACAAAAAAATTTCGAAAAAAATATTCCAGCGATTTTACTGGAATGACAATTGAATTGTACTGATTTGTTTGTAAGACAAATCTACTTGATTCGACTGGGAAAAAAATAAAAATAAATACAGTGGAATTTATTATGGCAATGCTATACATGTTTTCCGATGAACGAGGGAAAGATGGAGAGAAATCGTGATAAGGCAATAATGACTTTATTAGGGCTGCGCCCCGTTGCGCACACGTGCTCCGCCCTCTGACATTTCGACCCCTCGTAGAGCAGGGTTTGGTAGGTGGGATAATCCGACGCCTCGGCAACCGTGAGATATCGGCTCCTTGGTAGTTGCAATGAACACCCTGCCATTATTTTCTTGTGTACTTCAGCGGGAGCAAAAAAGCCCCAGAAAAAAATTAGCAAAATAGCCATCCAATTTTTTTATTATTAGAAACAAAAATTGCAAAATTAATTAATTAATTAATTTGAATAATTGTCACTGTAGGACCGTGGGATATAAGAGCAACGCGCGCCGATATAATGAGCGGTGCGGCGGTTGACCACTGTGCGATTGTTCGCAATTAGCGAACGTGTTGTATTCACCGTCCGGTAATCACCGATTATATAGTTAACGCTGATTGTATCGACGAAAATTTTCCGAACTCCCTGGACGGCAGTTCATCGCGTAATTATTATTCGAACGGTGGAATTAAAGGGGATGCCGTACCTCTTAAAATCGACGTATATACTCGACCCGCAAAATGTGCAAAATGCATCGAAAAGAGAATAAAAAAAGATTGCAACGAGGCAACGAATCGAGTTCCGATTATTTTTACCTTTTTTTTTTTTTGCTCGATGTTAATGTATATCGAATTCAGATTTCCCTGTTTGACCCGGTGAGCCGAGTGCAGAGGAATGGCCGGAGGTATTCGCTACTAGGCCGTATCTCCGATGATTTGGCTTTTATCGAGGTATTTTACTGTTTTAAAAAAAAGGCACGATCCTCTTGAAATTTACATGCCCGAAGCCTGTGGCCAATCGCCCTTTTATTTTTTTCTCCATTGAACCAGAGACCACAGCTCGATAACCCAGTTTAACATTTCATTATCGTGCACAGTGAGCCACTGCGCGATATAAAAATAGCACGACGGTACGAAAAGTCGAATAAAATGCCTGCATAATATTAATAATTAATTTATAACCAATTACTGTCAGTAATTAATAAATTATTGTAAAGTTCCCCCAAAAAATGGTTGTAACACGGTGTACTATAGATTTTCATTTTTTTGTCACACGAAATTTTAATTGCTCAAACTGTTTTTAGGAAATGGAACCTGATATATATATACACGTTTTTTTCTTCTTTTTCCATTCTACAGACTTTGCTGCCAATCGTAAGTGAACAATGTGCCCCGCTCACCCCCACGCGTTCGCGGATACAGTATATAAATTTTTGTTTTTGCCATGTCTGCTGGTGCAGAGAATGGCCGGAGTTATTCGCTACCAGGCCCGACTTGTATCTGCGATGATTCGGCTTTTATCGAGGTATTTACGCTGTTAAAAAAAATGCACGATCCTGTTGAAATTTGCATGCCTGAAGTCTGTGGCCAATCGGGCTTTAATTTTTTCTCCATTGAACTCGATAACCCAGTTTAATATTTCATTATAGTACACAATGACCCACCGCGCGATATAAAAATAGCACGACGGGACGAAAAGTCGAGTAAAATGCTGGTATAATAAATGAATAAAATATCGTTCAGTACAAAAAATACAAGTGTAACATTTATTTTTTTTCTTACACTAAATCCTAATCGCCTAAACTTTTTGGAAATTTCTATCTTTTTTATTCTACAGAATTCGCTGCCAATCGCAAGTTAACAGTGTGTCTCGCTTTCCCCTTTTCGCTGATACAGTCAATAAATAATTTTTTCGTTATCTCCGGCCGTGGTTCTGTCTCTGCCGCATCACTTCCGGCTATACAAAGTTGTACCACACCGACTGAACGGAGGCACATGTGGATTATCTATTATTCTTTTCATCCCCGGACCGCTGTGCGCGTCTGGCCCCATCCCGCGAATCCATCAACTCGTCGCTTATATTCGAATCCGGAAGCTAACTCGAGTACATAGACGAAGGGGAAACAAAATAAACCAGGGGATTGGCTCCTCACTGAACCGGGGCTGGCTCTCCAGACTTCCTGTGTAGGTTTGATAAATCGCTACTATTGTCTCGACGGATAACGGGCTGAATCGCCAAGGAGCCAAATAATTGTTTTCGGGAACGTTACTTTTTTTTTTACCGTATTATATTTATTTGTACGTGTTTGATACACGCAAATAAACTGTAAAAAATGTTTAAAAAAAATTAATCAACAGTATTCGAAGCTTTTTTTACATAAACTATTTTAGAAATTTCAAACACATGTATGTTGTAATTTCACAGTAAAATTTTTATCTTTAATTGAAATGTTTGTAAATTTCAGGCAAATTGTAATTTTAATATCTTGTATTTTAATTTTACGAAAAAGTACATTAATGTTCAATTTAGGTGAGTAAAGTAAGCAAACTTCAAGTACCAGCACATTAAATTCACAATTTATTTTTACAGTGTAAGAAACGTTTGAGTGGGTTTGCGGAGGTAAAACTGCACCGTGCGCAAAACCATCTAAAAATAATCTTCGAATATAATTGTCTTCGACGATTATAGAGAAGATCGTCGATTAAAGCAAACGTCGATCGACGAACTAAAATAGCGATCAGAATTAACCCACCCCGAATTTAAACTCACACCCCGTATCGGATAAACGTCCGCCTTGAAAAGTGACCGCACAAGACCCACGACGCGGATTATATTTATTATATTCATTCATTTGTGTGATACACACAAATAATTGCATATCTAAAAATAAGCCTCGAATATTTGTCTTCGTCGATTAACTAAACTAGCTATCAAAATTAACCGATACCAAATTGAAACTCGCATGTCGTATCGGATGAGTGTTTAACTTGAAAAGTTACCACACGAGAGCCGACTTGAAAAGTAACCATGCACAGCCGATTAAAAAAGAAAAGCTGGGAGAGACTGAGGCAGAGCTTTTAATCAGTCGATGGACAAAAAAGCAGAGTCTGTGTCTGGGACGCTTGAAGCTGCTCTCTATTTCCATCTCCGCAGCTCCGATAGATTTTTTTTAATCACCGTAAGTGTCTCAGGAGAATTTGCCCCGAGTTTCTCGCGTGCGACCGACTGAATTGAAAAAAATCTCCCCTCGAGAAAAATCGATCAATCCGATTTCACATCCGAACGGTAAATTATACTTTTTTTTAATGGTTTAAAAATTCGAGTGCAATTTGTGCAATTTTCAAATAGAAAAATCGAAAATCGTTCAGGATTTCCAACTATTCAATTACATGCAATCGCATGCGAAATGCAAAAAGTGCCACGTAAAATATATTTTCTTAAATAACAGCCGGAGAACGGTGAGAGTATCGCGAGGAAATGTTGGATGGGAGATTGCGGCGAAACAATAACTATCGTGCCATGTCGGGTCGCCAGATTAAAGGTCATAAAACCTTCGGGGGTGTAATAAAGCTCCGCAGCCATCCATTGCTCGACCTCGGCAACAACTTCCTTCTTTTCGTTCTCTTCGTCAACTTCTTTTTTTTTCTCCCCCGACCCGGCAGTCTTTTCTCCGGCGAGCTGTTTCTGTCGAGCGAACATAACGTCCAGGGCTTTCGTTTCGCTACCACGGCCGTTGGCGACTTCCGACACGTTTCCCACCCCTCGTCGCATTTCTCTGCCGAGCATTCTCGATCCTCTAAACTCTCGAGTCTCCCTCACCGTTCCCCGCCGTTCTGCCAGCGACTGCGCTCCAACGCAAGGTAAAGGTACCAATGCCCGGACGGTTAAGAGCGTCCGCAGATTCCAGTAACTATTAATTGGTCACGAACAAACTTTTTGCGAAAATGACTGAAACCAATGCCAAGCTGATAGTTTCTAGTTTCCAAAAGACATCGATTAATTACAAAAAGATAAATATTGTTTTAATTGCGGGAGAAAATAACAAAAGAGTCCAAATGTACCAGATTTCGGACACGGTTTTTCGGCACGTCCCTGTATTTGGACACTGGATGTCCCAATATATCGGACAATTACAAATTTCGAGAATTCTGATGTACGAACTCCACTAGTTCATGTTGACTAAAAGAATTTATTTGCCATTCATTAACGACCTCAATGAAAAAATTATATTTAAGCGAAACAATACTGACGATAAGCTACGTAGAAAGCTGGCCGACCTAATTTCTTTGAACTATCCGATTATTGGGTCGGACACTATATCGTCTGTCTTATAACAAAGTGCAACAATAGAAAATAATTTAGACTTAAAATTTGTATAACTTTTTTCTGTACATCAAACAATGTTTGTAAATACGATTACAAGTGTCAAATTGGATTTTTAATAATTAAATTCGGAATAATCAAATCTGCATAGGAGTGTCCGACGATTGGGACGTGTTCGAGCATTGGTACTGAACGAAACTCTGTCAACTTCAGACGCCGAGAGAATAAAAACTGGAAAACAATTGAGATAAGTGGAGAATCTGTGCTACTACTGTCCAACGTTACTTCGTCGATAGTTTTCCTGCGTACCTTATCGCCGACTCGCGGAGCTCGAGCTTTGTCTCGTTAACGTCGCGAACAACGATCTAACTCGCCTTTGAACATCCCCTTTACAGCCTTAAAGACTTCATTCCGTCCGGGCAATCGTGGCTGAATTAATATCCGTCGCAGGATTCAATTTCCGTCTTAGGTTGAAATGCTCGATTCTCCTTTGACACAATCGCATCGAAGATCTCTGATAGGACTGACGACAGTGGGAACGAGCGTTCGCTCGCGATTTGCTGTCGACTTCCATGTCTGAAAAATAATGAAACATTTTGTAGCCCCTCGGTTTTATCGCATGAAAACTTGAGTTCTGCGGTTGACTCTCTGCCCTCTCGACAAAGACGTTCCTCAAGTTTAATCTCGGATTTAGTGGAGGAAGCTAAAATATCTCATCGAGGAATCGGGAAAATACTTCGTTACCGAAGTATTTTGCTACCCGCTCGAGTATTAATCTCGGAAATTCTCGTGGAAGGCTAAAAGCCAATTCCCGTCTTTGGTTGAAATACTCGATTCTCCTTTGATACAATTCCATCTGCGATCCATGATAGGACGAACAACGGTGGGACCGATTGTTCGCTCGTGATTTATTGTCGATATCCCCATCTGAAAAATAATGAACATTTTTATAGTCACTCAGTTTTATCCCATAAAAACTTGAGCACTGTGGCCAACTCTCTAGCCCTCTCGACGTAGACGTTCCACAAGTATAATCTGGGATTTATCGGAGGAAGCTAAAATATCTTATTGGGGATGGTATTTGTGTTCTCGAAGACTCCTACGATTACTCGAAAGCTGATTATGAGTCTCTAAATTATTTTTTAGCATCTATCTTTTATGCTATTTCTGTTATTCGCTAATTATTGTATGTATCTTTTATTTTTCACCTTATATTTTCACCGTTTCAAATCGCTTAAGCATGTTTCCCATTAACTCGTAATTGGGCCCAGCCCGTTTCCATTAAAATAAATAAATAAATAATACAACTTCATATGGGATTACAACTCATCAACCTTCCACGATTGTAAACGATCACGTCTGTTATAGTTACAACCTAATTAAATCTCGCGATACGTCGACCCCGAAGTATTTTGGTACCCGCTCGAGTGTTAACCCTTTATAAGCAACCCCGCCCAAAACCGTACCGAAAGGGGGCTAACGGAAGCGGAGTGGGGGTAGAGATGTGATTTATAAAGGGTCAATCTCGGAAATTCTGGAGGAGGACTAAAAGCCAATTTCCGTCTTAAGTTGAAATACCCGATTCTTCTTTGATACGATTCCATCTGTGATCCACGATAGGACGGTGCATCGAAGTCTTCATTTACGATTTGCTGTCGACTCCTCGGTCGACTCCCATATCTGAAAAATAATAAAAAAAATGTTAGCCACTCAGTTTTTTCGCATAAAATCTTGAGCACTGTGGCCAACTATCTCCCCCTTTCGGCGAAGACTTTCCTCAAGTTTAATCTGGAATTTAGCGGAGGAAACTAAAATATCTTCTTATCGGTGATAATAAAATTCCATACGGGTTTACAGTTATCGCGAAGCTTTCACGATTGTAAACTATCGCGTCTGTTATAGTTAACAAGCTAATTAAATCTCGCGAAACTTGATTCGAGAAACTGCGAAACAAGAGACTCGTTTCCGCAGTATTTCGCTACCCGCTCGAGTATTAATCTCCGAGATTCTCGAGGAAGAGTAAAAGCCACTTTGGAGACTTAGCGACGGTACGAAGGGGGAAGAAGACGAACAGCTGAAGTGTAGCTTTTCAGTGTACCGCGGCGACGAGAGTCTCGGGACATCTCGTTGTTTGTCGTAATCTTCTGCCGAGACGGAAGCGCGGAGCATTTCCGCGCGTAGGTATTGAGAAAAATTGAGAGCCGTAAGGAACGTGGCCTTTGGCTTAAACGATCCAACGAGGGACGTACGATAAAGTTAAATCCGGATTTCTCGAAGCGGCGAACACGTATATCCTACATATCTGCTTCAAAGCTTCTTTTCTCGAACGCTCCGTTAGCCTTCGATAACGAGGTATTTTCGATCGAGCAAACTTCCTCCGCGCTGTTTAACACAGCGGATTGGACCGCTGGCGCCGGAATCGATTCCTATAAAGATAAAAATCGAAATTACGATGTTTCGTTATCGAGTTTGAACAACGATATTCAAGGATTATCCCGCAAGGTGGTCGGGAGAGAACATGCAACGGCACTCGCTGTCGCCTCCTCAGTGGCCAACATACTGGTGCGTGATTTAAAAAAAATATATAAAAAAAGACAACATCTAGTCAAAAAATATATTGTTATTCCAGACTGTATTTATAATTCTTAAAATTTCATTTCCAGCCGCTGGCGAGCCAGTTAAATGAATATCTTTACAAATATTGAAATAACGAATAGCTCGATGAATCGAATAAAAATAAATGATTTTTTTTCGAAAAGCCTCTGATAAAGAGTTAGTTTGACACAACGGATTGGAACGGATCGATTGCTGTAAAGATAAAAATCGAAATTACGATGTTTCTTTATCGAGTTTGAACGATATTCGGGGAGAGCTTTCGATTGGCGCTGGATATCGCGTCGTCAATGTCCAACATGCCATTTCGTGATTAAAAAAACAAAAATCACTTGCAAAAAAAGAAATATATATCGTTATTCCAGACTATTTATAATTCTTCAACTTTAATTTTTATCCGCTTATAAGTCAGTTAAAATAATAGTACATTTCGATACGAGTGCGAAAAAACTTTTTCTGACGAGTGTGAGTTTGCAGCACGAGCCGAAGGCGAGTGTTGCAATCACACGAGTTCAGAAAACGTTTTTCGCACGAGTATCGAACAAAATTTTATTTCACAAGGTGTGAAAATGGGGGTTTTCGCACGCGAAGCGGGCGAAAAGACCGCCATTTTCCCACCGAGTGACATAAAATATATTTAAAAATATTGAAATAACGAATAGTTCGATCAAACGAGCATTTTTTTTATTTATTTTTTTTAACTCAATCCATCGTCCATCGCTCAAGGCTTGAAATGTGGGCCACAAAAATTCAATTTTTGGTAGCTCGCAGGCCAGTTAAAAAAATATTGAAATAACGAAGAGCTCGATTAATAGAGATAAAAATAAATGTGTTTTTTTTCAAAATTCAATCCATCGTCTATCGCTCTATCGAAAATGTAGGCCACAGCCGGGAGACATCACAGATGCAAAAGTCTCTCTTGTTCATACAGTATCCTATACACATATGTGTACAGAGCTACATGATTTCTCGAGCGAACTCGCCGTGGGAGTCCGTGAGGTCGACACGTTACCTTCCCCGACCTTACATCGGCCCAGGCTGCGGAACCCGATGCATCCGTACGTGTTTGCCAAGTCGAAGTCCCGTTCACCGGGAACTCTCCCACGGGTTTCCGGAATTCCGTTCGAAGGGATGCAGACTCTCGTTGCCGGGGGAAGACTTCCGCGACACTGGCTCCGGTGTACGCTGTACGAGAAATTCTCCCGGGTAGCGTATAGACGTGAGTCTGAAAAATAGTTTAAGAATGTCACTTCTCATGTAACATTTCCGTCGGTATTAAAGCTCGAACAATGCAGTAAAAAAATTAAAGAAAAATAAAATCAAAAATTGATTCGGGGGTTTTTTTTTCCCCGGAATTTCAATTTCATCGACGAAACATCAATCCCTCCGTCGATAAGAAAAGATCCGAGGCGTGGGGTGTCGGAAGCTCGACGAGTGTCTAAGGTATGACAACAAAGGAAAAGAAAGTGCACGCGCGGAATTGCAAAGTGCACACAACCAGAAAAAAAATTATTTGACGGCCACCGTTTATTAAGATTAAGTAAAATATTTATTTGATTTATTATTATTTGAGCACAAGGTGCTCAAAGGAAAAGAAAATGTACTCTACGAAACAAGAATTTCTGGTCACTGAGATTGGCGCTAGCCAACCCAATAATTAAATAATTTCTTATGTAAATTTTTACTCTGTACTGTACTTTCTTGCATCTATGCATCCAATAAAAAAATATTAAATATTTAAATTAATATTTATTTGAATTAAGTAAATAGTTACTTAAATGAAATAAATATTTATTTAAATCAAATAAATATTTTACTTAATCTTAATAAACGGTGGCCGTCAAATAATTTTTTTTCTGGGTACAGTAAAAAAATGTACTTTTTACAACTTATTGTCGACAAACGCCCACAATTTCTTATTTGTTAATTTTCGAATCGTAACCATCCGGTTCCAGTTTTACAAATAAGAGTACAATCTAAATTTTTTAATGGCACAGGAAATAAAAGGAGAGGTTTCTGTATTCAAGCCTGATCAAACGAGTTTGTCACTTATTCAAAATAATGATTTTTACGAAACTTCTTATTTCGATTTTACGAAATTATGTTTTACTGTGCGATTGCGTGGATTTATCTATGTGCTTCACAGATATGCTGCGTCGCGACACGTCGACGTTAGTCAGTGATCGACCTGCCATTTTGGGTTTGTAAAAGAAAAAAAATCAATAGCTGAAAAAATTATGCGTGCTATAGGTGATAATTATATTTAAATTAGGCAATACTCATTAGCGTAAGTTTTTTAATTAGCCAATACCTAGTATATGCTTCAAACTTTCAATCACACACTCAAGTGTTATCAAAATTATAAAACGGCATTTCCCATTGATGAATAAACAAAACAAATATTGTTATTCCAAACTGTACTGATAATTCTTAAAATTTAATTTTTAGCTCCCATTTACGCCGTGCGAGAAATTCTCCCGGCTAGCGTATAAACGTGAGCCCAAAAAACAGTTTGTGAAAAATGTAATCTCTCATGTAACATCTCCGCCTATATTAAAGCCTGGATATACGGAAGAAAAACATATTAAAAAAAAACTAAAAAAAAAACTAAAAATTGATTCACGACTTATTTTTTTCCTCGGAATTTCAATTTCTTCGACGAAACATCAATCTCTCCGTCGATCACAAAAGACCCGAAGGGGGGAGTGTCGGAAGCTCGAGTGTCTAAGGTCCGGCCGACAAAGGGAAGGAAAGTGGACGCGAAGGTCTGCAAAGTGACTGCGTGGATTTACCTACGTGCTGCGCGGATATGCCGCGAGACGCCGGTCGAACGGCAAGGATAGGGTAAGAGGATAGTAGCTCTCGTTCTTAAAGACGGCGCAAGCTCTGGAGCGCGCAGTGACTGGATAGAAAGAGCCACGCCGAGGAGAATATCACGTGCGAGGCTAACACGTCCCGGGAGAGTCCTGGAGGGGTTGGCACGGGCCAGTCACGTACGTACGATGGGTATACTACGTAGTATGCTTCATCCACCTACGTGGGGAATGCCTCTGGTCGTTCTTGTACAAGAACGACCAGGAGCATCCACGTAGGTGGGTATTTACGCGTTTCGGGCTCTTTTCCGTCCACGATTCTCCAGGGTTCCTTTCACCCCTATTCCCCCCTCCCCGCTTCGGTTGTTTTTACTTTTATTTCTTGGCTAGTCCGGGAACAGGACAACGTCTTGCCAACGGAAGGAGACTCAGGCCGAAGGCAGAGGGCACATGTACAGTAGCCGCTCCCTAAGACGCGGTGAAACATGTACCACGTGACATACGAGTGCAAGAGAGATAGCAGCATTTTTCGAATCAGTGCCATGTAAAAATGGTTGAAATTTCTGGGGTAAAAACGAAGCATCATCGGACGCGGTATTGAATTCTACATCCGCTAATACTTTGCTTTTTCGCGAAATGTCTACCATCTTCGAATGCCATTCATTACAGTTTTTGTTCCCACACTGAGGAAAAGAAATGGTTGAATTAAGCAAATGCGCTGTGACATACGTTCAAAGGTGTATTCGGTTGGTATAACAAAAATGTTTATTTCAATCGACAAACTTTGAATAAATTTAAACAAATAATCGTCTAACAAAACAATGCTTTATTTGTATCAAATGAATAACAGCTTTGAACGTATGTCACCGCGACTTTTGGTTAATCCAACCAATTTTTTTTTCTCAGTGCAACTGAATCAGTTTAATCTCGCCCTAAGTCCGCGTTCGGTGTCCTGAGCGCTCCAAACTCAGCCAGTAATAAAAACTGTAATTAATTGTTTAGTAGCCTGTCCCTAAGTGCATGTCCGGTCTTCTGAGCGCTCAAGACAGCCGCACTGATAAAAAAAAGTGACGTTGAATCAACTAAACATTCGGGCAGGGTCGTTCAAATAAATATTTTGTCGGTCGAACAAAATATTTTTACTCCTCAGAAATATTTTGGTGATATCTTCGAGAAAATCGTTGAATTAACCAATCTTTTAGCTGCACCAACACAATATTTATTTGAACGTCCTTGCTAGAATCGTTAATTGAGTGAACCATGCTTTTTTTTATCAGTGCGGTATTAAAAACTGTAATACATTTTTTTAACCATACAGCATCTATGATGAAAAGCACATTTATACATGACGAGAATGTCAATACAGCTTCATGTAAGAATTTGCTTTTCGTCGTCGATAGGTGACAGCACGAAAAAAAATAAAAATAATAATTACGGTTTTTACCGACCGAGGTATTTCAGATGCTGTTGAGTGCGCGTTAGTGTGCAAGACCAGAAGCATCCACGTAGGTGGGTATTTACGCATTTCGGGCGCTTTTCCGTCCACGATTCTCTAGGGTTCCTTTTATCCCCAATCCCCTCCCCTTCGCCTTTTGGTTTTTTTTTTCGCTACTCTAAGAAGAGGACAACCTCTTAGCAAAGGAACGAGACTCGCAAACCGAAGGCGGAGGAGGGAATGTGTACAGTAGGTACTCCCTAAGTGCATGTCCGATGTCCGGATCGCTCCCCGCTTCAGAGTCGGTCGGCAATAAAAACTGTACAGACATCTGTGATGAAAAGCAAATTTTTACATGTCGAGGATATCAATTCAGCTTTACATGAGAATTTACTTTTGATTGTGTATGGTAGCGAGAAAAAATCAATTAGGGTAAAAGTGGTGAATATAACCCACCTCGATTAACACGTAAATTAATGATATATGGACCGGGCCATATTCCCCACTTTTACGATACAGTTTTTATTACCGAACGCCGTATTCCAGATGCTCCTGAGTGCGTGTTTGGGCAAACGCGCACTTAGCGATAGTCTACTGTATTTACTACTCTACAGTAAAGTCGATGCTCCAAGAAGCATCGTCGGAGTAAGTACGTATAAGTAGGTGAGGTATATATAAGACACCCTGTGGCTGGTATAGGCACGGGACACGAGCTTTCTCATCGCCTTACGATTCCACCCCTTCGGTAAATTTATAAGCCCATTCGGTGCTCACAACGGCGCACGGCGAAGAAAAAACCTCAATCCCTTAAGGACAGCGGAAAGCCGGAGACGAGGGACGTCGTAAAGTAACGCGGTTCGATAGTTCGGTGATGTTGATAATTCGATGAAATCTCCAGACACCGCCCAGGGATTGTTTATGGCCTCGATGATGGGCATTGAAAATAATCGTAATTTAATATTCATACGTTATTAATTTAAAGCATCTATAATTTTCCTGTTTGCCTTTATGCCCGTCCCTTTTTTTAGGAAAAACTTTTGTCTCGTCAGCAGAAATATTATCGCCTAAGTCTGAAGATTGTGTGCATGCAATTATTAAAGCGGTGTGAAAGGTCACTCGAAGGTGCTAATAAAGTCCGTCTTATGCGGTGTCACGAGGCAGCGAGGCGTACTTTTTTCACTTGCCCTTATCTCTCACCCTTTATGGTCCTCAACCCCACTCCCCCCTTCACCCATCGCTCGCGGTTGCCGTAAAATTTATTCAACTTATTCAATTCCTCGAAATTAAAAAGTCTTTTCACACGAGAAGAAAAAATAAAAAATTAATTTATCGTCGCGCTTCGCAAGTTGCATAATTCATTCCTTGGAGGAGCCGTTCATTCATTCACGAATCTTTAAGATACAATTTGCAATCCTACTCAATTAAAAGCTCCTCCGGGTTCATTGAACGGTGTATATCTATGTACGTGCAAATTTAATTGGACACCTATTTATTCGCACCCGTTTGCGTTACCGACGTTTCGGGCACTCCAGACTCAAAGCGCTGACGAAAAGATTGGGCGGTTACGAGAACTTGGAACAGAAACCTGCGACTTATTATTATTATTATCATTATTAGACTCTAAGTTTAAGTTCCCCTGCGAGCCATCACCGAGTGCAAAAGGTCCAAAACTTAAATTCCGATTGTACTTGTATTCACTCTCGTTACTGTACACTTCCGAAAGAATCGAGGGATGTCGCGTCGAGAGTAACGCTCATTTTTGTCTTTATTGAACTTATTATAAACTGTTATTTATAAAAAAAGGCTGTTTATTGTAACCTCTCTCTATAATAATCTCTATAATATAAGAAGATTTCGCCGCCGCGTTCAAGAATGGAGAAGGCCGGAGTCAAATGAAACACACTGGCAGGGGTAAAATGTGGGGGGAGGGGGGCTTAAATATTCTGAGTCCTCTTGAGTGGTTCCTCAACCTGAAATATTATAAATCCGTTTAGGAAGGGGGGGGGGGGGGATCGATGTTATGGAGCGGAGCACTGATATGTCAATCTAATTTCGTTTATCAATTAATTTAAGAACAATTCTATGTCCCTTGGTGACGCTGCCCCGGGTCTTGATTATTCTAAGTTCTGAGGGAATTCAGAAGGAGCGCGTGGCCCACCGGAAACTCTAGTATTTGTATATTATAGACAATTGCGCAGTTACGAGAAGTTGGGAAAAATCTACGACTAATTATTATTATTATTATTAGGTTTTAAGTTTATGGTCCCCTTGCGAGCCATCACCGGGTGCAAAAACTCCAAAAATGAATCTCCGATTGTACTGGCATTCACCCTCGTTTCCGTGCACTTTCGAAAGCCCCCGAGGGATTTCGGGTCGCCTTCAACTTTGTCGTTCGCTCGACCGATAAACAGACCATTTATCGTACGGTAAGTGAAATAAAATGACCAATGGCTTCAATGGGATATTACCGCCAGAGTCGTTTGCTTTTATACGACGGTATAAAAGTCTCCTGCGTGAGAGTTCCCGCCGTATTTTCTATTCCCGTGGCTGGGGTGGTGCATCAAAGCCGCGGGAGGGCTCTTATACGCGGTGACGTTAGGATGTCCTTGATCGATTTCGCCATTCAGCTTTCTCGTCGTCTCTTCAGACATCGAAACGATCGTCCGTGTGATATACCTGTATATATCCTCCTGACGGATACCGCTCAGTCACCCTCTCTTGGCAAGAAGAGGTTTTTGTCGGGCCCGACGTTAAATCGGCTGCGCCGGATATGGCCGCGTGTGTATCCTCGCGCGAGCCGCAGTTTTAGTCGGTGTGTGTGAGGGCAAGCCCGGGCGTAAGCGCGACGGCACATGGAGAAACGGCAACCTCCCATCCAGCCAAACCCGCTGCCGTGCTTCTGTCATACATCAACAAGCGTATCGCACGCTTCGTGACTCTCGGGAGTTGTTTACGACACCCCCGATAATATTCCGTCTCGGGGAGCTTTTGACGCCGGAGAGCTGCACTACATTCCTCAAGTACTTCCTGGGTGAATTCATAGATCGCCACCCCTTCCGCCCCCGGAACTGCAGGTACGTTAACCGTACGATATGTTCGGTCCGAGACAGCGGCAGCCCGGAATATCAAGCATTCGCAAACTCGTGTATAATAATGTACACCGCACGATACCCCAAGTGTGATTAATGGATGTGCGTATTGTTCATCCCTGAAACAACGAAACCTTGATGAACATAGATACACGTGAATTGCAGAGTGTTTTTTTACGCTGTTCACGGTGCGCAGTGTTATCTGTGGTTATAAATATGATTGCTCGTGAGGAAAACTGAGGAAAAAATAATGCCGCATGTACAATTGGAACTTGCAACTCGTAAAAATGTTCAGTACTGAACAGTGATTTTCAAAAGCCTATTATTATTATTATTATTATTATTATTATTATTATTATTATTATTATTATTATTATTATTATTATTATTATTATTATTATTATTATTATTATTATTATTATTATTATTATTATTATTATTATTATTATTATTATTAAACAAAAATCCCTGGAAGCACGCCATGTGTAACAGGGTGGCCAGGGTTTGGAATGCCATACCAGCGGCAGTTACAGATTCGGAATCAGTAAATGAATCTAAGAACAGGCTGGACCTGTATATGTTTACATGAGATGTTCATATGAAATTATACATGGACACACAAATTCATAAAATTTATAATAATTTAAAAGAATTGATAAAAAAACCGAAAAATGTATTCAGTTAAGGAGATTCAGATTTTATAAGTGATTTTATAACTTCCTTTCTGTAAAGTTTGATAATAATAATAATAATAATAATAATAATAATAATAATAATAATAATAATAATAATTTACTCGTAAAGATTTTTAACTGCATACCCAACATACCTATGTAGAACAGCGTAGACAAAACAACTCAGTGAGGTGCACGAGAGAGAGCAGCAGCCGGTGCGGACGGACTTTGCGGTCGTAGTTACCGTGGGGCAGGCAGGGAGGGGGGGGGGGGGATGCTTCGCAAAGTCCAAAACCGCACGAGAGTCAAGGGTTTTGTGTACGAGATACGTATGAATTTTCATTCGCGCGTATGATATATCTTCCGCCGTGTAAAATCTGAAGCGGACAAATCGAGTGAAACTTTGAGAAATTCCGCCGGATGTAATACTGGGGGGCGGGGTGGTTGAAGGGGCAGAGGGAGGGGGGTCTTCCGGAGTCGGTCGGTGGTTGCCTGGCCTGTGGAGCGTTAATCAAGCTTTACCTTCATTAAAAGTCTCGAGCATTGGGTCGCTGATCGTCGCGATCCGTGCCGGATGTACGCGGCGGCGGCCACGACGACTGGTTTTCCCCACCGAGGATTTACCGAGCCAGTCGCAGAGTTCCGCCTCCCGTCCCGGCCCGGAAAACTCGACTCCCGTGTATTCCCCGAGCCCGATTCCAAAGATTGCAGTTGGCAACGAGATTCGAGTGTCCGCGACGCGAGCCAAGTTGCCGTACAACGGGCCGATCGATAGGGTGACTCTCGCCAACCGGCGATAGACGAAAATCCATCTCCGAACTCTTTCTCGTTCGTCCCTCCGGGCTTTGTCTCGCCGGTCACTCGCGAGCCTTCGACCAATTACCGATAACGATATGAAGAAACAACGAAACTAATCGCCCCAGATTTAAACAAAAAAAACCAGTTGGAACGAGGCTTTGTTAAAAATAACAATAATGATAATGATAATAATAATAATAATAATAATAAACTCAGTCCTCGTTACCGCGAAAAAATCGTATGATTTATCGCCCTTCCGTCGAAAAAACGAATTTAATTAAAATCGAACACTCTTGTTTTTTAAACTCTCCACGGTCTCCGGAAATTTACAGATTTTAATCAGATTATACGTTTCAGGAATGGCCCGAAGGGGGCGCAATGCCCTTCCTTCACGGTGTCCCGACGAGTGGATTACGAATCAGCATAAGCACGTTCGTACTTTTTTTTTCTCTATAATACGTAAAAAAAATCACAACAAAAAAATAAAAGGCAAAGTTTGATCGCGGCAGGACGACTCATGCAGTCGGCGAGTCCGTTGTGCACTCGAGTCGCTGCACATAGAGCACCGGCTTACAATTAGCATGGCAGAAACAACAATGAGACCCGCCGTGGATCCACCGGCTTTAATACCGGTAGTGGGCTAACAGTATTTGTCGGTTCCCTCTCTCTTTGAATATATATTCGCTACAGCGTGATAAGCACAAACATACACGCCGGTGACGTAAACACCCACACGCAGCAAAGTTTAATGCACACGTGTACGACCCGAGAGTCTCTGCACCCCGATCGTCGTTGCAGCTCTAGCCCCATTCACTCGACGTCCTCTCCCGGAAAGCATTAACGCCCACCTTTCGTTTTGAAATCCTATCGATCTTACGCCCACGCGATTGCAGCAGCGAAACGTCGACCCGGGAGTCCTGTGCGCCGCTATTTCCGGACTCGAATGTCGATTACGCTTTCGGCTCGTCATATGCACGAGCGTAGGTTTCCGATAATATAACTTATACGGTGTGCGGTGCACGTTCGACTGTATTTATGACAAAAAAAATAAAATAAAAAGAAAGGGTCTAATCACCTGACTCGTTACTTTGCGACTGTTAGTGTCGCGCGGGGTTTACACCCGTGCCACGCGACAATCGCTGTTTTCTGATTTATAAACTCTCCGTTCTGCCCTTCGAGCTGGCTGTGGCAAGAAACAGCTTCGTTTAAAAAAAAAAAATCCGACGATCAGTAGAGCGTCACAGAGAACCTTTTTTGTCGAACATAACTCTACATCGTAAGTTGAATATACAATGCTCGTTGTGTTGTCCCGTCTAGCCCAATGGCAAAACGATCATTTTCGCGCTGGCTGTGGGAAGAAACAGCTTCGCCTTAAAAAAATCTGTCGATCAGTAGAGCTTCCCAAAGAAGTTTTCTTTGTCGAACGTAAGTCCGTCGTATGTACAGCTATGTAGCTGTAAGGTTAAATAAACAATGTTCGTCGCGTCGTCCCGTCTAGCCCAATCTCCGATCATTTTTCGAGCAAGTATAAATGATAACCGGATGACTGTTTCTACGTTCCGATGTTGGAAAAAAGCATGACTGCCGCAGTAGATGGAACACAGTAACGATACAACGTTCCATAATGCATGTATTAATGGAGAAACGGGAGGGGGGGCGCATCGCTCGTTGGCTGTGCAGACACTCATTTTTCGCCTGACGCGCGTCTTCTTTCGTTCTTTCTTTCTTTGCCCATTCTTTTTTTTCTCATTTTTTTTAACCTTCTCTCTATCTCCGCTCGCTTCCCTCTTGTCTCGGGGGCGGTGTACGCGCTTCGCTAGATCATTAAGCTCTCGCGACAGTCAACACAGGTATAGCCGGAGAGTTCGTTCTCTTCGGATACACGGCGAGCTGGTACGAGCGTACTCGTGAGGTTATCGCGTGTTCGTACACACCGAGGCATTCCTCTGTCCTGTGTCCTCTCGACGTTGGGGAACGCGTCGGCATACTTACACATAGTCGGGGCCGTACTCGTCGTATACGTCTCAGAGATTGCTGGTACGTGAGGGCGCGTGCAGACTGCCGTGTTGCGGAGAAGCTTCGGGGCAGGGCTCGTCGCTGTACTTGCAACGGAGGCAGGAACAGGAGCGCCAGCGTGAGCGGACGACGGGAGAGCAATAGCGGGCGGACAAGCGCGCGCGCGACAGTGGCGCCGAGCGCGGAGGCGACGGAAAACTTTGCAAATGCAACCCGGCGGGATCTCAGCCGACCTGCCAACCCTTGACTTTAGAAATCCGCTCGTGACGCTAGGGTAGCAACCGCCGAGCATACATCCGCGTAGGATGTATGCCTCGCACGTTACACGAGTGTATTTCGCATAGTTTTAACCGGCCTGCATGCATATCGAAAGACACGACTGTGCCGGAAGACTGCCCGTCGCGCGGCGCCACTCGTTGCCTGTAGCTACAACACTGTGGCGCAGATACTGTATGCAGATTCACACTCGAAAGATGATGGAAAGCCTAACGCGGAGAAGAGCGGGAGGCAGATTCGAGGGCGCGCTTCCTTCGAACTTTTATATTCATGCTTCTTGCGTAGACAATGAAATGTTAGAAACACCCGCTCGTAGAAGGAACGGAATAACCGATCGGCATAACGGGACGTCGATATACGCGATATACGCGATCGTTCACGCGGAACGCTAATGAGAAAGATAAGGAGGAGAAGGGAGGAAGGATTAGCGGGCGTAAGAGAGAGGAGTCGAGCGATAACGCGTGAACGGAGCGGATGAGTGTGTTAGATCAAGAGCGCGGAGCGAACGTAATTGTGCTGAAATAAACTAAACATTATTTGTTTTTCTTTCGATAATCGATCCGCCGAGGGAGTACTTCTTTGCAAAGCCCTCCTGACCGAGCGATCCCGAAAGGCGTAACGCGGTGAGCGACTGCGTTTAACAGAAATAAAAAATATTCAAAAAATTCGCTTTAGGGCTCGAAAAAAATATGTATTGTAACGAATATATAGCTGACTATTCTTTGAGACACACGATATTAGTTAGGGTTGACAATAGACGGACGAACGGACGATCGATACAAGATCGATCGTCATGTAAAACAGTCTGGACTGAGACGTCTGAGACGTGAGAACGAACAGACATGTGACAGTTCGTGCTCGGAATATTTAGATACGATTGTACTAATAATATCCGCCCCCAAACTAAATACACGCGTTATTCATTCGCTCGATCATTACAGTATATATATATTGTTATTTGAATTATTGGTTGTCTTTTTTTTTTGGAAGGGAACTGAAGATAGATTTTATGGAGAAGTGGTGGAATTTTTTGAAAATCATCATCGTGATAAATTTTAATGAAAGGGGAGTCGCATGATGATTTTTATTTTGTTCAGATAAAAATTCATCAGTTGCCAGAACTGGTGAAATCATTTTATTCGAAATGATTATTCTAGACTGCTTTACTTATTGCCTAAGAATGCATTCAATTCTCAAAAAAAAGGAAAATAAGAGGCATGAAAATATGACGGAGCAGCAGACTGTGAAAGATCGAGGAAAGCAGACTCGAGAGCGCGTTTCCTTCGAACTTTTATATTCATGCTTCTTACCTAGAGAATGGAATAAAATATATTCGAAAAATGTTAGGCCTGGAAAACAATGTATGAAATATATCATTAATTAAATCCTCGATTTCGGTTGTTTGGAAGGCAGCTGAAGATAGATTTTATATAAAGGTGGAATTAAAAAAATCACGATAAATTTTAATGAAAGGGGAGTCTGGGCGATGATTTTTTTTTTTTAAGTAAAAAAAAAAGTTCATCAGTTGCCGGAAGTAGTGATATAATTTTATTCGAAGTAATTATTCTAGACTGCTCTTCGTATTGCCTACCAACGCATTCAATTCAAAAAAAAAAAGTGAAAAAGAGGGATAACAGTATGACGCAGCAGCGGCAAATAGTTGACGCGAGCGTAGACACAGAAGTGCATCTCTATGCACTTCTCTGTAGTGTTATACGCGACGGAATCGTGCGCGAAAGTCTCGGCTGGCGTCGGACGGGCGCGCGCGTTCACCTCGTAATTATATACTCATCTGTGGCGTACCCACTACTCTCCCGCGCCGGTGAGAGCCAAAGAAAGACAAGACTCGTATAAGTAACGGGGAAAATGGGAGACGAAGAGATAAAAAAAAAAAATTACGAGCGTGGTATGTACAAACTGGGGGCTCTCGTATGTGGCGTACGCGCAATTTCTACTAGCGGGCGTGCGAGAGAGCTCCCGGACGGGCGCAGCGCATTAAACGGTTCGCGAGTTTCAATGCCCCCCTCCCCCGCCCCGGCCCGGAGGGAGAAATAAATCCCTCCATGCGTCTACGATAAATGCATTCGCGACAAAAAAAATACATGTATTTATTCGCAGAATATGAAATCTGGATTTTTTTAAACCGGAAGTAGTTAAAAAAAATTGCTTATATAATTATTTAACATTTCAAAAAATTCAATCGAATGATGCACAGAAATTACGATTGTTTTGCCGACGATCCGACGATCGACGAGGATAAAAGAGCCGATCAGTAATTCATCAGCTTTTGACAATGCGCACGATAAAATACCGCTTTAGAAATTTTTAAATTTTGGTTTCTTTTTTTTGGGAAGTTCAGGGTTTATTAAAAAATTGCAAAATTAAGTTGTAACGAGGTAGGGGCGGCTGCGAAAAGCGTTGGAAAAGTTATTGACTATGTGAGGCGATGAGGACGGAAGGGGGAGGGGAAGGGGTTGATGAAAAATTCCCTCCCATCTTCTCATTGAGGAGACTACGTGTATATCTGTATCTCAATTATTTTCTGGTTATGAAATGATAACGTACGATGATGAGGGAAAAAGAACCGGAAGTACGGTTAAAAAAAATTGTAAACATAATTATTTAACATGTTTAAAAAATTCAATGAAATTATGTATTAGTATTATTAGTATACTATTATTAGTATTATGTATTATTAGTACATTTGCTGAACTCGTGTGATTGCAACACTCGCCTTCGGCTCGTGCTGCAAACTCACACTCGTCAGAAAAAGTTTTTTCGCACGAGTATCGAACAAAATTTTATTTCACGAGGTGTGAAAATGGCGCCATTTTCTTACCGAGTGAAATAAAGAAATTTCAATAGTTTTGCCGACGATTCGACGATCGACGAGCATACAACAGCCGAACAGTAATTCACCAGCTCTTAATAATTCGCACGATAAAATATCGCTTTTAAGATTTTCCAGCGATATTTGTAATTTTTTTTTTTTTTTTTTGAGAACTCGAAGGTTTATTAAAAAATTGCAAAATAAAGTGATAACGAGGAAGGGGGGATTGCGAGAAGCGTTGAAAAATTTATTGACTGCGCCAAGAGGCGATGCGGACGAAAGGGGGAGTGTGGGGGGAGGGGTTGATGAAAAATTCCCTTCGGTCTTCTCATTGAGGAAACTATGTGTATATCTGTATCTCGATTCCTTTCTGGTTACGGAGATGATGAGGCGCGAGAGAGAAATGAGGAAGAGGAGGAAGCAGCGAGAACGGAGCGTTCGTCGAGTTTTTCCCGCGAGAGAAATATGTACCGTTGAATTTTTCCCCGTTCCCCGGATCAGGAACGGCGGGTGGTATACGAAAATAATACAACTCGTCGTTTCGCAGGCCCGTCGCCCTCCGAGGCGGAAATATTTAACCCGGGGAACGTCTCTTACAATAATTACTTTCAATGCCGACCGTGGAATATAGAAACTTTTTGCTTCGAAACTATGGATAGCCCGCAGCGGTTTGCCGGAGAGAACGGGAAATACCTCCATTTATTTTATTTTTTATTTTGTTTTATTTTATTTCATTTTATTTTATTTTATCTTATTATTTTTTTTCTACTTTATCATTCGTCGGGACGATTTAGTCGGTGCTCCGATTGAAAAGCGTAATAATTCCGGAACAAGCATAGAAAGGAAGCAGATCGCCTCGGCGACGAATAAAAATAATCCGAGGCATCTTTCTTGAGAAAAGAGAAAAAAAATTATAATAATATCGCGGTCATTTTTTTCTGGTCTTTCGTTACTAATTTAATATTTTCACGACGAAGCACCTTTTTTCAGGCATGACCGATTCGGATCGCCGGAGCTCCAAGATCTTAATGCTTCGCTCAATTTTATTTATTCATTTATTTATTTTTAAGCTCCGAGAAGTCGAGCTGGTAAACACTTTTTTTTAACTCTATAAAAAAAAGTATTAAAGTTCGATGCTCCAGTTCTAGATGACCCAAGAAGTTTTAAAGCCAGCTGAAAAAATTTGGTACGCTCGCCAGCTCCAATTACTCCAAAACAGAACAAAATTTATTTTATGCTATTAAAAAAAATCCTTCCCCGTACAATAATTTGCGGTCCAATTTGTAGAAATATTTCCATATAGTACAAACGAGTAAAATTAATAGAGAAAATGAATTGTATGCTGCTAAAAAAAAATGTAAACCGTTTCTGTTCCGTGGGTTTCACGTGCAATAATTTGTCCAATATTTATATATAATTTCTCTATATTACAAACGAGTAAAATTAACAGAGGAAATTAATTTGAAGCCGTTAAAAAAAAAAAAACAAAAAATTAAACCGTTTCAGATCCGAGGTTCCCCGCGCGATAATGTACGGTCCAATATTTATATATTATTTCTATATAGCATACACGAGTAAGAATCAAGGCCGTGACGTTTGCTCGCGGATTAAACGAAGGCGGCAGGTCTCGCAGAATTATCGGGCAGGGGGGCGAGGGGGGCTTAGGGGGCTCACGTTGTTAGTCGGTAGATATCTCACGTGTAACCGTGTGTTGAAGCGAGGAGAGGGCTCCGTCGATCGGAAACCCGGCGAACCCGAAGCACGGGTTCACTGACTCGTCGAGTGTTCACTTTGATCCCGAAACGAGAGGTTCGCGCACGGATTCGAGGCTCCCCCCCCCCCCCCCCCAACGTCCGAGTCAGTTCCTATACCGGGCGATATACTGCACGGGCAACACGTACCCCTCTGTACTCGTTCCCTACACACTGTATCAGCCCAACATTAACGAGATTGGACCCACCGACTGGGATCGATAGTGAATTATCGATGACACAGACACTCAATTTTCCTGAGCGCGTTAGTTATAGACCCCCGCTCGAGTACGAGAACATCGGGGCATCGAACCACGTCTATATATCTATTCATAATGCCCTACACGATCCTACGGAATTTTTTACACGAATTTAACCATGTTTTTTATCCCGAACGGATTTTTTTTTAATTTACCGACAGTACTGATTAAGGAGGCAAAATTTGTTATCTTATTAATTGGTACAAACATTAGTCAATTTTCCTGAGTGCGGTAGTTATGAATCCGTTCGAGTACGGGAACATAGGGGCATCGAACCACGTCTGTATAGAATTATTTTTTTTTGTTTGCATTCGGAAAATACTTCCGCCGAAACGATTTTTTACTCCCGACTGCCCGCTAGGGCAAAAAGACGGGAGTTATGCGTTTCACTGCGATCCACTGGTTTGGCACGTTTCGCAAGTGCCTACAAACGTCGGAACGGCAAAAAATTACTTAACAAATTTTAGTATACTGAAACTTCATAGCCTGATCTATGTTTGTGACAATACATTTGTGAGCGGAGGTATGAACTCAAGGTAATATACCAAAATTGGAGAAATCCGATTAAAAGTTCGCGGTGACATATCGAAAAATCACGTCGGCGATCCCCACTGCTACGTACAATCGCAAATGATGCTGCATACTTCACGCTGCCGCCGAGATAGTGCCGAGTTTCTAATGCCCCATTAGAAGCCCGGAATTGTTATTATTATTTATTATTTATAATCGTAACATTGTTTTTTTATCGTTGTTTATTTATTTTAGCGATAAATTTAACCTAGTTCCTTTTAATAATGAACTTGTGATACCGGGTCAGGTTAACGGCGTCCGTGTCATTTGACATGTTAGCTATTTTTTTTTTTTATTCTTCTGTATATTAATTGTTTTGAATCGTAGCGTTTTTCCGCGTTGTTTATTATCTTTTTATTATAGTGTTATTTTTTTCAAAATTTCTTTATTTACATTACCGTTAGTCTCGATTAAGAGGGCAACCTTTTAATTTTATTAATTAGTGAAAAAAATTGATTTTACTGATTTTTTATTTATTTAAAAAAATGAACGGAAAAAAGTTTGCGTGAAGCGCCGCTGAAAAATCTAACTTAAATTCAAATTACATTTTAAATGTCTGATTAAAAAAAAATGTTATCCGAACATTTTTGTTAATCAGTGAGTCGAGAAATTGTATATTTTTTAAGCTTGTTTTTAAGCAGATTTTACGTGTGTACAGCAAGCGAGAAAGGGGGAGGGGGAAGGAGACCGGGTGAAATTTGAACGAGCGACGTTAAGAATCCAGGTCGAGCGCCCACCCTCGAATCTCGAGCCGTGAAAGCGAAATAATCGTCTTGCGCCGCAGAACCGTGCGGTGCAATTACATCCCTGTAAACGGCATTCGCACCGGAGAGTTCCGAGGAGCAAGTTGGATATGGACACGGTACAATCGCCGTGGCGCTCGAGGGCACTGCCTCGTTTCCATCCCCCGGCTCTCTTGTTTTCCCTCTCATTTCGCGAAGACCGTTATTTCCGAGGGCAAATTGTTGTACAAATGTTGCGGACTCTCGTGTAAAACCACGGCGGAATAATAAAGTAGGTGGAGCCAATGGGCGGTGGTCCGGACGAGAATTTAACAAGTTAACGGGCGAGGAAAAGGTTAACCGGACCGGGTCCTTGTACGCGGGTCGAGGTCGAATATTAATCCTTGTTTCGCCAAGCTCCCTCACGAATTCCTCCCTTTGGCATTTGCAGCGTACAGAGGATCCCCTCTTAAAATTTCGATCGAGACCAATGGTATAAATTCCATTCTGTGAGGGAAAGTTGAACGTTGGAATATTTAGCCCACATAATAGAATAAATTCATCTTCACGAGCTAAAAATGAACCGTTCGAAAATTTAGCATTTAGAGAATTTAGCCCATAGAATGAAACAAAGTCCTTTTCATGATGTAAAATTCAACCGTAAGGAAATTGAACCGTTGGAAACTTTAATCCATAGTATGAAATAAATCCCATACGATGAACTGCCAATTAAATCCCATACATGAACTACTAATTTAACCATTAGAACATTTAGCCCATAGAATGGAATAAATTCCTTTTCACGAAGTAAAATTCAACTGTTAGAGAATTTACCCCATAGAATGGAATAAACTTCATTGTGCGATGACGAAGGAAGACTGGACGCGTTGTGCCCGCGCTCGCCCTCCGGTTACTCGCTTTTATTCCGAAAAGTTCGGGCACAAACCGCGGAGAGCCCTCACGGTTACTTGTTACTCCCGGCCGGAGTGAGAGTACACTATTTGCCTTGGCTCGGAGTTTGTCGTACGTTCGTAGTTCTCCGGCGGAGAAACGAGAAGCTCGAGGCTCCCGTTGAGGAAGAATATTCGAGCTTCTCGCGAGACCCGGGAGATAAGATGTCGAGGGGAAAGTATCCTCGACGGTTTCACAGGGTAACTGTGTTCTACGGATCGTACCAAGTTTATGACGCCTCTTTAGTCCCGCATCTTGTATTTCCTGCCCCGGCGAAAGTGGAGGTTCGGGCGTGGCGAAAACCGGGGCAAAACGGACTATCTGAAAAGTACGAAAGAATTACGCATGTCAAAGGAATAAAATTTTCGATTAAATTATTATTTTTATTTGACGAGTTCTATAATATTTTTAAAGAAATATAAATATATAGAAAACATTGCCAATATCGACAATAATTTGAAAAGATCGAATTCTCGAAAACTGGAATGTACAAAGTGGTTCTTTTTCATACGGTCACATATGGTTGAATTCCATGCCCGAGAGGAGTTTCCGGTTCGCACAGCTGCGACGATTCTCCGACTCTGGGCACTTGCGAGACGCCAGTGCAAGTTCCTAGCCCCCACTTCTGCCCTGTGCATTGGCGAAGAATGCATGGTATTGTTGAGCGAGAAAATAAGGGAGTGTGGAGAAAAGAGAAAAAAAAAAAAAAAATGACAAACGTTCGAGGTAAGAGGGCGTCATTCTATCTATCGGTTATGACAGAGTCCGGGTGCGTGTGGAAAATGCGGGGGAAAGGCTTACGATGTTGCTGTTCTCATGTTCCGAAAATAGATTGCTTTTGCGTGCGAGAAATTGCCGTGTCGTGGCCTCTTTACCGTGTGACTGTGTACGCGCCTTGGCTACGCAGCTGGACGCGAACCCGAGCTAAGGACTTCTTTTTTCCCTTCGCTTCAACCACATCTCTCGTAATCGGTAACATAATCGTAACTGGACGAAGAAACTACCTTTTGTTAATTGTATTAATTTTTTTTAAACACATTTAACTTCATTAAATATATATACATTGTTTTTATGCAATTAATGTAATTAATTTCTATTAATTTTTTAAAGTTTATTTAATTAAATTTATTATTATCGCGCAAAGCCGTATGATCGAGATAATCGAAGAATTAATAAATTGTGCTTCAAGTGAAAAACGAGCTCTCGAAAGAATCGTCCAAATGCGCAAATGCGCGATAAAGTGGCGAACGATATTAGGGGGAAAAAAAGAAAATTCTCTACCGTAGTTCTCTGAATTTCGTATAGCCTCGAGGTCGGCTCGTTGGGGTGACACAGACGCGTCGAGGTCTATCAGGCTTCTCTCTAGCCCTCTGCGTCCCTTCGCGCCGGTCCTCTCGACTATCACTTGTTATCCTCTCTCCTCAAGGCATCAAGCTCGATTGGTTGGCTTCGCTAAAGCCCCGAGACTGCTATATCCGCTATGGAAAATACCGTCTCTCCCAACCTTCGCGACCTTTCCCTCAGAGTCTCGATTCTTCTTAAAGAAACAATGAATTCATCTGAAAAGAAAATTTTCAGAAATTTAGAATTTAATATTTTTTAAAAGATTTTCATCTAAGAATCCAAGTATCTCCTCTTAAGGCTGTTTTCATGAGTTTATTTCTCATTAAAAAATACAAATAAAAGTCCCACCCTATCCTAAAACTACCAGACGTACTTTAACATAAAATTTTAGTGAGCACACCCAGTGGGGTTCGCTACTTTACTTTTATTTTCCTCGCGGATTATCTTGAGATAGAAACAGAGGGCCGCGCGATAAAACCCTTTATATCGAGCCCTTCTCGTCGGGGAAACATTCAACCCTTCGCGCGCGAGCTCTCCCTTCTTCGCCGCTCAAATCAAACTATCGGCGAAGCCGTGAACGCCTGCGAGATTCCAGCTCGCGTATTTAAACTTGCTTTAAATATGGAACCGCTATGGAAAATACCCTCTCTTCCAACCTTCGCGACCTTTCCCTTCGTCTCGATTCTTCCGAAAGAAATGATAAATTAAAATTTAAACAAATTAAAAGTAAATTTTTCAATGAAAAAAAAATTAAAAGTTAAACAAATTATCAGAAATTCAGAATTTAACCTTTTTTTTAGATTTTCATCTAATATTCCAAGTATCTCCTCTTAAGACAGTTTCAATGAATTTATTTCTCATTATAAAATAAAAATCCCACCCGATCCTGAAACAACCAGACGTATTTCAACATAAATTTTTAGTGACTACATCCAGTAGGATGCGCTACTTTACTTTTATTTTTCTTGAGGATTATCTTGAGATAGATACAGAGAGCCGAGCAATAAAACCCTTTATATGGAGCCCTTCTCGTCGCGGAAACATTCAACCCTTCGTGCGAGCTCTCTCTTCTTCGCTGCTCAAATCAAACTATCGTCGAAGCCGGGGAGATTCCAGCTCGCATATTTAAACTTGGTAATCTCGTCGTCGTTTTCCGACCCTCCTGCATCGCGATTCACTCCCGAAACTCCCCAACTTTTCCCGAAATTCAAAGACCAAATTCCCGTATAGCTTTAGACTGTTGCTTGATTGGCCTGTTCGTTCATCTCGAAAACTTTTCGAACCTTTTACGTATATATATATAGCGTGAATGTACACACACACTATGTATATATGTACATAAAGAATGGAACGAGGAAGCTAACGAACAACGAGCGGGGTTCGCGGGGGTGCGAGAAACAGATATCGACTTTTTGTCCCGCCAACTAAACTTTCGGATTATCGGAGAGACCGAGAAGGAAATTACATCTTTTTTTTTATGCTTCAAGAAACTTTCCTCGATCATTTCTTTCTCTCGCGCCGCCCTTTCCTCGCATCTCCGCTCTCTGCCTGTGGCCGAACTTTCACGGCCCACAGATACGCGTTATAAGTTTATTAAACTTCACGCGCAGGGGTTGTTATTTCCGGTGAAGGGAGGAAAAAGTCGACAGTGTCATTACACGAGCTGCGGTCGGATGAAAAAGTTAGCCCGAGCTCTACAGTGGTTGTTCTTCGTTCGCGTCACGCGATATTTTTTATCGGCTGCACGAATAATCGACTACTGTATTTATTTTTTTTTTTTTGCTGGGGGTGCATCGAGAGTTTGGCTTTTTAATGGATATCGGCTGTTCCGTGCGAAATTTTTACCGAACAACTTTATTTTTTATGATTAAAGTATGCCTGGAATTATTTTCGTTAAATTTTTTGCTACCGTTCGAACTGGCGATGTCCAAAGAGTTTAATCAAGCACCTAGAAAAAGTACTTATTTGGCGGGTGCCTAGCAAACAAGTATTTATTTATTTCAAATAAATATTTGGGTCATTCCACGAGCTGCGGTCGGATGAAAAAGTTAGCCCGAGCTCTATAGTGTTTCTTCTTCGTTCGCGGCACGCCCTATTTTTTATCGGCTGCACGAATAATCGACTACTATTCTATTCTTTTACCAGGCGTGCGTCGAAAGTTTGGCTGCTCTGTATGAAATTTTTATCAACATATTTATTATAAAAGTAGGCCTGGAATTATTTCCGCTAATTTTTTTGCCTTCGTCCGAACTGGCGATATTTAAAGGGTTTAATCAAGCACCCAGAAAATTTACTTATTTGGCTAGTGCCCGGCAAACAAATATTTATTTATTTCAGTATAAGTATTTATTTGTACCAAAACAAGTATTTGTTTAATAGCACCCGTCGTATAAATTTACTTTCGAGCCAAAGAAAAATGTTTCCGGAAAAAAGAAGAAAAAAAATGGTACATTCCTTCGCATCGATCCGAACTTGCGGTTCCAGTAAAGCGATATATCTCGTAGTATAGCGAGGGTAGGTTTTTGGGTTCAAGCTCCGTAGATTGGCCTCTCCGTTCGAACGGTCTGCCCCATGCCGACCCATCTCTTGCCCCTCGTCGATTTAACTCGACCTCTCTCTCCTCATTCGTACCTCTCGATTTCGCAGCTCTACCCCTTTCTGCTCGTCTTTTTCTCATTCTCGTATCCCCCTCGATTTTCCGACTACCCTCTTCCTTCAGATTCCTTCCCGCTCTCCGATCGAACATTATTATGTTCTCTTGTTCTTTGGATTTTCGTTCCGTGCTCTCCGAATCTCTCGTCGGGTTAAAATTTAAACTCGGCTGCACGTGCGTGTGTATGTGTGCGGGGTGGATGGTAGCTTGCAGATGACATTCTTGCGGGCGTTGGTCCCCGCAGGAGCATGACCCACAGCTATCCCGAGCTTTAGTGCAGATGCGCGAATGTTACGCTCGGTCCTTCCTCGACTTTATCATCCTTATCGTTTCATTCGCCTTTATCCTCTCCTCCGCAGCTGCCACTGACACTGCAGTCAGCACATATGCACCAGATATGCGCTTGAAACAGAGGAACACTGGCTCCGGTTGCAGAAACCATTTCTGCTGCGATGGCGGATTGATCCTCGATTTTCGATTTCTGCAAAATAGCGTAAAGGTGGTGAATATGGACCAGGGGTGAATATGGTTGCAAATACCATTTTTTGGCAATGCTGTGAATCGATCCTTGATTTTATATATTTTTAAAGTCTCATCTGGAATGAAAGGCACCGATTTATTTAACTCCTGTTTTGCCCCAACCCGCCTCTTTGCGCATCTCTATCTATCTATCTATCTATCTACACCCTGCCTAGAATTTGTCCATCTGGCTTGTGAATATGGTTGCAAAAACAATTTTTTTCAACGCTTCAAATCAATCCTTGGTTTTATTTTCTTTTTTAAGTGTCATCGCGAATAGAGAGCACGGATTCATTTTACCCTCGTTTTACTCCAACCTACCCACCTCTTGGCGCATCTCTACACACTGCCCAGAATTTGTCTATCTGGATTGTAAATATGGTTGCAAAAACCATTTTCTTGGAATGCTGCGAATCAAGCTTTGATTTGATATTTAAAAAAAGTCTCATCTCGAATGTGAGGCGTGAGTCCATTTTACCCCTCGGCGGTCCGTTTTGCCTCAACCAACCGTCTTCTCCGCGCATCTCCATCTACCCGCTGCCCAGAATCTCTGCCCGTCTATACATTGCATTGGCACACGCGATACAAACAAACAGTACAAACTGCACGTACACGCATTCGTATGTGTTTTCCACAAAACATATTTCGTAATACTCCGCATATTCCGAAAAGGTTACTCTGAAAAAAAAAAAAAAAAATGAAGAAAAATTAGAATTTACTTATTCCAAGCACGCAGCGCAGATAACGCAAAACGAAATTTCAAACTTTACGGCATCACCGTACACAGTCCACGGTGTATGGAGAGGCGAACGCGTCTTCTTCCCTCGCGCATTCGCTCTCCAGCATCCCGCCATGAAATTGATCTCGTTTCGCGAACAGATTTAGCGACGAAACGAAAAAAGAAAAAGTATAAAAAATAAATAAAAATTTGATGAAGTTTCCTGCCGAGCTCTCCGGGTTGCCGGTTATTACCGCCGTCGGTAACGAAGCGATGGCCGACGATCGTTTTATTTTTCATGCGGTGCATCGTCGATTCTCTTCGGTGCATTCCGCGCGTCCTCTCCTCCGTCGTTGGTCCATGATGCGCATACATGCGAAGTGGTTTCGGGCTGTGTACTGGAAACGTTACGTTCCCCGGGCCTACGCGGACGAATGGCGAGGGACCGAGACTCCTGCACACCGTTCCCCGTACGCAAAGTGAGTTAACTTCGTACGGGAATCCTCGAAGCCTTGGCAATTCGATTGTGAGCTGCTAATTCTCAATTCTCGTTTAACGTGTACGTCGCACGGACGTTGCCGGGCGAGTCAATATTGAAGGTCTGGATGAAAGCCAGGGCTCCGCGCTCGATGGACTTCCGCGCTGCAGAGACTCACTCGCTCCTCGAACGTCTTCGCTGGAACGAGACAAAAAAAAATATATAGTGTATGCAGGTACGTATATGTATATATATGTATATATATGTATATATAGGTGGTCTGAAGTAAAAAGGGCGTTCGAAATGGGAATAAGCTACACTTGCATGTCCTACTGGCAACAGACCAACGATATGTTACAATGCGAGCGTTAAACGACCCGGCGACGAGGACGACGGTGAATAGTAAGATTCGAGAAGTGCCAATTATTCCGTCGGAATTGGGCCAATTCGGTGGTGACGGAAATAACGAAAAAAAAAATTAACGTGTTAAAAATATTTGTTAAGTTTGTATATTTCGCGGACGCGCGAAAAAGGGTGATTAGTAAAAATAAATTAAAGTTATGAATTTGTTTTTTGTCGGGTGACTTTGAGGACTTCCAGGACCAAAGCTTAAATTACGCGAATCTTCGGAAGGGGTTTCAAATAATGGTTAGAAAAAAGAGGAAAATAAAATTTCATAGGATTTTAGAGAACTGGGCAAAATGCATTAAGTACTTGAAGTACGTATAGAAGCATCAAGTACTGAGTCAGTGCCCACTATTCAAAACTTCAAGAATTTAGTTCTGCCAATACTCAATACGTCAATACTCAAGAACTACCTAGCGCTCAGTACTTCGAGGACTTGATACTTTAATACGTACTTCAAAGTACTTAGGGTATTTGCCCAGCTCTAAATAAAATCCGATTTTATTTATTACGACAACGGTCAATAATAACATTCCAGAAGTACCAATTATTTCGTCAGAGTTGGGCCAATTCGGTGGCGACAAAAAGTAGGAAAAAAGGAAAACGATAAAAATATTTTTTAAATATATATGTATATCAACAGCTCGAAAACGGCCGAGTAGTAAAAAAAATAACTAAAAGTTATGAATTGGAGTTATTTTCTGGCGACTTTGGGGACTTCGAGGATGAAAGCTTAATTTACGGGTCTCCTCGGTGGCGGGTTACAAATAATGGTGGGAAAAAAGGTAAAAATCGTCTGGAGGAAATAAAATTTCGTAGGATTTTATTTCCCTCGAAATAACCAGGATTTTCGCGTCGAGTGGAGAAAAGCTTTTGATCCTGGCGGATAATCTGATCGCACGGGCACTTCGGGTACACGGCCGAGGGCAAAAGGTACACAACGAGGCTACGTCCGAAAGGTAGACCCGATGAGTTGCAGGGTGGCAGGACTCGCACACGCGATTCCAGGCTATCTGGGATCTGAAATCTCGATCGGTCTGCGAGATGGATGTTGTAGGTAAAAGGAAAAAGAGAAAGAAAAATATATATATAGTTATATAATTTTAGATTGCGGGTGAAAGGAATGACAAGAGCTACGAGAGGTTTTCAGTAGCGAAAATAAATGAATGAACTCGCTTTAATTTTTCGTCCATCGATTTCAAGATAAGCAAACGAGTTTCATTTTTTTCTCTCGGTCATAAAAACAATTTGTTTGAAAATACTTCGGAAAAGGTCCAAATATAAAAAAATCGCACTATTTTTTTTACGTCGAAAACATCAAAAACATAGTATCGGACGAACAAAATCCCTCCGGCAATTTTATATTCGAGGCTGGAAATTTTTTTCACGCTTTTTACAAAAAATAAAAATAAACAAAAATAAAACACGCTTTTTTCCTGGATCGATGGCGCGGCCTTAACGCAATTTCTGTTTAGCCTCGAGCGGCAAACCGGAAGTTCGTTCTGCCGCCTCTGCGCAAAAGATCGCCGACAATAAACTTCTTCGTCTAAAAAAAAAAAAAAAACGGGCACGAAATCGCGAGAGTTCATGGGTTAAGGACAGTTAAACAGAACGATAGGAAAGAGCACAGCGGGAAGATATCGAAGCTGTGCGAATCTCGTGCTGACCATAGAATTTCGCCGGCAGCGAAGCCGGAGCCTCTCCCGATGCTCGATGCTGCGTCGCGTCGGGTTTCCCGTTTCGGAAGACCGTGCCGCAGCACCCGACGGTGCTTCGTGTGCTAAATCGTTCGGAACAAAACACACGCTTCGCGAAATAAAGTGATTTCACCGAACATTTAGTCTCGCGAATAGTCTCGAAAATTTCGTTTTACCCTTGTTTTATTTTACCCGTAGCATTCTCCGCGACTCCGTCAGCTACTTTCAACACCCTTTGGAGAACCCGCTCGGTCCCCTCGACAATGGAAATGTACTGCGAACGGCTACGAATACCGTTCGCCTCGGAGGTGACGGACGAGCGAGGATTTGTCTTTCTTTAATTTTATTTTTATTGTTTTAGAGCAATGGAACTTCTCTATCTATATGTACACATATTTTGCCGGGTGCACTTAACGGAAGATTGGAACTTTTATCGTATCTACTCGGAAGTTCCATTTTATTTTTGTTCAAATTTTTGTTTCAATCCATTTAATTTTTTTTATGTTTTGTTTTTTTCTAGACAAAATATGACCCTGTATCGCACCGGGGGAATTCGTGAGTTTTTTTGTATTTTCTTTTTTCAATTCATTTAATTTGTTGTCGATCGGTCGTTTTTTGTAGACAAAACATCGACTCCGTATCGGGCCAGTGGAATTTGTGAGCATTTTTTTTCGTCGTATTTTCTTTTATTTTTTCATTCCCTCACCGTTATCCGTGCATCGATAAGAAGTAAAAAGGGCGCGCCCAATTTACTCAGTGGCTTCAGGGGGAAAGAAGAGAAAGGGCGGAAGGGGGGGGGGGTACGAGACTCCGTTGAGTGGATTAGTCATTTACGGGAATTAAATTTATTAGACTTGCCGTCTGGCGGGGTGGGGGCAATTAGGAGCAATTATTGAGCTACTGCAGCGACAGCGTCTCTCTTATCCCTGCCGGTTTCTTGCTTGCGACGAGCCGAAGCTAAATTGCGTTTAACGCTGCAGACAAGTCGGTTTCCCCCCGCACTCGTCTCCACAGCCCTATTTTTATTTTCCCCTCACCGCGAGAATGCGCCGAGAGCAATTTTCGGTAATTCCTGTAAATTACGAAGAAACTTTAATTTTCCCATATTTATGAAGAAAAAAAACAAAAACATCATTTTCATGTCCTTAAATGTTTACTTTTGTCTATCTGACATTCGTCACAATTTTCTTCTAAGAAAATATGAATTTGTTTCCGAAAAAAATTAATAAATAAAACGGCCTTTCTCCCGACTCATGAAGAATTAAAACAATTAAGTGAACGCTCTGAGAGCAATTTTCAGTAATTTCTGTAAATTACGAAGAAACTTTAATTTTGAGATATTTATGGAAAAAAATTCATTTTCATGTCCGCGAATTTTTTATTCATCTGACATTGGTATGAATCTATTTCCGCAAAAAAAAAAATCGCCATCTTTCCGACTCTTAAAGAATTAATAGAAAGTGATTGCGCTCGAGCGAGTGTATAAAATTATTGTATTAATTAGTGATACAAAATGACACTCGACGTGTCCACGGGAACGATACCTTATACCGAATCTCCCTCGTTCATAACATCCCCACGAGTTTCGTAATTCGAGCACATCCCATTTACAAAAAAAAAAAAATAATAATCCACGCAAGATCTCACCCATAACAGCGTACGAGATTCCTGAACGCGAATCGCCATAAACTTTATTGCTCCTCGTCGGCATGCTCGGAGACGAATTTTTGAGATCACCTCAACGAGCGCAAGCGACTCTCGTTAATCGTCGGCCGATGAGAGGAAAGAGTCTGAAACAAAACAAAAACAAAAATAAGTAAATAAAAGAATTACATTAAAAAGTAAAAAAAATCACGAACTCACATATAAAGCGTGTACTGTTGGCGAGTGTGTATACCTGCGCGTAAATTGCACGATCTCGTTCGTGACGATCATTAATTCTCCCCGGTGGCGCACACAAGCGTTTCGCATTATGTGAGTTTAATTTTCACCGTGGGAGTCATTAATGAGCATGCGCGTACGTCTCGAGATATTATTATTATTATTATTTTTTTCTTACAATGGTCGAGTAATAAATTATCCGTGTAAGAATAATTTATGGTGCCGAGGTATATAGATACATATGGTGGAGATAAAAATTTGATGTAAGGAGCGAGACGTTTCGAATCGGCGGGCGAGTCACTCTGCGCATGCGCGAGACGCGTGTCTCGGTCCACAATGTAAAATCGACGTCTCACGCATAATCGCTGGATGGATCGTGATAAAAATAGTGCAGAGCCGATTCGAGGCGCGTCCCGGGCGCTGTCGATAGCTCATGTCAAGCGTGTCAGACATATCGGCAGAGAGATGGAGAGGAAAGGAGGAAGAGGATAAAGTGGACGCCGAGAGCGCGCACGCCCCTTTCGCGATTTATACGGGAAGACGCGGAACTGCATGAGTGTCGCCCGCAGACAAATATGACGGAAATGTTAGAGGCGCAAAGGAACGATGAGTTAAAAAGCTGTGTATCCGTGGGAAGATCTTTGACGGACGCTCGTAGGCGACAGTAACTATGCAGAGATCTATATCGAGTCGATTGCACGATGGTTCATCGATTTCTGCAACAAAAAAAAAATTACATTTTATTTTTTTGTAATAATAAATTGGATCGGGAATCCACGACCGTTCATTGGTCGTAACGGTGTTCCGACCATGTAAACTAAATTTCCAGTCGCGAATGTAAAAAAGGGTAGGAGTTATATTTTTGTTTCGGTATTCATTATTTTTCTGCTTTTATGTAAAATGGAATTCCTTCGGTATTTTTTTATATTCGGGCGCGAGGATTTTTTATACGGTCCGAAAAACCATTGTGAACAATCCACCGTTGGGGATTTTGAACGAAATTGTTTTAAGAGGGAGAATAAAAATAAGTAAGGCCGGATAATAAATCCCGAAAAAGAAGCATGTTTCGCTGCTTTCAAAATAGATTTTTTTATGGTACACGTCTCTGCAAATTTATGTTTAAAAAAAATATACGAAAAAGCAGACTGCCGATAGGTAATGTTCGGTAGGTACGAGTGTTATAGTGCTAATGGTCCGCCGTTGCCCCTCGGAGTTTCTCCGACTGGATAAAAATATCGACTGGCGGGTTATTTACGATGTCCCGCGATCTAGCTTTATACGTCTCTCCCCTGTACATGGAGCTTATGTGAATCTATCTATCTATAACTTTATACACACGTGAAATGCATGCAGACAGAGGAAACCCGCGGGTTCACGATCTGGGAACGTTCTTTACACCCGGGAATGTACTTATATCGGACTATCTCGTAAACTTCTTCGTTTCTCTCGGTATACGGGACTCTTCTCGGTGCAGCCAACGGTGCGATATGTATTACTCGTGTTCTCCCCTCCCCCCCCCCCCTGTTTATTCGCATAGGGCAAATAATAATATATAATTTATTCGCGTTGTTCGAATTTCATGAAGTATATATAATATAATATAATATAATACAGTATATATATATATAAAATGTATGCATATTATGCATAACCTATGCCGGGTTTCGCATTGGAGTTGATCGTTGAAACTCTCATCGGTCTCGGAGAAACGTGTAGCCGATAATGCACGCATGCGCGTGAGGAAAAATCGCGAAGAAACTCTCCCGCGCGAATATAACGACCTCGTCTACTCGACTGCAACGGGCCACGATTGTTCGTGATTCACGACGGAGTCTTGAAGAGCGAGAGAGAAAGATGATATTATTCCAGATAAAATTACTCGTAAAAGCCTAGCAGGGTTTCGAAGACAACAAGAAAATATTGTCTTAAGGCAATTTAAATGTTCGATGTCGGTAAGTTACCGATCGATTGAGATACAAATGTACGGAACGTACTCGCACACACCGCCCGTTACGATTTCGTAAGTAAATATCTTTTGCAAAAGATTGATTGTAAATTTCTACTTCAAATAAATAAATAAATAATCACATTATTCCGTCGTCTATTTTTTTAGATTAAATTCTAAGAACCGAGATAAGCCCGAATTGTCAAGATTCGTTGGGTCATAATTTTTTTAATAAATATTTATTCATTTATTCTGCATTTTGAAGATTTTGTAAATAAATATCTTTTCCAAATCGATAGGTCAATACTATTGCAAAATTTTCGTTAAAAAAGAATCTAAAAAATAAATAATAGCATTATTTTTCCGTTTATTTTTTTCTTAACATAAATTTCTAAGAACCGAGATAAGTTCCTATTGTCAAGATGCGTTCGACCATAATTTTATCATAAATATTTATTCACATGTATTTCAGAATGCGCCATTCTCTTTCCTCTCCGTGAATCTTGCGGAATGGAGAGAAAAAAAATATTGTATAGAAAAAAAGATGAAAAAGGAAAAAGAAGCAAATAAAAAAAATACAGTGCACTGCATTTCGTTCGTATTAAGAAGATTCCCGAGTCTCCCGGTAGAATCGCCTCGCTCCGTCCTGCTTACTCTCGGAACTGGTTATTGTCTTCGCGAAACGAAGAACAGATACGCGAGGAAACGGGTGGGAGGGAGGGAGGGGGGAGGGGACCTGCACGCCCGTGACCGTAATTACCGTGGGGGCGAACGAGTGAGCCGGCCGCTTGCGGATGGAACGGTGCGAGAATAACGAGAATTTTCCACCAACGAGCAGCACACCGAGAGCGTTCTGCCTCTGCCTCACAGTGCTCCGTCCTTTATCCCCCCCCCCTTCTCCTCTCCGCACGGTGGTGGAATAATCGCGACGTTAGTTGTCTCTCGTCGCCCGCTGCTTCTCGAATGAAAAGCCTCGCCGGACGGAAAAGTCTTGAGAACACCGGGACGGGGTAGTGTGAAAAGTGCAATCGCACTATTCCGCACTCTGTATGCATGCTACCATGTATAATAATGTGTGAACCGCATAATACCGTAGCGTAACTTTTCTTTCGAGACAGATGCTGTGTTTCCTTTTTTTTTATACGTTTTTTCGTCGTCAGATTCAACACGCGTGAAAGAGTGACGAAGTTTCGTTGTTTTCAACGTTTTATTTTTAAATAATTTTTTTAAAAAGGGAGACGTACGTGCGTTATTCTCTGACGACTGTTAAAAAAACATTTGAATCTAGCATTGTAGGAAAGGCTATATTGATTTTTATTTTTAATCTTTTGGAGATTTTTGACATGTTAGCGGATCGTGTTAAAATTTGGTTCGTCTAACTTCCGGGTCGAGTGAAATATGATAGCTGGAACGCAAAGTACAAAGTAGCGCGATAGTGACTCCATGAAAAATAATAATAACGGTTAACGTGCGAGTCTTTGTGTCCCAAAGCACCTGTACGAGATTACAGGATTGCGAGTTGAAAAAGAAAATTGCGACGCGGCACGTTACCCAAGGGTAGTAATAATATGTGTATAAATTACAAAAAAAAATTCTACGAAAAAGTAATTATTACTCGTACGATTACAAAAAAATGGAATTTAGAGTTTTACGAAATCTACGTTGAAATCCTTTTCTTCGCAATGGTTGCAGTTTTTTAAATTGTTACCGGATCTTGTTAAAATTTGGTACATGAACGCCCGAGTCGAGTAAAGTATGATAGCTTGAGTGCAAAGTACAAAAGTCGCGCGACAGTGACTCCGCGAAAAAGATTATAATAATGATGAACGCGTGAGTCTTCGTGTCGCAGCGCACCTGAACGAGATTACAGGATTGCGAGTGAAAAAAGGAAAATGTCGACTCGACGAGTTACCCGAGGGTGGCAATTAGACGAGTATATATGTGTAAGCGTTTTATTGTTACTCGGTAGGCTCTCACGGGGCACGCAGAGGCTATCGTACGCAGACTGTGCACGTTCAATTTTATCTCGTTGCGATGGGCACATATAATCGTATACGTGTGCCATGTATCACTTGACGCGACACCGTCGCGGCGCACGGCAGCGTTCCGGAAGCCCCGAGTGCAATATAGAATGTATACACTATTTGCCCTAACGGCAAGTAATAAGGGTATATTAGACGGGTGCGGGTATATGAAAACTAGGAATAACGTGTGTACCTGCGATAGGTGTACGGGCTGAGAGGAGTTAGGCCTGCACGTCGACGACTCGACGGACCATAGGTTGACGATGCGATGTACGAGCAGCTGATATAACTGTAGTGTCCATCTTGTTTGTTACGTATATATATGTATATCTATGCGCCGGGTACACCTCCTCGCATACGGCCTGGCCGATAATAAGGGGCGACCGCGTTAATTACTTCGAGCCTACCTTGGAAAATCGAGAGCGCAGGCACACCCTGGCGATACAAACTTTTAGCCGTGTTTCAGCGACGATCGAAGGCTCTTGGCTTTGCCGCATAATTACACGATAATTGAAGTATGATTAGGCGAAAACTTTTGGAAAAGAGCTCGTCGTCTGATTCGTACGGGGGTCCCCGGTCTTCTTCTTCTACTTAATTTGGTTATACCCTCTAGAACCACTAGAGGGCGCTAACCTGGCCACCGGGTATATACCATATCGGCCAACGTTTCAATGTTTTATTAATTATGTGGGTTGTGTGTGACTTGGTTAATGTCACTTTTTGAGAGAAGAGGGACCTACAAATTAAAGTGGAATCCGAACCACTGGGGATCACAGAAAAGCACATAGAAAAATCCATTGGTGCCAGGGGTCTCCGGTCGAATGGCAGATACGCAGATAGATGGGCGGCCATCGTACGGGATATTTGGCGTCCCCTCTGCCGGACGGGACGCGAAGCTTCGAGCTGCTGCGAACTTGACCTTTCGCTCGTAAGGCCCCCGCCGCTGCACGCCGACCCGCAAATTTTTATTTTTCAATTTTGTTTCTTAATCCTCTTCTTTAAGGCTTTGAATTTCTGTGAGCCATTTAGCCATTAATCCCATCCATTTTTTCCAATCCCTCGCTTATAAAGTTCGCGACAGCAGCCGCTGCTACGCCCCCCCCTTCCCTCGGCCCCAGGAAAACTGCAAAAAACCTGCGCCTATACGCCGGTTATTCCAACTGAGTCTTGATGTTTACATTCGATACTTCGAGTACGACCAAGAACACCAATCCTCAGAATTCGACCTCACGCTCAAGCTGCTCGCACAACTACGTACGGAACACAGCAGACCGTGCCGTATCCACACACAGCCGTGATTGGCTGATGCTCGCCTATTCGTGTCCGATCGGATCCGATCGACTCGTCTGTGTGACGGAAAACGGCAAACGTTGTTTTATGTGCGAGCACCTTGAACGGTTCCAATGCGCTAGTAGTGTACGGCTAGGCGGTCACCCATCCAAGTACTGACCGCGAACGATTCAGTTTGACCCTGGGCACCACTGAATCCGTACACCAACCGCACAACCACTGCTGTCGGTTACGGAAAGAGCTGGAAAGAGCTGGAAAGAGTCCAGAAGTGCTGCCCTGTTTTGAAAGCCTCGCCAACGATTGGCGCGAATCTCGAGAAATTAATTTTTTTTTTTTTAGTGAAAATGTTGCGATTGTGACAATATTTTATTTATGAAAATGTTTTGGTCGTAAAAATATTTTGTTTATGAAAATGTTTTGGTCGTCATAATATTTTGTTTATGATAATTTATGAAATGTTTATGAAAAAAGACCTCTCGCCGCGCAGCAACTGAACAGAAGAGTCTACGAGTGCTGCCCTCTTTTGGAGGGGACGCCAATGATGAAAATCTCGAAAAATTAATGGTTTTTTTTTTTTATAAAAATATACTGCACTACAAAACGCCATCGGTTATGGACCGTCGCGGCGTTAAAATTTGCACGAACGATTTAAGAAATTTATCGCTCGTTCGACCAGCCCACACAGTGTTCCGACTTCCTCGTAACATTTTAAAGATCGATAAATTCATTCGCACGAGGTTAAAGCGCGACCAGAAGTAACAGTAGCATTACGGAGTTGTGTACCGTTTCTACGACACACCGTCGCGCACTTTAAACGTAAAAACACACAAGGCCGTTCGTCAAAATAACACCTCTATCCTGCGTCAAGAGTATAACGTCATTTCGCCGGAGGAGAGTTTGCTGTTGCACGGCTGGGAGTCCGCAGGGGGTGGTGGAGGGGGAGGGGGCCTTAGCCCTTGCGCAAAGCTCGTCGTGGTTGTATAAATTACGTCGGGGACGCTGGATAGCCACGGAGCCCCGGGAAAGGGTGTTGCGCGTGATAAAGTATACCAACGGCTTTTCCACGGTATCGTCTGGCTCGCCGGATTTTCGAGGACTCCTTTATTTCCCGTGTTCATACTCCTCCACGCCCGTACGTGAAGCCGTGTTTTTCGTTTCTTTTTATTTTATTTTTTTCACCTATATCTGTAAAAACCTGCTCCACTTCGAGTTCAACCAGTGCATCCGTAACCCTCTTTAAATCCTTCCGATGCAGAGTTAAATTATCGTAATACCTATATATGTAATAAATACATATATAGATTGATAAGTCGTAAAATTTTACATAATTCGTTTGAGGATTCAGATATCGTTCGCCGTATTTTTGAGGACTCCTTTATTTCCCGTGTTTGTACTGCTCGCTCTGCTCCCGTACGTACAGCCGTGTTTTCTTAATTTTTATTTATTTTTTTACTTTTCAACTATATCTGTAGAAATCTGCTCCACTTCGAGTTGGACTGGTGCATCCGCAACCCTCGTAAAATAATTCCGTCGCCGAGTTAAATTTTCGTCATACCTATGTATGTAAGTACATATATAGATTGACAACTCGTGAAGTCGTAATTCAGTCGAAGGATTCGGATATCGTTCGCCTCCCGCAGCGAGAAATAATGATCAGGGTCGAGTATTTTTCCGCGAATGGCGAACGGTTTGTGCGAGCTACGTAATTGGGACGATAAATTTTGAGATTTTTCGGGCGGGTTGATCAGCGTTCGTTGGAGAGAGGGGAGAGTGAGTCCGAGAATTTACCGATTTTGCGCATGGTAAAATCTTATTGGATCTCTCTTCTCTCTCTCTCTCTCTCTCTCCCTCCTCCCTCCCTCCCTCCCCTCCCTCCCTCCCTCCCTCCTCCCTCTCCCTCTCTCCCTCCCTCTCCCTCTCTCCCTCTCTCTCCCTCTCCCTCCTCCTCCCTCTCTCTCCCTCCCTCTCCCTCTCTCCCTCCCTCTCCCTCCCTCTCCCTCCCTCTCCCTCTCTCCCTCTCTCCCTCTCTCCCTCTCTCCCTCTCTCCCTCCCTCTCCCTCTCTCCCTCTCCCTCTCTCCCTCTCTCCCTCCCTCTCCCTCCCTCTCCCTCTCCTCTCCCTCTCCCTCTCCCTCGTCCTCTCCCTCTCCCCTCTCCCTCTCTCTCTCTCTCTCTCTCTCTCTCTCTCTCTCTCTCTCCCTCTCTCTCTTCTCTCCTCTCCCCCCCCCCTCTCCCTCTCTCTCTCCCTCTCCTCTCTCTCTCCCTCTCTCCCTCTCTCTCTCTCTCTCTCTCTCTCTCTCTCTCTCTCTCTCTCTCCCTCTCTCCCTCTCCCTCTCCCTCTCCCTCTCCCTCTCCCTCTCCTCTCCCTCTCCCTCTCCCCCTCTCTCTCTCTCCCTCTCCCCTCTCTCTCTCTCTCTCCCTCTCTCCTCTCCCTCCCTCTCCCTCTCCCTCTCTCCCTCTCCCTCTCCTCTCTCTCTCTCTCTCCACCCTCCCTCCCCCTCCCCTCCTCCCTCTCTCTCTCTCTCTGCAACCTAACCTGTACGTCGCGAGCGTGCACATCCGCACCGGCCCGTTTCTCCCAATACGAGAACGCGCGCGCCTCTCGTCACCGCGGCGAACAAGTTGTGCAACTGTCCTCCGCGCTTAACGAACTTGTGAGAAATCTTGCGGCGAGAAATCACCACTAAAAATCGTGCGTTGAACGGCGAGAGTGGCGTCCCCGTTAACCCGACGCGAATAATGCCGTTTGCAATATGTAGGGTGAGAGATTTTCGTAACCCAATCTCACATTTTTTGTTCTCTACGCAGGCTCTTTGTTCGGAAAAGGTTATTGCAGCGTTACAGTCGCGAACACCGCACGAAGACGCCAACGAAATACGCGATCGAGTGTATAGAATAAAAAATAAAAAAGATGTTATGTTTATTGAGGTAACAGTACCAATGCCCGGGCACGTCCCAGTCGTCGGACACTCCTCCCAGGTAGCACAAAAAAATTAGTTATCAGAAAGTGATCTAAATGGGTTACATGTGTCCGTCTGGACGGTATCCGAAAGTTACCTCCCATCCAAAAAGTTAACTTTTGGACATAGGATAGCTTATAGTTACCATTCGGACGGACATATGTAACCCATTTAGATCACTTTCTGATAACTAATTTTTTTGTGCTACCTGGGCTATCAAGATTTGATTTATTCCGAATTTAAGTATTAGAAATCTAATTTGACAATTTGACAATACTTGATGCACAGAAAAAAGTTATACAAGGTTTCAGCTCAAATTATTTTCTATTGCTGCATTTTGTTATAAGTCAGACGATAAGTGTCCGGTAATTGATACTCTATGCGCGACCCAATAATCGGATATTTCGAAGAAGCTAGTTAGCCAGCTTTCTACGTAGCTTACCTTCAGTATTGTATCCCGTAAATATAATTTTGTCATCGAATTAATTAATAAATAGCGAACAAGTTCTTTTAGTTAATATGAACTAATTGAGTTCGTACATCAGAATTCTCTAAATCTATGATTGTCCGAAATATCGGGGCATACAGTGTCCGAATGTAGGGACGTGGCGAAAAAGCGCGTCCGCAGACGCGTACATTTGCACTTTCTTCTTATTTTCTTCCGTAGTTAAAAAATATATTTATCTTTCTGTAATTAATAGAAGTGTTTTGGAAACTAGAAACTATCAGCTCGACATTGGTTTCAATTATTTTCTCAAAAATGTGTTTCTATCAATTAATAACTGTTGGAATCTGGAGACGCTCTTAATCGTCCGAGCATCGGTACCTTCGCCTTACCGTTGAGTCGGCCGAGTGCTATGACTGCGGGATTATCGGGATCGGAAGCCGGTCGGATCGTCGTTTGGACGGGCGAGGGAGTCATCGCGGCAAAGTTTAAGCACCACTGAAGAAAAGACAGGGGGCCGGGAGAGCGTAGGCGAGAGAGAAGAGTCGAGCAGGTTCACGAGAAACAAAACAACAAAAAAAGAGGACCGTCGTGGTTCCCTCGGCGATTCCATCCCTCGGTGGCGAAGCGCCGTGGATATATCGTAGTTACGTAGCAGGGTGGCGAAACATCGCGGCGGTTGAGTCGTCGCGCACACACTGGCGCGCGCGCACACACACGCGCGTGCGGTGCCCTTGGTGGGGGAAACGAGGCGCGCGCGAGTCCAGACTAGCACGGGGCGGAGGGAGCGAGCGACCGCGGCGAGAGGGGTTCGTGAAAACGAGTCGGGAGCGGTTGAGGTGGGGGCAGTAAACACGCCGGCGCCTCGGACCTCAGTACGGCCGCGACCGTTAGCGAGTCAGCGTCGGTTCCACCATTTTGTCTCGTCGCGGGTCAGAGACACGTCGCGCACTTGCGACATTTACGAAAAACGATACACTCCGGTAAATAAAAATAAACAAGCACCCGAGATTCAATCCTCGAGATAAACGAATACGTAGCTCCAGTTATAAACTCATCGAAGGCAAAAGAAAGATCGAGACTGACAAACAAGAGAGCAATGCACGCTGAGCGAAGGAACCGAAGTAAAAACAATTAAAAAAGAACATAACTCGGCGGGACGGTCGGGAGGCTGGACGTAGCGCCAGGATTTTCTTGCCGCGTCTCTCGTCGAGCCGGCGAGCCGAGGTAGATAGAATTAATGATGAGAGAGGAACAGTGGAAGGATAAAGAGTTTTGAGTGCGCGAGCCGGCCAAGACCGAACGAGGGAAGCCGCACGTCGCGAGTTTCGCTACTGCTGCTTCTCCACCGTCCGGTGTCTTACACTCTTAACGCCGGAACGACGGACTGTTTTTATTTCGCACACGCTCTATCTTATGCGAAGTGTTTCTCACTCGGTGGGGTCTCTCGCGAGCAAACTGAGCTAGCTGCGGAGGGTCATCGTGTCTGCTCTCTCGAGCATCTCAAGTCGGTGAGGAGCATCGGCTGAGGGCTGTTTGCTGTTGTTTGGTCGAGTCAGTGCGCGCACCGATTATTTCGTTTTCTTCGGCATCATCCGCGTTTCGCGTACGTTCGGTGTATACGCGTACGCCAGTTGGATGTTCAGTGCATTATATATATATATATACATATAGAAATATATAGATATATATGTATACAGTGTCCCGGTGTCTCGAGTTCGTACCGTCGTCGGCCTTCGCACGAGGGAACAAAGGGTCGGAGGAGTGGGGGAGCCCCCCCAGCGAAACGAGCCAACGAGACGAGTGAGATAGACAGAGAGAAAAGGGACGAGGGAAACGAGCAAGAAGGTATCGATCGAGAGAAGAGTAGCCAACGCACTCGTAAGTCGATTTTATATATTCATCTACATATAACAAACATGTATTTTTTTATATTCTCGTTATTATTTTATCGTTGATGCAATTTTCTTTTCTTATATTGTTTTATTTTATTCTTGGGAAATTGCATTGTATTGACTGAAAAATTTCGATAATTTTTTTTATTTCGTCGTATTTGGAAACTACATTGATAGGAATGTTTCTCGATTGTGAGAATTAAATTTCACCGACTGGATTCTATGTATATGCATATATATATATACTTGCATATATCTTTCTGTATTCTCGTTATTCACCGTTAAAAAATTGTAAATTTAATGCATCGGACTGACAGTTTTTAATACCAAAACTGGTGCATTAAAGTTAATGTATAATTGTAATGAACAATTAATGGAATTTTACAGTGAATTAAAGTAAATGATTAAAAGTAAAGTTTCTAATATACTGTTGATTGTTCATCACAAATTTAATATATCAGTTTATGAATAAAAACTTCCATTACCAGTACATTAAACTTCACACGATTTTTTTTTGCCGTCTTGTTTTATCGTTGATGCAAACCTTTTTTTGTATTCTTGCGGAATTGTATTATAAATTCCGACGTACATTTGCATATTTTACACTCTAGCTCTGAAAAGCTCGAACGATTTGTTTTCTCGAATTGTACTCGAGCAATCCATGACTGAAAATGTCAATAATTCTTTTTTTATCCCGATGAACATCCGGTCGGATTTGGAAACTACGTAGACACGAATGTCTCTCCATTCTGAGAATTAAATTTTACCGAGTTATTAACTTGATTATCGGAAGATTTTCGAGTTGATTGATTTAATACCTTCGAGGTTCGTACGTCTCCGTAGACAGGCACGAAGTTGAAGGTTGCCGGATGACTCTCCCGGACGGAACGTGCGCGACCTTCGATTCGTCGAAGCTAACTTTGTAATATCGTTAATCGATCGACCTTATGCAATACTCCCCCCCCCCCCCCCCCCCCCGCCTGCCGCACGACGTTGAAAAGCGTGTATTTTGCGGATACAAACGCGCTACCGTATGAATGCACGTCAGTTTCAGAACCGAGCTCTGCTATATCTATATATATTTCCAATGCTTCCGGACCTAGCAGTTCCACATGTCTGATAATCGCGTATAATGGAACGCAGTGTCACGGTCGAGGCTTCGCGTACGCCGAGCTCTCTAAACGACGATAAATCTTAGATAAAAAAATTATAATATGTGAAATCAAATGTAGATATATATATGTGTGTCTGGCCGGAAAGGATTAAAATATCGTAACAGAGCGCGATTATGAAGCCCCCTTTCAGGAAGCAATTAGTACCGTGCCCGTATTAATTATTATAATATATTCCATTGATTTTTATCGTTCCGCGGAAGTAAACGGGCGAGCTCGAGCTAAAATCATTGCGCGATTCTTCCTCGCACACACTTCACGCGCCGGGTTGTCAATTCAACCGCCGCCAAGTGGGCACGGGAGATCACGGTGAGTCAGAATTCTCACGTCAGCCGCGATTCGTAATCTCGCCGAGAGTCGGTATCGCACGAGTGATTAGTTACGGAGGTGGGAATAATTTTATCGAATCATCTGTGAAAACTGTCGGGAAACGCATGACGAAATGATGACGCAACGCCCGAGGGCTCGTTATTCAATTACTGTAGTTGAAAAATTAAATCATCAACTGTCATCAGTTCGCCTCTCCAATTCTCCAATTTCGCGATAACGAACCCTCTCCAATTATAATTGAAAAAAAATAGGTTAACTTTTTTTCTCTTGTTTTTCTGTAGAGATCGTCATATCTTATCTATAAAACTTGTTTGATAATAAAATAAAATTTGCATCTTTTTGTCGCTGTTTGTCCTGGAATAATTTTATCGAATCATCTGTGAAAGCTGCAAATATATGACGAGCTGATGACGCACCGTCCGGGGTCGCGTTATTAAATTATTATTATTGAAAAATTAAATCCTTGCTATCATCAGTTCGCCTCTCCAATTCTCCAATTTCGCAATAACGAAACCTCTTGAATTATAATTTTCAAAATTAGGTCAACAAAAATATTGTTTAAAATTCTTCTTCAAAGATCATAATGTATTATCGATAAAACTCGTTTAATAATAAAAAATGGTGTCTCTTTTCCGCTGAATTTTTAAAGCTGGGAAATGGTATCGGTTCTGAAGTTACTGCTTGTCTCACTAATTTCGGGATAACGAACCCTCTCGAGCCGTAATAAAAAAAATGTGTAAATAAAGAATTCTCCTTCAGATATCGTAATCGATTATCGATACGACTTGTTTGGTAATCAATTAGCCCCGTGGCTTGTTAGACTCGAATTTTCCTCTCGTTAAACAATTAATCGAACAGCGAAGTAGCGGTCGAATGGGGAATATCGATTTTCGCGAATCAAGCTTCGGCGCCGATCTATATATATACATTTACATATATATAAATATAGATATAGACATTTCTTTGGCGACGGTGAATTCTCCGATTGATTGGCTGATTGAATTCGCGGAATAAGAATGGACTAAGAGCAAATGCTTGTTCGATTATAGTTGCAAGAGCCGCGCGTACGCCCTTCGAGATTGATTAATATAGATATACACTATATATATTTATACGTGTATATATATAGGTGTAGCTACTGAATTAATATGAGCTCGGGCGCAATCCGAGACGATTAATCTCAAACCAAGAGACATTCAATCGACAGACGTAATGTGAATTTATCGTCGAGTAATTAGCTATTCCGCAAGCGTATTGTTCGCGTATCGTAGATCCTGAAGCGTTCGAGCACGCGTTCGGTGCGTGCTCTATCAGCGTCGATATTTCCGGCTATCGAGAGGTCGAACTACAGTTGAATTTTGAATGAAAAAAAAAAAAAAAAATTCATTCACTTCCGTATATACTTTTTTGAGTCGATATTTAATAAAACTTAAAAAAAAAAATTGTATCATCCGCTGACCGTTTATGGATCTTGAATGGATTCATTATTAATTGTGTTACAAGAGATGCATTCATGTGCCATCTTTGCGTGACGAGATAACGCATATCTGCTCGTGGATTTTATGAACGTTATATTGTAGACTATTTTTTATTATTATTTTTTTTTTCGTGGATCGTCGGCCGATCGCTTATCGATCGGTCAACTCTTATTTGCGCTCGAGTCACTCTGTACAAATATCTCGTCTTATCGCGTACCGCCCGAGCGTATCGTGTAATATATCGTTGAGGCTGCCTCTGTGTTCTGCTCTTACGGCGAGAGAGACAGAGGACGCTGAGAGAGCACCGCCGGGCACGGCATTAAGCCTTTCGCCTCCCACGAGGATACTTTTGACGCCGAAGTTTCACGCTTATCTTATCTCTCTCTAAAAAAAAAAAATTCCTTCGTAATAACGAACAAAGTGCCTCTCGCGTGACTTAATCGCTACAGGTGTAATGTGAATCGTATCATTTTGTTGATTATGTTTCTTTTATCCAAAAAAGAGCAAAAAATGTAATGAAAAAAGAACTTTCTTAACGTTCTGATAAAAATTTAAGAAAAAAATCTTTCGTAGTAATGCACAAAGTGCCTCTTGCGTCACTTAATCGCTATAGATTTAATTTGAATCGTATCGTTTTGTCTATTATGCCTCTTTTACTGAAACAAACAATAAAAAAATCGACTAAAAAAATCATTTTTTTACCGTTCTGATAAGAATTGAAAAAAATAGTCAGTTTAATAAAAATATTGTTCGAACCGAGTTCTGGTACAGCGAAAAGATAATTGGAATCGCGCTTGCATATGGATCGACTCTCACACGTGAAAAATGAACTTTTCACGCCGGTTTTTATTCTTTTATTTTTTGCTTTTAATTCCTGGACATTGTGCTCAGTGCACCCCGCCAATTGTTCTATTCGAGGACAGTCGTGCATACCAGCTCGTCCCGGCTGCAGCGTCGCGATAGAATTTACGTCTCGGGCAATTAAAACATGGCAGAGTTTTATAAAGCGTGTTGAGCTCTCTATAGTTCGTGTACTGGATTTCATCCTCTAAAAAAGTATGAAAATGTTATCTGTTGTAAAGTTATGTTAAAGTAATTAAAACAATAATAATAATAATAATAATAATAATAATAATAATAATAATAATAATAATAATAATAATAATAATAATAATAAACCACCATTCCATCGATAAAGCCAATATTGTTCGACCTCAACTTTGAGGTTGAAAAACTATGAAAAAAAAGAATTATAATAATAACCAATATATAATATTTTCTCGACATGATTAAATTATGAACGAGGAAAAAGTTGGTTGAACTATATCAGTTAATGTGGATTTTCGTTATTCGTAGTTTATTCGTTGGCTCGGGTGGACGAATCAGTTTTCGCGTTTTCGTTGCATGCTACATATTCGTTTCTCCGCGATGGGCATAGCTGACCCATAGCCCGAGGTGCCACCGAACCTGCGGGACAGGTAGTGACGTCATTCGCGACCCAGCTGCATCTTTTTTTTTTCTTTTTTTTTCTTCTTCAGTCCACAAGCACCCGTTGCACCGTTACACACCACACCGTATCGCGTATAACTGTAACATTGATTTTAATTTTTTACTCCGTGAAAAAGAAAAAAATTAATATCAATCTTACCGCGAGTATTAATGGACAATAAGTTTTTATATTTTATTAAATTTTCTATTTATTTATTTTTATTATAAAATTAAAATTTTCCGAGTCTTTAACCTTTTACGACCTTGAATCGTTCTAACAGATAGAAATAAAGAATTGAGATCAAAAGCCTCGCACAATTTTTAAAAATAAATCGCTGATTGATACAATTAAATAAATTCGTGCAACAGCCAAGGAATTTTTTTCTCAAAATCTCTTCCACAATAGAAATCACTAGATCGAACAAAGTATCGTGTCGGTCACACGTGGACAGGTAGATGTGGGTAGGTATGCTGGATGAGATAATTCGGTGTCCAGCTGCTTGCCTTTTGTCCGGCTCGGAGCTTTCGTTTTCACACCGGGGCATCGGGTGACGAGGATCGGTGGGTACTTATACACAGGTGGTGTCTCGTGTCGTCGTTCTACGAGCGCCTACCGGCTCACAGATGCCTCGACATATATCGACAGTTAACATACAACTTAATATAAAAAGGACTTAACTCCCGTGTTAAAGTATAGGAGTTACGCCCTTTCGATTCTCATCTAACGATGTATGTCCCGCTATTGGGTGCGGACGATGGTGTATCGAGTACAGTTAATGTTCACTCATACTGAGTAACTCCCAAAGTGGGACCGTTTCCAGTAAAGAAAAAATAAATCAATAAATAAACAAATAGTAATCATCGCTAATAACCATAACACTTGCTGCGACGCTAAATAAAAAAAAATAATAAAAAAAAGAAAATGGTGCATCGGTCTGCGTCTCAAATTATTCCATCCAGAAACTCGCTGTCGTGCCGATCCATGAAACCAGAGGAGGGGGTGCGGCGACTTATATACAGCTGGTCTTTTGTGGCATAGTTCCATGAGCACCTACCAGCGCACACAGACCCCGACCTTCCTTGACCTCCAACTTCCATTACATATAACAACGGCTAACGTACAACTTAATATAAAAAGGGCCTAACTCTCATATTAAAGTATAGGAGTTACGCCCTTCCGATTCGCAGTCATCGACGAATGTCCAACCGAGAATATCTTCATTGTTTTTTTTACTTCCCTTCGTCCCAATTTTTCCATCCTGAATTGTTCTATCCTGAAACTCGCTGTCGAGCCAATTCATAAAACCCTTTGGGGGGGGGGGGGGGGGGGGAAAGGATTTATATACAGGTAGGGAAGACTGATATACAGGTGGTGTCTCGTAGCATCGTTCTATGCACACCTACCTGCTCACCCACACCCCGACATATATCGACGGCTAACACAACTTAATGTAAGAAAGTTCTAACGCCCATGTGAAAGTACAGGAGTTACGCCCTTTAGATTCTCAGCCACCGATTTATGTCGATCAGAATGCATCCTCATTTTTTTTTACTTCCCTTCGTCTCAATCGTTCCATCCTGAATCGTTCTATCCTGAAACTCGGTGTCGCGTCGATTCATGAAACTCTTGAAGGGGGGGGGGGGGGAGAGAGAGATTTATATACAGGTAGGGAAGATTTATATGCAAGTGTTGTCTCGTAGCATCGTTCTATGAGCACCTACCAGCTCACCCACACCCCGACATATATCGACGGCTAACAAAACTTAATGTAAAAAAGTTCTAACTCCCATGTGAAAGTACAGGAGTTACGCCCTTTAGATTCTCAGCCACCGATCTATGTCCATCAGAGTGTATTTTCAATTTTTTTTTTTTTTTATCCATTCGTCCCACTATTGGGTACGGACGATGGTGCATCGGTCCGGATCTCAAATCGTTCCATCCAGAGACCCGTTGGGGGGCGGGGGGGGGGGGCGTGGCTCTTTGGGATCGTCGTCGGCCTCACCGATCTCCTCTACACTGCAGCCTCTCCGTTCCATTGCGGAACATGTCTACGCTGTCCCTTTGCTACTCTATTTAGGGCTGCCCACACGGGGCCTCGGTATCGACGTCCATGCGGATGCCCATGCAGGAGCATAGTCGTCGTACAATCTGCGGACTCGTCTTCTCGTCGATCAAAGGGGATATCCAGCGATCGCTCGGAGAGCCCGACGAATGCCCGACGGTATGCACGAGCAGGGATCGTCGGCTTCCGCCCGCCGGTCCAAGAATCGACTCGGCTCACCGAATTTAATAACCTCCGGGCTCCCGGGACGTCGGAGACTGAGTCTCGGAGTTTCAGACAGTGTAGACTTTCGTAGGGATGTTATCATTATTAGTTGCATTATTCAGTTTTTGTCATTATCATTATTAGTTGCATAATTATTCAGTTTTTCGTACAGCTGATCAGATTTCATTTTTTTTTTTTTACACCAGACCTCTTATTTTTGTTAATATTAAAGTATCCATTTATTATTTTATTATTATTATAGTTACTATTTTTAAACAAATTAATTGATTGTGTGATCGTGAGAAAAAATATTTAAAAAAATATTTTCGTAGAAGGAACAAAACTGGTTCGTCTATGCGATCTGACAGAACTGAGGAATTTTCCGAAAGGATTCCATCGATAGGATGGTTTGATGAATGGGGTGCTTTTTTACACTCCTCGCGCCTTCGTTTGGTCGTAAATAACTCGTATAAATAATTATTGTTCGTAGTACAATTATTCAGCTTTTTATACACCTGAACCGTTTTAATTTTTTTTTTTTTTACAGTAAACCAATTATTTTTATTAGTAATATTGATACATTAATAATACAATTTCATTATTATAATAGTTATTATTAAATGAATTCATAAATCGTGGCATTGGGAGAAAAAAATGAGTTAAAATATGTGACTTCCATGAAAAGTTGGAACGGGTTCGTCTATGCAATCGGATAGAGTCGAGGAATTTTCCGAAAGGATTCCATCGATAGGATGGTTCGATAAACGGGGTGCTTTTGCGTACTCCGCGCGCCCTCGTTCGGCCATAAATAACTCGTATAAATAACGTACACGCACGTGTCTCATCCATACACCGGGTTATACTCTAGCTTCGTGTAGCTGCCATGCATATATCGTCAAACCGGCAAGCTAGTTTCGCGCGTTCGAAACTAACAGCGAAACCTATTTCGTCGCTCAACGCCGACGCTTTTCTCAACCCGGAGCCTCCGCCGTTAATATAAATATTTTCCTATCCTGCGAATATCTTGCCCTGGCCCGCTAAGCTGCACGAGCGAATTACGAATAGACTCTCTATTTAGATTCCTTTCTCTACCGATACGAATCGAACTTTTTTTTTCTTGCATTCCTCTTTCTACTCGGCCGTTCTGTTTGGACTGCGCGACTTCCTGTTTATCGGTCGATTTTACGCACTCCCACGAACCTCCGACCGCCCCGTCGATTTATTTTACCTCAGCTATTTGCGTGAACGAAATTAACGAAATGGGAGAAAAAATATATTAAGTGACGATTGAAATATTAGACAAAAATATCAATTAAATATTAAATAAAAATATAACAAATTTATATTGTAAAATATATTTTAAAGAATTCATCCGAAACTAGTCCGTAAAAGTATTTGATGTTTCGAAGCATCATCGCGTTGCAGGTATATCCGAATTCATTTTACCTCGGCTATTTGCGTGAACGAAATTAACGAAACGGGAGAAAAATATATGCAGTGACGATAAAAATATTAGACAAAAATATCAATTAAATATGAAATAAAAATATAACAAATTTATATTGTAAAACATATTTTAAAAAATTCGTCCGAAACTGGCCCGTAAAAGTATTCGATGTTTCGAAGCATCATCGCGTTGCAGGTATATCCGAATTCAAGCTGGACCCCATGAACCTCCGGTCGGATTTCTCACCGATGAATCACTCCATCGCAACGTAACCTCTCCTTCATTTTTTACCCGCAAATCCTTTCTCCTCCGTTTCCGATAGTGACTAATCGATGACTGTCATTCCTTAAGGATCTTCCTAAGCGATCTCGTCTTTCATTATTATTAATTCCGCACGAACAGAAGGAAGATGTATCTTAGATCCGCTAGATGTGCGTGAAACGTTGCGCGCATACGTGGGCAGCAAAGTCGATCGACTCAGCCGGCTTTCGTTCAACTGTACATAATTTTTTTTATTTAAAAAAAATGTATTAATTTTTCTTCCTTACCGCGAGAGTCCCGCGTAACTTAAGGAACGTAAGGTGATTAGTCATCGGCGCGTGGTCGGACTCGTCTGGTTGGGTAGAGTTTTTTTCCAAGTTTTTCGAGAAATCCAAGCGAGGCGCGTAAGTAAGCGGCGCGCGAGGCGAAAGATAAACACAGAGCGAAGACCTCGGTTTGCAACGTGCGGCGGAGTCGCCGCTGCTGAGAGAACGAGAACTCGGCTTCGCGTTGTCCATATTTAACCGTGGCACGCGGGAGCCCGGAGCTGCGAACCATTAATTTCAGTCCTCCCGCGGTCGGCAACGCGACGACGAATAAGTACTGAGGAAAGTAAAAAAAAAAAAAAAAAAACGACGGAAAACCCTCAACCGTTCGACGTAGCGGCTGACGAGCGGCGGGGGGGGGGGGGGGGGGGGGGAGACAGAACTCTTGCCCCCGAGCAAGGTTGCCAGATGTCTGATATACCATGTCACCGAAAACGGTAGCGCGTATTATGGTAAAACTGGTAATAGAGACAGACGGACGGTAAGCAGGGAAAATAAAATAAATGAAGACGAGCAAGTAAACAGACTGACTGACTCTGACTCAATGATCGACTGATCTACTGATTTACTGATTTACTGATTTACTGATTTACTGATTTACTGATTTACTAATTTACTGATTTACTGATTTACTGATTTACTGATTTACTGATTTACTGATTTACTGATTTACTGATTTACTGATTTACTGATTTACTGATTTACTGATTTACTGATTTACTGATTTACTGATTTACTGACGGAGGGACGGACTGAGTAATATGAGTTCGCGTTTTGATAGTAAAAATATTATGCCAATTTTTCTTTACACCCTTTCATACTTTTTGTAATAAAAAAGAGGTATACGCCTCCTCGTTTGTAAGAAACGAAACAGAAATTAAGTTATGAACCGAGCATGGCGTACAGAACGCGATCGGCTCGCCCGAGGCAGGAGTTTTATGCCTTGAAAACGAGAGAGCGCATATTTGCCACGCGTACGGTATTACAGTATTTTCCCCGAAGGCTACGGAAGCCCTAACGATGATGAGTTTCCGCGTTACATACCGTCGTGCGTGCGTGCGATTGAGCCGCGAGGAACACGGCGAAAGGGAACCGCGGAGAAAAATAAACACTGAAAAAAAAGAAAAAGAAAAAAAATAGCGAATAGAGATAGAAAGGATGCAAAGGAAACATCCATGCGAGCGGATGATTTTCAAAGGCTTACGCGTCTCCGAGCGCATTGCACCTCTCCCATGCGAGTGCTATATTATAGCTCTATGCACCTTGACAATATCGCATGCCGCAGGCTCTCTCCACATGCGCGCACCTAATACGTAAAACTTTGCATTCCGATTATGAGCCCCGGAGTCTGCAGCTGATACGACAAATTTTCCGAAAGTGCTAGCCAGCAAAAAGTACACAGAGACGAAAACTCACACACACGCACGGACAAACAGACTCGTCGACGTTTATTCTACTTTCGTGGACAACAGACTGTCGGGCGCCGAGCGATTATCGATTCGACTATCCACTCCACTCGGGGGGCGCTCTTCCGTCTCGCCCTCCTTCAAATTTGTTCGCAATGCCTCCGCGAAACGGCACGCGACTGCCGGCAGTGCATTAACCCCGCGCCGGAAGTAATTATAGCGACAAATATATTTTTATATATATATTTTGTCTTTATAATATATTTTTTTCACTAAAAAATAATTATATAATAGTTATTTTAGAATGTAGGAAATATATATAGCAGTAATAGTCGTTTATTTGGTGGATACCCTAACGAGTGTTTACAAATTCCTTCCCTTACATAAAAAAGTGGATTGCGCCCTTATATGTTTTTATTTATCATATAAATACGAGCAATCGCCCAATTACAGTTATATCGTTTAGCTACCAGTTTACAGTTTAACACTACCCATTACAATAAAAACAAAAATGAAGCTTCCAACTTTCCCAGGTATCGAGATCACATGATAATATGTGAACATATTTGCTTCGTTCTTCTCTCGTCTGTACTTATTTAATATGTTTGTGTGAAATATATATATTTTTTAACATGCAAAACGTTTTTGGCACTTTGCCTACGGAAATAGGCATAAAGTTACGCGCAAAGTGACATAGTGGTTCCGGAGCGGTTATTTCGTAAGAGGAACGAGTGGGAGAGGAAAAAAAATGGTTTAGAGGACGCGCAGTAGCCGAGTAGAGGAAGTGAGGAAGGAGCCCGGCTTCGCCGAGTGCCAAGAAGACGTTTATTCCTTCTTTTGTGGCGAGACAGTCGGGCGCCCTCGCCGTTGGAAAGTATCGATTCCCCCGTAGCTCTTCCTCCGCGAGCGTCGATGGCCACGAGGTTCCCGGTATCAATCGGCATCGCCATCCGTAATGTGCTCGTGTCGTTGGACCACACATTCGTTCGAAATAAAGCTTACTGTACGTTTATAAAAAAAAAATAATATTAAAAAAGTTGAATACAACAATAGTAAATGCGCTTTATTAACGCATTATTATTACGTGTACAGATGTGTGATTTTTTAAACTTTTAATATCTTTTATTTTTTATCAGAATAATGAGTCATTAACCGAGGTCCCTCAGCTGGTATATTTGTATTTGTCTATGGAGCACCTCGTAAATATAAAATAAAACCTTGTTTACAGAAAAGACGATATACAATCGATTCAAATATTATACAAATAGCTCAAGCTCGTGGGTTCGTAGATCTTCGTTTTATTTTCGTGCGGAGATTATTTTAAAAAGTAGTGTGTGTTGGGAACTTGTGTTTGGGGACGTTGTTTGCTGGATTGGACACCATATAAAAATAAAATAAATAGTGCTGAAGGGCCCTGGTACGGACCATTGAGGGGAACAAAAACCACACATGTATTGACGCGACACCAACAGATCTTCTATTACTAAGGCTTATAAAACAGATTTGCTAAAATAAAACAAAATAAAATACAGTTTATTCTTTAACTTCCGCTTCGCCTCCAGTGCGATAAAATGTTATATACAAAAAAAATATACCCGACGTTAAATCCTCGATAACGCGGAACGAGTAGATTCGCAAAAGATTTTCCCGTTCCGAATCGACGATTTCTCCGACCCAAATGCACAACACGAGTCAGTTATCTTCAACGGGGTTTTGCCGTTCGATAACACCGATGAGATTATTATCCCAGGGCGGAGCTCGACCATCGCTGGCGTCCTTCGGAAGTCCTCTAATGCCAGGCAGGTTTCGCCGGCCGAAAGGGCTTTGTCGCGGCGAACCGTATGCAAAGCTGCTTTATGAACGAGCGCCAGTGCGGCTCGGCGGCGCGCTCATTCACCTTCTGTATACCTTGCGAGCGCGATGCGCCCGGCAAACACATTCAAACACATCCCCCCTCCCCCTCCCTTACCGCACAACAAACATGGCATTTGCCTACATTGACACGTGTACACGCCTGGTCGAACATAATTTAATCATAACAGCTTACCAATATTGTTCGGCGCCGCTCACTGTACACTCAATTACGTCCCCAAACCCATACACAGCGATAGCAAAATCGCTACTGTTGGCCATATTGCGCACGCGTTGTCAAATATTTGGTCAAGTAATTGATTCAATATTTACAAGTCATTAAACAAGCAAGTTTAAGGCTGCGCTATTGCAGGTCTTTTTTTTGACAATTTTTTCGTTTCTTTTTATTTATTCTACTTAACTGGTTCAATATTTATCAACTATTAAAGAAGCACGCTTAAAGCTGCGCTAGGAGAGGTTTTTTTTTGTTAATTTGTTATTTTCTTTTTATTTATCCCACTTAATTGGTTTAATATTTACAAATTATTATATAAGCAAGTTTAAAGCTGCGCTATTCGAAGTTTTTTTTTGGTACACTAGGACCAAAAAAACTTCGACTTCATTCACAGCGGCGGGACCGGCTCCCGCTAACACATGAAAATCGAGGCTGCGCATGCCCCGCCCATACTAACTGTCGAGCATGGCAAATAGCTTACTGCGTCGATCGATATTCGCTCCGTGGTGGGGGGACTGTTATGGAAACCGAGGGCGCACAAATCGAGGTCCTAGTGTAATTTATTTTTTCGTTAATTTTTTCTTTTTATTCAATCTACGTATGTCCGTTTCGTTGAACCGCATCTGTTAACTCATCAGTGACGTCAGCCTTCCGCCTAGCCCACGACGCGACATTCTCGAGGCGCGTGGGTGCTCGACAACAGCCACGCGGAAACAGCTCCGCGCCGGTGAATTTCACGCTGCAGCGTACCCGAAGAATTCGACCCGCGTGGACTGCTTTCCTCGCTGCCGGAATTTTACGCGGTCGATAGAAGAAAAGTATATAAAACAAGCCCCTTCGGAGCTCGTCTTTTGAGGTTTTGTGGTTCAAACGGCGTTTTGAGGTTTTCTTGCTTAAACTTCGTTTTGAGGTTTTGTTTCTCAAACTTCGTTTTGAAGTTTTGTCGCTCATACTTCGTGAAGATATCCCGCAGTGACATTTTTGAAGGCACTCGCAGCGTGTACACATCGCACTGTACTTTTCGTAAAATTATTGACACATCGTATTACGTGCTCTGAAATGGTATTCATACGTTGCGCTACGCACTACGAAATTTTATGCACACCTCGCGTTTCCGCTCTGAATTCTTATTCACAAATTTCGTGTAATCATTTTCGCTAAAAAGCAGATAAAAGTTTAAAAGATTTTATTGGCAAAACTTATTTACAGATGTCTAAATATTTTTAAATTTGTTGAGCTATATGTTAACTATATAATGAATTAAGACGGCGAAGGATATTTTGATTCATCGGCAAGTTTTAAAGTTTGATACGGATGTTCGATGCACAATCTTGGAAACTAAAGAAAATGGCAAAAAAGCTTCGCTTTTTCGCAATAGACACGACCATCTGTTGTCGCGCTCCATTGTAATAATTGCCCGTTGCGCTATGCGCTTCGTTTCTATATTGTGATCAACATTAGAAAGGCGTGTTGTCTGTATACAACGTACGCATGATACGGCTTTTTGATGTTAATTGGGGGATAAAAAGACGCACGATCAATTCTATGAATTCGGTTTCTTATCAGAATAATAAATAAAAAAAAAAAATTGTTATTTTTTTTCGCGGCTGTTGATCTTCGACTGTATAAAGGAAAATGTTATAATATCCGCTTTACGGTATAAAGTGGATATTTTGTTTCATGTAAGAATTTTTGTTTGATCGTCCAGGGTCAGCGTCATAAAAAAATAATAATAATTTTAAGAAAATGAATTTCGGGTTTTACCGATCGCGGTACTTTATATGCTGTTTAAGAATTGTATATGGTGTGTGTGTAAAATTTAAAAACCTTTGTTTAAGTCGTTTGGTTGATAAAATGGATAAAGATCAGCAAAAAAAAAAAAAAAAAAAAAAAAAAATTCTTCAGCATTCTTGTCCTTACCGTTTGGAAACGGCTGAAGCGATTAAGCTGCAAATCTTAGTGGACCATCTGTGACTAATGTATGATGACTCCACGGAATCGGAGCCAAATCGGTTCAGCCGTTCATTTGTTACAGTGGATAAACACACACACACACACACACACACACACACACACACACACACACACACACACACACACACACACACACACACACACCGCTAAAATTTATTGAAATCACTTATAAAATGGTCAAAAGGCAAAGTTATACTGATATCATTTAGTTTTCAGACAGTAACAGATTTTGCGATGACGAATGTATAAGGCACTTCTTTTCGCTTAGGCTCGGTCGTGCCTAAAAATAAAAAAATAAAATCTATGCAATATTTTTGGGTCTCTAAAAATTATAATAATGGTAATAAAAAGAAAACAAAACTTTTAGTTTACGTTTACGATAAATAATGTCCGAGTTAAAATATCGAATTTTCGCGGTTGGACGAATGGAATCCGGTCCCGAGTGTCTCAGAATTTATAAGGCACTTTTCGTCCGGTCTCCGTTACCGCGAGTAAATCCGTGGTGCGATTTACGGCCGTTCGGGAATGCCGTGCGGCTTACTCGGCGGAGGCTTCCGGCCAGATGGAGTTTCGTCTCGCGGTCAAAATTCGTCGTCCGCAATATCGATCACTGCATCGACGTTTCATTTGGTATAATAATAATAATAATATACAGTGTAAAAAAATTTAGTTGGACAATTGATGAACGGTATTGGAAGTTTTTTTTTGCATAAACTGTTACTGAAATTTCAAATACATGTGCGGTGCAATTTTACAGTAAATTCAGCATTTTTTTGTAAATTTCAGGCAAAAGATTCATTATTTTTATATCTGCTACTTCAATTTCGCAAAAAAAAGTACATTAATGTTCTAATGTAAGTAATGTAAGCAAATTTTATATTCCAACACATTAAATTTACAAGTTATTTTTTCTTTACAATTGATATTATGTTACATTATATTTATTTACAATTTATAATTCGATACAAAAAGCATCAATAAATGTTATTTCCTCGTGACACGGCATGATATTTATTGTTGAAAATGAGACTAATTTATAATGCAGTTTCCGTCCGTCCACGGTTATACCGCGAGTAAATCCGTGGTGCGATTTACGGGCGTTCGGGAATGCCGTGCGGTTTACTCGAGAGCTTCCACTCAGGCCAGATAGTTTCCTCTCGCGGTGAAAATCCGTCGTCCGGACTAGCGATCACTGCATCGCCGATCCACGATTTTCCGGGAGTTGTTCAATTTCGCTTCGTTCTCGAACGCGTTCAGCTTAGAGTAGGGGAGAGGAAAGAGGGGGGGGGGGGGGGAGCGATGACTTCGTGCGCGAAATTCAAACGCACTCGGTGCACGCGCTGGCACCCACTTTACGTTTAACTCATATATAAAAACCCTGGTCTCTCGTGCTGTGCGAAGTCCGGACCTCGGGGAAGCCTGGGCGAAACGCGTTATATTTGCATATACCGGGAATTCAATCGGGCGCGCACCAAAACGTGTATTAAATGTCGAATCAGTCTCGCTATCGGGCTTCCCGAGCGAGACGTACGAAACTATACGTAAACGCATGTATACACGCACGTAAACGTGTATTTCACTCTCTGTGCTCTTGAAATTCTCGTCGCTCATCGAACCGACCGCCTACCGCAATTTTATTCGATTCTCCGCATCGAAAAGTGCCTCCGAATTGAACAATTTACTTCACTACCGTATATCTATATACACGCTGTATTGCGGGACACACTTTTTCACCACGCTGTCAGAGGGTACGAATACAATTTTTATTCAATTTTTACTTTTTTTTTAAAGCCGTTTCAGTTGCAATAATAATAATAATGTAGAGACGAGGCAACGATAAATTATATTTCTTCGTGACATGGCACGAGACGATATTCATTGTTCAAAATGAGACGGATAAAATAAAAAAGTAAACATTAAATAAAAATTGTACTTTTGACTGATAGCGGGGTTAAACAAAAATCTATATATATAAACTCGACTGAACACTACATCGCGGAACACATTTTTTCACCACCCTGTCAGAGGGTTAGTTTATTAAACTATTTATTTCATTTTCGTTTTTTTTTTATAATTTGCAATAATAATAACAACAACAATTGCTTATTTTTTATATATAAGGAAAACATATAAAATACCTATTGCTATAAGAATCTTTATGTATTCTAGAGAAGCAATACATTTATTTATTACTATTTGTTTATTATTTATAACAATAATAATAATAATAATAATAATGTAGAGATGAAGCAACAATAAATTCTATATCGTCGTAAAACGGCATGATAAGATTTATTGTTCAAAGTGAGACGGATAAAACAACAAAGTGAAAATGAAATAAAAATTGTATTCTTGCGCTGTGATAGCGGGGTGAAAAAAATGTGATCTATGGCGCTGCGCGAATGGCTGGTAAATGAAACTAGAACAAAGTTACGTCGTTACTTCTATCGGTGCTCTACAGAGTGGCTCTCTGTATCTCTATAGCTGCCGGTGAGAAAGCACCTGATACGTTTCCCATCTGTTTTAATTTCCGCCCGATTTTCAACTCGAACGAGAAACTCCGAGGCGAGCTGCGAGCCGCCCTCGGAGATCGAGACGCGAATTTATGGATCGGGTCACGCTCGAGGGAAAGAGAGAGCTACCAGCAGTTTCTTCGGAATTCTCTCCCGGACCATTTATTATTTATTTATTATTTATTTATTATTTATTTATTATTTATTTATTATTTATTTATTATTTATTTATTATTTATTTATTATTTATTTATTATTTATTTATTATTTATTTATTATTTATTTATTATTTATTTATTATTTATTTATTATTTATTTATTATTTATTTATTATTTATTTATTATTTATTTATTATTTATTTATTATTTATTTATTATTTATTTATTTAGGGAGATAAAAATTGAGCAAAAAAAGCGAAAAAACGGGAGGAAGAGCGAGGCGAGGCTGTGCGGCACGTTCGAAATCGATTCGAAGCCGGGTAACCCAGTTTCCCCACGGGCAAAATGGGTTTTAACGAGTTAACGGGCGGAGAGGCTCCTCCGTCCTTCCGCCCTGTCCCGCCACGTACCACTCTTTTCGGATAAAGGCGCACGCGAGCGAGTGCCCGCGCTCCTAATTCCCGACAGCGAGGAGAAGCCAATTAAATGATAGGAGGACAGCCTCTCGTTCTTCCTTTCAGGCAGAATCGAAAGCAGAAAAAGAAAAGCAAAATCGTCCCTTGCATTTTTTTCCCCCTGCAACTTCGAACTGTCGCAATCGTGCCGCTACACGAGCCACCGCTCAACTGCAAATTGACCTACTTTCGATAATAACAGACATAAAAAAAAATTATAAAAAAAAACCAAACGATAAATTCAGCATTTAGTTTTTCCAATATCGAATTTGAATAAATCGTACGCATTAACTTTGTTCCGAAGCTATGGAGATTTATTTATTTCGCCCCTCGACGGATTCCATTGTGTTCCCCTGAACGCTTCGATAGCCATCGATCAACTCTTTATTTTTTTTTCCCTATGAATAATGTTTATACGATATAGTGAATGATTTCGCAAAGTCGAGCAAAAATCGAGCGCATAAGTCCCGTGAATCCTCGGCAGTATTTACGTCCGTCAAGGCATAGGTGCATGTTACATAATATACGGGCGTGGAGGGGGGGGGGGGGGGTCGGTTAAGACGATTCATAAATCATAAATCCGTTGGTCCTGCTGCTCGCGACATTTCATATACTCGTTCGTCTTCGCTGTCCCGGGCAGGCTTTTGTTCGTTCACTCTCTCCTCGTTCGTGCACTGCGCTACACTATACGGTATCGCATTACCGTAGTCGGGCCCTCGGCGATTCATAACTCAGGGATCACGTTTATTCTATCCACGGATTTTCTCGAAAAGCTTAAAGAATCGCTCCACCGGTCAGCTCTTTCAATTTCCGCAGTCCTTTTTTCTTCAATTCTTTTTTTTTAGTGGAGAGTAGAACTATCGAGAGATTAAATTTCTCGGGTGCTCGGTTCTGGCTCTGACGTCGAGCGTATGACATGCTTTCTAAAAAAAATCCATTAGTTGGATTTAAGGCGATGTGAGACATTGAGCGGTACGAGCGGGATGGACAGAGTCCGAGACGTGTTTCACATCGTATTAAATAAAATTACAGAAATAAAATAAAATGTACTTTGATTTATTTTATGCTTTATGTTTTATTAATATTTTATTTTGATCGATGGCCCGTTGACAATATGTGGATGCAAGTATAAATGTGTAAATGTATAAATGTTTAATAACTGTAACGGTCGTTAATGCGTCGTATGTATTGTTATTAAACACACATTTGCTACTACTAATATATTTTGAAAATTATTTTTGGGCGGAGAGATTATACATAACAAATAATTGGGCCAATACAACGACGATTTTATGTATATTTTCATCTCGAGAGCCAAGCCGTCTGGCGGACGATATTGTCGCGCATCTGTGCACCCGAAGAAACCGTTTCGCCCACTGGCTCCCATCCAGGGATGCTCCCAGGCGGTGCATCCGTGCCCGGTGGCTGGCACGTGTGCATCTTCGGACTTTTTGCCCGAACGTACCTTTGAATTTTACGGTAGGGCTGAAACGCCCTCGAATCCTATAATTGTCCGAGAAATTTTCAATTATTATTATCATTATCATAATCAATATTTAAAATATTATTTTCTATATATATTTCATAACATTTTCCTCAACGCGCACTCAGAAATCAATTTCAGGTTTTTATGAAGAAGAGACAAAATAACAAAAATAATTGAAAAATTGACGCCTAAACGCAGAGCTCGTAGAGTTTGCGCAACAGCGCGGTCTCGGCCGATTGAGAACCGCGACGTTTATGGGCAAATTATATGGCCGAGCGTATGCATTCAAGAATTTAATATGGCAATGACAATGCGAGCGCGTAACGTAACATAACCGGAAAATATCGCTTGAATTTTACGGCTAAAATTTAGAGCCGAAACGCCCTCGAATCCTATAATTGTCCGAGAAATTTTCAACTATTATTATCATTATCAGAATCAATATTTAAAAAATTATTATCTATATATATTTCATAACATTTTCCTCAACGCACACTCAGAAATCAATTTTAGGATTTTATGAAGAAAAGACAAAATAACAAAAATAATTGAAAAATTGACGCCTAAACGTAGAACTCGTAGAGTTTTCGCAACAGCGCGGTCTCTGCCGATTGAGAACCGCGACGTTTATGGGCAAACTATATGGCCGAGCGTATTCATTCAAGAATTTAATATAATGATGATAATGTTAGCGCGTAACGTAACATAGGCGGGCAATTTCGTTCGCCAAGGTCTATCGCTGCATAATGGTGACACGGCATAGTAAAGACACGAACGCGCATATTTTTTAAAAACCGCGTCTCGATTTATAAACCGCATACTAATAATAACATACAGCTTCCCGTCCACCTCGTACGCGATCGCAATCGGTGAAAGTACCGGAGTGCCGACCGGTAGCCGGTTAATCGTATAATGCTGATTTTATTGCCTACCGTTGCAACGGTATTGCAAGGTTCACGCGCCGAACGCACGAATTAATCCGTACGGCTATTCTAAGTTACCTTTTCTTCGCTCGGCGCTCGTTTCCCTGCAGACTCGGACAATTTAACGTTCGCCGTCACGGATCTTAATTTTTCTTCTTCTCACTTATGTTTATTTACAAGTTTCTTACGAAGCCTATAATAAAAATCAAAATATTATTTATTTTAAGTCAGAAATGGATTTAATTAATTTCTACTCTTTTATTAAAACAGTAAAAGCAACCGATCTATTATCCAACTGGTTACTTTTAGTGGTCCGCATTACAGCGTAACTAACGTGAAGAATGGAAAGTAAAATCCATACCGAAAATCATTTTTATTTCTCCAAATTAATTTCTACGTTTTTTTTTATTAATGTGAATAAGTAAAAATAATTAATTTATTGAAGTGTATTAAAGCGTAACAAACGTGAAGAATCAAAACTAAAATAAATACAGAAAATCATTTTTATTTTTCTTCAAATTAATTACAATTGTTTTTCCTTCACATTTGATTGACTTAAACGAGGGGTTTTTTTAAATTTAACTGCAGTCTTATCGCCGGGTGTTCGCGGTGTTCGAAACGCGTGCGCTTTTGTTCGACTCCGCGGAGGGAATACAGTAAGATCGTCGATTGTCGATAGAAACATCGGCAGAACTGGGTTAAGCAAATACTCTCCGCTCGTTCTCTTCCCCGCGGTAACTCGGCCAGCTATCTGCTCCCTTTTATTCGCAGTTTCCCCATTGTCCGATCCGGCCCGGGTGGGCGGACAAGCTCCCCCCGAGTTTACCGAGATATCGAACGTTTCTCACATTTCTCGGGGGCGACTCGATATCGATTCTCGTCCTGACAATTTCGCGGAGCTCTTCCATTATACACAACCCGCTTCTCTTCGTCGACCCCCGTTAGGAAAGTGGAGCGTTCTCGTGCCGTATCGCCTCTCGACTCCTGTTTATCGGCGCGTCCATTAGTTTCTATCAGCGATTGCTGGACGAGAGCGACCACCTCAAAATATATTCAAAATTTTTTTTTTTTCGTTCATTAATTTTTTATTAGGTCGTAGATTTATTAAAACAAGGTAGATGTTTTAATAATTAAAACAGGTATATGGGTCGGTTTTGCGGAGCGGCGACTGTCAGCGGAGTATCAGGAAAATCAGATAAATATTGGGGCATTAAATACTTGATGGAGAATATTTTTGCTTAAATTCGTACCGCGAGGATTTTCGGATCTTAATATTTTATTTGGTCAGATTTTATTGATGTCTTTGCTGAGGGCAACGACGTGTGTTGGATTCAGGATCGGTAGGGAAAAGCACGTCGGATGCAATTAAAACGATGAGGGAGGAAAAATGAAATCTTTCATTTTTGAAAAATCGCGATTTTGGGTGATTTTCGAAGAGCGAAATCTCGGCTCAAAATATTTCGACTCTGTTGAGAATGACGAAAGACGTGAAAAATTGTCGACAAATTGCAACGTTTTTCGGGCCAAAATTTAAGCTAAAAAAAAGTTCCCAACTGCATACTTCCATGTAATGTCTTCACCGAACACGAATCCGTTAACAATTTTGTCAAAAAATCAACGCTTAACGATAAAACCTCTAAAATATTTTATCCGATTTTTGTCCTCATAAAAAAAATGAAACTAATATAACAAATTCGAATACTAATTCTCAAAATTTATTATAAAAATAAATGAAATTAGTCTCGGACGCCTCGCGAATACAACGAGCGATATTCGCATGTCCGAGGGCCGATGTCGCAAAATGTTTGATGTCGCTCCGGAGCTCGATGAATTAACCATTTGCCAGAGGCGAGCCTTCGCCCGTGCGCCGAAGTGCTTCCGTGCATTGAATCGGGACCCAGATACTGCATAACTCCGTACGCGACCCTCCCGTTGATTTCGCCGTCCAACTTCCGGGGCTTCCGGATTAGAGATCCGAGAGAATCTGCGAGATATGTAGGTCAACTCGATTTCAGCCTCGTTTCGCTTCCATTCGATTCCGGACGAGTTTATGTCACCGCTCGAGGGGACCCACGGGGCATAAAAGCCATCTGGAAACGTGATGAGAAAAAAGTTTGAAAAAAAATCTTTTTAACCGTCATAGTTTGCCCGGAAGGAGGAAGAAACATTAGCTTGTCGCATCAGTCGTAAAATCTCTTCGCTCCCTCCTTCGTTATTGCGCACGTTCCAGTTAAGGTTGTGATCGCGAATAGCGTTCACTTCAAGTTTCAGAGAAGTGCGAGGGAATTGTAAATACGATGGTTTAAAAATCTGAAAAAATCAAGCTTATCAAAGATGCTGAAAAGATTCATTTTGCATAATAAGAATTCCAAAATGTTATTAACAAATTGATAAAAAAATTTAATTGTTCAACAAATCTCCCGGGAACTTAACTATCTTTTATGAAAATTATTCGTTCACTTTTCTGAACGCGTATGAATTTTTTCAGATTTTTAAATTCATTTTGAAGTTTTTTTTTTATATGGGAAATGTGAACATCTGAAAAAATTCACACGTATTCAGAAAAGTGAACGAATCATTTTATAAAAAAAAAAAAAGGTTTCCGGGAGATTTGTTGAACAATTTTATTTTTCATCAATTTGTTAATAACATTTTGGAAACATTATTATGCAAAATTAATCTTTTCAACACCTTTAAGATGCTTGATTTTTTTAAAGATTTTTATACCATCCAGAAGTGTTTGCTATTGACTCTCATTTCTCTGAAACTTATCCGAAGTGAACCCTATTTGCAAGGTCTACGGTCGGTGTATATGAGACGATCCCTCGTAATCGACGAGCGTCGCAGCCGCTCGACATTCCCCTCGGGGAAGATTTGCCGCGCGAGGACCAGTTAGCTTTGGGGCCGATAAAAATAAAAATCGCGAAGCCTAGCTGGTGTTACAATTCGTTGAGCTCGTTTAATTTTCTTCTCATTTTTTCACCTTTTATTTCTAACGTTTTTTTTACCTCGACCGTCGCCTGGTATAACGACGAAAAAGCTTGTTTGAAGCAAAAAAAAAAAAAAAAAAAGAACAAAAAAAACCTTTAACGAGGCCAAGAACCGGCCGTGAATATTCGCACTTGTAAAAGTCTTAATCGCCTTTTTTAACGCCCGAATCGTCGGGTCGTAAAAAAATCAGTGTAAAATTTTTACCACGATAGATGTTTTCGGAAGAATCCCCTAAAAAAATAAAACAAAAAAGCAATTTTTAACCGTTCAGATAATTTATATTTTACAAAAAAATATAAAAATATAAGTATAAATTATATTTAAAAAAAAGCTTCCAAGTTTCTGCAAGCAACATGTTCGTTTCGCTGCGAAAAAAAAAATAAAAATTCTACGCGTAATTTACCATCCACATGGCGCTTTCGCCTCGCGAATCTCATCCCGGCTATTCATTTATAAATCTCGTTTACCGATTTCTTTTTTACCGCGAAACGTCAAAGCGGAGACGGGCAAAAAAATAAATAAATAAAATGACGATTTTGATGGACGTCCGTTGATGTCGTTCGTAGCGTAAATACTCGATGTAGTGGCTCCGATTGGCCGGAAGCGAAAAAAAAAAAAAATTAAAGTAGAAATAAAAATAAGAACGTCAAGCTCACTGGAAAAGCTGCGCGTAATCGGTTCTCTCTACTCCGAGCGCATGAGGCGTATTACAGACCAATCAACTTTTCCTTTATTTCTCTTCGTCCTATTCTACCGCTCGTGCGTTATAACGATCGTCCGGATCGCTCTCCGCGTCCAGAGGCGATAAATTAGAAAAATCATTTTCCAATAGCCGTGGCATCGAGTCTCGTCCGCGCTACCTCGCGTCGTACCGGGGATGAAAGAAAGGACGGAAAAAAATGAAAATAAAGACGAAAGAAGATAAAAGAGAATCGAGTAATTAATCCTCGGCTCGATCCTTTTCGGTCGCTCGGCGTTTATTTCTCTATATACGCTCGTTCGTTCTTCCGGCTCGTCGGTCTCGTTTTCCCCGTGTCCGGACATCGAGAGACCCGGAACACCGGAAGATTAATCGGTTCGACGCGCGGCCGCCGGAGATGTACGTGGATGTCGTAAACAAGGGGATGAGGCGCTCGGGTAAAGGGGCGGCGCGTAGTGGCGATGCTCGGGACGGCGGATCACGGCGAGGTAACGGGGCCGATAGAGCCTGGGGGCTTTGTCGGATTAGCCATTGAGTAAGATCTCGCCGTGTCGGAAAAGTAGAAACAGAACGCTCTCTCGGATGTTTCCGGATTTCCTACTCTCGAAAGACTACAAGGTCACGGGGATTTTCAATTCTGTACATTTATTCTTAATCCCTTTATTTCTTCGACGGGAAATCTAATTTTCTTTAAATTCCTGTATATTCTTTTAAATTCTTTTAATCCAACTCATCATCGATGGCTATTTTAAGCTTTTTCGATCGTTTGAATACATGTGGGCCAAAAATGAAATAAATAAATAACAATAGTCACTTTGACTATAAGGTATTCTTTAAGGTATCAAAATTGAAAGGTGTGGGTGCCAGCTTAACATTAAACCCCTGCCAACTTTTTTTGTATAACACTTAGAAGCATTTTTTTAGTCTCGGAATTATGGGCTTTTTATGGGCTGTTTAGATGTGCAATCTGCAACTTCACGGGATCAACCCCTATGAAGGCATAGACCCTTAAACATTTGTAAAAAAAAAAAAAAAATCGCCAAATCTATGTGGAATATTTATGGGCTATTTATAGGCTCTGTTCCCAGCCTACCCACTATTTACTGAATTTATTTTAGCCCATTGCAACCGCCCCGTTTCGACAAAACCACCCCCGAGGAAGGGGAAAAAGGCCGATCTCCGAGTAGCGATGGGTCGCAGGTTCGACTATAGTCTCAACAATCATTCACATGTATGCACTTGCCTTTTCGTTACCTTACGATTTTTGGGCTGCACGCCCATCTCGAAAGGGGTAGTCAGGGGTAGTTTTTCGACATGGGGGTGCAGCCCAAAAACGTAAGGTGTCGAAAAGGCGAGTCCATAAATGCGAATGAATGTTGAGACTGTAGCCGAACCCGCGAGCCACCGTTACTCGGAAATCAGCCTTTTTTCCCTTTTTTAGGGGTGGTTTTTTGGGTTTTTGGGAAAATAAATTCAGGAAGTAGTGGGTAGGCTGGGAATAGAGCCTACAAATAGCCCATAAATATTCTACACAGATTTGGGGAAAACATTTTATTTTTAATTTCAAAAATGTTTAAGGGTTGCTGCCGTCTTAGGGGTTGATCCCGGCAAGTTGGGGGTCGCATATCTGAAGAGCCTATAAAAAGCCCATAATTCTGAGACCAAAAAAATGCTTCTAAGTGCTATACGAAAAAAGTTGGCGCTGGCTTAATGTTAAGCTGGCACCCCCACTTTTCAATTTCGATTTTCTCGAAACGGGGATGAGCTCAAAAATTTTTTTTGGTGGCATTCGAAAGCCCATAAATAGCCTGTAAATGATGAGTAGAGCCCATTTTTTTTTTCATGCAGTGGGGGTGCTAGCTTAATAGACCTAATTGTTCCAAATTCTTGTTAATTCTTGTAAATTCTTGTAAATTCTTTTAAATTCTTTTAAATTCTTTTAATTTCTAGTCATCGTCGATGGCCATGTTAACTTTTTTTTTTTTAAATACTTATTTACATAATTGGATAGTTAAGGGCGATGGTTGTAAACTAGAACATAAAATTGAAACTAGTCCAAGAGAGAAAATTGTTCCAGCACTATGTAATTTTTTTAAGAAAATTGGAGAAAATTGTATGGAATGACACGAAAAATGCAAAAGAATTTTGCGCGAGATGAGGAATGCTTAACTATAAGCTGTTCTTTAAAGTTTTATGAACTTGTGAGTTCAAAGGGTTCAGTACATTCGTCAGTTTAGTTGTTTCTGGAGCATTGAACGGCCAACTCCGACAACCTCCCACAAGCACGGGGATTTGGTCGGATTAGCCATTGAGTAAAATCTCGCCGGGTCGGAAAGTACAAACGGAACGTTTCTGAGATGTTTCCGGATCCTGCCCTGGAAACACTACACGGTCCCAGGGATTGTCAATTTTATACATATATTCTTATTCCCTTTATTTTTTCAACAGGAAATGTAATTTAAAAAAATCATTTTTATTTTAATTCATCATCGGTGATTATTTTAACACATACATTTTTTTTTTAAATAACTTTGCGCCGGAGAATGAAGTAATGACTAAAAATAGTCACTTTAACTGTGAGGTGTGCTTTAAGGTTCTACGAACGTTTGGACTGGAGAGGTACAGTAGATTCGTCACTTTACTTGTTTCTGGAGCATCGGACGGCCAACTCCGACGACCTCCCACAGGCACGGCCTCCGTGTGCGACCGGGGTCGAACTTATAGATATAAATAACCGAGTGAGAGCTTTCCGGCTGTTGATGCTCGGCTGCAACGCCGCTTGAGAGGCGTCTCTCTCCTTGGGCTGGAATTATAAGTGAGACGGCAGCCGGGCACGAAACTTGCTCGTACATTTCGTCGATTGCGTAAGAACACGTACACGACAGTGATCCGTCGAAGGATAACAAACTCGCTCCGTCGACTTTACTTGCACAGGTTAAGAAAACATTTTTGAGTTATCGTCCAATTTTTCATCTCCTATCGAAACTCAAAAATCATTTATTTTTTCAATCCTCATCCATTCTTGTCGACAATTTTTATCCAACCTTGAAATTTATTAATATCTTTTCTGTCACCCACTTTGTCCATATTTCATCGGAACTTAACAATTGTTAGATTTTCCCCCCTCAAATTGCTTTCTTTTCTATATTTTACAATCCGCGTGAGGTCCGTGATTTTTATGCTTTCTATGGAAAAGCGTAAAATGAAAAAGCATATCTGGTGAAAAATATTCAATATCATGATTTTTCTCATCCAAACCCGATATCCGGTAGCAGACTCTCGTAACCATTCACGCAGCTCTAGTGACCCGTGGAGAATATCCCGTTGATGCATAGTTGCACTTTTCCACTAGTTCAATATATTAATATTTTTTTCTAACACCCATTTTGTCAATAACATTTATTGCGAACTTAAGCAACATTATTTCATTTCTTCCCTCAAATTGTTTTTCTTCTCCACACTGAGGAAAAGAAATGATTGGATTAAGCAAATGCGCGGTGACATACGTTCAAAGGTGCAATCGGTTGGTACAACAAAAATGTTTATTTCGGTCGACAAATTTTGAATAAATTGAAGCAAATAATTGTTTAACAAAACAATGCTTTATTTGTACCAAATAAATAACAGCTTTGAACGTATGTCACCGCGACTTTTGGTTAATCCAACAAATTTTTTTTTTCAGTGCATTTTACCATCCGAATGACAGCCGTGATTTTTAGGCTCACTTTTTAGACTTTTTACGGAATATCCGTTGAAAAATATTCAATAACGTTACTTTCCTCCTCCAAACGTTATATCCGGTAGCAGACTCTCGTAACCATTCACGTAGCTCTAGTGACCCATGGAGAATATCCCGTTGATGCATAGTTGCACTTCGCCGTAGTTGATGCACTTTCCCACTAGGTCAATATATTCATTTTTTTTTTTTCAAACATCCATTTTGTCAATAACATTTCTAGCGAACTTAAGCAAAATTATTTCATTTCTTCCCTCAAATTGTTTTTCTTCTACATTTTACCATCCGAATGACATCCGTGATTTTTAGGTTCACTTTTTAGACCTTTTACGGAATATCCGTTGAAAAATATTCAATAACGTTACTTTCCTCCTCCAAACGCTATATCCGGTAGCAGACTCTCGCAGGGGTTCGCGTAACTCTAGTGACCCGTGGAGAATATCCCGTTGACTCGTAGTTGTACTTCGCCGTAGAGTTGATGCAGTTTCCTGCCGGTGCGCCGAATGTTCGAATTGCAGATGGTACCGGAAGTGACAGGAGGGGTGGGGGAAACTCCGCAGGGACGCGTATATATATCGAAGTCGTGGAAATTGTATCTCGGATATAATGCATACATATATATACATACAAGTCATATATGTCACATATATATATGTATATATAGTATATACGTTATAGTATCGTCGAGACACTCGAGAGTCCGGGGAGGGCGAAGAAGTCTCAGTTGCAGCGGCAACCTACCTCTATACATCTCCCGTTTACTGGATTCTCCCACGACAATATGCACTTCTAGCAAGGTTCATATTCCCGGGAGCACTCTCGAGGCATGTTCCGGACAAATCAATTCCAATCAGTAGCACAGAATCTCGCTCGAGGAAACAATGCCCTGCGTCCCACCGCGCGAGGTCTCCGTCCGTTTGTACTTCCGGATCAACTTCAGGATCGTTCACGGAGGATTGGATTGCGGAGTCCGCGCACCGACTATGAAGATTTTATTGACGAAATGGATAGGAATGCAAACGGAAGTGCAAAGGGACAGACCGAGGATCGGGCATCTTGTTTTCATAAATAAATTATATTTTTTTGGATGCAGATTTATTGGTCCAGATTCGTCTAAATTTGCGGTTCGATTGACTAGGAATTACGAAATAATTTATAATCAAATCGATGATACGTTATTTGCAATTCTGGCCCGGTTTTTTTTTTTAATCACGCAGTAGTATTGAGTTTATTTATTTATTGATAAAACCGAATGAGGTCTCCGTCCGTTTGTACTTCCGTATTAACTTCAGGATCGTTCACGGGCGATTGTATTGCGGAGTCGGCGCATCGGCTATGAAGATTTTATTGACGAAACCGACCGAAATGCAAACCGACACGGCATCCGAGATCAATAAATAAATAATATTTTTTCGATAGCAAAATTATTCTTTAAAATAAATAAAATAGAGGTTCGATAGGTGAAATAAAAATTGGTCTACATTTGAGTTTCGATTGGCTACGAGTTACGAAATAATCTTTAATAAAATCGATTACACGTTATTCGAAATACTGGGTAGTTCCCAAAAAGAAAAAAAAAAATCACCTCGTATCGAGTTGATTTATTTATTGAAAAAATGTCGAGATAAAAACCATCGTCGGGAGTTAAAGTGTATTAACAAAAATATATGAAAAAAATAAATTAGACCAAAGAAAACAAAAGACGAGAAAAATGCGTGCGAAACAGCGGGATGGAACAGGGTGGATTTATCGCGAGATGAATCGGGGTCGGGCATCCGGCCGGAAATAGAACGCATGCAGTACAGTCATGCACCCGACTCTTAGGCCTCCGGGTTAAAACATTTAAATATATCTATCGCGAATTTCATCACCGGTCTACCGGGACACTTTTCAAAGTTTCTTTATCCTCGGCCGTTAAAAAAAAAAAACAAACAAACAAAAAAAGAACAAAAATAAAATAAAAAAATCTTCCCCATAATTTTCCACCGCCGAGTTCGCCGCACCGACCCGTACGGTATCGTTTGCGGTCTATCCTTAAATCTCGCAATTCGAACGAACAGTAATAAAAAAAGGTAAAATAAAATTGGAAATGCAAAGCAGACGAATAACCGAGTCGGAGTGAATTGCTCTGCAATTCCAGCTCCAGTTTAGTTTCTAATGTTTCCGCCTCTCCAGTTTTAAGCTCCGCAACGGTCATGATCTGAAATATAAGTGCGGTACCGTAGGTACGAGCCGGAGGCGTGTTCGTGCGGTTAATCGATCGATTTACACGCGACCGACTGACCGCCAATACCAACGATTGGCATATCTGCGCTTGTGCTCGAGGCACCGCTGATGCTGCTACTGGCGTGTGTCTCCCCCGTGCCCGCCCCGTCCCCGGCGTACACTGTATCGTACCACCTATATAATGGCTCGAGACGCGGTCTGATTATTTCGCAGGAGCGTCCCCAGGAGAATACTCGATTATTGTTCCGAGCTCTATGAAATGCCCGGCTCGCGATCCCACCGCTGCTTGCATTGTTCTCGATCTACGCTGACGCAAACCTATATAGATATATGCATCATGTGCAGTATTATTCGACGAGGCCTCGATAGCGTCGAAGGGGTCAGCGACATTTATCACCGATCTACGGGGCATCCGTAAATCATCGGGCATCGATATACTTCATTTTTAAAAAATTCAAATATCATTTTTCTATAAATGATTAATAACATTTTCCTATTATTATTCTTTCAATAAATTATTATTTACAAGATTTTATTAATATTTCTTCAATAAATTGTTAATTATCAGCTTTCGTTGTTATTATCTTTTCTATAAATTGTTGATAATAAAATTATATTATTATTATTTTTTCAATAAAGTATTAATAATAATATGTTGTGTTATTCGATGGTGTCAAAGGGGTTGGCGACATTTAGGACCGATTTGCGGGCAATCTCTAGCTTGAACATCGTCGAGCATCGACATAGTTCATTTTTTTTTAAATTCAACAATAACTTAAAAAAAAAATATAAGTAACAAAATTTTATTAACAATTTATATTAAAGAAATAACAAAAATAATAATGTGTGGAATTTTACTTGATAATTTGACAATTATTCGAACGAGAGTCCTCACGTCGTTCCAGCGTTAAAGTGCTCTCGAGCATCCGAGAGTTTCGCCGAGATGGGCTGCGCGTACCTACAACCCGTTTGGATATATTTATAGGAGTGCCTCGAGTGCGCGACCGTTTCGCTGGTTCTCTCTCCCTCCCTGCTCATCTTCCCATTTTTTTTTGCTCTCTCCGCCTCTCTCTCATCCATTTCGCTCTCCACCCCCACAACTTTTATTAACCCGGAGGGAGGCGTTAAAAAAAAAGTAAAAATAAAAAAAATACACTTTCCCCAGGCTTTCGCTTCTCTTTATATTTTTTTGATCCTCTCCTGAATTATAGAAACGTCTTTTCCCAGCCGGAAGGTTACGCGTCTTGCATAAGCGACGCATTGCGTTGAAGGGGGAACGTTTTTTAAATTTATTTTTATTAGTATTTTTATTTTTACATTCCTGGGCGAAAGCGAAAAGCACGTCAAAAGAAATATAGGTATACTGTGCATGATCATCATTTTTTTTATTATTTTTTATTACCATTTCTTTTTATCATCAAGCTTGTGTATATGACGATAAGGCTCGAGTCTCGTGACGATTAACGATTGGGGACACGAGACTCTATCGGATCTGACCTCAGGGACCTTGAGAAACCACCAGATGGATGATAAGAATTGGATGGCGGGGGGGGGGGGGGAGGGGGATATAAAAGCTTCTGCAACCATAAGCTCGAACAATGGCTGGTTTCCGATAATTTCTTCGACCGTTCGATTTTTCATCGTTATCGATTTAATCTCGAAACGTTTAAACCTTTCCCCTCCCCCATCTCGGCGTGAGAAAACAAAGACTGCTGAGTCTTACTTTTATCCGCCTCGATACGCAATCTGTTTATCGACAGATGCGAGACCTCAATTCCACGTCAATTAAAATCATCAATTTTCATTCATTCATTTATCCACAATTAATTAATATTTATTACACCATGTTCGAGCAACAGGGAATTAAATTGTCAGAATACGGGGCAAAATGAACTAACCTTTTTTTTTTTTAATGAATCTTTCCAATTTCATTTATTCTTTTTGATCAACAAAAATCTCGAATAAATTACAGTGGTCCATTTTGCCCCACCCTCACCCTATTTACCACACGTTCCAACCAACCCCGTTCTGCCCGGTTTCCGACGACTCTTGTATCCACTGAGTCGATCTACAACGTTCCAGCCATACCTTGTCGGCATACACGAGCGAAAACACGTGGGAGAAGTATGCACACCTGAGCGGTCGCACAGCATCCACGCGCTGTCTACATACTATATCCTCATGCATACACATCGGCGCATAAAATATATTCTATCTATGCGCACAATTGCTTTCGAATGTTTCTTATATATATAGATGTACACAATATATGTATACGCACACATATTATTGACTGCCAAGAGACAAAAGGGCGTTCCTCGCACCATTTAAAATGTAAAACGATACGGTTCACGCCCTTCCGTTTCTCAGCCGTCCATATATGCGCACATATACATAATGCATATATATGTAGATATAAACAAAATTTAATTTGTTTATTTGTTTATCAACGGAATAAAAACCCTTTCACAAAAGATAAAATATAGTCTCTATGATTCAACAAATACATATATACAAACACCCATATTATCGACTGCCAAGAAACAAAAGTGCGTATCTCGCACCATTTAACATGTAAAATGATGCGGGTTGCGCCCTTCCGTTTCTCAGCCGTCGATATCTGCGTGCACATGTATATATATACACATATATATAATATCACCGAGCGTATAATATAACCTTCGAACAATGCTCGGAAATAGAGGCCCATTATAAGCCCGAGGGTATTGTACCGGATGTCTAGCACTCGAATGTCCCCGGTGCGTCGTTGCGCTGGAAACGTGCGTGGCCGTCGCCCAGAGAATATCCACGCACACGCGCCCATGCGCACAGTTATTGGCGATTTTACAACGAAGATCCTACGTGAGCCTCGCCAAGGGAGAGACAAGTCGCGGCCAGCGGCTGTGGTCGTTGGCCGTGTTTCCAGCTCAGTCGGTAAAGTCAATTCCCGTACCGGCGGTGGTCGCGCCCGTGGGCTTGGACTCGCTCGAGTGGCAAGAGGCTCGTTATTGAGGCTTCGGGCTTACGCAGCTATGTAGACTACCGATGGCCTCTCCGGCTGTGCCGTTGACGTTGCCGTCGCCATGTGCGTGCAACATGCCGCCCTTCACGTCGCTCCTGCTTCGCTCATTGCGCCTCATCGTCGTCTCCCGAAGGGGCGAAGTGGGAGACGAGGGCTTTGAGCTCCTCTGGCAGCTTTGCCAGACGACACGAGCACGCTCCGTGCGCTCGGCCGATGGAGGCGATGATCCAATCGGGAGAACAACGCGAGATTACAGTCATGCGGGGCATCAACGGCCTTCGCATTGCTCCCACCGTTGCCGGGGGAGACTGAAATCTTTGGCGAAGTTACGTGGAGGGGTTAACAGTTAACTGGCTCGATATTGTAGCGTGGCAAAATTTTGCGCCGTAATTTTCGGCTCGTTCGGGCTCACACGAGGCGACACTGCAGGGCCTAGCTGGTAAAATAGAATATTTATTAATTTAAGTGTAACCCAAATTTCATGTACGCCGGGACGAGAGCGCCGATTGAGGAGAGATGCCCGACGTGAAGGTCGGAATTGGACCCGCGAGCCGGGAAAGTTCGAGCTGGAGTAAATTGGGAGTACCGTTCTACCTCCCTGCTGTCGGAGTCGTCAACGATAGGAAGAAGGATCATCTGCGCAGATCTTCGATTTGATTGTTCAACGCATCGCATGGATAGTTGCAGTCGTCCGGAGTCTCGGGCTGCAGCGAAGATAACCGCCGAAGAGTCTCCCGTCAGGGAGAATTGAGTATCTCTGAGGGAGCTCTGTGTTACCAGCGTTAGAGGAATTGCGTGCGTGCGGGAGATCGATGAGCGTATCGATGTGCGTAGCGTTCAGCTGTGCCGGAAAGGGCCGAGGAATGCCCGAAATTGTGCGAATTTGTCGCGACGATTAGGCAGGGAGGTAGGGATAACGGTAGCGAGCGAGATCGCGAGTGGATACTCGGGGCACTTCCCCGTTGTGAGTTCGAGCGGGCGGATCGATATTTCCAGTCATCAGGTTTCGGGAATTATCCATCGGAGGGAGGATGGATCTGTTTACGGCAACGATATCCCGTCCGTTTTCCCGTTCACGTGGCTGCGACTCGATACGGTGAGCTTTCGTCCAAGGGTTTTTGATTTGTGTAAGGCTACGGCCAATTGGTATTCTTGTGAATTTTGTAATCCCGAGCGTGGGAAATTATAATGTATATCGACAGCGTGCTTCGTTCGGCCGTGCCGGAGAGATCGGGACCGCCGTGTTTCGGCAGGTGTGTGTGACGTCGTGTACGGGTTTTGTTTTTGTTTGACGCCGCGTGGACGGCCCGGGAAACCGTATGCGGTCTTCTTCGAAGCCGCCGAGAGTTTGGGGAAAATTGAGTCGAGTAAATGCGTTCATTAAATTCTTTAGAGTACCGGGAGGGATTTTGTGTCGCCTTGGGAAATTTTCACGGGGAAGTGTGATAAGCGACGCGTCGTCGTTTGCGGAGTCTTCGGGCGCGTGGTCAAAAGGGTGCGAATGTTTGTTTATTACCGCGGCAACGGGTTGGGTGAATGATTGAAAATCGCTGCGTTTATTCGGGCGGGGTGAATGAGAGCGCCGGATATTGTACCGCGCTGGATGGGTGAGCTTTAGATAACCAAGATCACGCGTGAGCTAATGCGAAGATCCGGGAGAACGCGACCGTTGGTGTGTGAATGCGTAAGGGTATGTTGAAGCGAGCGAGTCCCGGATACCGGGCAATATTTGTTGTATAGAATTTGTAATTCGTTTTGATTTGCGGGACGAGGGTTTTACTCCGGGTCCTCCGGTTTTTCCCCTCATTAGCTGGTTGATTTCATTTAATAAGGTTCGAGTCTTGGTTCCCGTATTGCAGAGCTCTTTTATTGTGTTTCCGTGTTTGTGTCGTGTGTCCTCCGAACAGTCAGTTGCTTATCCAGCCACTCTACCCTCGAGACGGCCGCAGTCTTAGCCGGGACTGGCCGAATTCTCTCCTGGTGCATCTTGATGCGCCTGGCGCCCATTCCTTCGGGATAAAAAATAAAGGGAGAGAAATTCGGGTTCGCGGTAGCCGATTTCCTTCGAGCAATTATTTATGGCAATTTTTTTTTTTTTTGCTAATTTAGAAAGAAGGGGCACCCTATGTCGCACAGTGACGCAAAGGGTTAAGCAGAAATTTGTTTCGTCACTCGTAAACGCTCATTTTTATGGGTCAATCGATGTCTTTTCGCAGTGTACACTGCCCCTCATTGATTATTCCTCGATGTCTTAACGAAATCGAAGATATCAAGCAAGACGTCCAGTCTTGCCCGATGTCTTGCCCGATGTCTTGCCCGATGTCTTGCTCGATGACTTGCCCGATGTCTTGCCGATGTTTTGCTCGATGTCTTACTAGATGCCTTGCTCGATTTATTGTTCGATCTCTTGCTCGATCTCTTGCTCGATCTCTTGCTCGATCTCTTGCTCGATGTCTTGCACGATGTCTTGCACGATGTCTTGCACTATGTGTTGCTCTATGTCTTGCTCGATGTCTTGCACGATGTCTTGCACGATGTCTTGCACTATGTGTTGCTCTATGTCTTGCACTATGTCTTGCACTATGTCTTGCTCGATCTCTTGCTCGATCTCTTGAGGGGTTTAGGGACGACATTGATGTATCGATTTTAGAACAATAAACAAGTTTTTTTTTTGTGTCTCTTTGAATAATAACATTTCTCTGTAATTGGGTAGAAAATCGAGATGGATGAGGACTGTTCATACAAGTCGCAGGCGTGCTCATCGTATGTTACCATTAATGAAACCTTAGAGTCTGTCGAGCGCATGTCTCCTGTGCCTATTTGTACTGCGGTAGAACATAGCGTACGAACGAAGTATAGCTCGTACGGTGCTCTGTTTATACGCTTCTGGCCTGCGGCACTACCGTCAGACTATCAACGCTGATAAACTTTCGTCGTTGAAACTCTGATGAATTTCTCTATGAATTTTCGTCAACGGGGGCAGAGAAAGAGACTCGCAGATTGGAGAGATTGGAAATGGAGAAAGCACCGCCCGAAGCTTTACGCTTTGTTGTAACGTGAAATAATATAAAACAAAATAAAGAGGAATAAAATAAAATAACAGAAGCCCTGCGTTTCGTATCTCTGCTTTCCCAGCGTCCTCGTGAACCTTCCGCGAGAATAAAACTGAGGGTATGAATTATTTTTCCATTTTTTTGTTCGCACAATCCAGTGTGCTGGAAATCGCAACCAGTGTGTCCACGGCGTAATTACTTAATTTCGTTACCGAACGAAGGGCCGACTCTGCGACCTGCGCATGACTGGGGACAGTCTCAATCTACCTGGAGAAACTTATAGTTCGTCATACGAGCTCTACACACATATATATCCATATGTATGTGTATGTATGTTTGCGTTACAAATGAGACGTGAGGGGATGGATGTCGCCTGAACAATTCGTAATTGAGTTCGGTACTGTAACGAGCCGGCCAAACGAACGAGACTCCTCGGAAGTACCGTGTCAACGTCACGAACAGTAGAGATAGTAACGAGTCCGGCGGACGAGAGAACTAATTAAAAAAGAGTGACTTAAACGTGAGCCCGGCTAACGCTCCGACATTTATATATATATATATATATATATATATATATATATATATATATATGGTATATATGTATATAAATACATGTATACTATCTGGATCTACAGCAGGAACAGGCCACACGTGAATGTCACACAATGGGAATCAATAATACGGGCGCGGAGGGTGGAGGGGGGACATTTATCAGAACCGAGTATACCGAGACGGTCGGTGGCTATAAATACCTCTAATCGACTGTAATAGGCTTTATTCCCTCTAATACCACTTCCGGGTGGGGTGGCTACTCGGACCATGTCCATTTTTCACAATACAATTTTTTTATCATTTTTTTTTAAATCTATTTTTTTAAGATAAATAAAAAATGTAAATAATTTTGCCTATTGAGCTTAAAATCACCTATAATATAGTTAATACAAGTGCAATTACAACAGAATTCCGAGAACAAAGGAACATTAAACGTGTATTCGGGTCATGAAATGTGTTCCGTAGAAATTGCGTTTGTTCGCGAAAAGCACTCGCTTCCCAGGTTCGTCGCGGAATTACATCAAACGACGTGATTTTTTAGTAGAGGAAAATAATTTTTTATAATAAATGTTTTCATTTTTTTTTTGTTGGAAATATCTTTTTTCCAATTATCTTAAATTAACTTATAATCAATACCCGTGCAATTACAACAGAATTCCGACAATACTATATAGAACGTGTGTTCGGGTCTCCAAATGTGTCCCTAGAAACTGCGTTTGGTTCGCGAAAAGTTTTCGCTTTCCCAGGTTCGTCGTGGAATTACATCAAGCCCGTGTTACATCTCATGTAACTCCCGATATTAATAATCTATTAATAACAATAAATAATCCTTTAAAATATAAATTCGTGCAAGGCGCTGCGGGGAGAAATGATGCATCGTACGCATCACTAGACAAAACGTGTATAACTCTCGTCGCACCCTTTTTTATTGCCGTAGAGTCATTAAGCGTGCCGCAGAGCACTCAAAGCCTTGTGGGCACAAACCTAGTTTCCGCAGTTGTCTCTGGACCACGAATACTATATACATCGAGGGAAACAAGCCTCTTCAGCTCAGTTATCATCGAACTAGAGTAGCCGAAAGGGCTCTAGTCTCTACGTTTTAAGGGACACTCTCTGTCAGTCAAGGTTCATAGCTTGTACGGCTGTACGGAGAGTTGTCCTCTCTTAAACTCAAAAAGTCTCATTTGTATTTTATCAAAAGTATACATAGTGTAATAAGTGTATTGTCGAGAAGATACTGGAAACGAACAAACGAAGGACAATTGTGCAACGTGAAAACCATAATTGTACCGACAGAAGTTACCACCGATAGTAAACAATATCTAACCATCTACGTGAGTACAGAAAAACCTTTTCTTCAACCGACACATCTACGTATACCTGTTCTTCGGCATCACCTAAACTCGCGATAATCGTCTCCACCATAAAACTATTAGTGCTAAAGGCGAGATCTCCGTCCCCGGTGTAAAGCGCTGCCCGCCGTTGATCCGAAAAGAGAGATCGACTGTGTTACTGACTCCCTTACACTCTAACGAGTTGGGTAGGACGTAACACCCGGTTGTACGACGTGATTTTTAAGTAGCGGAAAATTATTATTTACAATAAATGTTTTAATTTTTTTGTTGGTAATATTTTTTTTCCAATTATCTTAAATTAACTTATAATCAATACCAGTGCAGTAATCAGTACCAGTTGTACGACGCATTTTCTAAATAGTAGACTTTTTTTACAATAAATGTTTTCATTTAAAAAAATTAATGTATGTATTTTTTTACAGTAAAAAAAAAAAAAAATGTCCAACCAGCTTAAAATCACCTACAATCAATACCAGTGCAATCACATCGCAATTCCGAAAACACTGTACAGAACGTTTGTTCTCCAACCGTGTACCCCAGAAATTGCGTCTGGTTCGCGAAAAGTTTTCGCTTTACCAGTTTCGTCCTGGAATTACATCGCGCCTGGTTGTACGACGCGATTTCTAAGTGGTAGACACGCGAACTCGCGAACACGTGTCATAAGCAGTGCGGCAAAGCAGCGACACAGATGTACTGCAATTCCACTTGTGCCCGGCTAGTCCGTAGAAGAAGGAGTGCAGCGGAGGGCAGGGCACAGACGGGAGCGGGAGGGGGGGGGGGGGGTGAGGAAAGGGAAGGAAACTAACGACAATGAACCTTGAAACTCGTTCGGTGGAAATTTCAACAACTTTCAAGATGAGTTTCATTTGAACTACCCTCGCTCGTGCGGGACGACCGGAAGTACGAGGAGGAACTGCCGTGAGAGAGAGAGCCGAGAGGAGCTTTAGTTAAGGAGACTCAACTAAAAGAGAGTTTTCCACGCTCTCCCGAGGTAACTCGATCGGCGCTCCTTCCGCACTGCTTCTGGCATAATACACCGGGAAAGAAAGAGCCCAGAGACAACTATCGGACGCTCCGGAGTAGATAAACTTGTAGCAGGAAAAAAAGAAACTAAAAATTAGCTTTAAGAAAAATTTATTTTATTTTTTTTCTAAAGATTGATTTATCTTGCGAACGGCGAAAGTCGCGAGAGTCTGCACGGGACATGATTAATTAGCGTTATTAATCATCCGCTAGGTGGCGGGCGGGAGTTGATGATTTTTTTTTATTCTCCGTTGCTCGAAGGGGTCGAAGAGGTCGGGTGCGAATTAACATTCAATGGAAGCGCAGCTGTTCGTTGTTTCTTCGCAAATCCGAGGGTAATGTATACGATACGGACGATAAATCATGGCCGTATCGGTGATTTATTCGCTCGGAAGGGTGCTCGATAGTTTATGGATTCGTTATCGGGAGCGTAAGTGCATAACGATTATGAGGCCATCAGCGTCGGGAAACGACAGCGCTGTGGGTCGTTGCTTTATTCTTTTTTTTTTAAGTATCCGATTTGTCACTATCGCATACTAGAGCTATTTATTTTTATTTGTTTTTTCTCACAGCTCCGGGAGTTGATATTCCGCGGTTAATTTGTATCGGAATATCATCCCAATTAGCTAAGTTTTATCGAGAATTTCGGTGTGAGAAAAAAATATAATGAGTTCGTCGACACGAAAAAAGAAAAATAGCTTATCGGTTTCTCGCGATGCAGCGAGATGTCGTTATTGTACGTTTTTTGTTTTTTATCGTGTCGACGACCCGAAAGGGTCAAACGCGTCATCGGTAAATCCACGATATGATAATTCATAATAGTCCATGGAAATTCTCACACTTTCGTTAACATTGATACCAATTAAAACAATATATATATATATATATATATATATATATATATATATATATATATATATATATATATATAGGGAAGAGCAGGGCAAAATTAGACATTGCGGTAAAACGAGACGTCCTAAAATTGCTGTTTCAAAAACGCAACTTTATAATCATTTTAGGACGTCATTTGGGCTTTTAATCGTGTCAACGACCCGAAAGGGTTAAGCGTTGGTGAATCCACGATACGAAATCGTCCATGACTATTCTCACACTTGCGCTAACATTGATAAAAAATAAAATATATATAAGGTAAACGGTACCAATGCTCGGACGCGCCCCAATCATCGGACAGTAGTCCGAACATTTAATATATTAAGAGTAGAATTGACAAAAAACAAAAAATAACAATTGTATTGGTTTTTATGATTTCTAATTGATATACTGGCAAAAGGACTTCACCGTACATGAACTTATAATAATTGAATTTTCGATTAATATTGACAATCCCACATCAGTCATGCTATGGAAGCACTTTTCTTAACCGAAGAGCTAAGGAGTTGCGATCACTTATGATACACAAATGGCCTCTTTTTAATGATTATGTAAGCGTACCTATGATCAATCGATTCCGAATTGAACAAACTTTTCAACACTGTCGTCAGCAATTAACATTTAATTCGATTTAATACCATAATTCCGCGTCTCATTATTGGGACATCCATTATGGGATTGTACCACGGCCGAATCTTGCGTCCGACTATTGGACTATTGAACATGTATCTACGCAGACCCAATCATCGGACACCGCGCACGTTTCGCTTCGACAATCCCCACGTTTACCTATCAGTTACTGAATGCTTTGGATTGTTAAGTACTGCAATTGCAGAAAATTTGTATTTTGTTGTCAATTGTAATCAACAGCAGCAGGTCAATTAATCGGTGAGTACATTTGTGCTACAAGTAGATAATTCGATAAATAAATTATTAAGTATTAATCGCGATACGTTTTCAGGATATACGGCCGGTCTGACAAATTAACCCGCATTCTAAGTGGGCTTGAACTATAATATCGAATTATTTAAGTACTACTGCACGAATTGTATGAATATTTATTAATTACAGGAATGGTACACGATGCCAAAAGCGGCGAGAAAACTGCCCTATTCATTTGAACTCTGCTGAGGTGGGGCTAAAGATCAAGGTAAACGCAAAATATTTGGAATCCATTTTTCTCCGAAACGGTATTTCATTTTATAGAATCGTTTCGCAGAAAAACAGATTCAAAATGTTAACTCTGTCTCTCGAACTGATACGTGTTTAGCCTCCCCTTAAGTACAAGAACATTAATTTATCGATATTGGAAAATTGGGACTTTATAATGTCTGGTTACAAAGACGTGTCCGAAAATTGCGACATAGCAATGTCCGAATATGGGGACGTGTCCGATAATTGGGACATGGCAATGTCCGAATATGGGGACGAAGCGCCGACAGGCGTCCGATGATCGGTACATTTCCTATGTCATCGTATTTATATAAATATTAAATAAAATATTCAATATTTTAACAATTAATGCATGTGTTTTGGAAATTTTAAGTTATAAGCTTGACATTGGTTTTAGTCATTATTGAAAAAAATCTATTCTTAAGAGCCTAATAGCTGATAGAATATGGGAGTGCTCTTAACCGTCCGAGCATTGGTACCGTTACCTCAGGGGAGAGCGGGCAAAATGAGACATTGGGGCAAAACTGGACGTCCTAAAATGACTGTAAAATGGATTTTTTTAAAAAAGCAATTTTACAATAATTTCGGGACATCTTTTATGTTTTTCATCGTGTTAACGACCCCAAAGGGTCAAGCGAGTTGTTGGTAAATCCTCGATACGAAATCGTTCATGATTATTCTCACACTGGCATTATCATTGATAACTAATAAAAATAAATATATATAGGGGAGAGCGAGCAAAATGAGACATTGAGGCAAAACGGGACGTCCTAAAATTGTTGTATAACTGCTTTTCTAAAAACACAATTTTCCAATAATTTTAGGACGTTCCATTTTGCCCCATCGATGCATCCCGATCGTCCGTCCCGTTTTGCTCCGCTATATATATATATATATTTTTTTTTTTCGATCGTTCAATGAAAAATTTGTCCAGACAATGGTAACCGGCCGTTACCTTCTCTACCTGCGGTGAATATATCGATACGGTGAATATATCGAAACGATGGAGACCGATGTACATCGTAGAGCTGAAAACAATGAGAGTCTAATTAACGCTGATTGGAAGAGGCAAATGAAACTCTCCTGGCGATGGCAGTTTCCACGTCCCGGCACGCTGGCCATTGTGACAAGTACCGGGCTTTGCAATTCGCCGCGCAATGCCATCGAGAAGCCATCGAAGCTAGCGTTGTCAACGTGTCGATGGCCAGCGATACGATCGCTCCGGGAGAATCTGAACGACATGCGAACACAATAGAAACCACCCGAATGACCAAATCAGAAGCCTAAGTACCATTTAATCATCGTCCATTTATTCGACGAGGTAATCTCCGCGCCACGGAAAATACCTCAAATACCTCCCCAATCCATTTTCATCCACAGATAAACATAAAACTAAAATAAACAAATTTGTACAATTTATTGATAATGCAAGATTTTGTAATAAATGATAATAATAATAATTTGACATTTATTGAGCACAATTGAAGCCACCCGAATGATCAAATCAGAAGCGCTAAGTAAAATGAAGTCAAATAAAAATTGTATAATTTCTAATAATAATAATAATATTACATTTATCGAGCACAATTGAAGCCACTCAAATGATCAAATTAGAAGCGCAAAGTAAAATAAGGTCAAATAAAAATTGTATAATTTATTGATGATAATATAAGGTTTTATAATAATAATAATTATTTATTTTTTTTTACATTTTTGACGTAGCTGAATATGAATGAAATATTTTCCGGTTTCGTTGAGAATCCGTGGTTCAATTGTTCGAGTATGCAATTAATCCTAATTAAATGTCCGTGTCGCTGCAGCGATATATCGAACGCGCCGAAGTCACGAGCGGTGCGAGCTGACATAAACATGCACTTTTTTTTCTGCACTACACTGTCACGCTAACGGACAATTTTTTTCTTTCTGTTTGCGCAGATTGACCTGGGAACTGGACAGCTGGTCGTGATACCGTGGTGAGTAATGCTACACAATTTTTTGTCTTCATTTTTTTCCCCCCCACCACCGTACTATAAATTGCTGGGAGCGTAACGCAAGTGGCGAATTTACTCGACGAATTCGTTCGGCAACATTTATTTAACGAATTTATTCGGAAAAGTTTATTTAATGAATTCTTTCGGAAAAGATTAATTCAACGAATTTATTCGGGAAAAATTAATTCGTTGAATTCATTCGGAAAAATTAAGTCGTTGAATTCATTCGGAAAAATTAATTCGTTGAATTCATTTGGAAAAATAAATTCGTTGAATTCATTCGGAAAAATAAATTCGTTGAATTCATTCGGAAAAATAAATTCAACGAATTCTTTCGGAAAAATAAATTCAGCGAATTAATTCGGAAAAATTAATTCGTTGAATTCATTCGGAAAAATAAATTCAACGAATTCTCTCAGAAAAATTAATTCAACGAATTCTCTCGGAAAAATTAATTCAACGAATTCATTCCGAAAAATTAATTCATCGAATTTATTCGGAAAAAATTAATTCAACGAATTTATTCGGGTTGGTTGGTTGGTTGGTTTTGGTGGGGCGATACGAGCACTCAGTCCTGCTGGACCATTGTACTCGGGCCTTGTGGGGCACTCGCTATGCCTTAATTGTCCACGTTGTGTTCCTCAGACGCGGAACACAACCGACAGGCGTTGTTCGGATCTTTCTTGACTTGACACCTTTCTTCGTAGGGATTACTGGTTACACAGGGTATCATGGTCAGTCCCCCGTCCCCCAGCAGGCCTTCTTTGGGGTAGCCCAGGGTATCATGGCCATTCCCCCCTGTTCTCAGCGCCCCCTTGTTGGGTTTGCCGGTAGCCAGGGTATCATTACCTAGTCCCCCGTCCCCCAGCATCCCTATCTGTAGACAAGCTAGGGAAACATGGTCGGCCTCCTCAGAGCCCCAGGTTAAGGAGGCAAGGCTCAAAGTATTCTAGGATAGTCGCCTGGAATCCTAGAAGCATCGTTATGACGCACCATACCCCGGTGCCATGAAGCCCGAGCACGATAGCTTACACTCTGGCCAGGGATAGCTATTGCGGAGCGTCGAGTCTGATACACACAGACTCGGCGACCCGGGCGATGGGTACGCTACGTCCCCTACGCCGATTCGGTCTCAGGTTCGATTCCCGACGTCGGACTTTCGTCGCGTTTCACCGAGAATGAAAACAATGGAGTACAGCTATATACATCCGACACTCACACTTGGACTTACCGTGTACGAGTGACCGATGTACATATCTGGAGCTTCGTCTCGTCCATGTTTTTTTTCCCTTCTCGTCGAAACATACAAAGCCGGGAATCGAACCGTCGACCTCCCGATGCTTAGGTCTTAGAGGCGAGCACGCTAACCACTAGACCACCGCACCGGTAATTTATTCGGGAAAAATGTATTCAATGAATTTATTCGGGAAAAATGTATTCAATGAATTTATTCGGGAAAAATGCATTCAATGAATTTATTCGGGAAAAATTTACTCGGCGAAGTTATTCGGGAAAAATTTACTCAGCGAAGTTATTCGGTCAAAATTTATTCAGCGAATTTATTTGTTGTGCACGTGTACGGAACGTTTATTTGCGTTCCCTCGACGCTGGCGCATCCATCACTGCCGAATTCCAATATCCTTTGAGAAATTGAATTCGCGCCGAGAAGCCGAAGTCGATAATGCAATAAAGTTACCGACCGCGGTTTGCGCCCCTCCGTGCTCGCGTCGAGTCTTCCACCGCCTGATGACTCGGTGATTATCTCGGTGAAATTTTCGATCCTCGGTACTGTTGTACACAGGCATGTGTTGTACACAGCAGTGCCGGAGACAAAATTCAATCAGGAAATGAAGCCTCCCGAACTCGCAGCCGCGGAGGGAACCGCGAAACGGCGACACCCCGCTTTATATTTCGCGTCTCACCACTTCCGGTTTCGCCGATGCTCTCATATTCGACTCACGGAAATAGAAATATTATTATTGTTATTTTGATAAGAGGTGAAAATGATTTATTTATTTATTAATTCACAAATCGGGTTTACAAACCGCTGAGTAGGATTCGCCCGGAAATTGAATTTTATCTCAGCCGGACGATTGTCGAAAAATTTGAAAAAAATTCCAAAAGTGAATAACGCTGATCCGAAGATGTGGTAAAAATTTCGCGATTATTCGACGAGTCGTTCGAGAGATATGCATTGTCAAAGCCGAGGTACCGCTGCGCATGCGCGGTAGCGGTCTTACCGCTGCGCTTGAGGCGCGCCGTTAGACGTTAATGACAATAATTTTTTTTTCATACGTTGATAATACACCGCAGCAAGAAATACCTTGCTCAACGTACGTTTCATTCCTAATCGATGACGAGCGCGCGATAGGCGGGGCTCTATGGTCGACGGCTCCGACAATCGCCGGAACCCTCGTTGAACCCGACTGTACTCAACTTCCGTTATGACTATCGTGTATTAATAGCGCCGCATCCCGACGGCGATATTATACCTACTCGACTCGAGGTATTGACAGCTCGCCGAGGAGTGACCGCTCTCGACGTTTGTTCGCGGATACACCGTAAAGCCTCCAGCAATTCCGCCAGATAATTTTATATATATATATATATATATATATATATATATATATATATATATATATATACACACACACACATATATATAACCATGTATATCTGTGTATATAAATTTTAACGAGCCGACGTCGAGAAACGCTCATTTTCTCAACACCCTTTTATCGCTACTCACCGTAATCACTTCCCGCTGCACACGCGCAGGCCTTATCTGCAAACACCTCTAACTATTATATCTCCAAAGCCGGGTTATAGCTGAGCTCGACTATCAAACCATCGGGGCAATATCTTTAGTTCGTATTTGCGCCTCTCGCGTTTATAACTTTATGTATCGTTGCTATACACCTTAGTGGCAATTTCTTTTATCATCTTTTTTTTATGATTTTTTCTGATTTCAATAATAAACGTAGGCAAAGTACCGGCTCGAACTCACGTGTCTTCCTGCACTCTGCATTACAAAGCGAAACTTTATCTCCCGTTTGAAGAAAAAAAAAAAAAAAAAACTCCGGAGAGATTTTAATAATAAATGTGGCTCGTCGTGCACTCTGCATTACCGACGTACAAGTTTGTTTTCCCACTTTTTTAAAAACATTTTATTTATTTTTGTTAGCACCAAAGTGTAAAGTTTTTGGACTTAAAGTCGACCCTACGTGTTCGTAGATTTTGTCCGCGTCTCTGAAGCCGCGTTATAGCTGAGCTCGACTATCAAACTATCGGGGCAATATCTTTAGTTCGTATTTGCGCCTCTCGCGTTTATAACTTTATATATCGTTGCTATACACCTTAGTGGCAATTTCTTTTATCATCTTTTTTTCTGATTTTTTCTGATTTTAATAATAAACGTAGGTAAAGTACCGGCTCGGACTCACGTGTCTACGTGTCTTCCTGTATTCTGCATTCCAAAGCGAAACTTTATCTTCCTTTTTGAAAGAAAAAAAAAACATGTTTTTTCTTAGCACCGGAGAGATTTTAATAATAAATGTGACTCTTCCTGCACTCTGTATTACCGACATAAAAGTTAGTCGTCCCACTTTTTTAAAAAGATTTTATTTATTTTTGTCAGCAGCGGAGTGTAAAAGTTCTGGACTTAAAGTCGACCCTACGTGTTCCTGGATTTTGTCCGCGTCTCTGAAGCCGCGTTATAGCTGAGCTCGACCGTCAAACCATCGGGGCAATATCTTTCGTTCGTATTTGCGCCTCTCTCGTTTATAAATGTAATTATCGTTACTATACATCTTAACGGTAATTTTGTTCCATTCTAATAATTTGTCTTATATCTGATTTTAATAATAAGTGCAGGTAAAGTACCGAGCTCGGACTCACGTGTCTTCCTGCACTCTGCATTACCAACGCGAAATTTCATCTTCCTTTTTGAAAAAAATGTATGTATTTTACTCAGTACCGGAGAGATTTTAATAATAAATGTGGGTCTTCCTGCACTTTGCATTAGCGACGTAAAACTTTATCTTCCTACTTAAAAAAAATGATGCATTTTAAATTTTTCTCAGCACCGGAGACTAAAATTCTCAGACTTAAGGGGAAGTGAAATATTATTGCGGTCGGTAATGAAAACTGTGATGAACTTTTCTGAAGGGTGCTAATTTTTTTGAGAAAAAAATCAAATTCGAGCCGGTGCACACGGTAATTTCTCATTGTCATTTTTTTCTCAAAAAAATTAGCACCATTGAAATAAAGTTAATTTGAAAATTGCAACTATCTCTCTCACACTCATGGCCCCGTCACGTGACTTTGACTTCCCCTTAAAGTCGACCCTCCGAGTTCGTGAATTTCGTCCGCGTATATTTCCAAAGCCGGCTTATGGTTGCGCTCGACTACACTGAAAAAAAAATATCATTGATTCAAGTAAAATTTGCTTGCGGGCTGCCAAAGAATAAAAAAAGTTGTTTCAATTCTACTTTCAATTCGTACAATTTTATACCGGATTGAAACGATAACATGTCACCTTGACAGTTATGTCGTCATTGTTTCAATATCGTATGGAATTGTAAGAATTGAAAGTAGAATTGAAACAAACATTTTTTTGTTTAGCAACCCGCAAGCGAATTTTTTTTTCAGCGTATCAAACCATCAGGGCAATATCTTTCGTTCATATTTTTGCCTGTCGCTTTCACAACTTTATATATCGTTACTATACATCTTAACGGTAATTTTTTAAAATTATTATAATTTTTTATACCTGATTGTAATAATAAATGTGGGCAAAGTACTACATTACAGAGTCAAGAAACTTCAACTTCCTTCTTTAAAATTTTTTTATGACAATTTTATTTATATTTCTCTGCATCGCAGAGTAAACTTTTTGGACTTAAAGTCGACCCTCCGCGTTCGCTTATTCTCGAATGGCCCGAATCGTTGAATTTTTTTCCGGTACGAAGAAAAATATAAAATATGGAAAACGATAAAAGCCAGCCAGTTCCTCGTCGTCTATCATCGGCGTTAATATCGCGGGGAATAGTCGAGTCCATCTCTCTTTCCGGTCGTTCCTGGGCGGATGATGTACAGGCGTCGGGCTCTTCTTTTCTTCCGGCCCGGTCGAATTTACTCGAACTCGAACGGTAAATTTCTTTCTCCCGCCGGAGGGAGGCTCGTAAGCGGCAATATTCGCCCCGAGCCGGCGCCGGGCCCGCCGTTCGACCCGCGGAGCGTTTTCGTTCACTCGTACATACATATATATATATATGTATACACAAAGTTGGTAAAAGTTTAAAGAAGCGAGACGTCGCGGAAGTCCCTTCTTATCTATGTGCACTCTCGAGAGGCAAAAATTTCCAGCACGGTGGACGGAGTGGAGAGCTCGGAAATGCCTTCGGAACGCGAGTTGGCTCCCGACGACGTAAGCACAGAGCGAGGGACAATCCGCAAAGAACAGCGAGCGTTGACAGAACGGGCTGAATATATTTTAGCACGGAAAATCCGACAAACCGTCACGCGTTCACGCCCTCGCGGGCACGTGACTAACCGCGCGACGTTACTTCTCTCCGGCGCTCTCCGCAACCACCAGACCGAACTTCCGGTGCGACGACGAAGATCGTACGGTAAAACTATCAAACTATCGTAGTACAGAAGATTCGGTATATACTCAGTTTACTGCAAAGAATTACGGCGTTTTTAATAATAATAATAATAATGTTTTTGTTGTACAAATATAACAATAATAAATATTATTATTATTATTATTATTGTTTGTGAAACAATAACATACCTGCTTTTTCCACCGGAGTAGAAAAACCATCCACCGGTGGTCAACGAATTAGAGCTGACAAATTACCATTTATTTTTTTGCAATCAATAAAAGTTCAGCTATAGTAGAAACGAGGTTCGACGACCGATGACGCTTCAGACGCAAAAAAAAACTTTTCGCTCCCCGCTCTCCTCTACGATCATTAAAATTTTTTTTAGTTTTTCCGAAACAAGTTAAAATCTGATATTGTCCTCGTGCCCGTAAAGCGAGACGGCGGAAGGGACCAGGGTCGGTCGCGGTATGGAAGGAGGTGCACAAGTGTTGTGTTATACGTGTCCACATCAGTACGTTATTTATGATTATATTTGTATTACTATTATTTATTTATTTATTTAACGGGAATAATCCTTTTACAAAGATATAGTATAGTATAGTCTATTTGTTTTGGCATGAGATAATATTTATAAGTTAGCTCATCTGTTCATCATTATTATTATTTCTGAAACAATACTATACAATTTCCCACTATAGTAGAGACGTGTTTCGACCATTGATATAACGCCTCTGTCGTAAAAAAAAATTCTCTCCCCGCTCTCCTCTACGATCATTAAACATTTTTTATTTTTTTTTCCAAAACAAGTTAAAATCTGATATTGTCCTCGTGCCCGTAAAGCGAGACGGCGCAAGGGACTAGGGTCGAGCGCGGTACGCAAGGAGGTGCGCAAGTGTTGTGTTATACGTGTCCTCATCAGTACGTAATTTCCATGCGGGCGTAGGGAAATTTCGGAGGATAAAAAGAAGCTGCACGAAGGAGAACGGAGCGGTGAGATGGAAACGACGGGAAGGGCGGAGGGGAGTGGCGCGGCGGAGGGGAAGGGAAGGGAAGGGACGAGAAAGGCTACGGGGGCTTCGCTGTAGTTCTCGCTCCCGTTCAAAGTCACCCCTGCGACTGCTCTTATCGGCATCTGTTTCACACAGCGTAGCCGCGTCGTAGCCGCGGTCGTCGCTGTTGTCGCGCACGGCGGATGGTGTGCTGGTGCAACGGCTGACTGGCCGTTTTCGCCGGATCCCTCCTCCTCTCCCTTGCCGCGCTCAATCCCACCCTAGGCGGTGCGCGCGGGAGGGAGCGAGAGCCGGGCCTTATCTCGACGACTGTGGGAAAAGCCCTCTTCAGGCTGTAAGCACCGGCAGCGGCTATACACGGCATGCGAAAGAACACCCCCTCCCCTTTGCCGCATGGCTACAATGCCTGTAAAAAGGTATCAAAGTTTTTTTTTTATTCGCTTTTTTTTAAGTGCCGTTGCTGGGAGCTCCCCTCTTTATTTCAAAGCGAGGCGACAACGCGCTCTTTCGCTCCCTCTTTTTTCTTTCTTTATTTTTTATTTTTACTTTTTTTGATCCTCTGATTCTCGTTCGTGATCTTTTTTTTCGACGCGCTTGTGCAACACATCGCGTAGGGCTTTTACACCCTTCGTCGCTTTCTCGCCCTCTCAAATTTTATTTTATGCTGCAATTTTTATTTTATTTTTTTATTTATTTTTTGTTTGTTTTATCGTCCGACTAATTGGTTTATACATTATGCTGCAGTTTTTATTAAATTATTTTTTTTGTCTGTTTTGTTGTGTTGTATGAATTGATTTTTGGTTTGGCACAACACGGAAAGTAGACTCGGGCTTCTTATTTTCTTAAATGCTCATACCATGGACTGATTCGTTGCGAAAGAAGTAAATAAATGAAAACACGATCGAGATAAAAAATAAATAAAAATGATTGACGAAAAGAAAAAATATAGACGGTAGTTTCGATGTAGGGCCAAAGCTGTAATAAATCCGACGCCAGAAGAGGTAAAGGTTTTTCATCGTGCAAGTGAGTCCCATAGAAAGACATCGAACTGTTTCTCTTTTTTTTTCTTCTTTGCTTCAAGCATGTACTTCCAGCTTCCTTGAGCGCTGCTCGTCTTATTTCACTACCAACAGCCCGGAGTATAACGCTTTACGCGCGTAAGCGCCACGCAAGTGCCACCGGAGTGTACGTAATCGGCGTACCGTAGTAATATGTTAACGTGGTTGTATGTAGCTCTCGTTCACGTCGAACGTGATACCCGGGGATTCGGAGTCTGTCACGCACGCATGGCTACGTACTTCGGCCAGGGATTCTCAACCCTCGCCAATGGCCGTCCAAAGTTTTCCTCGGTACTTCCTCGGCCTTGTTATAAATATTTTAATCATATCATTTCAATTTTAGTCCCATTTGTAATTTGTAATTTTTTAAATTTAAATTAATTGATCTGTCGGATTTCTCCCTTTACTATCGGTTTACAATAAATCCTGATTTAGAGCTCAGAATAAACATTAATATATTATACTCACACGATATAACTTACAATTTATTATATTATCATATATCAATGTAATATATAATAATATAATAATATTACATTAATTGATATATAACAATTATATATTCATTATTATTACATTATTATACGCGTGGAAGTCAACGTTGAAAAATTTATCCGATGCGCTCGCCGGGATGATAAGTGAGCTGAGGTTATCCGAACGAGGTCTGAGTGAATTTTTTTTGTCGCGATATTATAAACATTTTAATACAATTTTAATACAATTTTATAAAAATATAATTTTAATACATTTTCCCAATTTTCGTCCCATTTACAATTACTAATATAAGTTATACATAATAGGCTTATTATTATATTAGTATAATATTTTAATATTAATACGATAAATAAAAATATTATAATAATTATATATTATAATTATTATTACATTATTATACGCGTGTAAGTAAATGGTGAAAAGTTTACCCGATCTATACGATAAGTACGATAAGCGAGTTGAGGCTATCTGGACGAGCTTCGAGTAAGTGTTTTTTGTCGCGAAACGAGAATCCTTGCGGCGACAGTCGAGACTCGGAAAGGCGACGACGACGAGACTCGCTTCTCGCGTTTCCATTCTCGCGAGATCCGAGCTACGCCGGGTTCGTCTCCTCGAGGCGGATTTTTCCCTCGTCCATCCTCTCGGCGTCGAATACTATATTTCATATATCTCATATATTTTCCTCGTTACCTTTCCCGTTACATCAACCGCGAGGCCGCTACTTCAAGGCGGCGCGAAACTTCCTCGTCGTCCGATCCGGACTCGGCCGGTAACGAAAAAATGTAATCGATTTTTGCTCTCCTCGAGCCGCCACTTGTCCCCCCTCCCATAACGAGCTTCCGAGTGCCTCTTCTAATTCAAAAATTTCATTTCGAGTGCCTCCAATTTATTCCCTCAGACCACTCCGTTCGCCGACAGCGCATCCGAAGGATGAGAAACAGAAGGGCGTAACTCGCAAGCTTTGAGGCGGGACTTGCGCCCTTTTGGCTCGCGGTCGATCTCTCTCTCTCGGAGGCATAATAACTAGCTCAGGCAAGCGTAGGATCTGGAGAACAGTTGAATCGAGCTCTACTAAACCCCCCCGCCCTTTCCTCCTCTTTTCTCGATTATCCTTTCGAGCCGCACGTGCATAGCGATGCAGGCTACTGCTCTGTTGTGAGCTTCGCCCACTCGACTCGCTCCAATGATCTTTCAGACTTTCGATACTCCACGTTGCCCTCGAAAAACACTGGAATCGCAAACTCCATTTTTTTTTTTTTTTTTTTTTTTTTTTTCTGGTCGTTTGATACTCGTGGTACGAAGTTTGGGGCACGAGAGAAATAAACAATGCGGGCTGTGCATTTCAAGTTGGATTATTATTTTTTTTTTTAGCGATATTGGATTATATATTATTCGATTCGGAAGCCGGCGCTCGCAACTGCCGGAGGTTTTTGCCCCGCCACTAAGACCTCTCTTCCTTTCTGAAGTCTTTCCATCTACGTCCGACTGTGTTGCGGTGTTTCCTATATGTACAGACTGCTGCTGTTGGCAGCATCAATTTTTTCCAGACGGTAATCCGCTTAGCTTCGCTTAGGTTAAATAAAAAAAATATCGTCGCCTCAGTTCTGCATCGGCGTCTGGAATCGAAGTCCATACGATTCGATGGGAAAATCTACTTTAAAGAAAAAGTTACTACTTGTTACGTATTTCCGTTATAAATGGTCGGTCCAAACTTTGGTGAAAAAAATGAAATAAACAAATATGCCAGACGAACTTTGGGAATTGGAAAAAATACGAACAGTGAGCAAGAATGAGAATAAAGCTCGACCCGTTGGAGAGATATGTTTATTGAAATGTGTTTATAGGCACTATAATTGGTGTTGCTGGCAACATCAATTTTTTTCCAAACGATAATCCGCTTAGCTTCGCTTAGGTTAAAAAAAATAAAATATATCGTCTTCTTAACTCTGGATTAACGTCTGGAATCGAAGTCCATACGATTTGTTGGGGAAATCTACTTTAAACACAAAGTTACTACTTATTACGTATTTCCGTTGTAAATGGTTGATCCAAACTTTGGTGAAAAAAATAAAATAAAAAGATATGCCAAACGAACCTTGGGAAGGTTCCGAGTCGGGGAGAAAAGAAAAACAATGAACAAGAATGAGAATAAAGCTCGACCGGTTGGAGAGACATATGTTTATTGAAATGTGTTTATAGACATTATAATTGATGTTGTTACTGACAACATCAATTTTTTCCAGAAGTTTTATCCGGAAAAAATACGTATTTATGTTTTTCTAGCCCTTGACCAACATTATTTTAAAAAATATTTAAAAATTTTTAAAAACTTAAACGCAGTTCAGGAAAGAAAACTCTTGAAGCTACTACTTGTTACGCATTTCCGTTATAAATCGTTGGTCAAATCTGTGGTGAGGAAAAAGGTATAACAAAAATATGCCGAGCGGATTTCGGGAAGGTCCCGAGTCGGAAATAAATATGAACAGTGAGCAAGAATGAGAATAAAGCTCAACCGGTTGGAGACGTGGTTGGATGTTTATTGAAATGTGTTTATATGCATAATAATTGATGTTGATGGCAACATCAATTTTTTTCAAACGATAATCCGCTTAGCGTCGCTTAGGTTAAATAATAAAAAAAATATCGGCCCCTTAGCTCTGGATCAGCGTCTGAAATCGAAGTCCATACAATTCGTTGGGTAAATCTACTTTTTGAAAAAAATCCGAAATGTACTTCGGGAAAAAACTCTTGGAGCCACTACTTATTACGCATTTCCTTTATAAATCGTTGGTCAAACCTGTGGTGAGGAAAAAATAAAATAAAAAGATATGCCGAACGAACTTCGGAAAGGTCCCGAGTCGGAAAAAATAAGAACAGTGAGCAAGAATGAGGATGAAGCTCGGCCGGCTGACGATGTAAATGTGTTTATAGACAGCGAGATGGCGAGTTGACCGAGAGAGAAACCCGGGCGCCGATTCTGCCGCACGGCGTAGAAGTCTCGAGCTGCTTTCTCTCTTGATCTTTCGATCTCCCTCTCTCCACCTCGAGGTACTTCGAGAATTCCCATTTATGAATGTAATGCGTTTAGCGGCATTTCCGCTCTCCGAGGAACGCGGCGCCAGGCGGCCGTATTGCCGGAGATAGCGAGCTATCGTCGAGGTACTCTTCTTCTTCTCTGTTTCGCTTCCCCCCCCCCCTCTCCCCCCTTTCGATGCGGCTTCTCTATCCCGGAAGTGTGCACGTGACGCGTGTACGTGCAAACTATAAGCCGCCCTGGCACAAGTGGCGTTCGTCGGATCGCTGATTAAACGGAAGTACGCAACGAAACGCGCTGCGCGGGACCGGCATGGAGAAAATTCCGCGCATGCGCAATTTTCCCAAAAAATGACCGGTAATTTTATTTTCTTTAAAAAAAAAAAAAAAAACAACGTCGACTGCATTACATATCGCACATGCGCAGTTTTACGAAAGTGTTCTCAATAATTTTAGTTTATTTAAAAAACAATTAGCACCGACGGCGTTTAATATCGTGTATGCGCAATTTTGCCAAAAGATGCTCGGTAATGTTATTTTATTTAGAGAAAAACTAACGTCACCCGCTTTAAATAACGCGCATGCGCAGTTTTCCCAAAATTTGTCCGATAATTTTAGTTCATTTAAAAAGCAATTGACATCGACGGCATTAAATATCGCGCATGCACAATTTTCCCAAATGATGCTCGGCCAGTATGATTTTATTTAAAAATATAAAAAATGAACCGTGTTAAACTGAAGCGCTTGCCTGAAATTGATGAACCACACCCATAATAATAAAATCGTGGTCGGCAAACTATAGCTTGAAAACAAATACGACGTTGATGTTAAAACAAGTTGAAAATAAAAATTTTCATATCGCTTCCTCACAAAAGTTGAAAATTGAAATTTTCATATGGCTTCCTCATAAAAGTTGAAAATTGAAATTTTCATATGGCTTCCTCATATAAGTTGCAAATTGAAATTTTCATGTGGCTTTCTCATATAAGTTGCAAATTGAAATTTTCATATGGCCTTCTCATAATGTTCCTTTATTTGCGAAGCTTCTTCTACGAGGAAGCATTTTATGTATTGTTGGCTTCCTCATAGAGGAAGCTTCGCAAATAAAAGAACATTATGAGAAGGCCATATGAAAATTTCAATTTGCAACTTATATGAGAAAGCCACATGAAAATTTCAATTTGCAACTTATATGAGGAAGCCATATGAAAATTTTAATTTTCAACTTTTGTGAGGAAGCGATATGAAAATTTTTATTTTGAACTTGTTTTAACATCAACGTCGTATTTGCCTTTTATCCAAAACGACTGGCCTATTCAGGTTCAGCGCGAAAAAATACACCGATGTCTTCGCTTTGTCAGATCCGTGCAATTACCTACTTAGATTAACGAAAATACAAGGTTTTGGAAAAAGATTTTTTTAAAATTATTAAGTCAATTATCCAATATATTTTTCCCCCACTGATGACGAGTCTCCAAATTATTTTACGGCTAAGGCGACACTATATACATAAACTCGTGTTGGACAAAAAATACACCTTTTGAAAAAATTCAAAAATGTCAAAATCCCAGAAAATTTAAACGGTCCATTTTCGGCAAATATAATACGAAACATTGTACAGTGTTAGTCCATTCCCGTGCGAAATTTAAGCTCGATACCTCCATGTTTACTCGAATTAGACCGTTTTTAGTAATTTTTCAAAAAAATCAAAATTCCATAAAATCTGACTGCTTCGATAGATTTCGGCCAAATTCAATACCAAAGTTCTTTTTTCATAGTATTATATTTATGTGCAATTTCAGGACGATCGTTCAAAATTTAGGCAAGCTAGAGCTACCACGACCTTTTTTCAAAAATTTCAAAAGCGCGTAAAATTTCGAAACAGGCCTCAATTGTCATGAAAATTGCACCGAGGGAAAAGACGTGACCACTCTACTAGTGTACCAAATTTCAACTGGCTATCTCGAACCGTTTCCGAGTTATAGTCGTTTCAAACGACGCAAGTCTGACACACACACACACACACACACACACACACACACACACACACACACACACACACACACACACACACACACACACACACGTCCGGACGCCAGCTAAAAATCACATTTCTCGACGTTTCGGACTATTTTAAGTACTCTGACACTAAAATCTCGAAAAAAAATTGTTTACGAAAATAAAGCTTCCTCTACGAGGAAGCAAAATTCACCGCAGTTTGCTAATTAAAAGCCACTTCCAGTCGGGTTGTTCTCGAGGATTCGCGGAGGTCCTCGGTGTTGTGCGCGGTCGAGGATTTTGAATAAAAATTCCGGACGCATCCGTTGTTTCGTAGCGAAAAGCTGGGTCGACGGGGCGAAAAGATTGCCTCGGCCAAGCGCGGAGGAACTCGAACCCTCGACTCGTCCCGCGAGCCGGTCGGAGAGCAATAAGCAAGGCGAGAAAACGAGGGAGCGATTAGTGCACGGAAGGATAGGAATGGGGGACGGAAAGGGGGCAAAAAAAAAAATACCTCCGCGAGAAACGAGAAAAATTGTGTTCCTTGTATTAATTTGTCTACGCCGCCCACCCACTCCGCGTCGTTGCCGCACCGTGCCGCGGCCCTCTCGACTTTCCGGACTTGCTAACGCGTTTTTATTATTAATTGCACGAGACCTGGCAGGGCCGAGTGGAAGTGAGATTATACTCGAGCGAACGATGAAAATGTGTTATATATACCGACGTATATTTAATGAATATATATATATATATATATATATATATATTATATGTGTATTGCGAAACGAGATTTTTCACATGTACTTTTTCCACTTCCGTGATCAATAACGTCATATATTATTTAAATTCTTAATTACCACCATTTACAAAACATTCCAATTAGCGAAATTGATTGTCATTTATTTTATAATTATTTTTACTCCGTTCTCAATTCACATACTAATTGGTCACGATTTCATCTAAACATAATTCAATTATTTTCCTTCAAATTTAATAAACTTTGAAATTTGCTTACACCTTAAATTTACACTTTGTGCATAAATTTTCCATATTACCTCCTCGTTATAAAATTTTTTTTATGTCCTCGTTTCTCAAAAACTTGCTTCGCCGATATTGCCACACTTATGCGCATGCGCATGTGTGTATAACGAGTTACCCGCGACGGAGAATGACGAACGTGCGAGGTACCCGAGCACAGACTCGACAGTCTCGAAAAGTTTGTTTGTCGTGTGTGAGACGAGGGAATTGCCGTACGGGGCCAAGTTTCCCTACGGAAGCGGCAAGAAACTTGGTGGACGGCGACGGCGGGTGGAGGGGGGGGGGGGGGCTTCGGTGGTTACAGTGGCTCCCGGTGGTTCCAGACTCCGGGGCGACGTCGCTCTTCTTGCAGCGACCGGGAGACGGTGGTTAGTTCGAGACGGCAATACATCTTTCAGGAGGACGTTAACTCCGAAAGAATTGATATTGGCTTCGCCGAGCTGCGCGGCTTCGAGCAACTTCCAGTGGCTTCCCCCCTGCTCCGGTGTAAATAGTTGATAATTTTCCAGCGCCTCGCGCTTAGCCACATCTCTGCAAACTCCCCAGAGTCACTTCGGTACTTCCTGTTCTATCTAAAAAAAAAATTTTTTTTAAATTAAAGTTTGGCAAAAACATTAAAGGAGTAAAGAAAGGCGCCAGACGACGTTACCGACCGAGGCGGCGTTTGCCGGTGAGTGAGGCGAAGCGAATGCGACTTGGAAGAAAGTAGATAAGGATATACAACGAGAATACGGCGGTACATCATTCAGGAGGACGTTAGCTCTGAAAGAATTGATATTGGCTTCGCGGAATGCGCAGCTTCGAGGAACTTCCAGTGAGCTTCTCCTCCTGCACCGGTGTAAATAGTTGATGATTTTCTAGCGTCTCGCGATTGGCCATATTTCTGCAAATTCCCGAGAGTGAGTTCGGTACTTCCTGTTCTACATAAAAAAAAGAGTGAAGTAAAAAGTTTCGGATAAATATTAAGAGCATGTGAAATACTGCGGTCGGTAATAAAAACTGTAATCAACTTTTCTAAACCGGGCGGTTTGTTGTACTCACAAGAAGTCTCACAGGAGGCTGGCGTGATATCCGCTTCTGATGAGACTTTTCTTTGACCGTCACTGCCGGGAGCCACGAAAAAACTTGATTACAGTTTCTGATACTGACCGGGCCCGGGTTAGATGCGGAGGATGGTGTTTCACATAACATTAAAGAAGTATCAAAAGAAAGGCTTAGCCACATCTCAGCAAACTCCAGCAGTACGCCGTTTCTACAGAGCCCAACTCTACCCATCACCGACTCTAGACAACAGCAATTCTACACAACAGCAACTCTACATAACAGCAACTCTACATAACAGCAACTCTACATAACAGGAACTCTACATAACAGGAACTCTACATAACAGGAACTCTACATAACAGGAACTCTGCACAACGGCAACTCTACACAACGGCAACTCTAAACAACGGCAACTCTAAACAACGGCAACTCTAAACAACGGCAACTCTAAACAACGGCAACTCTAAACAACGGCAACTCTAAACAACGGCAACTCTAAACAACGGCAACTCTAAACAACGGCAACTCTAAACAACGGCAACTCTAAACAACGGCAACTCTAAACAACGGCAACTCTAAACAACGGCAACTCTAAACAACGGCAACTCTAAACAACGGCAACTCTAAACAACGGCAACTCTAAACAACGGCAACTCTAAACAACGGCAACTCTAAACAACGGCAACTCTAAACAACGGCAACTCTAAACAACGGCAACTCTAAACAACGGCAACTCTAAACAACGGCAACTCTAAACAACGGCAACTCTAAACAACGGCAACTCTAAACAACGGCAACTCTAAACAACGGCAACTCTAAACAACGGCAACTCTAAACAACGGCAACTCTAAACAACGGCAACTCTAAACAACGGCAACTCTAAACAACGGCAACTCTAAACAACGGCAACTCTAAACAACGGCAACTCTAAACAACGGCAACTCTAAACAACGGCAACTCTAAACAACGGCAACTCTAAACAACGGCAACTCTAAACAACGGCAACTCTAAACAACGGCAACTCTAAACAACGGCAACTCTACACGTGACTCGATTATGCACAGTTACGACTGTAGACAATGCTCGACTGTGCACAGTTACGACTGTACGCAATGCTCGACTGTACACAATCCTATCTGTACACATACTGACACTCTGCGCAAGTATTTTTGCTCTAACCCTACACAACAAAACTTTATACGCCGAAAATTTGGGACACCAATACTCTGCTCAGGTAAAACTCTTCACGGCAAAACTTTACACGTGTCAAATTAGTGACAGCTAAACTCTACACAAGTAATATCTCACACGGGAAAATTCACCACATTGAGTATTCTCCTCAGAAATATGTTGTAGAATTGGTGGTGTAGAGTTGGGCTCTGTAGAAATTACGGACTGCCCAAACTCCCAAGAGTGACTTCGCTACTTCTTGTTCTAGCTAGAAAAAAATAAAAATAAAAATTAGAAGTTTCGGAAAGACATAATAGAGTATCGTAAAAAAGGCGCCGGACGGCATTACCGACCGAGGCAGCTTTAACGCCGCCTTCACCGGTGAATGACGCAAGCCGAATGCGATTTTGAAAGAAAGCAGGTAAAAAATAAATAAAAAGAAACAAAAGAGAAAAGAAATTCTACAAAGTAGTTTCGCCGGGCGACAGAGGGAGGGTAATCAACTCGGAGTTGAGGGGAGGACAGGAAGGTAAAACAGAGTAAAAAGTTTGCCGAGTGAGCGAGCGAGCGCGGCTGCGGAGAGACGGGCTTTCCTCGTTCTCCGTACGTAATAAAAATATGCCGGGCATGAACATACTTTGGACGGGGAGCAAGACATATGTGGGAGCTTTCCGGACCGGAGACATCTCGGTCGAAGCTTCGCCCGGCTCGAGGCCAGGCATGACCTTATTTCGTTTATTTATTTTTTATTTCATTTTTTTTTTCTCAAATTCTTTTCTCCGAGGCGCACTTCTCGGTTTTTCTCGATCCCGTCCATCAAGAAAGTGTATCTTGGCGTTTCCTTCATTGCCCTCTTTCTTCGTGTTCTTCTGACACTCCGCTGCCACAAACACAGCTCGCGGATTGCTCGGGCGCCTCGTTCGTCACGTTGCATAAGAGGCGACTCGTTATTATACCCATCGCTGCCTTTTGTGCTAAAAAAAAAACATTGAAACCTTTTTCTCTCGACTCTTCGACTGGCAGCTTCGCGGATGGATGCTGTTGCGTCATTAAAAAAAATTGTTTTCCGACGGCTTTTAACGTTACGCTAGGATACAGTTAGAAGCACGCTCCGTTCACGGTATATAAAAAATGTCTGCAAGCTTAAGGGAATACGTCACAGATCGCCGTTTCTTAATGGTGGGGGTGATGGGCGCTTGTTGCTAGCAATGGTTGAGGCCCAGGTATCTATTCATATACAGGTTCGAAGCTCCTTCAACGCGTAATATCTTCAAAAATATATGGGCACACCTCGATTTTATTTTTTTAACGCGTCCGCAATAATGTTGTAATGTTATTTTCGAAAAAAAATTCTAATACAGTAGTCTGGAAACATATATTTTTTAAAAAAGAATGTTGCTTTTCACGCGGCACCATATACAGCTCATGCTAATTGACACAATTTTAAGTTTATGTATCTCGAAATCCATGTGGGGAAAAAATTATTAGAAATTCTTTTAAAAAACCTTATTCATTGCTTTATAACACTTGTGCTTTTTAGTTCCAAAAGTAGAAAAGTCGTTGTGTGACGTGTTCCCTTAACCAATATTATTCACGCAAAAACGTATATTATTTGTTTTCTTAATTTTACAATTTTTTCATTAAAAAAATACGCTTCGTTGTTAACAAAAAAAAATTATTTTCTACGGCTTTTAACGTCACGCTGGGATAAAATTGGAATCTCAGTCTGTTCACGGTAAATAATAAAGTTTAACAAATATTATTTGTTAAACAAATATTAAGCAAGTTGAACAAATATTATTTGCCCAAATCCGTCTATTATTTGTCCTTAATTTTACAATTTGTTGGTTAAAAAAATATGCTCGTTGTAACAAAAAAAAAAAAAGGTAAAATGACATGAAAAAACAAACATAAAATTTGGCCGTTTGTGGACGAGTAATGTTTCCTGAGCGCGTTGGGTGTGGAATCAGACGAGGTACAATCGTCGCGGCTGGATGGTAGGCAATAAACAAGTCGTGTTTATGGTAGGCAATAAACAAGCTTAACCAATATTATTCACGCAAAAACGTATATAATTTGTTTTCTTAATTTTACAATTTTTTCATTGAAGAAATAAATACGTTTCGTTGGTAACAAAAAAAAATGATTTTCTACGACTTTTAACCTCATGCTGGGATAAAATTGGAATCTCAGTCTGTTCACGGCAAATATTATTTGTTAAACAAATATTAAGCAAGTTTAACAAATGTTAAACAAGTTTAACAAATGTTAAACAAGTTTAACAAATGTTAAACAAGTTTAACAAATGTTAAACAAGTTTAACAAATGTTAAACAAGTTTAACAAATGTTAAACAAGTTTAACAAATGTTAAACAAGTTTAACAAATGTTAAACAAGTTTAACAAATGTTAAACAAGTTTAACAAATATTATTTATCCTCTTAATTTTACAATTCTTTGGTTAAAAAAATATGCTCGTTGGTAACAAAAAAAAAAATGGTAAAATTACATGAAAAAACAAACATAAAATTTGGCCGTTCGTGGACGAGTGATGTTTCCTGAGCGCGTTGGGTGTGAAATCAGACGAGGTACAATCGTCGCGGCTGGATGGTAGGCAATAAACAAGTCGTGTCGTCGGGAGTCGAGTTGGCGCGAAGAAGCGCGCGAACGAGACTGCCGCAAGATTAACTCGGATACATAAAATTGAAATAAAACGAATGAAACTTTTTGCCCGGTTAACAGTTAGTAATGAAAGAGCGCGCGGAACGAGGTATAGTCGAAGAAGAATAAAAAACAAAAAATCTTAAACGCAAAAAAAATGAAAAAATGTTTTAAAAAAGGAACGAGGGGAGAAGAGTACGTGCGCTTGCGGTGACGCGGTTTGAAATCTACACTCGGCGACCCGTGGTAACTGGCCGGCTCTGCGACCGCAACGAGAGAAGAGAAATGGCTAACGGGTAAGAAAAAGGATAGTGCGAGAGAGGAAACGACAGAAGAGAAACAAAAAGAAGAAAATAAAAAAAGGGCAACAGCAGCCACACGAGGCTCGCACGAACAAGTAAAAACGAAATCCAACGCGAGAGGAATCGCATGTTAAACCGCCCGCGTCACTTTCAAGTGAACGTGGGAAAGGACCTCGGAAAGAAGTCTGCGTCGACGGCGACGTGCAGGAGGTAAAGAATCGTTCTCTCTCGAGAAAGATTCTTCATGGGATTATACAATATTGATATAGGTGGAAGAGTGTGGCAAAATGGGTCCGTGCCGCAAAATGGGACGAACAATCGGGATGCATCGCCGGGGCAAAATGGGAAGTCCTAAAATTGGTGGAAAATTGGGTTTTTAAAAACACAATTTTCCAATAATTTTACGACGTCCCATTTTGCCCCATTGATGCATCCCGGTTGCCCGTTTTTCCCCACTATCCCATTTTACTTCGCTCTCCCCTAATAGATAATTACTATAATATAATATTAATATTCGAATTAAAACGAATATCGATTATTGCAATCAATTAAAAAGATCGATTTACACTCGCGACACACTCGATAAAATTGTGAACAGGGCAGAGTAAAGTTAAAAATAGCGTTTTTGAAAATGCAATTTTCCAATAATTTTAGGTCGCCTCATTTTGCCCGATCGATGCATCCCGGTTGTCCGTTTTGCCCCACTGTCCCATTTTGCCCCGTTCTCCCCTAATAGATAATATAATATAATATAATATAATATAATATAATATAATATAATAATAATATTCGAGTTACAACGAATATAATTTATTTCAATCAATCGGAAAGATCGATATATAGATCTATAGAACATCCCAAACTGGGATCGGTGCCGTTTCGATGCACTTCTGCACGAGCGCTCGCGACACACTCGACAAAATTGTGAACAGGGCAAAACAAAAACAGCGTTTTTGAGAACGCAATTTTCCAATAATTTTAGGACGTTCAATTTTGCCCCGCTCTCCCCTAATAGATAATTAATACAATATAATAATAATATTTGAGTTAAAGTGAACGTCGATTATTTCAATCAATCGAAAAGATCGATCTATAGATCGTCGGAAACTGCGCTTGGGCGCTCGCGCTCGCGACACACTCAATAAAATTGTAAACAGGGCGGAGTAAAGTAAAGTATTCTATGTTTGCGCTGTGATATATAATACGGTAGCGAACAGTTTACACGGCATTAACCGTGCGCGAACCAATAGAACGAATGCATATGTATGCGCACGAGTGTTTGCCCTATGCGACACACGGAGTGTGTCGCATTGCTCGGCGGTGGAATTCGAAACCGTGTGTGCGTTATGTACAGGCCCGATACGCGGCCGTTACGAGTATCCTGCACTGTGACTATCCCGCTTGCAGACTGGATTCCGGGCTATACTGCTAATTCGCTGGATATAACGCGAACCACTCGGGCAAACACCCCGGACCGATTCTCGACACGCCACTGATAATCTACGGTCTTAACGCCGCTAAAATAAATTCGTGCGTAAGATAAGCAATTAAAAAGTCTAATAACACGAGAAAAATGGAAGAGGCGAAAGACAGTTTTACGATCGACCGTAAACGATTTACATAGAAATTACACGCGCACCGCAAATATACGGGCAACGACTCTGGCTCGCAATTACACGAAAAATATGTTGCATAATATCACGCTTGATTCATTGAATTTATGCTAAATATCAGCGATTTGTGACAATCGAGATCGTCGTAAGTTCGTCGTTGGCGATGAGACAGGCGCGATACGATCCACGAGCGCGCACACCCCTTATACGCACGCCGAGCGGTAAAATTGTTTGTGGCGTGGGTAAAAAATAAAGATAAATATCTTGCACTCTCGACTCACTTCTGGCGGGACGATTCATGGATACACTTAGCGCTCGCGCGATCTACGCGAGTCCCGTTCTCCCGCAGCCACACTTCTCTCGCGAGACGTTAATTTTCGTCGAACATGCACTGACATGCACCGCACCCTTATTCTCATTATTACTGTTATTACTATATTAATAATATATCGATGTTATATCAATTAATATAATACAATTGCTGATAACGCTCATTCTGTGTTAAGTCCATGTGAAAGATGTACCACGTGACATATGAGTGCGAGAGAGATGAATGCATTTTTTGAATCAATGCCATTTAAAACCGGTCGACGTTTCAGAAGCATCATCGGACGACGGATTAAATTGTACATCCGCTAATGCTTTTTCCCGAAAAGTCTACGGTCTCTTAATCGCATTCATTACAGATTTTGTTTATCGACTGAGTCGTTTCTCATGTTCTTAAAACAATTCACTGTACACCATACATCCATACATCCATACATCCGTACATCCGTACATCCGTACATCCGTACAACAATACAATAATACAACAATACAACAATACAACGATACAACAATACAACAATACAACAATACAACCATCCACCGATACACCCATACACCCATACATTGAGAGAAGGATCTAGTAAAAAATTACCGATCGTCGAAGAAAAATTACCATAACATGTAATTGTAGGGCGCCAGGGCGTCATCTATGGCAGAAAGTCCCAGATTATCCAAGAATGTTTACCATAATATCTATGAAAAATTCTTATACATCCGGTACTTCCTACCACAGGTGGCGCCCTAGCGCCCTACTACTATGAGCTATGGTAATGTCTCTCAAGCGATATAGTCATTTTTACTAGAGCCTTCTCTCAGTGTACACCAATCACCCATATTCCACATTACCATATTCCACATTACCGTGTAATCCACATTACCATGCACCCATACGCCATACACACATATAACCATACAACCATACACCCATACAATCATACTCCATATAACCATATATCCATACCCTATACTATAAATAGTAATTCGAGACTTACGTAAAAGACTTACGTGTATTAAGCGAATGCTTTTGTAGATCTTAAAGAGCGACTGAATTGGTCGGGCTTGCTTGTAGAAAGTCGTGTCTCCGTCCCACGCGAGAACGGGGCATGATTTACATACGAGCGATGCTTGAGACTTAAATTTAGAAATCACGTGGTAGGTAATAACTGCGCGCGTATAGAAATTGGCCGGTCCGAAATGAACGAGTCCACGCGCCGAGCGAAGCCATCGGCTCGCAAGATATCGCGTGCGGTATCGCAGTAAAGGCGTCATCCTGTTAATGGGTCGAGGCTCCGCCGAGTGGTGACACCGGGTGAAACACGGCAGCCGCTTCCGGTCCGCGCAGAACCCGATTGAATCGTAACACGTAATCGCGTGTCGCGCCGACCGGTAATCGACGGGACAAGTGTGACCCGGCTCGATCCATCCGCGTTATCCATCTCGCTCGAGGCCGGGCAGCCAATTTTATCGGGAAGCCCCATCTGCCTCGCTAATGCACACCTCTTGTAATAATACGCCGCCAATCGTACCAAGGCGCTTATCAATAATGTACCGATCTCCCGATGGATAGAGATGCATCTGTAATTGAACGCAATTGCACCGATCAATGATACGCTCGTTCGCATCGACCAACGTTTATGAGCCTCTCTGCTATAATAATCTAGCCCACCCTTCCTCGACTCTTTGACATCGACCTCGATAGCGCATGCCAGATTTAACCCTCGCGGATATTCATTCTCTCAATTTTCTTTTTTATTGTACTATCCAAGCCTCAGCGACTACTACTACTAATGGCGATGAAATTACTAAAGTCTCATTGAGAAAAAGTCGTAAAATAACAATAATAGTAATAATATTTTATAATATTAAGAATATTACTATATTCAATATTTTTATGAAATAATAATAAAAATGATAATACACAGTATTGGGAAATTTCTGTCATTCGCCAGGAACAACGGACGTACAAAAAATACGGCAATTTTGCAAAACCTTTTTTTTTACACTTGCATTTTTGTCCAATCTGTGAACGGCAAACTTTTGCATAGTTAACGGAGCGTCGGGATTTTAGTTTTTTGCTCGAGCGAGGGCGCGACTTTTAACAAGGTTTCACCACTTGGGCAGAATTTTTTGTTTGACACGGAGAGCAGCGAAAGTCACTGACCTGCCTCGCAGTGGAATTAAAGGGTGTATGGTGGTGCGGACGTGTAGACAGGTGCCGCACAGTGTGTCTGTGAACCCCCGTGGAAATTATCCTGAGTAATGCACTTTGCGCAATGCGTGCCAGGGGCTTCGCTCCGAACGGCGGGGAACCCCCCCACGGCTACCATCAGCCAAAGATCAGAGAGCGCACCTTTTAACTCCGTGTAATCGAGTTGGAAACGGAGCCAGAATAGGGCTTTCCGCGAATTTCCTTTGAACGCGATTCGAGAGCACTCGAACTCTCGATCCCGCGCGAGAGCTCGACTTTGTTCCGCGCGGTGAGTTAGTTTTATGTGAGAACATACGATTTCACAAATTGGACAGAAAAATTTGCACGGAAATTTGATGTATTTATTATTATTATTATTATAAAAATATTAATTAGAAAATATATTTTTTGCGAGATTTATAGAACCGGCAACTTTGCGGGAATTCCCTTTGAACGCGATCTCGCGCGAGGGCTCGACTTCGCTCCGCGCAATGTGATACCTTTATGCGAGAAAACACGATTTACAAACTGGACCAGAAAAATCGCGCAAAAAATTTCCGTATTTACACAGATGTTAATTAAAAAAATATAAGTATGTTTTTAATTTCATTACAACATTTACAGAACACGCAAATTTCACGGAAATTTATATGAATAAATGAAAATATAAATAAAAATATATATATATATTTAATATATGTAAAATAAGTATAAATATATACATTTTTTTTTGAAATTTTATACGCGGCACGTTGGAATAAATTATCGTGAAAAAATGTATCATCCCTGCCTCAAGCCGGAGCTCCGCACGAAACCTCCTCGATATTTGATTAAAGTAAACTTATAAATTTACTTTAATGAAATAGCCATAAATTTATTCGAGTCGCCATATAATAAACTCTACCATCGTGCATGCCCCGTCCACCGTACCACAGTCTGCAACCGGCGGTTCGACCCTAAATCGAGCAAAAAGAAAAAAAGATCTAATTTCATTCTCTCCGATCCTTGGCTCTCCCACATTTGCCTTTTCAACGGAGGGCAGGCTGCCCTCGCTCCCGACTGCAGCTTTTCTTATTTTCTTATTGGAGCTCCGAGTTTGCGCTCGCACCGTTTCGCCACCTAATCCGGCGAGCCGTAAGTTCGCCTCCTAGAATTAAACCCGGCTTCTATTCCACCTAAGTATCCACTTCGGTCGCTGCTTGCTGAAAATTTCATAAGCAGGGATTCCCTCCAGCAAACCTTTTTCCATGTATTTGTTTTATTTTTCCTCATTTTTTTATATTTATTTTTCCCAAGCTCCATTCTCGTCTTCCTCACGTGTTCCGTGTACTCATTCTAAGCTCCTTTTTGTGCACACGCTTTTCCTCCTTTTTTATCAAAAAAAATAAAAATCAAGACAAAATAAATTAAAGGTTACGTCTATTCTTTGAAAATTTCATATGCAGGGTTTCCCCTCACCGAAACTCCTTCCGCGTATTTATTTAGTTTTTTTTTTATTTATCGATAGATAGTGTCATGTGTTCTGGAGCAAAGCTCCTAAGGTCAAAAGTACAACGACGAGTACAATGGAAAGCGCAATAAAGAATTCCCCAGAGAAAAATAACGAAATATAATGTTAACTAAAAATAACTGAACATTATACAATACCACATATTAACGAAGGTAAAACCGTGACAAAAAATTACATACACTGTGACAAATATTACAAATATTACATTTATCTTTCTCAAGGCCCATTCTCTCCTTCCTCTCGCGCTTCGTGTAGTACTTGTTCTAAGTTCTCCACTTTTTGCACACCTTCATCCTCTTTTTTTACCCAAAAAATTAATAAACAATAACAATAAAAAAATAAAAGTTTGTACTTTTTACAACAACTTATTGTCCGCAAACGTCCACAATTTTTTATTTGTTAATTTTCTAGTTTTACAAACAAAAGTACAAACTAAAAGTAAATAACTAAACAAAATAAATAAGACAAACAAGTTTATCACTTATTTAACAAAATTATTTTTACGATTAATTTCGCATTCCGATTTTACGAAATAATTTTTTACTGTGCATTGTACACCCCAAAAATTGCATAATCAGGCAATATTTATTTTATTTTCATTCAGTCCCTCCTTCTCCCCGTCTTCCGTGTGCTTGTTCTAAGCTCTACTTTTTTTACCCACCGTCTCCCTCTTATTTTTACTTAAAAAAAAAATAATAAATAAAAATAATAAATAAAGGTACATTGTACTCTCGAGTGCGCGCTTCGTCGTCGTCGTTCGGCCTCGTCGCGAAAACTATCCTCGGGAGAGAACCCGATCTCTTCCCCTTCGGTCGTGCCCTCGTGTGTGTCGTGCCGGCTCTTTCCGAGATGCCGTTCGAAAAAAAAAATAAAAAAATAACTGAGTGAGCGGCACGTGCGGCTACTCGACAAAGAGGTAAGGTAGATGTATACACGCGGTGTACGTACGAGGGTTTCGGATTCAAGTAAAGATGTCAGGGCCCGCGAGTTTATATCCGCCGACGTTGTCGTCCCCTTTGCTCCACTCTGGCCGAGAGGGCGGGCGGGGGAGAGCCGGGGAGAACCGTACGGCACCTGCGTGTCTTCCCGTAGCCGCTCCAAGATGCCCGCGAAACTGAACACCCCTCAGGTTTCGCTCGCGCTTCCACCGGTCACGTAATACGCGCTCGGATTTCACGCTTCTTCAGCGAGAACAAGAAGCGGACCAACCCGCAAGCGCGCCGCGTTATCTCGGCACGGCAGAATCAACGGCGACGGGAAAGCCTCATTGCTAAATTGGAAAGGAAAGAATTGCCCCAAAGTTGTATTTCCGGCTTTTCTTTCACTCTGCGGGGAAAGTTCAGTCACGAATTCGTTGATAAGTTTTGGAATAATAATAATAATAATATATTTTTAAACAGCCGTAAATTTATTCGAGTCGCCATATAATAAAGTCTACCGTCGTGCATGCCCCAATTTAGCAATGAGGAAAGCCTCATTGCTAAATTGGAAAGGAAAGAATTGCCCCAATGTTGTATTTCCGGCTTTTCTTTTACTCTGCAGGGAAGTTCAGTCACGAATTCGTTGATAAGTTTTGGAATAATAATAATAATATATTTTTAAATAGCCATAAATTTATTCCCAACTGCGATTGTAAGTTTTATCTCAAGAGCGATTTTATGTTCAAACGAAAATCTTAATATTCGACCCTAAGTATTTTTGAGTATTTAAAGAAAAAGGCTTTTTTAATGGTAACAGTTCGACTCAGTATTGAACCAATGACGAAATGTCATTTATTTTCTGGCACGGAAGTTCATTCACAAATTCATTGATAATAATAATTATTATCATACATAATTAATTCTATTTTTTACGGATTTTTAAGTATTTAACGAAAAAGGTTGTTTTAAGATCAAAATTGGACTCGTAATTGAGTCAAGAACGAAATGTCAGTGGACCGAAAATAGTGTTTCGTGTTTTTCGAATTTACGAAAAAATTCGATTAAAATTCGCATTGTTTTTCTTTCTTGCCCTCCCAGAGAGTTAGGAAGGTGTGTCGGCGGTAATTTTTCCGCGGACGAGTTATATCGCGGGTCGGTACAAAGTTGGGTGATAAATAGTCGACGTCGACCAGACGCCGAGTTATACGGGGCTAGTCTAACGCGGGGCAATTATTTCAGGTAAAAATGTGGCCGCGAAAGACCGCAAACGTCTGGTCCCCGGGGCCCGATATAATAGCCGGTAATAAGGAAGAATAATAAGGTGGAGAGGCTGCGGGCATCTCGCACAGTGGTTTACAGTCGTTGGTAGTTCAAACAGACAGGAAGGAGAGATGTTCTCCGCGGCTTAAAGGACTCGGATACTTTTTAAATCCTACCGATCATTCTCCACTTCTCATTACACGACGATGAACCCGCCTCGCTCTCTCGAGACCGCAGTGCTTGATTCGATCCATTATCTCTCTGGCCCGCAAACATTCTCTACAGCCATAAAAAAAAATACAAAAAACCATTATTTAATAATAATATTTATTCTTATTTTTAAAAAAGCACATTTTTTTAATATCAATTTTTATTTACTTAATCACTTGCTTAAGTAAAAAATTACATAAAATTTTCATTAATTTCAATATTAATATGTAATTTTATCCTGTTTAAAAAAAAAAGATTATAACTCGTAAATTCATCCGGCGGATTTGTAATACGCTCCGCCCGAAGGATTTTCGCCTGTGCAAATTCAATCACGCTTCGGTCGCCGCAGCCGCGAGAGGGACAATTTAATGAGCGCGAATGGTAGAGCGCGGTGACGCGAGTGAAGAGGGATAAAGGTGAAAAAGAAAAAAAAAAGTTGTATTCGCACCGACTCTCGAAATCCGCCGGGGCGGTGACACGAGGGAGAAAGCTGGGTGAAAGAGCAAACGCGATTTAGTCCGTTCTCCCGTTGTCTCCCCGCGGGCGTCCAGCCAGTCAGCGCGTACGCGCCCAAAAAGCGCCCGAACTGCGTGCCATTCATATTTCAAAAAGCTCGGTGTTTGCCATCGCCGGTCCGTTACGAATTATTCCGTCGTGCCGGGGCTCGCGCGCCGAGCTCATTGTGTATATGACTCTTCCCCCCCTCCCCCCCCCTCCCCTCCCCGGTTGGCCATTAATTATTTTCGAAACGATTACAACGACCCTTTCAGGCGCGGCTCCGCAGCCAAAATAGGGAACGCCGGCGCGTCCGACAACGCGCTAACACGAGCTGGAGCAGAAAAAAAGGGTGAAACATACGCAGAGTACATTCGCTCAATGGAGAAGCAAAGCCCACGGTAAACAAATAAGTATGTAGGTAAAGAAAAAAAAAAAAAAAAGAATGAAGTTGAACGCAATTGTTGGTTTTTCCTCGGTTCGTTGTAGAAATTCCGTGAGTTCATACGATTGCCCGTTCTCTCTCTGCGGAATCACGTTTTTGCTCTTTCATCTCGCTCTGCCTCCGCTTCTCGGGTCTTTTCGAAAGGGCGCGGCCTGCAAAAAAAAAAAAAAAAAAAAAAAAAAAGAAAAGAAAAAAAGGACTTTTTTCCCTCGTGGAATCCAGTCTAGACGAACTTTTGTAATATCGAGAGCGAAAGAGCACCCGGTCTCCTGTCACTCGACGAACGGGACCGAACAAACGGGTGTATATACGCGTGGCTATATGCACCGATGAAAACTCGGTTCTTCGATTCTCCGTCCGGCGGAACGACGGTGAAAGTCGTGAAAAAAAAGGAATTTTGCCGAAAGAATGAAAAGGCGCCCAAAGGAAATAGATTCCTTTTACCTCCTCAGACTTTGTCCCCAAACCACACCTCTCTCCCTTTTTTTAGAAATCATTATCGATTTGAGGCTAAGGAGGAACTTGCATATGGATTCGGAAACCATTAAAAAAATGTAAGACAAGAAATAAATAAATAATAAAATGTATGAACCATAATCATAATAATGATGATTATTATTATTACTGTAGTGGCGAAGAATTACGTTAAATGTTCATGTATTGCAACTATATTAATATAACTATGATGTGTGTTATTGACTGAGCAAAGCTGTTACCAACCCCCTTATAATAAAAAAAGAGAGTTGGCCGGAACCAAACAGGGCAACGGACATGTTTACTCGGAATATTTCGAAATTAAACGCTTAATTCTTTTCTACTAACTTGAGTAGTTACGTAAATGTAAAAAGAAGTTAGTGGACGAATTCAAGTGACCAAAGAGTCCGACAACAACAACAACAATAATAATAATAATAATAACAAATAACAAATTTGAGGTAATGAGGTTCGAATTGTACACATTAATATTACTATACGTGACGTATAAATCTATATATAAGGGGGGTGTGATGCAAGTGGAATGTGAATTTCGTCTATTAACGTTTGCCGAACACTCGAGTTTGGACGTCGGTTGCCTCGGGTGACGGCCGGGCGGCACACGAGCCTCTGTACCAAATTGACTAACTTAATTGAGCTGTGCAAACTAAGCGTTTAACTAACTTCAACAAGTGGCGCGGCCGAAGAGAGGCTGTGGCGGGACTCGAGAGGATGTCCGCGGTAACCGCGTTACGCAAGTCTCCCTCGAACGGAAACTCCACGGTTTCTCACGCTCATCGAAACGCGGTTTGTCGACTGGCGGTCCGTTTCGCGCGTGCACTTGAAAAGTGTATTTCATTGTCGGTCGTGTGCACGCAGATGCGAAATTACCGTCACCGAAGCAGAAATTACGTGGCACGCAGGGAAGGAACATAAATCCGTGGATGAATCTGGTCGGGGCAAAAAAATAAAAAAAATTGGAAAAAGATCGTGTCGGATAATCGTGTTTTATAGCGATTGCGATAACGAGCGAGGGGATTTATCGTTAGTTTATTTCGCGGGCTATTCGGGCCCCGAATATCGGATGCACGGTAAATTTTCGGCGCCCGACAATCGTTTCGCACTCCCCGAGCCTCTTTCGCAAATCTGGACGAGCCAACGGCGCGGCCACCGGACTCATACGCGATTGCGAAGATCGATGGCGAAAGGCTTTTCCGCAGGGTGAGTTACACGGATTTTTTGTTTTTCGGGTAACGTAGCTTCGCCATTTTTACACGACTAAAAGTATTCATTAGTTACAGAGGAGAAATACTATGATTGATGACAATTTTTTTTACCTTTTATTTTTTTTACTATAAAGGGTACAAAAACTGATAGGAAAGGTTTTCCAAACAGTGAGTTAGACGGATTTTTTTGTTGGGTACCGCTGATTCACCATTTTTACACAACAAAAATATCCACTAGTTACAAATGAGAAATACTATGATTGATGACATTAAAAAAAAAAATTGTTACTGTAAAGAGTACAAAAAAAATAAAAGGAAGGGTTCTCCGTAGAGTGAGTTACAAGGATTTTATTTTTGCTAGGATAGCGTTGATTCAGCATTTTTTCCCGGCTAAAAATATGCTTTGGTTACAAACGAGAAACGCTATGATTCGACAATTTTTTATTCACACATTTTTTTAAAATTCATTTTTGTACTATAAAGGGTTCAAAAAATAACAGGTAGGGTTTGCTCCATTCCTCCCTCCCCCAGAACTGACAGTATTAAAAGCCGGCCTGAGTTTTCATATTGCGCTGGGAGGAGAGTCGAAAAACGTGACCTTTCATTTATCAGCTCCAAATTTCCCTAAAAAAACATAAAAAATAAAAATAAAAAACATCCTCCGTGAGGATTCGCAGACTTTAACGAAACAACACGTTCATAGCAGTTCAACGTAACATTCACCAAATTAAATAAAAAAACAACACTGTTATATATTTTTTTACAAACACCACCCGTAGGGCTCGTTACATTCGACAGAGTTGTCCGTCCGTATCGTCTCAACGATATTTATTCATGCAAACATGGTATAAATAAATCCCAATTTATTCGTCGCAACGTGCACCATCCACGCAATTACATTAAAAATATGTTAAAAAAAAAAAATTAAAAAAATCAGTTTTCGATATAATAACAATTACGATAACGGAGCACCAGCTGGCCCGCTCGACCAATCGCGTGAGCGCCCGAGATAATTAAAGTATGTTCCCTTCAAATTTTTATTATTTTTAAATTTTTTCTACATTGTAATTTTTTTTATTTATTTTTTTTTTATTCACCTCCGTCATTTCCCTCTCGCCGAGAAGTTGATGGATCGTCACAAGAAAGTGATACATGACCGGACGCGGCGAGAGGGTCGAGTTAATTCATTAGGCTCCAGTTACGCGATTGCGCACCTCGAATTAATTAACGCTCATAATCGCCGGCCTGTCGAGTGACGAGTATATCGAGCGCGCCGACCGCGCTCTCCGAGCTTGTTCCTCACCTCGAGTTGATAACAATTTTCGTAACAAGCACACGATTCTCAAAGCCACCGCGAGCCCTCGCGCGTCCCGAGGCTGTTACGGATAGCCCAGTGTGAGCGACACACGGGGCCAGCACCGGCACGGCGTCGGCCAGTCTTCGCCCAGCGCCGGCCCTGTGCGTCATTCCCACCAGGGCACTTCGTCGGCCGGACTTTTACTTTTGATTAATCGACGAAGGTCGAGACGATGCCCGATGATATCAGAAGTCTCGACTACCAACAATGTTTCTAATTAGAGGGCTACGGATAATTATTAGTCGGCTGGACGCCCTTCCGGCGGTCGACTTCTTTTTCACTACCTCTGATTAAAAAAGATAAAGAGAACAAATTTTTTAAATGAGAAGAAATTTGCCTCGCAAATGTAAAAAATATAATAATAAAAAAAATTAGAAGAAATGTGGCTTGTAAATGTAAAACACTGGAGACAACAAAAACAGCAAAATGGGGGGGCCTCAGTGAGACGCATAACTCCCGGCTTTTTGCCCTAGCGGGCAGTCGGGAGTTAAAAAGAAATAATAATGAAAAAAATGAGAAGAAATTTGCCTCGCAAATCTAAGAAAAAATAAATAAATAAAAAAGAAGCAATTTCTCCGAAGTTGAAATCACGGCAGTCGAAAATTTTTTATTGAATTTTTTTGTTTGTGATTTTACGCTACGATGACAACGAGTTACGAGTAGTGAAAAGAAGCTGGAGTGACGAGGGGAGAGATAAGAAGAAAAAAATTAAATTTTTTTTTTTTTTTTTTGTAACTCAGACACGAAGAAGTAAGTGCGCGCCAGCGGACTGCTCGTGCGGAAAGAGCGGAGGGGTTCTTCTCGGGTCACAGTGGTGCGAAGAAAAATTATCGCGAGCGTGAATCTCCGGGGGAAATTACTCGGGTGGATTGCGGTGTATGCGATGTGATACCGCAAGGGCCCGCCGAGGCGAGCTGGAAGTTGGATGCGAGTCCGTGAGGGAGTCACGACGACGGAGACGAAGACGATGAAGCGCCGTCGCCTCGCAGAACAACGCCGTCGTTACGTAGTTGGATTACTTGTACGGGAGAGTTGTCGGATGGCTGGAAACTCTCTCGCCAATTGTGAAGTTGCATCAAAACCGCGACCGAACAATACGAGCGTGAGGGACGACCCCACCGCAGGACAAGATTCACTTTCGGCTCGAATCTGCGAGTCAATTTAGGGCGTTTTTGCCGGAAGTCCGTCCGTATTCGCCACGCCCAGAAAACTTGTTCATTCGACAAGCAAATATTCGCAAATAAATATTTATTTGATCCGTATAATAATTTATTGAATTCGAACATATAACGAGTAATGCAAACCACGTACAACCGCGAAACATCTCGGAATTACTATAGATAATAAGCTGGATTTTAACAGTCAATCGAAAATAACGAAAACAAAAACCACGGATAGAGTTTCGGGCACATTTAGATCTCTACCACTCACAACTCTACCAAAAAACATCTCTCTCCAAACAACTCTGCCAAAGAAGACAGCTCTAACAACTCTATTAGAACTCTATACCAAAATCTCTACTAGAAAGTAAAAAACTCTACCAGAATTAAAATAAAACTCTACCAGAATTGAAATAAAACTCTACCGGAAAGGAAATAAAACTATACCGAAATACAAGGCTCCGGTTTAGCTTCGTATTCCGCTAGAGTTTTATTTCAATTTCGGTAGAGTTTTATTTTGATTCGGGTAGTTTTTTTTTACTTTCCGATAGAGATTTTGGTAGAGTCATTATCCGGTAGAGTTGTTTTCTGGTAAAGTTGTGAGTAATACAGATGTAAATGTGCCGAGCTTCGCACTTCCGCAAGCCAACATTTGAAAACAAACTTATCGCTACAGAACATGCCACGAATATTTATAAATGCATTACTGAGGCTAATAAAGTGCATTTACTACTACTAAGCGCATTCCTCCAAATAATTATTTACTTGAGTCAAATAATTATTTATTTAAGTCAAATAATTATTTATTTAAGTCAAATAATTATTTATTTAAGTCAAATAATTATTTATTTAAGTCAAATAATTATTTATTAAAGTCAGATAATTATTTATTTAAGTCAAATATATGTTAATTTGCGGTGCGTCCGTCAAACAGATTATTTCTCAGTGTGCCCTTTTACCCACCTTTCCCATAAAGTACCGAAAACTCTCCAATTCGATTGGCCGATTACCCCGACCAAGCGAAGCCGGGCCGGCACTCTTGGAATCAAAGGACACGGAAAGGTGTTCCGGGGGGACCCGACTCGTTGCTTCGCGAAGCGGTTTCGATTAGCCAGCTCGTTGAACCCGCCATTGCGAAGGTGGTGGCTTTTTCGGTCCTCCGGATCCGAGTCTTTCCCGAGTCGCTCCCGACGCGCCGACCTCGTACGGACGAGAACCAGAGTGTCCGGTTCTCCGGGGTGTTCTCTTTCCCGACCAGTGAACACTCACACACACATCCCCTTAGTTTCCGTGCGAGGTGGAATCTTTTATAGCAACCCGTTTCGAACCGATTGCCCCGACGCCAATTTCTCACGTTCGATTCGCCTGACCGAGCGCTCTGCATTACCGACCTAGTCGACACTCGGTAGCTAATTGGATTCCGCTGAATCGGAACCATTCTCGTGCCATAATGCGCTGGAAGGGTACGTGGCGAACGTTGAATGGCGCCGAATGGAACACAGTCGAGAGGGTGGCTCGAAGACCTTATTGAGGTCAAATTCACCCTGCACAGCCGACTGGCTTCCGGTATGTCTGCAGAGACGTTGCACGCCGGCCTCGAGGAGGAATCGATCGACGGATGGAGGGGGATTGGTAGCAACTTGATTTCTGCATAGTCGCGAGAGGTCGAGGGCCTCTCGCGCGACGTGGCATCGATTCGATGAGGAGGGGGGGGGGGGGGTGAAGGGGGTTTGAGAAACGACGAGCAAGAAGCGTGCAGTCAACAGCTTTCTAGGGGTGAGGGTTACTGACCGAACTTTCTCTGATTCTTTTGTTTCCAGGGGCCCGAACGGGAAATCGAGACGGGTTATCCTGCGAAGGGATTCTGGAACTGGAGGGATGGGCGAAGTTTGCCGGAAATAAGTGGGGAGAAACGTAGTAGAGGAACTGAAATACACACTGCACTCGGCATTCGACTGGAAACAGAGGGCGAGGTGAGTGTTATCGTTATGGATCGAAAGTTTCATACGTACACTGAGAAAAAAAATGGATTGGATTAACCAAAAGTCGCGGTGACATACGTTCAAAGCTGTTATCTGTTCAGGACAAATAAAGCATTTTTTTGTCAAACGATTATTTGCTTCAGTTTCTTCAAAAATTTTCGATTGAAACAGACATTTTTGTTGAACCAACCAAATACACCTTTGAGCGTATGTCACCGCGCATTTGTTTAATACAACCATTTCTTTTTCTCAGTGTTGGAAAGTCGGGATTGGATTGCCGACTGTCGGTAAAGAAGTTTGACGGACAGTTGTGAATCTTTTTTTTTTTGTAATGAGCTGAAATGGTCACGGATTGGTCTGTTGTTTCTGAACGGGAAGGGGAGACTGGGAACTACGAACCCTAGAACTCACGACTGGGGTCCGAACGCACCCCACGCGAAGGCGAGAAAATTATCTTTTAGCTTATTTTTTCCGGTTTTCAGTCTTCGAATTGGTTTTTCATTAACTAAATGCAAATAAAATCAGATTTCTCGTACACCATTCTCTTCCTTATGAAAAAAGGAAGAAAACCATGTATGTGAAAGTCTGTTTATCAGCATACACTGAGAAAAAAAATTGGTTGGATGAACCAAAAGTCGCGGTGACGTACGGTCAAAGCTGTTATTCATTTGGTACAAATAAAGCATTGTTTTGTTAAACGATTATTTTCTTCAATTTATTCCAAATTTGTTGATTGAAACAAACATATGTGTTGTACCAGCAAAATACACCTTTGAACGTATGTCACCGCGCATTTGATTAATCCAACAATATTTTTTTCTCAGTGTAGGAACGGTTTTATTTTAGTTTTTTCACTTTCCGTTTTTTTACTGTGCAACATAATTGGGCTTAAGGAAAATACGATCTACAACGCCACCTTAAAAAATTCACTTCTCGTGTTTGCCCGCACAGCTCGCTAGCGCAAAAACTTGTTCCTGTTCACTCCGTGCGAACAGCATACATGTTTTTATTGTACTGAAATGGTTATCGATTGTTAGATCTATTATCCGTGTGAACAGTATGCATTTTTGTATTGGACTGTAATGGTTATCGATTGGTCTGAACCATAAGGGGGGACTGGGAACCGTGGATGAAAAAGGCTCTTGGATTGAAGTTGGACTGAAGTTCTTCAAAGTGAACCGGAAGTGAACTGGGAAGTGAAACAGGCTGCTTCAATTTTTAAGTTCCGATTCTTTTCTTCTTTTACTGTGCAGCATATCTGCAGTTAACGAGAATACGATCTACGGTCGCCGCTTTGAAAAATTCACTTCTCCTGTTTACCCGCATAGCTCGCTAGCGCAAAAACTCGTTCCCGCTCACTCCTTGCGAACAACATACATTTTCTTTCCCCATCTCGGCAAAAGTTGGTAAAAAAGAAGTTGTTACACTTATAGCGGAATAGTAGAAGGGGGGTAAAGAGCGGCAAGAAAAGTGACAAGTTCCGAGTAACTTTCCAAGCGGTATAGCACTCTATTCTTCAGGAATATCTTAGCGGCATCGATCCGCTTCCCCCCGTGCGCATAACTGGAACACGAAGGACTTTTGCCCCTCGTCGAGTCGATGTAGTTTCTCATTAAACAAATGGCTCGCGCCGTGCGGGAGTTAACAGTTTCACTGTGAGGTTCTCTGACTTTACGCGGTATTCGATTTCCCACTGGAGCAACACGAGAGGACCGAGCCAAAGCACGGATTGCGTAGGCTCCGCGCAGCCTCCTCCCGAATCGTGTCATCAGCGATAAGGGTACCAGACAGAAACACGTTCTACCTGCGCATCTGCATCCGGCGCATTGTGAACATTCTACACCTGTATCTACATTACACCATGCGGAGGTATCAACTGGACAGTGGAAAAGAATTTGCAACACAAAACTTTGCTACAAATCACTCTCTATCGTATAGTGAAAAGTTGGAAATTGAAATTTTCATATCGTTTTCTAGCAAAAGTTGAAAATTAGAACTTTCATATCGCTTCTTCATAAATGTTGACAATTGAAATTTTTATATAGCTTCCTCATAAAAGTTGAACATTTCAATTTTCATATCGCTTTCTCATAATGTTCCTTTATTTGCAAAGCTTCTTCTATGACAAACCATTTGATGTATTTTATGTATTTTTGGCGAATAAAGGAACATTATGAGAAAGCAATATGAAAATTTCAATTTTGAACTTTTACGAGGAAGCGATATTCACTCAAGATATTTGACATTTAACACACATATAAATGTCAAATTTAACACATGTGTCCACGAAACTCCACCATTTTCTCTTGTCGATTAAACAATTTATTTTTTAGTCAACGCTATTTTCCCCAAAAATGTTATTGTATGCTTTCTTCTTACTTTTATTAACTGGACCGTGCAAAAACAATTTGCACCAAAAAATCTTTGGTACAAACCACTCTCCATCCTGTGGTTAAAAATCCCCGGTTCAATTTCGCTCAAGACATTTAACATATAACAAACATTTCAATTGTTTGGTCCCCAAATGTCCACAATTTTTCTCTCATCGACTAAACAATTTTTATTTTTTCAACGCGATTCTTCGCAAAAAAACGTTGTCGAATGCTTATTTAAATTTTGTTCTCAACGAGGACGAGAATGCGGGTTGAATTGCGCGAGCGCCGACTGTACGTCCACTCTCGCAGGAGCGTCTGAGGTACGCAAACTCGGTGAATTCGTGACTCGGTACATAGTGTACACCTTCCTCTTACATCCTTGTATATAAACTCCATTATACACCGTATGTACATGCATGTACCCCGTTGACGTATGGCTCGAACAGCAGAATCAACATGCATGTATCCCTGTAGCTTATGGCCTAAGGTACATAATACCTACCTAATACATACAACTCGTGCCCACATCCCCTTACCGGCTATATCTCTACCTAATAATATACTGTCCTCTCCCTCTCTCTCCCTCTCTCTCCATTGTCGGAAAATGGGTCGAGCATCCCGCAAGATGCATTGGTTTGCAGTACGGAGCGCAAGGGGCGGGTGAGGGGAGGGGGGGGGGGACCGAGAGCAGTGTGCCCTGGCCAGGTAGTAGATACATCGAGTTACAGAGCAGACACACGCCCCGTTACGTAAATGCCCGGTGCACGCGTTACTCGGTGCATACGTCCGTGCAACCGCTGCTATGTCGCAGGCTCGCGTGTCACGTGGCCGTCGGCACCGAGCAGAAGTCGATGAATGGCTCGTGCAAGACTCATACCCCCCCAGAAAAATAATTTATTTGACGGCCACCGTTTATTTGGTTTAAGTAAACTATTTATTTGATTTAAATAAATATTTATTTCATTTAAGTATCTATTTACTTAATTTAAATAAATATTTATTTTTATCAAATAAACGGTGGCCGTCAAATAAATTTTTTTTCTGGGTGCCTTTTGTTTTTTAGTCATAATGAAAAATTATTTGTTTGACGCCTCGCAAATAAAAATTTATTTAATTACAATCGATATTTATTTAATTTAAACTAAGTTCGCAACTGAACTAAGTAAGCAGGCTCGCGTGTCACGTGGCCGTCGGCACCGACTAGAAGTCGATGAATGGCTCGTGCAAAACTCGTACCTTTTGTTTTTTAGTCATAATGAACAGATGCAATTTCGTTCGTACTACATGCGGAATTATTTATCCCGGTCCCAAAGCCAGAAAAATTATTTGTTTGACGCCTCGCAAATAAAAAATTATTTAATTACAATCGATATTTATTTAATTTAAACTCAGTTTATTTCATTCAGACTAAATTTATTTTAATTAAATTAAATTTATTTAAATTGAATTAACGGCATTTAAATTAAATGAATTAAATCAAGGGTATTTAAATTTAATTTAATTTAATTTAAATTTCGTTTAATTTTTCTAATTTTTTATTTCGCAGTCTTTAATTTTGAGGGATGCAGTTCGTGTTTGTTTCACCGGATAGTCCGGGCCGACGGGATGATTCGAGATTGTGTTTCCTCGGCGTTTTCCACGCTAAATGCGATTCGGTTTCTCGACCGGGCATTGTTTCCGCGTTCGCAGGCCGCCAAGCAAACGAGATAGGGTGGAGACAAACTAACTGTAATGCGTGCTATATACGAGGCGGTATAGTCTGATTGTCCTGGGCACGCGTTTCTCCATTTCCCTCTGGTTTACCGACCGGCCTCCCCCCAGTCGGCTAACCCGCCCTTCGGTCTCCAGTTCCATTTCAGCGTCAGTTTCCGGTTCCGCGGATAACGGGATATGGACGAGACTAATGAAACTATGATCGTCATTTTGATTCGGGGCCGAAATGTAAAACGGAATTTAGCGGCAGTTTAGCCGAAACATCAAACCGCCAGGGCCACGGATATGAGAAACCGCGGTCTGCGCGAACCGGGAACGGGGGAATCGAACTGAACCGGAAAACGATCGCACGATCGTTCCCGGTTCGACTTGAATCACCACTTTGGGTCGAGCAAATTTCTACTCCGAGTCTTAATGTTTCAACTGGGAAACTTTTTGCAACCGTGTCATATAGCGTTACAGCAATGTGTTAAATATAGCTCGTGGCAAGAGGGGACAAAAATGGACCTCGATTTTTTTTAGATTTATTTTTTAGGTCCTGTGACAACATTCGGGAGAATGGGTCGTTTTGCCCCGCTCTTCTCTACTGCCTACATTGATTTAGCTTGGTTCGGCTTGAGTCACCACTTTGGGACGAGCAAATTTCTACTCCAAGTCTTAATGTTTCTAACGGGACATTTTTCGTTGTTAATACATTTTTGTTTAACTTCAATTCGGAAACTTTTTGCAACCGTGTCATGTAGCTTTAAAGCAATTTGTTGAATATACTTAGCTCGTGGCAAGAGTGGGGCAAAAATGGACCTCGATTTTTTGAGATTTATTTTTTAGGTCCTGTGACAATATCCGTTAGAATGGGTCGTTTTGCCCCGCTCTTCTCTACTGCCTACATTGCCTACATTTGGCTTCATTCGACTTGAGTCAGCAGTTTAGCACGAGCAAATTTTTACTCCAAACCTTTAATGTTTCCAACGGGACATTTTTCGTTGCTGATAATTTCTATTAACTTCAACTTGGAAACTTTTTCAGCCGAGTCATATAGCATTAATGCAATTTGTTAAATATATTTATTACATGGAAAGAGCGGGGCAAAACGGACCTCCGTTTTTGGAGAGTTCTTTTTTAGGGCCTGTGAAAAAATTTGTTAGGATGGACCGTTTTGCCCTCTGATTTATTTTGTCTCGCTCCAGGCTCTTCTCAACAGCCTACATTATTCTTTTTATTTTTTTTTTGAAACAGTGACTGGTGAAACGAATTTTCTAAGTGCGTTCTCACCGTGACCAAATCGATTAGTCACGTACTCAGAAAAAGAAAAATCCATATGACTGTAGAAAATTATTTAGTTTCCGCATTACCCAACGACGCGGAAGCGAAACGAACGATTTGGATTTACAAGAATAAGATAAGTCACCGCACGCTGACGCGGAGAGTTTGTCGTCGAAGAGCACACACCGACGAGGACTTCCGCTGCGTCCGGGAAGAGATAGACGTGGGTTAAACGATTTGGCTTTTTTTTCCTTTCCCGTAACGACCACCCTAACTTCCTGTCTTTCCAGAACGTGAGCTTATCGCCGCTTCTTCCCGGATACAAAACCCTGGCCAATGCGGTTATCGGACAAGCGACCCTGACCGAAAAGATCGTATCTCGGAGTCCCGAAAAAACCGACATGAATTTACGATTTCGAAACAGCTAGAAAAAATCAATAAAAAAATCGAACGCGTAGGAATTTATTTCGAAGTGAGGCGAATGCATTTTTTCAAAAGTGCATTTATTGATTCAATTTGTTAATTACATTTCTTGATTTAATCTATCGATTTAATTCATTAATTACATCCGTCGATTTCGTTCATTACATGCATTTAATTAAAGTAAATTAATATAATTTTAATATAGAGTACATCGGGGCAAAATGGTCTACGTGTGCCAAATAAAATTAATTCGGCAAAATACGTGATCGATAGACGAGATGACGTCTCGAATGGTCCAGACTCGGAATTCCCTTCGAGTGCTCGGATAGCAATTTAATCGGACGGCGGGGTCTTCTGAGTAGGTACGAATGTTCTCCCATGGAGTCAAACGGTCCGATACATTATTACAGGTACTCGTCACGTGTGCAACGAAGATACATGAATTTACGATTTCAAAGTAGATAAAAAAAAAATCGAACACTTAGGAATTTATTTCGAAGTGAAGCGAATGCATTTTTTTCAGAGTGCATTTATTATCCATTGATTTAATTCATTAATTATATGCGTCGGTTTCGTTCAGTACATTCATTTAATTAAATTACATTAATATAATTTTAATATCGAGTAGATTGGGGCAAAATGGTCTACGTGTGCCAAATCAAATTAATCCGAGAAAATACGTGATCGATAGACGAGATGACGTCTCGAATGGTCCAGACTCCGAATTCCCTTCGAGTGCTCGGACAGTAATTTAATCGGACGGCAGGGTCTTCTGAGTAGGTACGAAACATTAGCGCCGGGGATGTTCTCCCACGGTGTGAAACGGTCCGATACATTATTACAGGTACTCCGCACGTGTGTAACGAAGATACATAGTGGTCCATGTATCTTCTTGGCTCCCCGTACATAACGTCTGCCATAATACACGGAGAAGGGCGAAGTGGAGCTTCACACTCTCGAGATTACCTGACTTCCATTAACGCTCGGTACGGCCAGACGACAATTAGACCGCGCTAAGTGGCGGTTTCGGGAACTCTTCGATATACCCGACCAATAATAATTCCCCCGTGTTATCGAGTTTCCATTGTCGGGCAGCGCTCACTAAACCTTTCCCGGGTAATTAATAAGTCACTGCCTCCGTTAACTATTTAAACACCGAATCGCCCGGTATAAAGTTAGACCGCTCAACGGTCAGCCGGGAAGCGAGTCATTTCGGTCTTTTCAATTATTAAATCCTCACGACAAAAAGTAAAAATACACTAACGGATAAATATGGTATCTGAAGGATGTAGGGGCAAGCTAAGTTTACTGATAAGAAAAATCATCTGTTTGCCACGAGAGCCGGCAAATTTTTACTTAGTGGGCCTGTGGGGCAAAATGGACCTTCATTTCAGATGAGCTTTTCTTAAATCTGCAAAAAAATTGCTACTGGTCCATTTTTCCCCGGTCTTTCGTGGTCCAAAAACAGACCAGGTGCGAAATTACTCCAGATTCGAAGTATTCTATTTATATATCTGTCGATTATTCTAAATCGGCTTTATTTAAATCTCCGAAAAAGTTGGAAAAGTAAGATCCTATAAAATAAATGATTCACGATTCACTCGCCGCCCCGTGGACACCATTTATGCACCACAATATAGGTACGTTTTTCAAAAATAGACCAGGTGTAACATAACTCCAAATTCGAAGTTCTCCATTTATATATCTATCGATTATTCTAAATCAGCGTAACATTTTTTTTTAAACTTTATTTTCCTCCGTTAAAGTAAAATCCTACAAAAAAAATGATTCGCGATTCCCTCGCCGCCCGTGCACACATTTATGCACTACAATATTGTTACGTTTCTCCCCGCTCTTCAGCGGTCCAAAAACAGACCAGCTGCGAAATAACTCCAAATTCGAACAACCCTATTTGTATATCTATAAATTATTCCAAATCAGCGTAACATTTTTCTTTATAGGATTTTATTTTGCCCCCGCAAAGTAAGTTGCTATAAAAAAAAATGATTCACGATTGCCTCGCCACCCGTGCACACATTTAAGCACTACAATATTGTTACGTTTTTCCTTGATCTTCTGTAGTTCAAAAACAGAGCAGGTGCGATATAACTCAAAATTCGAACAACCCTATTTCTGTATCTATAAATTATTCCAAGCAACGTAATATTTTTCTTCATAGGATTTTATTTTGCACCCGCAAAGTAAGTTGCTATAAAAAAATATGATTCACGATTGCCTCGCCGCCCGTGCACACATTTATGCACTACAATATTGTTACGTGGTCCAAAAACAGACCAGGTGTGAAATAACTCCAAATTCAAACAACCCCATTTATATATCTATAAATTATTCCAAATCAACGTAACATTTTTCTTTATAGGATTTTATTTTGCCCTCGCAAAGTAAGTTGCTATAAAAAAAATTGATTCACGATTCCCTCGCCGTCCCCTGGACACATTTATGCACTACAATATTGTTACGTTTTTCCCCGCTCTTCCGCAGTCCAAATACAGACCAGGTGCGAAATAACTCCAAATTCGAACACCCCCATTTATATATCTATAAATTATTCCAAATCAGCGTAACATTTTTCTTTATAGGATTTTATTTTGCACCCGCAAAGTAAGTTGCTATAAAAAAAAAAATGATTCACGATTCCCTCGCCGCCCGTAAACACATTTATACACTACAATATTGTTACGTGGTCCAAAAACAGGCCGGGTGCGAAATAACTCCAAATTCGAACACCCCCATCTATATATCTATAAATTATTCCAAATCAGCGTAACATTTTTCTTTATAGGATTTTATTTTGCCCCGCAAAGTAAGTTGCTATAAAAAAATATGATTCACGATTCTCTCGCCGTCCCCTGGACACATTTATGCACTACATTATTGGAACGGCATCAGTCCGTGTCCGCGTTTACGATTGCGAGGGGTCGTAAGATATCTTGTTTCCACCCGCGCTTATATGTATATACCTCATATATATACTTCGTACGTCCCATCGCGGGCTTTCCAACCCGGACGGAAATGAAACGTAGCGTTCGTTGAAAAATTCAGGCGATCGCACATACGTGAGAGTCCACACACGTGTTCCTCCGGGAGGAAGATTCGCCCTTCCCGCGATATCCTTACCATACCTACCATACACACTACATACATGCACATATTTATTTTCCCGAGAGGTGCGACGCGCAGAGTCGAAGGCGGAACGATATACAAGAGGAAGAACTGAAAAACGTACGCTTACGAATTGAAGAAAAAAAAGATATCACGTACCTAAAAAAAAAAAAGTTTCACGTATTCGGACGTGAGCGAGTTCGTGCGAAGGTTCAAGCTGAATCAATAGAACATTAAACTGGAGGCGCGTGCAGATTGAAACGTGAATGTATAATGTGGCCCAAAGTTACCGGGCCCTTTCCCCTACCCCCCCCCCCCCCCACTTCCCCCTCCCCTTAGGAGACGTGCGAGAGGGGCACAAGGAATGAATTTACTTTTCTCTTATTTTTACCTTCTTTCGCGTTTTCTCTCCTCGCCTTACTTCGCCTTGACGCAGATCATTTTTTTTTTTTCTTTCGTTCCTTTTCTCTCGAGCGATACGAGAAAAAGATCTCGCCGTGACGCGAGAACGGAATTTCAATTCAATGGACGGCAATGTCTCAACTCTTGATGCGCACTCCACTCGTCTCTGTCTTATGAAAAATAAAAAATTATTCTCCAATTTTTCTTACCAGGGTGTGTAATCGTAAAGGGCGAAAGGGGGTGAATATGGCCCACGCTTATTAGCACGTTGAATCGATTATCTGTGGACCGAACCATATTCACTTCTTTCGGTAGTGACCCGGTACATTTCCCCCGGTTTCCGGTTCGTTTTACCCGGTAGGGTAAAAGTGGTGAATATGGTCCACCTCGATTAACGCGTAAATCAATTATATATGGACCGGTCCATATTCCCCACTTTTACCCTATGGACAATTTGCGATAATTGCGATACGAAATTGGATTTTGGGTTTTCGTTTCTTTCAAAAAATTAGCACGTTAAATCGATGATTTATGGACGATATTCACTTCTTTCGCCCGATATAGTTAATTTACGACAATTGCGATTTGAAATTCAAGTTTATATCGGTTTTTAGTTTTTAGCTTGTTTAAAAAAAAAAATTATAAAAAAATAAAAGATTAAATTCTACAATGCTCGTTTTTTGGAAATAGAAGAAGTTTGCGCACCTGGGAGTAACTTATTCGAAACCCGCCTGTCTCTCCGTCGAAATAAATTGTGTCCCCCCGGTTTGTTCTTAACTACTTTACCGGGCGAGGCGGACTCGATTCTCATTTGAATCGCAGAGAGGGCGAATAATGAAAAATCTTTCGCAGCTTCAAACTTTAACTCGTTTCCCTCCATCACCGTCGAGCAGACTGAGTTTCGATTTAATTTTTATTTATTCTGTTTTGTATTTTTTTCTCGTCTACGGTCCTAGGTCCATTTTGCCCCTCCCTATAAAGAAGAAATAAATTTCTTCAGAGTCTCGAAGTTTTTTTTTTAACGTACATAGAGTACAATCGAGGCAGCGAGGCCGAGTCCCATGGTCCATTTTTCCCCTTCCCATTAAAAAAAATGAATCTCTTCAGAGTCCCGAAGTTTTTTTTCAACGTACATAGAGTATAATCGAGGCAGCGAGGCCAAACCCCGTGGTCCATTTTACCCCGCCAAAGACGATGATAATTATCGTCTCGGAGCGCGTGAATATTAATTACCAAAATTGTGTGAGTTTCCCCAGTCTGGGGGTCTTCGGGACGATCCGCATGATCTCACTCGCTAATCTCGCGGGTTGGCTAAACGGAAGTCCGACTTAAGTTAATATCCTCCAGGCGGCCGGCGGGGTGGGGTGAGGGGTGCGGTTCGCAAATTGTACGAGAACTTCGCTGGATGCATAAACGAGAAAGACGGAGGGGCGGGTAAAGGGTTGCAGTGGCGTGGTGGAGAGGAGCGCCCGGAACGGAAGTGGCGGCGAGCGCGAAAGAGAAACCTGAAGGGGTGTATACACGAAGCCCGGTGGAGGGAGATTCGAGAGGCGGAGACCGCTCGGGCCAGGGATGATTAAAGTCTCGGAGCCCTTCGCCCCGTTGGCCGGAAGAGCTGCGGCGCAAAGATTAGCGCCCGGAGAATCAATTAGACGGACCAGCTAACCGGCTAATTGCTAGACGAACCCTCCGGCCGCTCGCGCTTTTATATATTTCTCTATACCTGCCCAACGTCCTGCGACCCTCGGCATATTAAAAAATTTATAAAATAAAAAATAAAGTTTGTAGGAAAATCTTAAATCACTGAATCTTTTTTTTTCCTCTCTTTTTTAAGGTAAACAGAACCCCGGCTAGGATGCTAATCATGTATTTAAATATTGCGAATATACAAGCGGGTTTTTAATATATACGTTGCTCGGGTGAATTTTCATTAAGTAGGTCGAAGCGCTCCACGCTAATCGGGAGAGCGGTGCATTTTTCTTTCATCGTTTATGCAAACGTTAGCGGATTAATTGACTGTAACGGATGGCGATTTGTACCGCGGCGTGTGACGACAAAATATAAAAATGTTATTTGATCGATGGGTGCATGAAATTTTGGGTAACGATTTTAAAAAATTAAGAAGTTGTTTAGCTCATTAAACTTTTTTCAACTTTTTTGGGGTAAAAGCGGTGAATTGTTGGATGATTTATGGACCGGGTCATATTCATCACTTTCACTCTTAATAATAATTCATTATACTAATTTATTTTATTTATTTCATTTATTACCTTATCATACCGTGCTGTTTTCTCACTGGACGAACCAATCCATCTCCAAACTCAATTTCGCAATTCCAAGACTAACTCCGACTATCTCCGAGGCTCCCGGCAGTTCCTCAAAGTTTGCAAAAGCAAAATACCCTCGAACCAACTACCGGGGCAGTTAAGCGGAGTTAACCGGCTTCGCTTCTACAATAAACTTATGTATCGAGCAGCTCGCCGAGTGAAAAGGGAAAGTCAAACACTAGAAAGCTTCGGCTCCTTTTCCGGCTACCGAGCTTCCCGTGCACTCGATAATTCTTATCTGCTCGTCGTACGATATTCCTTCGGCAGTCGCCGGAGTGTTTACCCTGCCTAGCTTCACGATCTACTATGCATTGAATAAAAATATATGCTTGACAAGTATAATAATAATATAATAATAATATAATAATAATATTATAATAATATAATAATAATATCATAATAATATTATAATAATATCATAAACCGACAGGGATAGGTGTGCGGCTGGTGTGTGGCTCTGGCGGTCCCCAAAGTCAAGCAGTACCGCTCGCGGTCAGTACTTGGATGGGTGACCGCCTAGCCGCGCGCTGGCTTGCGCATCGAATCGTGGAGCGGGAGGCAATTTTCTCGGAGATTGGTGATTACCCTGTAGGAACGCCAATCTCTGGGAAAGAGCCGTCTGTGTATGGCCAGGTTTTCCGCAGTTTCCTCGTGCCCTTGTGCGAATGCGACACAGTAAGGGGGTAAGTCGGCTGCCGACGCAATCCGGGGGGGAGGTGGGGTGTGTAAAAGGGGAAGGACCCCGTACAGGTGGAAGACATAATAATATAATAATAATATAATAATAATATAATAATATAATAATAATATAATAATAATATAATAATAATATAATAATAATATAGTTTCGTACGTCCCGAAAGCGCAGCAAGCAAGATTCACGTGAATTATTATTATTATGTTTTACCGTGTCTTTCCGCGATTCCGCTCGATTTTTCAGAATCCCCTTTAACTGCAGAGATTTCTTTTTCATCCCTCTGGATTTTGTTCTTTGTCCCGGAGCATCGGGCTGAGTGAGGTTCGATGGGATTAAAAACCGTCTCCTCTCGTCGCCGTCCTGGCGTTGCTCCGTTACACAGCGAGACACTTTTTCTTTTCTCGACGAGCTTTTCTCTCTCCCGCGGTAGCCGGAGAGCGAATGTTTCCTGTTATTGCTCGGTCACGAGAGAAGCTTATTGCCGGTACGAGGAGCCCTGACCATCGACCTGTCCGTGCATTGCTTGCCTCTATCTACCCTCTATATACACATATATATAGATATATCTATATCTATATATCTGTGTACGTGTGTGCACAGTGTATCGGGCGAACGCGCTTTCCGCCAGCGAAACAAAAACAGTTTCCTCGGAGCCGTGTGCGCGCAGGGTCGATCGTTGCGATTCTCTCCGGGAGACCTCGGAATATTGGGCCCTCGAGGCGAAAAACAACAAAAAAAGAATCACATAGCCGCAATATCGTTTTTACCGATGAAATGAAAGGAAAACGTGCGCGCTCGTGTGGCCCCGTCTCTCACTGCGGTACGAAAGAGCAAACTGTATACTTTTGCCATTCGTTTCTGCAGAAAAAAAAATCATTCTATATACGATCTCGGGCGTAAAAGTTTATCGAGCCGAGCTCTTGTCCATTCGCGATCCAAACCGCGGTAATTAATGCCGTGCAACAAATTTCGATAATAATGGTCGAGGAAGTACAGAACACAATAACATAATAAACTTTCGTCAACAAAGAGCCTTTATTGAATTAAACATAAATATAACAACAATGATAATAATGATAATAATGATAATAATGATAATAATGATAATAATGATAATAATGATAATAATGATAATAATGATAATAATGATAATAATGATAATAATAATAATAATGATAATAATTCTCGAAAAAATTTATTATTCTACATCAATTCCCAACGATAGAGCTTTCCTCCATCTTAGAGGCAAAACGCTCCTCCATTTCACCTGGGACACTCCATTCCACACGTCCCACAAAAAAAACCTGTATGAGCGGTCCTTTTTGCCCCGGCCTCATCCCCGCACTCGTTCCCGCCCGTGGATCCAAAGAAATTGATCTCCCGCAGAAAACGATCGAGCAGAAGCGACCAGTAAATCCCCCGTTGGCTCTCAGCAAATGGAAAATCGTTTCGCCCGATACAAAGTTGCCCCCGCACACGGCCGAGCCGTTTCACGTGGAATTCAATTGAATCGCGAGTTATCCGAGAGATAGGCCGACGCTAGTATAGTTATTACAGGGGATCGTGGCTCACAGCCACGGACGGGACGTGGGCGGCGGACAGATTGATATCGGGGCCTAATAACGCGGCAATTGCGCGCCGCCACTGCGGCCGTTCCCCGGCCGTACCCCTGCCGTACCCCGGCCGTCCCCCCGGCCGTCCCTCCGGCCGCGCCCTCGCGGTGCGGCGACGAGATTTTACTGCGCGAGGCCTCTCCGGCACACGGAGCGGCGCACGGGAGCAGCGGCGATCGCGAAACCGCGAGCCGCTTCTGGAAACGGTGAATTTGCATGATAACGAGGGAGCTGACCGTAACTCAAGCGGAGCCGAAGTGCCCCGTCCATGCCGTCCTCGTGAGAGAGCCATAGAGATAATTTCTAAATCGGCTCGGACTTCCCATCGGGGACAGATAAGCATCGATACCGCGACACGTATACAAGTTTCGCCCGTCCAGTTACACGATCCGCAATCCCTGTTACACAGGCGAGATAACGAGCTTTTCTCTTTTTTTCAATCCCAGGCGCAATTCATAAAACCCACCCGATGCTGAGACTAATAAACTCGTAACTAACGGCGACAAGCTCGACAACGACTTTTTCAATTTCAACCTTCTTTTTTCTTCGTTTGGGAGACTCTGTCGTAGGATAGAAATTATTCATGCAAATTGCTCGTGCGCAGATCGGTCTCTGTATATAGGTGGATGGAACTTCTATAGGTCGAACTGTGCGCAACTGTATGACTATAGTGTGGTTTGTACAATCAGCCTCCGCGGACTAATTAAGCCGTTGGATGGGGAACATGCCGGGCTTCTGTGGAGAACTACTGTATGGAACGCTGAATGATCGAGTGATCAGGCATTGATGATTGTCGGCCCGTCGTCACTTTGCAAAGGAAGGTGTAGCGGCTTTATGCATAGTAAAATCTCTGCTATATGTATATGTATATGTATATGTATATGTATATGTATATGTATATGTATATGTATATGTATATGTATATGTATATGTATATGTATATGTATATGTATATGTATATGTATATGTATATGTATATGTATATGTATATGTATATGTATATGTATATGTATATGTATATGTATATGTATATGTATATGTATATGTATATGTATATGTATATGTATATGTATATGTATATGTATATGTATATGTATATGTATATGTATATGTATATGTATATGTATATATTTGTGCGTTCTTGTTGTATGCGGATGGTAAAGGATCCGACCGACGAGCGTTACGCACGGCCGACGTCGGTGTCGAGTTCGGGACGAAGTCGCTAATTGGCGACAGTTCGCTGATCAGTTCGTCTCGACGATGTTGCAAATTAGCGGCGCTGCTGGATTCTGTATGGTTGGACTCTGTAGCGACGGTATTCATCGATTCGCTTTCATCGCGATGGACTCGCGGAGCACTTTGCGAGACTCTTGTTGCCTACCTGGGATGTTGCTCGGAGGTAATGTTGGAGACGATGATTCAATTTCTGATCGAGTGGCTTCCATTCTTGCCTAGTGCGAGGAGACTTTGAGCACAGTGAGGAGGGAACGAGGCTCCCGTGTTTCAGCGGGCTGGAACGGGTTGCGTTGATATAATGAGTAGAGGGTTTTTTTAATTGATTGCGCAAAGAATCGTGCTTTAACTTTTTTTTTATAACTTTAGGATCTGTTTTTGTCAGCTGGAACGTATGAGTCTAAAAAATTAGGAAATTGACGGGATGAAAAATTAAGGTGGTTATCCTGCTTCTCTGATTTGCAAACCTTTTTTACCGGTTACGAGAAAGGGTAACGTTTTATACAGCGATTTTTTTGGAAAATGCACATTTTCATTAAATTTACATTCAATTTTCATATAATTTTCGTTTAATTTTCATTTACTTTTCATATAATTTTCATATAATTTTCATATAATTTTCATATAATTTTCATATAATTTTCATTTAATTCCGCATTCGATTCCCTAGCCAGGCCGTTGGTTGTTTAATTTCGTCCCACGATACAGTTACGAAACAGATACTACAAGTTTGCAACTTACTCTCTGTAAAACCAATAATAATAATAATAATAATAATTTTCATTAAATTTTTTCCCCGGTTGCGTGATTGCTATTTTCATCATGGTATAAAAAATGTCTAATTTGAACTTCATTTATGTTCGTGCAATGAATATATTTTTCCCGAGTAAGTCGATCATATTCGCAATGTTGATCGTGCTTCCTTTTGTACGATTCATCGGCAAGCGATATATTCGCAGAAAACAATTCGATATCGCCCACGTCTCCGTTTCGTCGTAACAGAAAAACACTCGTCGGAATTTTCTCCTCGAAACTTTAATTCCCACGTGTGCGGCGTTTCGTCGCTGGCGACGCGCACACATACATATATACATATATGCAGATCGGAGTGTTCGGGCGCTCCGGCGGCGACCGGCAAAGAGGCAATAGACCCAAAAGAGCTTTTTTTCGTCCTGCCGCATAGCTTTTTCGCCCTCGGTGTTATTCCCGAAGGGACGATCGCGAATGTGTATACGAGATACAAACAAAAAAAAAAGTATTATCCACGGGTGAAGTTTAATATCGAAGCAATAAAGTGCGCGAGAGTACCCTGGAATATCCGCCGCTCGGCACTCCAGTTCCGATCCACCCATTCTTCCCTCTCTCCTTTCATGTTTACCCTCGCACGACAAAAGAATTTTTATTTTTTTATTTATTAACTTTTTCAAAAGTTCGCCACGCAACTTCGCCCGGACACGCGTAAAGCCCGCGAGAATAATGGAAGAAGAGCGTCGGACGCGTCGCCCGAACAAGTTTACGGAAACATTTCGCTTCCGCTCGAGATCCGCTTCGTCACTTTCCAGGGAGGAAAAAAAATAAAAAAGTTTAGAGACATTTTTTTTTTTCTCGATGTTCGGAACCTTCAACGCGATTCTGCATCGTCGAGGAGGCGCGGAGGACGGAAGAAGGGGGGCCGAGGGGGGTGGAGGGGGGAGAAGAACGGAGCAAAAATATCTGCCGGAAGGTTTTGTGCAGCCGAGAACATCCTTTGAGCTCGTTTGAAAGCTCACCACGCCCACGCAAAAAGCTGCACCGCGGTACGAGCGTAACGTCCCCGGTGCTCTCCGGAGGAGCCAACGAGCTTTTCCAGGGGTTTAAAAGTCTTCCGAAGGAGAGGTTGCAATGCCAGCAGCGGCCGTAGGAACGTTCCTGGAAAGCACGTCGTACACCAAGGTAGCCCCTAATAAAATACGTCCCACGCCAGAGGAAACTCGAAGAAATAGTAGTTCGAGCGGGGAAAGAGGACGACTATACACACGTGTATGTGCAGCGAGAGAGAGACCGAGAACTGAGCCAAGAGTTGCGACCGGGAAAATTCAATCCCTCTCTCTACAGCCAGACTACCGTAAAATTTGCTTCATGTAGGTCAAACTTGTTCGTCGCGAGTTAACGATTCCTTCGAAAATTACGCGGTTATGAATTCATGTGAAGATTCTTTTGTTTTTTGTTCTTCTTGTGGCCAGTCTTGACTGGAAATAATTAAAGAAGTTTGCATGAAATTTAGAATACCATAGCAAATATATTACAGGAATTTAAGGCGGAATGTAGAGATTTTAGGCAAAAACTGATTTTTTTTTTTTTTTAGTACAAATAAGAGTTTATCGAAAATTCCATGGGGTTGATTGTCTCGAAAAAATAGTAGTTTGAGCGAGGAAAGAGGACAACTATACACACATGTATGTGCAGCGAAAGAGAGAGACCGAGAACAAAGCCAAGAGTTGCGACCGGGAAAATTCAATCCCTCTCTCTACAGCCAGACAACCGTAAAATTTGCTTCATGTAGGTCAAACTTGTTCGTCGCGAGTTAACGATTCCTTTGAAAATTACGCGGTTATGAATTCACGTGAGGATTCTTTTGTTTTTTGGTCTTCTTGTGCCGAGTCTTGATTGGAAATAATTAAGGAAGTCTGCATGAAATTTGGAATACCATGGCAAATATATTACCGCGATTTAAGGCGGATTTTAGAGATTTTAGGCAAAAACTCATGTTCCATTTTTTTTTTTAGAGTATAAATAAGAGTTTATCGAAAATGCCATAGGGTTGATTGTTCGTAACGATGGTCCGATGATGTATTAAAACCTTCAGGTCCGAAGGCAACGAATTGCAGGAGGAATTTCATTTTTTTGACGATATAATTCCTTTTTTTATATCTACAATATTTCGAAAAATGAAAATTTCTCCGACAATTTTTTAAACTCGGGCCTGAATTTTTTTTTACACTTTCGGAACAGCGTTGCGAACGATCCATCGAATGGGATTTTCGATAGCATCGTTCGTTACCAAAAACTAAAAATAAAATGTCTGTTTTTGCTTGGAATCATTGGAAAAATCTTGAAAATTATGTTTCAACGAGAGGCGAACAGCATCAATTTTTTTAGGGACTTCGTAAGATGGATACACAACGGCAAAAAGTACCGGATAGTTTCTCAGTAAGCGGAAAGCTTTACGACATTTTTTTTCGAACATCATTCGCAGTTTCATTTCGCCGAAGTATCTCGCGTAAAATGTGGGTCAGCTTTTGCTTCCATCTCTATACCAGTGAAAGTCTGAGATTTGAAATATGTCAGGAGATTCGACACACTCGTACGGAATCCCGACAGCGTCGGGGGAGACTTTTCTTCGATGCCTTTGACATATATCTTTTATCTATATCTGTGAGCGTACGACGAGAAGGTAAAATTTGTCAGAACGAACGACGTCCGTTTTGGCCCAGTTTCCGGCTCTTATCCGAAGCCCCAAGTTCCACATAATACCCTGCTGACTGTGGGGCAAAAGTTTGCAAAAATCGTTATTGCAAAAAAAATCTCAAAAAATGTTTGAATGATTTTTCATCGTTATCGTGACTTTTATGTCGCTAAATTAGTTGCCAAAGTTCCTGAATGCCACACTTTAAGAAAAGTGGGTAAATCGCACACAGTAGATATAAATCACGCACAGACTTCTCGCCCTAGTCGTCCAGCCCAATTATTTTGCCCCTTTTTTCCATCACGGTCAAGCTGCACCGAGCTCGATAAATTCCTCGACTGAAACTCTCTCGCCGAGTTCAGCTCGTTGCAATTCACAATTACACAAGTGTCTCATTGACTCCAGTCAAGTGAATGACTCACGCTCGGAGTGTTTCGTGTTATCAATTAGCAGACGCCGGTCTCTCCAGCGCGGGCTTCGAGTCGGGAGCACTGCAATCCACGACCTGCTGCCCTTCTCGTTTTCCGACTCTATCTTCGAATTCTCAAATTTTTATACTTAATAAAAATTATTTTTATCTCAATTTCTTCATTTTTGATTTCCTTTTTTCATTATTTCAATTTAAAATAAATGTTCATTCACCGATGAATGTGACCTTTGAATCAACTAAATAAAGCAATCGAAAGTGTCTTTTAAATGTTGGATGAATCCCACATTAAGAAATTGCTTTTTAGCCCCGAGGAGTTGAAAGCAGCAGGGATAATTGTCGCAGCATCAAATCTCGATCGTTTTTTTTTTTTAACAATTATTTTTGTATTTGATTCTTTTTAATTTACCGTTTTTAGTTTTGATTTTCTTTTTCTGTTATTTGAATTTAATCAAAAAGTTCACTCACCGATGAATGCGAACTTTGAATAAATTAAATGAATCGGTCGAAAGTTTCCTCTAAATGTTGGATGAATAGCGCATTAAGAAATTGCTTTTTAGCTCCGAGAAGTTAAAGGCAGCAGGGACAAATGCCGCTGCATAAAATGTTGGTATTTTTTTAAGGATCTTTTTACTTAATTATTTTTATTTCAATTTCATAATTTTATTATTATTATTTTTTATTATTTCAATTTGAACGAAACGTTCAAATGCCGCTGCATCAAATTTTAGTATTTTTTTTAAAGGATCTTTTTACTTAATTCTTTTTATTTCAATTTGAACGACACGTTCATCCACCAATGTGACCTTTGGATCAATTAAATAAAACGAGCGAAAGTTTCCTTTAAATGTTGGCTGAGACCCGCATTAAGAAATTGCTTTTTAGTGCCGAGAAGCTGAAAGCAGCATAGAACACAATTGCCAAAGAAGTTCCTCGAAGTTTTCACCTCTGTCGACAATAGATAGATAAATTTTCTCTCTCCGAGACAATAAAGTAAATTTCTACGGTAAATTTCTCTTGAACCTCCGGGCAGGAGAATCGTTGCGCACCTGCCCGAATCCCGGCCGTGCATCACGGATAATCGGGCGAACGGCGCCTCCGACTTTTCTTGCCTCGCTTCTCGCGCGAGCAATGTAGGCGCAGCGACAATTAAAGATCATTAAAGCATATTCTCGCGAGCCAGAGGATATAGCTTCCAACGATAATTTCACGAGGAGCCGCGATTACAGTATTTTCCCCGAGAGGCTCGAGAGATGATTTCACTTCGGAGATGCTCCGGGCATCTCGAGTGGACGAATCGACGCAAGTCCAAACGGTGAATCACTCGGAATTGCAACTTCGTTTATATTTATTTATTTATTTATTTATTTATTTATGTATTTATTTATTTATTTATTTATTTATTTATTCCTGTCGACTTTCTCGAAGCCTCTACACGGTAAAAAAAATCGTATGAAATTTTATGTACATTTGTGATGAAAAATTAATTTACAGTACATAAAAAACTTTTACAACACTTTATTTTTAATGGTTTAGTTTAATTTTTCTGCAAAAGTATATTAATTTTTCATCACAATTATACATTAAATTTACAATTTTTTAAACAGTGTACACAGTGACAAAAGTTTGTACTTTGTGCAACACAACTTATTGTCCACAAACCTCCACAATTTTTTATTTGTTAGTTTTCCGATCGCACCGGCCGGTTATAGTTTTACAACCCAAAGTATTAACTAGAATTGCGCATTACACGGGAAACAAAGGGGCATGTTTGTAATATTCAAACCTAAACAAACGAGTTTGTTACTTATTTGACAACATTATTTTTACGAAACTTCGTATTCTGATTTTACGAAATTATTTTTTACTGTGTAATCAACAGAAATCCAATAATAAAAATATTTATTTATTTCATTTCATTATAATAATTTCATTCCCCAAGTCCGAGTCGAGAAAGAGGCAAAGGGGGGAGAAACGCAGCCTCCCCCGTTCGGTCCAGCCAGACTGCCAAGTCTCCCGGCCGCATTGCGGATGCACGTGCCACCTTCTTCTCTCCATTCCCTTCGCTGCTTCTCGATTTTTCCTCCACGCCCGCCCCGTTGCTTTTTCAATCCCTTCGCATCGGCTCTTCTCGTCGATTCATCTATTATTTTCATTCACTCTCCGGTCCTCCACTTTTCGTTTCTTGGTTCCATTTTTTTATTTTTATTTTTTCTTTCAATTTTTCTTTAATATCGAATCCCTGCAGATCGACGATAGACTTTTGCCGCAGAGCCCTTTCTTCTCAACCGCGGTATCGGGATTCCGCTCGGGCGACCCTCTTGCCGGGACCGGCACAGGACCTCGCCGGCCGCGATGCAGGATGCTCGCCGAGGCTGTGCGCAATGCCACGTGCCCGACGCGCCCGTTCGAGCGGGGAAAGAGGACGACTATACACACATGTATGTGTAGCGAGAGAGATACCGAGAACAGAGCGAAGAGTTGCACGGAGAAAAATAGTTCTGTTTCTGTAACAAAATGTAGATCGTTAATCATTTATTGTTGTGGTAGCAAAAATATTTGGTTGCTACAGCAAAATATTTGGCTGCTACAGCAAAATATTTGGTTGCTACAGCAAAATATTTGGCTGCTACAGCAAAATATTTGGTTGCTACAGCAAAATATTTGGCTGCTACAGCAAAATATTTGGCTGCTACAGCAAAATATTTGTTGCCACAGCAAAATATTTGTTGCTACAGCAAAATATTTGTTGCCACAGCAAAATATTTGTTGCCACAGAAAAATATTTGTTGCCACAGTAAAATATTTTGTTCTCCCAATGTTAACCAGGTTAATCAGTTATGGTAACAAAATTCATGCTGTCCTAACAAATTTGTTTTCTCCGTGTGCAACCGGGAAAATTCAATCCCTCTCTCTACAGCCAGACTACCGTAAAATTTGCTTCATGTAGGTCAAACTTGTTCGTCGCGAGTTAACGATTCCTTCGAAAATTACACGGTTATGAATTCACGTGAGGATTCTCTTGTTTTTTGTTCTTCTTGTGCCGAGTCTTGACTGGAAATAATTAAAGAAGTCTGCAAGAAATTTCAAATACCATAGCGAATATGTTACAGCCATTTAAGGCGGATTTTAGAGATTTTAGGCAAAAACTCATGGTTAATTTTTTTTTTTTTAGATTACAAATAAGAGTTTATCGAAAATCCCATGGGGTTGATTGTTCGTTACGGTGGTCTGATGATGTATTAAAATCTTCAAGTCCGAAGGCAACGAATTGCAGGAGGAATTTCATTTTTTTGACGATATAATTCCTTTTTATATCTACGATATTTTGAAAAATGAAAATTTCTCCGACAATTTTTTCAACTCGGGTCTGAATTATTTTTTACACTTTCGGAACAGCGTTACGAACGATCCATCAAATGGGATTTTCGATAGCATTGTTCGTTACCGAAAACTGAAAATAAAATGTCTGTTTTTGCTTGAAATCATTGGAAAAATCTTGAAAATTATGTTTCAACGAGAGCCGAATAGCATCAATTTTTTTTAGTGACTTGGTAAGATGGATACTCAATGGCAAAAAGTGCCGGATAGTTTCTCAGTAAGCGGAAAGCTTTACGACATTTTTTTTCGAACATCATTCGCAGTTTCATTTCGCCGAAGTACCTCGCGTAAAATGTGGGTCAGATTGATTGTTGATAGACAGGTTGATTGTTGGTAACGCTGGTCCGATGATATATTAAAATCTTCAGCTCCGAAGACAACGAATTGCAGGAGGAATTTCATTTTTTTTGACGATATAATCTGGACGGATCGAATCCCTCCAGATCGACGATAGACTTTTGCCGCAGAGCCCTTTCTTCTCATCCGCGGTATCGGGACTCCGCTCGGGCAAACCCCTTGCCGGGACCGGGCCAGGACCTTGCCGGCCGCGATGCAGGATGCTCTCCGAGGCTGTGCGCAATGCCACGTGCCCGACCTATCGACCCGCTTTCCCACGACGAGAACTAACCGGGATGGAGAGAGAACCCGTGCGGAATCATACCGCTGTGCCGTTGCCCTCCATGCACACGCCATCGCCTCGAAGCGATGCTCTACGCTCGATATAATCGCGATAGCGAAGATGGTCTCGCTGACTCTCCGGCCAGCCAAAGGCCAACGACTATTCCCGTCGATCGGTATTTTGTACACTTTGTGTCGTACCTCGCACGAGCACCGCACGGCTCGCATTCATTACTCAAAGTATCGCCGAGCGTCGGGCAGAAAAGATCATCCTGGCTATGGAAAACGGTATGGAAACTATTGAAGAGAAGAAAGTTTCGAGTGTTTCGACCAACGTGAGACGAGTCATTTTTATGTCGTTTTTTTTAAAATTATTTTAAATTAAAATTTTCGAAGAAAAATTATTTGAGATGTGAAGAACTGGACTGAAAAGTCGTAAATAATTTTATGGGTGGAAAGCGTCGCCGGTGCGGTCGTGGGAACGCCTGTTGAGCTCCCGTACTCCCCAGACTGCGACGCAGACTCTCTAGAGTCTAAAATTATTTCACCGTTCTTGATGAGTAGATTTTTCGGTTTTATACATATATATATTTTTTTTTATTTGTTCCATTTTTCCACCGTATGCCCTTCTGGGTTTTTACGGAACTCCATCTCGATTCCCCCCTAACACTTCCCACCCGCACTCAGCTAAGCTACCTAAGTTTCAGTGCGTCCGTACACCGATAAAAAGGTTTTATATTTTTTTTCTGCTAATGTGTTGGTTCTCCGTTTTTTAACCCTTTACCCTATTTGCCGATTAAAAGAATTTTCAATTTTATATTTTTTATCTGCAAAGTGTTTGTTTCTCGGTTCTTTAACCCTGTACTGAACCCGGACAAAATTTCATACTCCGGAAATGCATGACAGCAGATGGAGTGCATTTGTCAAAACATTGATTGAATAAAAAAAAACATCTCTATGGTTGCTGTTGTTGTTTTTAAATCTCGGAACCGCTTTGCCGGCTTAGCGTAACGAGCGTCAAACTTCCCATCATCGTAATTCTCGAGCTACCTTGTTTCTTCAACTGCTCAACGACGCGTTATAATTTTCGTACGGGAGAAGTGCCGGCGGGGTTTTGAGCTCCAAAGCCCCCGAGAATTACGTGATATAGCAACGTGGGGGGGGGGGGAGGGAGACGCAAGAGTGCAAGGTGGTGTGCAGCCCCCGGGCGAACCGAACTCAAGTATATATATAGATATATATGCCTATGCATTATATATATATATATATATATATATATATATATATATATTAGGGTGTTTCACAAAAAGGACATTTTTTTAATTATTTTGCTCCCACTTTTTTAAAGTCTAGATTTCGATCTCAAATTGAACCTCGCGAAAGGTGGTCTCTAGCAAAAAATTCTAAGAGGTGCCGCATTCGACGTTTGTACCCAAAAATGCGGCACCTTTTAAACTTAATTGTCAACGACCGCCTTTCGCGAAATGTTTTTTTAGATCGAAATATATAATTCTACGGGGTGGGAGATTAACTTTTTGTAATTTTTTGTAGTGAACCCAAAATACATATTTTTAATAATTTTTTTATTTGTAGTCTTTTGTGTTTAATACAAAAAATGGCAAAACGTTAAGCTCCCACCCTATAGAACTATATATATTAATTGATAAAAAAATCCAGCGAAAGACGGTCGCTGACAATTAAGTTTGAGAGGTGCCGCATTTTTTGGGTTAACCGTCGAATGCGGCACCTCTTAGGATTTTTTGCTTGGTACCGCCTTTTGTGAGGTTCAATTTGAGATCGAAATCTGTACTTTAAACAGGTGGGAGAAAAATTTAAAAAACAATGCCTTTTTTTGAAACACCCTAATATATATCACACGCCAGTTGATAATGCATACATATATATATATATAGCGTTGAGGTGGCGCCCACAGGCGGTAATTAAAATTATGACCTTCGACGCGAGAGAGGACGGCGGAGTTTCGCAGGCGCCATCAGTAGTACTCACTCGTGAAAATCGTCTTACAAATTAGAATAAATGACCGGTACCTATAACGCTAACGTATTAACTCCCGGTGCCCAGGTTTTCAGATAATTAAATTTATCGCTGTTCTGCGTGTCAGACCGACACCCGGCCAGTGACACATGAACACACACAAGTACATATACATGCACATGGATATAATATATATATATATATATATATATAATACATATATATACATGAACATGCAACAAATATATATATACATATATATATATATATATATATTTGTTGGGGCCATTCTCTGGCAATACCGCGAGATTAAAAGCCAACAGTGCACCCGAGAGTAATCGAGTGTGCGGGTGCCGTGCCGCCCCGCTCGTGCGGTATGCCCCGCGCCCGCGCGCAGTCCCGGACTACATTGCGATCCAGCTGGTCTCCGCCAAAGCGTTACCGATGAATATATGCAACGGGACCAATTACCGCTCACTCATGGGTTTAATCGCCCGCTGACGGATTCACGGAAAAAAACGACGAAAATAAAAATCGAGCGGAATATTCACCCTTTGACACTCGAAATATTCGTTTTATTTTTTGTCCGATTTTTTCATTTAATTGACTCGTTTGAGGTGAAACGTTTCGATTTTATCGTTAGACCAGGATGATCTTTACATTTACGGAAAATCGCGGTGCATTTTTTTTACTGAATTATTGTTATTTTTTTAAAAAACGAGAAATCTATTATACTATTGTTATTATTATAGAACAATAATAACAATAGTATAATAGATTGTTCTTTCTTTATTTCTTTATTTTTTTATTTTTATTTATTTTTTTAAAGAAAGAGCAATCTATTATACTATTGTTATTATTGTACTATAATAACAACAACAGTATAATAATAAATTGTTTTATCTTTCTTTACTAAAAAAAAAACGATCATTCGGTAAAAAATCGCACTGCATTTTTCCGTAAATGTCGACATCGTCCTGGTCGAATCGCGGATTACCATCTGAAATTCGTCCGAATTTTGTAGCGCCAGATCGGGTCTGGACGACCTTCCCGAAAAGGCCCGAGCCGGCCCTGACCAAGCCCCGGCGTAACTCTCCGAAATTTCTCCGCAGTGTACGTAACAACGCATTCCTTTATTTTTCCTCTCAAATTCTCGGATATAAAAATGGACCAAAAAAAAAAAAAAAAGAAACCGCGATCCATTTCAGTGACCCCGCGAGAGGCTTAAATAAATAAACGATATTGGCTTTCGAGGGATTAATAAAGAAGCTTTCCTTGGCGATCGATGAAGCGAGAGCGGCGAGCGGAGGCTGGATAATTCAGAGCGTACGTGCACCATCGGCGGATGGTCGGAGGCCGGGCACGTATGATGCAGCATCCTGAAAGCGCGGACGAGGGAGAGAGTCACGTTCGCAGCGTCTCGTTGGGTCCGGCGCGCGGTGGGGCAAGACCGGCCTGCAACGACTTCGACCCGTTTCGAGGAGCAAGCCTTCCTTGCACAATATACCAAATACGGTCCTAGGACGAACGATGTACGACTCCGATTATACACGAGGCAACAGCTCGTTGTTACGTACACGTGTCCGCACGTGGGTATGTGTCCCTCTCAGCCTTCGGCTTGTAAATCGGGGGGGGGGGGGGGGGGGGGGGGTATCCACGGTGGCCTGGGAGTGCATCGATTAAGAACAGCTTCTTCGGGAATGCTATATAAGCCCCAGTGACATCGATGCGCAGCGCGAGCGCGAGTATATGGAAAGGCTCCGAGCGTGTTCCTATATAAGTTTTCCTCAAGGTCCGTGACGTTTCGTACCTCTTGGGAATCTCGCAGCGGCTGAGACGAGCGGTCGCAGTGGGGCACCCTGCTCGGTTGCGCGCACCGTCCCGATACCCCACACGGCCCGATAGCGAACAGCCCCTTTGTGCCCTTTTCCGGACGAATAACGAGATTTTTTAACCGGAAGTTACCTCTTCCCGGCGTGAGGTTTTTCCGGTCGAAAATCGAGGGAGGCCAGAAGTAACGTTCTTTCAATATGACGTCACTTCCGGTCGAGAAATTAGATCTTCGAACCGAAAGTAACGTATGTCCGGTGTGCCGTCATTTCCGGTCGAAACATTAGATCTTCAAATCAGAAGTGACGTTTTTCCAGCATAACGTAACTTCCGGTCGAAAAATCAAGATCTTCAAACCAGAAGTGACGTTTTTCCAGTATACCGTAACTTCCGGTCGAAAAATGAGATCTTCAAACTGGAAGTGACGTATTTCCGGTATAATGTCACTTCTGCTCGAAAACTGGTATTTTCAAACCACATCTATCTATATATTTATCTATCTGTCTGTATTTATCTATATATTTATCTATCTGTGTAAATGGTTCTCGAAAGAGTGGAAACGGCACTGTTAACCATACCGTTTCCACGCTTTCGAGAACCATTTAAACTTTGATAGGTAATCGAATATGTATATATTTTTTTTATTGAATGCAATTTAATTTGCGTGTGTGAAGCTCGATGAATGAACGACGGCTCGTCGACGAGGCCAATTCACCTGCCCGGTACACACGTAGTATATTGCGATATGGATCTCACGATGCCACCGGGCCGATTCTATTATGGACAATAATTGATCGAGAATCCTCGATCGGGTGCTTTCCGCATCTCTCCGTTCGTCGTTCCCTTGTCTACTTATCTGTCTTCTACCTCCATCCACGTTTATCGCCCTCGCCCGTCGAAGGAGTGCTTCCATATAAATCGAGGCATTTTAATTCACGCTCGCGGAAAATTCGACGGGAGAGTCTGCTCGAGGGCCGCGTCGGATTATAAGAGGAGAGACACTTTACTACCGTTAAAGGAATTTAATCGCTCGGGTTTAACGAGACGAGAGTAATTGTCGTTCATTGCGAATAATAGATCGAGTGGGCTTCAGTGAATAACTCATTCTTTCCTCAGATTCGAGTCTCCCCTTCTTCCCGTCCCCGGAAATTCTTTGTCGCGAGCAATTTTGACGGTGGATCGTTATCGCCGATCAGCGATCCGATCGAAACGAACCGAACGTCTCTGCATCCGATTTATCGGCTACGAGTTAACAAATTTTAGCGATAAATATTTTTGAATATAATCTTTATTGATTCAATTTTATTGCTGAATAAATTGTATTATTAAATAAAATGTTATTGTTCATCCAGAAAAAAATGTATTTGATGGGCACAGTTTATTTGGTTCAAGTAAAATATTTATTTAAATGAAATAAATATTTTACTTAAACCAAATAAACGGTGGTCGTCAAATAAATTATTTTTCTGGGTGTTCAATTTTACATTTTATTATTAATTATGTATTTAAATTCCATTGTATTACTAAATTTAATTACATGTTTAAATTCCATTGTATTATTAAATTTAATTTCATTAAAATTGCATCAGCGACCTAAATATCAAAGACCAATTTTGCGGGAGTGTTTAAAGCGGCAAATAAAAATCGCGGAAGTAGAATAATCGCTGCAGCGACGATTATCGATGACGTTCGGTAATCCGGAATTCTCGTCTCTCGTGATTTGCAATAATAATTGTACTTTACGTTAGCGTATTTCAAGCGCATTAATTTATTCGCGCGTGAACTCGCGTTCTCGCGGATTGCGGGGTTCGTCGGGCTGTCTCGCGATCGGTTAACACATCGGCCCGATACACCTGTGTTTTCGCAGAATGCTGCCTTGCCCCGGCTTTGCTCGACCCGGCAGAGTTTCAAGCATCGTTCCCGCGCGTGGGACCTCGTTAAAGTCATTAGGGAAATCAAGGGAATGCTCGCGGCTGTACGCCCTCATTCGTTACCTTCGAACACACGCACAGTTCGCAACGCACGTTCCGGTCCTCGTGTGCGTTACCCGTTCGGGTTGACTCTCTCGATGCAACGGAAACTCGGCACGCAAACATCGGCGCTGTTCTCGCGTACGCGAAAGCATAGTACAGTATTACCTCGCAGTATGCCAACCACAAGATCCAACGAAACCATAAAATAAGTGACGGAGATTTAAAAAAAAAATCCCTAGTGACGCCACTTCCGGTTTGACAATCGCAGTAATTTAGAGATTTGAAAATGTTATCTATGAAAAATCTCTTTTTTTCGCCATAAATTTGAAAATGTTACCTACGAAAATCACTTCCGGTCGAAAAATCTCTTTTTTTTCGCCAGACATTTGAAAATGTTACCTAGGAAAATCACTTCCGATCGAAAAATCTTTTTTTCGCCAGAAATTTGAAAAAAAACTTTCAATCATTTTTTTTGTCGCCGGAAATGCCGTCGCAGAGAATTTCATTTAATGTGACGTCACTTCCGGTTGAAAAACATCATTTTTTTTTAAACCGGAAATGACGCCACAGCGGAAAAATGTAAACATTTTTCTATGACGTCACTTCCGGTAGAAAACCTAATTTTTTTTCACCGGAAGTGATGTCACAGAGAGAAGCGTAAACATTTTTTTTAATAACCTCCCACATAAAAGTTTCACCATTTTCTCTGTGACGTCACTTCCGGTAAAAGCGAAGATTTTTAAACCGGAAGTGACGTCACAAAAAAAAAGTCAAATTTCTCTCCGTGACGTCAGTTTCGGTGAAAAATTGAAACGTTGCGAATCGGACGAAAAGAGTGTTTCAATTATTTTTTTCCCCGACTGCGCTAAAATAACCACATTCCTTGCGTGCAATACGGGTGGAAAATAAGCTATTATTGACCGATGATCATTATTAACATGTGCGCATGCGCGGTACAATTTCATTACTCCCTAGGGAGTAATGGGACTCATTACTCCCGCTGGAAGCTCTATTACTCCCGGGGGAGTAACGGTCATTGGCGAAGATGACGATTTTGCGACGCAAGAAATGTCGTTATTTTAACGAAATCGGAAAAAAAATATCGTATGCGACAAGGGAGGAAGTGCATTTTCACCTCGTGTGAATTTCTGCCCTCGCTTCGCTCGGGCATCAAACTTCACACTCGGTGGAAAAACGCACTTCCCTCCCTTGTGGCATAATATACTATTATCGCGAGAATTTTGATCGGTCGATGAAAGCTACGCGAGCCGGAAAGTCCTCGCAACTCTGGTACCGGGCGGTTGCACTTTGCGGGTTTAGACTGTACAACGACAGAGACAAACCGAGTGTTACACCGGGCGAAATAGTAGACGAGCGGAGTACATTGTCCAAAGCGAACCTGGAAACCCGCTCGTCGAACAGTAAACGCTTATGCATATAACTCGCGCACGCGAACTCTCGCGAGTCGCGCGGCAGCTTATTCCACCACAATGTCCCAATTACCGTGAGCTCCAACTCCAATTAATGGCGATTCTCGATAAACCTCAATTTTATGTATTTCTCCCTTCTCGCGCTATTCGCTCCGGCTCAAATTTTCCTCGACCCTTTTATTTATTTTTTTAATTATTATTTATTCTCACTCGCGAGTTGATCCATCGGACTGTAAATCGTCGCCTCGTTATACGCAAAATTTATAGCCGTTTCATCGACGCCCGAGCTCGATTGTTAAACCGCGCGCTACGCAAACTCGCGGATTAATAATATCACGCTTGCCGATAATGCCATTCGCTACACTCATCGCTGTGTCAACGACGCACATACGAGCAATACCGCAGGTTTATTTTGATCATTCGAAGCTCGTGGGAAATTTTTTTTTTTTGGAAATACAAGTTCGAAAATCCGTTCACATAAGAATCCGAATGAAAATAAAAATTCTTTCTTTTTTTCCAATAAAATTAGTATAATAAGTATTAATAAAATTAACATAAAATTTCCAATCTGTTCCGGTAATCGGAATCCACTTCTAAAAAAAAAATCGACTTCCTTCGGCATAAAAAAAAAATACAAAAATTGTAATTCAGTCGTACATCTAACAGTGCATTTTCGTAGGGCTGTCAAAGCTTTGATTATTAAAAGGAAATTCTTATAAATGCTGTGTAAACGACTGTGTAAATACCGCGACTTTATTTTTATCATTCGAAATTCGTGGAATTTTTTTTTTTTTTTACTACTACACCCTTTAGAACAAGAGTCCGAATAAAAATAAAAATTCTTTCTTTTTATCCAATAAAATTAGTATAATAAATAATAATAAAAGTAACATAAAATTTCCAATCTGTCCCGGTAATCGAAATCCACTTGTAAAAAAAAAAAATCAACGTCCTTCGCCACAAAAAATAATACAAAAATTGAAATTCAGTCGTACATTTGACAGTGTATTTTCACAGGACCGTCAAAGCTTTGATTATTAAAAGGGAACTGTTATAAATGCTGTGTAAACGACTATGTAAATACCGCGACTTTATTTTTATCATTCGAAATTCGTGGAATTTTTTGCTACTCTTTCGAACAAAAGTCCGAATGAAAATGAAAACGATTTTTCTCTGAATTCCCATTAAATGAATACAATAAATAACAATAAAATGAACATAAAATTTCCAAACTGTACCGGCAATCGGGCTCCTCTTGTAAAAAAAAATATCAATACCTTTTGGGACAAAGATAATGCAAAAATTTAAATTCAGTTCAGCAGTATATTTCCACAGGACCGTCAAAGCTTTGGTTATTAAAAGGGAAACGCTTATGAATGCGCGACGGTATTCCGGTGACGAATAAAAATCCCGGCTCTTCCAAAGGGTCCGCCCGGGCTCGTTAAAAAAAAATAATAATAATAATGGCGAAGACTAAAACCATAAAAGTTCGTTTCGACGGATTTAAAGTTACAAACCGCACGGCGACAGCGAGATCGCCGAAAAATGGAGGAGCGTTGCCGGCGAGCGTGGGTGAACCGAGGACCGCGAAGAATCGGGCGAATACATAAACGGCGAAACGTTTTCCCGAAAAGCGGTCGGATCGCGCGGATACACTGGCTGCCTGGCGACGAGAGATTATGCGAAGGGATAGAGAGGAGGGCGCATAGCTCGTTCGCTATCTACATCAGTCCGCCTCTCATTAGCGGAACTGGTTTATCGTCCTCGTCCATCCTCCCCCGCTCGGCTGGCACGATCGCGGAATGAGCCTCGTATAATTTCCCGCTTCTCTCCGCCACTTCTCCGGGATTCCCCCGCCCCAAATTCCTATATATATTATATATATATATATATATATTTGGGAAGAGCGGGGTAAAATGGGACGGTGGGGCATAACGCAATTTTCCAATCGTTTTTGGATGAGACAGTGGGGCAAAACGGGTTCGAAAATCCGGATGGTTCGATGGGGCAAAATGGGCTACACTTAAATTTTTTTACATTTTTTTTTACCCTCGCCTGTACTATTTATACATCTTGAGTTTCCCTACTACCTAACATCGATCAAATTCTTCATTGTGCCTTTATGTTCAAACATGAGTCCGCGAGACTGTCAGGCACGCCGAATAATAAAACCAGACAATAGTTTTTTGGGTGCCCCATTTTGCCCCGGTCTCCTCTAATATTAGAGTGGCCCGTTATTCCCCGCCTCGGGGTTATTTTTCATGTGCCCATTTTGCCCCGTCAGCCCATCTTGCCCCGATCTGCCCCTATATAGGCGTAGCTGGAAAGTCGCACCGGCGGGAAACTCCGGGGCGAGCTGCGAGGCCGATTCTACACCAACGTGAATTTCGGCTCGTCTGCCACCCCGAGCTTTATTAGCGATATTTATCGGGACACTTGGCTGAGCTCCGTTGGATAGATTGCGGCGTTCCCATCCTTGCCGGAATATCCACTCGTGGTATATAAGCTTCCCGCCGGGGCAGCAACGCGGTATAGCATGGGCGGGGTAAAATGGACCAGGCATTTGAGATAGTATTTTTGTCTCGCGCAAAATTGGTAAAGGTGGTCCGTTTTTCCCCCGCTGGAAGATCGACTTCCAGCTGAAAGTGTCGATCGCAATCGCATCTTTCGACAACCCTCTTTCAGCGCCTGCGGTGTCATTCGTTCGGCGAGCCTACAAAAGTCCTCGGTGCACCGACACTCTTATTTTATACTGGCAAAAAAAAAAAAAAAAATTGCACAGCCGCAAGCATCTCGATGTCTCTGCGGCGCGAAGCAATAAACGGGACTCCAACGAGGTCCGCTCGATTCCCAAGAGTGAAATAAAGAATTCGCTCGGGTTCGCCGGGACGAAAAAAAATATCTCGGACGATCCGTGTTACCCATTTGTACCATCGCTATCGCAATGTCCGTCTATACGAGAATGTCGGAAAAAAACGTCCGAGAAAAATTGGAATTCGAGGCAAAATGGAACACCTCCGAATCTCAACGTTACGATGAGAAACTGGATTTTTTCAAATTCGCTCTGATTCGAGAGGTATTCCATTTTGCCCCCATTCACAAAGTCCCAATTTGCTCACTCCGAGTCTTGCAACTCATTTTCCTCCGAATATTTTGTAGCGCTGCATTTTGCCCCGTGTCCGGAGTCTACGCTGGTCCATTTTGCCCCATGGTCCATTTTGCCCCGTCCACCCTATATATTGCCCAGAGGAAAAGACCCTCCCATGTGTGCATCCGTACGATGTCTCCGAAAACGGAAAATAAAGTATCGTTTCTTTTTCTCCATGTTCGCAGATAGAGAAATGCAGAGCCAGAAATCACGCAGGAGGATGCGAGAAACGAGGCGATGAGAGGCCTGAATGGAGGCCGAGGAAGCCGCAGAGCCCCCCGGGGCTCCGATAGACGTTCACCGCCAAACACCGATCTTCGTGCAACCGCCGATGCACCTGTATCTCTAGGCCATCGAGCTGCAGAAAAATCATCTTGGCTCAGCGTTCCACCTGAGATCCCACTCTACTCAACGATCATCTAGAAAACGAACATCATAAAAAAAAAAAAAAAAAAAATACTCCTCATCAAACTGCAGGAAATGAAACTAGCCGTAACGTTGTTACAGCGCAAAAATAATTTAATCCATAAGTAGGAGATAAAAATTTCGATATCTCGTCCTCGAGCTCTCAACGAAGATCGTAGATAGGAGAAGATACGAAAAAATATAGTTCTTTTTCGAAAAAAATAAAAATAAAACTTCCGTCAACCAATCGACATCGAAGATGGCAGCTCCGGTGATAGAGAAGAAGCGTTTCTTCTGTCGGGAGTGGGCGTTGATGAAGTTGTCCCATTGCCTTGAGCAGAGGCCTGCTTCGAAGACCTGCGGAGCGCTGATAGTCGGCGGTCCCGGAAGTGGAAAAACGGCGCTCTGCGCCGAGCTGGCATGGCCGTCGACGGGCGCGACCTCGAGGCACCAGAGATCGTTGAACCGTCGTCTTCTGGCTCGTCACTTTTGTCAGGCGAGGAGCGAGGCGTCCCTGTCGCCGGCGCAATTCGTGAGGTCCCTGGTGGCTCAGTTGCTGCAGGCGAGCGCCGACGGTATACATTTGTCGTCACCAACATCGCCGACCGCCAGCACGACTTCCGGTCCGACGACCTCGAGGGAGGCGGTTGCCGAATCGTACGCCGAGAAGCTGCGAACCGATCCGGAGATCCAGGCCGCCCTCCAGCCGGACGTCCTCGACCGCGATCCGGACGACGCCCTCAAGAAGGCCCTCCTCTTCCCCCTCCTGGAGGTCGAACCGCCCAAGAACTGTCTCTTCCTCCTCGTCGACTCGATCGACGAGGGACAATTCCTCAATCCACCGCAAACCGGCACGAGGGACTCGAGACGCGAGAACGACAACGTCAGCCGCACGATAGCCGAACTTTTGGCCAATCATCACCACCTCTTTCCCCAGTGGCTCCTGCTCGTATGCACCGCGCGAAGGCAGAGCAAGACCATATCCCGCATGTTCACCGGATTCCGGAAGATATCACTGGACGATCTTCGCAAGAGTCAGGTCGTCAGGGACGTCCAGCAGTACATACTGGCGAGGCTCGATCAGGAGGACGCCCTGCGTCAGCACATCTCGAGGGACACCGCCGAGATGCTCAACCAGCTGCACATAAAGAGCAACGGTTGCTTTCTCTATCTGGAGAAGGTGCTCGACGGCGTGGCAGAGAACTTCATCGTCCTGCGCGAGATACGCGAGATACCCGGCACGCTCAACGGGCTTTATCTGTGGCTCTGCCAGAGGCTCTTCAGTAGAAAACAATTCGCCAAGGTTCAGCCACTCTTCAACGTCATACTCGCGGCGAAACTGCCGATTACACAGGACATTCTCTACAAGTGCGTGAGAACCGCCAATTCCACGATAACGCTGGAGGATTTCAATCGTCGTCTGCATCTGCTGAGGAGGGTCATATCGGTGTCGCGTGCCGGCGCTCTCATGCTCTTTCATCACAGCTTCGCCGAGTGGCTTCTCGACGTTAAACACTGCACGCAGAAGTACCTGTGCTCGGCCACCGAGGGCCACGCAATGCTCGCCGCTTACTACACTCTCTGCGGCACCGAACTCAATCCCGACGAGATTTGCGTTCTCGGTCAGCACCTGCAGCGAGCAATGACCAACCAACTCGCCACCGGATGCACCCTCGACTCTCACACTCTTCAGGTACTGTGGATGATCGGGTGCAGAGCTCCCGTCGACGAGTGCTATCTCGATAGCTCCGAGTGCATACTGTGGCCCAGACAGGACACCAAACTTCTCAGGCTACTCGTCGACGCTGGGGCCAAAGCGTCGGAAAAAGTCGTCGAGGACGAGGTCACCAAGGATCCTGTTTCTTCTAGTCAGGTCGGTCGAGTAAAATCATGGAATCGATTCGATGATTTGTTGTCGATGTAATGAACTTAATAGGCAAAAATTTAATAATCACAATACTATGTAATAAAGTCTGAAGGCGATCCATTGAATTTGTGCATCCAAAATGGATTTTGAAATCTCATAATTCCATTCTATATGCCATAATTTCGAAATTTCGGTTTTTAGGGCATATGGAATGGAATTTCGAAATCCATTTAATGTTATAAAAACCAAAATTTCAAAATTATAGCATATAGAATGGAATTTCATTTTTTTAATTCCGAAATTCCATTCTCGTGAATAGAAGTTCTTATGCACGTGCTTTATGGCAAGTGTCCATTCACTGGCCCTGTCCATTCATTGGTTGGTTTACCCTATATATGCTATAAAATTGAAATTCCAAAATTGGAGCATATAGAATAGAATTCCGAAATTCTACATCCTATAATTTCGAAATTTCGAAATTCTATTCTACATGCTATAATCTCGGAATTACGGTTTTTATAGCATATGGAATGGATGGACAGCTAGGAATGCTGTATAAACTGATCATGTTAAATTTGTAGCGTATGGGATGGGCATTTGTATGCTAGGAACGCAGAGAGTAAAGAACTTAGGTTTGAACCCAAAGCATCCAATTGCTACTAATGACAAATGCTGTTTAATTAATATGAGGAAGCGACGAGCTTTGAGATACATATTTTAATATAAATTTTTGTTAAAAGGTCTCGCAAGACGTGAGCCCAATGGACGAGTCACCGGGTGAGCCACTGACCGAATTGTTGGGGGAGAGTGGCGACATAAATCAAGCGGATTCGTGCGGTCGTACCGTACTGCATACCCTGGCCGCCGACGGGAATGCGTCCCTCCTGGAACTGGCTCTCGCTTCCTGTCCTCAGGTGAGTTTTATTTTAAGTAAAAAAAATCTTGTCATACATAAACATTCGTAACGATATGTATGATGGTGTTTTAATTTTACAGGCGAAGCTCGAGGCCACTGACCGTCACGGTCAAACGCCGCTGAATCTCGCCGCGAGACACGGATACGCGGACGTTGTGAGAGTGTTATTAGCTGCCGGTGCTAGCGCGGATCACGCCGACTGCGACGGATGGACCGCGCTGAGAGCAGCTGCCTGGGGCGGACATACCCAGGTACATTCACAGCCAACCCTCTCCTCACGAAACCACGACACTCTTAAAAGCGACTCGACAGTTGTTAGTTTTTTATTTATTTATTATACTTTGTTTGTTTTTTTTGTTTGTCGTGACTAATCTGCAACTCGCACGTCATTGTAACTCACTCCAACTTAAAGTCATTTTTTCACTATAAATATTTTTTTTTGTATCTATCGCCTGGTTGAATACAATAAGCTACTCGAGCTTGTTGCATTCACTCAATGGACCATCATTATTTCCTTTCACGTGAAACTTCTTTCTATTTTTTTTCTTTCAGTCTTATGTTTTTACGTAAAATTGCTCGACCGTATCTCAATATCGTAATTACAATCGACCGAACTTCCGGCGGAGCCCTCGAACGAAAAGCGATTTGTATCCGTAACAACACGGACTCGATGCTTGGAAAACAAAGTGCAATCACCTTATCGGAGGTGTTGCTGAACCATCTCCCGTTTACAATCGTATCATACCGTGGATCCAGATTCTTTTCACTATAATTTTTTTGTTTTTCATATCTCTCGCTTGGATGAATACAATAAGTCACTCGAGTTTATTGCATTTGCTCATTGGACAATCCTTATTTTATTTTCGTTAAACTTCTTTCTATTTTATTGATTTTTTTTTCCATTCTTATGGTTTTATGTAAAAGTGCTCGACCGTATCTCAATATCGTAATTACCACCGATCGGGCTTCCGGCGGAGTCCTCGAACGAAAAGCCATTTGTATACGTAACAACTCAGACACGATGCTTGTAAAACAAAGTGCAATCAGCTTCTCGAAGGTGTTGCTCAACCATCCCCCGCTTCGACGGATGTTTTTCTCCTCCGCAGGTCGTCGAGCAGCTTCTGGAGCACGGAGCCATGGTTGATTGCGCGGATTGGGATCAAAGAACTGCTCTCAGGGCGGCGGCATGGGGTGGCCACGAGGACATCGTCAAGGCGCTCCTGCAGCACGGCGCCGACGTCAATAGGACCGATGACGAGGGCAGAACCGCCTTGATAGCGGCGGCTTACATGGGCCACAGCGAAATCGTCGAGCACCTGCTAGACTTCGGTGCCAAGATCGATCATGCCGACAGCGACGGTCGGACGGCTCTTAGCGTCGCGGCATTGTGCGTGCCAGCGAATCATGGCTATGCCAAGGTAAAAATTTCATGAGCACCCACGCTTCATTGTTGGACACTGAAGTTTTTCATTTCTCGCTTCCGGTGGGAATTCATTTTTCGCACTCGGTGGGAAAATTGCGCTTTTTGCGCACGCGTCGCGTGCGAAAACCTTCATTTTCACATGGAGTGAAATAAAATTTTGTTCGATACTCGTGCGAAAAACGTTTTCTGAACCCGTGTGATTGCAACACTCGCCTTCGGCTCGGGCTGCAAACTCACACTCGTCAGAAAAAGTTTTTCGCACGAGTATCGAAATGTACTATTTTAGTACTTCGAATACTTTTTAGCACTTCAAGTACCAAGTATAAGTACTTTTTGAGTACACGCTCGCATTACAGATACTCGATATGTAGCATAACATCCCGGTTCTATTAATGTATGACTATTTGGCTAAACTTTTCTATGAGTATAACATATAAGTATAACTTTTTACAATTAGCTACGAATCAAATTGCTAAAAGTACTTAAGATATACTTCAAGAACTTGTGATACTTTGCACTTGAAATATTTTTTGTTTCTTTGCCCTACTCTGATGCAAACTTGTTCAGAATATTCCAAAATGTGTGTCAGGCCTGTACAATCGATTATCGTCGGGGTCGAAATTTAGCACGCAAGTAGAGCAGTTGAGTGCTTCTACTTGTTACAATTGACGCAATAATTGAAACACTCGTTAAGCTTTTATCAGATTTTCAATTTTTTTGAAAAAAGATAAACATAAAAAAATTAAAAAATTTAACGAGGATTTTGCACGACAGGTGGTAACGATTCTATTGGAGCGCGGAGCCGCGGTCGACCACCAGGACAAGGATGGCATGACACCGTTGCTGGTAGCCGCGTTCGAGGGTCACCGAGACGTTTGCGAGCTGTTGCTCGAGTACGAGGCGGACGTTGATCACTGCGACGCCACGGGACGAACTCCCCTGTGGGCTGCGGCAAGTATGGGTCATGGATCGGTTGTGGCTCTGCTCTTGTTTTGGGGATGCTACGTCGACAGCATCGACAACGAGGGCAGAACCGTACTTAGCGTTGCAGCTGCGCAAGGCGGAACGGATGTGGTCAAACAACTGCTCGATAGAGGTGAGAAATATTTATCAATTTATATATTTATTTTTATTTCCATCGTATCGAGATTCTTGCATCAGTCAATTAACAGTTCGACGGTTCGGCTCACAATCTACTGTTTTTTCTTTTTTCTTACAACTGTTTTGATTGCTATTTTTTTAACAGGTCTCGACGAACAGCACCGAGACAATTCCGGCTGGACACCGCTGCACTACGCAGCCTTCGAGGGTCACATAGACGTCTGCGAGGCGTTGCTCGAAGCCGGAGCGAAAGTCGACGAAGCCGACAACGATGGTAAAGGCGCCCTGATGCTCGCCGCACAAGAGGGTCATGTGTCGTTGGTCGAGAGGCTGCTGGATCAGCACGCCGCTCCGATCGATCAGCACGCTCACGATGGAAAAACGGCCCTCAGGTAATTTTAAAAAGAATCGCGACTGCAATAATCAACAGAGATATCGTTCGTTACAAAATTGATGTAAAGCGTGTTTATTTATTTATTTATTTAGTAATAGCAGTTTAAAATAATTATTGTCAATGCTGTACCGTTTTTTATATATAATTATCTTAGAGTTAATGTTATACCGAAGGAACAAGTAGCGTCTCGACGCCAAATGTACTTTTAAAAAATGAGTTTTTAAGCGAGACGCTACAAAGTACAGTTACGCCAATACACCGGTAGCGGAATCTTGATTCGGGCTTTTTATTATATACGTTGAAAAAAGGTCATCGACCTGAGTCCTTCAGCCCTTATTTATTTATTTATTTATATTTTGTCGAATAGATTGGCCGCTCTGGAAGGCCATTACGACACCGTGAAAGTTCTGCTGTCGCACAACGCCGACATAAATGCGAAGGACGCCGACGGAAGGAGCACTCTCTATATACTGGCTTTGGAGAACAGACTGGCGATGGCGAGATTTTTATTGGAACACGCCCGCGCCGACGTGGAAAGCAGAGACTCTGAGGTGGGTTCTGCGTTTTTTTTTGTCTCCAGAGTTTGTGCAATGATTTAGGAAGCTAACGATTATGAACGGTGAGAAATGTACGCGACGTTGAGTAATGAGAATTGCACATATTTTTTTGTTACAGGGGAGAACGCCTCTGCACGTTAGCGCGTGGCAAGGACACGTCGAGATGGTAGCTCTTCTATTGACGGACGGCACTGCCAGCGTTAACGCTTGCGACAATGAGAACAGAACACCTCTTCATTCCGCTGCGTGGCAAGGACACGCGGCTATTGTGAGACTCCTCCTCGAGCATGGCGCCACACCCGACCACACGTGCAATCAAGGCGCTACTGCACTAGGTATTTTAAAAAAAGCGATTTTTTTGCTTCCTCATTGGGGAAGCAAAATTGGGGTTTTGGGGGAAAAAAATCAGGATATTATTGATTTTAGTGATTTTAGTGAACGTGTTCAGATTATAAAAAAAAAAAAACTGAAATTTTCATTATCGCTTTTTCATAAAGGTCGAAAATTTCAACTTTCATATCACTTTTTCATAGAAGAAGTTTTGCGAATAAAAGAAACATTAATCAATAAAGGAACATAGTCAGAAAATGGTGTGGAAATTTCAATTTTCAACTTTTATGAAGAAGCGATATGAAAGTTTCAACTTTTTTTTTACATTCCTGGCATTAATTTTTCCGTGACAATCGAGCTGCAAAAATTCCCTCGACGACGGCATAATGACAAATTACTCCCGACTCGCAGGAATTGCAGCGCAGGAAGGTCACGAGCATTGCGTGAGAGCCCTCCTGAATCACGGCGCGGATCCAAATCACTCGGATCACTGTGGCAGAAACGCGATAAAAGTTGCCGCGAAGAGCGGTCACGATACGGTCGTGCGACTGCTGGAGGAGCACTCGGCGAGCCAGAGGAGTTTGAGGCCCGGCATGAACGGCGGTGAGTCACGGTGAACTCGTTAACTACCCGGAGAGTAATGAATTACCTTGCAAAAAAAAAATCGATCTAATAACGCGACGATTTCATGTAACCAGGTGGTAGCAGCAGCGCGACGTCGGTGACATCGAACTCGACCGCAGAGACGAAACCATCGTCGGCTATCCTCAATCCGCTATCGACCCAGTACAGTCCAGCGGAATCGCCGGACTCGACGAAGCGTAGGAGCTGCGTGTCGTTGGGTAACAATTCGAGCAACAGCAAATCCAGCAGCAATCTCACCGGCAGCACTAAGAGCGATCAGGGCAAATTCGGGCAGAACCCAATGGTGAATCAAGTCATCAAAGTGAGTGCTCGGCAGGTCGTTTTTTTTCTTACAGCCCATTTCATCCCTGGAGGAATTTATATGTTCATTTTTTTTTGTCCAAGAACGACTGTTTGTTATCGTTAATTGAATTATCGTATCGCAGGCGCCGCTGTCCTTCACGCAGCAGCTCCAACAATGCTCCCGAGGCGCGAAGAGTCGACCGTTGAGTAAACTATTGTCGCCGTTGAAGAGCGAGCCGCAGAGTCCGATATACGCGTCGCCGCCGCATTCCCCTCTGAGCGACAGTTTGATACCTTACTCGCCGACCAACACCAGTCCGCCGAGTGCTCAAACGGCGGCGAGCGTGATACAGAGTCAGCTCGGTGTTTCGCTCCTCACGGGCAATCAGAGTATACAGTACAAGCCGCAGAGCGGAGGTTTCAACAACCCCGGTGTTATATACGAGCCGATCGACATCAAAACGGAAATTATCGAGGGCAGCAAAGACACACCCAAACCGTTCGAGCTCACTAACGAGATGCTGGGATTGAAGATATCGAGCAAGGACAAGAAGAACGGACACGACGACAAGAGAAACTCGGCGGACACGCATTTCACACGGGACACACACATGAGAATTATTTTGGGTAACAGCGGAGCTGGAGTCGGTCGGAACGTTAAGCACACAGAGCACAGCGGAGGGTAATCTTATATATACTTTGAGAAGTTGTTTGTTTGTCCCAATTTTCAAGAATTCAGGCGGTCCGCTGATTATTCTAAGTGTCCCCCCAAAGGACGTTCCAGACTCAGATTATTCTAAGATCTCATTTTTCGACCGGAAGTAACGTCATATCGGAAATACCTCCTTTCCGATCTGAAAAGTTTGCTTTTCGACTGGAAGTGACAGCATAACGGAAATCACCACTTCCGGTTTATTAATCGAGTTTCTCGACCGGAAGTGCCGTCCTACCGGAAAAACGCTACTTCCGGTTTGAACAGTTTATTTCTCGCCCGGAAGTGACGTATTTCCATTATGAAGTCATTTCCGGTCGAAAAATGAGTTTTTCAAAACGGAAGTGACACCACTTTCGGTTTAAAATACATCAACTAACAATCGGCTAGATGATTGGTATTTTAGCTCGTACAGTAATGAATTGTTCATTGTATTCGTTAATTGCACAATTTTGAATGTCGTATTAATGCGTAAAGAAATTTGGATTTCAGTGCGAGCAATGCCAAGCCGAAGCGCAACGGCTTAGTTTCGAATCCGGCTATGAGACTGGTAGCGGGAGTGAGAAATGGTTTTGAGAATGCTACGAACAGAAACAAACCGATAACGACGCGCGTCAATGGATTCCAGTGGAAAGCAGAAACCCGAAAGGAAACACCATTGTAGGAGCAGGTACACTGGCATTCGATTCCATGAAACAAACAAAACAATCGAGCTTTGATACTCATTCAGATCTTCTTTTTCTTCCTCAGGTAGCACAGTTGGGATCGTCTCGCAAAAATTTTGCATACCGTTACTGCAGATTGAGAAGTTTAATCAGCAAAAAACGAAAGTCAATAAATCGTTTCTTTTTCTCATTTTATTTGAGCAAAATCAAATTGAACCTCAAATGAATAACGGAATAACATAAAAAAAAAACACTACCGAATACATTTTTAAAAAATCGTGATCATTATGAAGAATAACGAAATTGCATAACACACATAATACCAAATATTAAACTGCATAGGAATGTATGTAGCACATAGGGAAGTAATAAATATCAATTTAAAAGTTTGTATAAATGTAACGTTAATAAAAAAAAGAAAAAATAAATAAATTCTTTATCGATCTCACTAATAACTACAAATATATCGACGAATTAACTATTGGAATCTCGAACGATTGTTTTTAATAAATTTTTTTGTTCATTGTTAGTGACGGTTGAAAACCGTGAAACTTATAGGCATTGAGATTTTCATTGAGAAGACTGGATGCATACGAAGCGCATTTGTGATGTTGTGTGTGAGAAAGAGAAAAAAAAATAGGAAAATCTCGAAGGATATTTGAAAAAGTGTAAAGACAATTGTAATATAATAGTAACAGTGTGGAGTGAATGAGAGCCTCGACACGAGGAAAGCCTGATTATTGCAGTTAATGCTAAGGGAAAAAAATACGTTAAAATTATGGCCTGAAAGTGGAGAGCCTTTGTAAATACACCATTTATGTATTGAGCATGACCATATTTATTATTATACTGTAGTAGATGACAAATAAATGAGAATAAAATAAATATTGAAACTGTTTGAAGATCGTTCGTCCTCGCAGCGGCCGAAATTTCTTTTCTTCTCACCGATCTTTCGACGAAGGAACAAGAGCTTTTCAATCAGTCGGTACTTTATTTTCTTTATTACACAGAGAGAACAACACCGAATACATCCTGATCATATAGATTGTAACACACGAACGACATTGAGAATTCGCCTACAACGAAGCAAGTCGTTCGACCTCGGCGCGGTCGAAAGTTTGGACATAAACCGAAGATATGTCGGTTTTGCGAGCACCTCGCGCGACTGTGGTAACAGCTCGTAATCAATTTATTTTTTAACGAACGAACACTCGATTTCAATAATAATTATTCCTTAATCACACATAAATAACAGACTTGAATTGGCAACAAATATACATGAACCGATCGTCCAAGAAATTGTGGACGATAGTTCGCAATTATAAAATAATAATATGTAGAACAGTACGTTTTGAGGCCTACGATCGGCTGGAATGACGAATGGATTTATAAAGAAGGTACGCGAGCACAATCAACGCGTCGGACAGCGTCGTCGCACCGTCTGTTCTTTCGCTTTTTTTTCTCGAAAGAAACAATCTATAATCCTGTAAACAGGCAATAACTTCGTTTATGCGAATTATTTAATATTAGCATCACGTGCACTCAAGCTTCACTATATTTGACTAATTATATTCGATATAATCTTCGACTCCGTTAGACTCTTATAATACGTTTATGAGGTTTTCGTGCTTAGTTGCTTATTCGATACGAAAGATTCGTAAGTCAAGGATGAACCGTCGTATTCTTCCTCGACCCGAAATAAATATCGATTACAGATGGTATTTTTGTTTTCTTCTAAGTTCAGCGAATTCTACGTTACTCGTCGAACAGCGAGTATTTCAAAGTCGGAGAGAATAAAAGAAGCTGACGAGCGTTTTTTTTCACGTAGAGAGCTGATTTAGCTAACGGCACATTCGGGGTCGATATTGCACTTCTTTTTTTAGGCATCAAATTTAATTATGACAGGAACAATTCGATATCTAAATATGTTCCTTCACGAGGGTTATTAACCGTCTGATATCTTCACAATAACTGTAATAAAATATTGAATGCTCTGCCAACATCTCGAAAAATGTGTTTTTTTTCGTTAAAGTTATGATTGCTATCGTGACAATGGCAATAATATTTAATGCTAATTTTTTTTATCTGTCACCGATTCGCAAGACACAAGCTTCTCTCCACGCGATAATGATCAGCGCCACTGGACCTGCCGTGAGAAGTGACTTCAACAAACTAACGTTGTTCCTTCGAACAGTCCGGAATCACTCCGATCGAATGTACACGAGGGACTTTGATAATAACATTATTTTTCTTTTTTTTGTTACGGTGCTCTAACGGTGATCGTGAACAATCGCGTTTTAAATCACCTTCTCGGCGTATTGACTATAAGTTGATCTTACTACGTAAAATAATTACAATGAAAATTTTACAAATTTAAGTACCCTCCGCAGTCATTCACTCGAGGCATCCTTCCTCCTCGAGCTTCGACAGGAATTTCGGAACTCGATAGCCCGCCTCCACTTGCCGAGTCATGTCGATGAGACTCAGCAGCTTTCTTATACCGATGAAGACACTGAAACAAGACAGCGAAACGGTAAGACAAAAATCCGGGGCAAACCGGTACGAATATTTGCTGTATCGATTTATATTAAGGGCTGACGCCACAGCAAAATTTCGATAAAAAAAAATAGTTTATAATGTCAAGAATATTCTATTAAATTTTTATATCGAAATTCAATTAATTACGAAACGTAGAGACCATTACGTGGAAAGTGGCGGAGCGCTCGAGCAGCGGCGCCGTCGAGCTTTGAACGCGTTTTTCTCAAAACCTGATTTTCAAGATCGGTGTCCCTGATATTGTAAGATGCGAAAGGATTATAAGTTAACATTTCGCGCTATACGAGAGTGAGCGACACGTCCGCGCGGATCGATCGGCCATCAATACTTCCCGAACATTGTGAAACGGGTAATACAAGCGCTAGTGACGTAACGAGGAGGACCACCTGCTCGGTAACTCCAAAATCTCGGTCTCTTTCGCTCGGGGGAAGTCGTGTTGACCGGATGAATTGGGAGCGGAATTATTATAAACTAGGAATAGCGAGGAATCTCTCGTGTTTGACGCCTTCGTACCGTGTGTGGCCAACCGGCAAATCTCCTATCATCATCTTGGAACGCTGAAAGCTTGATCTTGTTTGCGAACCCCCGAGGAAACAAAAGAGCCACCGAGGGAACTTACTTCAGCCCAAAACAAAAGTTGAGTAGACATAAACGAAAAGAGATAAAAATTGAGAGACATTACAATTATCGGATGTTCGGAAATTTTCATGTATGTGAAGTATGCCGGTGTGAAGTATGTATGTGTGGGAATGAGGAAATATTGAGAACAAAATATTATATGGTCTAAACGAAATGATAACTAGGTGTTAATTTAGTGGAACTGATATGTGACATGGAGAGAATGTTGATGGATATGTTATTCGCCTAAAATTGATTTATTTTTATTGCTTTGTGGCATCGGCTCAAGTTTTACGTGGGTAAGTCTTTCAAATTATAACAAAATCAGTGGGAGCCGAAACTTTGTTTTTAAGTGTTTATTTAATGATCGTTTATTATTTGCAGGGAATTTCTATTTGTTTTATTGAGAGTTTACGGAGCGTGTTCAATTTTAATTTAATATTTCACAATATCTCAAAAAATGGCTTAACGGATTTTTATGAAAATTTGTATCGATATACTTCAACGGATTCTTTAATCGTTAATGAGTGGAGAAGTGGATAAAATTCGAATTGTTTTCCTCGACAAGGACCGCGTTATATATAATTTGTTAAGAAACAATTAAGATGTTTTGTTTCTGATAAAATATCAAGTTGAAATCAGGAACACCTCAAAGTACGGAAGTATTCGTTAATAAGCACAAAAAAAACACCAACCGTTTTCCTTGGAGTCGCGCATGGAGCGATGCCAATTCCTCTTTCGAGAACAAATCCACATCCTCCAGTACCGCTAGAAGATGATCGGGTGTCGAGAGATTGGGCACATGCAGCAGTGTCGTGAAGGCCGACAGGAGCTCCATATCGTCGAGAACTTGGCTGAAAGGATTATCGGAAACATTTAATTATAGAGTAGGAGAACGCTCTATAGCGTTGAAGCGATAAATATAAGATCGCAGAAGCCACTCACCGACGACTCGTCGTGCATAGAATCAATAGTTTCCGACCGCGGGGCGGTTGCTTCTTCAACAGGACGAGCAGTGCTTGCAGCGTCAAATTGGAATAACGTGGACCGATCGGACCGTAATCCAATAGACGCTCGATGTTGTCGACGAGTATGCAACTGAGTTGCGAACGATATGCGTCCTCAAAGACCTGTAAAAAAATTCAACGATATTATTATACATTTATTTTAATTACATTTCAGAGCAATGATAAGCACGAAATATACTTTTTAATATTTCGTATTCAAATTACCTTTTTAATCGACAAACACTTTGCGTTTTCCGTGAAGCCGACCATATCCTCGGGTGTGCAAACTTTGATGAACGGAAAGTCGGATTCTTTGGCGATTTGAGCGGCGAGAGCGGTCTTTCCGCTGTTCGGTGGTCCCTCAAGAAGAATGGAGACGAGGCCCGAGCTCTCGGCCGCTCGAGCTTCTTGGATGTACAATTTTCCATCGGCGAGAATTTCCGCCACTGGTCTGCCCCAGTTTATGATTCCGCGGGTCAGCAGATGCTCCAGTGCGTCGCTGCTCGTGCCGAACGCCTGGCGCATGATACGTGAAATGAGATCCGAATTATTTTGCGAATATGCGGGAAGGAAAAAAACCTGCGATAAATAAAAAATTGGACTCACAGGCTTGCAGTCATTCTCCAATGCGTGCAGGAAGTCGGTCCTGCAAACCATGAGCTTCTCCATCGCGGCGGGATCCACTTCCACCTTGCTCGACGCCTTGATCATTTTGTTCATCGCCGTACTCTGAGCGGCTCGTACCAGACCCTCCAACTCGGCACCGCTGAAGTTCTTCGTCAGTACCGCGAGCTCCTTGAGATCCACGTCGGGCGCGATTTTCTTGTGCTCTCTCATACGGCTCGTGTGAATGTTTAGAATTTGGGTTCTTCCGAATTCGTCGGGAAGACTGATCTCCATTTGTACCTGGATGAACGATCGAGGTTACGACAAATATCTTCAATAATTAAAATAAAATGCAATCATTTTTTGCTTCCTCATAGAGAAAGTCAAAATCGATAAACGAACTTTCCCATAGAAAAAGCTTGCACAAAATTGTCATAAATGAGGAAGCCATGAGCAAATGACATTGTATCTTTTTTCGTAACATAAAAAAATGTCTACATCTCATAAAATTGATACGGTCAAACTTCACCGAAAAATCTATTATAGCAAGTCGCTAATTGAAATATTGGTAATACGTCGTTTTTTTTTTTATTTTGCATACGGACCTCGAGTCTTCCGGGTCGAAGCAGCGCCTCGTCGATCATGTCCCTCCTGTTAGTCATACCGATAACGAGAATATTGTTGAGCTGCTCGACACCGTCGATCTTGGCCAGAAGCTGATTGACGACAGTGTCGTGTACTCCGGTGTTACCGGCGACGCTGCCACGAGATTTGCAGATCGCATCGATCTCGTCGAATATTATAATGTGAAGTCCGCTGTTCGGACCGAGTTTCTTCTCCTCCTCTTCTGCGTCGGCGAAGAGCCTTCTGACGTTGGCCTCACTCTCGCCGACGAATTTGTCGAGAATCTGCGGTCCGTTGACGATTTTCGGTTCGCGGGCGTTGAGCATCGTGCCGATCTGACGAGCCATAAGAGTCTTGCCGGTACCAGGCGGTCCGTACAGCAGAATACCTCGGACGTGCTTGCAGCCCAGCTGCATTACGACTTCCGGCGGAAAGACTCGCGACGCGAAGGCGCGTCGGAAAATGGCACTGAACTCCTTGTCCAGACCGCCGATGCCCATTTTCGCGAAGTCCCAGTCGGGATTTATGATCGACTGGCGAACGACCTTGCCCTTCGCCTTGCCGATGAGATTCAGGCAAGAATTGTCGGCTTTCTCGAACTGTATGACTGTGTCGCCGAGGCAACGACCCATCCGGGTTTTCTTCGGTTTTGTGTCCTGGCCCGCCTTTATCGCCGATATATCGGCAGCCTCGAGATTCTTCACAACGAGGCCGAGCATCTTTTTGTCGGAGAACTGGAAGGCCAGTTGCTGACCGACGGTGAACGCCTGACCGGAGAACTGCAGCAGGAACTCTTTCGCCATCTGCTCCGTGTCGTATGGGTCCAAGGTGGTTCTGTAATTTTTGCAGAGATTTTTTCAGAGCAGGATTCATGGTGAGTCGAAATTATGGAAATTGGCGATCGATAGCGTCGTCGACAAAGTCCCTCCACCGATAGATATAAAATCGGCGAACTCTTTATCATGGCTACCGTGCACGCGGACCGCCCTTACCGCGACGGCGCAGTGCTGATTGCGCACTAGATCTACTTTTAAGCCTTTACATACCGCATCGAAAGGGTTAATAAATTAATTGACTTTGTCGACGAACCTACCGGATGCATTTACGATTCCAGTATAATTTCTAAATAAAATTCACGAATTTTTCAAGGGCGTTTCCAGATCTTTTCAAGGACAAGCGAAATTCAGGGACGTTTCAAAGACTCAAAGGATTTCTGGGACCACTGCAAAGCATGTTATTCTACTAAAATTTCTAATAAAATGGACAGACCCTGTATTCCAAAGCTGGACAAAGTACCAAAAAACACTTCAAGTACAAAGTATAAAGTATCACAAGGGTCCGTTTTTGAACCTTCTCTTTTTTTAAAGTTTTTTTTTTATAAAAGTAAAACGAAAACGGTGTTCCCAATTTTCGTTTTCTTTTAATGGAATAAAAAAAAAATGCTCGTTAAAATTATTCTTATTGAAAAGCTTAGACAGATAATCATATATTAATAGAAACAGAATATCGTGCTACTCATTGAGTATCCATAATGTGAGCATGTACTCAAAATGTACTTGGAGTACTTAAAAGTACTTCTGTGCTTTGAGTACTGCTATGCTATATTCCGTCCATATGTTCATCATTTTTTTGTTGGTGTTGGCGGTAATTTCTGTCCTAATGCTTTTTTATTTTCTCCATTCTCTGCCCATCTCTTTATAAAAAAAAATTATAATAATAACTTATCAGTTGGCCCATTTGTTGGCCACTCACTTAGTTTTCTGCAAGAAATCAGCCTCCAGCGAAATGGTGCATAGGAACTCGGAGCTCGATGTAGGATCGAAGTGATATGGTCGGACGTCGATATCCTGGTTGAGTGAGAGGGTGGCCCATTTTCTCTGCGGTAAGCTGAACCCGATGGCTCCTCTCGGTATGTCATGATGGGTTCTCACGGTAAACACAAAGTGTTGATTTGGTCCCGTGGTCACCTCAACATGCCTGTGAAATAACCTAATCTCAAAATCTTGATCTACTATGTATAGCACAATAACGTCAACTTTTTACAAGTCTTTAAATTTTTTAAAATTCAACTAATTTTAAATAAAAATAGAGCTTTGAAAGTAGAACGACGACAGTTTTTTTTTATTTTTTGTGGCATACTTGACGTTATCTGGAAAGTCGTCGGCATTGATGACAGCACAGTTGGAGATGCTGAGCTCGTCCGTGGGACACTTGACGGCTTTCATTCTCTGCACAGTCATCGAAACAATTCGTGAAAAAAAATAATGAACAAAAGTCGATAGCGATGAAAAGAGAGTGTACGGAATATGGGCGAATGTGTGAAACGTCGTATCGACGAGTATTGATGTTGTGAAGGGTGTGTATAGGCGAGACGACGGTAAGTGGGGATTTTCGACGCACGCATATAATCCGAAAACGCGAGGCAATCCAATGAGCGCTGTTTGATCGATGAATAGCGATTTGTTCGTCGGTAAGTGTACGATCGAATTTTGTCACTCGATGTCCGTTGATAACTCACCATCATTGCCATTCTGTGACGAAATTAATCGAACGCAGAGATTACACTGTCAACCACTCTGTACACGGTACCCGCAATGCAGGAGGCGACTGACAAACTGACGCAACTGAGCTGAAGATGACCGAGTTCTCTCTCGTCGACGAATGCCAACATCGGAGCTTCGATATTCCCCGCGCGCGACCATTCGCGAAGCCGTGAATGCGACGAAATTTTGTCACTTAAAGTTGGCGGGTCTTGGGAGGGTGGAGAGAAAATATCGATTTCACGGACATCGCTGGTAATACGGTTTGCCACTTTTCGACGGTGAGGTTATCAATTATTGTTTACGCCAAACTCATTTCAGCCAAAGTACGTTTCCGCCAGAAAGTAACCAGGCGCAGCAGTCACGAGTGAATTTCAACATTGGCTGCAAGAGGTCACCGCCGCTTTCAGCTTAAACACTTAGAAACTCTTTAACGAGAAGTGAAATATCGCGGTCGGTAATAAAAACTGTAATGAACTTTTCTCAAAAGTGCTAATTTTTTTTTAGGAAAAAGCAAATTCTAGCCAGATACGCACAGTTATTTTGCATCCGCATTATTTAAAATGCTTTAAAATGCAAGCGGAGAATCGTGTTTGAAAGTGCTTTGAGCTCCTCGATGGTTGAAAAACGTTTCAAAATCTAATTTTTCGACCGGAAGTGAAATAATTCGGGAAATATGTCACTTCCGGTGTCACTTTCGGTCGAAAAATAAAATTTTCAAACCGGAAGTGACGAATTTCCCGAATGATGTCACTTGCGGTCGAAAAATTAGATTTTCAAACCGGAAGTGACTTATTTTCCGAACGACGTCACTTCCGGCGAAAAATGGGACTACCAGCAAATGTTCTGAATTTTTCACATTTTAGGAATTTCGGGTCTCCTTCATACGAACCAACATTGGCTAAATTTTATCAAAATCGTGCACTATAGTAACAAACTTTTGAGTTCAGCGATCTATACGTTTATACCAATTAAACAAGTTTGCCTTAACGTTCTGACATCGATTCCTGCAACATGATTCCGTCTAAAGGAAACAATCGCTCTTCGTTTGATCTATATTGCACGAAATTCGTCTACGCATGCAGCGAATCATAATGCACACAGCGGGATCGGGTCGTTCGTAATCGACGAAGGCTCGACAGGATGCCGAAAGACTTCGGTAACCGTCCGGATGCGTCGATCGAGTATCGCTCGTCATGGGACAGCGTGTTTGTGAGTCACATGAATTTATACCGTCTCGAATCGCGAGTACCGAAACAGCAGCATGTAAAGTAGCACTGCCGGGCAACAGCTGAGGGGGCGTTCAGAGTAGGGAAGGAACGACGTCGAAAACGAGACATCAGCAACGTGCAATATGAATTCCACCCGATTTGCAATCGCTCAGTGAACTTCGCACTTCGGCAAAATGATTACTCGCTATCGTGTCAAGCTGTAGACTCGTTACGAACGTTCTCCAATAATCGAGTATTCAAGCTTATTTGCGCGATGCATTTTTTGTTCTCCCTCGCTGTCGTAAAGCCAGATTATAGGAGCTTTCGTTAATTAAAAAAAAATTAAGACATAAACAAAAACTCATTAAGCAAGAAGCATTAAGATATAAAAGTCTACCACATAACAAAAGATAAGAAAGATAAGAATAAGATAGGAATAACTCGATAAGTTAAGAGCAGCACGTGATTAAGATCGCTGTAACTCATTAGGTAATTACAAAAAACACATGGGGTCAGTCTGTTCCTTGTATCTCTCGGTGTAGCGTTCGCGAGAGCCCCTCTGTCTCTCGTTTCTTCACTGTTTCTATTCGTATCTGCAGCGCGCTAGTTCGCCGCCCGTCAAAGAAACTGGGCCATCAGGGTCATACATTTTTATTCATTATCTGCCATTTATGACCCTTTTTCTATCGTCGACACGTGTGCCTCGCTCTATGCCAATGTAAACTATCCCCATTTATGTATAACCATGACGAAAGAGAAGTGGATATTAAATTTTACTCAAGACGCGCAAGAATGTGCCTTCTCCAGGGTCGAAATTCCAAACTCCTACAAGCGAAGTTAACAACGCCAAAGTCATGTATATAGATATACCGATCAATGCTAAGTTGGAGTTAGAGATGAAGATACTGGAGGCGCTAGTAGGATCGAGGATACCGGCCCAGTTTACTTCCATACACAAGTTATGATAGTGTAATTGCCGGGATGAACGGAATGGAACGCGAAATTGAGTCCATGCCCTTAATTACTATACACTTATATAGACAATATAATTCCATATCGGTTCAAGATCGAATTTATGAATTTTCTTAACTTTCGGAATACCATAGTTTCAAGAGTGATTTGTAGGTTAAGTCGCGTTCCGCCAGTTGCACACGGAGCGAGAATTTATCACACGAATGTATCATACGAATGTACTTGGGCCGAAAGGTTGCCACAACTGCCCAACTCCTACTAATTAAGTTCGTAACGCCAGGTACATAGATATACCGATCAATGCTAAGTCGGAGTTAGAGTTGCAGATACTTGTGGCGCCAGTGGGACTCGAGGAAACCGGCCCAGTTTACGTCCATACACAAATTATGGTAGTGCAATTGCCGGTTAAACCGAATTGAACGCGAAATTGAGTCCGTGCCCTTAATTGCTATACACTTTTGTAGCTAATATAATTCAACATCGTTTCAAGATCGAATATATTAATTTTCTCAATTTTCGCAATACCATAGTTTCAAGAGTGATTTGCACGTTAAGTCGCGTTCCGCCAATTGGCCACAGAGAATTTATCATTTGATGATTGTCGTACTTGGTCCAAAACCCGAGGCAGCCGCCACTTCCCATGTGTGTGCAACATGATGCAATGCAAAAGCCAGCTCGCTTCACGGCCGTATCAATTACAATGTATAAACGTAATAACCCGAGAAATGTGAGCGGTTTTTGCAGCTCTTACCGGAAAACCTCGCGTGATGACGATCCACGCGACATCGGCGCGTATAATATTCCATCCAGGCATTCGCCATCGGATAGGAAATTCATAGCTTCATAGAATATATACAAGCAGATAAATACACTATTTAACAGTTGAGCAACGGTGTCAACGATGTGAATAAATACATCTCGGATAATTGAATTGTGGAACAACTATTAATTTAGCGATGGGAGAAAAATACAGGCGGATCGCGTGCCTTGAAAAACAGGAAAAAAAGGACAACAAGGCAAGTCTCGAACAAGTCTTGCGTGTGTAAAATGGGAAAGACAGTAAAGATCGAAATCGGGATTTTTAACTCGCCGTGACGACTAGACTCTCAGCTAGAAAACCGAGGTTCTCTCGCAACGACGACAACGACGACATCGAGTTGCGGGTCAAGGGGATGTGACGCGTCGCACAGCCGAGAGAAAACCGTGAGCGCTGCACACCATAGCTCTCGGACGACGAATTGTATAGCTATAATAGAGAAACCGAGCGAGAGGGACGCGTACAGTAAACAGCGAGGAAATACCGTCACGACTATATTGTATCTGTGTTCCGCGGTGCGTAAGCGCGCCTTGCACGGAGGTTACATTATAGGTGTGCGCATATATATAATATATTATATATATATATATATATATATATATATATATATATATATATATATATATATATAGTAAAAGCATGCACACATATTTTCTACACATATACTTCGTAAACTGAAACGGAAAGAGTTACATAACTCCGCCGGTGCGTCCGCGAAACGAGGTTGGCAATGGAGAATTCGCAGAGCTCTTCATCTCTGTGTTTTGTTGCGCAGGTTGTATACAATCGTTCCCGTCAATATTGACCAACTTCTTACGGTCTTCGCTCACAAGTGGGACGCCGAAAAGTTATGCGTTGTTAAAAATACGTCGTAAGTCATAAAATGCGAGACTCTCTCGCCATATGGAAAAAAACAACCATCCAGAGTGGCCCGTTCAGAAACTTACTTGGATAACATAGAACGAGAGAGAGTGCTGCGCTGGTGCGAATGTCAAAGAGAGAAGCTATCTATATGAATGCTGAACGCGACCTAGAGATGCGGTAACATTGCGGGAGCTGATAGCGATCGGATATGTTTAACGTTTAAGAGATAAACGAACAAAAGGCAAAGTGACCGGCCACTTAAAATTCTCGGCCAGAAGTTTGATGCTTGGTGGATCAAAGAGTCTCGAGAATCGCGAACGTGCCGGTGTCATTGAAGTCAGCGAACACTGTGTAGACGGGAGAGATGGAGAGAGATAGACTTTATAGACCCCTTAATCAATCCCGGCACGATTCGGTGACGGTAGAAGGCACCCTATTGCCGCTGTTACTATAATAGCGGTAGGAAAAGGCACGTGCGTTCGGCGATTGTATTTTGGGCAGGGTCTGTTGCCTAAACGCTTTGATATATGTGTATATATATATATATATATGCATACACGTACATTAAGTGAGAGCCGCGTCGAGCTATAAGCCACAGAAACCGAAAGTTCCGAAACTTCCGCAGTGATCCACCAGAGAGGCCGCTCTAATGCCAGTGAGAAATGGCGGTTTAGTGTTTACCGAGTTCGGCAACAAGCCCACCTCTATGAAACTACGACGGCACTTGAGAACTTTATTTATTTTAATTGTGTACTCGGCTTCGAAGCGAAAGCCAGAAGAAATACGAAGAAAGAATGAATGAATGAATGAAGAGATTTGTTGTACAATAGAACCAAGGGTCGTTTAGGCACATAGAGAAAAGTAGAAAAACCAGAAATAATAATGGACTTGATCCGAAATTGACGCAACTAAAAATAAAGATAATAATAACATACTAATAATACAAATTAAAAATAAAGATGAACATCGGATAGACGAGAGAGCGAAGAGTGGAGAGGGACGAGGCGAGGTTCCACGTGATGACTCGCCTCCCGTGATTCTAATACACCATTCCAATTCCAAGGTCAGACCCGGCGAGGATGCGTACGTGGCGCGGTTGGTTTAATTCAACGGCGATTAGAGACGTCGCGATGGGAATCCTGCGGACGCCTCCCGGCATGTGTGGCCGACTCATCGAGTAAATACTACTTGGCGTATACACGTCGAAGGAACGTGCAGCGTCGGTTATTTTTTCCCGCCTGATGATGAACGTGACGGGAACGTGATGGCCTGATTGGTGCACGCAAAAACTATGACCAGTCGATACGAGGCCGCGTGTCGAGTTATTTAAGTAAATTATTCCAAAAATTTTCGCTCGCCAGCGAGTTTGCCAGTTCCATCAGCATCAAGAGTTATATCAATAGTACAACTCCGTCAGACCTATTTTGCGCCTACTCTAGATCGCGTTAGAGACGCAGACTCCGCTTCCGCTGGCATGAATACACCGGCGAAGCTCCTGAACTGCACACTATCTTTAATTCAGCCGGCTTATCGAGTATCACGGGTTCTTTTCCACTTGCAATGATTTTTTTTCCACTCATCTATTTTTCAACAACAATCGTATAAACGGGTTTGTAATATTATATACACCAGGAACATATTATCTCGGCAATTCTCGGCACATCAATTGTTGAATATTGATTCTATTTTGCACATTGATCGATCGTCCTTTCCATTATTCAACACAACCGTTGGAATTTTCTAAGAATAAATGATGTCTATTATAATGGTCTCTTAACGTTTCGTTAAGAGCTAGACTAGAAGACTAGAATAATCGTAGAAGCGCTTTTACGATTTTGGATTCGTAATTGTCCCTCGTGCACGCGAAGGGTTGGCTCGTAGAGTCAAAGGGCTGCTTAAAGTTTTATGAACGAGGTCGAGGCATTTTTATTCCTCGAGCTCGGAAGTTCGGGTGTTGGGGTGGAAAAAAAGACCCCACCGAAGAGTTGCCCTTCAACTCGTATTGAGCGCGCAACGGTCCGGAAGTCTGTGCGTTCGAGTGACCATCCCTTGCGTGAAAGCCGTATGAATAGACGCGTAGACCCGGCAGATGTTCGGCCGATCGTAGAACGGAGGTGGGCGTGAAGGATAAAGAACTATTTTGTTAAGGTAGTTATAGCGCGGTCGACCTGAGGGGTTGGGCTGCAGGATGGGCGTAGTGAAGGGCCGTCGTTACTAGGGCAATGTTTCCACGCACATTATTAAAGCTCCATTTTGAAAACTCAATCGTTAGTAAACTTCACATTTCGTTTCAAATTTTGAATAACGATGGCAGGAAGGTCAAATGATTTGGTAATAAAGCAGGTAACCTTACGATAACCACCTTAAGATCCGGTAGTACAAACCTAAGTCCTGTACGCGCATTCGCAATGGCTCAAGGTGTCTGATTAGAAGGGTCAATGGTGAATAATCTTGAAAGTTCAGTTCAAATTTGGAATAACGATAATAGGAAGATTAAATGGTTTGGTAATAAAGCAGATAACCTTACAGTAACCGCCTTAAAACCTGGCAGTACAAAGCTACGTCCTGTCCACGCTTTCGCAATGGCTCAACGCCTCTTCTCAAGTTATTGTGAAGTCTGTGTAACAAACGAGCAGCTTTGAATTTACTCTCGGTACTAAACCTTTATCCCGACGACTGCACAGCAGCCGTTCGGGGTATTCATGTACGCCGAGTCTCGGCCTCGAACTGTTGCACGTGTAGCGCCCGGTTATATCGCACATCCGAAGTCGCGTCGGTGAAACCGATTCGTTGAAATTCCCATGATTCACGGTGCAGACGAATGCGGGGAAAAAAATATGTTAAACAAGTGTTCGTTCCAATAGCGAGTAAAACAAAAAAAAATGGTGAGCCACAGAGTCGAATCATACTTTTTCCATTGCACACATAGAAGTGTCACCAAGTGTGCGAGTCGGCGGGGCCGGTAAACATTGTCTTCCGTAACGAGGCGACAGGAGAGACGCGTAGGTCGCATGCGGTTGCAGAATACGAGGGTAAGATTGAAGCAAAAGAGTCCGTAATAAACGAAACACGAAGAGTCGGAGTGAGAGAGTGAGAGAGTGAGCGAGAGAACGCGCGCGAGGAGTGGGGAGAGAGGAGCGTAGTCAGTGAGAAGTTTTCTAGCTAGAATAAAAATCAAAGAGCACGCTAAGGGAGCGCAACGCAACGAAATCGCCACGCCTCTTCGTCAACGGGCGAGGAGGGGCTCTCGCGGGTTCTCGCGCGCTTCCCGACTCTTCGTAAAGTCAGTCAGAGCGCGGGCGTCCGACGATATGGACGTATAATCGGTATTAATTTCGGTAACGAGGAATCGAGCAAGATATACGCGCGATTTGCTGATAACAACTCCTATCTCACCGGTTGATAATTACTGGCGAAATTAATCGCCCCCGTTGTACATTCGTCTTCCCGCACGCTTGTTGGGTAACAGTTGGCACGGTAAGCCGGGAAAATTCAAAGGAACACGATCGGCGGTGTATCTCGCGTAAAAATAGCTCTTCGCTTCGGGGTCTCTCTCACTCGACCACGAGCGTCGGGGACGGTAGTCGGGAAAGCCGCCTGCACACGCGGGGTGCGTGCGGGTGCTCGCGATCCAAAATCTGAAACAAACATTGAAAAAAAAAATCAAATTAAATCGATTAAAATAAAAAAAAAATTTAATAAATAAATAAAATAAAATAAAGATGCTGGGAAATGTTTTGCTAGCCCTGGCGCTGGTGTCAGGCGCTGTGGCCCAGGATCAGCGATTCCAAGAGATCTTCCGATGGAACACGATAGACGTGGTGTGGCCGTCGGAGGAGGTGCGCACCCGCGCCTACGAGCGTAACGAGTACGTAGCGGCGAACAATCCGATAGCCGGTATAAAGATCTGGAAGGAGAAGATGTATCTGACAATACCACGATGGAGGGAGGGTGTACCGGTGACGTTGGGTGTAACCTCGGCGAAGCCGATAAATCGTACGTACGCGCCGATGCTCGAGGCTTATCCCAGCTGGGACATGCAGACGGTGGGCGACTGCGGGGCCTTTCAGTTCGTCCAGAGCATGGAGATCGATCCGCAGGGCAGAATGTGGGTGCTGGACACCGGCAGAACGGAAACTATGACGCTGGAGGCCAAGGCGCGATGCCCACCGCGTCTGGTCATTCTCGACCTCGAGGACAACGGAAAAGTTCTGAGGAGTTACAACTTTCCGGCTAACGTTACGCCGCCCGACTCGTCTTACCTTAACGACATAGTGCTGGACCACGAGGACGGCGGTTTCGCCTACATAACCGACAACAGTGACGTCGATCCCGGTATAATAGTTTTCTCGCTGCGCAACGGCACCTCGTGGAAGGTTCGGGACTCATCGATGAAGGCCCAGCAGGACGCCGTGGGTTTCATGGTGGGGAAGGTGCACGTTATACCGCCGATAAACGTCGACGGTATCGCCCTCTCGCCGGCCGGAGCCCGAGACCGTTACGTCTTCTACACGCCGCTCTCGTCCTTCCATCTCTACGCACTTCCGACTTGGGTGCTCAAGAACGGCACCCGAGACGTGCATCGTTACGTACGCGAGTTGGGCAGAAAGGACTCGCAGACCGACGGCATGATGATGTCTTCGACGGGTGTTCTATACTACGGCATGCTCGCCGACGACTCCATAAGCATGTGGGACATGACCGCTTCGCCGTCTTTCACCGCCGGACAGCGACTCATATCGCGCGATCACGAGAAGATGCAGTGGCCCGACACCTTCTCCTTCGACGAGAACGGCTATCTGTACTGCGTCACGAATTCGCTGCAAAATTTCATAAACAATCGGGTCAACGTGACGGTGCCGAACTATCGAGTCATCAGACTGGCGACGCCGTGGGTTAAGAGTTACCAGTATTACGGCAACAGAACTGCGCCGGAACTACCGATGATCGTCGCGTCCGCCGATCGCGTCACCTTCGCTCTCGGCACTTGTCTCATCGTCGTTCTGGCTTTCGTCATGAAGTAACCCGGAGAAGGACGGGGAGAGAACGACGATGCCGAGAGAACCTGAGGAGTCTCGTGGGATTTTCTTCGGCTTCGCCTGTTTCGAGAGCGTTGACCCCCCAGTGCGCATGCGCGATCGTTCTAATCTCCACAATATCGGCTAAATAGCTGTTCACTAAAAAAATATTTAACTTTGCGGCCTTTAGTGTTCAATAGATTTGCTATAAGAAAAACGATCTCAAAACTTTGGTTCCAAATAAGTCTATAGAAAGACGTGCGCGCATGCGCGGTCATTCTAACCGCCAAAATATCTGCGCAGTTTCGACTTCGAACACGTTTTTCAACAACCAAATTTGTTTTTTTTCCTAAAAAAAAACAAACCATGCGGCCTTTAACGTTCAGATAAATTTGCTACAAAAAAGCGATCTCAAAATGTGATCCCAAATAAGTTTATACAAAAACGTGTGCGTACTGAGGGTCAGCTCTCAATGTATATGTATATACCAGCGCCTCTCGCAGAGGCGAGACGGTTATTAACGCGTACGCGTATATATTCCGCAAGGAGACATCAATTGATCAATCGACTATTTATCCCTTTCCCGGTGTAAACAGCAGGCTGTAATCGATACATGACACCGGGTATGGTAAATTACCGATAACCACTAGCAATTATGTAACCGAGTATGATAGAGTTTAACTGTGTAATAGGAAAAGTACGAGAGAGCGGGATGAAGGGAGACCACTAGAGTCATTGGTATTTAGCCTTTGGGTCATGGATTGTATATCCACCTAATCTCCGGGAAATTGATCAAGTTAGAGATCACTCTGAACCCTCTCCCACCCTCCCTTTCTCTCCGACGGTAATCGAGTCCCGTATGTAATACGTACAATTGTGCATATGTATTACACGCACGAAGCAATCGCGAGTCGGCAGAGCTATTCATCATTGTTTCCCACAATTGTTTACGCCCGTCGCGTTGTAGACGCCCCGGCTGACGCGTGCACAATGACTGCGAGCGGTGTCCCAGTTTTTCGTAACTTGCGAAGAGAGCAAACGGTGCGCACACGCTTAGGCGGCGCGTAGGTACAACCTGTGTGTGCGGTCACGCTAGAAAAAGACGCGATGCCCCGTCGATTCAATGAGAGAAGGACGCCTCCCGGTAGCCCTGAGCTGTTGAGTCAGCGCGAAGCCCACTGTTGCAGCATCGCGCCACCCAAGACGAGAGCATTTTTTTCGTAAATATATATATATATATAGACGAAAAAAATTCGTTCAGGCGCGGCGGAGATAATTTGGCGTGTAACCACTCGGGAAGCTTCTTTGCGGTTTATCGTGCATCTCAGACGGGCGGGGAGCAAGCCGTGCATTAGAAAACATCAGCCCGAGAGAATAGAACGTAGTGTATTATTGTACACACGTTGCGTAACGTGCTTGAGAGTTGTACGTTGCACCGCCGCTAGGACGTCTCTCCCTCTCAGGCCCGAGACTCCGACGCTTCTCGTGAAAATCGCTCGGTGTATCGCCCTCGCCGCGACGGCTCGGAATTGAATGTGTACGCGCGATGTTTGTCCGGGCGAGTCGGGTAATCTTGACGGAAGATCTCTCGGAAGAACACGAGATTTAATTGACCGTGCTTCGCGCGAGCTGGAGCTACACACAAGTACTTTGTTTGCTTACAGTAAAAGAGGTTATGTACGCTCGGTAATAGCTGGTATGCAGACATATTTACACGCGCTGCAAACGTCGTTGATTCGGCGAGTAAATCGTCGACGATCGTAGCCAATGAAATTCGCACATTATAAAACGATTAATACTCTCGGTTCGATGCTACAGTGAAACCACGATTATCCAGAATCAGATTGCCGATGAGAACTTTCATGCCTGTCGAAAACTATTCTTCTGGTATACAATGTAAAAAAATTGCTGATTTAATATACCAGGCTGGAAGTTTTTCTGCAAAAACTGTTACATTAAATTTAATGTACAATTGTGATGTCAAATATACTTTTTCATTGAAATTAAAGTAAATTATTAAAACCAAAGTACTCTCATAGTAAAATTGAAGTTAATCATTAAAAATAAAGTATTCCAAATGTTTTTAATACACTAAACGTTCATTTCTCATCACAATACTAAACGAAATTTAATATACCAGTTTTTGCATAAAAACTTCCAGCCTGGTACATTCCATACGATTTTTTAAATATAGTTTCGGATTATCCGTGGTTCGTCCAGAGATTTGGCGTTTTTCTTTGTTGTAACGTGACTGCGCATGCGTACGGTCGTTTTCTAGGATTATACGAAAAAGCAACTCAGTCCCACTTGCGCCGGACAATCGAGGTTTCACTATACTGACACACAAGCGCCAGACACCGAGACGACGCCGTCGCTTTCCGGTCTCTCTTTTGCACGCTATTTCACGCTGCGCAGTTCGTTTGCAGAGCAAACGGAAAAACTTTCGATCGCCCGCGAGCTTTCACTCTCGAGGCGAGAAATTTTTACCGCGCCTGCTTTAATTGACATAGTACAAAGGCGCGAGTCGGCTAAATACATATATGTTTCTCGAACAGTCATTTTTATCGTCAGATTGTAAGCACGAATTTTCACACGCGTTCTCGCATCTCCGCAGCGGCCGAGGGGTGACTCATAGCCTAGAAAACACGTTCCGGTTTGCGCGCATGCGCATGCCTGTATACGCGTGAATCAACCGTCGCCATACTCGTCAGAGTCCGTAAATTGGCGAATCCTTGGACCTAAAAGTTTCCCAGGGACACATCGGCAGGTACGATTTCTATCGTCGATTGATTCACGATGATTTCATCGTACGCGCGAGGAACGCAAAGTCCCGACGCGCCAACCCCAGGCTCGGGCCTGGCCTCTCGGACCTTAGGTGACGAACTCGAGCAACGTCGCATCGTCGGGCGTTCAAGTCGGATGTTCCGAAGTCTTTTCGAATGAGTCTGGCCTTCCGGGTCTTGTTGCCAGTGTACGTGCCTTTGCCATCTTCGATCACTCGAGAGCACGCCTATAAACGGAGCATAACGAAAACAATCTTATTATCGTACGACGTATTTATTAATTCTGCATAATTCTTCATTATTGTCGGCTTAGCCTGCAGTTCAATCGCCCTATCACACTCGAGCGGGCAGACATCCAAAGGTCACGCGGAACTATCGGCATTTGTTATTATCGTTGTAAGCTTTTTAAAATCGATAGCTTATTTTTGGATTTGATTATCCATAGCAAAGGCCGTGCCAGTTACGTGGCCTTTAGAAAGAAGCATTTTAAACGGAGCGCACCTCGCTAACGATGCATATAGTACATATTAGATTTAAGCAAATTAATGATATTCGGTTAAGAAAACAAAAAATTATATATATATATATATGTATATGTATACTCTGAGCATTCGAGTGCTACATTCGGGAACTCATGTAAATGTACCAGTATGCGTATGCGGAGAATGAAATTTAATATATTTTCTATCGATATAGATATAGACGAGTAGGTGAGAGAAAACAATTTTAACGAGATGGTTTACGTGAAAAACTTGTAGATGTTTAGTCTATGTCGTCCATGATGTCCACGATTGTAATTGATAATACGAGACTCGCGTACGCAACAATTTGTTCGTTGATTATGCGTCGATTGTACAATGAGTAAATAAAGTCGTCATTGACGTGTAATTCGCTTAGACATCTTGCGTTGTCACTGCACCCAGATTTATTAGTACGGAATCGCAGAAACTCGGTGCCTCGAGCAAACTGTGAAACAAAACAATAACCTGAAGAGCAAGTCAAATACCATGGTCGGTAACAAAAACTGTAATAAACTTTTTTCACGAACGGCGCTATCTAAACTTAAAGAAAAGTTTTTCCCCGCGTTTGCCGGTTCCCAGTTAAAGACAATTTTTTTTTTGTTTTGCGGACTGCAATATCAAAACGGTATTCAATACAGTTTTTGTTACCGACGGCGGTAATTCACATTATTAATGTGATGTGGAACACACCCGCCCGAGCACTTACCCCGTGCTCAGCTGGTAACAAAAACTGGAATGAATGTCGATTTAAGACCGCAGACCCCGAAACAAAAAGAAAATTGTCTTTCCCTGCGTCTGCTGATTCTCCAGGCAAATACAATTTTCTTTTTCCTCGGTGGACCGTGGTCTCAAAACTGCATTCAGTACAGTTTTTGTTACCGGCGGCGGTATTTCACATCACCTTAAAATACTCGTAGAAATAATGTTTCGATAATGTTTTACCGATCGAGTTCGCAGTTTCGTCGAGCTTCGATAAACTCTCGTCGGAGAGCGCCGCGCTCCGGATCTGCGATGATTTGCTGTCACGCACAGCGTGCATATGATAACAGATTCGATGTTATTTTGTTTCCTTCGTCAATTTATCACGAGCCGAGGTAACCGACGAGCATCGTCGGAAGGGCCGTTCAGATATTTTCGCTACCTGCGACTCGGATAAAAGATCATAATACGGCCATGACAAAAGAAAATCGGTTCCGTAGGACGGATTTCAGACGCGCAGTAGGGTACTGCAAATCCCTCGGAGCGGCTCAGGGAACACTGTGCGCAGCTGTTACTTCTAGACAAGAGGACAGCGGGAGGGGAACAGCGGCTTGTGGCTCAGGGACGTCGCTAGCTAGGCATCTCCGCGTGACCTCAGTCCAGTTTATCTCGCGAGCGCAAAAACGAAACGCCGATCCAAATATAAAATCCAACGAGGTCTCAACCTCGACCGTCGATTCGTTCTCGGGTTAGACTTTTTTTTTTACAAAGAAAACAAATGACTCGCTCGCGCGATAAACCAAATGACCAAACACGCTCGAAACGTGGCCCGTCCTGCGAGGTCTACGCGACTGCTGGATCCGTACGCGTAGGTAGGGAGAAGAGCGTGTAGCAGAGTAGCGACGGTGGGGGCCGAGAGGGGGCTGGCTTGTACCGGCGCGGCTGCAGTGACCGGCTGGTGTCCGTGAGCGCCCGGCTGTCGAAACTTGGGGCCCCGAAAATCACACACACACTCTTGTCTCGTAGAGCAGACTTTGTGTGAATCAGTGAAGAGACAGCTCGCGAAGGTTGTCGCGTTATCAAACTGGATTTCCGCCACTTACGGTCATTGTTGTCATAACGCAAGAACAATCGAACGAAAACACACAGCTGAGCGCTATGATCTGAAAGAGGGGGGAGAGAGGAAAGAAAAAAAAAGGAAAAAAAGTCGGACAATTCCGATCGGAGCAAAGTCGGAGAAACAGATGAAATAAGAGAGGAAAAGGTGGACTTGTGCCGCTCGCGCGATTGTCGAGGAAACCACCGGATACATCGTGATTCACGGTTTTTTTTGTGTCGGTTAAATCGGGTTCGTTAAATATCTTTTCATCAAGTATCACGAGATTTTCCATGTCAACGACACGCGCGACCCTGCCAAGGCCAGCGTGCTACGCCCAGCGTACCAACAACTGTCGCCGGTGCGGCCAGACCGTTTTTCCGTCTCGTACTCCGGCAGGCGTGGAATCCTTTTCGATATTCGCCAGTATCGTGAATCATCGCGCGAACGAGTTCGTCGCTGAGCTCGCGAGTTTATTGTCACGACGAGGCGAACTAGCGTTGGAGGTTACGGAGACCTCGCGGCTGTGCAGACTCGACGAGCTATCGGCTCTCCCCGCTTCTGCCGACAGCGCCGACACTCGCGCCCAGAGAAAAAAAATCGCCACTCGGGAGGGCAACGGCGAGACCGGGCTATTACTTTATTAGGCCTGAGATGAGCGACCATGGCTGCATACACTTGAATAATTTCAAAGCCGCGAAGGGGATACAGCCTTACAAAGTAATACACTCGTATTTCGTCACGAGCACCTCGACCGAGGCACGCGTAAGAAAGGTGCGAACTACTGTTTACCTTGTTTACTCTCTCTCTCTCTCTCTCTCTCTCTCTCTCTCTCTCTCTCTCTTTCTCAAGTCGTTCTCCCCTCTCGTCCGTTGTGGACTCCACTTTTTTCCCCGTCCCGCACCCTTCTCTCTCGGGTGGCTGAAAATTTAATTGATTTTCATTAATTCATTTTGTTCTTTTTCGGTCGGCGATTATCGATTTCTTTTTTTTATTTTAAATGTCGACGATTGTACGGTAGAATTCATAATTTTCATGCGACGTTACGGGAAGACGGAGGGAAGTAGACTGTAAAAATAAATTGTTAATTTAATTACTGGAACGTGAAATTTTCTTACGTTGCTTGCGTTAATTGAACATTAATGTCCTTTTTTTCTAAAGTTAAAACACCCGATATTGAAGTTACAAATCTTTTGCCTGAAATTTACAAAAATGTTAATTAAAAATCATTAAAAATGACCGGCCCCGCACATGTCCAATGTCCGTGTCGGGGACGGCCACGTTGACGCTCGGCGAGTTCACGGTGCCCGCGGAGAGCGCGGCTCTATAGCCGGCGCGACGAATCTACCACTCGCACACCGACCGTCTTATCTGTACGGACACCGGGCGCGCGCGTGAATTCACGTCACACCGGCGATTCATTCATGCTCCCAGGATCGGCGATCTTGTATCGCGGCACCCCGATCACACGCTCTCTCTCTCTCCACCTACCCACACACATGTTAATCATTCGCACGACTTTTTGTTCCTTATCTCCGAGGAGAAAGGTGGGAGAGTTAAAAAAAAAATCGGTTTTACGAAATCCACATATATTTTTACCCAGTTCGAGACAACCATTCTTCTCCTCCCCGACGACCTCTGAGAAATACTCGAACGATCTTAGAATTGAAAGTAAAAAAAAAAGCGTATGAAATTTAATGTACCGGACTAGAAGTTTTTATGCGAAAACTGCGATATTAGACTCCATGTACAATTGTGATAAAAATTAATGTTGAGAGTATTCCTTTATTTTTAATAATTTACTTTAATTTTTATACTTTAATTTCATTGAAAAAGTATACTCATTTTTCATCACAATTGTACATTAAACTTAATGTACCACTTTTTGCATAAAAACTTCGCGTCCAGTACATTAAGTTTACAATTTTTTTTTACAGTGTTGCCTTTACCCCCATTATCATTTTTGTTATTGCTAATTTTTTCAGGCCGTAAGCTGCTTGTGTCACACGTGCCAAACGTACAAGGATCGCCTTCACTCGTGTCTCCACTGTATATTTTTCGGCTGTTACGGGAAGGGTCACATTCAGGAGCACGCCAAAACGAAGAAACATTTTCTCGGTAATCGGCGAAAATATTTCGACCGTTCGACCATCGGTGTCGATTTATGGCGCTTTTTTCTTTCTCAATATTTTGTTTACAACAAAAATGTGTTTTATTTTCAGCTGTCGATCTTTGCTACGGAAACATACTCTGCTTCCAATGCGGAGATTACGTTTATGACAGAGAACTGTTGGCGGTCGCAAAGGCGCAATGGAGCGAGTCGGCAAAGTCGTTGAGTCTAGGAGAATTTTATCGAGCGTGGGAGCCGACTCAAGTGGAGGCGGAATTGCTGAGGAAGCACCCTCGTCGACGGCGCATTGTCGAAAATTCTACCATCGGTACTTGCGATAATTAAAAAAAAATTAAACAATTCAATTTTTTTAATAATTTTTTTTTAAATCCTATAAACTGTGGGCAATAAGTAATTGCATTGAGTTTCAGGTCTGAGGGGTCTCATAAATTTAGGGAGCACATGTTTCATGAACTGCATCGTTCAGGCGCTGACCCACACGCCCCTCTTGCGGGACTATTTTCTAGCTGACCGTCATCACTGCCCGCAGCCGAGCCGATGCCTGGTTTGCGAAGTCTCTCACCTCTTTCAGGAATTTTACTCTGGTAGCAAAGCACCACTGACGCTTCACAAGCTGCTCCATCTTATATGGACTCACGCGAGACACCTCGCGGGATACGAGCAGCAGGACGCTCACGAATTTTTCATAGCCACACTTGACGTGCTCCACAGGCACTGCGAGGCCGCCCCGATACTCGTCAAGGACAACCCTCACCATTGCAATTGCATAATCGATCAAATTTTCACGGGCGGTCTTCAGAGCGACGTTGTCTGCCAGTCTTGCAAGTTAGTCCGAAAAATCGATCGGCAACGTCCCTTCGATGATGTTAATGAATTTGATTAATTTAATTAAGTAAAATGATTTAATTAACGTAATTAAATAAAATTATTTAATTAATTGTATTATTATTTAACCCTTAATTGAGGGTTTAATTGAAGGTTATTTATTTAATTAATTAAAATTGTTTTTCGTTACGTTACAGCGGAGTATCAACGACGATAGATCCATTTTGGGACATATCGCTCGACCTCGGGCCCACGGCCGGGGCGTCCGGTTCGGACAGCAACGGCCCGCCGACTTCGCTGCTCGACTGTCTCGAGCGATTCACCCGGGCCGAGCATCTCGGCTCCAGCGCCAAAATAAAGTGCAGCAAATGCCAGACCTATCAGGAGAGCACGAAGCAACTTACGATGAAACAATTGCCGATCGTCGCGAGCTTTCATCTCAAGAGATTCGAACACTCGAGCATACAGGACAAGAAGATCTCGACTTTTATTTCCTTTCCCGAGCAGCTCGACATGACGCCCTTCATGTCCCACAGGCGCAACGGCAACAACAACAGCTCGACGATCGACGGCCTCTCGAAGAACGGCGAAGACGGAGCGTTCAGCGACAACAGATACTCACTCTTCGCTGTTATTAATCACGAGGGCTCTCTCGAGACCGGTCATTACACGGCGTTCATCCGACAGCAGAGAGATCAGTGGTTCAAATGCGACGATCATCTCATAACAAGGGCCAGACTCCGGGACGTACTGACGAGCGAGGGGTGAGCAAGCGAAATTTTCAATTGCGTCGAATATTTTATTTATTTATGTATTTATTTATATATTGATTTTTCAGATATCTTCTATTCTACCACAAGCAAATTCTCGAGTACGGTCGCAACAGCAAAATATGATCGACCAACTCGCACCTATCTTGTCCTCCGTCCCTTCCCCGAATAATGTTACTAATTTATTTATTAATGTCTCTGTCCAAGAGAACCGACCACTCGCAACGGAGTAAACCCACTTTCCCGTTTAACAACCGCCGAAGCTTCGAAGGCTCGACGATGAAAGATGTATTCAAAATGCCCCATAGATTTAAGATTGAACCGACGTACCTTCGTTTATTTTTTTTTTATTTTATTTTTTTATTTTAACTGCTCACGACAAACCATTCTTGTATATCATTGACTTATTACCAACGTGTAAACTGTATTCCTACTCTTGCAGTTGTATGCGCGGACAACCGACGTAAGTGTGTGGGCTCAATAGATGTTAAATATGTTTCTTGTTTTCCCGTCTCTCGGCGTGTGTGACGAGACTGTGCAAAGGATATTCGCAAGCCATTTCGTCGATTACGTATGGCATTAAAAAAAAAGAAAGGAATCATAAATAATCGTAAATTTATGAGGTTTTTTTTCGTCGACTATAGAAATGGATACGTCTCTGCTGTCTCACTGCGATGGCGCAGATCAATTTTGTACAAACTTAAACTGTTACAATATAATACGGATAACGGTGAATTATTAAATGCCGATAAAGCGATATCTATCGCACGACTGTGTACAATAAATCGATATGAATGAAATCTTTGGCTTTTTCTTTTATTCATCGCTGCCATCCACTTGTGGCTCAACGTTACGATGCATTTCTACAATTTTCTACTTCGTGATCTCTCGGCGTACGAGTTGTTATTCAAAAATCCCGCGCTTTGCGAGACAGCAACTTTACCGGTAAAAAAAATAACAATCAACAAAGTTTACCGCGAAATTTGCCTCCTTAATTACAATCATAATATTTATCGGTCAAATTCTTCGATCAACAATTGACAACCGGTGAGGAAATAATAATATTAAAAAAAAAAACGAAAAAATGAAAAATTACGTCGCAATTGATTGTTGCTGCTCGGTCGGTAAAGCAATAATGCAACAAAGATGGACGACTTGACGTTTGGCTCGCACAGGTAAACACACGTCCGAGTTTAAGGTGATCCGTCGTTTTTCTCACTGTTTATGTGAGTGACGAGTGTAATGCGATAAAAATGTTTGCTCCTCCAGATTGGTGCATCTCGATCTCAAAGGCGCTCCGCCGAGGGTCTCGTACTTCGAAAAGGTTTGCGCCTCAACGAAATCTCGTCGTTCAGTCAACACCTCCGTGTTTACCATTGGGACTTTGATTTTTCGTCTGGATCATTTTAAAATTTTTTTTTATTTTCCCGTCAGAGTCCATCGACGAACGAGGTCTCGCACATTCGATTATATCCGTGTTGTTTTACAGTTATTTCCATTGCTGAGGACATGGGGCGCGACGGGCTTGCTTATAGAATGGGAGGACACATTTCCCTACAGTCGGGAACTCACCCAGATTGGAAGCAACAGTCCCGGCAGTATTTCAAGTGGCTACACAGCTCAGGAGGCTCGACAAATTTTGCAACTGGCGGGGGACGCTGGTCTGGCTGTAGTTCCGCTGGTTCAGACCTTTGGTCACCTCGAGGTAATAATATTGAGATCGATAATTTATTAATGGATTGCTCCTTTTATGGATATAAAAAAAAAATAGTACATTTCCATTTTTATATGAACAAGCGTTTAGTCACATGTATCCTTGTTTGGCTTTGGAGCATCTATAAAATGAAATTGATAACAATAAATATAAATCGAAAATTAGATAATTCTTCAAATAGATAAGAACTGCAGTAGGTAAGGAAAAAAAAATACATATATATATGACCTCTTAGAAGTATATAAATGCGGATATTGAAAGCTCTGTATCCATACTGTAAACGAAATTTGTATGCAATTTAATGTACCGGACTGGAACGTTTTATGCAAATTCTAGTATATTATGTTTTATGTACAACTGTGATGAAAAGTTAATGATTACGGTGTATTAAAAACATTGGGAATACTTTATTTTTAATTATTTACTTTAACCTCAATGGAAAAGTATATTCGTTTTTTATCACAATTGTACATTAAATTAAATCTATCAATTTTTGCATAGAAACTTCCAGTCCGGTAAATTAAATTTACAATTTTTTTTTCTAATGTACACTATACTCGTTCGTTGAGGTTTTTGTCTAATGCATTTTCATTGCGCAGTTTGTGCTGAAGCACGAAGAGTGGAGATCTCTGAGGGAGGTGGAAAACTTTCCGAGCTCGATTTGTCCCTCTAATCCGGGAACGATGTCCCTCGTGAAATCCCTGATACGTCAGATAGTGAGCTTTCATCCGGACATACAGTACCTTCACATAGGGGCCGACGAGGTGTGGCACTTGGGGCTCTGTCACGTTTGCTCCAAGCGCGCGAGTTCAAGCAAAATCGGCAAATGGTCGATATACCTCGAGCACGTTCTCGCGATCGCTCAATTCATCAAGGAGACTTATCCGTGCCTGAGAATAATCGTATGGGACGATATGCTGCGATCCATAGAATTACAGGTTTTGAACGGTATCCTCCATATAAGATTATCGAAGATTCCGTGCCTTGGTTCCGTTGAGATACATTTTTTTTACTTGTTCGCAGAGTACTACATCGGTAAATACGTCGAGCCGATGATATGGCACTACAACGCGAGGGAAACCTTCAATTTGCCCCGAGGTGATAATCTCGAACCGGATATACTTTTAACGCGACGTTAAGACCATATAAAACACCTCCATCGCCGTCCATCCCGGGCACAGCCGGTATCAAAACCGTAATGAACTTTTCTCACGGATTATCGTTTGTACGGTCAAAAGAAAAGTCTTATCGGAAACGGATATTCACCTCGATCTTCGATAAGCCTTTTCTTTAGATTGTGAATGCCATAATCCGTGAGAAAAGTTTATTACAGTTTTTATTACCGAACCCCGGTGTTGCACATTCTCTTTAGGAATTCCGCCGCCGATAACATAAATGGTACTGAATACTGTTTTGGGACCGCAGATCACAGACGAAAAGGAAAATGTTATTTCCTTGTGTCTGCCAATTCCCCAGGGAAAGACAATTTTTTTTTTCCTCGGAGGTCTGCGATTTCAGAATCTGCGAAACGGCATTCAGTACAGTTTTGTTACCAACTGGGCGTGGGGGTTTATACCACATCACCTTACAGACGATGCTTTAAAAAAACTCGGTCGGTAACGAGAACTGTAATTCCATTATCCTTTATTCTCGCAGACTTGTGGACGAAATACAGCGCAGTGTTTCCCCATTTGTGGATAGCCACGGCTTTTAAAGGGGCCACGGGCTCGAGTCAGCAGATTCCTGTTATAAGCCATCACATCAGTAATCACGAGAGGTGGCTCGAAGAGTTGGGAACCAACGGTAACAAGGTTCACGAATTCCGCGGTACCGCTTTCACAGGATGGTCGAGGTAATGAATACTTAAAAAAACAACAACAACAACAACGAATAACGAAAAGGATCCGTGAATAATAATTCTTCTTTTCTGCTCCCCAGGTACGATCACTATGCAACAATGTGCGAGATTCTACCGACGGCGATACCGTCCCTGGCCCTCTGCATAAAAGTGTGGCTCCACGGTTACTCCGAGCAAACACATATGCAGGTTGCCAAGAGTCTCGGTTACGTCGATCACAGATTCCTGACCGTAAATCCCCAAATACGACCAGCTCCAATACCGAGCAATCTTCAGTATCCCGGCTGGCAAGTCACTGGAGGAATCGAGTGGTTTCTCAATTTCAAAACCAAGTACGAACACATCGTCAACAGCGAGCAGTGAGTAAAAACAATATATAAATACAAAAACAACGCGGCGAAATCGAGTCGTCTTATTTTGCCGATAATTTTGTCCTCCATCCTTTTTTCAGAATAACTACGTGGCTTAATCCCTGGCAAGTAGCAAACAACTACACAAATCCCATGCAACTTGAAAGTTTGTTGGTCGCCTTCTCAGAGTGAGTATAAAAAAAGAGTAGACGATGATGATTTATCGAAGGAAAACTGCAGACTCAAAAAAACAAAAATGTGCAGTTTGTTACTGGAGCTCTCGTCCCTGGAGGGTTACTTGAAGGTGCAAATGGAATCTGTTTTCTTCCCGGCGATGGTCGACGAGTGGACGGGAACTCACTTGCATCCCATGAGAAGCAGACTGTCCGAGCTCAAACAAACGGCCGATAATCAAATAAAATTAAATAGCCGAAGTTAGATCACTTATTTTTCTTCATCTCAATTTTCTTCGATTAAAATACGCGGCTGCATTCCGCGGGTCTAACTAGATTACTCGTAGAAGTCAATAGTGTTGCTACCCCGGGCACGATAAATATAGTTTTGTAAAGAAAAAAAAGACACAACGGATATTTTGAAAGATGTTTGAATTCCAAAGAAAAAACAATCACTCAACTCGTGCACTCTAGCATTCCGCAGATACATGTGATCGGAAACAGTGTCTCGTCCGAGCGAGGAATAAACGAAAAGCAACAAAAGTCGGTATTTTTTTTTCGTCTTACTTTTTTTTCTTCCCGCGCATTCCGGCGCTATCTTCACAATGCAGCGGGCACGTTGCGAGTCGGAATACATCAATGTCAAGTCGGGAAGAAGAGAAAAATGTCGTAGGATCATGAGACGTTATAATGTCGGGACCGAAGGAACGCGATGAGCAGGAGGCCCTTAAATTGGACGAGTTCTTCAGGGACACATACGAGCGCGTCTGGCCCTACATACTTCGATTGACCATTGCCGAAGACAAGCAACTGTGCCATTCCTGGCTCCACAAATTGAGCCGCGCGACTAGTCAGCGATCACTGAGAAATCGTTATTTGCTCGAGCTCTGTCGTCATCTCAAATCCGGTCACGTCGGTGGGATATTCGGCAAACCACCGCGGGAAGGTCCCCTCGCCTCGCTGCCAGGATTCTGCAACCACACGGTAAGCGAGCCCTTTGAGGCTGCCCTTTAAGGAGGGAGTGGACATTCCCAGCCACTAGTGAGGTTCAAAGTATTTCGAATACTTCGTAATGGGACAAAAATCTTTAAAAAATCAACCAATCAGAAGGGGCTAAGAACATTGATTTTACATATTAATAATTCCAAAAAGTTATTGACATACCAGTGAAAAAAAATTGTTCAACAAAAAAAATTGTCAACTTAAATTTTTTTACCTAAATTAATTCGTCAATTTATCCGAATACTTATAAATTTCTGCCGATCTTTTTCTTATTTTCGAACGCACCGTTTATCGAAAAATGTTTAAGCTGTATTGCGAAAATTTTCAATCAATTATCCAGAAACTTCTTGAGTGTAGTGTAGTCTTTTTACAACAAGATGTCAAAATTTCGTGACTTTATATCGCTTTTTCAAGATTAAAAAAAGATCGACAACTCGACGATCAAAAAAGACCTCCCTCCTTGAGATTGCAAGGAAAAACAAATCTTCAATTTACTAATCTCATATTTTTTTCTCAGCTCGAAACAAGCTCCTCTCTGAGCGATCTCTCGGATACGAGTGACGCTGCAACACACGAGTGTTCGGGACAATCGAGTGCGAAGCTGCGACGAAAAACTCCCGCTCGTCGTCGATCGAGCAGCTCGGCGGGTTCGATAAGTTGCGATTACTCGATCGCCGATACTCCGGTTGTTCGACTGTGCGAGAAGATAAGATCGGACAGGAATCAGTTGGCGGCGCAGAGACAGCGAAGGGACAGCATGACCGTAATCGTCAAAGAACTCCAGAGTCAGAACGAACGACTGAAGCGAGACTTGTCGTACGCTCGAGAGAACTGCAAGTGCGACGATGAATCGGCAACCTTGCGATCGACAATCGAACGGCTGACCGGTGAAATAACCGAGCTGAGGACAAAGTGAGGGCTTAAAGAATTCCGAAAGACGGCGAAATCGATTTATTGTACTTAGTGAAAGGTATTGTCATCAGGCTCGTGGAAGTGGAGAACATAAAAGACGAGTTGGAGAAAAATCACCGGGACATCGTGCAGCAGTACAAGACGACGATGAGCGAGGAGATCGAGGAATTGAACTCACGACTGCGGGAAGCCGATTCGAAGAACGCCGAACTATACGAGAAAATTTCATCGACGAATCGTCGATTGGAAGAAATAATTCTCGAGAAGGTGACAACTACATCGCGATCCGAATACTTTCTCGTACCGTAAAATTAAAATTGCTTTGCGTCGCAGGAGCAAGAGACAAAGACGATTGAGCAGAATCACAAGGAGCAGATTGAAATCGTCGAATCAAATTGCAAGACATTACTGAACGAAAAGGACAAAGCTCTGCTAGTCAAGGACGAAATTATCAGGGAAAAGGACAACGAACTCGCGGAGATGGACAAGATGAGGATGGAGGAGGTCGAGTCGTTGAGCAACAACGTTCGCGAGCTCGAGGAGAAGTTTCGAACCAAGATCGACGATGTAACTCGTCCGAGTAAAAAAAAAAAAATCTATTTCGGAGATTACGAAAAAAAAAAAAATGATTTCGTCCCCAGGAGGGAAAGCTGCAGTCTTTCATTATGGAGCAGTGCAGCACGATGAAGGAAGACTTGACGAAGATGAGAAACGATATGGAAGTCGCTTCGCAGACGCAAAATAATAATTTGCTGCAAAAAATATCGGCGTTGAAGAGGGCAATCCTGAGGCTCGAGAGATCGAAGGAGAGACTCGGCATCGACTGTGCCAAGAAGATATCCCATGTTCTCGAGGTCGCCGTCCGACGTAGATCGCGTTTGAGAACGCGCTGTAATAATATTCGTCGCGAAAGCTATTTTTCTTTTTCTTTCTGTAATCCGGCAGACCAAAGAGCTGGAGATAAAGAGTCTGCAGCTGCAGCTCCAGGAACAACGGAGCGAATTGACGACGAGCCTGAGCTCGGAGAAGCAGTGCGAACTAGAGAGACTCACCAGTTTGCTCGAGGAGCGGTACAAGGCTCTCCTCTCGGCCACCGACGCTAACGCGGGAAATCAGCGAAAATTTTTTCTCACGGTATAACGGCAACGATTATCGAATAAGAAAAACGATTTTGTACGTGAAAAAAAAAATATATGAAAAAAATAACGGATATAACGTTTGGGATTTTTCAGCGAATAACGGTTTTAGAGAATCAAATGGCGCTGCTGAAGCACAGCTTGGAGTTCGACAACGAGTCGACGGTCGTATGAACAATTTATAGATAATCCTCTTATGTACAATGCGGTAAATAAATACAATTTATCTCGACATTTTTACGTGTCTCGAACCACGATTTCGTAATTGTGGGGCACCTTATCGCCCATTTATTCAAAAAATAAAACGCCATCGTGACTTACCCCGATGGATGGATTTCCGCGAACACGTTCCTGCTCCGTTCGAGCGTTCCTGAAACACAATATGGAACAATATAACAATTTTTGGTAGTCTTTTATTATAACTTTTTCGAATATTTTCTCGAAAATTAAACTACCGCTTCAAAAATGAACATAAACGAACGAGAATCAACCGAAACATTTTAAAAATTCAAGAACTTGCATAAAAAATCAAGGTTTAACAAAAAAAAAATTCAAGGTCATTATCAAGACCTTTCACGGACATCAGAAACCAAAGCTCGAACGGCCGGCCCGCCGCGACGACTAAATAATAAGTCGAGCGCTGCGTGGTGGGGGGAGAGAGAACAACACGAGGGCTTCGTGTGTGTGCACATCGACGGTCGACGAAAACGTGCGTGGTCAGTGAACACGTGTTGCGAGTGTCAAAAATCTCGACACACCGAAAGGCCGGTTCTCTGGAATTGAGAGGTTCCCCAGCAAGATTCTTCGCGGCCAGGATGCCGAGTGCCAAGAGAAAACAGCCTAACATACTGATAACTGGTAAATGAAAAAAGTTCAGCGCTCGTCGCGAGGTTATGCATCGAGAAGCTCGATAGACGCGCGCCGTTCGTTAATCGATAATCGATTGTAATCGCAGGTACGCCGGGCGTCGGAAAAAGTACGTTGTCGAGAAGGCTCGCCGACGAGACTGGCCTCGTTTGGCGGGAGGTCAGCAAGCTGGCCATTGACAACAAGTGTCTGGAGGAGTACGACGACGTCTACAAGTGTCCGATACTGGACGAGGACAAGCTCCTCGACAGTATGGAGGATCACATGAGCGACGGCGGAAACATCGTCGACTATCACGGCGCAGATTTCTTTCCGGAGCGATGGTTCGATCTGGTCGTCGTTCTCAGGACGAGCAACACGATACTGTACGATCGTCTGACCGCGAGGGGCTATCAGGGACGGAAGCTGGAAGACAACATCGATTGCGAAATATTTCAGACCATACTGGAGGAGGCAAAGGCCTCGTACAGGGACGAAATAGTCACAGAACTCGAGAGCAACAACGAGCAGCAGATGAACGACAACGTGGCGAGGATAGTTGGCTGGTTGGCACAGTGGACAAAAGACAATCCTTAATTCTTTTTTTTCGTACGTTAAATTGACAATATAGTGTCTTAAAGCTATTTTTTATGTACATTGCCCCTGTAGCCTCAAACATAGTCACAGGATCGCGAGAAAATAATCACCTTCTCAATCCACTATACCAAGTTCCCTCTTGAGATTCTTCAATCGTCCCTGCAGACTCGAGTAATACTTCATTTTTATGAGTAACAGCTTTGATCTCTCTATATCATTGTGGCCAAAGGCTTCGGACACTTGTCTGTAAAAAAATTATTCTCCATCATTAGAGTGGGATAAAAAAATGAATGACTTAAGATATCCGCACGAGATTGAATTTCATCAAGTTATAATCCCTGCGTTTTGCATCTTACAAACTTTGCTCGGAAAAGTTCACTTGGAGAATAAAAATTGGCAAGTAAACAATTTTTTTCTTCCCAAACAAGTGCATTGACAAAGACTTGCGAAAGATGATATTTAATGCCATGTGGATATCTTCAGGATCATAGAAATGATCAAAGGATCTGTGGTTCGTTGAAAGTCATTACTGCGAAAGAGTATTCAGTATGGAGTCGTTCTCTTCTATGAGAGAAATTATTTTATCCTTGTCCTCCGAGGCCTCTTCCACCTTCTCGTTCCTCTCCATTATTTCCATGAGGAATTCAGGCTCCAGGCTCGTGGTTCCCTCCGGTATGGACACCTTGTTTAATCTCAGCATGTACAATCCTCTCTCCAGAGGATGCGAGAGTGTGTTGTAGGCTTTGTTGATCAGAGACGACATGTTCATGGATATCTCTTTTTCCTTCTGAAAAAAAACATTGGACATAAATTTTGATGTTTATGGTTCGCGGAGATGTTTGTGATGTTTTTTTTTTACCTCGGTTCGATTGCTAAACCGGTCGGGATGCAGTTTATTCTGAAGCTCCCTGTACTTTCGCTGCATGTCTTTGCTCTCGATGTCGTAATCCTCCTTTATGCCAATTACTTGAAAGTAATTGAGATTTTCGGGAGGCTCTTGGAGGGCTTTGCACTTCGGGCAGAAAATCTCCGAGTCCCGAGGACAATTGCACTGCCAGCATCTCGGCTTGACGTCGCTAGAGTAGAGATTTATTCCAGAGATTCTCGATCGGTGGTCCTCGCTCCTGGTCGCGCATCGACCATACGATCTTTCGTACGCTCTGCAGCGATAAGAAACCTCCGTGAGACTTCTGATGGCAAGGCTAAGCGTCGACCGTACGAACGTCAGACGACCCATTATAGTTGCGATCGAGGCGAAAGCTCGACGGGTACTGGCCAGTACTGGCGCGGATAAATAGCTGATCGCTCGCGCATGCGCACGCCGATCAAAGTCGCTCAGACGCGCGGCGTAATTTTTTTTTTATTTTGATACTTTTAAAATAAGTCACGAATCGTCTGGTCGGCGAATAATTGTTAGTATCGAACATCGAAAGATTCACAATCGGTAGGATGGTGTGTCACGTAAGAAAACAGTGTATAATAAAAATATACAATAAATACACATGTATTATAATAGTCGTGTTTAAGCAAGCCGATACCGCCTCGGTCCGGCAGCTCCGTAATTAATGTACCGTAGAATCGTTAAAATTTATTTTCTATATCTCTCCCCTCCCCTTCGATTTATCTCGTCACACGCAACTATTCGTTGGCACTTTCCAATCTGATATATACTCTACACAGTCGTGCTCTTTTTTCGTTTTTAGTTTCTTTTTTTAACTCTCCGATTCTAAAATCGTCTACCACACGTACAATTAATTTTACAGCATCCTCTAGTATATATATATATATATATATATATATATATATATATATATACACATTATCTATAGCGACCCTCGTATGCGGTAATCTATAATGTCGTGTATGAGTATCGTGTTTTTTTTCTTCGCCCCCTCCCTCTAGTGCTCAGCATTTCCCCGGGTTTGTTTTTTTGTTCACTATTATTTATAAATTTGTGACAATAGAAGGCCACGAATTTTCGGCGGAAATGTTGCAACGATATTATCCGTTTTTTTTTTAGATGTTTCTTTTTTACCATTCCGATTCACGTTAGGGGCAACTGATTTTTTTTAAGTCGACGATGGGATGCAATCGATGGGTTTATAATACATAAATCACGAAACTCACGGTTAAATCTCGGGTCCGATATTATCGTCGGCGACGATACTTAAACTCTACCTATCGAGGAAGATCCGGTGAAAAAGAGAGGCCGCCGTTACAATATTTTTTTTTTCTTTTTTTTTCGCTTTCATTTATCACATATATAAAAGTGGTTCTTTTTGTTCATACTTGTTCGTCGGATTGAAACTCGATGCGATATCACTATCGACGCAGCCGTATCCACGACAACAACAAAAATAAAAGAGAACCTCCTTTCCGATTAAACTTTGTGCGTATCAATGAACATTGATAAGTATTCTACGCGTCGAGCGATACGCAAGAGACAAATGAGAATATCTAGGTGATTGTCGACACCTTCTTTCATTGTTTCTACATTATTTTTTAGTTTTTTTTTCTTTTTCGTTACACGGCTAGGATTCAGCTAGATACGATTACCGACAACTAAGTAAGACAGCGAGACCGGATTAACTCCGATCGAATAATAATAATAATCATAATAATTACACGCCGCGGAGAATGGCTCCGCAATTTTTTAATCGAACACAAAAAAGCGTGGATTATTTATATATATATATATGTGTGTATATATACATATATATATATACACACACATATATATAATGTTTTGCAAATCACATGAACGCTCGTCGTCAGCACATGTATAGAGAAGTAATTATACTACTTCGTATAATCACAAATTGGTCGTACTTTTAATATCCTATGAGATATCGAGTAGAACTGCTCGAGCGTTTTATACTTTTAAACGGTGAATAGTCGAAAGAACCGTTTGCACGCACACGCAGAGACACACACGCACACACGCGGGCACACGAGATCTAGGATACATATATTAGCCGAACATAAAACACGCGTGTACAATCGAAGAGCAGCGACGGCGCGCCAGATCGTTTTTGTACGATCGGTAATTTTTTTTTCTTCTTTCGAGCGAGTCGCGTCGGTTTTTACCGATAAAATATATTGTACAACGACCAAAGGCTTTCGACCGGCAAATTTAACGCCGACTCGTCACTCGCGGTATGACGAAAGGAGAGTCAACGTACCTTCGTCGGTGTCAAAGTTAAAACGTTTGCGTCAATAAAGCCGGAGCGCGTCGCGATCATCGATCGATGTCGCGTGTTTGTGTATCACAAGTTTGGGCCAAATTTGTTACGATCGCCTGTTCGGAAATCGATCAACGGAGTGGCTCTAGCTAATTTTTAAAAATAGACGCTCGTCCCTTTATCGGTTTCGAGAATCTATCGTTATCTTCATTCTCACGCTAAGTAGTTAATGTTATCCATAAAATTTCTCTCCGAATCGTCGAAAAAACTCGATGCCTATGTCGGACTAACGAATAATAACGTATATTAATGAAATATATAGTTTATCACTTGACCATGGAGATGCCATCGCGGAAGAGGGCGTCTATTCTTCTCCCGTGGGTGGATACAAAAGTTATATCGCGCTAATCTTACTGGTACGGATAGCAATAGAGCAAAATAAAACGAGGCTGGATAAAATGGGTCGACGTACCGTTTAATTCGGATACGCTCGGAGATCAAAGTAAGAAAGGCGGTTTGAGAGAAGAATGGGTGCACAGAGCAGTTTTCAAACGCAAGCTACGCTAAACGCACCGAGTCCGAGAATTCCAAACTCGATAGTCAACAATATTGTTACGCTCGAAAGTTTCCGAACAGCTCGTTGTCTCGCGGCCAATGTTGGACGAACTCGGAGCGATGGATTCGTCGTTCTTTTCTTTTTTCGTTATGTTTTTTTGTTTGTTGTTGTTTCTTCAAAATATCGTATTGTTATCGATCGGGTAATTTTTTTTTCATATTAAAGAAAGCTCTCAATCCTTATCGGCTAAGGAATCCTTGATAATATCGTCCTTGGTAATGTTCTGATTCATCTGATCGTTCTCGTACTCGACGAAATCGTCGAACAAGCTCGGCCACGCCTCGGCATCGTCGTAAGCCCCGAGGTCGTCGCCGATCACCTCGGCGAAGTTCAGAAACATGTTCCACGTGTCCCTCGGTATGCCGCGGACGTGGTGACACTCGAGAAAAACGAGCCATCGGGAGAGCAGAGGAGGTTCGCGTATCGTGAACACCAACCTCCACAGGACTATCGCCATGTCGGCCGGCAATATTCGCTGACCGGATATGACGTCAAGGCCGAAGCGGAACGTGAAGCGATAGAGATCCTTGAATAGATCGGCGTTTATCGTCAGCTCCTGAACGATCTCCGGCAAACGTCCCTGTATACCGCGCACACAGTCGACCCGCATACCCTTCAGTCCCGTTACGAACTCGCGCCTCGTAAATTGACACATCTGCTCGGCGTCGAGCTTCCACGCAAGAACGAGCACCTTGAACTCGTCCGGCGACAATTGGAGATCCTCGCACAGCCGCTCGATCCCGTCGGCCAGTATTGTATCCTCGTGCGGATCCTACAATAAAAAAAACTCACGATATTTTTCCGTTCAAAAAAATTGACGATTTCTTTCCGTTCAAACAAATGGACGATTCCTTTCCGTAAAAAAAGTTACAATTTCGTAACGTCCAAAACAATTGACGTTTTTTTTCCGTTAAAAAAATCACAATCTTTTTCCGCCCGAAAAAATGTACGATTCTTTTCCATAAAAAAGAAAATGCACAATCGTTTTCCATCCATGTATGCAGTAGGGTGAATAAAAAAATATTCTCTATACCTTGTACTGCTCAAAGAGAGCGTTCAGTTTTGCTTCGGACGGCTCTTTCTGTTGTCTGCCGGTCTCCTGAGGTGCATTCGCAGCACTGGCAGTGCCGGATCGTCCCAGAGGCGGCAGTCTGGCGTAGAAGCCCCGAGACAAGCGCACGTTGTTCTGAATCGGCGGCACAGAGCCGCAATTGTCAGAGCCAACATTGTTCAACGCCGCTACGTTGACCAGTGGCAATTTTGTGTTTCCATTTATTCTCCCATCCGTGGCAGTCAAGCGGCTACTCCGAGGGCAAGAGTTCGCTGGGAACAAACGTCTTAGCTCCATAGTCTCTAAAATAAAAAAAAAATAAAAATGTATACGTATATATATAAAAAATCTGCTACGGCCCTTCGATCTTGTCAAATGGAATTTTTTTTAATACCGTCTTTGAGTACAGGCACGTTGGAAGGATCGGCGTTAGACGGCGGGGTAGGCACCTTGAAACAAGATGAACAGTTTCCCATTGATGATGTACGTCGTTGTCACTGACCCAGTGGATGACCCCTTGCATCGGTGCTACTATCCAAGCTTGAGGAAAAAAATATACATATATACATAATTTCACCAAGATTTTTGTTGCATTTTTTTTTTTTGTCTAATTAGCGTTCGGTCGATGAGTCGCGCTGTACCTTATGATCGAAACGATTGTGTTCGTGCAGTCGGCAGCCTCGATCGAGGCTTCCCCGACGAAATATTTTCTCCGCGTAACCTTCATCAACTCGCGAGGCTAGGAATCTCCGATGTGTCGTCGCAGCGAGCAGAATGCAAGGGCATGCATCGTCCTCTCCTTTGTTAAAAACTATCGGTCGGTGGCTCGACCAAACTTCTACTGTCATTTGTCCCGCGGACCGACGAATATCGTTCTCGACAACATGGGGATTAAAAAACTTTGACTCTCCGGCTGTGTGCGCGAGATGTGTCCTCTCTCTCCCCCCCTATCCTACGTGCACTTCTCAGCGATGATCACAATCACTCCGATCACACGACTACCCGACTTACGCTCTCTCTCTCGCGAGAGAGAGAGAGAGAGAGCGAGAGAGAGACAGAGAGAGACAGTGAGAGGGGGACGGAGAGTCCCTCACCACTTTCAAGCCGAACGTGATACACCTTTGACCAAAAAAAACAAACAAAAAAACTGTCTTCTACCGAGTTTCCATCGGTAGTTAGCGCGTTCGTCCGAGAATTATTGCCAGTTTTAGGGGACGGTAAATATCCGGTCAGATAACCGTTATTTGTAATATTTTAACGGGGGAAGATTTTTAAGCCGAAGACCATCGATCGAGTAAATCGATTTACCTTTTGCGAAACGTGTTGGCACGGATTGGTGACTTGTTGTTTTTTTACTTAACAAAGGAATGGGTAATCTGACCCTGCGCGAAGTATCCGGCTAGCGTACCGTGGCACGGTAATCGTTCGCATAAAACGGGCAGGATATTCCCGATTATCATAAGAGATAATGAAATTTGTGATGATATCTATTTTGAGTAAAAATGGATTTCGATGTATCCTGACTGAATGGATAAATCACCGGCGGTTGTTAATGTCGGCGGTCGATACTGCCGAAAACTGCTCGTACTAAAGGGAAATGATATTCAGCATCAACATTTTCAAGCCGAACTTTTATCAAAAAAACACAGTTTCCATCGGTACTTATAGCGTTGGAGAATTATTGCCAATTATACGGGGCGGTAAATATCTAGTCAGGTAATTGTTATTTATAATAATGTATTGAGGGAAAATTTTTAAGCCAAAGACCATCGATCGGCTGATCGAGTAATCGATTTATCGATAACAGAAAGGTTTTGGGACGGGTTCGTTATTTCTTTTTTTACTTAAAAAAGGGTAATCTGTTCCTACGCGAAGTTTCCAGCTAGCGTACCGTGACTCGGCAATCATTCGCGTGAAACATACAAGATAAACGCGCTTATCACGAGCAGATTGGATATACTACGGACGATAATGAAATCTGCGATGCTTTTTTTTTTTTTTAGTAAAAAGGGACTTCGAGAGATCCTGACTGAATGAATAAACGACCGACGCTCGGTAATACGAGCGGTCGGCACTACAGAAAACTGCTTGTACCGTAGGTACATTATATGTAGCATTACATCTACCCTTAAATTTAATCGAGTAATTTTGTGAAAAAAATTATCAACGTTTACTCGAAAAATGAGCGAGGATTAATATGTAGAAAAAGCCAAAAAAAAAAGCCCAATATAAAAAGTCCAAAAGCCGCAACCGATCGATCAGTCTCGACGAAATGTCCAAGTAATTTTTCTCAATAAATCAACTTCTTTCTCTCACCTCAAAGTGAGAAGACTTTCAGCGTGTGACGGCCGGGATTGATTGTAGCGTCGGTACACGTACCGCGTGCGCGAGCCGCACGTGTCCCGAGACCGCGATGGCGGTCGAGGGGGAGGCTAAAAGTAAACAAATTAATGGAAGGAAACTGGGGATTGAGCGAGGATAGTGAAATATAGAGAGAGCGGAGAGTCTCGCCTGCGGTCGTTCGGCAAGGTGCTATATCGAAGCTTTTTTTGCCCTACCGACTTTATTCAGTCCCTCAGTCCCCTCCTGGCCAAGTCGTTGACTCCGGCGGTGTTTGTTTCGCAAGCAAAGAATCGTTGCTCCGCATCTAAATGTACGCTCCTCCCACCGCGCGGAGCTATAAGTACCTATATAGAGGTAGAGAGAGAGTGGCTAATGTACTCTGGCTTCCACTTCGATCGTGACCCATCAAATGGGACTTTGCTTCTCTAATAGCTATACCAGCTCTGCCTCACGGTGTATATAACCGAAGCCCGCAATATCTCTCTTTTATTCCGCCGTTTTTCCTTTTTTTTTCCTTTTTTTATCGACGCCACGTGTAAGATACACACGGACAGTGGCTTAGACCGGGCGCGAGCTTATGTACTCTCTCCCCGGTGTCCATAAGAAAAATTGTTATTGCCGGCGAAGCGGCAGTCTGTCTCGCGGAGTGTAACACACCGAGTCGAGTTTAACCTAACATCTCTCGAGAAATAATAATACCGAACGTTTCGCACGAAGCCACACTACGTATTCGAAACTTATTTGCACGGTTCGGCAGTTTACATTGTTTACGATATCCAACGTAAATGAATTGGAAATCCGGCGGTTTCGGGGGGCTTCGCCCGTGAAAAAGGTAGTTGTTTATGCCGCCGTGCGGGGGCGCGCTCCTTTCATTCCCGGTTCCCTGCAATTTCGGACCCTCGCACCTTTTTCGGGAAAAAACCTCGCGCATATCATGAATGTGAATGCGAAACACATCGCCCGAGGCTTCTTCTTCCATCGTTTTTCTTTATATACAGTATCGCCGGGCACGGCATCCGTAAGGCTAGGGTATTCCAACCTCCCCAAAGTGTGCGGCCCTTCGAGCCTGCATTCATCAATCATATGGTAAATCCTGTTGTCTCTGAATTGCGAATTGCAAACGAGAATATAATTCTCGTTTTATTACACTCACTTTGACGCTACCTCGAGATGACTAACTTTTTTCTTCCTCGAAGACCCTTCGTAAGATAAAAATAGATATAACCTCGAAAAGCTGACAGAGTACGAAACAATGGTATTGAGGTTTCAAGGATTGATCGGGTTTCGCCAAGGATTACGAGGATTATTACAGATATTTATTGGAATAACTCGGTAGGAAAATAGAACAATGAAATTGGTGCGAAAAACAATGGCCGTCTGTCTACTGCATCTTCAGTCGGTCGATCATAAGAAAACTAAAAGAACAAGTTTGCCTCTGACTAGAGAAAAACCGTAAATATATTAAACCGAGATTCAACAGATGCGATCGGAAATATTATCGGAACGTCGCAGCTTCGTCCGGTAAAGTGTCGAGAAAAAATAATACGCTGTTCGTGCAGGCTCCTTGTTTCTTCTTCAAAGACCCCTTGTAAGATAAAAATAGATATAACCTTAAGAAGCTGACCGAGTACGGAACAATACCGTTGAGGTTTCAAGGATTGATCGGGTTTCATTAAGGATTACGATGGTTATTGGAGACATTTATAAGGTTTACTCGGTAGAAAAATAGAGTAATGAGATCAGTGTAAAAAAAAAAAAAAATGGCGCATCTATTTAACGCATCTTCATTAGTCTGTCGAACATACGAAAACTAAAAGAACAAGTTGGCCTCTGACTGCAGAGAAACAGAAAACATATTAGACCGAAGGGAACTACTAATTTTACGAATGAGCTTTTGGATAGTTAATCGTTTCAACAAATACGATCGGCAATATTATCGGCACGCCGCAGCTTAGTCCGGGGAAGTAGGTAAAGTATCGAGAAAAAACAATACGCCTGGCGTGCAGGCTCCTTTACCATGACATCGTTATTTTTGTTTCTCGAAGAATGTACCACTTGTCTGCGGACCGTGATGGATGGTGTGGAACGTCCAGTTTCACCCGGAGTAAAACAGCTCTTGCGGGATTTAATAGAACTGTTAACTTAGAGAAATTACACTGGCCGAGTGGAGCGCGGACATGGATCGCTTGAGATCGCATAGCGGCGTCGGGGAGAGGGTAATCGGGGAAAACTGTTTATCCACTTCTTTCCGCTCGCGTACCTACGAGGAATATCAATGGAAATCAATAAATTTTACGAGCAAGATGCTGTTGCTGCGTTTCAACGGTCGAATCGTATAAAAAAGTTTAAAAAAAAGAGAAAAAAGGTATGCTATAAAAATAAGGTTATGTCGGGTACATTTAGAGTTTGAAGCGCCCATGTTGCATTCGCACAGACGGACGGGCTTACCCGTACAGGTCCCAGATGTCTCTTTATTCTTGCGAGCGGTATTGTGTGTTTTCACCGCCGGCGCCCATAGAGACGGTGCGAGAGTGTGTACTACAACGTTGTACGTAACGCATATAGCATAGCTTATCCAGGCGTCCCGAGGTTCGCATATCACTGGCATGTGTACTCGCTGAATCCCATAAAAAATGCATCATTCGCATGAGCGGAGAGGTCGTAAATATCTGTGCATTATTTATAGGAAACAAAAAAAAAATGAAAACGGATAAAAAAAATCGTGAAAAAAGTTTGCTATCGTGAACGAGACACGGCGTGAGAAAAGGGCGGGGGGGGGGGGGGGAGTCACAGAGATAGAAGAAGAATGGTCGAAGTAAGGTGAAAGGATGAAGAACTAGTAATCCAGTATGGGTGTTATATAGACGTAGTTCTGGATCCCGTGCAGAGAAGCGAGGCAGGGTGGTAGACAATTCGGTAGGCAATAATTCAAGGTACCTCCAACGTATATAAAATCGTGGCAGAATGACGATGCTCGAGAGAATAAAGCCCTCTATCGGTGACGCAAGAGACGCCGAGAGGGGAATAAAAGTTTTGAGGTAGAAACTAGGCTCCGGGAAATTCTCTCGCGTGCAGGTATATGCAAAGATTCCTAGGCTGAAGTAGATACGGGAATAAGGGAAATGAAGTTGGGGAGGGCGGGGCAAGACGGGCACGCCGAGAAATAAAGTCCGTTCGGATATGAGCATACGAGTCTGGAGATATGAATCGACTGTTTACAAAAAAAAAAAAAAAAAAAAAAAATATCCTAATAAGTGTTCCGAGTATCCGAGAAAAATACGATTCGAGGCAAAATGGGCAGCATCTCAACCTCGATCGTCTCCATTGATGTTTTTTCTTTCAGTTCATCCGATTTATGTCCCCTCATTGCGTCCGATAGGGGTATTACCTCCAGGTTCGCAATTTCGGTCCCAGACTCAACGTGTTTTTCATTTATTGTATCGACAACATTTTTGCGGTAGTCCATTTTGCCCCGCGGCTGCAGTCTGCAGCGTCCCCGTTGTGCCCCAATCTCCCATACACATGTATACATAGGGCATACCTTTATGTACAGAGAGGAGGCGTCTGGCGACTCAGGGATTCGCTCTCACGGGGGGTTTATCTTCATTTTACATACGCAACATCAGTTGGAGCACCCACGAGCCCAGATACGCTCGCATGCGAGACAATCGTCTTAGGAAATGCTCTCTCTCCATGCCGGGGCTCTGCTATCGCTTTCCCGAGCGCGCAACGGTAGATCCACGGCCAACTGAATTCGTAGCGCACGGCGAGCGGGCGAGGATCTTCAGCCGTTCGAAGCTTCCAGCGTTCGCCGCGGCTTCTCTCGCTTCGCTTGTATACCTTATCGCCACCACGGATGGGTAAGTGTAACACGGCAGAAAGACGCTCGCGAACACACATGCTGTACGAAGCGTTGTAATTTTACTCAGTCCCTTCCTGTCTCTCGGTAAGGACTCTGAAAACAAAGAAGGCAAGGAAAAAGAAAAGAAAAAAAAAGAAGACAAAACAAATAATCGTATAAATCAAAGATAAACCGGTGTAAATATGGCGCGCTTACGGCATCGGACAGGAGATACGGGAGAGCAGGTGAGTCGTAGCACTTTTAAAAATTATGGGCACCCTCGTCGTCGTCGTTCCAGTTGTCAGCCGGTGTTTGGTGGTCCCGGTAAGCGTCGTTTCACCGGGTCTCGGAAAACGTTCTGGGGGCTTAGCTGTCCTCTCAGCGCCGAGCCGGCAGAAAGAGCAGCAGCAGCGCCTCTAGCGGCGGCAGCGTGGACGAGGCCGTCGCTTCTGTAGCGCGAGTCGACACCGCAAAAGCTTGGATTAGGGAACGATGCCGTGAGACCCTCGGGACATGGGTCTACAACGTCGGGGCTTGATGCCTTCACGAGAGGTAAACTGCGAGAGAAAAATCCAGCGGAGCCGTTATCAAAACATATCAGGCCATTATCGATTGCGACATCGTACTAACAATAGATGTACCGCAACGCTCGCTCTCTGCGGTTAAAGAGACTCAATCCTCCACCTCCCCCCACCCCCCCCCCCCCCTTCACGCCGTCTCCTCGCCCTTCCATCCTGTGGCTTCCGCCTTCGCGCTTACACGGTCTCGTTAAACATCCTACCCATTGTGCCCGTGTTATAGGAAAATGCATATTCTCGAGCGTTTCTGTATAACAAGGCGCCACGTCAACAGTCAACATCTTGTAATAATCTTGACAATAACAAGCTGTATACATCGTACCGGCGGGCCACGGAGGAACCTCGTCGCGGCATTATTCGATAATATTTAATCCGGTAACAGTATGTCGACCTTTATCAATCTTTAACAAGAGATTTTTTTATTATCTTTTTCTCATTTTGTTTACTTTTATAACATCTTTTTTACTTTTTTTTTCTGGTGAATCTTCTACGTTGCAATTACCGCGGAAAATCAAATGTTTAACGGTGGATTCTCCACATTCCGCTGGAGGACTTGGAATATTTTTACGGTAGATCGATATATTATTCGATAATATTTAATCCGGTGATAGTATGTCGACTTTTATCAATGCTTTTTTTCGTTTAGTTTTTTTTTCAGGTGAGTCTTCTACGTTGCAATTACAACGGATAATCAAATCTTTAACGGTGGATTCTCGACATTCCGCTGGAGGACTTGGAATATTTTTACGGTAGATCGATATACATATATACCGGTTGAAATCTTGCCGGCGAGCACGGAGTGGCGGAGTAAAGGCGTCGTCCTGGGATATTCAACGCTTTTGCATATCGCCCTAAGCTACCGGTGGAAAAGAAAGAATGAGAGCGGAAAAAGAAACGCGCAGGACAGGGCTGGATAAAAAGTATACATATATGTATATAGTTACGCGGGTGGTGGGGTATATGAGAGCTCTATGCGGAATTTCATTGGTAGCTTCAAAGATTGTAACGGCATGAGCTCTCCTTTATCCTCGCTCTCGGTGAATCTCCCACGGGTATGAAAATTTGCGTAATGCACAATTACTGAAGGAAATGTCGTGGTAACACGCTATACGTATCCTAAATTGGTGCCCGTCGACGGCGGGCCGAACGCTTCGTTTCAGGCTCGACGCCCGAAGATAGAGGATGATGTAAAAAAAAATATTGAAAAACAAAAAATTGTTCTCCATTATTTCATAATCACAAGCCAACTTCACGGACAAGTTACGAACATTGTTCCACATGCGATCCGATTGGCTGACCAATTTGAAAATATTGAGGAGATATTTGGTATTTCTCGTACAGTTTTTCGGGCCCAGACCCCGACTATAAGTGTGTTAAGGTAGTCTTCTAGTCTAAAAGAGAATATGTTTCGAGGTTTAACAAAAAACCAAAAAAATCATAGCTTTTATTAAATATTTCAACATTGGTCTTTTTCCACTTATTTATTGATACTTGCAGGTTCTCTGCAAGTTGTTTGGAGTGAAATAAAAATTAATTAAGGGTGCTACAAAAAGGTTTTGCGACTGCAACCATGATTCCAGACATTCTACTCATCTAAAATTTTAATAAATTGAAAAAGTTTATTGGTTAGTACAAGTGTGGCTATCGGAAGAAGTAGTAAAAATTCTAAGGAAAAAAGATTCACAAAATTGCGACCTTTTGACGAACAAAAAGAAAAACAAATCGGATTGGCGTATTGGTAAAATGACGAATCTCCGAGAAAATTAAATCCCGCTCTCCGACTCGACGCGCCAGCCAGCGGGAGGCAAGGCGGTCACCCATCCAAGTACTGACCGCGAGTGTTACTGCTTGACTGGGGACCGCGCCAAGCCGCACATTAACCGCGAATCTATCGCTGATGGTCCCAAACTACTGTAATTACCATTGTTCATACACCAGTGTAACTCACTATTGTAACATTATAGTAGAACCTCGCTTATCCGACCGTCGATTAATCGAGCCTCCGCGTTATCCGAAGCACCTAACTTACCCCGAATCTTCCGCATTAACGAAGGTATGGGCTCGGATAATATGGAAAACCCGAATAAAACTAAATTAACTAATGAAGTTAATGTTTATATAGAGTGATGTGTTATTTTAAAAAATATATATGTGGGCAATACTGTTCATATATGTAACAGTGTGTATATATATATATATATCCATAGTGGAAATAAGGGGTCTCCAGGTCGACGAAATCTATATATATGCGTACGGTCAAACATAACAGCGTTTATAATTGTTCCCGGGACCTCATCACCTCTGGACAAGTAGCATATTTGACATACAGACAGATTAATATGAGCTGGACATTATAGATTGAATTTATGCAGTCAGAATATGCAGGCAGAGTAGAAGGTAGGTTGAATCGATATAGGCAAATTTGATACACATATAGCGTTCTAACGTTACGGTAATAATAATACTAGTACAAATTTGAATTTAGCATGTTATCCGTCTTATCCGAGATTTCACTTATCCGATGTACGTTCTACACTTGTAATAGGGCCTTACCCGTCTAGACAAATAAAATAAAATAAAATAATGACTTGCATGTGACAACTATGAGGGATAGCTTGTGAAATCTTTGAGTGGAACCGAGCGCCTAAGTTATCCGGCGAGCAAAGAGATTTGTTCGAGCGAATGATGGGATATCCGGGCCCCGATTCGGGGGGGTTTATTGTCCTATAACTATTTTCTCGATTGCTATGCCGAATCGCGTAGCCTTCCGCACGAATTGTGCAGTTCTGTCCAGAGGTATACGCCTGATTGGTAAGTCCACGGGAGCTCAATGATGCGTTTATTTGTCGGAGAATTAGGACGACGGAGAGGGAATTGTGTGGTGGGAGCGGAGAATCCAGTATAGGCTCCAGCCCGATCCATTCCCTTCCGGCGGATAGCAGAACGGGCCCGGGGACGAGGCAAGGGCACCCCCCGCACGGCGTTCTGCCGCAATCAGTAAACCTGTAAAACATTGGATTAGGTGGCCTAACCCGACCTCACTCTATAGGACGGGAGCGAGCGTAGAGCTCCTAGCACGGCTCCCCTTTCCAATTTCAACCTCTCTCTCGACAGAGTTTCGGTTACGGGCTGGCTTTACTCAGCATTCGCCACTGGTACACTCGTTTCTCTTCACCGCAAACCACGATATGTTATCCAATCTCGACGAATTATTTTCATTTTATTTCTGCACGAAAATATTTTTCCTCTCGAAATATAAAATTATCGCATCGATGCATTATTGTAGGCTTCTGGGGCGCAATAATGCACCCGGTTCGGCATCATTGTGTGGGGGAAACTATACGAAATTGAAATTCGTTGAAAAAACGAACGCCCCGTGAAAAGCTAACGTTCGGTGCAGACGTGAATTTTTAATGGGTAGGAGTTGTTCCTTTTTTTTTCTTCTTTTTTTCTCGTCCGCCTACCCTGCATAGGAGTTCATCGTTTTTATGGAAAACTCCAGTTTAGCCCGCGTCGATAACCGACGTCGGGCTAACGTGCATAATTTAATAGGTGCAATGGCTCGAGGGCCTCGGCAGCGTGTCCCCGTCACTTTGCCCGGAAGCCTGTGACGGCCGACACAGTGCCGCGCGGAAAGGTGAGATATTACGGTTGTGTTTCTAAGCGAAAGAGTTTTTCGTTTAGTCGGCATGCGCGCCTCCCGGCAACGGCTCTGCCGTCCGGAGGATTTCGTCGCTGAAGGTTGATCACGAAAGTCGTGGGATGAACTATATACATATATATGTATATATATTTGTTTTTTTAAAACCCTGACAATAATACATTTTCACGGTGGTTCCCTTAAATTTACTTTTATAAAAAAACTCCTGCAAGAGAGCATTTTCTGTAATTTTCTTTTTTTATCTTTGGAAATTTCAAAATTCGAAAAAATATAATATTTCAACAATGCGTCGATTTTTCAAAATTAAAAACAAGGCAAGTAAAATTTTTTTTAATCCGACGTTTCGTAATTTTGATTTTCGCCGAGGAATACAAGACAACATGTTTTTGGTGGCTCGCATGAAGAGCCTCCAAAAGATTTAAAATAATCAAAACCTGAGTAGGAGCTCAAGGGGATTTAGAATAATCAAGACCTGGACAGGAGGTGCCCCTTCATGAGAATAAGCCCTTATTATTCTAAGCCCCTTAAGTTCATTAAGCGGGCTTACAATAATTGTAAGGGCTTAAGTACCCTTTTTGGTTGACTCATGCCCTTATTATTCTTGAAGAGACTTAAAATAATAATGACCCTGAAACTATCAGTATGGAACGAAATTTCATCAAGTTGTAACGGCTGAGTTCTGCATTGCGCAAACTTCGTTCCGAGAAGTTCTCTTGGAGAATAAAATTTTACAAGTGAGCAATTTTTGTCTTCTTCCCGATGCCGTGCACTGATAGAGACTGGCCAACGATGAAATGAGATATCTTCAGAGTCATAAATAATAAGGGCGCAAATCCTTTAAGGATGCTTCAAATATTAAGGATTTCAGATTCCCCCCCGCCCCCATTTTTGACACGGCGGCGGCGGCGAATCTTTGATGTAGTAGAGAAATATACACTTTGTCCAAGATACGACACGAGGTGTAGGCGGGTATATATAAGGATTTAACCAGTTATGGGAAATGAAAAATTCATAATATCCCAACTACGCGCTGATAAAAATAAAAAGTTATAAATGTTACATTTTTAACAACCCAACCTTTCGTCATTTCGATTTATGTTGAGGTATAAACGAAACACTTGGGCAATACTTTACGTATATATGATTAAGTCGCATGTATATATAACATAGTGTAAGTAACATATAAATCCGAGGTTTCAAAGTCAACGAAGTCTATACATATGCGTACGGTCAAAGATAATGATAGCGTTTATAATTGTTCCCGAGACCTCGTCCCCTATGAAGAAGTAGCATATATGAAATGCAGACAGATTTATATGAGCTGGATAGTATATATTTAATTCGTGCAGGCAGAATATACAGGCAGAGTAGAAGATAGGTTGAATCGATAGAGGCAAATTTCATACACATATAGCGATCTAGCGTTACGACAGTAATAATTGTAATATAAAGCATTATTAATGGTCAGCTTTAATTTCGGCTGCCGACTTTTTTTCGTGTCGTATTGGCACGTCGTGCCAATACGGCGCGAGCTGTAGGCGGGTGTACATAGAGCTTTAGCCAATCATGGGTAATACCAAAGTTGATAATATCCCAACTATGCGCCGATAAAAAGAAAAGTTTAATGTTAAGCTTCTAACAACCCAACTTTTCGTCATTTCGATTTCCGCCGAGGAATAAAAGACACACGTGGGCAATACGCCGCATATATATAAATAAAATGGATATATGTATACCAGTGTGGAAATAAGGGATGTCGAAATCAACGAAACATACATATATGGAGCTTCAACCAATCATGGGAAATAAAAAAATTGACAATATCCCAACTACACGCTATTAAAAAAAGTTGAATGGTAAATTTGTTACAATCCAACCCTATATCACTTGTATTTCCGTCGAGGAATAAAAGAAAACACGTGGGCAATACACCTCATATATATAAATAAGATGGATGTATATATAACAGAGTGGAAATAAGGGGTGTCGAAGTCAACGAAATATATATATATACATATATACGCGTACCGTCAAAGATACGGCACGAGGTGTAGCCGGGCATATATAGAGCTTTAACCAAGCGTGGGAATTCGAAAGCTGCCGGATCTTATTTCCCTCTTGGTTGCTCGACGCCGAACGGGTGAATATCGTCAGGAACCCTAGAAGCGGCACCAGTAGCAGCAGTAACAGAAGCATCGTTCCCGAAAGAGACCGAAGGAGTGAGCCAGGCTTGAAACCCCCGGCGACGCCGCCGTCGAAAGATTCAAGGGTGCTCGATGCTCAGACTCGGTGCGCCCGCGCAAAACCACCCTCTCTCCTCCCGCGCTCCGTCCCACCCGCTCCGCACCCGACGGCTCTCCCTCATGCGCGCTCGAACTCGTGCGTGTCACCGTCTCTCTCCCACTCCCGTCGAACGGCCGTGTGCGCGCGAGTATCGCAGGGTCCCCCGCGCGGGGGTTGCCGCTGAGCTTGGTGAAGTTTCCCAACGCTCGATGGCGTACCAGTGCGAATCGTGATTCTGCGGGAAGCGCAGCTCGCAATCGCCGTCGCTCTTATCCCGCGTCGCGAGCGAGATCGCTTATTCTCGACCCCTCGGCCACCTGCCTCGCGTAAGTCCGAGAGTGATAACAATAAACAACGAGCGAGAAAAAACGAGTAAAAAAAAAGAAAATGTCCAAAGTTAAAGTCGCGAGGGTTACCGACCTATGATTTTTTTTTTATTTCGATAAAAATAAATCCCCCGCTCGATTGACTAAGCGGGACCAAAGTCTCCAAAGCCCCCAAGTAAAAGTTTCCCTCTCCAACTTCCCGTCGTTCCTCGGTCTCCCGGAGAGCATCGAAGAAAAGGAAAAAAGTGCTGCGCGGCGTGTGTTAAATGAACGGGAGGTAGATCGTAGGTGTACGTAAGTTGCGCGGGCGCGCGCGATTCCTCTCGCATTTTATCCCCGAGTCGGCCGCAGCAGGTACACGCACACACCAGCGCTCTCGGGAGAAGATCGCGCGAAACCGGTTAGACGAGGAGGAGGACGAGAAGCTCCGAGTGCAGTGGGCATCGTTGGCGAGAGGACCGCGCGATTTCTCTGTCCCTCGCCCCCCGCGTGCCTTCCCGCCGTGTCCGGCAGCGTCCCTTTTTTCTTTTTCATTCCGCTTCGAGTTTCTTGTTTACCGCACGGCTATTGCGTTAAAAGCGCTTCATCGAGAAATAATCAAAAAGTAAATCACAAAAAATTCGTACATACCTGCGACAAAAAGCGCAGCAATCCTCCGATTCGGCTCTAGAGCGAAACGTCGACTCACGGTGCACCGTCAATTGTACTCGAGGCAACACACGTGACCCCGGCTGTGAGCGAACGCGATTCGCCGGATCAGTGCTTAAGACCGTTCGCGGGCTCAGTCAGTGCAGCACCTCTGTTCGCCACGGTGGCGTCGCTCGGGTCCTCGCTGTTACTCGCACATCCGCATATCGCGTACACCATCGACAAAGAAGAATAAAACGCTCGTTCGATCACTCTTCTATAGCAGAACTAAGCTCGATCAACTCGAGTGCGAAAATCGAGCGGGTGTTGGCAGGGGGACATCCGTGAGCGGGGCGATTCCACGCGCGAGCGACGGTTGGATTTTCATCGTACGGAGTTGCCGGAACGGAAGAGTGGCTCTCAATATAACAACGTGCTTTCCGACCGGTCGCTGCGCGAAGATCTGAGAGAAACGTGAAATAATAATAATAATAAAGATAAACTTCGAGCGACGGTAACTTCAAGGATATTTCACGGTGAGTCGAAGATTATTCTTCGCAATTGTGGTGCATCAACAAAAAACGAGCTGGAGATTATTGTATAGAGCTGGATCAACGAATAAACGTTTTCGAGACCGTTGCTGACTAGAGTAATCGTTTCGACGTGCATATTGCACGTCGGTTGTCGTCGCTCGCCCATCTATCGAGGATCGAAGGCCGATGCAGTTTTCGGCAGGAAGGAAAAACCGTTACGGCGCCAGCGTAATATTCTAGTTATAGCTGGAATAAAAACACGCTATCTCGCGCTCCGCCGCGGGCTCGAGTGAGAGACCCGCGCACGGTGAAATCGTGGAAGCTCCGAGGAAGTATTATTTCGTTGAAAGTCCGTTGAACGGTGCAGCGGAGACAGAGGTTAGAGCTGAGAGAGGAAGGATAATTGTCGGCAACAAGTGCGAAAGCCGAACCGCCGCTGGCTGCGCCGCTAACGAGTTGCCGAAAGTAGCTCCGGGGCGTACGCACGATTAAGCGATGCGACCATCGCTCTAGAGACGCGCTCGACGATTGGGTCCGCTAGTCGTAGTTCGCGCGCGCGCACGCGAAACAGCGCCGCCACGCGACACTTTCGCGCACCCAGCACAGAGTGTTTTTCGCAATTTTCGTTCGTGACAATAGCGCGCGCGACCCGGCCCGGCCGTTGTGCAGGCACGTGAACATACGCGTAGAGTGAACTGAAAGAAAAACAAAAAGTTTGGCGGGCTATGCAACGCGTCGTTGGAGTTTTGACGGTCGGGACTGTAAAAGTGTTCTCGATGTAATTGGCTCGCTCCTACGCAACTATCGTGCATTTTTACTCGGTCCTATTCTTTCACCATACCGACTGTCCACTCCATGCCCGGTCTCGAATTAGTTTCCGAACCCATGTCGAGACTCCTCGTTCGAACGATTTAAGAATTTTTTTTTGTTTAAGTTTCTTTTTTTCAATTCAGTGTCCAATCAAGTGCGGGAAATTTTGTAAAGTGTGAAAAAAAAAGAAAAAAAAAACATAGCGACGAATACGAACGGGCTCGAGCGGTGAAGCCTCGGAACGACTTTGTCCAACCTGCGAGCGCCGAGCGATGCTGGAGTTTCTTCGAGCGAGCCGCTCGACGACGCTGGACCGGATGTTCGATACGCCATCCGCGTAGACGTTCCGGCCAGCTTCTGAGACTCTTCCGGTCGTAACGTCGCGCGTCCGGACGTGAATAAGAATAATGTCCAACAAAATCGAAGCCCCACGAGACCGAATTACGATTCCACAGCCGATCAAAGGATTTTCAACCTACGCACACGTTCGTCGCGCGGTTTGTCCAACGAATTCAATTAATTAATCCATTACACGTCGGGCTAAAACAAACGCGCGTAGACATCGATAAATATTGTCCCGTCATAATCAGCGGGAGGGGGGGGCTTGTACCGTGTACGTGACGCACTACAATTAGTGGTGGCTCGATATTTCGGGTGTAAATCGTTCCTGTCGTTTCGTTGAAGCGCCGGACTTTACGAGGCCAGACGGGCCCGACCGATTCAATTGTATCGTCGTCCCATTGTGCGCAGGGAAAATATACCGACGAAAATACAGTGCTGAAACCGCGCGTCATCGACAAAGGGGGGGGGGGGGGTTTCATATTTCGCGCACACATTTCCTCTTTCACGCGTCGGAATTATCTCGCTGATCTGAAAGAAAATTTATATTTATTTTAATTTTTTATTATAGTAACAATAACAAATTTGACCACACGGAAATTCATTTCACGTCCGAGATCTCCGAGGATCGCGATTTTTAAATAAAATTTATTCGTCGAATAAAAATTAAAATAATTTTTTTTTTTACCACCATGCTGACAATGGTCATTCGCGGCTCGAATCTGGGGAAGCTCGCGGCCCGGCTGACGGATTACGGCGACGTGTGACTCTGAGCAAGCGGCGTATAGCGGTAAAGTGTGTGCCGGATTAAATTCCGTGCGGTAGAGGAAGGTACACACCGGGGTCCTGTCTTACCCCCGGTCGAAGGATAATTGAATCGGCGGTTGATCAAATAAAATTAGCGATCGCCACTGGTGATAGTTTTCTTCGGATCTTGGTGGACGAGAAAATCGTCACAGGAGTCATCGTCGTCGTCTGGCGGTTAACGAAGATTGATAAAACTTTTATCAACATGGATGTGAGGAGACAAGATTGGATTATCTGGTGCGCGTACGTCGTCTGGGTTGTCATCGGAGCCGCGACAGCTGGACGAGTTTTCGGTGAGTGGCGTTTCACTTAACTCGGTTAAATTCGGCTTCGTGTAATTGGATAACGTTAATCGCGCTCTGCGGGGATAGGTTCTCGGGAATCTATTGAGAAATTCAGTAGACGGTGGGTGGGAATCGAAAAATTTATTTTCAATGAGACACTCGTCAATCGACGCCTATTTCATTTACAATCTTATCGACGATCGGTAACGAAAAAGGCAGTTTCTCACAGTAAAGTAGGTACCAACGTTTCTATTACACAAACGGCCTCAGCTCTTTTCATGTTAATTTTGCCAAAAAAACTTGTCTAAATAATTAACAACAAAGTAATTGTGGATCTTTGTGGATGGAAAAAGTTTGTTAAGGACATGTGCAACGACTCAGTCGGTAACCAAAATATGTACTGAATGCGATTCAGATACCGTAGACTTTTCGGGAAAAAGCAAAGCATTAGCGGAAGTAGAATTTAATACCGCGTTCGATGATGCTTCCGTTTTATCCGAAGCGTGAACCGGTTTTAAATGTCATTGATTCCAAAAATGCATCTATCTTTCTCGCACTTATATATCACATAGTCATCTTTCACATGGCCTTAAATGTATACATCTTTTTCACAGTGTATCCGCTCGGAAAATGAATGAGTTATTATTTTTAATTTCTATTGTTTGTACACGTTTTTATCCATACAGAAAACAAGGTGGTGTTATATTGATTGATATTATTTTCTGTTGTTTTTTTTTACGATCCAATTGAATTACAATTAGTTACAGTTGAGTACCGTAATCGTGCTCTACACGGATACGTTGGAGATCCTAGTACTGAGAAATTCATTAGACTGTGGTCGACGGATATCGACGAATTTATTTTCAACGAAACACTCGAAACGAGGCACTCGTCGACCACATGTAAAATTATCGACTTACTGACGATCGGTAACGAAAAAGGATAGCGTTATTGTATTGTGTTTTGTTTTTACCCGTTCCTATCGAATTACAATTGGTCACAATGAAATAACGTAATCGTGGTCCGCACGGATACGTTGTTTGGCCCTGTATTGAGAAATTCATTAAAGTGCGGCAGATAGGTATCGATTAATTAATTTTCAACGAGCGGCACTCGTCGATCGGCGTACCTGTAATTAATCAACTTATCGACGATCGGTAACAACAAGGCACTTTTATACATTCGGAAAACGAATGCATTATTATTTTTGTTATTATTTTCTGCTATTTCTTTTTAAGTTCCAATTGAATTACACTTGGTTAATATTGAGTGCCGTTATGGTGCTTTCGGATACGTTGTCGAGACTGCATTAAGGAATTCATTCAAGAGCGGCAGATAGGTATCGACAGATGTATTTTCAACGAGACACTCGAAACGCATTCTTATCCGATCGGAAAATGAATGTGTTATTTTTGTTGTTGTATTTATTCCATTTTTCCACCGGTATACCCTTCTGGGCTTTTACGGAACCTCATCCTGATTCTTCCTAGCACTCCCTACCCGCACTCAGCTAAGCTACCTAACTTCCGTCCGTAGCCGACGTATTAGCTACACTGTACCGCATTTGCCGGGGACACGGAGAAACTACGGAAAAGCCGTGCCGGTGCCGTCGGCCATATTCTACTGAGCCTCCGGTATTTTTGCACTTGAGTAAAGTGCAGAAACACCAAAGTTTCAGCAGAAAGCTTAGTGGTCGTGGCGCAAGCAAGCGCACGGCTAATCGGTCACCCATCCAAGTACTGACCGCGAATGATACTGCTTGACTTGGGATACCGCCGCTGTAGGTAATGCGTTATTATTTCTATTATTATAAATAATATTAATATTATTTTCTGTTGTTTTTTTACACGTTTAAATGGAATTACGGTCGATTACAATTGAGTGCGGTATTCGTGCTCTGCACTGATACGTTGTTTGGGCTGTATTGAAAAATTCATTAGCCTGTGATAGATAGCTATCGATCAATTAATTTTCAACGAGACACTCGAAACGAGGCACTCGTCGCTCGGCGCACCTGTAATTTATCGGCTTATCAACGATCGGTCACAAAAACGCACTATTGTTCATTCGGAAAGCGAATGCGTTATTATTTTTGTTGTTATTGTTATTATTATTCTCCGCTGTTTTTTTTGTCCGTTCTATACATATTTATCGACGAGCATGAAACGGCGCTTCGATATTCACAGCGAGCAATGAAAAACGTACACGGTTTTACGCCTGTTCCACGGCCGACGACGATAACCTCGTTTCGAGACTATACAAATGAAAATCGATCGATATCTCGTTTATTATTCATCTTCATTTTCATCAAGCGTTCGTTCAATTTGGCCCGTGGCGTTAAGCACTGTTACACAACGCTTTTTATGAGCTCGCCAACTTCCAATTTTCCACGGGAACGCGTTAAAAATACAACAGTTACCGGGACGACCCCCACCCCTCCTCACCACTCTCTCCCCATCCTCGCTCCGCCAACTTCGCCAGTGCCGTCGGTCCTCGCGATGAAGCATGCGAAGAAAATCATTTGTTGATCGTGTTGATGCCCGTGAAACGATTTTTTTTTCTCGAACGAACATTATTTAAGTGTCAGAATAACGATTTACGAAGGGTCGAGAATAACAAGTAGGGTCGAACAATCGGACGGGAGGGATCGTGTATTACGATGTCGAGGAAGAAAGGTGGTAATTTTGCGTGTATACTCGAGGCAACGGTGCGCTCGAGGAAGTATCGAATGGTGAGAGGCGAGAAGCGTGAGGGCGCTCGCCTTTCCTTCCCCCCCCCCCATCTTTCCCGGATTCCAACACTTGTGTTTTACGTCCCTCGTAATTCGAAAGGGCGTTAAGTGCCATATCGCGTTTCCGATTACTCGCACCCGCTATGCTTCTCTGCAAACCACCGTGGATTTACCTTGCTGTCGTTTTGAATGAATTTGTTAATTTTGATTGATATACCTTCCGTTATGGCACGTATACACACACATGTATATATGTATACGGGCTCAAAGCACGTCGTATATCCTGCTAAATATTCTCCGACGGAATTAATGTCATCGATCATTATTAATGGAAGCTCTCGTCTATGAATGACTAAACGCGTTAATATCTCGGTTATACATATATATATATATATCCACAGACAGTTTTTGTCACTCTCTGGTAAATCTGTTATCGATAATAATACAAAACATGTAGAATAAAAACAAAACGGACTTTCCATTGAAATTCGATCACCTGAATTTAATTAATTATATCACACTCCTTAATGATTTTATTCGCGATAAAAAAAGAAATTCAGTATTGGTCATAACATTTTTTTAAATAAAATAAATTTAAAAAACGCTCGACAGCGATACATAATCGCTAGTGGCATAATAATCCGAGAATATTTAAACACCGATAATGGAACATTTTGGCAGTAGCGAGACTAGACGAGATCAGATTATTGCAGCAGAGATTGCGAGCGTCACTGATGCGAGTGCGGTCAGCAGGAGCGACAGGCGGGGTGGGAGGCGAGGAGAGGAAGAGAGGGTTGATAGGTGATGGTTCATTAGTCGAGAGTTCGTTGGCCGATGTTTGGGATAAAATCGATATTCTTCGTTAATTCGTCCATATCGAATGGCTTGATTTTGCCGGATAAGTCGGTTTATCGTAAGCCCATTCTTTTTTCGATTTTTGTTTTTCATTTTTTTCGAAACTTGTACCGCACGTTGGCCGATCGCGTGTGGACGATGACGATAAGCCGGGCTTCTGCGTCCCGGTACCGCAGTTAATAGGCAATCGTCCGTGTGTTGCGTTTTGAGTTACGTTTATGAATGTAGCGGTATGACCCCCCCCCCCCCCCCTGCTACCATACATACAATCGATTCCGCCGTGTGTACATTCTATCACCTCTACTCCCAAGCTAATATCACGCTCTACTCTAATTCAAGTTAACTGCTGTTATCTATGCTCGGAACTCCCCCCCCCCCCCCCTCCACACCTCCGCCGCCAGCGTTTGTCGAAGCTGTATATCTTCACCGAGTTCTCTCACTTTATCAGCTTTTGTGTTATATAACGACCAATTAACACCATTGTTTCGTAGACCTCCCAGTCATGAGAGTTGTAACGAATGAACGACGAGTACTCTTGACAACGGCGTTCCCCATCAGTATCGCGATATCCATGTCAATGAGAAATATCGCTTAAACGCGCAAACACCGTCCCGGACCAACCCGTCGAATATTGTTTTTCGTTCCCGGTTCGTTTTTTTGTTTTTTCGTACTGACCATTTCGAGCGTTTTAGCGAAATTGCGGGAAAAACCGACCCCCCCCCCCCCTGCTGCGTCGCTCTCAATCTGCGTTAAGGCCTGTGCGAATGAACATTAAAATTCACTAAACAATACTTTACAGCTGGCAGGGCGAACATCCGGTTGATGTCGATCTTCGGTGACAATTTTTTTTTTTTTACTTTTGCTTATTATTTTTTACCGAACTTCCTACGGTCATGGTAACAAATGTTTCCGTACGCGACGCGCGAAGGACAGGACAGTCGAAATGCCTTTAATTATTTTCTCACGTCTCACCGCCGATGAAAATTTCCGAGTTCCAAAAGGCGAACTTTCATTTATTTATCAAAAATAATAATCGTGTCGATGAGAACGAGGGACACGATTGCGAGAGTCCGTTAAACACGAATGAGTGCGAGAGAGAGTAAAATTTCTGAACCCTTTTTTTTCGAAAAGATTCTGTAAAATAAAAAACGAATTTCTCACCGCCTTAATTAAAAACGCTGTGCACCCCATAATTCGTTATCTATTTTATAAAACCCTTTCCCAGAAAAACGCATTGAAAATATTTTGAGGTTATGTTGATCTTCAGCGCCATCTTAAGAGGTTTCGGTCGGTAACAATCCGGTTTCCCTATTTTCTCATTAATATTTCGGATCAAAGCGAATAAGGTTTTCACGCACCTACATATACCCCACAAGAAAACCTAATTGACTTTTCTCCCAAATATTAACAGTCCCAGAAGAAATAGGAAAGCCGATTCGTTACCGACCGAGTCGGTATCGCATGCCCTCAAGGCAGCGCCTCCACCGGGCGCTCCGGTTAGCGGATCGCCCCCTTTGCCGCTTTCCCGAGCGAGTCGCCGGGTATCGCTGAAATTGAATTTTGTTAGACGATTAGAGAGGCAGAGCCAGCTCGGGGAAAGGAGCTGTTCGCAGGATAGATGCCCCTTGTGGAAGATCCCGTGGATAAGATACGCTCGAAGGGATACGCTAGCGCCGAGTGCTGAAAACCCCCACCTCCCCGTGTGTCTCTATATATATACAGAGCGTCGCGAAGAGACTAAGTGGTTCGCCAGCGGTGGATGCAGGACGCTCGGTTCGCAGACGTTTTCACTGTGTATACTGGATCAGTTATATGCTCCTGGTAACCCACCGGATAGCGACGATGTAATGGAGGACGAGGAACCATGGACGGGATATGTGTTTCGGGCACCGTGAGTATTGCAGTACCGGGATGGAGGAGGAGGATGCACGCGCTCGGGACGGCCAGGGAGAGCGGACTGAAGCGTACGGATATTGATTCCAACCGGCGGCACCGGCAGCAGCACCAGCGGCAGCGCCGCAGCTAGGCTGCGAGGCTGCGAGCGAGGCACGAGAGTGTAGTGTACACCGGTGTTGTATACCAGTCGAACCGGCGGCAGTCTCTCCGCATCCTCGTCGTAGCTCCTCTCTCCAACCTTTCTTACGCTGTCCTATATCCACCGGATGTAAACCCGTGCGATCGCTCCATGCATACATGCATTATATCGTTGAGCACATAGCGTATATTCGGATAGCGCCCCTGTACTCCTCTCTGCGTTCGCACTGCATAGACGCCGCTAGCTTTGCACAACGAAAATCTTCGCGTGCTGTATATGTAGGCCCTGTAGAGGGCTCTTCCTTCCTCGACGTTGCACTCTCGCATTTCGAAGCCAACATCCTTCGCCCACCGCCACTCGGTGCTTGGCGCTGTATTCGTATTGCATGTATATATCAGTGTGTGTATATGCCATCGCTGATTCTCCGATATATATACGTTACCGATGCGAATCGCGTCGTAAATATACATACAAGCGGAAGGGGGCAATGCTCTGGCTTCCACGTTTCTTTTACATAACTTTCATCGCGCCGCGACACTGACTTCGTCGGCTAGGTGGATTTCTACTATGTCTTTTAGTTTCTTTTCTTTCTTTTTTTTATGCTTCATCAGTACGCGTTTCATTTTATTCCGTGGAGGATGTTGTTGAAGTCGGGTGAAAGTTTTTTTTTTCATATGAGAAAGCATGGGAGTTTTATATCGCAGAAACCGCATCATTTTAACAACGGACGTACGTCTTGTGGGAATGTGCCATCGTTATTTTATATTATACTTATTCTTTTTGTTTAAAAGAGCGCCTGCGAGATAAATATGGAAAAAGGGAAACGCTGGGAAAAAGGTGATTTAAGACGTTGGAAGATAAAAAGTGTTTTATATATAATATATATATCACACTTTTTTTTTAAGTGCATAATACATTTTCGTGATTTAGCGTTATACCCGAGGGTTGGATTAGCCACCCGGCAGTTGTAACCCATTCCCCTTATTTCAGCGGTACTCCGGGCCTTAAGCCTCGAGGCGCGCAGCGTTCGGTTGATTCATGGTACACCGTGGTGGTTATTCGGCGAATCTAATTTCTACAATTTCCTCGCATCTTGCAGCGAGGGAGTCTAACGCCGATGCGAGGGGGGAGGGAGGGAGGATCCCGAGGCGCGTATATGTAACGAAAAGTCATGTTCACCGCTGATGCTCGGTGAGCTCTCGTGTAGAGCCGCACATAGTTTCTATTACTTCTGTCTATTGTTATTCGGTCGGCGGTGCAGTAGAGCGGAAGCACGAACGTCGAGAACAAGTGCATCGTATTCTGTATACTCCACGGCCGGATAAAACATTGATTTTGCATAATAATAATATTATGAAAAGTAAACTGAAATGGTAAAAAAAAAGTTGGAACAAATAATCACGAAACTTATTCTTTATATAATATAATTTAGTATAATTATATTATATATTATTCAATATTATTTAAGATAATATTTTATTTATGAAAATTTGTCCTCCTTATTTTTCAAACTATTATTTTTATATTGACATTTTTTAAATAAGCTTTCGATTCCATTTTTTTAGTGTTTTTTCCTACAGCCGACAGTGTTTGAATTCATTTTTTAATCCACGAAATCGGCACATATTTGGCGAGGCGACCGGTTTATCGGATTACGATCAACCGGAAATAATACTTTTTCATCCACTCGATGACCACTTCATCGGATCGATTCCGTATAATGCCTGTCGATTAAAAGTCACACAGACGATACTTTTCGTACCGCCCCTCGACAGCGTATGCGAGTGGAAAACATAAATTTATCGTGGAGAAATTGAGAACAATCTATCTTTAAAAAGAAAATTACAATCTATAGACCATTAATATCAATTCCGCAAATAAAAAAAATATATATAATGCCAATCTCCGCGCAATTACTCAACCTACTTTCGCGTAACCCCCTTATAGATTTTTCACAGCGATAAATGATCTAAATATATATATATGTATATATACTATCATCCCTCCGGACTTAATTTTCGATATATTCCGTTAAAACTGTCATCGCGCCGGACAGCGAACTTTTCGATGTTAAATTATGCGTAGGGGATACAATATTATAATTCAATGATGTTTCGCGCCCCCGTCGAAAATTTCTACCGACCGAGAGGTTGACGAAAGTGACGTCAATTAAATTCATTAATACGTCCATCTGCCCGCCCGGTGAGATCGGATAACTCGATAAATACATGGCTACCGCCAACTTTAGCCCGGACCGTTATATCTCCGTAGATATAACGTTCCGTGCTTACAGGCGGTGTCCATGTGTTTATCCGAGTGTGCGTTAACCACCGTAAGCGGAGACTACGCTTTACATTCGCCCGTCGGAAGGTAAATGCCACAGGGAAATATTATTGACAGGCAAATTTGTTGCCCGCGATGACGAAGTCTCCGAGGGTTGCACTAGCAACGAGAGGAAGCCCGGTTTCATCTGGCCTCAAGTTGAATAGTATGGCGGGCCGGAGTTTCTGTCGTCTCTCGAGGGACTACTTAGCCCGAGGTTTCGGCGAACGTCAACTAGCGAGTTCCGCACACTGGAGTTCGGTCCTCTGGCTCAACTTGTGGCGAGGAAATACACAGAGATATTTAATGCGGCGTGTTATTTATTCAGAGCCGGGGGGGGGGGGGGTTATAAACAATATTGCGAAATATATATGTATATATGCATGTATATTTGTCATATATACGTATATTGGTTGCTGAGAAGCTGCAGGGCATAGACCAAGAACGGTTGCATCTCCGCCAGTCAGCAATCCGATTTAACCCCTTAAGGCCGCTTCACCGTCGAAAGTAAGCAAATACATTTCCACCCGACACTCTTCTGAATCAAAACTTTTTTCATGAATAAACATTTTCAGCATAAGGCGCTATAATTATACTTTAAATAATACGAATAATTAAATTAAGGCGATGTAATTGAAATCAAAATATTTACATGGTTATTAATTTTTTTTAAATTATCGTAATTAACATATTTAAATATTTTATCCCCGCTTTCGAAAAAAGTTTGACCCTTGGTGATCTAATCAACTATGCTGTATAATGGCATACAATATGGCATACTAAATCCTTCTGTTTCTTAGTGTTCGATGCGTACAACATGTATATATATATGTGATGCTTTGGTGCCAATATGAGAATCGGATTGTGGAATGAATATTGTCCGAAACAAATGTTCACATGGGCAGAGAGGTGTGGAGAGGGGGGTGCCAGGAGGGGGGGAGGGGGTGGGGGGGGGGAGTAGAGGAAAGGACGTTTAAAACGTTTTAACGTTTGCGCAGATCAAAGGCTGCAGGAAGCTAGAGCAAGTTTGATTGAATGTCCGTGTCGAAATGAAACACCGAACGGCCGTGCATGCAAACAAGTGAATCGTCGCCCGTGCTTGCCGACCTACGGGAATGCGCCTCTGCATGCATACCGGCCCTCGCTACGAACGGTTTTTTCGTGACACGTATCGGAGATAGCACCGATACGTTATTATTATCGCATGTGCGTGTAATAATAGTCCACGGGGTTGTCCTACTTTTCAGCCCTCGGGAGATTGTTACGATATCTGCCAATTACAAAACAAACCAGTTACCGTTATCAATTTTTTTTTTTTATATTCTAATATGTATTTTTTTTTTAATATACTAATATATATATTTTTCAAATTCTTTCTCTCAATTATCCGTATCATTGTTCATGAAAGAAAGATGCATAGTTTTTGGCAATTACCATATAACAGTAAATACAACCTCACACGGTTAGACGATCGCTAAAAAAAATTAAATTAAATTTAAACAAAATTTATGGTTGTAATAGTATATTATGCCACAAGGGAGGAAAGTGCGTTTTTCCACCGAGTGTGAAGTTTGATGCCCGAGCGAAGCGAGGGCAGAAATTCACACGAGGTGAAAATGCACTTCCTCCCTTGTCGCATACGATATTTTTTTTCGATTTCGTTAAAATAACCACATTTCTTGCGTCGCAAAATCGTCATTTTCGCCAATGACAGTTACTCCCCCGGGAGTAATAGAGCTTCCAGCGGGAGTAATGAGCCCTATTACTCCCTAGGGAGTAGTGAAATTGTACCGCGCATGTGCACATGTTAATAATGATCATCGGTCAATAATAGCTTATTTTCCACCCGTATTGCACGCAAGAAATGTGGTTATTTTAGCGCAGTCGGGAAAAAATATTTTTTTTTAATACATATTTTAAGTTCTCCCTATGAATTACCTATATCATCGTTAGTCAAAGAAACTTACATAGTCTTTGGCAATCACGATATAACAGCAAGAACAATCTCGTACAGTTAAACGATCGGTAAAAAAAATATATATATATTAAAAAAAACTTTTATGAACTCTTATGAAACTTAACTTTATAACTCTCTTAAGCTTAATTAAACTTTTTAAAACTTTTATAAAAATTATAAAAGTCCTTTCTCTCGATAGTCTAACATCGTCATTCGTCCCAGAGAGTTGTCTTCCGTCAATCGCCTTACAACAGTAAACACAATACCGAACGGTTAAACGACCGGGGTTGCTGACGCAACACGTCGTTGATACCGGAGACGAGGATACCTTCCTCGTGTGCAATTTGATAACGCCGATATAATCTCGACGTTAATAATAAGCTCCCCCCCCCCCCCCCTACCCGTACAAGGCGTGGGGAGAGTCGTGAGCGAGGAAAACGGCCGCGTACCCGTGCAAACCCTTCCGGGGCTCGCCTCTCCCTGCGTACAAGTTTCATAGGTACTACGGTTTCCACCCGTGGATAGACAAACTTCGTATTACATATTAGCGCTTCTCGGCTTGCACGTACTCTCGTCGAAAGTTGTCTCGGAGGACGCCGGCGCGCCGACTTGGCGATGGGCACGCGTCCTAACAATCCTCCTCACTGGAAAACTTGCTATATAGCATCGTGACTCCCTGTCCGTGCCCGGGCACACTTATCGTACGGCCTTCTCCCCCCCCCCTCCCTTTCTTCGCTCGTTTCCTCGTCGACCTCCGGAGCGACGGAGGCCTCTCGACTCCTGTCATATCGAGCGGGCCGTTATGGAAGGCCATCGCAGTTGGTTTTTTTTCTTTTCTTTTTCAAACGATAAATCTAATGGAATCTCGCATTCGGGCGTTACTGCTCCCAGGCGTGCAGTCACCGACGGTTCTTCGCTCGTCTTCTGAGCGAACAAAGAAAAGGCCTCGCGAGCGTCGGAACTCCCGTATCGGTGTCTCTGTATAATCGCGTAACCAGTTCTCGCCCCCCCCCCCCCCACTCACGCGCGCGCGGTGGTAAAAGTCCCCCACTCCGCCCGTTACGCGACCCCAATAAACCTTTCCCGTGGGGCTGCGCCGCGCAGGGGTGCTCGGATAATAACGGCAGATCAATCTGCGATTAAGGTTTCAATGGGCGGAAGTCAGTATACCGTTACGGATCATCGAGGAACAGGGGGAGAGGGAATCGTTCGGTAGGAAATTAAACGATTTCGGCGAATTGAACGCATGATACGCGTCGCATTAGGAATCTAGAACACGCATTTCCATACTTCCATTTCCGTATCTCATCGAACAATTGATTTTACGGTTTTATTTGTGTCCATGAACAACATTTTTGCCTAAAAAATAGTATAATAATAATGATAATAATTATTATTATTATGATAATTGTAATTGTAATTTGTTTGATGAAATAACTCCTTCCCACCTAAATCACAAGTGTTGGATCAAAAACACGAGGCTGGTAATATTTGGACATACACATAATACATAACACGAATATTTTTTGGGAAAAAATTAAATTCATATATATTGCACCCCTAGAAACACAGTGTAACATTTCTCATGGGTTTACCATATGAGTTGTTACACTGTTTAGAGGGTGCGATATATAAAAAAAAAACAGAAAAAGCCCCCGTACAAATGGGCCGCATCAACTTAATCCTAATAATAATAATAATTATTATATACAATAATACTAATCATAAATTAAATTGCTCAGCGGAAATTAAATTTAGTGCTGATGGTTTTGAGTAAAATTAAGCGCGTCTCGGGTCGGTGACGTTCAAGCGTTGGCAAAATCGAATCAATGGTCGAGGAGAGTGTAACAAAAGTTGAAGTATAGGAAAATTCGAAAGACCACACCTGTCCCGCTCGGTTTCGTTCATAATTAGGAGTTTGCGTGCGGCGGGCATTTAATCACGGGCTTCGCCCCCTCTCCTCGACTGCGGACTAGCGTCAACTTCTTCAATCTCACTCTTTCTCCTTAGTCCCCCGTTTCGCCCGTGGCCCTCCCTGGCTCCACGGTGTATATACACACACACCGTACATAAGCGTTCACAAAACTCCGAGCGTTTACAAATTGCTTACAAGCGATGGTTGGAAGCAAAGTGGGTCGTGTATTACGATAGCGAGAGAATGAGCTCGAGAGCGTGTGCGACCCCCGCCCGTATATTTTCTCGACGATTTTACCCGTCACGCCGTCACTGTTATTTTACTTGTATTTTTTTATCTACTTTTTTTACGAGCTCGTGAATTATTATTCAGGCCGATGGCCGACACCTTGCGTAAACGAGGGTGAATCGGTAACGAGAAAACTTCACTCGTCCGTGAGACCCTCGACATAATAATAACAACACCGACTGGCCCGGCGTTGTAACCGTCCGAGGCTATTCTCGTTGTGCTGTCCGAACAAGGTTCTCCGAACTCGTCGGTCTTCGGTCCCCCCCACCTAACTCTAGCCCAACCCCCCTGCGAACTAGCCAAGGAAAACGTATCACAGTAAACACGTCGTACCGGGCAACTCTCCGGCAACGCGTAAATTTTTGGTGCTGCAGTTATGTACCAACGAATGCGCTAGTTCGGTTTATGGCCGCGGCGGCGCTGGGGGGCGTCAGCGGCGAGCGCTCACATTGGCAGTACCAGCAGCGAAGTGCAAAGTGTCAGGGTGCATAATTTATTTCATCTATTCATCGGCCGTGCATGCGTGCCGTTGCCGGGACTTTGGTGAGCTTTTGGCGAGCGAGAGAGCGGTCGAATGGAATATTTATTCACGGTTGCTCGACGGTGGTAGTGGCTGCGATGGCGCCGCTATACCGGACCCGCGCTGGAGGGGCTCCGGTACGTCGAACGGATCGAGAGAGGGGTCTCTCTAAACCCTCGCGCGGAACCCCCGCGCTTTGGCGAAAGCAAAGGAACCCCGCAACAGCTAAAACTACACCATATCCGCGCTCCTGGAAAAGCCTCTGAGTTATGTTTTTTCTTTTTTTTTTTTTTGCTGCCTTCAAAACTTCCATAGAGGATACTTTGGGTTTTGTGAGATTTTCAATTTTTCGAAAAATACATATTTTGCACTGTAGCTTTTATCATCTTCTTTAAATTTGTATTTCACAACGGACGCAAAAATCATCGTGAAATATTGTGGAGACACAAAAATATTCTTCGCGCTTTCGCAAGCCATACACCGGAGATATTACCAGTAGAGCTGTAAAAAAAGAAATAAGTAAAATAATTGTTAAAAATACGTAAAAAAAAAAGTAAAGTATATTTAAAAAGCGGTAAAATAAATAATTAAAGTAAATTTAAAAATCGGTAAAAAATAAGTGAAATAAATTTAGAAAAAGTTGTGATGTAAGTTGCGCATGCCTTCCTCTTTTATTACAATTTTGGGCATAGCTTCCTTCATGAGGAAGACCAACGATGAAGATTGATCGACCAACGAACTTTCTCGTACAGAAAGCTGCGTATTTACCAATTGTAATAAATGAGGAAGCCATGTTACTTTGTACGTTTTGCAAATTACTTTGGACCGTTTTTTTTTTCATTTTATTCTTGTCATGCACGTTCGCGGTTTCGTGGATGCTGCGACGGAAGGTGCTCTCTTCGCTTCTTGTCATTAAATTGTCTGCGTACAATGGGAGCATGCGGATAAATTTTATTGTCAATGGAATTCGAGGAGCCGCGGTATCGATAGTCGTGATATCGAGCCGTTACACGAGAGTGAACAGCACCGAAGCGACGGCCAGAACCAAACCGCAACCGCTCGTTTTATCTTTATATCATTCGAGCCACCCCGCCCGCCTCCTACCGCTCTCTGCTTGGTCATAGACGAGCGTCAATAGCTAGTTCACCACATCAAGCCACTCGTTCTCGAAATCATTCGATGTTGCATACAACTGTTCAATAACTTTTTTTTAGTTTTGTTCTTTTTCGTACTATCGTTCAATGTTCTGTTGCTCTTTGCGAATGAAATTTCTGTCCGTCAGAGTTTTCGATGTTTCGATGGATTAATATTATTCGGCCTATCGACTAATCAGTCAATATTCATGCGTGGCCAGCTGAGAGTGGAACACGATGGATGACCTCAAAACATGATGTTTTAAAGATTTTTTATATATATATATATATATATATATATTTCATAGTAAATGGCCAAAGCTCCATTTTGCTGGTAAAGTACGAACAGAAAGAGTAAAAATATTATAGTTGTCGAAGGTTGTGACCGACGAGAAAGTTTATTTCTTCATAACTTGCTGCGGTGTCGGAAGATTATTTTTGAAATCCTCTTCTCTTGATTTTTAATGAAGAGACTAAATTAAGTTTCGACCGTAGTCTGGGCCCTCTTCAGAACGATGTTTAATTTATCCGTTTATTTTCCTTGCCCTGAAGAGAACCCTGAGCATGGTCGAAATGTAATTGAGTTTCTTCATTAAAAAAAAACCAAAAGAAGAGGATTTCAAAAATACTCTTCCAAAGCCGCAGCAAGTTAAAGAAATAGAAAATATAAATCCGACGCTCCCGTTCCGTAAAAAAATTATTTACCCACGTTTCCAACAAATTCTCGTTTTTCCAAAAAAAAAAGTACACTTATAATGATTATTATTTTTCTTAATTTTGCAAACAGACCAGAAGATAATTATAAAACCCTCGACATAAACAAAAAGAAACAAGTTTGTTCATCTAGTCCGTCTTCTCCTCGGGCCAACGGCCCGATTCCTCACATCTAACGATGTTACATTTTTTTCCCCAAAGATACCTCTTCGATTTTCCAAGTTATTTTTTTTTACTCTGTACTCACTATTATTTCACACATGCTTCGCCGAATTACTAAATCCAACTCTCACCAGATCCTCCCTTTGAACGCCACACAATTTTTACCCGAATTATATATTCCTCCCCGTGTTTATATAAGGGAGTCTGTGTATGCTGAACTCTCCAGCCTGGAGCGGCGTAGCAGGATGGGCCGGGCGGCCGGGCGGCCGGGCTGGGGGGGGGGGGGGCGCTACGAGCTGCCACTGGTCTCCGAGTACCGTCTGCATTTCTGCGTGGAATAGAAGTCTCGTAGAGTCTGGGTTAACGTCTAGGGTACGCCATTTCGGGATGCCGGTCGTCGTTGGAAGCTGTCGCCTCGATAAATCAAGTGACACCTGCGCGACTTTCCGCGACGCTTTCACGCACACAAAAACACATACACAAACACAAAAACACACACGCACACACACAGGTGTTGCAAACACAGCCGAAGAGACGGAAGGCCCGAGAGAGAGAGGAGGAGAGGAAGAGAGAAGGAACGTGTGAGGCATAACATACGTCCGTAAGGTTTCGTACATACAGCGACTGGAAGCTTAGAAATCGTCGTACACGTACACGTCCCCCCCACTCCTCCGCCATCTTTACCCGTCGCAGCTTCCTCCGTCTCCATATTTCCCTCGATATTCCACGTCGTGATCTACTCTCTCACATACTCTGACACATTTAATTTTTTTTTCTCCTCTATCTTTTCATCCTTCCCATTCGACGAACAGCACTCGCTGATTTTCTCGACAATCAGATTACACTGTTATCCGCACACGGAAGAGTATGCCGGAGTTTCTTGAGGTCTGGTTACTTTCCTCTGTCTACCGTCGTTCTTTCTCTTCTTCCATCTCTCTCTCACACACGCGTTCCTCTCGTATTCTGGGCATCTTTTTTTTCGATAAACGAAGTTTATCGAGCGCAAGCTACCGCCCGTTTTATGAATACAGAAGCTCCTATACATTAACCCTCTATGCAAACCGAGTAGTAAAAGTAGCATCGGGTAAATAGAGGTACTTTTTTTTTGCCATAGTGGTTAACTTGAGTAGATAGCCGATATACATATATGTTCTCGTTGAAAAATCGGGCGGTCCTTGTTACGAAATCCTGCTAGCCTGGATTCGACAGCGACCGATGGACGAACGCACGGATACATGGATGGATGGAAAGGACATGTGGACAGAAAGCTCGGAAGAATGGAGAATCGACTTGGGACAGCGAATCGGGCTCGGTCGATGCGGGCCCAGATGGTGATGAGGATAGAGCGAAGCGTGTGCGAATGGGAAGGGTGGGGGGGGGGGGGGGCGGTGGTATCAGCGGTGCTTCTTCTCTCTAATCTCGGAAATCTAGCACGCCGGTAAGTTTCTCGACCGTCCCGCTCCCCCGATAACGTGATCGCGCGACCGTGAAACGAGCTCCACCTCTGTTCTCCGGCCCTCGCCTCCCAAGGTCTTTTCTATTCGGGGAAACAGAGCGGGAAACGGAATTAGGTCTGGTAGACGTAGTGCAAAATTGACTCGACCCTGGAGGTGCTCCACCACCGTCGAACCCTCTGCAGTTAGATATTCTAGGGGGGACTGACGGTCGGCTTTCGGTTCGATGTATGTCCCAAGGTCACGAACTGCGAGCGACTGATTTTTAAAATATTTTTTATACATTAAAATATTTTTTACACATTAAAATATTTTTTATACATAAACATATTTTATGTCACTCGGTGGGAAAATGGCGGTTTTTTCGCACGCTTCGCGAAAACCCCCATTTTCACACCTTGTGAAATAAAATTTTGTTCGATACTCGTGCGAAAAACGTTTTCTGAACTCGTGTGATTGCAACACTCGCCTTCGGCTCGTGCTGCAAACTCACACTCGTCAGAAAAAGTTTTTTCGCACTCGTATCGAAATGTACTATTTGATACATTAAAATATTTTTTATACATACAAATATTTTTTATACATACAAATATTTTTTATACATACAAATATTTTTTATACATACAAATATTTTTTATACATACAAATATTTTTTATACATACAAATATTTTTTATACATACAAATATTTTATTCATTGCCTGAAGGACACAGGTCAATTCGTAACATATAGCTGTTCTCACGACAATCTACGTTATGTCATGCTACGTTCAAAAAATGGTTCCATCTGGCATGTTGTCAATAGATCCACTATTACTACTACTGTTTTATTCATTATGTTTCTTTTTTTGCCGACGCATTTTCCAAAAATCCAAGATTTTTGGTATTTATCGAACGACGATAATTCTACCTTCTGGTTGAGTGCCGAAAAGTCGAGAAGGGGGTCATCGTTTTACACAAAAAAAAAAAATACACGACATAGGCTATGCTGGCGGGGCTCCAGAATCGTTTTTTCGCGCCGTTGCGGGACGGTGAAAAAGGTAATAAAAACATCATGACGGAGGGGTCATGGTTTTAATCCTCTGGAAAAAAAATTTCCGAAAAAAATTCCCAAAAAATTCTTAACCACAAATTCCCATGTACTTTTTCTCTCTATGAAGAATCCGACAGTACTAACTCAATGTCAGACGAGACAAAATATATATATATATATTATCAGTTTTTTTTATTTCCGGTTCGATCGAAGTTCTTAAGACAGCTTTTAGCTTCGGGCGCATGAAAGGGAACCGCATCGAATAAACTTTCCTTCGGACTTCAAAATTCAACGGCGTGAAGGTTAAAAAAATAAAATCTCCTGAAGGTATTATGGAAGAGATATTCTGCGTAAAACCACAGCGCCGTGTAAGATTACAAAGTACAGTGAGGATAGGTGGAAGATAAAGGGTTGAACTTCTGAAGGGGGGAGGGGCGGGGAGGGGTTGGTTGGCTAACCGTACAGAGTATAACCGCCTGAGACGTTACTTTAATACTTCCTCTTGCCTCGGCTTCAACAAAATCCTATAAGTCGGCCAGCGGGAGAGTCTATTACCGAAGGATCACCTCTGTAATTTCAAAACTCGTCGTCTTCGTCATGAGTAGCTGCGGGGAGAGACCTCGCTCTCTCTCTACAGTGCTTCGACTCCCTTGAGCCATAGTGTCCTCAACCTCCGTTTCGATCCATTCGGGGAAGGGTGGGGGAGGGGGTTTAGATTGAGGTTGAGGTTGACAGATCGTCATCTTTGCTCGCCTTTCACGACTATACCTCGAGAATCGACCCTCGTCACTTTGCGGTCAAAGGGGTCAATACGGACCACTATTTTTTTCAGTGCTTTTCCATGTTAAATCCGATCGCAATATTCACCATTTTTGACCCACATATATGTATGCATCACTAGGGAAGCATTTGATTACTTTTTCAAAAAGTAGAATTCGTCCAGTACTTTATCTGTTTCGACGTTTCATAAGAAATAACACGTTATTTACTAATGATTTATTTATTTTATCATTTCCGAATGATTGATTTTTCATTTAGTAATTACTTAATTAATTAATTAATTAAAATTAATTAATTTGTTACTTTTAATTATTGTACAATTTTCATTGTATAATTTTGCGGCACCATTACTGTTTGTTATTCGTCGTTCTATGTTCGGGCACGGTGCCCTTAGGGAGCTTGCCTCAGGACACGAATAAAACAACACTGTTCTATTATATTAATTGTATATTTATTATTTATCGTTCCAAATATCAAACAGTCCACGTCGAAGAGCGATTCCCTAAGGTCGTCGAAAATTGCCATTATCATCAGCAGTCCTTTGTTTTCGTTCCATGTCCGGTCGCGATGACTGAACAAATATCGTTACAGAGAGAGACGGAGCGGTTCCATTAATGTTCCACATATAATTAGGCTGGCAGGTGGGCGTGTTGCTAATATACACCGCCGCTGCTTCAGCGAGTGTATACTTTCGGGCTTCGGCATACCCGCTGGATCCTGAAACTCCCCCCCTCCCACCGCCAAGAAATAGTATTTATTCTCGCGTGCGCCCGAGCGAGCTTGGCGCAGTTCAGGAAACCGGCTAGTAGTCTCGGTGGCGCGAACACGACGGGTTCTCTCTATCGTAAATAAGCGGACGGTAGTTTGGTCTACGTTAACGTTCCCTCCACACGGAACGCGACGAACACGCGTCCCGGCGCATATTACAAAGTGTGTAGAGCCCCGGTGTTTTGTACACAGTGTCCACTCCTCGAAACCGCCTTCGACATTCGATCGACCGTTAAAACGACTCTCCCGACACGGAGTTTCGCGTACCGGGGCGGACTTGCGGATACGGCCCGATCGGTCTATGCGCGAGGCGAGAATTTATTTACTCCTCGCCGGGCCTCTCTTCGCGCTGCTAAGCTTTTAACGACTATCGATCAAAAACCAGTGCCCAAGAGCCCGCCGGCAAATTTCCGAATTAACCGATAGCATCGGCCGTAGCGATCTCATCCGTAAGCTAGTACAGTCACGGCTGTTTTTTCTGGTGCTGTTTTCGTATTTTTTTTGCATAAGCGAACGGCAGTTTGGTCTTCGTTAACGTTTGTTGTCGAACGAACAGCGACTTAACGCTAGGCGGGAGATTGTAGAGCAAGTAAAGGTTATACGATTATCCTCACAATAAACACAATAAACTCACTTTAATTAATGAGATGAGACATAAATACAAATAAAATCAAATAAAAATAATGGCTATTCCACATATTTATTAAATTTGTTTCCAATCATCTTGCTGAACATTTTCTTCACGCTTGAGATTTAGCCATTAAACCCAATAATACAAAAATACGATGCTCACGATCAATCCACACCTACACATAATCAATTTTACACGCTCCATACAGTAGACCTCAAAATATTAATTACCCATCAACGTCGTTATCATCGCGCACACTCACACATACTCAATCGACCAAACGTCGCTCAATAATTTGCCGTACTAATTAGTCACAAAAATCAAAATAATAATAATAATGAAAGGTTACTAAGCTCAGTAACGTTACGGGCTTCCTCGATGGATCTTTCTTCGTCTCCGGGGTTCGCAGAATGTCCGTGAGGAAATATGTAAAAGTATCTGTTCGGCTGGCCAAGCCCGATCACGGCGTCCGACACGAGGCTTATCTCGCTATTCCGTGAATATCCACCCGTCACGATTCGTATACTGTGTTTCACTCGACGTCCCCGGAGAGAAAGAGATCGAGTCCGGGCCTTACTCGCGTATATTAGTCCCCGAATTGTCTGGGACATGCGCAGATGCGCTAATTTGTGTCTTGTTTCCTCAATTTGAATTAAAAATAATTTCCTTACGAGATGTGCGAATGCGGTAATTGTTTCTTGCGTGGTTGACGACGTTTTTATTGATGGTTTTTCGATTAATGTTTGAATGGATGTTATCGAGAGAATTATCAAAGTAAAGAGTTTATTTGCCAATTCAGAATTAGATAGTAATTTATTGAACGTGAGGGCTCGCGAGAGACGGTCGGGTCTTCGATATCTCAAAGCCGAATCAAGCGTTGTAAATCGATAGCGTTGTGGCGAAACAGCTAGTTAAACTACTAGTCAAATGAGTATTACATTGTTAAAGTCGTCTGTGCAAACGTTTACGCATCTATTGATTATAGTGGATGGTTATTTGTACTCCAAACTTTCTTTTGTAAAAAATAGAACGAATATGTACCTTTTCAAAAATTAGCGCAAACCAGTCAATATTTCTGCAAATCCATTGCATTTAATGTTTTTCTAAGTCAAAGTCATCTGCTACAATACAAATAACCATCCATTATAATCAAGCTCCTTAAGGTAGTCCTTGCGAATCGTGTTCAATTCGCATAAGTTTCGGAGAAATAAGAGGGAATTGCAAACACTTCTGGATGGTATAAAAATCTGAAAAAACAAGCATATTAAAGATGCTGAAAAGATTAATTTTGCATAATAATAATTCCAGAATGTTATTAATTTGATGGATACGTGCATTTTTTCAGATTTTTTAATTCACTTTGAATTTTTTTGTTTTTATACGGGAGAAATGTGTGGAAAGTCACAAAACTCAAAGTGAATTCAAAAATCTTTAAAAAAATTCATACGTATTCAGAAAAATGAATGAATCATTATAATTTGTAAAAAAATTAAGTTTTCGGGAAATTTGTTGAAGAATTCTATTTTTAATCAATTTGTTAATAACATTTTGGAATTATTATTATGCACAATTAACCTTCTCAGCACCTTTAATATGCTTGATTTTTTTCAGATTTTATACCATCGAGAAGTGTATCATCATCAGTTTCAGAGAAATGAGAGAGAGTTCCAAACATGGAATTCTCTCTCATTTCTCTGAAACTGATGCGAAGTGAACACCATCCGCAAGGACTACCTTAACGTGGAACGCGACGAACACGCGCATGGCTCATATTTCAAAGTGTTTTGTATACAGTGTCCAGTCCTCGAAACTGCCTTCGACATTCGATCGACTGTTTAAGCGTCTCTCCCGACACGGAGTTTCACGTATCGGAGGTAGACTTGCGGATACGCGAGGCGAGAATTTATTTGCTCCTCTGCGCGTCTCTCCGCGCTAAGCTCGGTATCGCCGTGTTACCCGTTAACGAGTATCGATCAAAAACCAACGACTGGAAGCCCTCCTGCAAATTTCCGAATTAACCGATAGCATCGCAGCGTAACATGGGCCAGCGATCTCATCCGTAAACCACTGCGGTTACGGCCGCTCTTTCTCGCGTCACTTTCCGTATTTTCTTATTTTCCTCGGGCAGCTACCCGCTCTCGATCGTAAATCTCCGCCACTGGACGTACACCTCCCACTATCCGCGGCTCGCTCCGGCCGCGCGATCGATCGATCCATCTCGCAGCACCGACTTCGACGTCGCGTCCCTCACGGCCAAGTGCCTGTTCGAGAGCGCCGAACAACTCGTACTTCCGGCTGCGCGGTTATTCCTTCAGGATGAGAGGCTCGTCGGCAGCTCGCGATACACGTGCACTTCCCGCCGAACAACCGTGCTCGCAACACCCGAGTGTATCCTGCACCGAAGTACATTATTTATTTCGCGGCTACTATATTTGCAATAAAAATAACAATAATAATAATAATAATAATAATAACAATAATAATAACCATAATAATAACCATAATAATAATAATACATTATTATTGTTATTGTTATTTGTAGTTTGTAATTATTATTTATTTAAATTTATGTAAATATTCTGTCTGCCGTATATGGTCAATGGTTAAATGAAAGAGTGTCTGAATGAATGTTAATGAACGATTATTGTCAATGGTTTGAGGGTGGAGGAGAGTGAACGTCTACGGGGGACGGTAGCTGATCGCCTTATTCCAATTCGCCTTTGTGTCAAATCGCCTCTTCAGTTCGACTCTATCCCAAATCGTGCAATGTCCAGTTCGCCTCGATCTCATGTCGCTACGACGAGCTCGAGACAAATTTTGGAAAGTCGGCGAGTTGAACAGAGTCCGATTCGGGTCTCGTGCAGTTCGGGTCGCGTTCAAATCGCCTCGATCTCAATCGTACCAGCCCTTATGCCCGATGGTTAAGCCGGATTGCGGTCGGTTACCTGCGTCTGTGTCAAATCGCCTCGGTCTCACCTCGCATCACTCCCAACTCGCGTTAAGGCTCATAGCGCGATTCGGTAACACTGTTCGAGCTCGGCTCAGATCGCGTCATGTTCAAATCGCCTCCTTCCCAACTCGCAGCACATGCAGCGCGAACCGATTTCAGTGATGCTCAATGCTGCTGATTTCATACAAGATCCATCGCACGCGCTCAAAAAACAAACTGCAAAAAATAAGGGCTGGTACGATTGAGATCGAGGCGATTTGAACATGACGCGAACTGCGCGAGACCCGAATCGAACTCTGTTCAACTCGCCGACTTTCCAAATTTTGTCTCGAGCTCGTCGTAGGGATATGAAATCGAGGCGAACTGGACATTGCGCGATTTGGGATAGAGTCAAACTGAGGAGGCGATTTGACACAAAGGCGAATTGGAATAAGGCGATCAGCTACCGTCCCCGTCTACGGACTTCAGGACTCCGGGATGAACTGGGGAAAGGGCCCTCCTGCTAATATAGGGCCGCGCGAACTGCTTAGTGTTGCTACGCGCGATAAGATGCGGTCGCTGCTCGCCCGGGGCGAGTGCAGCGGCTGGACCGCGACCGTGAGATCGTGCAGGTTCGCACGAAATGTGCCGACGGTTTAGAGATTGGCGAGCAATGCGATTAAATATTTCCACCTTCGGTTTTCATGCATAGAATATTAATGCTCGAAAATAAAAGTAAGCCCGATCCAGCTACGCTAATACGGGACCGTTACAGCAATAAACAATTATTATTATTATTATTTAGGAATTATAAAGTTCAAAGACTCGAAAAATTACATTTTTGATAAAAAATACGATTTTTGAGAAAACATTGTTTCTCGGCAGTTTAATTTGAAACTTCGACATTAGCCGGAGGCTGACGCTCCATCGCCCCACTTTCGCGAAGAGTGGAGTCCCGAGACAGCGAAGTTAAAATAAAAGTAAGCTTGACTCCGGTTACGCTAATACGAAACAATTACAGAAATAAACAACAATTAATTATCTTTACTTCGGGCCAAAAAGTTCAAAGACTCGAAAAATTAAATTTTTGATAAAAAATACTATTTTTGAGAAAACACTTTCTCGGCAGTTTAATTTGAAACTTCGACATTAGCCGGAGGCTGACGCTCCGTCGCCCGCACTTTCGCGAAGAGTGGAGAGTCCCGAGGCGGCGATTGACGTGAGCGAGGGCCGTGCCGACGGCGAATGGGAGGAGAGGGACGGGGTGGGGGGGACGAGTATGCTTGTGTGTCTAAACGCAACAAAGTCGAGAGCCCGAGTCGGGAATCACTTTGCGGCGAATAAATTGAGAGGGAAAAAAAGAGGGAAGTAGAAAATAAAAAATGAAAGTATAATAGTAGGTATACGGACGAGGGCGTGCTTCATGGCCGCGCGCGGCAAACCCCCGCGTCGACTATCGGGCGTGATTTACGACAGTCTGCTCGCCACCGGCGGATTATCTAACATCGCGCGCCCAGCCCTGTCTCTCACCCTCGGCCCCGAGCCACGGACATCCACCCCGACAGAACGGGCTACGAACGGTACAAACCTCGGCGCACCTCGTTTACCTGCTCCGCGGCCTCTGGCGATATCGATGCGTATACGCACGGCTCGATCCAGTCCGGCAAAATTCGCAGGTTACCCATATAATGTTCACCGGTATCGGGCCGGATCCGGGACGGAGCTGCGGAGGTAACACGCCCGGGTCAATCCAGCACGACGACGGGAACGACGACATACCGCTCTCACGGAGAACATCGAAACTGGCCTATTAGGGATTAGCTCGGCACGGCTGGTCGTACACAAGCAGGCAACGGTGGCGTGTATAGCGGGTCGGTGCACAGCCGGTGCCCGGCCCCCCCCCCCCCCCCCCCGGGGGTCGACCGGTCGACTCACTGCGGACCATCTTTCATTCGCGCAACCAGACCCCCGACACAGACAGAGCCGGTAAATATACTAAGCCGCGATAATGGACCTCACGTGGACACAGCGGAGCACTGAGGGGACACTTTAATATCTCAGCTTTAAGGTTTTTTTTACTTTCTTTTTCTGGCATGGGTACTTTGATACAGGTTGCTATATCGGCAGGCAAAAAGTGGAGTTTTTGCGGTACGGAAAATAGAGTAATTATTTCTGTAGAACAGCGAGAAAATTGATTTCGTTAGCTCGATGCACTCGGGCTTTAACGGCCACTCACCTTTATCGAATATTCTGTTTGGAAAAATAAAATACACGTTTCTTTTATGAAACAGAGAATTGGAAAATATTGAATGATATCGCAGACTTGTTCGTCCCGCGACTCGAGGCCATTCGAGGCTGAAAGCTTTATTTTTTTAAATCATAATAATAAATTTATTAATCGAAAAAAATTATATTAGTTTGATAATTAAATAATCGCGAGAGTTGAATAAAATTACCAATGCCGATAGACCATTGCCAGCACAGCTAAGAAATAATTCAATTAGCCTCGATCATTTTTTTTTACCAGTGGATAAAAAAAGATAAATCAAGGGTCATCTTGATAAGACCCCCCCGATTCTTTAAAGCCGGCCTGGCCGGTATAAACCCGCGGTCCCCTAGCGAAAACCTCTGTCGAGGGTCTGCCTTATTCAATTATATTGTCAGCTTCCCCTAACTCGATCCTCTCCGCCCGTGGCCTCAACTTTTTTCCGCGACGCCCATTTTTTTTCCGAAACTTTAATTTTTGTTTTTTTTTTTCACAACTACCTTTCGTTACATTCGACCTCTGCATCCACTCTATCGCGAGGGAGTATAAGCGTGACTACGCCGCGCGCAATGTTTGCGAGGGACGAATTGGGCGCCCCGGGTAGGAAAGGGGGTCGGGGGCTTGGCGTATTACGAGGACCGGAAAGTATTCGCCCTGTCGAACAGGAAATCGTGCGAGTCGGGCGTATCGATTAACTGTTTCATTTCCGGATCTGCTACACCAACCCTTCCCCCTTCCCCCTCCCCTCGCCCGACCTTCATACACTGTGCGGACGCAATACAGACGTGTGAAAGGTAGGTGCGGTGGACTAGTTACCCGAATGCGATCGGTTCGACGTTTCAGGCGCGGCCATGATTATAACAGTGAAAAAAAAGAAATATTGAAAAAAAAAAAATCTTTCAATAAATGTATGAAAAAGTGGTTTTTCAATGTTGGCGCTGCACTTCGTGATATACAGGTAATGCGATAAACGGGCGAACCACCATACCGGGCCGGTTGCTGAAAATGGTAAAGCGAATTAAAAATAAAATAAAATAAAAAAAGGAAAGTGAATTCGCTTACGGGAGAGCAACGTTGAAGGGCGGCGGGTCAGGGGGGGGGGGGGGTAGGGGGAGCTTAACGGTAAATTCGTGACCCGTAACGAATGATTCGGGCTCTGCGGACTCATCCGATGAACACAATGCGGGGTCCCTCCCGATTCAATATCTCTCGTTCGTTCCGTTTTTTTGTTTTTTTTTGTTTCATTTTTTTTCGCCTCTTGTTCTACTTTTTTTGTTTTATTATTATTTTTTTAAATTTCCTCCGTCTGCAGTGGGTCGATTGTGCTCGCACGGCAAGAACCGACTCCACACCTCCGGCAATCAATGCACAGATTTTCACGGTTGTTGATCACCGTCCAGCCGCAAACAGGCCGTTTCTCGATTTACGTGATAGAAATTAAATTTAATATTTAAAAAATGTATTTTGTATTTTATTTACTTTATGTCAATCTCCTCGCAATCTTCATGAACTTCGTGTAAACGGCACGTACAGAGTAATTCCAATATCTTGCCCGGCAGATTACGCGACTTACTTCCCGGATCAGCATTCCCCGATTATCCCTCCAAAGGTATAATCTCTTTTCCATCCGCGAAACTTGCAGAGCTGCTCACCGATTCGTTTTTTTAAGCACAATCTTTTTTCATCTCTAAAAAAAAGATACAAAAAAAAAAATAACGTTTCGCCCGCGGAAGCTGTGAAATTTCGTCTGCGACATGGAGCGAAAATAAAACGAGTGAAAAGGAAGAATAAAATAAAGTAAAAAAATTGTGCTCCGGTATCGGGTCGATCCGACGCGGCATCTGGCACGGACAGACGGACGGACACGTATCCGATAAACGTTACGAGAAAAGAAATTACGCGATTAAAACGAACATTCGACGATGCCCGTCGGACATAGAATTTCCACCGTGTTACAACACACGTCGACTCGTTAATTATGGAAATACTCGTTACATCATTTTTTTTAAATTTAAATATTTGTTCGAAACATCCGTCCGTCCGAGCTTCGCCGGATCTCCGTCCCACCTTTGGTCGTGCGTTTTATTAAATAATTTGATGCGGCGCGGGTTTCGAGCAGGGAGCAGAAAAAGCAAAAAAAAAAAAATTTTCTCTCTTTGCCCACTCTCGAAACCCTCGGCTATTTTCCTCCCGGTTATACCGGATCGGGGATTCGCCCCGGTACGCGAACGAGCCGCGAGCTCGTTAGCCTTTTTCGCTTCGTTATAATACCGACGTAATAATAAAAAATAAAAAAAATTGTAATACATTTTTTTTTCTTCGAGGAAGGAAGTATCCGGTAAGCTTGTTGATACCTTCACGGTGGATTCTCCGAGCCCGTTACCTTTGCCTCCGTATCACGAGAATTAACTCGTTGCTGATAGAGCGAGAGAAAAAGCGCTGCGAGGTGTCGATGCGGCACGAACGGAGAGAGGGACAGAGCGGCGAGGGTGGATTTCTCCGCCCCGCTGTAATTTTCACGATAATCCGGCTAAGCGCGAGGGCCGCTTTGCTTTGGGACGGGATAATAAGGCCTTAAATGAGCGGTCTTCGTACCATAAAAAAAAAAAATCACAAAAAAAAGAAAAAAAATGAAAATTCCCCAAGGGTGCTAATTGTAAGCAATGGGACGAACCGTTTCTGGAATCGGCATGGTGGATTCCCCGGAGAAACGTCACTCACCGACTATCTCTGTGAGCACCGTTCGATATACATTTTTTTTATTTTTATTATTTTCCTCGCGTTTAACTTTCCACATCGCGATGGCAAGTGTACACATGTACGAATGAATTCGTGTACGGAATCCCGGATATTTGCGTTGGCAGAGCACGATAGAGAGGGGGGGGGGGGGGGGGGGTTGGTTGGAAAAAAAGCCGGGCGAAGGCGGAAAGAGCGCGGAGTGCAGGATGAGACCGGACGTGCGCTTGCGTTGACACGGGAGCATCACGTTCGGCACATATCACCACCGGCGCGCCAGCAGCAGTTCCAGTCGATCGACTTCTTTTTCCGGTGGCCACGTCGAGCGGTAGCGGAGCCGAGCGTGCTGTGCGGTACACTCTTTCGAATAATGCGCGAGGGTGGGAGAGCCCGGAGAGGCGCTGTATTGTAAACGAACGGGGTGACGAGGAGGACCGTTAGGGGAATGGGGGGGATCATCCTCGTGAGAATCGAAATATAGGGAAGAGCCGAGGTGAAAGGCGCGTCGCCCGGGCTGATGGCAATGTTACGATCCGTCGGAAATAATAAGCCCGATGGCTTTTAGCCAAATAGGGGCGCGGCTCGCCCTCTCGACTCTTTACTGCTCTTTACCCGGATCTCGCCACTTCCTTCTTCTTGCGCTCGTGATTTAACTCCCCTCCTCCGCTCCTGACCCTCGCTTCGAGAGGAGATGAGTTCGTTGGTTCCAGCGTGATGAGCCGCTCGATGGCGAGGGAGGACCGACCGGTTATCGGCGGCGGCGACCTTGATATTAAGGATTTAAATAATCGAGTAATTAAATTAGGATTGGGATTCAATTAGGAAAAAAAAATGTCGAAGTGGGACAATTTATTGGATAAAAAAATTGAATGGAACCTATAAATCGCCCGAAAATTGTTGTCAGATTAAAAGTAAAATAGTATAATATAATATAAGATCGTAAGAAATAGTATCGAACGTGATATAATTTCGAAGTCTATAATAAGATATCTAACAAGTCCTGTATCAGAGCTGGGCAAAGTACCGAAAAATACGTAAAGTGCAAAGTATCACAAGTACTTGAACTATCGAGTACTTTTTGGACTTGAAGTGTTTCTCACGTACTTTTCGAAATTACGTTCGTAGCATTAAGCGATTTCTAGGCTTCAAAAAAAGGTGCTGAATCATTTGCACATGGCTTTCTCATTGTAAAAAATCGTTAACTTAAATATTCATAATTCGTCGCTTCGAGGCTATTTTTAACCTATTCTTCACTTTTTTTCATAAAAAAAAATCAATAAAAAACATGAAAGGTCCCTCCTCGTTTTTTAAAGGAATTTTTATTTTTTATTTTTAAAAACAAATTCTCGTTAAAATTATACTTATTGAAAAGTTTAGACAATCATATATTAATTGAAACGGCATGTTATGCTATTTATCAGGTATACGTAATGCGAGCGTGCACTCACAAAGTACTTGTACTTGAAGTATTAAAACGTACTTTTCTAGTTTTGTACTTCAAAGACGTACTTTTGTACTTCAAATACGTACTTTTGTACTTCAAATACGTACTCTTCTACTTTTGTACTTTTGTACTTCAAGTACGTACTTAAAGTACTGAAAAGTACATACCTGAAGTACCAAACAAGACGCCGGTACTGCAAGTACTACCCAGCTCAGGTCTACATGAAGGCCACATAACGAGGTCTCTAACAAGGTATATGCATAATAACAAGATCTCTGTCGTCTTGACTATCCCCGGACTAAATTATTTAAAGTCATCCCGGTAGGTATTATGTCCGTCATTAGTTTATGCTCTCCTGCCAGCCGCAGGGCGGGCTTCGACCGACATTGTCACGTGTCCTTCGACCAAGCGGGTGATCCCCCCGCCCCTCCATCCATATCCCTCTTTGCCTGCTCGCCCAATCTCCGTCCAATAGTTCTGCCTTTGACTAAGCTCTGATCATCTAACAACGCGCCTCTATCAAACACTGAGATTACCTGCTTGGTCGGCCAGTCTCATCCCCCACCTCGACCCCACCCTCCTACATGCATTACGACGAAACCTATATGCGCGCAACCTCCATATATATTACTGTGTATATTTACATACAGAGTATAATCCGGGAATATTGAATATCATTGGAAACCCGACGACGACAGACGCAGCGACGTTATTAGTCCGACGAGGGGAGACGCACCGCTGCTCTCCGACCCACTGTACCGTTTCTGCCTCTGTTGCCATACAATATTGCTTCCACCACCGTGTCAACGCACCGCACCAGCCTCTGTACGTGCACAATCCGCCGTGGAAATTTGTGATGTATCCCGCAATTCTCCACCGTCTGACAATCGTACACAGGGCGTATGCGCGCAGCGCCCTCTATGTCGAGGCACTGCGTCGGGCCCCAGGACGAGGAGCCGGTGTTGTTACGTTGTGCCACCCGATAATCCAATATCGTACGAGTGGAACGCTGGTGCTCTATTTCCTACAGCGATATCGTTTCCGTAATGTCCCCCGTGCGTTAAAATATTCGGACCCATTCAGGACATTAGGGATGCTCATATATCTTGCTCTTTCGAGGGTTCCCGATCGAGTCAGAAATGTTTTGGTTTTTTTATTTGTAACGTTGTCAATTGCTTACCGCAACTGTTTATCGTCTCACAATCGTACACAGCACGTACGCAGCACGAAGAGTCAGGCGCTGTCATGTTACGCCTCCCGATAATCCGCTATCGTATGAGTGGAAGGCTGGCTCTATTTTCTACACCGATATCGTTTCCGTAATGGGCCGCGTGCATTGTAATATTCGGACCCATTAAGAACATTAGGGATGTTTCTGATTATTAGCGATGCTCATATATCTTGCTCTCCCGTTTCCGATCGACGTGGAATTTTTTTGATTTCTTGATTCGTGACAGTCGACAATCCGTCCTGAAAATGTGTGATGTAGTCCGCAATTGGCTACCGGGTGATAATCGTACACAGCGTCTATGCGCGCAACGCCCTCTATGTCGAGGCGCTGCTGCGCCGGGACCTTAGACGAAGACGCTGGCGCTGTTACGTAGCACCGCCCGATAATACAATATCGTACGAGTGGAACGCTGCTCTATTTCCAACACCGATACCTATCGTTTCCGTAATGTCCCCCGTGCGTTATAATATTCGGACCCGTTAAGGACATTAGGGATGGTTTTGATTATTGGGGATTACATACCGTGCTCTTCCGAGGATTTCCGGTCGACCTGGCAATGTTTTGATTTCTTGATTCGTGTGCGTCGACAATCCGCCGTGGAAATTTGTGATGTAGTCCGCAATTGTCTACACAGACAAAAAAAAAACCGATTGAGTCAACAAAATGAGCGCAGCCGGGTGGCGAAACACATTTTTGGTTGATCGAACGAAATAATTGATGAAAGTGAAAAAACATTTGAATCGACTGTCTGTTAGTTCGATCAACGAGGTATTCCTTTCAATTAACCAAATGTTTGTTTCGCCATCCGTAAGCGCACATTTTGTTGACTCAATTGATTTTTTTTCTCTGTGCACCGTCTGATAATTATACACAGCGCGAACACGCGTAGCGCCCTGTACACTGAGAAAAAGGATGGTATTACCTACTATAGCGAATAGTTTTCATGGGGAACGTGTACACCCAGAAAAATAATTTATTTGACGGCCACCGTTTATTTGGTTTAAGTAAAATATTTATTTGATTTAAATAAATATTTATTTCATTTAAGTAACCCGAGCAGAAAAATTTTCCGGCTGCCATATTTTTCATCAGGTCCACATCAGGTATGAATCCGGCGGCCTGTTCAGGCTCGCCGGACCATTGCCTGATGTACACCAGTTCAGGTACTAATAAGGCAGACGACATCAGGTTTGCCGGAGATCTACCGGAATTAGGCCGTTTCCGGGTGCAATAAGGCACGCTGGTGTACATCAGGCAACAGTCCGGCGAGCCTGAAGAGGCTGCCGCATTATTGCCTGATGAGCACCAGTTCAGGTACCAATAAGGCAAGCGTCATCAGATTTGCCGGATTTACCCTTGAACTGGGCCATTACCGGCTGCAGTAAAGGACCCGGATGTGTTATCTTGGACATCGCCGGATCCGGCCCTGATATGAAATTCATTTCATTTGCCGGATCGCTAAAACTTGTTTTGTTTCAGTTCAGGGCCAAGTCAGGAAAGGATCAGGCATTTATAATTGTCATACATTTTTTGAATTATTTTTATTTGCTACTTTGACTGGCTAGAGCCGTATAGCGAGTATAAATGCAATCAGACTACCAGGCCAGGCAACATTGGCGATATCAAACAGGCGTTTATTCGTATATAAGGCTTCTATTTTTATAAATGCCGCTATATAATTGTTTATTAAGCACTTCCCAATGTCCGATGCATATAAAAATTTCTAGTGTCTTCAACTCATAAATCATTCTCACTGTCGCATGACCTCTGTGATGTAAAATAGTCTGCAAAATATATTAACAAAATAATGTCTTACACACGATCTATAACAAAGATAACCCACAAATTTAACAACAAGAATAAGACATAAATTAACACATACCTAAGAAGCCGTTCCCGTGTATATTTATCATTTATAACGTAATATTAGCAGAAATATGACTGGTGCAAATCTGGAAATAATCTATTCTGATTCTAGATTTGGTTAAAATGACAGCATCTATTAGTCCAACAGTTGATAGAAAGTAGTTAATTTTAAAGAGTACTCCCGAAAGTCACCGAAACGTAAAGTATATAATTTCTTGTCACTCGAGATCAGCAACAAATTATTTACTTATTTATTTAATTTATTGTTCACGGTCCGGGCCCAATTATAGGACGATAGTTACCCTACCGACAATAAAGAATTATAAGGTCAAAAGGCCGTAACTATATCGTAGCGACAAAAGGAAACATTTTCCTTCATTGGCCCAACTTGTCAATATATTTTAATAAAAAATTTCTAACAAAACAATTGACCGTTAGAAATAGCCAAGTAATTGATTGAACTGAATTGATTGAATAAGTACAATACCTCACAAACATAAAAACAGAGATATAACAATTGAATGTAATGTCATTAAATCACGATCCACATATTCAGCATTTCTAGCATACGTTATATACAAGTTCCAAAATATTATTCGCAAGTTCTGAATAGCCGAGTGGGTTGGTTCCCGACTACAAACTTAGATGACCGGGGTTCAAGCCCCAAACTGGGTAATAAATTACTAATGTGGTTCAGATATAAAAATGTGACAATTAGTAAGGTATAATAAAGTATAATGAAATAAAGCGTTGAACCCCCGGCTGAATTTAGTGTAAGTGTAATATTTTTGTAAATTTTGTTGTCAAAAAGAGGAATGATGCGTGATCCGGGCCACGTCAGGCCCATATCAGGGCCTGAACTTGGACCGGATCCTGATGCCGGATCAGGGCCGGATTTGCATGAGCGTTACACCACGGATCATGGCCATATCGATATGCCATATCCGGGCCGGAGTTGATTTTCTGGTGCGCCAAGTATGGGCCGGATTCTGACCGGATTAAATTTCTGCTCGGGAAATATGTACTTAATTTAAATAAATATTTATTTCAATCAAATGAATATTTTACTTAAACCAAATAAAAGGTGGCCGTCAAATAATTTTTGTTCTGGGTGTATATAGATACTTTCTGATCATATGTATTCAGTTGATTAAACTATAATTATGGTTGCAACCGTGATGTTTTGTCATTGTTGTAACTATAAAATGTAAATGTTCCGCCTGGGAACAATATTTTATGGTAAAAAATCAGTCTTGTTGCTTTTACAATGTAACTTTTTCTCAGTGTATGTCGAGGCGCTGCGTCGGGACCTTAGATGAGGAGCCGGCATCGTTACGTAGCGCCGCCCGAAAATCCAATATCGTACGCCGTACACCGATATCGTTTCCATAATGTCCCTCGTGCATTATAATATTCGGACCCATCAAGGACATTGACGACGGTCCTGATTATTAGGGATTGTCTCATGTCTTGCTCTCGCAGGGTTTCCGCTCGACGCGGAAATGTCTTGATTTGTTGGTTCGCGACCTTTGACCTTTCTTTTTATTCGTTTTTTTCTTGGGCTTTCTTCGACTTTCCCAGTCGAGTTTTTCTTCTATTTCCAGTTATCGTTGATTCCGGTCTCCCTGGCTCATTTATATTTTCTTTCTCGGCCCGGCTATAGCCATCGCGACGTTCCATCCGCGCTATATCGATCAACTCCCCTTCGGCAACGTTACCAACCACCCTCGCCGTGTGTGCTCTTTCGAAACGCCACAGACCGTGAGGAATCGCCTCTGCGATTTGTCACGCGGTCTTCCAGGGGTTTTTTCTCACGAGGTTCGGACGCTCCGGACGGCGCTGTGCTGGCTCGCTCTTCCGGCACCCGTCGCGCACGTAGCGCACGTGAGGAAGATTTTACACTATCGGGTTACGTCCTGCGATCGAGACAGCGCCTCACTTAAGGTAGCTGGAGCGAGTTGTGTTCATTTCGCCTAAATTCGAGAAATTCGGGCAAGAATTGCAAACACTTCCCGATGTTATAAAAATCTGAAAAAATTCATACTTATTATAGGCACTGAAAAGACTAACTTTGCATAATAATAATTTCAAAATGTTATTAACAAATTGTTGAAAAAAAATTGTTCATCAAAATATGCGGTACCTCAACTTTTTTTTTTTAATGAAAATGATTCGTTCATTTTTCGGAAACCGTATGAATTTTTTCAGATTTTTATCTTTATTTTGATTTTTCTTGTTTTTTACATGGAAAAATGTGCAAAAATCAAAATAAAGATAAAAATCTGAAAAAATTCATACGTATTCCGAAAAATGAACGAATAATTTTCATTAAAAAAAAAGTTGAGTTATCGCATATTTTGATGAACAATTTTTTTTTCAACAATTTGTTCATAAAATTTTGAAATTATTATTATGCAAAATTAGTCTTTTCAGTGCCTATAATAAGTATGAATTTTTTCAGATTTTTATAACATCGGGAAGTGTTTGCAATTCTTGCCCGAATTTCTCAAATTTAGGCGAAATGAACACCACTCGCTCCAGCTACCTCAACGCACACTGCGACACCGTAGAGGATTCCGGATATGTGCGTGTCTTGCCCGAGTAGAAATTTTCACGCGTTACATCGGGCCCTGGGTCCTGAGAAGGCCTGATAAGGGCCCATGGTGTCCAGCGGTCCTTGAAGTCCTTGAAGTCCTGGAACTGTCCTTGAATTTTACCTGTCCTTGAAAAAGGCCTGGAATGTCCTTGAATTTTACCTGTCCTTGAAAAAGGCCTGGAATGTCCTTGAATTTTCTATTTCTCCGCAAATTTGAGCTTGTTTCAAAATGTATATTACTGGTGACTATCCTAAAAAAAATGAGTATCTCAGTTTCTCTGAGATACATATATACATTTGTCCATAGTCAATAGTTTCTTTTGTGAACCGCTTCCAATATAAACGAAAATGGTTATCGAACCAAATGTTATGTCATACGTCGCGCGCGATGTGCATATTTTAATTGTTTTTATAAATGATCCAACACAACCTGGAAATGTCTTGGAAATTGTCCTTGAATGTCTTTGAATTTCGTATGGACTTTTTACTGGATACCATGGGGCCTGACAAGGGCCTGATAAGGCCTTATCGGGACCCTATCAGTGCCCGATGTAACGCTCGAAAACTTCTACTCGAGTGAGTTTGGGACTATGGTGGTCATTGGGTAACCGAAGTCAGTGCGTTATTTTTAAATTGAATTTTAATCATCCCCGCCCCCCTGGACAGTGTCTTCTCACCGATCGATATATAATATTATTTTTCTTCGGGTCTCGCCGGCGCGAGTTGTTTTATGACTTTTCGCTATCGATGGAACGCCGTTTCCTTTGCCGGTTGCATCTTTCACGGTGTTTCTGAACGCTTGCTATAGGTTTCTTTTCATTTCTCTCTTTATATAGCGGGGCACGAAAAGTCAGTCGCATGATTTACGAGAAACTCCAGCGTTTGCGTTTTCTTCGCCGGTTCGCAAACGGCGAGAATTATTGCCATGGGGGAAGAGACCGTCGGGTATAATATAATGTAGTCTCTCCGAGCTGAAAGAAAGGACCGGCCGACCTCCCGCCGGGTGGCGAGAAAACAGCCTCGAGAAAGCGCTTATATTGCCTCATATTTACTATCGCAAATGGAAATAAAAAAAAAAAAATAATAAAAAAAAAATAAATACAAAAATAAATAAAAAAGACGAAGTTTTATTTTGAAGGGATAGGTAAGGTAAGCCCAAAAGTCGAGTGGACTGGCTTTCTTGTCTCTGGTAGCTCGTCCGTCCATATTAGGTCTTTGTTCACTTGGGTGCTTCATGCCAGGAATTAATATCGTGAACCAAACACAAAGCACATAATACAAAGGTGCCGAATATGGTTCGGTTTCCACACATACCTACCTGCTAATCGGAGCGGTCCATATTCACCGTTTTAATCCCAAATCGGATCCAGAACATCGTGCCTGGTTCGAGAATCCTTTTCCATCCGGCTTCCCATTCTATGGCTTAAACACAGTTTAAAAAATAAATTTCCAACCCTCTCGGTATTGTAACTCCGACATTATTACCCCTCCATTGCCCATGTACTTTCATTATTACCCCTCCGTCGCCGGTCTATTTTCATTGTTTTCCCCGGGGTCGTCGGCATTATTCCCGGAAATCCGCTATTCGACCGCTGATAGGTCCTACCGCATAGTCCTGATTCCTAAACTCTTAACTCATCCCTCCTTCCTTGAGAGTCTTGACGAGGATTCGGCTCCCCGCCATGCGCAGATTTCCAAGGGTGGAAGAAGGAGGATGGGGCTAAAGAGGTGCATAAACTATGAGGAAAATCGGCTCCCGACCGCCCGTCATAGGGGCTGCTGTAGCTATGCGAACTACACATCCCCCTTAAGCGTATCAACCTAGGAAGACGAAGTCACAGGTCTGACATAATACGTGATATTCCCACTAAACCCGGACTCCCCGAGAGTTCGCGCGGGCCAAAAGTAGTCTCAAACCCCGCGCCAACGGGGCCCCTTGATGAAGATACCAGAACCGGATAGGAGCGATGTCGGGGCTGCGTATCGGCGAAACGAGATTATACACCCTGCAGTGGAAAAGCCCACAGCAGGCAAGGGGGGAGCTCCTCGGCCGTGCATGAGCCTAGCCCCGATAAACCACCCTATTTGCATCTATTTATTGTTTATATGCATGGATACAGCGGCGATGGTGGTGTTGGAGGGGGTCTGGAAGTGTTCCGCGACACGCGACAACAACATAACTTAGCGTCGCGGGCGACGGTCGGATGTGCGGCCCCCGCACATGAAAACCATCCCTCGCGCCTCACAGCTATATGCACAAACGACTGGCGTCGTCGCTGCGGGGGTTGCACCCAGCCCACGCTCGTTGTGTGCAGAGCTCCTACTTTACCGGCCCAAGCGGCGACCCCCCCCCTCCCCCCAACCTTTCTATTTATGCCCTACGTACCCGACATAAAGTCTCGTGTGCGTTACGAGATAGCGGCAACCGCCCCCGCTTTAACCTTTGGCGCGTTACTCACGAACCGAGGCATTAATGAAATTAGAGTGATCATTAATAATAGGACGAAGGAGGGGGAGGGAGGGGAATCCCTACCGCCCTCGGGCTGGTGCCCCGGCATTCGGAAGGGGGCTTTTGTACGACGGATCGCGAGTTTGGTACTATTAATTATTGTAAGCGAATACGGAGCGTCGCTCAATGTCACCTCGGTTATATTATCATCATAATTTTGAAAGCTTTATGAGGAGGGGGGGAGGGGGGGTTTAATTTTGACGTTGCGGACGAGAGACGATCGGTATTGGAAATATAATATGCGTGGATTATGTATGGTTATATCTGGCTTTATGGATGTGGTGCAAGTGCGGTGAATATGGACCACCCTGATTAGCTGATTAGTGATATGTGCACCGGGTCGTGTTACAAACTTTTGGCTTTAATATATATGTGTGTATATATATAAGCAAATATCCCATCATGATCAGGCTCATCCATCACTCCTTCATCCCAAACGGACGCGATAATCACGTTCGATCTTTTGATCCCCTGCCGCGGGGACATATCTGTATATACCCGTTGAGACGTGTATATACACATCGTGAAACCTTGATTGGATTCCTTAATGTCTTCGGGGCTGGGAGGGATGGGGCGGGTGAGATTCCGGCCTTTTTTTCCGCCACTGTTTCACAGACGACGCTGGAGCGTCGAGACTCGGTGACAAATTACCGGGCGCACAGTGTGCTCCGAGGAGATAATCAATTTATCTGCGACTCGGGTGGGAAACTTCGGGAATCGGTGGCGCGCTACGTTGAAATTGAAAAATCAAGGGGCTCGAGACTGCAAGACTCTGGTTTCGGGGAATTTACACAGATGGTTGTGTTAACGTAAACGTACCAATGACCGGACACGTCCCAGTGGCCGGACAAGGCGTGTGTGCAATAGAGATGGAAATACGATTTTTCATGCATGTCCGGGGACTGGGATTGCTCCCTTAAGTTTTCGGCCATTGGTACGTTTACCTTGCCGGATGATAGGTCGGAGCGGGGCAAAATGGACCATACCCTAAATTTTTCAACGAGACTTTATTTTTGGTATGTGCAATGAAAAATTAACTTGAGACTACATTTTTGCACCGCCCGTTTCTGATCGTGGCCTCGGTGATCGAAGGTCCATATTTTCCGATTCGCAGTCGGACGAGACTCAAACTCGACGAGGTCAGAGGGAAATTAGTAAAATCAAGTTAGACGATCGAGACTCGTCGATTGGGCGTAACAGGTTACCGTGCGCGACTGTCGGTCGGATTTGGCTCCTGTTCCGCTCGATCGATGTAGAATCCTCCCGTACGGAATATCCGTTTAGCCAATACGGCGAATTGACGCGGCCTAATAACGTCCGTGCACTTTGACCCAAATCGCGAGTCGCCTGTAGGGCCCGCCAGCGAACTCCCCGAAGCTCCATATAATTTTGAGTCGTGGCTTACGATTATACGTCTCTTAGCGAAATCTCGGGATTTGAATTTTCTATTATGAACACCGGTAACCCGGAATATGGAAGGGGACGAGAGATGATGATAATTCGCAATTCCACGGTACTAACTTTAAGGGAAGGTTGGTTTTAACTTCCATCAGCAAATAATCAAGTTATCGACGGTGCAAACTCAGCGCCTCACATCCTTCCTCGTAATATCGATATTATGCATGGACATACATTTTTTGTGAATACCTCAGATCAGAAAAATCAAATATTTGCAAAAAAATTATTAAAATGAATATATTTATTTATTTATTGTTCCAACGGGACAATGCCCTTTTATACACGAGTATATACAAGTGTAGGTATGTGCGCATAACTATGCCCTAACAGCAGTAAAAGTTTACAAAATAGATAAAAGCTTTACGTATATTAAATCTGTATATTTAACATATTTATATATATTTAAAAAAATATATACCACGATATAATATTTTTTAGAACACCTTCCAAACTACATCCAAAATAAAATTTTTTGTTTTGCAAAAATATTACATGTATCCTGTGTATTAGAAAAAAATATATTTTTCGTTATATGCCTCACATCCTTTTTTCCATGCAGGTATTCTAAGATATATATATTTAAAAATATAAAAAAAAATAAATTCCAGGATATAATATTTTTTAGAACACGGTCCAAACTGCATCAAAAATAAAAATGTTTGTTTTGCAAAAATATTACATGCATCGTGTTTATTAAAAAAACTGGCGGTCGGGCGCTTCGCGCCCGATCCCTAGATTACTTTATTTTAGTTTATCGGTGTAATTTTGATCATCTGGTTCACTTTCCGTAACGCTATAGGATCGTGACGCGGTGAGCGCATCAGCTGACCGAAAAGACAGAATCCCCATAACACGCTTAGCGCATCTGGAGGCGTTATTATACTGGAGGGATTATTATCAATGATGCCTCTCGGGTATCCTTTCTCGCCGGTCAAATCTCTCAGAGGATGAAAATAGAATACTTGATTATGGAGCAATTATATGATGAATAAGGTTTTAAGCACACTTAAATGAAATCAGGGGAACGTCTATTTGTCTCCAGTCATTTACAACATACAACCCTTCGCGACGATGACAACTGCTCCCTTTTATATTTGAGTCCTCAACAACGATACTCCGTTGTTTTGAGATCCCTCTCGTCTTCAACTCACTGCCATCCCTCTGCTTCTCACGCACGCACATCCATGTATCTGACACTTGATGATATATTCTTTTCTTCTTTTTTAAGAGAGATTCGATTTCGGGACGTTCACATGCGTATATGAGAGTGCTCTGAATCGTCACGTATTGCGTTGACGATTCAAAGCTTATTGGCTATAGGGCAATTAACGACGTCTACGCGCAAAGAGAACAAGGGTAGTGAATGGAATTGAAAAAAAAAGACAAAAATCGTACAGTTCACTGTAGAGTGGACACTTGTTTCTCAAGATGTGATCGGGATTAAATATGCTGCGAGCCAGTTCGCATGAACAAAAGAATGGTGTCCAAATTGATTTTTAATTTGCTTTTACACGTAGCATGGAACAATTACCGATGATACCTCTCGTGTCTCTTTTCTCACCGGTCAAATCTTTTTGACGATGCAAACAGCACACTTGACGATATATTTGTTTCCTCTTTTTTTAAGAGGACTTCGATTCCAGTACGTCCACATTCCACGGTTACTGAATCATCAAGAACATCGCGAACCTCAATTCTTTTCAAATCCGTTTAATGCCGGTGAAGTAATCGCTTGCAATAGTTCCGTTGAAATATCATTCTTTTTAAGTAACCCATTTTTTTTGTTTGTAAAATGACGTTGTTTACTTCACAAACGTTTTTTTTAAATTTTGCTTCCGATGTTTCCTTTTTTAAATCGTTTTTCGTCTCTGCCTATTCGCCTGAAAATAAACATGCCACTTAGTCTGTTTTATTTTGGCGGGCAGTTTTGCCTCCGTGCCTTTTTTTCCGTGATTAACGGAGATACCCTGAGTTTTGGGTTATCCGACCCCCGGGTACCGATAGGGAGACGAAAAAAATGTGTCAAAATTTGAAAATACACATAAATGTCGTAATTATTGATTTTTGTCCGCATAGAAGGTAAAAAAATACGTCCAGTAGAGTCTTCGTGTGTACTCGCGTACACATGTATGCACACATGGACATATTTTTCTCATAATACACTTCGGGACGCCAAAAAGTAAAATGGTCCTAGATATTTAATCCACATTTGAAAGCAAATATTTTCGAATTAAGACATGTGGCAACGGTTTAGCGCTCATATTCGTGTTTCCTCAGACGGACGCAATTCACGAATGCAAAAAAAATGCCACATTTGGCCCGTAATGCGCCCGAAAACGCGAAAAAACAGTATTTCGCCGATATAGTGAAATCCACACAAAGGCCGCAATTATAGATTTTTGGGAGCATATGAGGGAAAAAAATACATCCAATAGGGTGCTTACATGTAGTTGCGTACACACGCGTGCACGCATGGACATAGTATGTTCGCATTACGTCGCAAAACACCAAAAACCGTGATGTCGCGGGACATTTTCTCCAATTTTGAGGGCAAATATTTTCGGATTAGCGCGTTTGGCAGCGGTCTGGCACTCATATTCGTTGTTCCCCAGACGGACGCTACCCGAAAATGCAAAATAAGTGGTGGTCAGAAAGATGATGAACATTATTATATATAATATATAATATATAATATAAAATAATAATAATATATATTTTTCGTTATATGCCTCACATCCTTTTTTCCATGTCGGCAGGCTAAGATATATATATTTAAATATATTTAAAAATATATATTCCAGGATATAATATTTTTTAGGACATGTTCCAAACTACATCCAAAATAAAAAAAATTATTTCGCAAAAATATTACATGTATCGCGTATATTAGAAAATATGTATTTTTCGTTATATGCCCATCCTTTTTTCCATGTCGGTAGGCTAAGAGCGATGAATATGAGCCAGCCCGATAGTTACAAAATCAATTATGGTAGCCCGTACCATATTCCCCCTTGTGTCCCAACCTCGTCCCGCGACCGTCGTTGTTGTCATTATTATCGTTATAAATATCGTTATCGACAGCACGTCGCGAATTACGGTCGAGTTTTGATATACGGCTTGTTATAATCGCGAGTGATGCAGACCGCACGGCGCGGATCAAATCGCGTCGGGACACGGGATGGATTTCGTACTTTACCGTGCGTGAGTGTAAAGAGGTATAATCTCGGGTGGCGCGTTATACGTCCGCCTCGGCATAATACGTCCGGCGATTCGCTGCTTTTATGTACCTACGGGGTAATATATTTATACGAGTTATGGCTTTTCGATCATGTCCTATGTTGCGCTCGGAGGCATCAATCTTCTTTCCTGTCCTTCCCAGTTCCCGATCGTGGTGTGCGCCGCCGTCCAGCTATCGGCCTGCTTCGCGCACACCAGCCCGGTGTTAGAATAACCGGGATACGCTTGTGTATCTCGTCCCCGACGAGTCATCCATCGCTGTGCGCTCCGGTATAATTTCTCGACCCTTCCCTAGTTACACGATAAATATGATTGCGAATGCAGTTATTCAAACGCTCGCGGAACGACGAACCGATCGCGACTGATCCGCCGCTCTCGTTGCGAGCCAATGACAACCCCCGAGGCACCGAGGATCAACGGGGAGACAGAAATTATCCTATCGGACACGCACCGATGACGAACAACCGCGATAGCGACGATTGTTCGCCGAATACCCGCATTTGTCCGATGAAGTTACATTTGCTGAAATCCCGAAATTTGGATTTTTAAGATATTATTTTGTTGTTGTTTTGGGAAATAAAATATACGTTGATAAAAACATATGGTTTAATCAACTAAAGATTCGGGCAGGGACGTTGAAATAAATATTTTGTTGGTGCAGCTGAAGGATTGGTCAGTTCACCAATTTTTTCGATGATTTCACCAAAATATTCTTGAGGCTTTAAGGTATTTTGTTTGACCAGTGAAATATTTATTTGAATATCTCTGCCCGAATTTTTAGTTGATTCAACCGCATGTTTTTATCAGTGTAGTTGGGGCTTTTGACCAGAGGATGATGTAGCTCGGATGTACGATTGCGATTCGTTTGACGTTGGTTTCGGTCGTAATAAAATTGAAATGGGAGCACGGTTCGTGTCTGTTTTACCGACCGCTATTCCTGACGGAAATTCTGGAGCGTAACGTATCCAAATACCGTTCCAAAATTTGCGCCAGGATATTGTGCTCTTGACCATCCGAGCATATCTTCGGCTCGTCGCATTCGCCGCGCACCGGCTCGAATGACGCCTTGGGCCATTTCATAGTTTCAGGCTCGAAGGGATTCGCGGAATGCAAGCGGTACGAAAAATATAATCGTGGCTGCCTCCGCGCGATCGAGGTGAGCTGTCGATCCGCGACGAGCCGATTTTTGCACGATCTCATCGAGGCACTCGTGATTCCGGTGGAAAAATAAATAATTCAAGGGTTACCGACTGATGTTAATGCCGTTAGAGCCATTCGTCGATAGTCTCTTTGACCATTTATCGTAAAATCGGTGTCCTCCACCCTGTTACCGATGAGAGAGAGAGAGAAAGGGTCGTTTATTTCGTGGTCTAAAAGCACCGTGAAAATATCCAAAATACACGCAGCTGTAGAATCAAATAAGCAAAATCAAATACACAATATACACCTAAAAATACACTTAAAACTAAAAGCAACCTAGAAAGCGAGCATAAAGGAAAAGCACCAAGCAAAGGAAAATAAATCGGCACCACAAACGCAAATTCGAAAAACGAAAAAATAGTAACAACAGAAAAAATAGAAAAAATAGAAAAAATAGAAATAATAGAAATAATAGAAATAATAGAAATAATAGAAATAATAGAAATAATAGAAATAATAGAAATAATAGAAATAATAGAAATATTAGAAATAATAGAAATAATAGAAATAATAGAAATAATAGAAATAATAGAAATAATAGAAATAATAGAAATAATGAGGTGAGCTGCCGATCCGAGACGCGCCGATTTTTCCATGATCTCATCGAGGCAATCGTGCCTCCGGTTGGAAAATAAATAATTCAAGAGTAACCGACCGATGATATTGCAGTTAGAGCGATTACGCGATAGTTTCTTCGGCCATTTATCTTAAAATCGGTGTTCTCCGCCCGGTTACCGATGATACCGTAACAGGAAACGGCTGACCCACCGTAACCCGCCCGAAGATTCGGTTAAAGGGGGCTTTCCACCAATTTCGCCGAGGAACGCATGAACGGCGCTCGTTTCGCGCGCGAATAACTATCCGGAACGGCAGTGAAAAGGGTATATAGTCGAGTAAAAGAGTTTCGCCGTTTCTATCTCCCGAGAGTGTGTTACGCTACACCCGGCCTCCTTCCACCGCTTGCCCCCCTGGAGCGGATCGGGATAGAGACTCAACGCCTAAATTCCATCCGCTCGCATAAACGTCTCATGAATAGGAAATGCCAAATTGCTCTCTGTATTTTACGAGAACTCCAGCGAGGAAGATCCTCGGGACCAATGAAGCATTCGCTCAGCGAGCAATTCTAATAAAATTTGACTATATTTTGCCTTCTTTCCTCAGGTTTCTCTCCCGAGGGCGATCTTATTTCCGGTATAGTCGATGGGGCGAGCGGCGCGATGGAAGGATCGGGGCACACATTCCGCCGTGTTACATACCGGCGCCGAGCTCGCGGCCAAGTTTGTACACGGTTACGAGGGCGAACTTTATCCGTGTCTCACGGTGGAACTTATTTTAATGAAATGTAACTTGTTTCGTGACTGTGCCTCGCGAACAAGTCTCCTCGACTGGCCTGCATGCGACGAAGTACACGCGTCACGCCGCTCCGTAACTATTGTTATACTCCGTGCTCGCCGAGCTCCATCACTCACTCCGCGGGGACGTTCTCTCCGTGTTACGGTATAATTAGTATTCTAATCGACAAGAGCGCATAACGTCGCGGCGCTAGTGCACTCCGTAGGTACGTGATGGGCGACAACAGTTTCGTGGGAGTGTGCGTCATTCTCGGGACTGTATCCGAGCCGGGTATGAGATTCATCGTCTGTGGGTTTTTGCGTGGTATCGCTTTATTTGCGTTTTCATGCAAACGGGCCATGCTGGACGAACAATTGGCTGAGAAAATCGTTCGTGCACATAAAATCGCAAGATGTAGGGTTTTGTTCGACAAGGGTAAAGATTCGGAAAATTCGCCTTGGGCACTTAAAAATTATGCTCGTAGAGTTCCGTGATTGCAATTTTATTGAAATGTATGTAACTCATGCATGAAAAGCGCTACTTTCCGTGCCTGCCGAGAGTGGCGTAAGTGGCGCTTTGCAGTCATGAGTTTAGTAAATTCCTGGCGCATGCGCAGATTGATTCATTTGCGTGCGATTTCTGGAATTCATTGTACGCTGCTCGAACTTTATGCACGGTGGCTGTGCAGCGCCACAATCAGCAGGCACGGAGTAGCACTTCTCCTGCATTCCTTACATAAAATATTATGCGGTACTAGTGCGGAGTAGCGAAAATCATGCACGGCCTGTGAAGTAAGTCGCTCACTTCACAGCGTACGTATAAAGTTCACTTTATCACACTTGTATCGCAAAGTACTATTTTTTAATTGGTGCCGCCGTTTACCGCATCCGGAGTAGATGAAGTACCGCGGTTGGTGAAGAAGACTGTAATCAATGTGTTTCGAGTATGGTGACACGCGCGAGATGAGGTTATGCGATTCATCGTCTGTGGGTTTTTTCGTCGTCTCGTTTTATTTATGTTTTAAAGCAAACGGGCCATGATGGGCGATTGGCAGAGAAGGGTGGTTATTTTTTAATCACTCGTTTGTAAAACGTATACGTTCTGTCACTGTATTCATTCGTATGTTTATACGCATACAGCGATAAAGCGTATACGTTTTGCGAACGAGTGACTCAAAAATAACCTCCAAGATCGTTTTTGGACAGAAAATCACAAGAAGGCTTCGCAAGTACAGTTTTGTTCGACTTCCCTAAAGATTCGGAAAATTTGCCTTGAGTACTTAAATATTATGTTCGGAGAGTTCCTTGATAGCAATTTTTTTCACATTTTTAAAATCGGAGCCGCCGTTTTTTTTCGAGTATAATTTCACGTGCGCTCGATTGTCGAGTCTCATCCAAAGTGGATATCATGTCCGCCTTCGATGAGACTCCTGTTTGTACCGAGCATGCCCATGAAGGGAGCTGATTACAGTTTTTGTTACCGACCGAGGAATTTTTCTAATCAGTCTCAAACAAAAAAAAACTTGGACCTATCGTCCGGAATCGGGGGGTAGAGTATCAACCGCGTCAATTATACATTGTGTAGGCTACAAGTGGAGGAGGCACGAGACCCTGAACGCGAGAAGCTCCTCCGATCGGCTTATCAGCTTTTTTTCCCTCGGACTTTCCACGGTGTGTCCGGTCTACAGAGTTTCTTTGAGGAAGGAGGAGGGTAATCGTGACAAGACGCGCATTGTGCGGGCAGCCAGTTGGTCGTTGGTACGAGAAGCTGTACACCCCTTGTACTCGTCAAGGGATATCCGTGCATAACCGGAATATCCGTTGGCAAGCCGGTGAGCCGATGCCCCGAGCTTGGCCTTAGATCTTTTAAGAAATCGTTGCTTTCACTGAGAAGAAGCTTCCATCGAACGTGTACGAGAATAGGGAGCTTTGCCGGATATAACCCCGAGGATCGTTTCAGCAAAGTCTAAAAAAAAATAAAAAAATTGCTACCCCCTTGACCGGCTCCGTCGGCCGCGCTACTATCGGTTTCCTCTCGTCTCTTTACCGTTCGGCTCGTCCGTGCCTTCGAATAGTGCCGCGCGATCAGCTTCCGTCTCGTCAGTCCGCTGCCTCGCGGATACCGTCGCTACTTTATATATATATATGGTAATAAAATCCACGTGCGAACGGATTTCAAAGTTACACACGCTCCGCAGATGCGGGCTGACCATTTTATATTGGCGTAAACATCTGGAGCGTGTATGACAATCCGGAATTCAAGATTTATAGAAGATCGTGGGAGTTTCGACGTAGGGATAAATTGTTGTCAATGCGAAAAGAGCTTCGGCGCCATTTCCGAGTGGAAAGTGTTCTCAAAAGGCATTGGAATAATCAGTGTCTGCGAGGCTCTCAGTGGGACTTGAAATAGAGCTTAAAAGCTTAATTGGGGCTTCAAAGGGACCTCAATAGGGCTTAAAATTTGCGACGTAGGGATACATTGTCTTCGATGCGAAAACATTTTTAGCGCTATTTCTGAGCGGAAACTGTTCTCATAGAGCATTGGAATAACCAGGGTCCGCGACGAGGCTCTTAGTGGGACTTAAAATAGAGCTTAAAAGCTTAATTAGGGCTTCAAAGGGACCTTAATGGGGCTTCAAATTTGCAACGTACGAAAACATATTTACAGCGTTTTCTAAGTCTAAAGTCTTCAAAAAGCATTTAGATAACCAGGGCCTGAGAGGAGGCCCTTAGTGGGGCTCACAATTGGGTTTCAAATAATTGGGGTTTGAGAGAGGGGGAGCTTTTAAGGAAAGGCTAAACAACTATGAGTGCGGAAGATAAAGAGTTAACATTTTGAATGCATTTTTCTCCGAAACGATCATATAAAATGAAAAACCGTTTCGGAGAAAAATGGATTCAAAATATTTTGATCTTATGTTGATCTTTAGCCCCAACTTAATGTGGCTTAAAATTTTAGACGTAGGGATAAATTGTTTCCGATGCGAAAATATCTCCTCGGTTATTCAAATGCTTTTTGAAGACTTTGCACTCAAAACGCGCAAGAGATTGCGCGTTTTGTGAGTGGAAAGTCTTCAAAAAGCATTGGAATAATCAGGGTCTGAGAGGAAGCTCTTAGTGGGGCTCGTAATAGGGTTTTAAATATTTGAGGCTTGAGAGGGAACCCTTAACGGAGATTAAAATTTGCCCATACCTTTTTAGTTTCCTGAACATCGGACATACACAGATGCATTCGGATGGTTTCGCATTCTATCGTGCAGTCTCAATTCCCCGGACAGGCAAATATACACGAGCCGAAAGCGGAGCAGCAGCGGCAGCGTTCGCGTTCCCCGGGCGCCAAATGAATAGATTTATACTCGCGAGCTGGAGCGCCTTGCTAATTTACCGTTCGCGAACTCACCAAATTCGATGCAAATAAATCACCGTATAACCCAATTATTCGCCCGGCACTCTCTCCCCGGCTCTGTTGGGTGCATGCGTCCGTTTCGGAGTCTCTGATGAACCCAATAGAGGCATTAAGGGCCGACCGTCTATCGGTCTCTATTCACGGTAAGAGATAACTTAATGAATTATTACACCGACCCGATACACGTCCGGTGACCCATTGTACAAGAGAACATAATTCAGTTGCCGTTACGTGTGTCAAACTTTTTAAGAAGACGACATTATTAATAAATAAATATTATGAAAGAACGTTCTACATTTTTTTTCTTGTTTTTAAATTTTTGTTAAATTTCTTCTTTTTTTCATCAACCTTCCACCGATTCAGCCCCTCTATTCAGACTGTGCGCGCAGTGTACATCAACGGGTTTGTCGATTCAAATGAGAACCCATTCGCTCGCCTCTTGTGAATATTACTCGCGAGGAGTTTCATATTTGCCGGTGCCAGAGTGAATGCGCCAGGGATGAAGTGTACATAATCAGACGCGGGAGTGTTGCGTGTGTGTGGGAGCTCACGTGAGAAATGGAATTCAACAATCAGTCTACCGATATATAGTATCCCTCGGGAGCTTTTCATCGGGGCAATCGGGCGCTCTCAATGCCCCCTTATTATCCGTAGGGGGGCGAATGCAGCAAATCCAGCGGTACCAATATGGATACGAAACTGCTTGTTCTGCACACCTTTTTTTATTCTTCATTTTTTCCCCCTTATAAGAATAAACCTCGCTCCTGACTCGAAGTCTTGAATAATCTATGAAGAATTGTCTACGGCGACTATATTTGGATCTTCATATCCGTTTGAATAATCCTGGACGAAAATAATCCCAGTCTGATATCTTCGATAACAGGACGCATAAAGTGGTTCGTTAATGAATATTTATCCATGATGAAAATGTCGAGTGTTCATTATATTCCATATTCCGTACCGTTTCGTTTATAAATATAAGTCTGTATTATATTTATATAACACCACTTACTTGCGATTCATCTATCGTGTGAATCTGCCGAAAGTTCGTCTACAGGGACGATTGTAGGTGTGCAATGTAGATGTCGAATGATATATAGTCATTTTAGTTATAAAAATACTTGGTGCATCCAAACTTGGTTCATATAGACTTGGTCCATACAGACTTGGTCCATGTAGACTTGGTCCATACAGACTTGGTCCATGTAGACTTGGTCCATACAGACTTGGTCTATGTAGACTTGGTCCATGTAGACTTGGTCCATGTAGACTTGGTCCATGTAGACTTGGTCCATACAGATTTGGTCCATATAGACTTGATCCATACAGACTTGGTCCATATAGACTTGATCCATGCAGACTTGGTCCATATAGACCTGGTCCATACAGACTTGGTCCATGTAGACTTGGTCCATACAGACCTGGTGCATATAGACTTGGTCCATGAAGACTTGGTCCATGTAGACTTGGTCCATGTAGACTTGGTCCATGTAGACTTGGTCCATACAGACTTGGTCCATATAGACTTGATCCATGCAGACTTGGTCCATATAGACTTGGTCCATGTAGACTTGGTACATATAGATTTGGTGCATATAGACTTAGTCCATAGTGAGCACGCCCATATAAACTTAGCCCACATAGACTCGGTCTATATAGACTCGGTCAGGCTCACCATTTATTATCGAAATCCCTATTGCACGTCTAAAATCGCCCCATAAAGTAAACTTTTAATAGCCCATAATAGGTCCACCAAATCGATCCTAAACCAAACTCCGTTTTGCTCGCCGCCCTTGCGACGCAACGTCGTTAATTATACACACGCGTCGGATGAGTGTCGTGTGTCCCACTCGATGAATCATCTTCCCCGCACAGCCGCGAACATGTGTCGAACGTTTACCTCTCTAATTCCCTCAACCGGCCTTGCTCGTTGTCGCGTTCACAATTGCGGTTGCGACGTCTCCCCGCTGAGTGTATACATATTTGAAGAGCCCCGGGGAAGGGTGCAAAAAAAAAAACGAAAAAAAAAACTACAGCGTTGTAACGCTTGTCGTACTACGCGAGGGTGCGGCCCGCGCTAACGTTAATAGGGCGAAAAAGGCTGCCACTGCTTTTGGCAAAGAAGAGAAATACCCCATCCAGAGCCGGACGGTCTGCCGGGGAGGGATACTGTCTGCTCGTGACGTGCACCACGGCCGGGGCTAAGACTTACGGTCCAGTGGGCAGGGAAACGGCGAGTCTGTCTAATTTAAATTGCATTTGAGCGCGAGCCGCGGTACTCACATGCACGTGCCTTCACCATCACTGCCTACGTCTAGCCCCCAAACCCCAACCCCCAAAACTCACCCCCCCGACACCCGTTGCTGGATAGGTGAGCGGTGCATGCGCACCGATCTGCTACATAGTACGAGCCACCCGCGGATGGAGCCCGATGGTACAAAATATACATGTATTTAATATACATATACACGTATATTATACATGTATATGTATATTATATATGTATATATGTATATATGTATTATATATAATATATAAATATATATATATAGTTATGGTTATGGTAGAGCAGCGGTTATTAGTTTCCATACGTCCATAATATCCCTCGGAGGCTTCAGTTAGATAGGGTTGAACGTGCGAAAGCGAGACTCGTAGAGTCTCTTCTCCAAGCGGGGAGAGCGTACGTGGGCGCAGTCACGCGGCTCTTCATTTTGAACGCAAACCATTAGCCGTTCTCGTTCGGATTACCTCGTGCCGAATTGCCGGGTAATAATACCGGGCGATATGTATTCCGCTATCCCTCCCCTGGCGCATAACTCGGGCATTTATTTAGCGGTATTAAGAGGGAGAATACCGCGGAGCGCGCCGCACCGAGGGGGTGCATCGCCGGGTATGGCGAGTATTAACGTGCCAACGTTTCAACGCGCATTAACCGCTACTCATTTTGTATCACCGAGGGGAGATGCGTTTGTGTAAAAAAAAAAAAAAAAAAAAAAATCAACTGCTCGACCAAACGGATTTTTCTCGTTTCTCGTGTGTGCTCTTTTTTTGCGCTCGCAATCGGTTTTCTTAGTATTCCGTCGAAGCGTAGCCGTTCAGCGCGAGGCGGTCTTTGAAGATGATTTTTTCGTCTTCACCCTAGCGTCCTCAATTCTTTTTTTGTTTTTTGCTCTCCCATTGGACCGATAAACTGGAAGCCCCTGGATAGTTACGGTATATCCAGCACCGACGAACCGGAAGGTTATCTCGCTCCCTAGTTGGATATAGGCCAGAGAAAATCGATGAGCAACGCCATTGAACTATCGGCGCTGGTACCGTCTCGTCTATAGTTGCCGGATATTCTTTCCGCAGAGTCGTCGGTTATTGCTAAAGTGTCTTTGATATAGCATTCCATTTGTTCGCTGGTATATGTAGAGATAAAAAAATAAAAATAAAAAGTTGCTCGAATGGTACAATCAGCGGGTTCGGGAAAGCGGAGGTCGGTGCAGAACCCTTCATTCGGCCTATAAGAGCTGTAGGCGCGCGCACTGTACACGGTGCCTCAAAGTATCCGTGCGATCGGGATTTTTCTGAGGCCAATTGGGTCGAGAAGTTCGCGATCGCTCCCAGAGGTAGTGAAATCAGCTCCATCGCTTCCGAAGTAGAAATTGTCGAGCGTTACATTGGGCTCTCATAAGATCCGGAGGAGGCCTGACAAGGCCTCGTCAGGGCCTGATGAACACCCAGAAAAATCATTTATTTGACGGCCACCGTTTAGTTGATTTAAATAAATATTGATTTGATTTAAATAAATATTTATTTAATTTAAATAACTATTTACTTAATTTAAATAAATATTTGTTGAAATCAAATAAATATTTTACTTAAACCAAATAATGGGTGGCCGACAAATAAATTATTTTTCTGGGTGTAACGCTCGAAAATGTCTCCTCGGGTTAATTCGATAAAAATTCGCTTTTTCGATCACTTATTTGAGCAAGAACAATCAAACGAGGAAGGAAACGCCTAAGATGTGTAAAGTAGGTACATCGCTAACAGTGCATAATGATATTAGCATTTAGCACTCTCTTCTTCCAACACATACCTCTTGAACTTTATTACTTAACCTACCATAACATTAACCATAAGATTATTAGTAAGTGTTATTATTATAATGTTATTATTTTATTCTACTTCTTACTCATATATTTTAATGACGTTACCATTTGATTCCTCTACAACTATTACCTTCTCACGCGGAGAAAAATAGTTCTGTTTTTCTAACAAAATGTAGATCGTTAATTATTTATTGTTGTAGTAGCAAAAATATTTGGCTGCTACAGCAGAATATTTGTTACCACAGCGAAATATTTTGTTGTCCCTATGTTGACCAGGTAAATCAGTTATGGTAACAAAATTCTTGTTGTCCCAACCATTTTTTCCCCCGTGCACTGCACTAACTTATGTTGACCCGTAGTACAACTAGGACCAATATAATTTTGACAAAAAGTGGTGGACATGGCCCACCCCAGCTCGCAACTCATCATCATCGCAACCCGTCATCTCCGAACCGGTCCATATTCCCCACTTCCACCCTACGACTGAGTAACCGTCGCGAATATAAAAAAAAAAGAAAAACAGAAAGCTGAGTAACTTCGCTCGAGACAAGCAGCGACCCGGCAAAAGTGTCAAAAACTTTCCGACTCACCCTGTATACGCGTACCCGTTAAAGGACGCGGTTTTTTCCCTTATTTGTTTTTCGCGAGCGTCAGAGGGATAAGTGGGCTCTCGAGAATAAGCCCACGACAGTGGAAGCGCGAGAGAAACAGAGAGAGAGAGAGAGAGAGAGAGAGAGAGAGAGAGAGAGAGAGAGAGAGAGAGAGAGAGAGAGAGAGAGAGAGAGAGAGAGAGAGAGAGAGAGAGAGAGAGAGAGAGAGAGAGAGATATGCTCGTTGCCCCAGAACCACAGAAGCACTCTATGGTAATAACGAAACGAGGGGATTACGTGCGGTTCGTTAAAGTACGGGGATAACAGTCCGGGGGGGTAAAGTAAAATAGATGAAACACGAGCGGAACGTATGAGTTGCGACAAAAGTGTGTATGTATCTTCTCCGGCGAAGCCGTCCGGAGAAACACGTCATTTACTCGTGTGGGCGTTTTCTGCCACGACATGTGTGCAAGACCTAAAAAGAGGTCCCAGTTGGATTTGACGAAGCGGGTAGGAAAGAAACAAAAATGAAATCAACGACAACAACGACAAAAAAAGTGCACTAGAAGAAGGAAGAAATTTGAAGTTACCGCGTGGCGAGATGCGACATCCAGCAGTAGCATCGAAGGATCCGCCGTGCGGAGTAACGATCACGTTATATCGCTGGGGTGTTTGAAACACACGAGCCGGCAAGTCGTGCCGTTGGCAAGGGAGCGGCGGAACACCATCCGCGAGGACGCGGTGTATAGCCGTTGCGGTATATGGCCTTGGGCTAGAGGAAATATAGAATTAAGGTCCCGTGGGTACGGCCCGTAATATAAAAGGAGACAAAATACACACAACCGGGAAAGCCACGGCAGCGACGGGTGGGCGCGGAGAAAGAAACGGGGACTGCCGGCTGATACCCGGATGGTGGTAGCTCACTCGCTTTCGCGTCAGAGGGTTCTCGAGAAGGAATGAAAACGAGATTTCCCTGGCGCAATGGACCGCCGTTTCCTACCTGCACCGTTTCCCTCGTTCGCGCTGTGCCGGTCTTTCTATTTTACGAGCGGCTATTTTTCTTGTATGGTCCAATCAGTTCGCCCTCTCGCGAACGAGACACCGGTGTTTCACAGTTTAATCGAACGCCACGTCACGGGCGTGTGTGTGTGTACGGGCAATTTCCATTTTATACACCGCGATCTGGTTCGTTGATAGAGGAGGATTCAATCGTCGTAAAAGAAGCGGCGTTTCCGCTGAGCGCTACATGAATGATCGCTTCCGAGGGATCAGGAGGACGTTAGTTCAGGAGCTTCGACGAGGTGCCAGGCTGGTCCATCGTCTGGCGAAAGACGGAAGGGACTTTCGACAGCCCCGACCGGACGACGCTTGACACCGTGGTTCTGTTGCTGGCACCCGGCTTCATCCGCGTTAAACCATCCGACGGGCGATCGCCGGCTTCGGTGCGGGAATGGAAACTCTTGTGTGTGCCACAGGAGTATTTGGCCAATATGCAATATGCAATAGCAGTACGTACGGGAGTCGAGGACAGGGTGAGAGAGAGGATCGGCGAGAGTGGGAGGCTGGAAGTTCAACCACAAGCTCGCCGTCGAGCTGGATGCGCCGTGGAAAGCCCCGGCTAGAGGAAGAACGGCTGGGGAACCATCCTCTCTGTCCGTCGAGTATATCGTAACCAACGTGCCTGGATTACCGAATGAGTAATAACCGGAATGTCTGGGCGAAGTAGTATTGTTTCCTCGCGTTGGTCCCCGGCGCGCACATACAGTAAACTACGGTACGGGTCGTTGGGGAAACTTTAGAGTCGCGGTATAGCCTCGCGGAACCCGACGCGCCAGCGCCCAACCGGTATACGGCGAAGCTGCTTTCCGTGCTCTGCCAATTAATCTGCGGATTAAGTGACACCCTGTTTCACGCTGGGAATATCAAGGCCCATGCGTACGAGATCATACGAGGAAACGCGCCTCCAACTTACCCCACAATGAATCTTGGGGCTGACGCTGGTCTTTTGGGTAGCCGTTGTTCCTCGTCGTGTCGCTTGACCGCGCACGAATTCGGACATCGTTCTTCCATTAATGCCTGGTCCGTTTCGCTGAAGAGAGTCCAGTGAAATCATCTGTCCATTAATGAAGGGCATGGAACAGCCAAACGGAGGACCAGAGGTGAAAAGGGATTCGGACGTTGGACACGACATTGGTTCTCCAATCTGCGGGAAAACGCACGACTTGTTGGGAATCGTCGTTGGGTGTCGGCCGATGGAACACACAGCCGCCCTCAAGCGGGGCATGCCCGGGAAAATAAAAGGGTTTCCCTCGGGGTATGAGGACGGGCTAGAGAGAATGGGAAGTGCACTGGTCCGGCGACGTGGGTCTCGGTAAACGATTGGATTAGACCCGATGCACGACAGGCGTACCTAATGCAAGTACTATCCCACGAGCGCCCGGAAAGTGGACTCTTACGATGGGATGTACGTATAGAACGAGGTGGAGTCGAACTAGCCAGATTGAGAAGGCGAGATGGAGAGAAAGATAGCGGAGCTGGAGTGTGGATAGAGAAATGGAGGAAGAGCCGGTGTGGATATAGGAGGAAGGTACAGAATGTGAACTGAGCAGCGACTCGAGGTGCCGACGCCGCTGGTAGGACCGGCGAAAGCTACCAAGTGTAGGAACACACCGGTGTCGGTGGACGACTTGGTCGAGTGTGGAAAAATCTTACAAACTCCGACACCTTACCTCGTTCCCGTAGTTCCTCGCTTTACAAAATGTCCTACAATCCCGGTAATCCACCTTTGGAATGAGATTGTCCAATTTCGAGGTGAACTATATACGCCACACACAACCCATCCAACTGGGAATCGATTCGCTTTCGCGCCATAGTCATGCATGTGTACTCTAAAAACAGAGATGTTGTTTCAACAAGCATTACGCGTGTTAATCGTGTAGGCACTGTTTACGCGCTTAGGAACACGCTTCTTTGTGTGGTGTCTGGGAGCCGGGGTCAAAACGGACTATCGTCCATTCGGCAAAATGATTATTTTTCCTGGGTTTCCTTCTTGCCCCGTTCTCCTCCGTATAGAGCATACCAGGAGTGATGGTGTCTCCTCGATACCGCGGTGGACGGAGTTTCGAGTGCTCCGGGATAACATAGCCGGTTAAGTCTATCGAGTAGCGATCGATGGCTGCTTCATGAATACATCAGAGCGAAGGGTTGTTCAACGTTCTCATTAGATTCCCTCCGCGGTAGTTACAGCTCAGGGTACGTTACGACAAGGGTGCAGTCGTCTATGCGGGGGCGTGCAAAGAGAGCAGGCACATCGAACCACCCTTAACAGGCCTCGGTATACGCTCGGTTTGCCACGATTTTCTTATAAACGATCCGGAGATTACGAGGCCTGATGCGCGACTCTACCTCGGGGATTAAAGAGAGGCGGGACCACGGTGCGCCTTCGGGAATTTATGTAATATCGACGGAGCCAGAGGCTACACGGCCTAGAGGTGTGCCGGACGTGGTTTGGGTTCAAACCCTCTCGGTAGGGAAATCGAGACAGAGGTACCATTCGAGAACGTATAGGATGCCCCTCTTATCCATACATACTCCATACCCATATTCCAATATAAACGGAAGGGGGTCTCTCTATGCCTGCCTCGCTGCACGCCATTACTGTGTCCCGGGGGCCAAAACTTTACGAAAAATGGCTGAATTTATGTCTTATAACCCCACCTCCCTCCCGTCTACCCCCGGAACCCCGCCGTCTCCAGTACTCTAGCTCTTTCTCTTCCCGTAGTTTCGCCGCTATATGTAGAGGCACCACTATGGAGGATGAACGAACTTGGCCTCTCCACCTTCTTCTTCTTAAAGGGATCCTCGCGGGCCCGCGGATGAGACCACCGGCTCTTCTCTCCCCTACCGCTCTACCTTACCACCGCCGGCTTCGTGAGTTTAGAAATTATTTCCACGGCCCCTATTATCCTCCAGCGCTATTTATTATTACTGGCTATCGGTCTTACCCGTACCGTGCTTTACTTTCCGCCTGCCTATTGAAGCCGACTACCCGGGGAACTTTGTTCGCCCGGTTTCACCTCCCCCACCGCTCCTGTGCTTAAACATCGCGGAGTTGGTTCCCCACCGGCGATATACCATCGTACAGCCTGAGACGGGTCGTCCGTAGCGACTATCGTGATTTTCTCACCGCTCTTTTGATCCATCAGCACTCGTTAATTCAACGCGATGGAGAAATGGCGATTGTTTCGACGGTAGATGGGCCGAAATGGCGTGTGTGTAGTTTTATCCACAATATCGATATTTCACGAGGACGCTATACTTTATTCGTGCTTAAGCTCTCGGGCCTGGACTGCGCTGCAGTCCCGTGGCGGTAATCGTTTAGCGTTTTCCAACCGCATTGGCAACCCGCTCGCCCACTCGCGCTTACGCCAATTTACGGCTTTCTCCACTCCAATAAATAGCAGGTTTAAGCGATAAAATAATTCTGGCAACGGGGGACGCTTCGATCGGTTTTGAAAAGATAAACGAAACAAAATAACAAATGCGATTCCAACAGAAGTTTTTGGCAATCGACACCGACGGTGCCGCCATCTGTATCAAGGTTTGCTGGCCCGTACCTGGCCAGCGCTTGCCCGTACCTGGCCAGCGCTTGCCCGGCGCAACTTTCCAAAAAAGCTGTCATCACCCCAACTAAAGTCCAGACCCAATCTAGGCACACCCCAAACGGTTTCCACACAGCTATCTCACAGCGTTTCTCTCCCATCCGTAACTGTACGCAAATATGTTATCTTATTCGTTGCTCGATCTTTCCTCTCATCTTTACGTTCTCGAAGAAATTTCATATGTGCAGCTCGTAGCGAATGCCGGGGGGCGCGCGCATAGGTACGTTTGTGTCCCAGTATCGAGGAAAGCTCTTCGGGCGATAGATATATACATGTATATAGACGATACATGCACGTATACAGATAGTGGATCCGTGGGAGGCACGCGAAGAGCGATGGGTTAGTGAAGGATGAGCAGAATGGGGTATGAGCTTCTGGGCTGAAGAGGAACTCCGCCGGGAGAGAGCGACGAGGAGTGAGACTGGGCTATGGAGGATATATATGTGGGCGGATGAGAGAAACGTAAGTACTATACATGCCGGTGAGAAAAACGATTGAGGGGTGGCGGTAGGGCGTCTATTTTATACGTCGACGTCTGCTGGTGCCGACGCCGCCGGTACATCCACGATCACCCGTTCTCGGGGATCAACTCCGCACGAGAGTTATGGCTATATATTGATAACTGCCTTCGTCGATACCGATATAGCTATATTCCCATCTCCGCCCACTACCCTTCGTCTCTATATCATTTATTTTTTACCTTTTACTATATATACATTCCATCCGGCTTTTTTTTTTCCCTTCCATCTAAAAAAAAAAAAAAATTATGATGTAAGAACCTTATCAAATAGCGCCCGACGGTTTCGCCGAATGAAAATTCTCCTCGCGAACCGATGTATCTTAATTGAAGACACGATGAAGCGGACAGAAAGGAGCTGATGGTAGCCTCCCGTCCAAGGACCGCGTCGGGATGCGCACAGTGGCGGGAAGAAAAAGTGGATAGAGAATCCAGGTTTTCTTCAGAAATACCTACTCGTGTATAATCAGAGGGATAAGGAAAAATGCATGGAATGAAATAGATTCCGGCGAGAGAGGGAGGGGAGGAGATAATATGAGGGAAGGGCGAGGCGGAGGCTGAGACGGAGAAGTCTCGGATGGTAGCGAAGAGCTAAACCCGAAAAGAACGACATTCATGCAATTTCCAGCGACCGGCTAAGCCGCCGGATACTCATTAAGAAAGGTTCTCTCTTCCTCCCTCGTTCCGCTTCCTTTATTTTCTTTTTTTTTTTATTATTTCTTCTTTTTTTTACTCTCTTTCTTCCCGTTCTCACTCATTTTCTATGTGTATACCGGGGGCGTTGCTGCCACGTTGGTTTCTTGCTCCTTCCTACTCGCTCGGGCCCGTGTCTTGGCTCATTTCGCTTCCGTTCTCTCATCATTTCTGCGAGGCTCCGGGGGTGCGGGCGCTGCCTCTGCGTCAGCACGGTCTGGTACTACCGGCCTGACTCGATCCGGGGGTTTTATTCTCGGACGAAGGCGCCTCCGGAATCGCTACAGTTTCCAGGCATTAAAAGTAGGGAGTTGTCCTTACTTACGGCACCGGAGATTAGAGTTCTCTCAGGCATAATAAGCTCCTCTCGACGAGAGCCAACCTCGGGCATTTTGTGCGCCACGGCATCCTCATTAATTGATGGACGCATTGAGTCCGCAAAACCTTTTGGCGGCGCCCAACTTGGCGAGCACCGAGGAAATTTATCGAATTTGGGTGGTGGAATTTCGCAACCAGACGCGACTCCTCCATTTGAGACAACGCGAAGCAGCCTCGGCTGCTACCAACGTCGGGAGTTGATGACGTGTCACTGTGCGGGGTGCACTCGGTTCGGCTACCTGATGCACTTCTGCTGAAAGCCCCTATCAGTTCCGTGCCAGAGTCACGGAGTGGAATGAGGGAAAAGCTAGCTGAACTTGGTCTGGTAGCGGAAGCACCGACCAGCAGCAGCAGCAGCACCAGCAGCACCGGCAACGGCATGAGGAACTTCCTGAAACCTCGAAGCTGTTGCCGCCGCCTGGAAAGACCAGGGGATGCAACTACCGGGAGAGATATAGAGCCGCTTTCGATGCTGGGTCATCGCGTTCGCGCAGCGTGCCACTCAAGCCGATCGTTAACGAGACCCGTGGCTATGGAACTAACAAATTGCGATAGAGGGAGAGACGGGAAAATTAGAGAGAGCTGCCGGGAGTCAAACGCCCGAACCTGACGACTTCTACTCGACAGCCGAGGACTGGAAGACTGACGTACTATCGGTACAACCGTAGGGGTAAAGAGTACGTGGGTTACTGTTCGTACTTTTAATGAGAGAAGGCCTGAGGAGTCGATGAATAAGAGGCGAGCGGAGAGTTTGCATAAACATGTATAGATGTACTGTTTGCTTATGTACAGTAGACGACCGCGTAAGTTCCAGGCTGGGGAACCAATCCAATTAGGCGCGAGCGGATAAGTTGGATTCACCTGCCTTAGTAGAGCAGGAATGATTTGGTAGCCAGATAACAAAATGAAACGCGTATTTCGCCTCCCAGCCGTGCAAGTGGACGGACTCTCGGAAAAGGACGATCGAACTTACCTGGTCGTGTTTTGTCCAACTTATCCGGTTGGTTAAACTTATCTGGATGCAACTTACGCGGTTGTCTACTGTATGGGTATTTCTTCGATACCGCTATTGGAGAAAAAGGAAATGAGAGATATAAGATTCTTGAAAAATGCCGATTTTTTTTAAAGGTCGAGGTACATTGTTCAAATATTTCTTGATTTACTTTATCATTCAAAAGGTAAATTTTCGAGTTCAATTTTATTTTATTTTTGAGGCTGGAAACAGTTTGATTACTGATAGTCAATGAAATATTGGAGAAAAAGGATATAAGATTCTTGAAAAATGTCGATTTTTTTTTAAAGGTCGAGGTACATTGTTCAAATATTTCTTGATTTACTTTATCATTCAAAAGGTAAGGTATCGAGTTCAATTTTATTTTATTTTTATGGCTGGAAACAGTTTGATTACTAACAGTCGATGAAATAGTTAATTCGTTTCTCGATAATCGCGCAGGAAATATTTATGTGGTATGAAAGGATATTCATTGAATTAAGCTCAAAGTTTTTGAACAAAAGACTTTAATTGTCCTAATTATTAGCTCGGATCGATATAATCAATTTAATATTTCACTAAATTTACATCCTCGTACAGGAGACATGTGTCGCGGGGACCGTTGAAATAAACCGGCTTCGGTCATTTTTCATTCATCGGTTGAGGGATTTACTTGACGCTTTTTTTTTATCGAAGCTTCATTTCACAAAATTAGTATTGAGGTTAAACGCATGCAGTTTCCCCCGTAAATCGTTGGCACGTCCGAATTCTACTCGATCATTGAATAACCAGCGTCGGAGAGCTGACCGGATAGAAATAGAAAACTAATTCCTCCCCTTATATATCTGACCCCTTTTCTGCAACTTCTTATGTGATTGGCTGGTATCGAATTGCCACGAGTACGTTGCCTGATTCGGCATGTCCCTTCCTCTCGATACTTAATCGACAAACACACACGGTCCTTCCGTTACGTGACCGAGAACTTCCCATATGGGAGGGCGGGGGGGGGGGGGGGAGGGGGAAATTCACGCGATATGCTCGCCTTTTCCTATTCGTTCGAGACTACCTTATTCCCAACTTCACCGTACGTCCCACATCCTCCCGTTCCCCCCATCTGTGCTCCCTCTTACCCCGTCGTCGTAGCTTATGAAAGTTGCTGAGCCAAATTGGAGAGAGAATTTTTGCGCCCGTCCAATCGAGAGTAATTGGGCTCTCGTAGGGGGACGGAACGATCGTCCTCTCACGGCTTACGAATTACGCACTTCTTTTTCGCCGCGGCGAAACCGTCACGTTCTCACCAAGGGGGACCGAAAGACTCTTCCTCACGGATAGGCACTCCACCGATATCGCAGCTTATCTCAACCCCCCAGAATTTCACGTTAATAAGAAGGAAAAAAGAAACACTTTACCGAGAATGTGGATTTTCTTTCATTATTCCGGTGAATAATTCGTGGGAGCCGTACAGCGATTTTTTTTTATTTGCGTCAGGATTACTGTCAAGGAAAAAGCCAAGTGCAATCTCATTTGGGGTGCCGTTATGTGTAATCCTTGCGTAAAAAAGATTACTACCCTTACTCATTTTTAGGCAGTCGCTCTTTAGAGAAAAGTGCACGGCAAAAAAATCAAAGGTGCTGAAAAAATTAATTTCCATAATAATAATTCCAAAATGTTATTAACAAATTGATGAAAAATAAAATTGTCCGACAAATCTCCCGGAAACCTAACTTTTTTTTATACGAAAATGATTCGATCATTTTTCTGAATACGTATGAATTTTTTCAGATTTTTAAATGCACTTTGAATTTTTTTCTTTTTACATGGAAAAAATGTGTAGAAAGTCACAAAATTCAAAGTGAATTAAAAAATCTGAAAAAATTCATACGTGTTCAGAATAATAAACGAATCATTATCATAAAAAAAAGTTAGGTTTTCGGGAAATTTGTTGAACAATTATATTTATCATCAATTTGTTGATAACATTTTGGAATTATTATTATGCAAAATTAACCTTTGCAGCACCTTTAATATGCTTGATTTTTTTCAGATTATAATCCCATCGAGAAGTGTTTGAAATTCTCTCTCATTTTTCTGAAACTTATGCGAAGTGAACACCATTAACAAGGACTCCCTAATATCCACCCAGAGCTAAGTGGATATCTTTATCTTCGTTTATTGATTTACTAACGTCATTTGCCTCGTCGAACATTAATAGGCCTGCAATGCCGCAAGATGACGCATGACCGTGCGGTTACCGATATTCGCAACCTGTAAACACCGCAGGAGCAAATGTTTGACCCAATCCACCGTGCTAATGCGAGCATCATGCGGGGCGGTAGCGCGTCCAGTGTGCAAATGCAATAACGACTCCCAATCGGTCCCATGAAGGAAATGGCGATTCCCCTGGTAGAAATTCTAATGCTCAAAATTGGGCCCTCGCATTGCACGAAAAAGGCCTTCGGAATTTCCGCTAAGAAAATTTTGGCATCGATCGCCCGTTCGCGATGCTCACTTTAACAAATACAGTAGAATCCCGTTTATCCGAGGTAATGTGGGGAGAGCCTAAGTCGGATAAGCGAAAACTCTGATAACTCGGATAACATACTCAATGGAAACTTGTACTACTATATGTTAAAAATAACACACCACTTACAATTTACGACTTTTTTCCTTTTTTGAGACATCGCGATGTTCTACCATTGACTTTAAAATCGGAACCGATGTATTTACAGCTCGCAATATAAAGATGCAGCAAACTTGTACAAGTTTAAGACGGTATGCAACAATGTAGCAGTTACTACTCCGCGCGCGGAAATGCTGCTTTATCCGTATTATCCGAGTTGTCCGTATTATCCGAGCTTACACCTCGGCTAACGCAGAGAACTCGGATGAGTTGGGTGCCTCGGATAACGCGGAGACTTGGATAATCGAAGGCCGGATAATCGAAGGTCGGATAAGCGGGGTCCTACTGTATTACCATATACCGATCGTCGACATCACCGCCGATGCCGGTTTCCCGGACCGATTATATCTGAAATTTCATAAACCACCATATTCCCGTCGGTACCGTTGAGACATCGTTCGTACGTGCCTCCCGCTCGATTTCCTTTCCGGATGATTGAGAGAAAAATCGTTCGACGCACAAAAGAGCCTGGGCTGGAGGAGAAAACGAGTAAAAAAAGAGAGGTTAGTTTCTCTCTGTCGAGCTATCGGCAGCGGAGTTTGTTTTAGAAAATCACGAAGGTTCCCTTCAGTGGCGGGCCGCTCGCGGGTTTGTTCACTGGGCCGTCGATGGCCGAGAGAGAGTTTTCCTCCGAACCGATTGAAATTCAGCATGCGTATATTCTTCGCCGGTCAGGTGAAATCCCCCCGCCCCGACCCACTCCCCCACCCCTACAAGCTCGGCCCCACGACGGCATGATTTCACGTCTAGCGTATTCAGGAAGCGTAACTTTGATCGCGGAATCACAATCGAATCTTGCCAAAGTGCAGACCACTCCCGTTCGCCCCTGTGCACCACGATAATATACCTACACCCGGGTCCATCGCTGCCGGTTTCACCTTCGAGCGTCTGTACTCTTTTGTATTCGTATGAATGTATGTGCTGTTCTGTGCTGTGCAGCCATAGTCGATATATCACTATATATATAGTATATAAATATATATAAATATATCTATGTATACGCGCTGCACATGCCACACTCCGATGCACTTGAATTCGCGGACCCCGCGCCATGGGCAATATATTTATATATCAGGCAGGTATATTGTTTAAAATGTCGCTCGGCTGAATTCGATTCCCGCAATCACGTGTATCGTCACGCATTTATATTTATCGGATAATGGGACTGAGGGCATAGCGAAAACATTGACGGGTTGGATTAATCATCCGCCGTGCGTAATGCGGTGGCGGTGTGAAATGATTCAACGTTTGTTTTTATTTGCCATTACCGAGTATATGATGAATTTATAACTACTGCCCGCATAACGTTCGTCTGCAGGGTCATCAGCGAATGCTTTTTTCAGAAATTGTCCCGACTAATTAACGCGTCAAGTTTGTCGGATAATGTTTCCATCGCGGTTCATGATGTACCAACGATATTGAATTTTGTTTCAATTAAAAAAAAAGGAAAAGGAAGGAAAAGCCATAATTTTCGTTGGTTTGATCCGGCGAATTGAAGGCGAGTCTGTGCGAGGCAGGGTATTTCGGTAAAAGCCCGCTGGAGAGTCTCCCGTCATTCGTGGTAGATGAGAGTTCCATTTTCGTTTCATTCGCCGGCAGGCCGGGCTGCGGAGTCAGGATATGGGTTTATGTATAGCGACGCCGCTTAGGGTAGCCGGGTGGGCGGGCGCTTACCAGTCCGCGGTTACCATCCACCGTGGTAAATTCAATTCCCAATGCTTTTTCACGAATGTAAATTCCTTATCAAAGTTTGAGCTGGATTACAAATTCAGAATGAAGTAAAGTTTCCCCGGCTTGGGCGCCATTGCCGCGGCAGTAGCGGCATCAGTAGCCCAGAACCGGAACCCCAGAGCTTTCTCGGTGTCTTTCGTTTTATTCCTTGAGGGTGAAGAGAGCGAGAGTGAGAGGGTTGAAGGAAGTGGAGACTAGTGACCGGTTGATGGCGCGGGTCGTCTGCTGGTCTTTTCCGCTACTCTTGCTGGTTCCCAGGAGCTTGGAAGCTGGATAGCGCAGAAATTGGAAAGGGGCGGCTGCTACCAAAGTAGCTACTCCATATATATGTATATATATATATATATATATATATAACATATATATTTATATATATGTAGAGCCGAAGCGTTGGAGAGAAACCACTGTCATGTAATATGCATAATAGGGAGAGAAGGACAGTTTGATTCCGAAATTTGCATTCGTCTGCGACCTCGCTGTCCCTCCAACGGAGACTCGTCCGATAACGTACGTCAGGTAGGAATTTCGTTGAGGTAGTTTCGTTAATTATCCGAATGGACGAGACGAGCGGGGATCCCTGGGTCAGGAAGAGTCAAGGAATTCCCGAAACGGAATGAGCTGCGCAATCTTTGCACCCAGAAAAAAAAATTATTTGACGGCCACCGTTTATTAAGATCAAGTAAAATATTTATTTGATTTAAATAAATATTTATTTAAATTAAGTAAATAGCTACTGAAATGAAATAAGTATTTATTTAAATTAAATAAATATTTTACTTAATCTTAATAAACGGTGGCCATCAAATAAATTTTTTTTCTGGGTGTGGAGGTGTTTTTGGGATTCTTAGCGATTCTTAGGTATTGCGGTAAGAGTGGCGAAGCCCTCCGGCTCCACTTGTCATGGGCATCAATCGTATGGAGACTACTGGTCCACTACTTGTCCAATACATCGCCCGGAAATCGCAAGGATCCGTGTTCCGAATTCAATGCTGAGACCTAAGAATCACGTCCTTCCGGTTGTCCTCGTCCAACGACCGCGAAGCAGGACGACCAAGTCCCGGCTTTACTCATTCAGACATCGAGTTTCAATGAGCTCCGCGCAGCCCTCCCGGGAGCGGGATTACGTGATTCCCTAAAGCGGCTGCCACGCTAAAACCTCCACTTGCTTATTTGCGAGACATTCGTCGCGAGGGAATTGCGTAGTGGGCTTGCGGTTCTCCAAGACTGTCGCTTCTCTGTCCGGCGAGCAAGACGGAGCAACCTGGTCAACGTACATATTTATAGCAGTCTGTCACGATCCGTGCGAATCCTGCGATAGAAAACAGGTGGGAACATCCACGGGGAGTCCGCGTGTTCCGTTTTGTTGGGTTCAGAGATACCGACTCTCTCATCTGCATGGCGGCCGCGACTTTCGCCGGGTCAATTAAGCCAACGCGGAATGAACCGGAGGGTCTCTCTGCGTTAGTTTCCTGTCCCGGACGACCGAGGAGAGCCACTCCGTGTATGTATAAAGCCGAGTTTCTCAACGCAGGAGGAAATTTGTTAGCCTCCATTACAGAGTCTCATCCTTGGGAACAGAGAGCGTCGATCTCTTCGACCGTGCAATCAACCGGCGGAATTGACGAACGTCTCCTAAAATTCTTGCTCCACCTTGGATCACATACGGAGGAACAAACTGGTCTTTCGTCGGACCGCCTCTTGATCCCGTCGTGTCAGCGGTATTGGCGCTTCTGGTGTCCTGAGGCGGATTAATCGGACGACGGCAGCAATCAATTGATTTCCGGGACATCGAGGGAGGGAGTTCGGGACTTTGGAAATCCTCCATGTGAGAAATAATGACGAAGTGGCGACCATCCAGTATCGCAGATACACATATATATATATATATATATATATATATATATATGTGTATATATATATATATAAGCAACGAACATCGTTAAATTGTGTTAAGTCACGTACCACCGTCACTCACCCGTTATCGATTTGGTTATTTTCTTTTGCCTTTTGTAAATCTAAATTGGATACACTTGTCAACGCTTCTTGCTCGGCCCTTCGCTCCACTCGCATTCAGCTGCAGAACGGTGCCGCTCCTATATTTCCCTATCGCGTTTTATCTCTTTGTCCGTTCAGTTATTTCACATCAATGCAGCTCGAACGCAGCTGCAACTTCCGGAGATTTAATAACGGACGATAGGTCGGATATTGATCGTTGCTGCGCATTGTGAAGAAGGTTCTTCGAATCTTCCTTTTAAGATAGTTCTTTGAAGATTCGACATTGTATGCGTGTAGACGACGCGAATGATGCAAACGTACGGGTCATGCTTTGCGACGTACGGCTTCGGACCAGCCGATAAGTCGGCAACGATCGATGTGGAGTCACGGCTCGATCGTTACGGTTCTATTCGCGGAAAATCATTCCTCAATGGATCGCATTATGATTCGGTGGAATTCATGCGCGATTCGGAGAAAAGGCGACTTGCCGCGATCGATACCGAAAGCCATTGAAACGACTGTAGCGGAGATCCGCAGTGCACTCCGCGAAGACTGGCGTCGCTATGTCCGTAACTTGGCGCGCTGTTGCTCCAAGGGTAATAAAGATGAATTCAATTGAAGCAATCGCGCAGTCTCTGGCTTTGCTTTACTATTTCAATGACCCGGGGCGCCTGGGTGGAAAGTTCGTCCATAGCGAACCTTCGAGTTAATTGCCTATTAGCCCCTTTCCCCTTCCCCGAAGTGTCAAAAATTCCTCGATCGATAATGCAGAGTGAAATCTCGTACAAGCACCGCGAGAGCTGAGCAGACGCTGGCTCGAGTTCAGAAATCTTCCGCTCCCGTCTGGACAAGACAGTCGAAACACTTTGACCCGCGGAGTTTGGACTTTTTTCCGAGTTGGACGCGAATCACTTCCCTCCCCCATAACTCGATGAGCTCTACTTACGGAAAACAATTTATTCCTTGCCGGTATACTCCCTTTTGAGGACGAGACAAAAAAAAAATAAGACTTTTACGAGAAGTTTCATAAACGGCACTCGTATTCATCCGGGAACAAATGTGTACCGTTGACTGCCTTTGTGCGCGCATTGTGCACTAGCAATGACGCAGAGACTCTCTACCTTTGCCGGGCGCTATATGAAATAGGAGAATACTGAACGAAGAATCCACCAACCCGCGCTCTCGGTATATTGTCCACTGTTTTTGTCATTATTTTTTTCAAATATATTTTTTTTCTTATTTTTTTTCTTATTTTTAAGTAACTACTGGCACCGGGTTCGCTCTCTGGCTTCGCCGAACGGATATTTCCCGGCATGCCGGTGAAAACCGGAGAATTCAAGTGTGCAACCCAGCGGAGAAAAATCATCCGTGCCATTCCTCCCAGCGACTTCGGAAAGCTTCTCCTCACCGCGAAATGTCTTCGGTGCTCTTTACTCGCGCGAGTGTGTACTGTATATAACCATCCAGAGGATCCATCGTGCTCGAAGGATGCCGATGCTTTTAGCGATATTAAATGCTGTCTCCGACGTTAGTGTGGGATCGGGGAAAAAACCGCTTTTCCTCGTCGTGAATCTTTTTCTTTTAAAATGACTCATGAGATTGCGACCTCAGTGTCGTCTTCAACCGCGGCATCAATCGGGGTCGATTTCAGGCACGAATGGAAACAAGATATGCTCTTCAGGTCCGAGTGACATTTTGAATTTCCCGCTTCAACTGCTTACGGAAAGTAGTTGAATTGTAGTTTGAACGGTGAGAACCACGAATGAATAGTCTCTCTTTCGAGTCAAGACGTTAACCCTTTACTCGGGGTCGGAGACCTCGTCGTATTATATATAAGTGAGCTTTTGAGACAATTTCAGATGGACCAAGATGCATACAGAAATTAATGTTTTAACTAGTGGTTAGTTTAAAATATTCACAATATATATTTTAAGAAGGCTTGCGCGGTTACAAGTGCCTTGAAGGTTTGAGCCAATTGCTCGTTTGTACTTTGAGTTATCGTACTTTCCCTCGCAGTGCTGGAAGTTTTGAAGCAAGGCCTGGCCCGCTCTGTGTAGATATCCGTCATGCAGTTGGTCGCATGGTCGATGAATAATCAAGGTTTGCTTCCTCACAGAGGAAGCTTTGTTATGGTGAAAAAAACATTTCGAGATTTTAATGAAAACGTGGTCAGAATGATCCAGAACATCGAAAAATCATATTTAGAAAAAATGTCCGGATGTATGTATGTATGTTCGTATATGTATGTACACTGAGGAAAAGAAATGGTTGAATTAAGCAAATGCGCGGTGACATACGTTCAAAGGTGTATTCGGTTGGTATGACAAAAATGTTCATTTCAATCGACAAATTTTGAATAAATTGAAGTAAATAATCGTTTAACAAAACAAGGCTTTATTTGTACCAAACAAATAACAGCTTTGAACGTATGTCACCGCGACTTTTGGTTAATCCAACCAATTTTTTTTCTCAGTATATGAAATATACATACATACATGCAACCGAAAATTCGTTTCTAAATGAGATTTTTCGATGTTTTGGAACATTCTGGACATGTTACTTTCTAATATTGCGCCCTTATATATATATACTAGGTAGAATTTTATGACGTAGAGTGAGATCAACTTGTGTGCACAAGGAAAAGACTGTTTCAATGGAGATGGGTGATTGTCGGTTTCGTGAGAAGAAGAGTGACGCAATACTTTTACTTAGAGTATTCTCCCTTTATAGTAAACGAAAAGAGAGCTTTTTGTTGAGACAGAAGGTCGTGTTTCCAAGAGTTGAGAGTCTACAGTGAGAGTATTTAGACCGTGCGGCAGCGGCGCGTCTCGTGCCTGACTTGATACAATGGTTGGCCGCGTAACGTAGTTATAAAACTTACTTCTAGAGTAATTATTGGAAAAAGATTATTAATAAAAAATTACATCGGCCGTAACAGTAACTCACCCAACGGGAAAGGCATTTTTTTATTACAACTTTTATTAATTTATTTATTCTTTCACGGTATGCAAAAAGATATTGAATGCAACGGGCTCGGAGGAGAGATGAGCACGAGGAGTTTCTTTCCCGAGAATTTCCGTGGGAATTGAATCCGTTGGGTCGGGTTAGTTTCGCGTTTCCCGTGATAAGCGCGATGCTCCCGAGATTTCTTTGGGCTAAAACCCGGGTGAATTTTCTCCCCGCAAAACCCTGACATTTTCGTTGGGAAGCTCGACCGGAGGATGTTGCACGCGGGATACATTTTTTGACCTCTCTTTTTTCATACGGCCGGGAAAAAGCCATCGGCCGGCTGTCGGTCATTAAAGCCCTCCGCGCGCGGCTCGCTCTGCGCATGCGCGCGTCGGACTCGCACGGTTTACACGCTCCTGAATTTACCAGTGTACTTTCCCGCACGATATTCCCCGTACCTTGTCGGTCAGGAAACCTTTCGTTGGACTCGGTCGCGTGAGCACCGACGCCGGATGAAACCACTCCGCCCCTCATTAAATCCGCGAACACTTTTTTTTTTTTTTAAAGATTCTCCAAAGAAACTCCGCGAACTAATGGACGAATGATTCAGCGAACAATCAACGGGCAAAGAACACTCATTAAAACAACACTCAACATTCTTTCCGCCCGCTGTAATATCGCGATCTTTCGAATCCCCTCGCAATCTTTTAAACTCCTTATCAATCCGATGTAAAAAAAAAAAAAAATGAATTTCCTTAACCGTATTCGAACCCTTTGCGCATAAAAGAGTAAGTATTCGTCTTTAACTCCTATCTCGTCATATATTCACCTTCACTGAGAAAAATAAATGGTTGGATTAAGCAAATGCGCTGTAACATACGTTCAAAGGTCTATTTGGTTGGTACAACAAAAATGTTTGTTTCAATCGACAAATTTTGAATAAATTGAAGCGAATAGTCGTTTAACATAACAATGCTTTATTTGTAGGGTAAAAGTGGGGAATATGGACCGGTCCATATATAATTGATTTACATGTTAATCGAGGTGGGCCATATTCACCACTTTTACCCTAGCAAACAAATAACAGCTTTGAACGTATGTCACCGTGACTTTTGGTTAATCCAACAACATTTTTTTCTCAGTGTTATTACCTCATTCATTTGCCCATCTCTGCAGGATACCTAGTAATTAGTAGACATTATATGTATATAATAGTATATATATATATATATATATATATATATACATATATAATTTTGAAAGCCATCAAGGAGAGCAGCATATGTAGTATGTACGAGGAGCAGCGATGCGCGAGGCAAAGCTCCGCCGGTACAGGCCGAAACTGAGAAGTTGGTCGTCTCAGTCCCGGCCGAGGAGTGGGGAGAGAGCGCCAGCACGCCAAGGGTTGAAGAGGATAAGGAAATTGCGGTGTATGGAGCGCGGACGAGAGTCAAAGGATAAACTAAACCGCGCCGCTCACCGGGCGGGGAAACTTCCTAACTGTTGGCTCTCTGTTGCCGGGCGAGAATTTCCACAATCGGCGTGTGCTTCGGCGATTCATGCGTCAGGTAATTTAATCGAATCGCAGCTCGCTGATCTCCCCTCGCTCCCTTCCTGCGTCCGCGAGTTAGCGAAACTCCCACTGGCGTCTGCCCATCGCCAACTTCCCGGGAATGTTCACTTTTCTGCCTTGATCTCCCTTGATCTCTGTCGGATATCATCCGACGTTCTGCAATTAGAGGGGGCGGCTCCACTTTTGAATCCTCGACATCGCCCAACGCAGCCCGAAAGCCCCTGAGAACATACGCGAATGTCGATCGGAAAGTTAATCAAGCCGACTGTGGAGGCAAGCGATATTTTCGGTACAACGGGTAGCCGCGTGATATCGCGCTCGCCGAACGGATTTGACGCCCGGCTGAGCCGAAAGTTTCTTCGCCGCGCGGGGCTTTTCCCAGCGTGTCGGACGGAATTTCTCACTGAAAGTGGAAAACACACGGTATTACGTCGGAAACATACGAGACCCCATTGGGGCCGTCCCGACGCTCGCCGACGCTGTTTAATATTTCCCGCGGTCAAAGCTCCCGACATACTCGCGCGGTACACAAACTATTTTCTCATTAATGTTTACCAAAAAATATTTGTAAAATGAACGGATTTTATTTTTAGTGGTCGTAAGTAGCAAAAGAGATTTATCGCCAATGTTAATATTTGCAGTTGTCTTCTTATATTAAGGTAAACGTACCAATGGCCGGACACTCAAGGGCGCAGTCCCAGTCCCTGGACATGCATGAAAAATCGTATTTCCACCTCTCTTGCAGTCATGTCTTGTCCGGCCACTGGGACCGTGTCCGGTCATTGGTACGTTTACCTTACATTTTTTATCTTATGCTAATTTTAGACCTTGGCAAAGGGCCATCGACCTGGGTCCTTCAGCCCGAGACATTCTTTGGTATTCAGAAGGTTTTTTTTATCCTTTCCGTAATTTACGGTCAAAAGACTTGTAGATTTTATTCCGTGAGTCTTCCGTTGGCCATTAATTGTAATCGTCGATAGATCGTGTGTATGGAAAATTTGTGTGTTTAAAATTTTTTTGTAAAATTAACAAGTGGGATTTCTCAGACGAGGAGCGGGAGACAATTCGAAGCGCTCAATCGTTTATCCCGATGGGGTTTAATGGATCGGGAAGTGAGGAAGGCGCGGGCACACGCGAGTGTCGGGTGTTCACCTCGTATTCAACCGCTCGAGATAGTGGATAAGGATGAAGGGTCCCAAGGGGGGGAGAGGGGGGGGAAGAGGGGGGGATGAGCTAGAGGTTGTATATAAAGTCTGAGTCTGAGAGGTGCGGAGGGAGAAATCCGGGCAGAGAAAAGGGAGAATCCAGAATGAGAGGCTGCGAGGGAAAACGGCGAGCGTAGGAGCAAGAAACTAGCAGGAAGGGATGAAAGAGGCAACCGGGGGGGGTGGGGGAGGGGGGGGGGGTGGTTGAAGATACCGAACGACAGAGTCAATACCCGCGCGGCCCGTAACATTTTTCTCATTAAATCGATTGAGGGCGAGCGCGCCATGACGTACGAAAAAAAGACGATCCGGAGGCCCCTTCGGCGAAACCCTTCGGGAGACAGGAAAAGCGGCGTGCGCGCCGGTTCGCCGCTCCGCATCTCCGGCTCTCTGCCTCGCACTATTTTATTCTCTCATCGCTTTTCCCTGTCCTTCCGCACTCTCTCTCTCTCGGCTCGGTCCCGGCATCCGCCGAGCTTCCGTAATTTACGTAATCCGGCGAGCCGTGCCCGCCGCCGCGGGTTTCGACGTTGTTGCTTCGACGGGTTACCGACGTCGATCCGGGAGAAAGGTTCTTACCTCGTTCTACGCCATTCCTTCGTCGATCCTCCGGCTCGCCCGCGTCTCGGGCATTATCGTGAGGTACAATGTACATTAGCCGATGGTACGGCAGATTCTTGTCACCGGGAAGACCCGGAGGAGGCGGGCTCGAAAGATCGTTCGTGCACGGCGCGCTCCGACACTCGACATCAAAATCGTCCGGATACTTCGCTCCCCGATACGCTTTTATTTTTACGTCGAGCCCCCCCGGGCTTGTGTCGTGAGACGACGTGGAGCATCTCGGTGACGATGTTGCCGCGAACGGGAACGATTTTGCGACCGGATATTAAAAGAAGCGCGGATTCGGGCGATACCGGGGGATCAGAGAATTTTCCTCGTCTGCTCTGTCAGCCGAGTCTGGGGAACGGGAGGACGTCGTATCCGTCGGCCATCTTCATCGGTGTCGCGGTAACGATCCGATCTTATGTACTTGCTACATAGTAAGTAGTAGTGGCGGTATTTATTAGCAAAATGTTACAATGGTTATCGATCATTTAAGTGTGTAACAAATGTATTGGTGACATGATTGTATGGTAACAATATCTGCCAACGAGCCGTCGACCTTGGTCCTTCAGCTCAATACATAATATATTATATACATTACATATATGATTATAGTACATCGTTTTTTTATGTGGACTGTTAAAAAATTTTGATTGAAAATTAATGAACAGTATTGGAAGCTTTTTTACACAAACTGTTTCTGAAATTTCAAACATATGTGCGTTGCAATTTTACAGTAAAATTAGTATTTTTCATTAAAACGTTTTTAAATTTCAAGCAAAAGATTTGTAATTTTAATATCCGGTACGTTTATTTTACAAGCAAAGTACATTAAGGTTCAATTAATGTAAGTAATGTTAATAAATTTCAAGTTCCAGTACATTAAATTTACAATTTATTTTTATTAAATTTACAATGTGGGCATGTGGCACATGGAAAAATTAAAATGATGCGCTCGGTGCGGTAAAGAAAAAGGTTGTGAATAACAAATTATAATATAAGCCGGGAGCAAAGAGGAGCTTTCGTGTGAGCGGGGAACCGGCCGTGCATCCAACGGAAGTCCTCAATGCGATTACCTCCCGATCTCTCCTTTTCTCTTCCCACCCGATAAAGAGGGATAGAGAGACTGAACGAAGGGTGCGAGTTAACACGATATAATATCGGTGAAGTTTCCATCGACAAAGGAGATAAGAGGGGTGGTGGCTTATATGCTCCCGGATTGGTGCAGGAAAGAAGTGTAGGAATAAAAAAAGGGATGAAAAGAAAAAAAACCGGAGGTCCCGACTGAAAACCCCGGAATTGAGCCCGGGTTATTGGACTTGAATTTCCTTCTACTCTTTTATCCCTTCTTGACTCTCAATCTATTCGTCGAGTTAGTTGATCCGGAAAGCCCGGAGCGAGAGGTATATAGGCGATAGAAAGAGCCGACGTCGACGGTCGCATCGGCGGATCATTCTCGCATCGCCGAGTTTCCCCTCCCGCGCACACGAGCCTCATCCGGCGATGTGCCTCACGCGACGATTTTATACCGCCATAAGAGCAAGCGGAGTCAAAGTCATTGGGGCTTATTCAATCGAAATTTATTACACCAGTCGACGGAACGTTACCTCGTTAGCTCAGTGGGAATGACGCATGGGACCGGTGCTGATGGACGTCGGGCGGACACTGGCCGACGATGTCCCGACACTGGGCCGATGATGGGCCGGTGCTAGGCCGGTGATGGGCCGACGCTGGGCCGACGCTGGGCCGACGCTGGGCCGACGCTGTCCCAACACTGGGCCGATGATGAGCCGACGTAGGGCCGATACTGGTCCTGTGTCGCGCTTCCACTAGGCTATTCACAGTCGTAGACAGCACAGTGAGTTGCGCCAAGATTGACTGAGCCTCCGAAAGCACGAGAGACGCTTGTCCACGTTTTCCCGAGGCTTACGTGACGAGCCCAAAGTATCCGCGCATACAGAACCCCGATGGCTCCGCGAATGGTAGAAACGAAAATTGGCACATACGGAGGGGAGTAACGCATACAAGGTTTCGACTGTGGAGTGCCGGCTTTTCCTCGTAAAAATCAAAACGAGAGAGGGATCGGCAGTTGCTCCATCCGGAGGGCGCTCGGTGCGCGGAATTTCCCTTACGCCGATACGTGATCCTCATGGCAAAGCTTTTTATCCCGAGAGCGCCGAGTCGAGGCTACGTGGCGGGGCGGAGAGATGCGCTCGGTGGAGATCCTCGTCCAGCGGTGCGGAAAGGATCGAACGAACGGTGGTTTAGGGCAACGCGGTACCAGCGAGCGTGTGCACGCCCGCCCAACAAACTCGTACCGAATACCGGCGACTTTGCGTTTTTCGCACGGGTCGAACTGCATCCTCGCGGAACCTCGGTGGAATTCACCCGGGATGTGCATGCGCGCCGAGAGACGTTCGGGAAGTCGTTGGGGAGGTGAGGAAAGTAAAACCGTACACGCGAGGGCGGAGAAGCGGAGTTTCCAGCGAACCGTGGAACCATGTGGCTCCTCCGGAAAAAAAAAAACGGAGGCGAGGAGGACGAAGAGATTGCGTCTTCCCAATCGGGGAAAAAGGTTACACTCCCGAGTCACCGTGCCCGATTGGTTTCGAAGTAGATATTTCATTTCAATATCCCAAGTACATTCCGATTGTTCCCGGACGCGGGACGGTTCGGGGACCGGGATGGCCAGGTTACCGGGAAAACCCGCCGGAACCGGGCTTTCGGGTTATCGTTCCCTCTGCTTATGGCTCCCGGGACTATTGCCCTCCACCCTCCTAGACTCAATTTCGTAGCTCGTTCCGTCCGCGATTGAGGATCTCGGGGACCTGATACCTTTATGGGTTTTACCCCCCCCCCCCCCCCTTTCCCATGGCTCCCTACCACACTTACCCGGCAGCCGGTAAACGCCGGGACAATTTTGTACCGCGAAGCTCTGGAACACTCTTACGGGAAAGAATTTCCAAAGAAGTGCACTAATTCCTCTCTTGCCTCTCAATCTCTCAGGCGATATTCGCAAGGCGGCGGGTGCGCGAGGTTGTCTCTGTTTTGTTTCTTCATTTTATTTATTTATTTTTTTGATTTTTTTTTTTTTTTTTTTTTAGAGACGCTAGTGGCAATCTCTTTACGCGTCGATCGATAACCAATCTAAACCAATTTCTGCGGAGAACGGTTATCGGCTATTCGAGTTTCCGTATACGGTAACGAGTTCGCTGGTGCTGCTGCTGCTCATGATAGTTACTCACACGAGTGAGCTCGGAGAAAAGTTTCAACAGGCCGAGAAGGACCGTGAACGTTCTGGCCCGTTTTCCTTCCCTCGCCCCACCCCCGGGGCTCTTTCTACACGCATCTGTGTGCCAACCGGAGCTGGTATTGGATTCTGTCGCAAGTCTCTTACTCTGATAACTACCGGCGCTCATCGACGGAGAGTGGGAGAACAAATTTTTTTTTGCCGTTGCTCTTTTTTCATTTTTTCCCTTCATCATCTTCCAGGCCACTCGGCTCACCGGGAAAGTGTACTGGAACATGAAAATCACGCGTGCAACCCCGGTCGACTATGACGATCTACCGGCGGGCAGATACCAGAGCCCACCTACTGTACGCCGGTTCAACTCTGTTAACTCAACTGCCACTTTCGAGAGTTCGTTAGGCAGAAAAAGTCCGAGGTTGTACGTACGCGAATTTTTAATTAGTACACTTTTGCGACAGATTGTTCGCTTCGATTCGTTCGTGTCGGAACGATGTAATTACGACCTCGGTCCTCCGGCCACTGACGAACAAAAAACTTGGCGAAAAAAATGAACAAACAATCGCAAGCAAGTGTATCGGGCTACTCTGTAAGAGATTCTGATTTTTTTTTTTTTCATGGTACTTCACCGGAGCGAAAAGCATCGGTTTAGCGCAGAGAAACAATCCCCCAGACGCTAAGTGTACCAACAAAAATCATCGCACCGGATAACGAAGAGTTACAGAAATGCCATTCCAACAAATCGCTTTCCCTATTTTCTCCGTGATGGTTGATGCTTCGACCAAAATCAAATTAGGTTTTTGTAGTCAATTGATATAAGTATGGAAACCTAATTTGCTTTTGCTCGTCGTATCAATCGTTTTGGAGAAAACAGGGAAAGCGATTTGTTACCGACTGAGTCTGTACCGCATGCCCCTAATGGCACATTAACCGAATTGGTTTGTCCGAAATAATTCAACGCCCGTTTTTGAGCAGAGGTAACATTTAATCGTCGGGTGTGTGCGCATGATTAGCGGACGTATCGCGTCAACAAAAATCATCGCACCGGATAAGGAAGAGTTACAGAAATGCCATCAACTTATGCAAAATCGCCAGACGGGTAAAGAGGAGCCGCGCGTTGCTCGTATCTTGCCCGAAAGCCACAACATTAGTCGTTCTCCAAAAGCACGCTCTCGCTAATGGCACATTAACCGAATTGGTTTGTCCGAAATAATTCAACGCCCGTTTTCGAGCAGAGATAACATTTAATCGTCGGGTGCGTGCGCATGATTAGCGGGCGTATCGTGTCTGCGTTGTTATAACCCGTTGCAATATCTGTGCATGGAAGCTCGTCTATGGTAGCGGAAGCCTTCAAAGGGAATGCGCAGCGGCGCTAAAGGGGCTCAGACTATCGGTACACAAAGCGCCTCTTGTGCACGGTGAATCTGCCTCCATAGCTGGAAGCTCCTCCGTGGGGTTTTGGTAGGAAAAACTCACGAATCCCACGCAGTTTCACCGCGGGAAGTGTCTGCGCCACTTATAGCGAGCAAACCGTACGTAAATAATCAGCGAGGGATGAAGAGATTCGTGGAGAGGAACAGTCTCGGCTACAGTCGATACGGGTGTCTGCGCTGGCTAGAAGGGGAACCCAGGAAAATCCAGCACTCACGCAAGAGACTCCGTTCCGACGAGATCGCTCCGCTGTGATGCCCGTGCCAGCGCCGTGTCCCGAGCGCAGTCTCGAGGGAACCGCGTCAGTTTCGGTAATATAATCAGCGCTGAGTCTCGAAACCGCTTCCTGCGAGCGCGGCTACTTCCTACGGGGCTCTGTTCGCTTACAGATGTAACTTCCTTCCGGCTGCGAGCATGCCGGGCGGCCTGGTGCATCACCGTGTTTGTGACCGGTAAACTTGCCGGTGGGCCTGGCCCAACAACAAAAACAACTTGGTGGGCTCAACCGTAAGGCAACCTTCCGATGAAGGGGGCAATTCCAATTTGTTGGAAATTCTACTGGGATTTCTACCGTTAGTCGAATGAGATGCGGGACCATGTTTTCGTGAGATCGGAAAAGGAATTCTGAAATGCGGCTCATCGTTTCCGCCGTATATGCTGCGCTCTTAATTGAATATCTTTCGGCTGAGCACGAAAATAGTGATTGCTCGTATTCCTACGGGGCTCTGTTCGCTTACAGATATAACCTTCTTCGGGCTGCGAGCATGCCGGGCGGCCTGGTGCATCACCATGTTTGTGACCGGTAAACTTGCCGGTTGGCCTGGCCCAACAACAGAAACAACTTGATGGGCTCGACCGAAATGCAAGCTTTCTTTGAACGGGGCAATTCCAATTTGTTGGGAACTCTACTGGGATTCCTACCGTTAGTCGAATGAGATGCGGGACCATGTTTTCGTGAGATCAGAAAAGGAATTCTGAAATGCGGCTCATCGTTTCCACCGTTCCCTTTTTTTTCCACCTCCGTTATCGTTTCACATGCTGCGGTCTTAATTGAATATCTTTCGGCTGAGCTCGAAAATAGTGATTGCTCGTATTCCTATGGGGCTCCGTTCGCTTACAGATGTAACCTTCTTCGGGCTGCGAGCATGCCGGGCGGCCTGGTGCATCACGCTCTTTGTGACCGGTAAACTTGCCGGTGGGCCTGCAAGTGGGACTGCAAGTGGACAAAAACAACTTGATGGGCTCGACCGTAAGACAAGCTTTCTATGAACGGGACAATTTCGATTTGCTCGGAATGTCATTGGGATGTCTACTGTTATCCGAATGAGATGCGGGACCACGTTTCCTGGGATCGAAAAAGGAATCCTGAAATCGGATCTTCTGGTAATGCCAATCACGAGAGCTTCGCCTCCTCCTCCGTAGCAGCGAGCCGTCGCCTTCGTTATCGTTTCACATGCAGCGCCGTTAATTGAATATCTTTCGGCTGAGCAATAAAATAGTGATTGCTCATATTCCTACGGCGGGGAGCGTTGGGTGTTCCCTCTCTAATTGCACAGATTTCTCAAACTTCGGGAGCGATGAGAAAATGGCACATAGGAATCCAGTTCGAACCTCCGCCCCGTATGATTGCTCGACTGAATCGGAACTATGGATCGAGAAGATTACTTCTATGAAATACCAACGGGCCTCTCCCCCTGTGAACTTCTGAATTCCTCATCGTCGGTTCTCGACGGAGTTCCTCCGTCGGAACTATTATATCCGAGGAATTCCATTTATGCTCATTGTACTTTGGAAGAGTCTGGATTAGTATGGAAATATCGATCGAGGAGTTACCCTGGCCGCGAGTTTTATCATTCCCACGTATTGATTCTCGTACCTCGCTCAGTTTTTTTTGTGATTCTTCTTATTTCGCTACTGTAATCCAATTTGGTTTATATTAAATTTCTCCCGTTCCGCAGACAGAGTTTCTTAATTCCACAGGTAGTATATACTTCGGAATCGCTTCGGCGGCAATTATGTTACCGTGGGTGAGTTAAAGCGACGACGGAAAACGGGTGTGTGAGAGATCCCCAGAGCAGCGAGCGAGTTCGATGTACCGAACCTCGTGAAACAATCTAGGGATACGCGGGAACGCGGGCGGAGGTGGCTGAGATTGGAAACGGAATATCGAATAGATTGAGTGCTCTTAGTGAGCATCGGCTTTTGGTAAAACGCCCCGCAAGTCCTCACCGCGAACGATTCTCGATACCGTACCCGTTATCCGATCAGTATCTGTGCCTATATTATAATTTCAACGTTTCGGTGTATTCCCAACGCGTTGGCGCCAAAAATCTCAGCAAAAACGAGTGGTCTTCGTGAAAACGAAGCTTTCCTCGCGCTGAAGCAAAGCCCAAAAAAAACTGCGAAGTGTGCAGAAAGAGTCGAGCTGACGCAAATGAAAGGGCATATCTTAGCCCTTGGAAACGCCCGAGTGCGCACGTGCATGGAGTAATGTGGCTGTACCGGATTGTGACGACGAAACTTTTGCCCCGTTACGGGTAGACCCGACTCCTCCCCGTTCTCGAACTCGCGGGTCCGCGTTAATGAGACGCTCGTGGACTCGAATACAAATGGTATCCGATTTCGAGAGGTAGCTACCGTCATTGCCACACTCGGCAATTGGAGCAAATTCCGGGTTACCCTTGGTTCCCCCTCCCGCCTGCGTGGTCCGCTGTTATTCTCAACACCAGTTCGCTGTTACGTGTAAACTGTGGTAGTCCGTGTGCGACCCCGTTCAAGATCCTCGAGCCACCACTGCGCGAAACGCCGTTTCGTAATTCAAGTCGCGTACGTTCGGTCAATTTCCAGCGTCTTCGCCACGCCGGGCCTGGGACTAATGTCATTTTCGCGCAAGTTCCGTTACGATTTTCGGGTCCGCAAGTGGCGAAGCGGCAAGCCCCGTTGTAGACTCGAGAATCCGGCCATTCGGCAAACTTCGCCTCCCCCATCGAGGACCAACCGCACAATTGAGAGAGGGAATCCTCCCTCGCGTTACGCACGACCAAACACGGTTGACATCCCTTACGAAATCAGCCCGAACGCGTTTCATCGACTACCGTCGTTCACCAGGATATTCGATGTTCGATCCCATATTTATGGGACATTTCCATGTCTATCGCATTACGACTCTACCGGAAAGACGGCGCCATTGTCCCCTAGTGCTAGCAACACTGTTAGTGCCGTTAACCCTATAGTGCCGTTAAGTCTATAGTGGTGTTAACTCTATAGTGGCGTTAGCACTATAGTGCCGTTAGCACTGTAGTGCCGTTAACTCTATAGTGGCGTCAGCACTATAGTGTCGATAACTCTATAGTGGCGTCAGCACTATAGTGTCGTTAGCACTATTAGTGCCATTAAGACTACAGTTTTATTAACACTGCAGTGTTGTTAACACTAAAGTATTGTTAATAATTTAGTGCCGGTAATACTATAGTGTCGATAATACCGTAGTGCCGGTAATACTGTAGTGTCGTTAACGCTTTAGTGCGCAAAAATGTACCATATTTATTATCTTTGCTCACCATTCAAATGAGGACGATAACGTTTTTATTCCAATCATTTGGAAATAATTATAATGGCCGATTCGTTTTCTTCTCAACTTGCTTGAGGGAGAGGGGAGGGGGAGGGGGTAACGGATCGTGGAATCTCTCCACCGTCTCGCGAAAAACGAAGCTTCAGGCGAGTTATTCCGATATTTGTCAAACTCTCGACAATTACCAACTTTTCCTGCATTAACATTCATTACGTTAGGCAACATCTCGTTATACCGACGGCGACCGAGTCATATTCGGATAAAGTTTCCAATCGGTCGAAGAAATGTCCGATTGACGACGGAGCAGACCAGCCCCGCGATAAATTCCGACGAATGCGAATCGGGAAATAACCGGAGCATCGATACCTCTCGTGTTTCCGATCGAACAATTATAGGAATATCTGTTCGACGGGAACGAATGAATTTCAATATGAACCGTCGGCGAGTTAACAGGTGTTTTTTCACCTTTATGTATATATATATATGTATACATATATACATTTAATATTTTTTAAAATTAATTTTCTTTCCTCGATCTCTCGCGCTCGTCTCTCTAACCCCCCTCGTTCTCATTACGAACGCCGAGGCCATTAAGCAGCTCCGTGTATTGTCTATGAACAATAACAATAATCGCGAGGAAGGGTTATTCGAACGAGCGGACGAACTGCCGAGGCGCCCCGTGGGATAAAATTAACCCTATATATTCGGAAAACAGGTGTTTATGTGCGATTTTAATTTGCGGAACTCTTAGCAACGGCGTTAATTGGGTTCAAAGTTTGCAATTACAGAGGGCGGGGATGGCGAGTGGGAGAGACAGATAGAGAGCGCGAAGCCGGCCGCTCGGTGCGAACGCCCGCGTTAGCGCGGTCTGACTATTTCCCGCTTGTTCTACTTGAGCCGGCGATGCAATAGGTACGGCACGGCGCTCGCACGGCCGCGGAGGCCACTGTTACCTTTATCTCACGGCCGTTATGCAAACCACGTGCCCTCTCGGGAGTAATCTGAAAAATGCTTGCATACGCGTTTCTTAATTTTCCTACGGCGAATATAATTCGAAGAGCCCGCTCTCCGGTTAAACACACTCGGAGGTGGGAATGACCGAGTTTCCGGACGGGAGGAGAGCATGACCGGTGCAGACTGGAAGGGCGATCGCGGTGAGAGGTGGGCAAATGCACCGCATATAGATATATATTTATATCTATATGTATATGTATATTTGGTGTTGGTCTTATCTCGCCGGGTCGAAGTAGAGCGATTTAACCGAGCGGGCTTAAAATAGTCCTCCGGGAGATACAGGATGGAGGGCCGCACGTTAGCAATGTTCGTACCGTACCCTTCGCCCCCCCCCCGCCGCCGTTCTCCTCCCACCTTGTACCTATGTCCCTAAACTTTACATGGATTCCATATGTATAACGACGTATATATAACGGGGTACGAAAGTACGAAACGTTACCCGGGTTATAGCCGGGGCGGTGCAGCCGAGGGAGCGCAAACTAATATGGCCTCGCACGTACAGGCTTATCCACTCGAGTCCCGGCTAACTGCGATTCGTCGTACGTGCCCCCAAACTATTTTGCTAAATTAACCATTTCGAGGGCGCGAGAGGGAGTGCTATTTATGAGGTTGAACACTGTGAGTTATCGATGTAGTTTGTGCATCGCGGGTTTTTAAAAAATGCGGAAAAAGGAAGAAGAAATGAGATTTTTTTTTATTCTCAACGTTGCCCAAAATGTGGCCGGCAAAAATGATTGCGTATCGTTGAAGCTCATAATGGGAGACCTGGTAGAAATTCTGGGGCGTTGAATCGGGATCTGGTGAGGCATCGAAAAGGCCTTGTCAGGGCCTGATGTAACGCCCTAAAATGTCTGCCAGAATGATTATTATTTTTATTATTTGTCTTCCATCTGTACGGGGTCTTTCCCCTTTTACATACCCCACCTCCCCCCCGGATTGCGTCCGCAGCCGACTTAACCCCTTACTGTGTCGCATTCGTACAAGGGCACAGGGAAACTGCGGAAAACCTGGCCATACACAGACGGTTCTTTCCCCAGAGATTGGTGTTCCTACAGGGTAATCACCAATCTCCGAGAAAATTGCCTCCCGCTCCACGATCCGATGCGCCAGACAGCGCGCGGCCGAGCGGTCACCCATCCAAGTACTGACCGCGAGCGGTACTGCTTGACTTTGGGGACCGCCAGAGTCGCATACCAACCGTGCACCTATCGCTGTTGGTCAGAAAGATTATTAATTTTATACTAATTTCTCTGTAAAACGTTGCGACACCTCAAAAAAAGACTAAGAGATGAGATTTTTCTTACCATCAACGTTGCTCAAAATGTGGCGGTCAAAAATGTTTACTTGTCGAAGCTAATAATGGGAGCAGCGGTAGAAATTCTGGAGCATTGAATCGGAGTCTGGTGAGATCTTGAAAAGGTTTTGTCAGGGCCCGATGTAACGCTCCAAAATGTCTGCAACAAATGTTAAATGAATGCTAATTTCACGGTAAAACTTTGCGACACTAAAAAAATGAAAGAACAAATCAGATTTTTGACTATCAACATTAACCAAAATGTGGCGGGCAAAAATGATTGCGTGTCGAAACTAATGATGGGAGCTCCGGTAGAAATTCAGGAGCGTCAATCGCGGTCCGGTGAGGTCCTGAAAAGGCCTTGTCAGGACCCGATGTAACGCTCCAAACTGTCTGCCAGGAAGATTAAATTTATGCTAATTTCTCGGTGAAACTTTGCAAGACTCAAAAAAAAAAAAAAAAAAATTCAACACGACTTCTCCGGGTAACTTTGAGAACGAAAGGACCGAAGAGACATCTGTGGATCCACGTGTAAACGACATTGATCCCAGAACCACCGCAAACGCGAATGAAAACGGACATCGAGAGTCCCCCGTCGGATATTCCAGAGTCGAGCCGAAGGGAATGGAAACTCCGTCGGTCCATGCGCCGATAGGACCGAAAGACGAGAACGATCCCCGATAAACTACGTTTCCGCGATAGAACGCAACATTTTCTTCTCTCCCGGTGAGTATCCACCGTTGATGGTAGAAATTGATTCAGAGTATAAGGTACACGGTTCAATAATATGGAAAAGCATCGGGAAACCCGCGAGAGGCGGGGCTACATCTCTCGGGCTTCGTTTCTCGAAGCCCGCAGAACTGCACCGCGCGCACCACTCTGCCGGGAAATATGTAATTCTCCTTCCATCCCTTTTACTTTATTATTCTTCGATCTCGCGCGGAATCCTCGGCAGCGCCGCCGACAGCTTGCCCGTGCTCACCTATCCGAATTCCCACGTCCGTGCGCGGATCCGGCCGTTTAACCGCTCGAGCGCGAGAGGCCAAAAAATGGATGGACCGAATGAGGACGCTGAGGAATCACGAGAGATGGACCGCGGTGCGATTCGCCGCCGGGTGATTGGGCGGAGTTCAATGGAGCGTTTTCGGTGGCGCACGTACGTGGGTGAGCCACTATTGCCAATGGCGCTCCGGGCCAGTATTGGCATAGTAACGCGGATATCATAGAGCCAATACCCACGGCCGCGGGGATTCTTGAGCTGCTGCTGGGAGTACCGCGTACGATATCGGGTTCGCGTTCACGGAGTTCGCCCACGAGAAGATATTTATGTTACGACCATCTCTCCCGATGTTGCCGGCAAACATCCCGCGTGCATCCGCCTTACTGCAGACTCGCGCTTGCTGGCGGCAACCGGGGGAGAATATCGCTTCTGCTTCGCTCCTCTCACCAGCAGGATTTGCGAACTACCGTTCTTCCACTCCGCTCGCCGCTCGCTCCTTTGCCTCTGTCTCTTTATGTGCTTTATACGGTACATATTGTGTATATAACCGGTAGCCACGGATAACGCGCCACTTTTCGACGACGCTTTTTCTCCCTCCTCCGTCTCCATCCTTCGCTCTTTTTCATAGCGCCAGCGACCCTCTCCGAGTCTCCTCTCGAATCTCTGTCTCCGATATTACTGGCTAGCCGGGCGCTCCTCGGCACCGTCCTTTCCAGCCCGCCATCTCTTCGCACACACATATATAAGCATTATATAAATACAGACAATTTTTTTCTTTTTTTTTACCGAGCTACACGGCACTTTCTCTCCTTTAAATCCGCGAGCGAGCAAACCAACTGTTCCGGAAATGGCGACACGACCTGAGATACGATCAAACCGGAACACCGGCACTGTGCAGGCTTCCTCCAACCGTCGACCAGATTATTATTATTTTTATTCATTTTTTTTTACACGTTGTATTGATTTTACTTGGTATGATGAAAATAAAATATTTTAATTTGAGAAACGTGCAATGCGATAATTAATTGTGATCAATTAAAAACACATCGAATTTCAAAAATGAGGGACCATTGAATTATAAAAATGACAATAAACGTAAAAAGTTACTACACCGATGAGAGGAATATTAAAATGGATAAAATGAGGCGTTGTAGTAAATAAATGAACAAAAGAAATATATATATATATATATATAATTATAGTCGGCCATATATATATATATATATATATATATATGGCCGACTATAATTGTTTTTTAATTGCCCAAGAATTAAAACCACGATAAAAGTGTTAAAAAATATAAATACAGGTACCCGAGTAGAAATTTTTGAGCGTTACATCGGGCCCTGATAGGGTCCTGATAAGGCCTTATCAGGCCCTTGTCAGGCCCTTATCAGGCCTTCTCAGGACCTGATCACGGCCCGATGTAACGCGTCAAAATTTCTACTCGGGTATATATCAGGAAAAACCGGGTTATATGGCCACAAACAAAATCTAATATTAACAATAAAAGTAGCATTATATTAAAATTCGCACATTCATACTTTATCAATAAATTAACAGAGAAACAAAAATGAAAATCTTTAAACAAACTTCTCGAATAATGTTTTTAATAATCTTGCTGGCAGAAAAATATTGTGACGTGGTTCCTGGCATCTATCGTGCGATAGCCAATATGTATGTCAGTAGACGTTCAATGTTTACAGCCAGTAATCGACGTGACGTAACTCCGGCGCGGTGAAGCAAACTTAGAAGACCGACTGTTACTGACATCCAAAAGTACAATTAACGTTCACTCATATTGAGTAACCCCCAAAGTGGTACGGTTCCCACTAAAGGAAAAACAGTAGGGCCCGTCGCTAATAATCATAGCACTTGATGCGACGTTAAATAGTAACAAATAAAAAAAATAACAGTTTTGAACGTATGTCACCGCGACTTTTGGTTAATGCAACCAATTGTTTTTCTCAGTGTACGTACAGGTGGAAGTATACGTCAGCCTCTCACCTATCTGTCTCTTTTCATAATTATGGGTACTTTTCTGCGTCTCCCGTGATAGTGGGATTGGCGTCGCGGCACACTGGAAAAAAAATATCATTGACTCAAGTAAAATTTGATTGCGGGCTGCCAATGAAAAAAAAAATTATTTCAATTTTACTTTTAATTCAAAACTATTCCATACGGGATTGAAACGATAACACGTCACCTTGACAATCTTGCCGTCGTCATTTCAATATCATATGGAATTGTAAGAATTGAAAGTAGAATCGGAATAACAATTTTTTTCTTTGGCAGTCCGCAAGCAAATTTTTATTTCAGTGTACCTTTCAAATGCACTGCAACGTTAGCGATCTGTAGCCCCAAAGTTTCTACTCGACGGTCGTTCCTGCAGGACAGCTCGTTTTTACGAAGACCTCGCGGATGTCTACATGGTACGAAAATATTCATGCTGCAGGGGGAGGTTGAGCAGGCGCGTTACATTCCCGGTGCCATTTGCATCCTGGCTCTTCAGCTTCGAAGTGGACCATGGGCCGAGGAGGCTGAAGGAGCAGGGTGAATGTGTACAAGGTTCCCTCGTCATCTTTTCTCGCCGGCAGCTCACTCGAGTATCACCGCCGGCACGTAGCCCGTGGTGCAGACCCGTTCGTGTGATACAGCCGGTGCAGTTAAATCTCCGAGTCATTCTGAAAGCTCCCTCGGCATGACTGATAACCCGGCCCGGCTGTGTACACCGTGTGGGCCCTGTGCAGGTCCCCCTCGGACTGTGTGTGTGTTGCCTCGAGTGCAGTCGTATCTTCATGCTTTTCGCCACGTCCCCTCGGCATTATTAATTCTTTCGTTTCACCTCTTGTATTCCACCTCGCGCTCTTTTCCACACCCTGTTAATGCCGCGAACAACCCCCTTTTTCGTCCTGATAAACTAAAAAAAAATGTATATTTAAAAAATGAATAAAAATAAAAACATCTCAAGGGAAATCGGACTTTAACGACGATCTCGCGAGCACTAAATCCACCGCGACAAGATCGCTCGAGAGACTGACACGAAAATATATGAAAATCAGCGATAAGCCCGACGGCTGGAAGAGTAAGGGAGGATTTTTTTGTAATTTTTTTTTTTCATTAAAAAAATGTTATCTTCCGTTGGGACATGAAACGCGATTTACATGAGCGGATTGGACGTGGCGAGCCAACACGCTCCGGAGGTCGTCGGTGAGCGGTCGCCGGCTTAGGGTACCATTTTCCCGAACAAGCGCGCAACAGTATCGAGCCCGGGGGTTGTTACAGTTCAACGGCAGCTTTCTCCGCTCGAACCTCGCGGTGTGGACCGCACCGACCGTGCCGACAAAACAAAGTAATAATTCTCGGGGAGCGGAAAGTTCCGCCCTCGGAAACTTTTGAATATATGTGTATGTATATGGGGAATGAGCGAACGGGCGGTGACGATCGCGATAGCGAACGGGACTCGTCAGTGCGAGCTTGTATCGATGTAGTCCGGTTATCCGATGGGAATACCGCCCGGAAGTTCGCATGATCGTGGGGTTTCCCCGATTGAAATCTCTCGCAGATTGGCGCGTCTTTAGGGGGCCGCGAGTTTAATGCACGGATCAATTTTCATCGAGCGTTGTTGCAGATTGGGTAATCTGTACTCTGACAGAGTTCCTCTTTTCGGCGTCTAACTGGTACGTTTTAAGGTAGCTATGTGGCTTCGCGCTCATTTCGCATAAGTTCGAGGAAAATAAGAGAAAATTGCAAATACTCCTCGATGGTATAAAAATCTGAAAAAAGGGATGCATATTAAAGATACTGAAAATATTAATTTTGCATAATAATAATTATAAAATGTTATTAACAAATTGATGGAAAATTAAATTGTTCAACACATCTCCCGGAAACCTAACTTTTTAAAAAATAAAAATGATTCGTTAATTTTTCTGAATACGTATGAATTTTTTCAGATTTTTAAACTCACTTTGAATTTTGTGACTTTCTACACATTTTTCCCATATAAATAAAAAAATCTCTAAGTGAATTTAAAAATCTGAAAAAATTCATACCTATTCAGAAAAGTGAACGAGTCATGTTCATAATAAAAAAGGTAGGTTTCCAGGAGATTTGTCGAACAATTTTTTTTTTCATAAATTTGTTAATAGCATTTTGGAATTATTATTATGCTAAATTAATCTTTAATCTGTATCCAGAAGTTTTATAGAATCCTGAAACTTATGCGAAGTGAAAACTTTTCGCAAGGACTACCTTAAAGGCCAGCCTCTTCGCAATATTTTCCAATGATTCGCCTCTAAGTCACTTATGATAAATTATGTTTATGCTTATGTATATTATGTGTTTAAAGTCCATGCTTATGTATACTATGAGTAACTTATGTCTGTCTGACGCCTGTTCGACCTCACTATAATCTAATCGATGGATGGTGTTTCCCATCCTACTTATAATTGCGCTTGGCCCGTTTTTATACAAATAAATACGTAAGTAAATCTGTTCCGCGTACGAATCCACCCTGAGTTACGCGACTTACCGATGCTGTATTAAAGTGACAATGAAACTTTATTAGCTGATTTTACCTTTGAATTAATTATTAAAAAAATAATTATATATTCAAAAATTCTGATGGGCGTGAAACGTTCTCGTCGCTTCTCCAACGCCCCGCGGGTCGAAGGAACTGTTACGATAACACGTTGACAAAGAAAACAGAAAACTTAAAAAAATCGTGCAAGAAAAATAAAATTCGTCGCTCCGACGTCGGTCGCGTATTTAAAGTCGCCCCCACTCCGCTAACTCCTTTCTCTGCTTCCCTCCTCTCTCCTTCGTCGAGCGCGAAACTCCGCCGTACGCTCTTTCAGCCCGATGTAAACTCTATGGCGAATGAGGTTAAAAGTAGCAGCGGATTCTCTCTTTTAACCCGACTCTGCGAACCAACGTTCGTGGCTCTCGCGGGATATTTTTTTTACTCTTTTCTTTTTGCGTTATTTTGCGCCTCGTTTCCCCGCCATTGTCCAGCTATTATAATAGTTGCGTAAAATTGCACTGTCGTGCCCATTAGTGAGCGTACCGTACAAATGCACATGCACAAAGAAAACTCGACGCAGGGTCGGGAGGGAGTTAGGAGATGCACGTTGTACACAGACTCCATGTGTGGCCATAATTGCGAACTGCCAGTGTTTCACGCAGAGAAACCGTATCATCTCGTTCAACGCTCCGCGATTGCCCAGAGCAAACAAATAGTATTCGGAAGTGCGATATATAGTGCGCACGAGCTCGGCGCTGGGTGGCGGGTTAGGGGCAGCGAGGATTAAGTGAGAAAGAAATAAGGACCGGACATTGGAAATGCTCCAGCCGGAATTAAACGATACGGAGTGGAAAAATGACTCTGTGGCTCCAATGGCCGGGACCATCGATAAAAAGCCAATAAAAAGCTCCTTCTCTCTGTTCCTCTGTCTCCCCGGCAGTTCTCGTTCATTCCCTCTGGATGCTCCCTCGGCATAGCTCGGTAGGTACGGTTTTTCACGCGAAAAGTTATAGACTGTTAGAACAAGGTGGCAGAGAAGTGCGGTACCAGCGGAAGAGAGTGGAATATACCGCATCGATGCTATATATACACCCGCTGCCGGGCTATAAGTCCGGGGTGCGAGATGCTGGACCAGCGGATCGCGCGGAAGGGGAGGGGGGGGGGGATGATAGTCTCTCGGCAATCGGAGGGCGCGGGCTACAATCTTAAGTTACTTCCGAATGACCGACTAGGGGCTCGTATGGATCCTCACCTTCCAATATTCCCTCGTACGCCAGGCCGGCACTCCCGTTCTCGCGGCGTTACTTGTGTTCGCGCCTATACACCATCCCACGTATCACGTGACCACCCACTTCGAGGGATGTATCGGCCGAAGTTACCTTTCTCTCGGCGACTCGCGAGATATATTTTTATTGCCTCTGTTCGCTCGCGCTTCCGTTTCGAGTATTGCATCGCCGAGCATTGCGGAGAAGTGGAACGGTCGGTAATAAAAACTGTAATTCATTTCTTTTTTAAACGACACTGTGGACCACTTCGATGGGAAATTCTTGGATGAACTTGAATCGAAATAACGTTTCACCGGAGAATTTGCTTTCAACCGGAAACGGTTAGGAGCCGTGAGACGATATTTCATTACAGTTTTTGTTACCGACCGGGCTGTCGGGTGATTGACCGGGAGGTCCCGTTCCCCCACCAAGCGGCGAACGACTATAAAAGTCGGAGCAGTAGCGACACCGAGGGACATTCTTCGGCAGGCTGTCGGACGGGCAACATCGGCTCTTCTGCGAACCTGGGACGCTTTCAGGGGTAAGCCGGTTGGGACCTCGAGCTCCCACTGCTACTCTCGTGTGATTGGCCAGGCGGTCTCGTTCCTCCTCCGAGCGGCTATAAAAGTCGGAGCGCCACCAACAGCGAAGGACATTCTTCGCCAGTTTCTTCCGCCAAGATACGAGTTGACGAGAGCGCTTCTTACGAACGAAACTGCGAACTCCGGTGAGTTATCGTGAGAAGGGCAACCCGTCAGGATGCTACTGGAAGCGTTCAAGATACGCCGATGCTCCCCGACCTCGCGCCGGATGGCCCTAGAAGAATAAAAAAGTACATGAAATACGGAAGGTCTCAATAGTTATCTGGCCGACTTCTGCTCGAACAAAGTTCACGAGGCAATGAATAACGGACGAGCATCGATCCCCTACGGGAGTCGAGTGACCCAATGACGTATTAATACACGTTATCTCGTTTAGTCAGTTGTGAATGATGTTCAGTAATTGGAAATTTGCCTATTGTTCGTACTGGAAAGCTAAAGGTCGCCGGATGCCGGTGGGTTCGAGGGTCGAACTATCTGGCACGCCATTCATTCATATCATAGTATTCAGATGCTACGTGGTCTGGCACTATAACTGTAGGGGCAACGGAATTTCTATTGAAGCCAGAGATATCGACGCAGTTATAGTCGGTCTCGGATATATATATGTACTGTATATATACATATATATATCTACGGAAGGTATGTCGGGTTTGACCAGAGCATTAACTCGTTGATTGAGACTCGGAGGAGAGAGAGCGAGCCTAGCTATGCCAGAGTGTTTCAGTTGAGTAATTTCGACAAGTTACCTTCGGTACCCATTCATACCGTACACCATACAGAGACACATGCCTCGGTGAATTTGACACAAAGAGGATACAATCCTATTCCCCGAGTCGCAATTTGTGCCGTGGATCCTGAGGTAATAAAACTCACCTTTGAACATCAGCGTGCCGTCACAGTATGTTCCTGTCGGTAAGGGGCCATTCGCTGGATCAAAGGCCAACCCCGGTTTCTCCGGTTAGCTCCGAGCACCGTTTCTCTGCGTTTCCCCACCCTCTCGGCATCTCGTCGTCCCCGCAGTTATATATAAATACACGACAATTGAATCCATTCGGCTGTATTCATTTTTTTCGTCAAATTCCCTGACATGGCAAATGCATCGATAAAAAGGTTTGGTAATATCAACTAAGCTGCGGTTGCGGGTGGCGAAAGAAATGTTTGGTCGATTGAACAAAATTTGTTTTACAATCAATAACCGAACAGTCAATTCAACTAAATATTCGGTCACGCGACTAAATATTCGTTCAATCAACTAAATATTTTTTTCAATCGATCCAAATATTTCCTTCGTCACCCGCAACCGCAGCTTAGTTGATATTACTAAACCTTTTTATCGGTGTGAGTATAGGGATAAGGTTGAAACGATTAAAAAACATTCGCGTCGAACGGAGATCGTGGCAAAGCGTGCACTCTTTCTCTTCCCCCTCTAACCTTTACCGACGATGGAATATATAAGGAAAATAGAGAGAGGAATTTAGCCGTGAATCGGCGAGACGGAACAATGAAACGGAGTTATCGAGTGCGAAGAAAATTCGCGCGCAAAGTGTTCCACTCTCGATTGTTCGGTAGGGCGCTCCTTTCATCGTTCCGCAGCTTTATTGCTGATGCATAGCGACTCCCCCGTCCAATCCCTCCGACTAACGATCTCATTCGAGCGCGAAACAAGAAAGCTTGCACCGTCAATGTCTTTGATATTGCTGAATGTATATCATGTAATTTCGCAAATTCAGGACGGCGGTGCGGAAAGCTTCCGTAAAGGTGGGTTTTCATGAGAAATTCTGCCGGTAATTCTCCGTGCGGTCCGTTCCGGTGAGAGTAACCGGCGAAATTTCTGCCGCAGTAAGGAACCGTACAAATTGCAACCGGTTGAGTTGGATGCCCCATCACCGCCCCCATTTTTCCTTATCATTCTGAACACACACATACCCGGGCTGATGGGGCTGCTCGGACGAGTCGGGCTCGTATAACCTCGGGACTCGGTTAATCAAAGGCGGGATAACTTTCGCAGTGCATCGGAAATTCCGCAGGTAATGCGAGAACAGCGAGGTATAAAACTCGACGCTCCGGTAAGAACTCCGTTCAAAGGGATCCTTCAATCCCCTTAACAGGCAAAATGAATAACATAGTTGTATGAACGGGCGGAGTAGCGCGTGAACGATTCGCGGTTTGAACTGCGAAGTGAGCAATTTGAGAGGACGAGGGAGAGAGGAATTTGATTGGAGAATAAGAGGCGAACCCGAGGCGTCGAGGCGCGTCGGACAAATGACTCGGGTCGATAGGGTTTGTCGAATTGCGACGTGACGGTGAAGAGAGGGCTCTGGTACACAGAGAATAGAGTCGGTGTACTACAGAGGCGGAAAGAAGTGAAAGAAAAAAAATACGAACCACTAGGTTGTAGGAAGAGATGGGTGAAAGTGCCCTGTAAGCGTTCTAACACGTTCGAGCCTCGTGGAGTCCGAGGGGCCGAGCGCGTTTCAATGCTTCCGCGGGTCGGGTCGAGTCGAACCACAGTAGAAATTTCTCTCTGTGGAAAGAGGTTCTGGCAACTCTCGTCGTCGAGAGAGGACCTCCAATGTACGAGTGTTTTCGCATGAAAACTCGTCGAGCTTTCGGAGGGGACGGGGCTTTGGACTTCTCGTAGCTCTTACACTCCGTGAGCCAATGTCTGATGCTCGGGCGTAATATAAGAGGTAAAGTGTCGTAAAACGAACGGAGAAAATTCACTGTGTACTCTCGCTGAACGATGTATCCTCGGTCCGGGATAGAGAATTCGCTACTAAATCGGGACCGGGGGGAAAAAAGGTTTTTCGGCACGCCCGGGTCTCCGAGGCGACGTCACAGTAGCTTATATTAAAACACTTGTCGATTCCGCTATCCTTCGGAGCTCGTTAATTATTTCTCTTTGTAATACGGTAAAGGGGAGTCGTGAACGAGAAAAAAAGACGGTGCTTTGTTAGCACCGCAATAACTGTTAAAATTGTTGTTTGAGAGTGTACGTATGGTGCGTGTGTGTGTGCGCGCGCGAAGAGCGAACGAAAGAGAGGGCGAATTGCGTGTGGACGCGCTCCGGGAACGCGCCGGTGAGCCGGTCTCGTCGGCTCTCACCTCTCCCGCTTTATAAACGCTGTGCTCTGTTGTCGAAAAAAAAATTTAAAAAAAGTACCGAGTCCAAGGGAAATTGCGCAACCGAGACGAAAGCTCGCTCGTTTATAAATGCCAGCTTGTCGGCCCTCTTCCTCGTTTCCTCGCGCGCTACCGTAACCCTCTTTCTGCCAACGCGCGGAATTTGTTTCCTGTTACGAGACCGCTATGCCTCCCTAAACTCTTTCCGTGCCGTGTTCCGGTATAAGGATGAACTTAAGGGTGTACGCGTTAAACTTTGCGCCGTTTCTCTCGTCTCACTGATCGTCCCCACCAAAACCTTCGCACCCTCGGCTGTCTCGACACATCGACCCCTACAATGTTTTGTCTGTATATGCACGGTGTACATACATATATATTTATACGCCTATCTTTGTTGTTCCCACTGATGGTAGTTTGAATTTCCAAGCTGTTCGACGGCTGTGCGCAGCACATCGGGTAAACGTGCAGTTTCCCTTTTCAAAAGGTACACGAAAACTTTTGGCCACCCCACGAATCGTGGGGTGCAGTTATATACCCGGGTATACTTGTAACTTTGTATAAGTACGAGCGAACGAGTAGCTAGTACTTTTGAGGAAGCGCGAATATCCGGCATTAACTTTGTTCCCTTGGTGGATGGATTGTATAGATAATGAAAGGCAAGTGGGTAACCGATGTTGCGTATTCAACGAGTGGGAAGAAAATTTTGCGCACCGGTTACCGGTTCGCATCATCAGTGTCAACATCGTTCATTCGACTCGTTTGCTGCGGTGCCTCTGTCTAATATAATCCGGCTACACTGTGTTGACGGTGCACTAATTAGCGTACGATTGTCCGTACCCTAAATCTAATAGGCCACGGTTTATGCATAGCTTGCCAATACCAGCTGCGACCGCGGGCGGGTGGCTCGCAACCTGGTTCGCTGAATTATTGGATCTCGTATAGCAATATCGTTCGGGTTTGGGGAAAAATGGACGGTGCCAACTACTCTCTTCGGGAAAGTTATTTTATCAACTGGCTTGACTGGATAAAACTATTAAAGTGGAATCGATTGTTGGGTGCTGCGTACGTGAGTCAAATACAGAGCTGGATAAATATCTTCAGTACTCGAGGTTTGACGCAGCACTTCTGGTCTTGAGTTCTACCCAGTACTCAAGTACTCAATAATTCAAGTACCCAAGCACACAAGTAGTTCAATACCTATTGCAAGAGTTTGGTATTCAATACCTACTTCGAGATATTGGTATTCAATACCTACTTCAAGATATTGGTATTCAATACCTACTTCGAGATATTGGTATTCAATAGCTACTTCAAGATTTAGGTATTCAAAACCTACTTCAAGATGTTGGTATTCAATACTTACTTCAAGATGTTGGTATTCAATACTTACTTCAAGCTTTTGGTATTCAATCCATACTTCGACATTTTGGTATTCAATACCTACTTCAAGATGTTGGTATTCAATACCTACTTCAAGATGTTGGTATTCAATACTTACTTCAAGCTTTTGGTATTCAATCCATACTTCGACATTTTGGTATTCAATACATACTTTGACATTTTGGTATTCAATACCTACCTCAAGATGTTGGTATTCAATACTTACTTCAAGCTTTTGGTATTCAATCTAGACTTCGACATTTTGGTATTCAATACATACTTTGACATTGTGGTATTCAATACATACTTTGACATTGTGGTATTCAATACCTACTTCGATATTTTGGTATTCGATGCCTATTAAAAAAATCATCCTGGTCGCTATTGCCAACCGGCCGGGATTCATCCACTCTCGACCCGCATATGTTGGACAAGTGCTCGTCAAGATCGTTAGAACGGATCTGGGTGAGATCATGATTCTCGCATCATTGATGATCTCGCAGGCGCGCAACCGATATGGGGAATGGCCAAAGCTAGTTTGACCGGGCCATGATCAATGGCTGCCAATACATGCGTAGCCACCGTTTCATCGTTACCCGCGTTATGCGTTCCCGGAGACCTGCTGTTTACGATGCATCAGCAAAGCAGTGCCATACCACTGGCCGCATACATATTCGCACGGCTGTCCTGCATGGCGACGGGCACCAGGCGGTCGTATGCCCGTTCCATTGACACGCTTGATCAATCTGTCGATCGGGACCTCCGCCATCCTGCTCGCTATATCCAAACCCCCCTCCCCCCGCTGTTCCTTTGTTTACTCGTTCCAGGCATAGTCATACGAACGTCCTGTTTTACGCCTGATATAGGGCCAACGGGTATACAACATACTCGCTGATCGATGTGCACACGGAACTTACACGCGACATTGGAATTCTAAAATTCTGGATAGAGCGATACTCTTCAAGATTTTTCACTGGTATGAACTTTCCTTCTTTCCTTCTTTTCTTCCATCCATCCATCCACTTTTTGTTGTTTAATTCATAATAGTAGTAGTTAGTTTATTTCATATATACCCTGATGGGTGTTTACATATCCCTTCCCTTACATAGTCCCTTTAAAGGTATTGACAATTTTGAAACTTCTACAGGTATTGAGATCACTTAATAGTACATAAATAAACATATATATATGCATTGTCTTTCTCTCGTCCGTACTTAAAATAACCTGCGTGCGATAACAATCTACGTTTATATTTTCTCCTTCCTCACTAGCTTCTCAAATTGCCAGACATACTCACATAACACTGTGATTGGCTTCCCTTTTAAACTATCATTTTAATTCATAATACATTTTGTACGCTTTGCCGTTGTGAAATATTTTTCCCATACCGTTTTTTCGGCACATTTATATCTCTACCACTCACAACTCTCCCAGATAACAACTCTACCAGAATACATCTCTCCCCAAACATCTCTACCAGAAAACAAGTCTCCCGGATAATAACTCTACCAAAAAAGATAATTCTAACACCTCTACCGCATAACAACTCTACTAGAAAACATCTCTCCCGTATTACAACTCTACCGTATTAGAACTCTACCAAAAACTCTCCCGGAATTTAAATAAAACTCTCCCCGTATTAAAAAAAACTCTCCTGGAATTTAAATAAAACTCTCCCCGAATTTAAATAAAACTCTCCCCGTATTTAAATAAAACTCTCCCCGCATTTTTATTTGTATTCCGGGAGAGGTTTTTTTTATTCCGGTAGAGTTTTATATAAATTCGGGGAGAGTTTTATTTAAATACGGGGAGAGTTTTATTTACATTCCGGGAGAGTTTTTTTTATTCGGGGAGAGTTTTATTTAAATTCCGGAAGAGTTTTTGGTAGAGTTCTAATACGGTAGAGTTGTTATGCGGTAGAGTTGTTAGAATTATCTTTTTTGGTAGAGTTATTATCCGGGAGACTTGTTTTCTGGTAGAGATGTTTGGGGAGAGATGTATTCTGGTAGAGTTGTGAGTGGTAGAGATATAAATGTGCCGTTTTTTCCGTTTCCTTGACACGGACAGCTCTGTATTCTGGGGTGGGAATCTCTGGATTCGATCAATAATCAATAGGATGCTTCTCGAGCTTTCGCCAGAGCCGCCTGTGTATCCCTGCGACAAGCTGGTGGCGGAAAGCGAGACACAATATGATTGTATTAAGCCGAGAAGACGGTCGGAGGGTCTCCGGAGAATGTGGCGCTGTTCCCGTTCGTCGTTGCGCCACAGCCGGGACCCTCCGCGTGCCTCAGACGAATATATTGATTGATGCGTTATATCGAAGCCCGAAAGGGTGAGTGAGAGGGTGTCGGAGTGCGGACGCGATACCGTCGCCTGCAGTGTGTATAAATTGAAAGCCCTTTCAGGCGAGCGCGACACCTACAGCTCGAACGAGCATGGCTCCTCCGCGCTCGAACGGGCATGGCTCCTCCGAGATCATCCTCTTTCCCTCCCGACTCGGATGCGTGTATCGTCGTTTCGTGTTCCATTCACGCCTCCAACACGCGAAACCGAACGACGAAGACTTTTCTTCCGTTTCGCCTGCGTTTCCTTGGAAAAGAAAGGCGAAAAAAAAGAATGAATAAAAACCCCTCTATGTCTCATATGCTTTGTTTGAGTGAATTTTTTCCAGTCTCGAGATTTCCACGCAAACGTGTTCAGAATGTTGAAAAATAACGACGAGCTATGTAGCGGCTCGAAGCTTGGCGGGCCGTCCAAAAGAGGTAGCTCATGCGAGTGCAAAAGTGGTTTCGTATATAAATTGATATTACACACTTCGCACCGACGCACCGCAGGGAATCGATCGTCGATGCAGCGAGTTATATCCACGCTCGTCGTTCACGAACCATCGAGTTATTGAAATCAGTGCGGGGGTAATTATTTTGGAAACCAATTTGTCGGCCGAAGTTCGCGGAGTGGTTTTCCACTTGGACGGCACAGATTCATCGACGTTTTTCGATACACCGAACGGCGACGGGTTTGGGAAGCGCGGCGCGTACATGTTTCGATGGTTTTCTCATTTAGCGCCGGTTCGACTGCACGATATTCACTCGGGAATGCTGAGGCCAAGTGATCAAAGGAAACTTGCTAGTTTACCGGCACGCTTGCGCGATTTCGCCTTCAGAAATGAATTAAGTTTGAAACTTTACACGCTGTAACCGCGGTACCCGCATATATCGACGGGCCGGATATTCCACGCCCTGCGAAGCTCACCCATCGGTAACTACACGTACGTTCCCGGGATGAGCAACGTAACTCGTATTATGCTTCATCCATAATATTACATGCGCCAGGCGAGAGTACCATCAGCTCAAAAGGAGCTCGTCCGAACACTCCTCAAGGCAAAAGAACCTACGCTATTCCAGTCACGGCCAGGTCGCCCTACCGAGGTATGGGGACACCTCGAAGCGTCGACCCCCGAGTCACTTTTTCCTCACCGTGACACTTTATTAAAAGACGAACGTTATCGGAGCAACGTAGCTACGGCGGCTCTTACTCCTCTCATTTCTCGACTTCTCTTATTTCGCCTCGACGGCGTACCCGTTGGGAAATGAGTTATTCACAAAAAAAAAAAAAAAAAAAAAAAAAAAAATGAAAGAAAAAAGAAGAAAGAACACGCGCACCAGTGGGGAAGAAGGAAACGAGACACGGAGTTTAGCGAGGTACCGGAGAGACAGAGAGTTCGAATTTGATATATGTATATAGAGCAGAGGAATAAGAAGTGGGTAACGTAGATCGGATTTCTGCTCACACCGTATCCCTCCCCGTGTTACAATACTCGCGGGTATACCGCCAACACCGGGAGACCTTGGCCTTAAATATTCAAACCGCGCCGACTGTTTGCCTCCGGCCGATCTGCGGAGATACTCACGTCAGCGAGGAGTGGAGTAGATAAGATTATCCTCCATGTTACTGTACGTAGGCACGCAGACACTCGCACAGCAGTCGTCTTGCATAGCGAAGTTATCAGATAAGAATAGCGACCTGTGCTGTTTCGCCGCCCGTCAATGACCAGACGGTATGGGAAGAGATCGGGAATGGAACGTGAAAAAGATATGAGTCGCATTGGTAGGAGTGGTGTCATGGCAGAGTTTCCAGGTGCTTGGATTTTAGTAGAGCTGAGATTTGGTAGAGTCTGGTAGAATTGGGCCCTGAATGACAAGGAAACAACACTACAAAAACCAATGTGTTGTCAAGTGTGTTGAAACGACTTGCACATACATATTACATGTGTGGCGCCAATGAAATGCATTAATAAACATATGTTGGTCATTTCCTGTATTCTCTACATAACACACTTTTTATAGTTTCGCTACAAATCATGCTTATTGGGATACGTGTTGTTTGTGTTGTTTTCACGCGTTTAAGGCTGAACTATTCACTTGGTATAAAAGTACACGCTAGGTATACTACACATTTAATAAAACATAACACTAGGAAAAGAACACATTTGCATATGCGTTTGAATCATTTATTGGAACACGTTGTTCGACATCACCGATTTGATGCATCGTTTAGAGTGCAGTCCAATGAATATCGATGTGGAGCAATGTTTACTAATTGGAAGTCTTTCAAGCAGCATGTCCTACGAAAGCATTCTCTCGTCAAGATTAACGAACAAGCTCCAGTTATCCGTGATGTAGAGAGATATGACGAGATTGAGATGGAAAGTAAATCATTGTAATTCATTTAGTGAGAAGCTGCAATGAGCGATTCCACATTAGAATAATATATAATTTAATGCACATTCTTTTAATACTTTTTCGTGATGGATACATACTCTATACATATGTTAAGGTCGCGGAGGGAGGGGGGGGGAGGTGAGCACACCTAGACCAGTGTAAAAAGTAACTACACGCGTGATTGCGTTTACAGCGTGTTGAAATAATGCATGTAAAGCGTGTAAAACACACTTCGACATAAGTTGAGAATCAACACATCATGAAGCATGTAAAAAATGGGAAATTGGGATCAGGCTGCCTGATACCCTATCAGGCCCTGTTAAGGTACAGCCAGGGCGTGCCTGATCAGGCGAACCTGATGAGGGCCTGATAAGGTGCAGATCGTGAAGCATGACTAAATAATCCTCACTTCAGTTCAGGCGAGCCTGAAGTGAGGATGCGCCAGCCTGATCAGGGCCGGATAACGTACAGGTAGGGGACACCTGACTGGATATCCTTCGCTTTTGACGAGGCTAGCCTCCTCCCCGATAGTACCCCGATCAGGGCCTTAGCAGCTGAATCAGGCAAGCCTGCATATTGCATGCCTGGAGAACATTGATTTTGAGAAGAGAACATTGATTTTGCATAATGAAAATTTCAAAAAATGATTCTAAGGTATTTGAAAAATAAACTTTTAGAAAAGAATTAGTTAACCTTTTTTTTTAATTTCAAATAAGTTCGTACATTTTTTACAGTTGATGTGAATTTTGAATAGAATTTTCTTACGTTGGAAATTTTTTTTACTAAATCTTGCAACGAATTTTGGATAATATAATAAGTTGATAAGTAAATAAATAATTTAAATAATTCAATCGATTTAATAAAAAAGATTCCTTGATTGTTTGTTGAACATTTATTTTTTATTTATTGCAATTTTTTTACATTACTATTACACAAAATCAATGTTCCTAGCATCTTACATATGATTGATTTTTTCCGTTTTTTATCTCATTAGAAAGTGTTCAAAATTCTCACTGAATTTTATTTTTCGCCGGCTATGCACGTGTGAGGCACTTTGTACAAGTAGATTTAGTCGTGTATATCCTCCTACCGGAGCTTAAAAGCAAATTTGACATTATGTTTCTCAAGTTGAGGATAGCCGAGTTGGTTAAGGCGCCGCCAAAGCAGTCCCCATTGGCAAGGTCGCTGGTTCAAGTCCGACCATGAGTTAAATAAAAATTAATTTTTCCGCGATTTAGATTGTAGTAATTAGTGAATTTAATCCGTAGAATAAATATAAAAGGTTCACAAGTCCGATAAAATAACGCTGATAAATAAAAAGTATTTATTATATTTTTCTCAGGCGGCAATCAGGCACCTTGATTAGGCCGTGATCAGGACCTTAAAGGGCAATTGCGTTACATTCCTGATCAGGACCTGATGAAGCGTTAGGCAGTGCCTGATAGGGACCTGATGTCAGCCGGACGGCAATTTCTGCTCGGGTATACGCCTAAAGAGTGTTGAAACAGCGCGCTTGTTTTTAGAAGGCTGTAACAAGTCCTTTTCAGGAACTAATCAGGCCCCGATTTGGAGCTCTAAAAATAGTACCAGAACGTTACATCCAGTACTTCGTCCGTCGCACTTCCCTCAATAACGAATGCGATATTTTTTCCAAAGACCTTTTTCCTCCCAGCAACGTTTCTTTCGCCTGATGTTCCGTTTATCGAGCAAACGCATGCATCCTCACAGCTCCGTCGAGGTGATTCGCGAATAATTCTCGGTCGGAATGACATATCGTTCCCGTTAACTCGTCGGCGGTGTCAGCGATAGTGTTTCGCCGTTTCGCGATTTGTTTTCACCTTCTTGATTCGACGTAACGCCCCGGGGCGACGCTCGCCCGGGAGAATCTGACACGGGGGGGACCGCACTGTCGCGGCCCGCTGTGACAGCATCCCCCCCAAACAAATTACGAAAAACCTTTGGTACGTGATCCGTATTCGGTCCGCGCAGGGTGCACGCCGCTCCCCGATGCACGTGCCGGTGAGCCGGACGGTAAAACGTGTGTCCCCGATTTTCACACCGCCGACGAAGAGGAACGACGGCAAGTCGACGAGGGAGATATCCGCAGCCGCGGAATCCTTCCGCACGCGTCCTACACTCTACGGGTTCTCTCGCAACCGATTGCATCTATATGTTTCTTTGGTGGGGTTTTTCGCCAGGATACACTTTGCCTAGATCTTTCACGATCGATCTTCCGCCGTTCCCCGGTGGGAATAGGTGTAAGAGCCGAAAGTTATCCAACATCCAGCTCTCCCAGTGCGATCGTGACACGGCCATTGCTCTGCCGTTTTCTCCGCTCGTTCTTCAGCCTCCGAAAACCTGGATCGGAATTGGAGAGGAGACTTCGGTTTCGGGACTCGGAACTTTCGGTAACAAACCGTCTCGTGTTTCTCGCGCTGCTCGTTGGGGCGGTCGGTGCCGGGTGTTAGTTGCCTCGCGGAGCATCAGCTTGCAGTGCATCACGGCCACCCGGACCGGAGAAACGGAAACGGCTTGGGACAGTGGTTGTAACAGTTTCGGGAGACTGTTGCAAAGAGAACCTCGACCAACTTACGGCCAGTGGGGCCGGACTGTCCTTTCACCGGTACTTTGTACGATGCATATTCGTATTGTACAGCGAGACGAAGAGCTTATGTGTTACAGCCGTAACTCTTCCTGTCATTGGAAAAGTTTTTCCTTTGAGGAACTGCTGCCGAAGATAGGGTGTGTTTGAGTCCCTCGTACGGAGAGATCGAGTGTTCTGTGGGATTGGGCAATTTAGGTTGATGGGCGCGCCGGTGAGATTCTGAATCTCCAACGTAAGGGGTTTTTCTCTAAATTAAACATTTTAGGAAATGAAATTTTTTGGGAAACTGAAAGTTTTAGGGAATCAAACACTTTAGGAAATGAATTTTTTTAGGAAACTGACTGTTTTAGGGAATCAAACATTTTAGGTAATGAAATATTTTAGGAAACTAAAAGTTTTAAGGAAACAAACATTTTAGGAAATGAAATATTTTAGGAAATGAAATATTTTAGGAAACTAAAAGTTTTAGGGAATCAAACATTTTAGGAAATCAAACATTTTACGAGGCCAACAATTTTAGGAACTTAAAAACGTAAGGAAATTACAACTTTCGGTCATTTAATAATTTTATTAAATATCAAATCGTTTTTTCCCAGTTCATTCATCGGTGATCGAGCTCTCTTCGAACCGATTAAAGCAGGGTTCGGAACTATCGTGCTATACAGCGCTAACTGGTCAATCCGGGTCTGTCGTAAGGTACACGATTTAGAATATGGACAGGATGAGTTTCGGGTTCAAGGATTTAGCCGAGCAAAGTCCCGACGATTAGCGTGATAGCCCGCCTCCGCAATTGTGGTACAGTATAACATAGCTTAGCAGTCTCGGTTGCCCGGAGCCTCGGTGACTCCCACATTAGGTACAGCATTCGCGTATCCCGTGAAATCCATGCATATCGTTTCTCCAGGACCGGCATTAACGGATTTAAAAGCGATACATGCACCCACGCTCGTCCAGGGCTTTAACTGCCCTACCCTGTATTATAATTCATCGCTCAACTCAACGGAGTTATTAATCCACGGTCGGTACACGTGTCCGCTTATGATTTCATCCTGTGTACTGATACTTTCGAGGAATATTTTACATTTCCTATATGAAAACAACCAAAAAAATCAATACCTGTCGTCGATATGTGTATCCGCTGACTCACTGGCGTTCCGCTCGATGAGACACTTTTTTTTCTTCACTAACAATGTCTTGTATCTATTTTTTTTATGCTAAAAATAGTTTCCTCCCGAAGTCCCGACCCGCCCCGCTCTCACACATGATTTTCCACAAAAATAAAAATCCTCGCTCGGATCTTAGTTGATGATTTGTTTATCAGCCGATATCAAAGGTGGGCAAAATACTCGAAAATACTCAAAATACAACAACAAACAAATACTATATGTATTTAAAATACAGAATACTTTTTGTACTTAAAATACAACTGTAAGTACTTCGTTTAAGTACTTCTTAAAGGACCTCTTAAAAATCAATACGGGTGGATGGATGGGATAATCCCGTCCATCCATACAGTCCGGCTTAACCGTACAGCCTTAATATGGAGAACGCAACAGTATTTTGTATTTTTTACTTACAGGGCCCGAAAAGTACTTAAAATACCAGAAAAGTATTTTACTACTTAAAACACGTATTTAAAATAGCTGAAACACATCAAGTAGGGTAAAAGTGGGGAATATGGCCCATATATCATTGATTTACGTGTTAGTCGAGGTGGGCCATATTCACCACTTTTACCCTATTTAAAATACTGCCCAGCTCTGGCCGAAATCACAGAAAAACATTAGCGTAATGAAACCGGGAGGCTCGCAGCCTTCGATCGCACTCATCGCACCAGTGGCAATGAAATCCCGCGTGGCAAAGTTCGATTGTTAGCGCCTAGTGTGTCTCCCCTGTGTCGGTGCAGGCTAGGGCACTCCGCGTGCCCCGAACTGTCGCAGGTGCTTATTTGTAATTGAATTTCGCTTGTACCTCCCAACATTCATAGTGGAAATTCAATTACACGGGTTTGCTCTCAGACCACGGACGAGTATTCTCCAGCATCCAGGGAGAGCGACTGTCTCCGTCCCCTTCACTCTTTCATCGGCTTATCTGCCTCCCTCTCGCACTCCGTGCTTTCCCTTCGCCTCCTAGTCGTGTTAGGAAAGGGAATGCCAAAAGTTATTCGAAGATGGAATATCCGATGTGCAACCCGCGCGGGCTCCGCATGCTGTTAGCGCAGCTCAGCCGTCTGCCTCTAACGCGATTCGAATAGTTCGCTATGTACATCCTGCCACTGCATAATTTTACCTTATTCCGTTACCGGCGCTCCCAACGATCGATCCATCGACGGCGAAATGTGAGGAAAAAAAAACAAGCCGAACGTCCCAACTTTTGGTTTCGCAAACTTACACGTGTTCGAGTCCGAGAAGAGTCTTATGTTTGGCGGAGACTATAGTAAAAAGTTAAGGACCTCACCCCGAAGGATATCTTCGTCGATCTTGCAACGAACCGTCTCGCCCCCGCCCGACCGAAACTCTCGTCCCGAACTTTTCATGTGTTTAGTCACGAGAACCGAGGTTATTTGTTCCAAAGTTTTCCCTCTATTTGGATAGTCCATTACCCGAAGAGGACCGCGCTCGCGCATTCGAGGCACTGCGGAGGTTTCGGGATCGGACCTGGTGCGAGATACTTAGAGTCAGGACCTACATGGAAAAATAACATACAAGGGGCGTATATCGAAAGTAGAGAAATTATTATTGTTATCCGCATTTTAAAAAAATATATTTTGAAGATAGTAATTTGGAAGCTTAATTTGTTAATCGTTTGGGACGAACGAATTTAATGCATCCCGAATATATGTATATATATATATTTTTTTGCATTTATTGAATTTCTGAGGTCGGGCAATCTGGGCGATGGAAATTTTTATTCTTAATTGGTTTTCTTCGTATCTCGGAGCCACTGCAATTTATAATATATATTCCGGCGTTATCAGCCGGACGCGATACAATTCATCGACGTCGCGAAGATTTCAGAGCTCGCCCCATTGTGCTTCTAAATGAAGTTTCACTTTATTGTTATTATTTTTTAAACGACGTCTCGGGAAACTTCTATTGGCGATTATAAATTGACTTCCCTGCAGATAAAAATCTCGGCGGTTCTCTTCCGTGAAAGGGTAAAAGTTGGGGCAATATGGCCCGGTCCATATTGCACCACCCTCATTAAAACACATTTCGGTCCTCAATTCGTTAACCCTTTTGCCCTAGAAATCCCCGCACACACGTATATACATATGTACTTATACACATATATACACATATATACACATATATACACATATATACACATATACACATATATATATGTATGCTCTCAAAGTTTCGAGACAATATTCTCGCGAACGCTTGACGTTAAGAGAGAGGATGCGGAAAGTCTTTCGTGAAACTTAGAGAGGATAATGCCGCCATTCCAGTAACATAATATGCGGAAGGAAGGCTGCGATAATATCGAGGGAGTTCAAGGATTAGCGCCGGGTTAGGCGTAACTATGCTACCGGCAGTACAGTGAATATGGAATGCATATAGTACCATGAAGCCGGACCCGCAACGTTGCTTCGCCGTAGCCACAACCACCCCTCCCCCCCTCCAGCCACCCCCCACCGCGGCATGCTGTATAAGTTCTTCAATAAAGGCAGCTACTAAATTCTCCAGCAATTACCGCGAGGAAACCGAGATAAAATGTTACGTAAATTCGGTCCACATAATTTGGGCTGTAGATTATGCTTCGGTATGCAAAGTCTCGCAGATTAGGTACATACATATACATATTCTATATATATGTATGTATGCATATAAACGTTAGAACTCTGGTAAAATTTTCCGTTTGCGCTCACAGGCTGCGCAGTGACGCTCACCGCCTATAACTATAACTCTCCCACGACCGAACTTCGTTATTAGCAAATGTTTGCCACGAGTCAATTTGCCGCGACGTTGTTAATTAGAAAATTCGCGCGATACCGTAGCGACTGCACGGTGGGACTCCCGCGAGAGTTTAAACGCGACGACCGGCTATCGTCGTCGAAAATTTGACTCTGAACGATTTTTTTACCCGAACGATCGAGTCGATTCGACAAATCACCGACGCAGTTAATGAACATCTTGTAACGGATAATCCTTAAGATATATTGCTGCATACTTAATAATAAAAAAGAACAAAATAAAAGTGGCGTTAACATAGATTCGTCTCGGTTGTTTCGAGCTAAACGAGACGATTGGCTGTTGTCGCAAAAATTTGCCTCTTAAGGTAGTCTATCAGCGTCATATCGGCTTCTATATGACAAAAAAATAATTATATGACGTACTTTGTCTGCATCAATACCATTATAAAAAATAATAGAGAATCTATGAAAATTTTCGCAATTAGATTGAACCGATTATTTGTAAGCCGATGATTTGTTTAGTGTGGATTTGACTTCATTTTTACGACAATTTGCTTAGGAAACGTCATTTGGCCCGAAACCGAGCACACTTTGATCGCAGTTCTATTGAACATTAGTCCGGTGACTTCACTTTTTTTTGTTGCGCATCAATTCCCGATTTTTTCTCTCGCGTTGATCTAAGTATGGTAATTCTCGATATGAAGATCAATTTCGCCAGCTCTCCCGTAAACGCCGTGTAAAAAGACCGATTTTCAACATCTAATTATTCATTCAAATGGTCGATAAAAGCCTTCGAGATTTCACACAAGTAGAATTTGATAGTTAAATTACAACGTGTCAAAAGTTTATGCACATGACTTTGGATTGCATTTGCGACGCAACTACCTTAACGATTTTTTACCCGGCCGATCGAGTCGATTCGACAAAGTCACGAAATAACCGACGCAGTTAAAGAAAATTTTATAACGGATAATCCTTCAGATATATTGCTGTATACGCAAAAATAAAAAAAGAACAAAATAACAATAGCGTTAACATAGATTCGTCTCGGTTGTTTTGAGCCATTGGGATATTTATTACAGGCGATGAGCAGCGCTCTCGCGCGATCCCATAAATCACTCGTGAATCGGTCATCCCGCCCGCCACATTTTATCCCGGTACGTTGATGGGACGACATCGAAATAATTTCTCGTTATTCAGATTTTAATCGTTTTTTCAGTGCGCCCTCGCGAACGAATGCCCCAACGAACCGCTTCGCACGCAGTGGAAACGCGCGCTCGGGTTGTAAAACCGATTATTCTTTTTACTTTTTTTAGGCGTTTTTTTTTATTTTCTCGTAGTATATTTTAGTTTTGTTCATCAACCGTGAAACTCGCGTTATTTATCAAAAAAACATATTTCGTTTTTCCACCCGGACGAGACCCGGGCGCGTGACAACGAGAATTTTACGGAATATTGATGATTCTTCCTGTAGTGTTTGTCGAAAAACATTGAGCGAAGCTGGGGTTACTCGTCGGGGATTTGCAGGGTGTTTGCGCGCGCGGGTGTTAGGGCGTTGATCACTTGTCGGATTTAATTGCGTTCGCTATATGGAAGCTTGACGCTTCGTCATTATCAAGATCGATATACTCGTCATAGTTATGACTCTGCGTCCGTAACGCCTCCGCCGCCGTGAGAGGGGAAGAGTTCATGCCAATTGCCGAGAGGTAATGCGAGATAACGAGCAATTTCCGCGAATATCCTGCAGCGCCCTATTGAACGTCGAATGTTCGGCGAATCGGATTTGCCACTAATTAACGATGTATATTATTAATAATTAAAAATGCACATATCGCGCGGTGTAGTCCGCCAGCGCGATTTATTTCTCAAGCGGAGCGTTTTGTTCGTGCGGAGAGCGAAACATCGCGCTCAGATACAAAAAACTGTAATAGCTTTTCTTCCCGCGGCGCTAACCGAATCCACGACCGGAGGCAAATTATTACGCGGAGCTGAATTGACATCCGGTTCGTGTGAGAATTTGCATCCCGTGGACGGTCCGCGCGCTGTTGGAAAAAAACATTGATTACAGTTCTTGTCACCGACCGAGCCGTCGGGGATGAGACGGAGTTGGGGCTTTTAAATTTTTCTCGTCGCTGAGTAATCAATGAAACCGACGCGGTCCGATCCTCCTGAAAGAAAAGCGCTTTCGGAAGTAAAAGAAAAAAAAAGAAAGAACCGAAAGCGATAACAAATTTTGGTTACAGAATTTCAACTGTTTTCATTAGTGAAACGTTTCCGCCGCGGCCGGATCATCCCGAACGGCGATAGCCGACATATCCGCGTACAAAAGTTGCCTCCATTAGTCGGTTCAATAATCCCTTCTCGTTCCATCCTCCCCACCGCGCGGGACGCGGGAGGGGGGAATACCACCTCTGTGGAAGATTGAAATTCAATTTCCCATTTTCCCTCGAACAGCCGGAAGGCTCCGCTTCGTTGGAGACGTTAGCAGGCGCCGTTTCGACGTCAACGTCGAGGGTTGACGCTGCCAGTGGATGGCGTCTATCTAGCAGCATCTGGAGCGAGAGATGCGCGCGACTGCATTATCGCGAGGACCGCCACGGTCTTCTCTTTTTTTTATTCTCTCTCGCCACTCCCCGCGGTAATCTCGTTTCCATTGCATTGTTCGCCGTAGCCGGAAACTCGCTCGGTGGGCTGCGTAGACGAATCGAATCTATGCGACGTTCGTCGCGTCCCGTTCTCTCGTATAATTTTTTTTTTTAATATCCCCGCTCTCCCCAGTTCCGCGGAAGGGACAAAGAAACGCTTGTTTGTCGTCGTTCGCCTCCGGTAATAATTCGAAAACGGGCAAATGGAGTAAAAACTGACGAAGCAGTCGTCTCTCGCAGCTGGAGGTTTTCCACCCCTTCGTCGTTTTTCTGCACACGAATGCAGGCGCATCTGTCTGTTATTTGAACATCGTTGAACGGAGCGCGTTACGCGTTGTACTTTGCCCAAAATAATTATTACAAAACGTGTCGGCGAGTCAGGAATCAAACTGGCGCGGTAAATATGCGCGGCCATTGAGTGGCAAGAAATGTCGCTCGGTCCCTGCGATAAACTTGGTCTGATAGCCGTAAGGTTTACAAAAAAAAAAAAAAAAAAAAAAAACAGAGAAAGAACACCGACGTCATCGACCGGGAAACCGCGAGCCGCACCATTAATTGGAGTGCCAGAAGAAACGTCGTCGCTCCCCGAAAAAGTGCAACCCATTGTCGGCCCGTGCAACCATTGTTGCTCCTTCGGGCCCGCGACAATACCGGCAGGCTGTATTTGCGTTCTCTCACTGGCTCCCTCGTCCGGCTTCTCTTCGTTGGACGAAGGGAAATTGTTATTTTTCGAGAGAAAAAATAAAGAAAAGGTCGTTGGTTGGCCTCGGTTTGTGCAAAGGTTCCCAATCGATTACAGCGCAGCGAGAACCATCGCGGCGGCTTGGAAATGCGCGGTAATGTGGAAGCCGACTAAATTCGCGAGGAGCAATGGAAAGGAAGTGGTAGTTTTGTGCCGCGGACTCGCGTAATCGAGGAGGTCGAACGGCGGGTCTGTGTGTGTGTAAATGTTCTGAAAAAAAACTGCGTATGAGCACGGGTTGCACACTCGCACGCCACTGCCGGGAATTGCAATTTGTTCGGAGACGATATCGACGGAACAATCATCTGTGCAATCGCTTTGTGGATCTCGGGAGCGGGTCTAATACTATGGAGGTTCGCGGATTGTTCGGTTTACCGTGCTGTTCGGTCAGTTCAACACCGGACAGTGCATGTATGCACATATGTGTGCATGCTTCGCGATGCCTTTGCCGCGGCTTTGTCTTTGTCCGTCGTGGCCGAGAGCCAGCCGGTTACTAACGGACGGTGGAGAGCTACGTACATATTATCGAATAAAGCATTCAATTTCCCCTCGGCGCGTTGTTTCACCGACTAATAGCCAACGTACATTTCCTCCCCGGGCGCTCGCACGAGACAGCTCGGTGTATTTGCGCAAAAATCGACAAAGTACCGCGGATAGGTATGGCGTATCTCGCGGAGTTATCTTTCGTCACAACCGGGCGGTTTGTGCTCCGTATCACGCGACTATTATTGTTTCGTTTCCCGTTGATCACATCGGACGGCTTCCAGTTGTGTCCATGCATAGAAAAGGGTGGGACGAAATGGACCCGCCCGGTATTTTGGATGAGACTTATTTTCACGACAGCGAAGAATGAGCAAGCGTCGTCCGTTTCGCCCCACATGTACTGTACCCGACGTACAGTACAGTGAAGAAAAAATATCATTGATTCAAGTAAAATTTGCTTGCGGGTTGCGAAAGAATAAAAAAAGTTGTTTCAATTCTACTTTCAATTCATACAATTTTATACCGGATTGAAACGATAACATATCACCTTGACAGTTTTGTCGTCATTATTTCAATATCGTATGGAATTGTAAGAATTGAAAGTAGAATTGAAACAAACATTTTTTTCTTTGGCAGCTCGCAAGCGAATTTTTTTTTCAGTGTACATTTTACTTCTCGTTAAATCGTTCGTCTTAATGTAACTGGAAGACAGCGAGAGAGTAAATATGTCCAGCATTTCTGAGACTACTCTCCCTTTGTAGTCCATATAATGCGGCAATTATTGTTCCATTTCTCGTTGATCACATCGAATCGCTGTATTTCCAGTTGTATCTGTGTATAGGAAAGAGTAGGACGAAATGGACCAGTCCGGCATTTTAAATGAGACTTATTTTCGTGTCAGTGGAGAATTTGCTACAATGGTCCATTTTGCCCCCTACGTACTGTACGCGGGACTTCTCGTTACATCATTCGTCTTTATGTTACTGGAAGACAGCGAGAGAGTAAATCTGTCGGGCATCTCCGAGTCGATTCTACTAATTCTCTCTTTGTACTCCATATCATGCAACGATTATATTGTTCCATTTCTCGTTGATCACATCGGAGCGCTGTCTTTCCAGTTGTGTCTGCGTATAGAAAAGAGCGGGGCGATGTGGACCCATCCGCCATTTTAGATGAGACTTATTTTCATGTCAGTGGAGAATTTGCTAAGGTGGCCCATTTTGCCCCCTACGTACTGTACGCGGGACTTCTCGTTACATCATTCGTCTTTATGTAATTGGAAGACAGCGCGAGAGTAAGCCTGTCGGGCATCTCCAAGTCGATTCTACTAATTCTCTCTTTGTACTCCATATCATGCAACGATTATATATATTGTACTCCATATCATGCAACGTTATATATGTTCCATTTCTCGTTGATCACATCGGAGCGCTGTCTTTCCAGTTGTGTCTGCGTATAGAAAAGAGCGGGGCGATATGGACCCATCCGCCATTTTAGATGAGACTTATTTTCATGTCAGTGGAGAATTTGCTAAGGTGGTCCATTTTGCCCCCTACGTACTGTTCGCGGGACTTCTCGTTACATCATTCGTCTTTATGTAATTGGAAGACAGCGCGAGAGTAAGCCTGTCGGGCATCTCCAAGTCGATTCTACTAATTCTCTCTTTGTACTCCATATCATGCAACGATTATATATATTGTACTCCATATCATGCAACGATTATATATATTGTACTCCATATCATGCAACATTATATATGTTCCATTTCTCGTTGATCACATCGGAGCGCTGTCTTTCCAGTTGTGTCTGCGTATAGAAAAGAGCGGGGCGATATGGACCCATCCGCCATTTTAGATGAGACTTATTTTCATGTCAGTGGAGAATTTGCTAAGGTGGTCCATTTTGCCCCCTACGTACTGTACGCGGGACTTCTCGTTACATCATTCGTGTTTATGTAATTTGAAGACAGCGCGAGAGCAAATCTGTCGGGCATCTCCGAGACTATCCTGTCGACGAGGAGTAAATTGATATCACTCGAGAGTGTTGGGTGTAAGTGACGCATTGACGGAAGCTAGTCAATCAATTGTAAAGATTGGTGGAAACCGAACCACTCCCAGGGTAAAGATAAAAGGGAGTATTAAACGGCACTTGCACAAGCAAGTTGGTGCTGTTCCCGCTACCTTCGCCACGTAATGGATCCTCGATTATCCGCGTGTCTACGTGTTTCCACACGAGCGACAGTGCTGCAGCTCGCCACCCTCCGGATACATCGTACTTGGAAAAGTTGATTAAGAGACGAGGAATCGATATGTCTTGCGTGAACGTTCGACAACGAAAACTACAATGACACGTGCCGATACGCCGCGCGGACGAACGCTCAAGTTCCGGGTCTCACCGACACTCGCCACTTGCGCAAACAAAATTCTCGTCATGTTTGCTCGCGAATCGCCGATGCGAACCGTCCGGCTGATCAAATAGCGGAAACACGATGGACACGAGCTTTTACGCGAGTGATACAATTCTCAGGACCGACAACGGCAATGATGACCCCCGCCCGAGTGGGACTTGTCACGCGAGCAATAACGTTAATGCTTTTCGATTTTTATTTATTTTTATTTGTTTATCTTTCTCTCATTCGCGTAAATTCGTTTTTACACACTCGTTTCGACAAACGTCGCTTTGCAGGATACAATATAAAATGAAAAAAAAAAAAAACGTAAAAGATTGATGGCAATTAGTTAGCATTAGAGTTTGCGATGTAAACAAGCCCGTGGTGGTTCTCTCGACTGTAAATATTTTTCCGAACCAGGATCGCAATCGTTTTGATTAACCTTCCCTTATCCAGTAGAGTACACTGGCATTCGAGCACCGAGCGCGCTAATGACCACTCGTCTCGACGCTATATAGGCTCGTTCATTTATGCTGCTCACGAAGTTTTCATGATTTCCTGTGTCGCTCTTCCACAACAGTCATTCGTTAACTACACAGTTTCCGTCCCACCGTTCAAACAAGGTCCCAGAATTGGACGAAAATCGAGGGTGTCTTAGAGTAGTGTGTCACGAATATGCTATAAAAATTTGGTAATCTTTTACCGCTTCGTTTTCGAGATATCGCAAGATAAAGAGGACCGCGGTACGGCGTCAGTTGCGCCCCCTATGTGGCAGACATAACCTCACTGCGCACCGCGCACCGCCGCATTTTTCCCCATCGCTCCACCCTGGCCCTGCTGCTGCTTTGACCAACGATACACAAATTACCGGAGATAAATATGGAGACTGATTACATGATGTCCAGCGGTCCTTGAAGTCCTTGAAGTCCTGGAACTGTCCTTGAATTGCACCTAATGTCCTTGAATTTTCTATTTCCCCGCAAATTTGAGCTTGTTTCAAAATGTATATTACTGGCGACCATCCTAAAAAAAATGAGCATCTCAGTGTCTCAGAGATACACATTTAATATTTAATATTTAATATTTAATATTTAATATTTAATATTTAATATTTAATATTTAATATTTAATATTTAATATTTAATATTTAATATTTAATATTTAATATTTAATATTTAATATTTAATATTTAATATTTAATATTTAATATTTAATATTTAATATTTAATATTTAATATTTAATATTTAATATTTAATATTTAATATTTAATATTTAATATTTAATATTTAATATTTAATATTTAATATTTAATATTTAATATTTAATATTTAATATTTAATATTTAATATTTAATATTTAATATTTAATATTTAATATTTAATATTTAATATTTAATATTTAATATTTAATATTTAATATTTAATATTTAATATTTGTCAATAGTTTCTTCTCTGAATCGATTCCAATATAAACGAAAATGGTTATCGAACTAAATTTTAAGTCGTACGTCGCGCGCGATGTGCATATATATTTTTTTAAAATAAATGACCCAATACAACCTGGAAATGTCCTGGAAATTGTCCTTGAATGTCCTTGAATTTCGTACGGACTTTTTACTGGACACCATGTTATTGTAACGTAGTCGAAAGATTCGGGAGCAAAACTAAGGAAGATGTATTAATAGAGGGCGGTGAAGCACAGCGAGGCAGAACGGGCGACCTGCTTACCCAGCAGCCAGATCCGTCGTCGATGCTAGTCCGGGAATGTATTTACTACTACTGTTGATTACCCACGTCAGCGGAACCTGGGAAATGTATAGGAGCGGCCGAGCGTTGAGGGACGGGGATCTTGATAAAACATGGGAACAACCTATACCTGTACTACACACCCGCTTTACACGACTCACGTGGTTGATCCGATAACGCCCTATCGGACACGATAAAAAATTCATATTCGCGATGGTATAGCGGCGGGGAATACACAGCGGGCGTTCTCTCCGTCGAGGCTCGTCAAACAGTCAGATAAATACCACCGACCGATAAAAAAGGCACATCTGTAAAGTTGTATTCCTGATGTTTTTCCTTGTATTCCAACACGTGTCAACGTCCGTCACCATTACGCGTGATAAGGTCGCGAGACAAAAACGCGTTTGTCATCGTTTCTCCGGGGGGGGGGGGGGGGCTTTTAAAATCCATTACGGAAACTTCTCGTTCAACGTATCCCCCCCCCCCCCCCGTGGATAGTTTCACTTTGCGACTTTCAGAATGGAACGAGATAATTGAAATTTCCCAACGCGTTTCACACACGCACTCTCGCGTCATCACTTTTTCAGGACGGTCGTCGAGTATATTCCGGAATACACTTTACCCGCCGATCTTATCCGAGCTATTACGAGAGCCCCGGTGTACGGTCCGCTGGCTCACGTTGACAACAGCCCGTAGATACTGGCGGAGGTGGTTGGGGTACGTGGCTCTTCCAGGGAACACGATACCGACGACGGTTTCTCGGAAGAGTAACGACGAAACGACCATTATCGGAGAAAAAAAATGGCTTAATGGTATCCTTTTGGATCGGGGGCACGTCTCCGCCTCCGCCGTCTCGCCTCCTTCCAACTTCTCCCTCCGATATGCCATTTCGATCATACCGGGTATCGTCATTTGTACCGATGCAACGACAAGCCCTGGAGTCCTTTAGCGGTTCTTGTGTGCGAATCACGCACGCGTTCCTCACGGGGAGGAGTGGGAAAAAGTGAGCAAGATTTATCTCCAGAGGAATGTTTCGTTCCCGTCGAGGAGCATTCACAGTTTTGCCGTCATCGGCGTAATGCACCGAGAAAAAAAAATTATTTGACGGCCACCGTTTATTAAGATTAAGTAAAATATTTATTTGATTTAAATAAATATTTATTTCATTTGAGTAACTATTTACTTAATTAAAATAAATATTTATTTAAATCAAATAAATATTTTACTTAATCGTAATAAACGGTGGCCGTCAAATAATTTTTTTTTCTGGGTGTGGTCGAAGCTCGAAGGATGATTCCGGATGAAAACGACGCGATCACCGAGTCATCAGTCGTCTCGACGAACATCAAAATATGGCACACCGTGCGCGTAGCGAGGAAACTCGCGTCCGAGCGAGAAGCATAAGCAATTAAGATGGTTTCCTCCCGGTTATGAGATAAAAACGCGGGACAGCCAGGACAGCCAGGACGGCGGAGCTCGCGCATAGGGGAGGGGAAGGTGCGGAGCCCGAAGGTACGAAGGTAATTACCGAGGTAACGGTAAACGAGTCCGTGTGCGACTCTGTGTGTTCCTCGCAGCGCGTTTCCACGAACCCCCTATCTATCCATCCCCCGTTTCTATCTCGGTCTCTCCCTCGTCTGCCGCGCCTTCTGCGGGGAAATTACATCGCGGAAAAAATTCGTGCCGTGCAAGATTCGCGTAAATTAATTTACGGCTCTATTTCAACGAGATAACCCAGTGGCGAATTGAATTTAACCGTTGGCGCCCGAAATACACCGAGAAACCGGCGGATACGCACTCGCCGAGGCGAGCGTCGCATTCCACGGGTTCGACAACAACGTTCACGAAGGGACGGACAGCGTTGATGATCGAAATATTGTCTGCGCTGTGTCCCGATCGAATATTCGCCACGTAAATCGAGTAATTGATCCTTGATGGCCTAAGCTATCGAACTGTATATATAACGTTATATATATATATATATGCCTCAAGCAACGTCATGGGCATTCAGCTGTGCGCTGTAATGTAACACAAATACGTATGTACCGGATTCTCGGGGTAGGTAAAGGTACGAACATGAGCGGCAGCAACGGCAACAGCACCACCAGCGGCATTAAGGGCTGCCCGGTCGGGTTGCGTGCTCTGTGCAGTGTTGCTGCCTCTAAGGTCAGATATATACCGCACCCCGAGAATTTCAGTGGCGAAACCATTCCGGGATGTACATTTCTCATGGCAGCGTTTTGAGGTCTGAAACTAATTTGCCTTGATGGCGTTGCTATGTTTCAACGGTTAATGAAAGTCGTACGTGTACACTGTACACGAGCGTTTGTCTCCTACAAGTAGTCTCTGCACTCTCGTGCGGTGCACATCCACCCAAATAATAATGAAATTACTACCTGGCGGAGAATCTATAACCCTTCATGTGGTTGCCTCATTATCATGTTTTACCTCCAATTCAGTTCGGCTGTATTCGTCGAAGCGACGATACTGTCCTCCCTCCAGGTGCAATTTATGATAATTGCTGTTTTATCGCAGCAACTCTGGTTCTCTGTCGATTCTAGGAATATCGTTTTGTGCTCTCTTAAGGCAGTTACTGCACGGAACACTAGTTGCGTGTTAGGAACGATTGCTACATTTTTAGAATTGTTCATCCAAAATGTTGCGCACTTAATAGTGACGGAAGTCGATTTGTATTACTGCATGGGTCATCAATGAAGGAAACTAATGATAACGATGCTTTTGCAAATACATAAACTGATAACTGCAAATTTCCATGACGATATATTTTGCTCATTTTGTTCCACAAACGTTGCTCTAGGAATTCACAAAGTGGATTAAAAAAAACTTTTCACCGGTTAAACAATGAGCCTTATTTGTCAAACTGTCAAACCTACCAAAAATCTACTTGTTGAATTCGTAGAGCAAAGTTTAAGAAACAACATGAGCCGAGGTCCATTAAAATCAGTTAATAAAACACGGATTTTACTCTGAAAAAAATCGAACAAAAGCGTACTATCATGGAAATTTGCATTTACCAATTGTTGTTCTTGCAAGATCATCGTCATTTATATTGCTCTTGGTTGACAACACATGCAATAATACAAATTAACCTCCTTTACTGTGAATAAATGCATATAATTTTAATTATACAAGCAGGTACGTTAACGTGAAAACATTTTTTGAAAATTTGTGCCTGAAAAGTATCCGCGTGAGTGCAAGCGGTCGCGCTTTTTTTACGGTTGCTCGATGCTACGAAAAAAACCAGGCAACAACGACGAATAAATAGTTGGTCAGAGCTCGTTATTGTTATTCCTGAGAATTTGTGCATTTTTTATTCTCTAACGCTCCCTTCTTTCGTCCATAACGTTTCCACCTACCCCTATTCGGGTTCATATCCAATACCTATCTTGAGCACATACATCAATGGTAGGTATACAGGCACCTATAGCGAGGTCATATATACCGGTAAACCTGTAATGGATGTTCGTTTTCCTGAGTCTCGGATACTCGATGTTGGTTCATCGGACAGCTCGCCAAATAGCCTCAGGACAGAGGAGTGTATTTTTGCTCACGATAGCCCCGACACGGCCGATGGCTGGAGGTTACCTCGGGGGAGAGAGGGAGAGAGGGGGGCCGCAGAGAACCGGGGTTCTACTTTTCCATCGGCGGTCGTCGCACACGGTCTCGGAAATATCGGGTAAAAGTCTACGTTGGGTTGGACTGGTCGATGTCGGTCGGTGAGATCGGGGCCGGATCGACCTTTTATTTTCGGTCAGCAAAGTATACCCTTTCGTCCTTTCCGAATTTTATTTGCATCTGGAAAAAGAAAATTGCCATTTGAAATAATAAAAAAACAAAATCCCGTCGGTAATAATAGTCGTTAAATAATTTTAACGTCGCAGACGAGTGTATCTGTAATGTCGACCATCTATTCGCGACAGACCCAAAGTAGCCATAACCAACCTTTCACATATTTCATGGAAATTGGTGAATATTCAACGTATTTTCACTGGGCAAATTGCATTTATCGTTCAGTCGATTTTGCGTTATTTTCTCTACAGTTAAATACACTTATTTGCGGCTCGATGAAATCGCTGAATAGCAGTATTGCACCGGCGGGCGGAGCTCTCATTGGCTTTGATGTTAGAAACTTATTTCCGCTAAAATCGCTGAGTGCTCCGTACGCATGTACATTATTTATTTATTATACGGTATATACATTATATACATTAAGTACGGACGATGGGTAGAATTCAAGGGGGGTTTGTAATTGAGAGCGGTAGATAAGAGAAAAATTCCATAGCGCTCCCGGGAAATACGAGAAAAGAGTACCTAAGCCTCGGTCCCGCGGAATTGTTACCGGGTAAGGTATCCGAGGGCTACCAGTCTTGTGTTTCCTACATATATCGTGGCAGCCACCCTTAGTCGTAAGCGCAGTCCTCCGAGGGACCTCGGACGAATTCTTCGATAAGGCACTTTCCGTCTCGTTCTCGGTGAGTGTAGGTGAGGCCGGTGTGAAGGTGTGTATCGCCGTGGAAAAGGCTATTCCGGTAGTGGAGCGCTCACGGCAGGAAAACGAGGAGGAAGCTGCGGAAGAAGGCAAGATGGCGAGTAAGGGGGGGGGGGCGGGTGGCAAAGGGTGAGCGCGGGACTTAAGGACCGGGAGTATTTTCCGGAGAGCGAATAGTACTACTCGGTAATGTCAAGGGGGTGGAAAGCAGGGGATGGTCAATGGCACGGAAACGGATAAGGCGAAATCACCGAGGCGTATTGCGGCGCTAGCTCGCGTTACTCGAACCGCCAATGATTGGTCCAGAGCCCTCTCGGTCCAGGACCCTAGGGGAGGGTGCGAGGCACTGATTTTCCTCGAACCCCGCGCCACCACCCGCGTTCAGGAATTCGCATACCCTCTCGGGCTACATTCGACGGATAACCAAAATCCACGATTTTCTTTTCACCCTCACTTAGCCGAGCGTATTGAAAGTTCATCACGGATACGTAAGTTCGGACTGGAAATGACGATCTTCTTCCTCTTCTTCTTCTTAATTTTAAACGAAGAATGTCGATCAATTAAAACCATTGACTCCGGACTCCGTTTAATGCAGGCAACGCTGCGGATACTCCCCTCGACTCCTCCCCATCAAGCGGCTTTACAAGAGTCTGATAAACTTATGGATTTAGGTTACATCGACGATGCTTTTGCCGCTGCCGGCTCCACTGTTCGATGATTTTCAGGGATAACAGTGGAGGAGCAGTTAAACCGTCCGGACGTTCGATGGAACGAGGAATCTCACGCAGAACTTTCAACCCTCTCCTATCCAATTAATATAACTTGCGGACGAACGTCGAATCTCATTTGTAGAATGAAAGGGGGACTCTCGCTCGAATGAACGTTCCACCGATTTCCATCCCTCTGTTTCTCCCTTCTCCGGTCGAACTCCGAAGCCGGCTAGCGAGCCAGCAGCTCGTTTCGCCGCCCGTCTATCGAAATTTGTTTTCATTCGGTCGAATCGTGACGAGAGATGTGAGAGCGGCCCATATGGCGGTTTTAAAAAGAGGCAAATGTAAAACTCGGTGAAACAAACATTAATCAGGACGCGGAGGTTTGCTTCGCGAGTTTCCCCGCATCAAATACGGTTCCATCGATGCACGGTGAATTTCCTTTCTTTTTTTTTTTTTTTGCATATTAATTAGATCTATCAATTACACCTATACTGCATACTCGCAAAGGAATCACGATGCGCTACTTCCCACGGCAAGAGGTCGTTTAATTTTTATTTAATTAGCAAATGGGTCTGTGGAAGCGCGTATCCAATAAAGATATTCGGGGCAAGTGTAATATAGCGGTAGGTCGCAGGTATACCGCGAATCGATGATGAAATATTTGAGGCTGGTAAGCACTGAGGAGTTGTTGAATCTTTTTCCTTCAATTTTTTTTTCGCAAACATTAAATCCCGCGTAATACGTGGAATCTTTTAAGACGTAATATTTTAAAAGTGCATTGGCCTCTTGGCGAATTGCGTAAGAAATTTATCTTGCCCCGTTCTATCCTGTACAGTTTAATGGATATATGAAAATTAGCGCGGCCGATGGGATCTTAATATAATAAAAGTGGAAGGTTTGAGCGGGAGAGGTCAAGTCGGATGGCTGATCAAACAGCTCAGCGTCTTGATTAAGTCAGGGAAGAGTGTCCGCACTTCGCTCATCTCCCACCAATGCTACAAGATCCTCACGAGAGTATCCTGGAAGTCTTTGGGCGCTCGCTCTCATTACAGTATATTTCGAGTGCTAAGAAACAGAAGGATGTATCTCGCATAGTTTCAACGGGTCCATCGATTTTAGACAAGAAAACGTATTTAATTTTTTTTCTCGGTAATAAAAAATTTTATCGCAAATCTCCCACAACTGATTGTCCTTAACGGTGATTCGATCATGTGGAAAAATTCACAAGGCAAAGTATAAAACATTGTAAGAGCAGTTACGTTTTTTTATTATTTTTTATTTCGAAAATTAAATAGAACACGTTTTTCTTACCAGAAGTCGATTCACTTTTCAAATTATGTGGGATGCGCCGTTCCTTCTATTACCAGTCGGTATATGGACCAGCGCTCATTATATTCATTGTCCATGAATTCTACAGAAATAAATACGCGTACTACATATCGCGTTACCAGAGGCCAAAGGGCAAACAAGCTGTGCAACGAGCATAGAAGAAATCTAACCCTTCGCTTTCATAGCGAAAAAATAATGAGTTGAGAGAACTAACAATTAGTTTGTACAACCAATTAATTTTATTATTTTCATAAGGTAGTCCCGTACCACTACAAGTTCTTCCGACTCATAAATGTATTCAGTGTACTAACGCGATATCGCATACAAGTATATCGTGGCTCCTCGCCGTCCGAGAGTCCTTGTTAGTAAGTCTGAGCGAACTTAAAATATGCATTCTCGCCAGTTGGTGGCGGTTCGAACAATGACTGCGAGATTTCGCCGGTATGCATATTCATTTTATAAAAAAAAAATTGTTATTTGTTACAGATGTGATGAATCCCGTGGTAACGCAGATTCTCGCTGATGCAGGACAAAATCTGACTCTCGAGTGTCCTGGTGTGACGGAACACCTCATGGTCTCGAGACTCGAGTGGCGATCGAACGACGTTCGCATAGTCGAGTACGGTAGTCAGAGTACGACACTCTTCGTTCACCGGAATCGCGTTTCCCTCTTGGAGAAGAACTTCGCGCTATTCTTCAGCCCAGTGAAGTCGGAGGACAGCGGTGAATATCAATGCCTCGTCAACAGCCGCAACGTGCCCGAAGTCATCGTGAATTTAACTGTCCAAGGTATAATTTTCTTATTGTTTGCTCAGGATAATTGGCGCAGGGTAATTGCGCTAGCCGACTTTGAGTATATTATTATTATACTGTGGCATACGTAGTCCACGAACAAAGTTAATTGCCCTAGACTCTCGTGGCGCATTCAGTATGTATGGGAATTACACAGCGAGCGCGGGCACAAACCACTTACCCGAAGATAATCACGCGAGAGTGGCTGTCGTGAAACGCCAAAGTTTAAAAAGTTCAATCCTAACAATGGTATGAATAGTAATTAATTTATAAGCTTCGGTCGATCGATAATAATTTCGTGGTCCGTGATCATGTGCGAACCAAACATTACCGCAAATTTCTCTATTTCTCTATTTCTCTATTTCTCTATTTCTCTATTTCTCTGATTCTCTGATTCTCTATTTCCCTATTTCTCTATTTCTCTATTTCTCTATTTCTCTATTTCTCTATTTCTCTATTTCTCTATTTCTCTATTTCTCTATTTCTCTATTTCTCTATTTCTCTGTTTCTCTGTTTCTCTGTTTCTCTGTTTCTCTGTTTCTCTGTTTCTCTGTTTCTCTATTTCTCTATTTCTCTATTTCTCTATTTCTCTATTTCTCTATTTCTCTATTTCTCTATTTCTCTATTTCTCTATTTCTCTATTTCTCTATTTCTCTATTTCTCTATTTCTCTATTTCTCTATTTCTCTATTTCTCTATATCTCTATTTCTCTATTTCTCTATTTCTCTATTTCTCTATTTCTCTATTTCTCTATTTCTCTATTTCTCTATTTCTCTATTTCTCTATTTCTCTATTTCTCTATTTCTCTATTTCTCTATTTCTCTATTTCTCTATTTCTCTATTTCTCTATTTTTCTATTTCTCTATTTTTCTATTTCTCTATTTCTCTATTTCTCTATTTCTCTATTTTTCTATTTCTCTATTTTTCTATTTCTCTATTTCTCTATTTCTCTATTTCTCTATTTTACAAAAATATAATTTCCCTATGATAAGTAAAAAAAATTGTAAATTTAAAACGAAAGAAATTTCAAGAGAATTGCCGGAAGGCTGCTGTCGATTAATTGTCATTGGAAACTTGGATCATTACGATAACGAAGGTGATTAAACGAGCTTCCCAAATAACTTTCGGAGTGAACTCGTAGCTGTAGAGGGACTGCAGAGGGTACCGCAGCTGGGGAGGCTGGCCTACTACAAATCGGAGAGCACAGCCCTCCGTAAACTCGAGATTGGATAGTCTTGCGGCTTACGCAACCGCCGAACAGGAGAGATGAGAATCGGGGATTCGGTACAATATTCCGAGAAATAACGGATTTGGCTTATACCTACGTCAGTCCGGTTCATTCCAAACTATCGACAGATCCAGTGGCACAAATTTCTGACAAAAGAAAAAAATCGTACACGGATAAACCTTACTCCGTTCTGTATCTCGATTCTCCAACTGTGTCCTCTATTCCGACAACCTCCAACTGTGACATCAAAGTTTCGATGGATTTTCGATGTACGTGCAGGATTGAATCCACTGCCGGTATATATTCATGGGGAGTGCACTTAACCTTTTGCCAGAGGCTCTTTTGAAAAGCTGTGAAATTCTGGGAATATTAAATTCGATACAATATTTGGGTGTGAAAGAGTCGGCGGGCGCATGCGCGCTCTGGCCAGGATGCAGTCCATCCTTCCGCTGCTTACTATGTGCATCTCGTACAGGAATACTGGTCGTAACACTTCCACCACTGTGCGACACGCGCGTGCAGGTAGCTCGTGTACGTGTGTACACGAGCCAACGCTTACTTTTCCCAACTCCACAGTATGCTGAACAAAACTTTTTCCAATCAATTTACTGACATCGAGGGGGTCCCCCGTCGGCAAAGCAGAGACGTTATTCCCGAGTCCAGTCCTCCGCCACTTCGGTTTACCCGTGGCATCTATCACGATATAGTCTGATTTTCAAAAACTTTTCAACTCAATTCTCATAAAATAGGTCGTTCTTTCATTATTCCGGCCGGAAGGTAATTTCAATTTGAAAGAGAAGTCACCGGTATGATCAATTCATCTTTCCTGGCTTTCCTTTTGCCCGTACACTCCACGCCTACCCCCCCCCCCCCCCCCCCCCCCCCCCCCTCGCTCCCGCACTCAAACCCCATCATCCCCGGCTTTTCCAAGCATGATTAAGGAAATCTCGTCGGAAAGAAGACTCGAATAAAAAGAGAGAAGATCCTTTCCAGCTTCCGGCGGTCGATCGCGAGCTTTATTCATCCGCTGGTGCGGTCGCGCAATTTGTGTTCTTGTAACTAGTTTGCTTCAGAAGTTCTCGAGTTTATTCAAGTCACTGGTGAGCCTCGCGCCTTCAGAAAGAATAGTTGCACGAGCATAGTGTATATATAGCTATATATACGAACGTATGGTAGGATCTGAGTTATACATCTCACCGCGGAGCGCCAGCCCATCAATCCTCATGTACCTTCCAAGTAGTTCCTACGGTTTATTATTAAATCAAGTTATCCCTTCTATGTTTGCCGACGTTATTTTCCACTGATTCAAAGTCAAGACGGACACGTGAGGAACGCGTGGGGTAGAGTTCGGACAAGATGGAACGCGCGGGGCAAAACGGACAGTCGAGGTTCGACATTGATCTTTTTTAAAATTTCCCGAGCAGAAAAATTTTCCGGCTGCCATATTTTTCATCAGGTCCACATCAGGTATGAATCCGGCGGCCTGTTCAGGCTCGCCGGACCATTGCGATGTACACCAGTTCAGGTACTAATAAGACAGACGACATCAGGTTTGCCGGAGATCTACCGGAATTAGGCCGTTTCCGGGTGCAATAAGGCACGCTGGTGTACATCAGGCAACAGTCCAGCGAGCCTGAAGAGGCTGCCGCATTATTGCCTGATGAGCACCAGTTCAGGTACCAATAAGGCAAGCGTCATTAGATTTGCCGGATTTACCCTTGAACTGGGCCATTACTGGCTGCGGTAAAGGACACCGGATGTGTTATCTTGGACATCGCCGGAGCCCGCCCTGATATGAAATTCATTTCATTTGCCGGATCGCTAAAACTTGTTTTGTTTCAGTTCAGGGCCAAGTCAGGAAAGGATCAGGCATTTATAATTGTCATACAACATTTTTTGAATTATTTTTATTTGCTACCTTGACTGGCTAGAGCCGTATAGCGAGTATAAATGCAATCAGACTACCAGGCCAGGCAACATTGGCGATATCAAACAGGCGCTTATTCGTATATAAGGCTTCTATTTTTATAAATGTCGCTATGTAATTGTTTATTAAGCACTTCCCAATGTCCGATGCATATAAAAATTTCTAGTGTCTTCAACTCATAAATCATTCTCACTGTCGCATGACCTCTGTGATGTAAAATAGTCTGCAAAATATATTAACAAAATAATTTCTTACACACGATCTATAAGAAAGATAACCCAAAAATCTAACAACAAGAATAAGACATAAATTAATACATACCTAAGAAGCCGTTCCCGTGTATATTTATCATTTATAACGTAATATTAGCAGAAATATGACTGGTGCAAATCTGGAAATAATTTATTCTGATTCTAGATTTGGTTAAAATGACAGCATCTATTAGTCCAACGTTTGATAGAAAGTAGTTAATTTTAAAGAGTACTCCGAAAGTCACCGAAACGTAAAGTATATAATTTCTTGTCACTCGACATCAGCAACAAATTATTTACTTATTTATTTAATTTATTGTTCACGGTCCGGGCCCAATTATAGGACGATAGTTACCCTACCGACAATAAAGAATTATAAGGTCAAAAGGCCGTAACTATATCGTAGCGACAAAAGGAAAAATTTTTCTTCATTGGCCCAACTTGTCAACATATTTTAATACAAAATTTCTAACAAAACAATTGACCGTTAGAAATAGCCAAGTAATTGATTGAACTGAATTGATTGAATAAGTACAATACCTCACAAACATAAAAACAGAGATATAACAATTGAATGTTATGTCATTAAATCACGATCCACATATTCAGCACTTCTAGCATACGTTATATACAAGTTCCAAAATATTATTCGCAAGTTCTGAATAGCCGAGTGGGTTGGTTCCCGACTACAAACTTAGATGACCGGGGTTCAAGCCCCAAACTGGGTAATAAATTACTAATGTGTTTCCGATATAAAAATGTGAGAATTAGTAAGGTATAATAAAATATAATGAAATAAAGTGTTGAACCCCCGGCTCAATTTAGTGTAAGTGTAATATTTTTGTAAATTTTGTTGTCAAAAAGAGGAATGGTGCGTGATCCGGGCCACGTCAGGCCCATATCAGGGCCTGAACTTGGACCGAATCCTGATGTCGGATCAGGGCCGGATTTGCATGAGCGTTACACCACGGATCATGGCCATATCGATATGCCATATCCGGGCCGGAGTTGATTTTCTGGCGCGTCAAGTATGGGCCGGATTCTGACCGGATTAAATTTCTGCTCGGGTTGATCACATTTTCCAGAGAGTCCATATTGCCCCGGCTGTTCCACTCTGCCCCACTCATCCTTGCGGCGGTCTTCGTTGATTTTCCACCAAAGTCCGAAAAACAAAACTTGGAAATCCACCCTTCGGCTTCATTCACGTGTGTTTAACTTTACCCTGGAAAAATGTTTCTCGCTGGGATATTTTTTTATTTTTATGATTTCAATTTTCACACATGGTTTGGCCACCCCGCCGCGGTCCAAAAACGCTGGGGTGACGAATGTACACTGTGTACACGTATGCATGGTGTTACGTGAAATGGGGCTATCGCTCTCGGGGGCGAAACTTCAGCCGCCCCGATCGCTTCCCGTGTAAAATCAAACATTCCGGGCACGAATCGTTTCATTGGTAAACCCATACTGATCCGTTTCCACCGCGCGTTATATCAACCATTGAAATGAATATTTCTCAAATCCCAGTTGAGAATAAATTCGTGCCGTTTTCCGTTCCGCACAATCTTCCTCTTATTCCTTCACGCTCGAGCGGGAGACTATCCGACAACCGTATCGCGAGACCGACACGTTTCTGGCATCAGATTAGGCAGCTCTAACATTTTTCTTACTTCCTCCTCGGGGCACTTTATGGCGACAAATCGCGGACCAAAGTCCCGAAGATATGGGATACGTGGGGATAACTTTTTATGCCTCCCTCCCGGTCGACGTAAGGATCCTCAGCACAGAAAACCGTTTTTATCCCCGCCACATTACGCTCCGTTGTCGAGTGGTCCATGTGATACCCTTAAAAACAACCCATCCTGATCCAAAGAATAACACGCGTATACGTTTCAATGGATTCCCCTGTGATATTGAAAATCGGGAGGATGACCGGTGCGTACCGAATGTATATCGACCAGAGTTTGACACGGCTGCCCCGTCAAAGTGCAAAATTCATGACGTTACCGGGCGGCGAGCATCCGGGCTTCCTGTTACACTGGTGCACGCCCCACATACGATATCATCATCGTCATCAAGAGGAATTCGATGGGAATGCGTGACAGTTGTAAATTGAGATCGAACGAACGTAAACTGTCGACCGAGGTGGGCTAATGGATTCGCACGGTTGGCGAGAGCGAATGATGATGAAGTTGGTGCCCCCCCTAAACGGTGTCCGTGCCATCGTGTGTGATAGCCCCAACCCCGTTGGCGGATGGACCGCGATAGTGAGACGTTATAGATACCGTGTGCAGCGTATAGGTAACCAAAGAATAACGATATAGCGATGCGCAAGTGGAAGCTCACGCGAGTTACACACGAGTGAGCGAAGTACAAAACACAGAGGGGGGCTTTTATGTCTTGAGGATCGCGTGCTCTACCGGGGGTGGGTGTATGTGCCGTCGGCGAACGACCGAGCGAACGGAGGAGAGAGCCCAGCCACCGGGCTCGCATCGCAGGTATCGCTATAGTGTGAAGATATTCGAAGTCTTTGTAGCTAGTGCACTCGCCTTGTTCGCGGGATAGTCTCTCACTGCCCCCCTTTTGGCGGCCCTCTCGTGAGCCCATTCGCCCAGCAGCGATGTTGCTCCGCCGTTATATAACCGACGGAGAATGAGAGAGAACTCCCCCCACCCTCCCCCCTCCCCTCCTGAATGCGTAGACTTCGTAGACAATGGCTGCGTGGTTTTGTCTATAGCCTTTCCTTTTTTTACCTCCCAACCTACCGGCTCCCTTGTGCCCGTTCTCCAACCTTTGCCAGCGGAAAGCCCTAGCCCCGTGCGGTCCTTTATCCCTGCATTCAACCCTTTCGTATCGGCCCCTCGGCGTGCACCGTCCAGCCGAGAGGAAGGTAGCGGTGTCTTCCAACGAGATGCAGCACCGGCTCATCTTCCACGATTCACTCTCCGGTCCTCTTCATTGTCGTTGGCTCCTAAATATCGTAGCTGATGCTCCTGTGGCTCTCTTTTTTTTTTAACGTTTTACGACAAAAAAAGAAAGTTTTCTTTTTTTACTCTTCTTTACCTCGGCAATTTTATCGTAGTCGTTGATCGCAGAAATCTGGGTTGCTTAAATGTAGGAATGGCGGAGGCTGAGGAAAGCTTGGAAACTCGTTTTATCACACCGTCGCAGGAATCTTGGCCTCGTGATGACTATCGTTTTTTTTCGTCGCTGATTTATCATTGGCCATTCGGTGCGTGGAGCACCGACCACCGCATCGTGCGGTGGTCAGCGCATGATAATCTCGGTATGATAATTCCGGATGAACAAACGCCCGTTGATCCCACCGGAGCGATACGCTCGTCCGAGAGGGGGGATAAGATGAGATTAATTGGTGGAACGAAACGAGGACATTGTCAGTGCTTTTATCTTGGGTTCCTCCCTGACGCTATTATTTTTCCCGGTAGTTGCGTGCGAGATGGAAGGTTTCCTTCGTCGGAGTTCTCGGCGGACTCGTCGGTGTGAGGGACCATTGGGCGAGCACCGAAAGCGCGACCACAAAAGGATCGCATTGCCCGCTCCTAATGCTGTCGAATTCCCTTCGGTCCAGGGATCGTGAGCTAATAAAAAAACGTCCCTAAACGAGTGCGGATTTCCCATTTGCCCTCCCCTGTTTCAGAACTCCTCCGTTAGGTACTCTATACGAGACATGGGTTCTCGGCGTAAGTGTGCAGGCCATATAGGCGTGCCACAGCCACTGAACGATTCTCTGATCCAGACGAATCGTCGAGGCACCGTCATCGTGCCGGGATTTCCCGAAGGCCCGTCGGCGACACACATACCCCTGCCATACCGTCTCGATTCCACTGGCTTGCCCGTGCTGCTGCTTCTCTCCATTATCTAAACGGGTCAAAGGAGCGGGTTTTCCGCCACAGCAAACGACCCGCATATCCACTGTAAAGAGATTCGAAGAATATTCGGCGAAAGATGGTTTGCGCCATCGTATGAGGGGGCATGGGTTGAATATCAAATGTGCGAGACACGAAAGAGTTTATCTCTCCTGACGCTGAATGCCATTGGCATACATTAAGCTGGAAAGGATGGCAAAGGCCGAAGAGTTCGATTTCGCTTCCACGCTCCGGCGTCAACGGGTAGAAGCGACGGTTCCTCTAGACTTCTATGATTCGATGATATCCAGAGGGAAAGGTACCGAAAGGGAGCGGTGGAAGAGGCAGCGAAAAAAAGAGGAGATCGACCATGAACTCCCTACCCCCAGCAAGGGTGGTATTCGCGACAAAGGTGCAGGCGTGAAACAAAGAACTCGACGCGGGCGATACCCTGTACCAAGCGAAAAACCCAGCTTCCACTCCCGCAAACGAAGCACGTTGAATCCCATGAATAAATGCTCAGCCGTACATCCGGGCTTCTTCCCCGAGCACCGTGCGGAAAAATGTTCTATCCCATTCATATGCATGATGGAATATGCAGAGGGTAGATGAGAGAGGGAGAGAGGTGGGGTAGAAGTAAAGAACTTTACTGAATCTTCCGGTCTAACGAACTGCGATTATTCGTAACGAAACACCAACCGGATGCCGGTTTATACCTATACCTCAGCGAAATCCACCGTACACCCGGAGGACTATCCACTTCGCTGATATTCCCAAGCACACTGCTTTCCCACCCTTACGTGAGAATATCTTTGAGACGCAAAACGCTCGGAGCGGTCCGTTTTACCTCTGGCTGGGGCATTTATTCGTTTCTCTCTCTCCTCTATCCCCTTGCATTCCGATAGATTGCACGGGGAAACGAATAAAATCGTATGAGAGGCAGTTTCGACGAACAAAATGGTCCGCTCGTCCTGCTCCACGCACCTGCCGCATGTGCACATAGGTACAGAATTTTATTTACCCTGGTATCCTGGTATCAACCCCAATGTGCCACACAACCGGATGACATTTTCAGTCTACGCGCTTAAAATCCTCAGAGTCTCGCGTGCAGGACCGAATGCCGGTTATTCCTTCTATCGCGAGGGACTTATCCCCGCCGACGACTTGCCTTGGCGTATTTGCGCCCACGAAGCAATTCGGTCTCCGGGTTCACCGCACACCGCTGCCGTTGCCAGTCTTCGGTGGTGTACTGCACGTCGAACAGTAGGCGCGACACTGGTGTGCCAGTCTGGTGAGGTAACGCGTAGGGGGTTGTATTGACGTTAGTGATTAGGTTGGCGGTGAACGTCGACCCACGTGCACACCCTCGGTAACGGGGAACTACTCTCCTCTGATGTCACACCGCACAGCCGCACCATTCCTCGTTCTGCTATACCACTACCGGACTAGCACATACGGATGGGAGTAGCTCCTCAATCCGGGCAATAAACTTTCAACGTGTACCAACTACTTACGTACAGGTGTATGCGAGTGGCTGCTGCTCCGGGGAATAGTCGGGTGGTTTAGAATCCGAATCGCACGTATACCTATTCGGATAAGGAGGATGAGATGGTGGTGGAAAAGGAGGAGGATGAGGAGGGCGAGGAGGGCGAGGAGTAGGAGGAAAGCTTACAATCGCAAAATGCACGAGCGAGATAATGCCCGTACTTCGAATACCACTATGGAAATACAACTACCTCGCGGATGTAGACCAGCGTCACCATGGAATACACTATGTGTTCTGTGCGCCTGGTGTATACACTACTTGGTATATATCCTCTGACCCAGTACACAGTCTCTCTCTCACCCTCTGGGCCATTCCAGCAGCAGCAGAGCTCGCCGAGCTAGTACTGGGACGTTATAAACTGTGCAGTTCTACTAGCAACCAGCAGCAGGAGCAGCAGCAGCAGCAGCAGCCAGAGAAACTTCCACAGAAGTGTGTATCACGTATAATAGTAGGCGGCCCAAGTGCCTGGAGCGACACTTTTCGCATTATCGATTTCGCCCTATGGTCCCTCGATGAATACACATTCGTTGTGTTCGCGGTTCGATGCATCTCAATAATGAAAAGGTTGTTACGCTATCGTTATTCCTCATCTGATCACGTTTCCGCGGAAATAAATTGATACGGGTGTCGACCCGGAATTTGCATGGTTCGCGGATCATTAAGAGAAACGCATAACCGGGAACTGCAAATTTTTCAGCCGCCAACGTTTTTATACCGCCAGAGCAAAAAATTTGTTGGAGCGACAGTTTTATTTTTGTTGAAACATCAAAAAAGCAAAGCAATGGCAATAAGGGTAGCAGGCGAGAGTGACGGAAACAGGCAGGAAAAGCATAAACTCGCAACAAGCAACTTTGGGACGAGGCATAAAAGCAAGTACAAGAATAAACAAGTAGTATAAGTCGATGCACGGAGGGTTGCGGTGTAGAACAGAATTGGTACCAAACTAAAAGTAAGAAAGACTTAAGCAAGACCGCAGAACGAGGAACAATGTCCAGAATGTTGGGTGGATGAAAAAAAAAAAAAATCGTGTCCGGAGCTGCTGTGTGGATTCTTGCTTTCAATTTTAAAGGAACCCCGATATTCTGCCAGCTTTGCAGTACCTGCGGCATACTTGCATGATTTCGAATAGAATAACCGCGTGCACGGGGCCTTTGGAGACATTACCGCAGCCCAGTAGGGAAAATATTGTAGATATTTGTTCAGCAAAGACTGTACGGTGAGGGTAAACCGGAGTACATGTCGTGTAACACGCGTGCGTTTCATCAGGGTAAACGCGGGAATGTCCACGGGGTGGTCTAGTCACACACAGTCCACACGATTAATTATACTTGCAGGTACACGCGAGACGGCGGGTACGTTTCGTGTGTACGGTTCTCTTGGCCTCAGCGTCGCTCCCATGGAGCTCGAGGTGCCTCGGTTCACGGTAGATAATTAGAGGATATGAGAAAGCCTGGCGAGCTGTCGCGAGAGAATAACTCTGAGAATTGTTGGGAGGGGAAGGGAAGAAGAGGCTCTCTGTTGGGAGAGCTGCGGGAGCTTCTGCTTCTGCTGCGGTGAAGTATGTTTTAGGTGGGACGATGGAGGGGTTGGTGAAATAGAGACAGCAAGAGAGAAAAGGGCGAAGAACAAACTAACCCTGGTGAATCTTCTCTCCCACTTTAACTTATCCTATATATAACGTCGGGATAGGTATAACCCTGTGTAGGAAACACGCAGGCGAACAATTCCACAGGGTTTTCGCAAACCGAGGAGAGTAGAGGTCGCGGAGAGGAGGAGCAGGAGCGAGAGAGAGCCGGATGGTTTAGTTGGGAACGGGGTGAGAAAGGCGCGGCTGGTAAGTGGAGCGGCTGGTTGACCCAGGGTACCCCGACCCCGAAAGGATAAAGCCGGAGGCGCCTCTCGCGGACAGGGGTTGCCGGGGAACATGGACGGCGGGGGCCGAGGGGAAGGAATGCCTTTCACCGTGGCAAATAAAATTTCTCCCTTCCGCCGTCCTACCGCGATCCTTCCCATCCTCCCCGCTCATTCGCCGCTCCACCGTGGAGCAGAGGCCCTGCACTCCACCACTCTTGGATGCCTCGGATGACTCTGCAGCGCAAAAGAACTATAGATAGCCGAGGATATACAGCAATACCACTCGAGCTGCGCTGCCGCGACTGCCTGCCAGTCAGAACGTCCCCGGGTACGACTGAGGGAACGACGACTTCGTTGCGCTGTCGTCGTATAACCAGAATTACCTGGGAATGGTACTCCGGACGGGAAAGGACCCGCGGGCTCGCGGAGTATCAGCTGCATGCAACGACACCATCCCTCGCCCATTAAAGGGCCTGTGGTGTATATATATATATATATTTATTCATACATATACATGTGTGTGTGTGTGTGTGTGTGTGTGTGTGTGTGTGTGTGTGTGTGTGTGTGTGTGTGTGTGTGTGTGTGTGTGTGTGTGTGTGTGTGTGTGTGTGTGTGTGTGTGTGTGTGTGTGTGTGTGTGTGTGTGTGTGTGTGTGTGTGTGTGTGTGTGTGTGTGTGTGTGTGTGTGTGTGTGTGTGTGTGTGTGTGTGTGTGTGTGTGTGTGTGTGTGTGTGTGTGTGTGTGTGTGTGTGTGTGTGTGTGTGTGTGTGTGTGTGTGTGTGTGTGTGTGTGTGTGTGTGTGTGTGTGTGTGTGTGTGTGTGTGTGTGTGTGTGTGTGTGTGTGTGTGTGTGTGTGTGTGTGTGTGTGTGTGTGTGTGTGTGTGTGTGTGTGTGTGTGTGTGTGTGTGTGTGTGTGTGTGTGTGTGTGTGTGTGTGTGTGTGTGTGTGTGTGTGTGTGTGTGTGTGTGTGTGTGTGTGTGTGTGTGTGTGTGTGTGTGTGTGTGTGTGTGTGTGTGTGTGTGTGTGTGTGTGTGTGTGTGTGTGTGTGTGTGTGTGTGTGTGTGTGTGTGTGTGTGTGTGTGTGTGTGTGTGTGTGTGTGTGTGTGTGTGTGTGTGTGTGTGTGTGTGTGTGTGTGTGTGTGTGTGTGTGTGTGTGTGTGTGTGTGTGTGTGTGTGTGTGTGTGTGTGTGTGTGTGTGTGTGTGTGTGTGTGTGTGTGTGTGTGTGTGTGTGTGTGTGTGTGTGTGTGTGTGTGTGTGTGTGTGTGTGTGTGTGTGTGTGTGTGTGTGTGTGTGTGTGTGTGTGTGTGTGTGTGTGTGTGTGTGTGTGTGTGTGTGTGTGTGTGTGTGTGTGTGTGTGTGTGTGTGTGTGTGTGTGTGTGTGTGTGTGTGTGTGTGTGTGTGTGTGTGTGTGTGTGTGTGTGTGTGTGTGTGTGTGTGTGTGTGTGTGTGTGTGTGTGTGTGTGTGTGTGTGTGTGTGTGTGTGTGTGTGTGTGTGTGTGTGTGTGTGTGTGTGTGTGTGTGTGTGTGTGTGTGTGTGTGTGTGTGTGTGTGTGTGTGTGTGTGTGTGTGTGTGTGTGTGTGTGTGTGTGTGTGTGTGTGTGTGTGTGTGTGTGTGTGTGTGTGTGTGTGTGTGTGTGTGTGTGTGTGTGTGTGTGTGTGTGTGTGTGTGTGTGTGTGTGTGTGTGTGTGTGTGTGTGTGTGTGTGTGTGTGTGTGTGTGTGTGTGTGTGTGTGTGTGTGTGTGTGTGTGTGTGTGTGTGTGTGTGTGTGTGTGTGTGTGTGTGTGTGTGTGTGTGACGAGAGGTCGAGAGTGAGAGCGTGTACATCGCAGTAGACCCTCGTCCGTGAAAGCTCTTTCGCGATCATGCGTCAAGGCAGTAGCTCGGGGCCTCGCACGAGATTCATTCTCTCGTGGAAGAACTCCGCAGGCAGCTCGTTTTCTAGTATCGGAGTTGAATAGCCGCCCACACGACGACTCCAGTTTACGTCGCCTACGTATATCTCCGACTCTTATGGATAGATTCTCTTTGCTGTGTACCAATCCAGCGACTGTGAGACCATTCCAAAGGTACCAAGACCGTCTCGCTAGTGCCTTTGTACTGGTGAATGCAGGTAGGTAGGTAAAAAAAGAACAAAACAAGAGGGTGGAATACGGATAAAGTCCCCCGCCTTATATTGACGTAGTTGACGAAGTATTGATGTACGACTGTGGAAAAGTGACTATCCCTCCCTCAATCTTTCTTCCTTCGTCATACCAACGTGAACCATGAACCAAGCTGTTATGAAGGGAGGACGGTGAACCTTCGCTGCCGATAATACACGACCTCTGCTCTAGGGGCACTCGCGTTAGTGCGCGTACCAGTCGAGTGTTCGCGAAAGTATATACACACACGGACAATGGAACTGCACGGACTCTTTGCATTTCTAGAGTCTCGCAGTTGGAGTAAAACGAGCCGGTGCGGCCCGATGGGGGGAAAAAAAATGGTAGGAAAATAGTGTAAAACGCGTACGTACGAACTTCACTTCGGTGAGGATAGGAGGGAGAGAGGGTGAGCGTGGATGGAAATAAATCGAATCGGGGTGCACTCCGTTGCGGTTCTTTCATTGCACCGCCAACGGGGAAAACATACGGACACACACACGCCCGGAACGTGTTGATCCTGGGACGCGTTGTACACACGGGCCGCGGCTCCGGGTCTCATTGTGCTCGGGTCCTTCCCGGTTCCGCAAGGGCTGAAGCCGGCATGGCCCAAGGTGTTATGTATCGTGTCGATCTTGCCAGTCGGATATGGCCCGTAGTCGGTCGCTGAATACGGTTCGAGAGTACCGACGCACGGCTGCACCGAGGAGGAGAGCGAGAGACCCGATACGGGAAGCCAGAGCTGGGGTTGGTTGAGGAGAGGTATGAGGCAGGGTGAATACGGCCACCGCCGACACAGTAAAGCTTGGCGAGTCGGGCAAATGAATCGACTCGCTTACTTTTCGACGGCCGCAGCTTACGCCGAACGGGCGGAGTGCACAAACATGGCTTTGAGGGGGGTCGGAGAGATCGGAGGGCGAAAACCGAGGGACAGCTAAAGAGGCAATCCCGGAGTGACGGGGCTGATACGCCGGGCCCGTGCTGGCGTTGCCGGTGCGCCACGGCTATGTATGTGCGCCACGGGTACGTATACAGTTATTCCTGACGTTGTATGGTCCCGGTAACACCGGGTACGGAGTCGGGGGACAAGTCTCTCGAATTTGTGAGTTCCCTCCTCGACAGACTCCGCCGCTTTCGACTGTACCTTTCGCCGTCCTAGCCTGGTCCCAGTGTTACTGCATGCCGACATTCCGGCGACGAGGAAGGTTACTCTCGAACCATCCCCAAGGCCCCCAAACTCCCGGCCTCCCATGGTCCCCCTGCGATCTTATATTTTCGTGTACGCGAACTCCACCGACTTCCGGGTACCCGGCCAACCCAACTACGACGGACCGTAAGGCGAAAGCACCTGCCAAAAACGGCGGACTGATTAAACTGCACACGCGAACCATCCTCCGTGACGTACTGATACTTGGGACGGAAAAATTCATGTGCCGCATAAGACCGACCGTGTTACCGTCGGTGTTCCCGTCTGGATGTTCACGCGAGAACGCGCGGGGCAACGACCAAACATATAAGCTTGCCACTTGGCTAGGCCGGCTTGGCGTCGACGGGTGGAAAGGAAGAAACGACGGTATAAAGAGGAAGGGGAGAGGGACGCTTTCCGCATTCCGGGAAAGCTGCACGAACCCGAGGTGAGGATCTCCTCGGGGGGATGGAGGAGGGGAGCGAGGCGGGATGTACGTATAGCGGGGCACAGCATCTCGAGCCAGCGAGAGAGCCAGCGCTCTTACGACGCCGCTCGGCTGACTTGATAAATGTCCCGTACTTCCGGGGAGATTAATGGACCGCGAGGAATTCACACGAGCCAAATTTATGTTAAATTAATTAAATCCTAATTTCGTACGGTTCAGTAGGTCGTCCTGCGCACGCGCCTCCCCCCCGGTGCTTTCAAGTATATTTATGAAGCTCGCTTTCATTCGATGGCCCGTGTTCGACCACGAGTATCCGCAAATTCTGGCCACGTTATCCGCCGTTCTGTCGATGGTTCTGCCGTCGAGTTTAACGACGAAAGATCCACTTGCAATATCTCTCGGTCTCCCGGTCTCTACCGACATCTCTGTCCTCATTCCCTGGAACTCGAGGCTCCTCCTGCGAAATCCCGATGACAAGGATTGCGCGGATGGAATATATTTGGAACGACCGTGAAGGAACAACACCGACTCTGACGGAAATACCCGCGAGGCTGGTATAATTTTATCGCAGGCCGAACGTACCCCTCACCTGCCGGTTCGATGGCTCGGTATACATCTTTCGGATTACAAAGTTTTTCAATCGAAAGTCCGCGAACCTCATTTGTTTTGTTACTCTTCGCGCGAGACCGTGCTCCGAGAATAATTGAACGCGTCGGTGAGGAGAGGTTCAAAGGCCCGCACGACCGGCGAAACAACGTGGTATTATTCGCGAGACCGTAACTTCCGGTTTATGAATCCCAGGCTTTCACGCTGACCTCATCGCCGAGACGTATCCCAAAGAACAAAATGCTGAAACTTCTTAATCGGAAGAGGTAAACGGTGAGTGAACCGTTACTCCGGTGGGAACGACACACAGGACCAGTGCTGGCCGAAGCTGTGCCGCTACCGGCGCTGTGTGCACTGAGAAAAAGAAATTGTTGGATTAAACAAATGCGTGGTGACATACATTCAAAGGCGTATTTGGTTGGTACAGCAAAAATGTTCGTTCCAATAGAACATTTTCGAATAAATTGAAGGAAATAAACGTTTGACAAAACAATGCTTTATTTGTATCAAATAAATAACAGCTTTGAACGTATGTCACCACGACTTTTGGTTAATCCAACCAATTTTTGTTCTCAGTGTGTCGCTTCCACTGTGGTAACTTCGTAACGGAGGCAGCAGCGGGAAAAGCGGGTAATCGGACAGCCTTAACATCGGTAGCAATTAATCCTTTGTGACGACGGCTCGAAAAAAAATCACGTAAAAATATACATATATGTATGCATATCTCCGAAGTCGGCTGTGTGTGTCTACATGTGCACCGCGTTGGCTCGGACTACAGGAACACCGGGGCGAGTTTTATTTTTCTCCTGGCGCTTTTATAGGGGCATTAACGAGGACACGGCAATTTATTCCAATCGATCAGCAATTAACTATCGTCCCTGAAGAGCATGGAGCACCGACACGAACCGATCTCGCGGGTATAGCGTGACCGGTCATTGCGCTGAAGCTGCGCTATATAGTTCGCGGGGGCCACGGAGTTTGTGCCGGTGCCTGGTGCCGGTAATCGTCGGCTCGCACGTTCAAAAAACGTCCGAGAGCTACTCACCGATGTACGCGAATTGATCTGGACAGAGTGAGCCGAACCCCACGAGAAACAACACAGGCCCGCATACACGGACACACTCGCACCGTACACGATGTATGGACGGAGAGACGAAAATATAGGACAGCTCAGGCGAAAGAGTGTAGGATAGTTTCGGAAGGGTATGGAAGAGGAGAGGAAAAAAAGTCATTAAAACGATCGGAGAGCCGATCGCCGATAACAAGTGGTGATAAATCCTCTCGCGGAACCTCAACGAATCTCTCAACGAGGCATCGAGATCGAGCGTGCGGCTTCTTCGTCCGAGCGTATACATTAACCGTCTACTTAAGCTCTAGAAAAAGTTTGCGAGAGGAAAAAAAATAAAATTGAACCGTGTTAACGCAGCGGATACGCAAACGTTCGGCGAGCGGGCACACAGCGGTGTATATTAATTTCCGGCGTGCGCCGGTGCGAATAATGCGGGAATGTGTGCGCGCGTTTGAGCCGGCGGCTCCTCGAGGAAGCCTTCGAGATTACAGTCCCGAGGCAGAGCCGGTGATCGATTTCCTTGGCGCGAAGTCTCGGCAACACTGACCTATCGCGGTACTCTATCAGTCGGCGAAATAAAAGCTGGAAGGAAATCCTCCAGGGCGAGTCTAACACGCGATGGAATGCGGTACGGGAGGGCGGGGCAAAATGGAACCCCCTCGGCGGGGAAAAACGGACCAGTTGAGAAAATTTTTGTCCCGCAAAAAACAAAAAAAATTGTGAAACCGGTCTATTCTGCACTTCCGATACCACCTTTCGAGATTGCAGAACGAGATTCCGCATGCCGGGGAACATTACTCGAGTATCATTCGCCCAGTAGCTTGCAGAGTTCCCGGTATCGACAACGGGGACGGATCCACGATACAGCTAGCTCGAGGAAAATAGTCGGGAGTATATTATTTCATAATGATGAGATGGATGCAGTACGTTCCTGACATCGTGGAAGCGGAGGCATCAGCGGCCTGCGGGCCGGTGAATGGATGCGTGAACTTTTGTATAATGCTCCGTGGAAGGGGTCGGATGGGCGAGATTGAACGTAAAACTGGTGGATTGCCTGTGAGGCGGCCACGGGAAACACTGTATATGCACCCCGGATGCTGGAGGTACAAATATTAATGGCGGCAGGTGGGAGGCATAAAAGAGTTCGCTCCGCACGTCGAGAAAGAATATGCTCTTGGTTGAGACCGCAGCGCTCGCGCACACGTCCCGTGGACGTCGATCGATGAGACCGAAAGAGAAAGATGTAAATGGTATGTATACGTGTACACGTATCCGCGGGAAGAAAATAACGGTGCATGTACGGCGGGGCCGCGGAGGAAAAGGGGAGAAGGCCGAGGCGACGAAAAGTACATGTACAGTGGCCCGTCGACTACTTGCCGGATAGTGAAATACGAAAAAGTTTGTCGACGGATTGTTTGTTTAGGAATACCTATGACGACGAAACTACTCATTTCTGCCGGCGGAGGAAAGGAAGCGTGCACCACACAATCTCGGATTCACAGTAGGTGTTCGTTTAAGGAGACTGAAGCACCCTGCGCAGTCGTCGAATGAGTGATCGTTCTCTTAAGTCATTTATGCAGTCTCGTGCACGGATGGGCCGCAGTCCATGGTGGTTTTTATTGCAGCATATGTAATGCTGGAAAGGCATTCATGGCGATAGATTTGCAAAACAATTTTAACGGATTTCTCGTTCAATGCATCTTCTTTTTTCTTTCCAGCTTGTTAGTTCATAGTGCGTCTTTCGGGAAAGGAAATGAGTCGTACCGTGCCCTTCATTAATGCTTGAACAATATTGATAGAGCTGCTGTAGTTGATTAATGCACACAGATAAAAAGATGAGGATAATCTCTCGACTTAACATAGCAATTGACTAATATTTCGATTTTCTGGCGACTTACGCTGTTATACGTAGCTGTGTTTTTACTCCGTGTGTGGTGTTATGTGATGGACGAAAGATAGGAATTATACCGCTGTTTTGGTCTCTCGACGTTTCAGTAATCCTCTTAATGCATATTGAGAACTGCATTAGGCAGTGGAGTGAAAACGAATGGAAAATTGAGTGACCGTACGACCAATCATGAGATTCTTTCACTATTTGAATTTTAGGGAAGAAACGCATTGTGTAGGTTAACAGTATTCATAATTTTGGGTTTTCGGTATGCATTGTTTTCGCAGTGTTTGCCAGTGTGCACTGAAATCAGGGACATATATAGATGGCAATGTATACAATTATCGGTGTTTATATGAACGAGCCCATGCGTTTAGTACTCTTAGCCATGCGTGTGACCGTCGCGTCCTGTGGTAATGGAAATTATAGCGAAAAGGTATGGCGAGATTCCCTATACTGTTGCGGCCGCTCGCCTATGTAGTCCTCACTCTCCCAATATTTCGGTCAGTTTCCGGCAAAGATATACCAGGAAGGATCGTTGTTTCTAGTTCTATCGTTCCGAATTGCTGAATGTTTACTGACGTACACGCGTTATGCAGAGTAAAGTGCATAATGCCGTACGTTATATATCTACCTATAATTTAATATGCAAACAGAATTGATATGCAAATTATATGCCACCTCAAGAAAATGTATGCATAATATGAATATGTGTATATATATAAACAATGATGAAAATATAAGTATTTAAGGTAAAAAATCGACGTCTTTAACTACATAAGTTGGCCCTGTCAGTGTAGATAAACAAACATCGCGGAAGCTGCATAATTAAAAGAGTATGGCATTTTCTCGATAACAATAGGTAGAAGGATCTAGTTCAGTGTTGCAATATAACCTAAACGGAAGCGTAAATATATAAATACCTCTGCGGTAACTTTGACCGAACGTCATGGACATTTCTGTAGAATCATGTATGGAGACAATTCCTGTATTACATCGTACACACGTGTAATTCATTTTCATTCAACAGTACGGAATATTTTCAGTTTCCTATGTTGTTTGAGGTTCTCTTTCATATTTTTATAGGGATTATGATCAAAAAATTCTCTTCATGTGTGGAACATTCCTACCTCCTTAAAGACAAAATGACTATTAATAAAAAAGACTTTTCACATCTGTTTTTTTAATTATCATTATTGACTCTGAATTACATTATATTATTATTATTATTAATACTGAAATTGGACATTGTCGATCGAAGCACTATAGTGTTTCTGGATTAATTCGAATCACGCGGGAAGTCCTGGAATCGCTGATGTCGAATCGGCCGAAAGCGAATCGGTCACCTCATAGCGGATTCCCGTCTTACGTGCTTCCGTCGTGGCCGATAAACTTTCGTATAACGAGGTGCCCCCAGGAGGCGCGGGACGCGAGTCCCTGCGGCGAGTCCCACTTGCAAGCATTCATTCTCAATCCGAGGAGACATATATATCCCTTCTTCGTGAGTTCGGCCGACCGGTGGAGAAGCCTCCGCGCCGTCCGTCCCTCGACGAATTAAAAAAGTCCCGACAATTTTTCTCACCGCAGCACTTGACAATAATCCGCGTGAAATCTGGCATGATATATATATATTGTGACGCGGTATTTTTCGGTCGCGTCCCAGATCCTCGTGAACTACGAGTTTTGGCGAGCACACGGGGCCTATCGCGTCGCTGGGAGTCTCAGGCGATCTCAAGGGCGAAAGATTATTGTGGAAACAAAATATTAATTCCCCAGGATTTTATTTTTATTGTTTTTCGGGACCATCTGGAGCGGAGCTGACCATCGCTACGGACTGTTGACGGCTTGGGTTTACCCCTTCTCGCACGCTTGCACGCTTACGCTTGGCTTTCTGTCTACGCTGCACTGTCTTGGGCGCAGGATTTCCGTGAGTCGCAGCCTGATGGATGCAGTCACCGGGTACCAGCGGTACCGCCGATCCGACGGAAGACACCGAGCTTCGATGCGCGACCCGTATAGCCGATAAGCAGCGAATTCGAATATAGGTCGCGCGCGTCAAATTAGTTACGCGAGGTAGGCATTGTCGGGAGAGGCGGCAGGTACCGGACACCGGACAGAAATCGGGAAAAGTGGGGAGCGAGAGAGACCGCGAGCGAGGCGGCGAGCACGGCTCCGAAAATGAGATCGGGACTCTCTTCTGTGAAGCGACGGTGATAAGACGCGTGTGCTTGCCGTGCAAATTTATTCGTGATAACTCGTGTGGGAATTCGGACATCCGTTTGTGGAGCAAGGCGCAGGAGCCAATTTTCCGAGCCGATCCGCGGATTATTCTGTTCCGGTTACTTTGGAAGGACGGAGGCAATCGGTACCGGCAGGGATTAATCCAGACTCCATCTGATCTTGCGGTAAGACTTCTGATTCTTGGGAAATTGTCGGACACGCGTTCGTTCACCGGTTTTGCGCGCAAAATTATCCAGCGTGCCCGCGACTCGATCGCGGCGTGGAGTTCCGTCCCGGGCAAAACTGAGCTTATGTTTCCGTCGAACATTTATCTTATTGTCTTATTTTTCTTGGGGAATTTTCTATCTTTCTTTTGACCGTATTTCGGGGATCATAAGTGCCGGGAATTGGACGGCTTCTCGCCGTACCGGTACCGTAACATCGGAGAGATCGCCTGCGCGAAATTTATGTAGAGCGGAGGAGAGTGCGTGTGTGTGTTTCGCGGCGTGCGGGTTTCGAGCTCGTGCGGGCTAGTAAACGTAGGCCTTATTTCGCGACTGAGGGCGTCGAAAAGGCATCGCGATAAAAATTCACGGGTCTCGGGACCGCCGCCGAAAGTTGTTCATTGTTCGTGGTTCATTTTGTTGCGTTTTCCGGATTTTCGTCAGGTACCGTTCCGAAAGCGTTCGCGAGGCGCAGCCTGCACGCCGGGATTGTGTGTGTGAGTGTGCGTGGCGGAACATCGCCCTTCGCGCGACGGCGACGATCGCACGAGCGGTACGGTCCGGCCGATAATTACAATTAGTAGGGGAATTAGGCCTGGCCCGTTATTTTTCTCTTAAACTTTTTCTTGGTAATATTTTCATAATTTATTTTCCCCTTTATTTCTGTGCATATTATTTCTTTTATTTTTCCGCATTTATCGAGGCTCGATCTTTTCATTATTTAACCTTTTATTTTTTTGTACACGGACTTTCTGGTTGTGTTTTTAATAAATCGAGTGGCTTCGGCCGGACATTTTCAATTGATTTATGTAGTATCTTGTGTTCGTTTTTTTTTTGGCGCAAATTTTCACCGCCCTCACCCCTCTACCCTCGCCTAGCTGCAGCTGCCGGAGCAGAGAGAGCGCGTGCCCTTAGCAACATCGGTACCGACCGTGCTGATTGATTAAGTAATCGGCTGGCGCCCTTTAACAATAAATAAAGCGGTCGAGGAGCACGCCGTTGGTGGCCAAATCCAATCTTTGGGAGTTCGGAAAAAGTTGGCGGTCACAATATATATATATATATTTTTTTTTTTTTCGTTGACAATTCTTATCTCAGCTGCGACCGGGCTTTCCGCTCCTTCTCGTCAAACTTTCGTTGCACTGCCAACTTATCTTTCAAGTTGCCATGTTAAAGAATTTTTAATGCGGGACGCAGTTCATTGGCGCGTTTAAAAAGATTGCGGTATCTCACCGGCATGTGCTGTATTTTTTTATCTTCATGTATATACATCATAGTTTCGAAGTAGGCGCTTCTCACACTGCGATCCGAAGAAACTTTTCAACAAAGGTTTCTTCAGGTGCGAGTTTTACGTAAAAATGTATCAACTTCGGTTCCATCTTGGAATGTGCAGCGAGAAACGTGCCAGTGCGCATGGGTACGATCCCTCGGGATGTAACAATACGTGTCTTTGTCGAGAAAGTCGTCTTATCTCAGAGTTTCGCAATCCTTTGGGGGTGGGAGGGTCTCCCACGGGCCTGGAAGCTTCCGGTATCAGAACCCCGAGCAAATAACAAGAGCATCGCCGGGCCGCGTGTCCTCTGCAAAATGGTCTCCACTCTGTGTCGCATTGTTCTCTTTACAAATGATACGTTGTTTCGAGCGGGCCTCGTTAGTTCCGTCCGAAGTCCAGAAGTGATGCCACCGTCGGGGATATAGAGAGATAGGGCAGAAGTTCGGAACGTGGGTACACTTCGAAGGGCGCACGCCCGCAGGGTCACGTCTTCGACCGTAAATTTTGGATAGATTCGGCGCAGGGCTGTCAGAATCCTCCATACGCGCCCCTGCAGACACTATCGTCTTGACAGAATACCCGTTCGCTCGGCCGCCCCCTCTTGTCACATTCGTCGGAGTGATTTATCCCATTCGTCGAAAGCACAGGCGTTGCACATCCTCCTATTGGTGTCACCCAGCTTTCCGTTGGTTTTTTATTTCTTTTTCTTGTCTGCACCTCCGTCGATACTCGATTTTTTTTCATCACCCAACAAAAAAGAAGGAGTGAGCCGCGTTTAGCAGCGACTCGGAATTGTTCGTTTTGGATTTTAATATACCTTTCGGAAGTAAAGTCATACCGGAAATACTTCACTTCCAGTTTGAAGGTCTCATTTTTCGACCGGAAGTGACGTTTCTCATACGTCACGTCACGTCCGGTAGAAAGATGAGATTTTCAAACCAGAAAATGACGTTTTTCCATATGACGATACTGCCGATGTACGATTTAAGAACTGGACGTGACGTTAACGTCACGCAGAACGTCAATTTGGCCGAAGCCACAATCGACGGCGAACTCTTGCAGCTCATATTCCGAGTCACCCTGCAGGTACAGTTTTTTTTTTGCAGCCGGTTTATTTTTTGACGAAAATGTCTTTTGGCTGAAATGAGTCTGGCGTAAATGATTCCCGACCAAAAGAATGTTAGGAACTACATCGAAGACTCTCTCAGTTTCTGGATGTCTGGAAACTGATTATTTCATATTTCTTGCAGACCGACGGCTTTTCAGTCGGGGTTTCTTTTTCCTTTTATTTTACAAAATGTTGATTCTGCTTTTTTGTAATCTTCACCATACGCGTGATATTAACGGTATTTATATTGCAATACATTTTTTTTACGGTTATTACGTGAACTTTGATTGAATTACTGATAAACGTGGCACTAGTGAGTTCCGAAGCACTTGAGAACTGAATTGCATCGACGCAGAATTCGAAAGTTTTGTCGGCTCAACCCTCGGGTTAAGTTGAGCATAAAATTGTGCTCCCTTTACACTGCATGAACTTCGAGAAGAAGTTTCCACGGTATGTTCGAGATTCTCAAGCTCCATGGTTATTTGGTTATACTTTGACCCCGATTCTGTGCCGTTCGCTTGCTAGTCAGTCGATAGCTATCAGGTACCGCGTTAGAAATCGTATAATACTACGATTCAATGGATCATAAAGATAGAAAGCGAAAGAGAAAATAAGAAAGAGTTTGGTTATTATTTTTTATAAAACATAAGTCGAATGACGAACGGGCCGGAATGACAGTTCAAGAACCCGGCAAACTTTTCTTTCGGATTCCTTCTTACAAACGACGAGTTTGGAATTACTTGTCATAAGCTGCTCTCTCATTAATAATAAGAATAATAATGATTTTCATCCCCTCAGAGAAGTTGCAACGAATTCCTGGTTGTTAAGCTCGAAGCTGCCGTTCTTGAAGTCTCTCACAGTAAAATCCCTCATTCACGCCCATTTCTCGACGTAATAGTGAAGAGGGCGAGTATTGAAAAGATAATATTTAAGGAAATTCCCGATGCTGCATAGTGTTCGAAGCTAGTTGCGCAAATTATTGGAGCCTGAAAGACTTATAATTTGTGGTGCGAACACAGCGATGCGGGAACTCCATCGATTTAATATTTCTCCTTGTAACAGTACACATTCCGAGATGCGGAGATGGTGTAACGATTTCATTGTTCCAACAGTAGTCTTCTGATATTTTATATTTCCATACAACGAGAATTCTTCTTCGATAGATTATTTTCGTCGACATTTTTCTTGCCGTTATATTTGTTGCAATTAAATATTGATGCGATAACCGGTAAATTGTTCAGTTGATGCGGGTTGCTGGCATAAGGTCGTCATTGTTCCAACAGTAGTCTTCTGATATTTTATATTTCCATACAACGAGAATTCTTCTTCGATAGATTATTTTCATCGACATTTTTCTTGCCGTTATATTTGTTGCAATTAAATATTGATGCGATAACCGGTAAATTGCTCAGTTGATGCGGGTTGCTGTCATAAGGTCGTCATTGTTCCAACAGTAGTCTTTTGATGTTTTATATTTCCATACAACGAGAATTCTTCTTCGATAGATTATTTTCGTCGACATTTTTCTTGCCGTTATATTTGTTGCAATTAAATATTGATGCGATAACCGGTAAATTGTTCAGTTGATGCGGGTTGCTGTCATAAGGTCGTCATTGTTTAGTAGTCTTCTGATATTTTATATTTCCATACAACGAGAATTCTTCTTCGATAGATTATTTTCGTCGACATTTTTCTTGCCGTTATATTTGTTGAAATTAAATATTCATGCGATAACCGGTAAATTATTCAGTTGATGCGGGTTGCTGTCATAAGGTCGTCATTGTTCCAACAGTAGTCTTCTGATATTTTATATTTCTATACGACGAGAATTCTTCTTCGATAGATTATTTTCGTCGATATTTGTCTTGCCTTTATATTTGTTGCAATTAAATATTGATGCGATAACCGGTAAATTGTTCAGTTGATGCGGGTTGCTGTTATAAGGTCGAATACCTTCAAGTTCAAACGGATGTATGGCCGGCGGTCTTAAGGTCGGTTATAAATTCGAATGATCATAAGGGCGAGAGTTTAGAAATCTCAATTATCCTCAATGATCATAAGGTCGAACGGTTATGAGCTCAAATTCCTTTAACCTTATGACCTGAAATGATCATGAGGTTAAACGGTTATAGGTTCAAATAGTTATGAGCTCCAATACTCATGAGGTCGCACGGTCATAACCTTTCGAATTTATAACCGCCCGACCTTATAACTCTTCGAGGTCGTAACTAGCTTATTGCAACCGCTCCACCGTCCGTACAAAAAAGGCCCGCATTGTCTGCACAGAACTATTCGTACTCGCGTATTCGATAACGAAATTCCAATTAAGTTTTTTCCGTAATATTTGAATTGAGTTCGACGCAGTACATATAGAATCCTTAACAAAAAAAAAAAAAAAGAAAAGCAAGAAGAGAAAGGTTTAATTTTTACCATTATCCCCAAAACCCCGAGTTCTCGGAAAACCATAACAGACAGAGGGTGGTTTTTCATACGGACAGCCGCATATATTTCGATCGCGTCTCGTTCGACAGGTGGGGAGGTTTGTTCAACGCTCGTCCCGGATACATATGCCTAACCGGTCCAGATTATATCGGTTCCCGATATAAACGACGAAAAAATTTAATAGGCGAACGTGCGAATGGTTGTCACGGGCGGTTCGAACCGTGGCCGTAAACGACGCAATATCCGTACCAAACACGAACTAATCGGACTTGGCAAGGAGCCGATGGTGGCTTTAGAGACAGGATTGGTGATGGCGATGCAGCCGAGGTTTAGCCAGCTCCTGGGCCGGGTAACACCGGGCGGCGTGGACTCGGGAAGCTGCACTGGGAGCTGGTCCAGCTCCCGTGGAGGCCGCGCGATGGCTTCGCGGTAACGGTGTTTGAGGCATGTCAAGGCCCTGTGGAGCCGCGCGGTGGCGAGTCAGGGGGTGGTTTCCGTAACCAGGCTAGAAATGAATAATGCAACGCATCACATCAAGCCCGAACCGTTCCGCGCGCTCCTGCTAATCTCCTCCTCCGGACGATACGGTCGTGCGGCGGCAGAGCCGGCGGTGGCGTCAGTGGCCGCGACGCTGGACCTCACTCTCCCAACCTGCCCCATCCTCTCGATTCCCGTCTCGCCATCCAAGTCACAATGTCCCGATTGCTTCACCAGTTCTCTTCCCCTATCCCTCTCTCCCCACAACTGACTGTATCTCCGTCGCCCGTCCGCTCCCCCGGCTCTGTATCCGTATTTATAGTATATACATATTCAAAGCAATATGGGTAATTCATCGGGAAGCTTTTAGTCTATGCCGCAGGATCGATCACTTATGACCTGCCCATGTTCCAACGCGATCTATCCACTACCCCATCTACTGTTGTAGCCTGCTCTGCGCGGGGCGACCGACCATCCATAAAGCGGAACGATCGTCATGTCGACGAGAGTCACAAGAATTAATGCCCGAAACACTTGTAGCAAAGAACGGGGGGATGTCGATAAGTGTATTGAACTGGGAGAGGACCAAGACGGACCGGTCTCCTCCATATCCGACGAGACCCCCGGTTGGTTGGTGTTCGGCAATAAAACTGGGGACAAAACCCGTTTGTTTTTACCCGATCCCCTTCTAGCCTCTGGCCATCGCGACTCCATCGTACGCTTGTATATTGCATCCGACGATATCCGCTCCGCAATATCGCTCGAGGGACAAACTTTCCGCGAGCTCGCGTAATTCGCGTTTGAAAGACCCGAGCTGAGGGAGCGACATTGACATTGATATAACCGGAAACTAAAGAGTCCAACCGCAAACTCCGATTGGCCATGAATGTCGGGTCGGACGATCTTAACGGAACGAAATCATAAGGTGTTGTTTGTTCGACGTGTATGAAACATCATACACGTCGAACAAACAACAACAACACCGACAGCTTCGTCGTTACAGCCCCGCGATGATTGTACGGTCTCTCGAGTCGCTCCAAATGAGGCGTCGTTCCACACGCGAAACTTCGCCTACCCGACGAGAGAGAAATTGGAGGAGAACAAAAAACGATGGAAAACTTTAATATCTTTCTTTCCGAGCACGGCAAACCACTTCGTCGACCACCCCGGTCCACCCCGCCAACCCCGGGCCGATGTTGCGCGCGCGATCCCGTCCCCGTTCCGCGAAGCTCGGAGTCTCACCGGACCCGAGGGCGTTCGCGCCCGCGCGACATCACTAATTCCAGCTCAGCCAATATCCCCGTCGCCCTCTTCATTCTTAAGTTTGAACAATGATTATAATACGGAAATTAACGTTCATTATCGGTCTTCAATTAGTCATTATATATGTGTGCACATATCCGCGCTACGGCGGGAGTTTCGCGAATATCCTCGGAGATTATAATACATATCGGATATTACGGTAATGATCATTTTTTAATTTTATAAAAAAATCTTCATTCAAGTGATCAATCACTCATCCTTATAATAATAGTGTTCGAGGAGCGTGAGAGGGACCGGCGAAGAGCCATATAGATAATACCGGCTGACAGGGAGTCGAGACGCTGGCTCGAGCTCCGAAGCGCCGGGTCCACCGCCGAGTGGTTTTAATCCAAGCCCAAGGTAACTTAAGAACACATCTATAGGATCTACCGGGAGGGCCGGTGGGCGCGGTGGGGCGGGGGTGGGGGGCGGGGTGAAAGAGACAAAAGTTAAAGTAGCAGTGAACTTTTAAAGCATTCGACATAAAGCGAGATGAAACCTCCGGGGCTTCTTGGCTCGGGAGAGCGAACGGTGAGCGAGGGCGCGGAGGGATACCTCCGCTCCTCTCCCGTACCCTCGAGGTATTTCGGTAACTCGCAAAAGAACCCTACATTCTAACGAGAATGAGAACGAAAAAAAAAAAAAATTTGCGAAACGAAACGAAAAAACGCCGAACCGAAGGAAAAATTTCCATATAATAATTAGAGCCTCAAATACCGTAATAAAAGAATATAATTAAGTCGCTACCTTCGCAATTCCGCGGCTTCGTCCTCTATATCCGCGAGGCGTACAAAGAAAACGCTCTGTATCCCCTCCCACCCAGAAACGGTGGAAAGGTCTCAAGTGGATTTAACTCGAATTATCTTTCCACTTTCGTACTGCTATCTCCTCCGTGTGTCTATTATATAGTTCTTCATTTCTTCCGAGTATACCGTCGGTTATTAAAATAGCTAAACGTTATTCTTTAATTACCTGGGCGATAAAACTGGAGGAGAGGCGGGGAGGGGTAAAAACTGGAGCCGAAGTGTTTCGAACTCTGGCAGTAGATTAATGCATTATTCCGACGATTTATTACAGTCCCCATTGGGGATGGTTCAGGATAATACCGTTGACTGTCGAAGTACTGTAACTCGCAGGCTAAGCGTCCAATTTCGTTCGAGGAAATAATTCCAGGGCCGACGGTTCTCCAACGGTGAACGGAGACTACGGAAACCCTCGCCCCTGCGCCTGCTTGCATCGCATGTAATGGTCAGAAGGTGCTCTACCGTAAAGTTGAATCTACTTCGTACGAAATTGACTCCCATATTACAGCCGCTGGTCAAACACCTCCACGCCCTCCCGCTTCGGTGTACCGGCGTAACCCGTGTATACCTACGTATAGGACATTACCGAACTTTCACGTAATTACTTTCACACCCCCAATTCCCCCTCCTCTCTCTCTTTCGTCGCACATGTATACTCGATTGGGATGCAAGTTCGGCGAAGCCACTTCGCAACAGCACACCTGACATTATCAATCCATCCTCACGAACGGGAGAGTGGGGCGAAATGGGAATGGTGATGGAGCTCGGCTGAGTCCGGAGTTATGAATTGACCGGAGTTATGAATTCGGCATAATTATTGTGAGGACTAGAAAAATTGGGTTCCCGGGCAAAATGGGTTACCGGTCGCGACTTCATGCTGTCCCGTTTTGCTCCATTTCTGCAGTGCAAAAATGGTGATTGGGGTACCATTTTGCCCCGGTGTCCTCTGTGTAGGAATTAATCCGCGAAGCAATCCCGACAAATTGGGTATGATAAATCAGTTTATCACCGATCAAAGATAGAACTGATACAGTATTCATCGCGCAGCGGGGTTTTTAGGCTCGGGTCAATATTTTCGGAGACACCATTCGAGCCGTCGGTCGTTAAGAGTTCACGAATCCTCGCGATACCGCTAAAAACAGGCGATGGAATTACGATTTCAGTAATTATAGCGAGCGAACGAGATCGACCGACGGAGCGAGGAAGTCGCAGCTCCGCTCAGTCGGTTGACACTTTTATACGCTCTTGCACAAAAAAAACGAACCTCGTCCGTAATGAGAGCGGGAAGCCCGAGGTTCGCCGCCACAGTCGGAGGAGCTTGTAAACTCGTCTGTTCGCCTCATCTCGTTCGCGATACAGCGTTAATTGGGACGGTACCTTGGGCCTTTGCCGTTGCCACGTGAACATCCAGCCGTCGTATTACATGCGTGATGAAAATCAAATATTATTCGAGATATCCCATACGAGAGATTCGCGCAAAGCTCGAATACATCAGATTCGAGAAATGAATATGGATATTTACATACTCACCCCGAGAAATGAAAACAGAAACGAACGGGGAATAAACATCCATAAACTCGCGTGTATTCTCGGCCCGGGGGAGCTTAGGGATTATGAATAGCAGTACCGCGCAGCCAAGCGTTTTGGCCAAGTTCGTTCCTTCATTTGCTTTTCCTATTTTTTTTCCTGTATTCATAATGGAATGGAAGCCTTTCTGGCCTACAGGCGGAGAAGCACCCGCAGCGACGTTACAGTAATTGGTATCCCGCAGTCCGTAGTACGCTCGGGTGGGATTATGCTAGTTAAGATTTCATGCAAAGTCATAAGCCAGAATAACCGAACCGTTGGCGTGTATTCGCCTCCGGGCGGGATGTAGTCGCACCCATTTTTCCTCGGCCCTTTCCGTTCTCGGTCCGCGATTAATAAATTAGCGATCGATGAACGGGGCGATAATTCCGCGAAGTGTCGGCAACCGACTCGCCTCCCTCCCGACGAGACGTATACAAAATTAACAATGATAATGTTTTATGCCCGAAATACAAAACCGCAATTAGTTTCGTAACCGCTCTCCGGGTTGGAGCGATAAATTATGGACGATTTTACCGACGGAGCTATTAAATTAATGACGAAGAGCTCGGATATTACCAACAAAATACATTGCTTCCGTTCGCCTATACGTAGAGTGAAACACTCGAAGCTTAAAACTACTTGGCGAAATAGAGTCAATGGAGAGAGAAGGGGGCCATAAGGGTGAGGGGGTGGGGGGTGGAGAATAGTAAAAAGAAATATAACCCTCCATTGACTCGAAGCGGGCATAGAGCAGAAGGCTTTTACGGATAAAAGCCTGAGGATACCTCGCGGGTTAAGTGAGAGGGAGCACTCACGGAAAATAGAGCGCGTTCGCTGTACGAGTCGAAGGCGTTAATAGCGACTCACTACATGCCCCGGCGAGCATCCCCGGGGTCAATGACCTTTAAATTTGTCTATTATTTTTTCGTCGACTCTCGACCGACCGTCTGTTTCCCCGGCGCCGCAAGTGCATCCTCCGATGTTAACGTCGAATTAACATCGTCATATATCTCTCCCTCTCTCCCTCTCCGCCTCTCGGTTCCGCCAATTTGTTATTTCGCGAGTGGTGAGCTTAAAGTGTATCCGTTAAAGGGCTTTTGATGGTCGCGCGGGCGTCGGGCAAACCCCGCGCATGACTCGGCCGCACTCTGGTATCGTACATACCCGCTTGCGAAATTGTATGAATTAGACCAGTTAGGGGTGGGGAGGCTTCCCACCGGGTAATTTGCGAATAATCCTTGTCCGTTCGCCGCACCGCTGGCACGGTACACCGGGACTCCTCGAGACACAGGGTCGGAACGAACGGTCGGGGTCGGAGTCATAAACGTTACCTTTAAACCCCTAAAGCCCACCCTACCCTGTACCGGAATTAACGGACTCAATAAAACTTTCTCCGGTCATGCGGTTTAATATTCATGCACTCTGGATCCGTGTGTGTGTGTAACTTTTGACATTGACGACCGGCGGGTAACGTACCCCTTGCAATCGTCCCCCCGGAGCTCTGGATATGTTTAGCATAACGTTACACTATAATTAACGCGTTTGCGCACCTGGCGTGACGCGGAAAATTATTGCTACGCGATGACGACGGGAGGGCACCGCGTAAAATCGAGTTCGCCGATGTCTGATCGATGCAATTTATCGCGAGTGTTTAACCGGGCGTTGATTCGCCGCTGTTATGAATATGATGCTGTAGCGTCAATAAACCCCACCCCCCATGTGTGACGCGTTATCGTGTCTCGATAAAGTTCCCTCGACGCGTGCATCATGCACTTAGTCGACGGTCATGCACACGATCGAGAGGGGGACGGGGGAGGGGGGGGGGCGAAGAGTCGAACACGCTTTGTCCAGAGAGTGTGCGTCGGCGGTCGCCGGGGTCGTTGTTTCGCAATGAAATTCCCACGGGCGTCACGCGTCCCATCCAAGAAGAGCCCTCTCCCGCGTCGTTCGACGGTGTTGATTGCGTGCGAAGTCAAACGCGCGGACAATTATTCCCATCGGCGGCTTACACGCCGTTCTCTCCTATTCGATTACCTTCCGAACACGGCCTGGCCGGTACGTGAGCAGAATGCGACACGGGGATCGGACTTCGCACGCCTGACCTCTCGCCTCTTAGTCCCTGACCCTTTGTTCCAGGTCTTCTTTATTTTGTCTCCGTCCGACGACTTTCGCAATCTGGCACCGCCGGTTTTTTCCGCTCGCCCCTGTTTTCCTTTTTTTCCGCCCATGTTTTTGTTCGCCCCCGTGGGGAGTAGGGGAGAGCGGGGTAAAATGGCACACCGGGGCAAAACGGGATAATGAGACAAAACGCAATTCTCCATTAACCTTGGGACGGTGCCGATGATGGTACGTGGGGCAAAATGGGTTTGAAAATCCGGATGTATCGTTGGGACAAAATGGGGCATCCAAAAATTATTGGAAAATTGAGTTTTGCCCTCACTGTCCCATTTTGTCCCGCTGTGCCATTTTGCCCCGGTCTCCCCTATGCAGGGAACAAGGAACACGGTGTCATCCCGGGTATTTGTCACTTTATCATGACGGCACGGTGGTTATATAATATAAAGTAGAGTAGAGACCTGTGGAAGATACCTTGTTGTCGGGACACAATGGAGGACTGAGAGTGGTACGTCGAGGTGCTATAATGAAAAACGGTATGAAACGCATATTAATTAAATGACGGCGGGTCGATTGTCTAGCGGGCGAGGTGAGATGGGGCGCGGGGGTTTGGCAGGGTGGTGCAGCCTCGGGGGTTGAACGCCAGTAGCAGCACGAGCAACGTAGATGGAGGGTTGAACGCCGGTGGCAGCCCGAGAAACGGGATACAGCAGCGGGGGACGGGGGGGGGGGGTGGTGTGGATGGTGGTAGGGGGTTGCTTGAGAGCTCGTGCGAAGATGTGAAAGCTTCACGAGACTCTCGCGATATCACAGCACACCGAGTCCATCTCATCCGCATACAGGCTCTTCAGTTAATTGAATCCGAAAGCTGGTAAAATAACATCCACTTGTTTTGTGCTAATCAACGCCCTGAAACCCTTGCGCCCGAGCGGCCCGCTGGAAGGCTTTAGTGGTATCAGCGAGGCCGGGGTACTCGTGCGGATGGGTAGTTACGAGGAGCTGGATGAGAGGAACCGCCGTGAGAGAGACCTTTTTACTCGGTCCTGCGCGCAACCCTGGCGGAGCACGATGGAAAAAGAAACTGCAATTATCCGAACACAGGCGAATTTCATTTGGAATTGTATTTTCTACCTCGTAACACGCGTGTGCTTCTTCATTCGGAGCTCACTATCCAATTGCCTCTTTTATCGCAGTTTTGTTAACGTTGATATAACCCCTTCCCCCATCTCCCCCCCCCCCCCCACCCCGCCTTTGCTCTCCCTCCTTGCCCCGACACTCGATCCTCTCCGCTGGTCTTTTATGAGGAAAATTGCGCGGTTAACAGTCTCTATCTCCCCGCGATTCTCCGCTCTCTCGTCCCGGCCACATTTTCCTCTGTCGGTCGAGTTGTTTGAAATATAATTCTCCTCCCCGTGAACCGGCTGGCCAGCGTCGAAAGTCGAGCAGGATATTAACTATTATTGGTCGCCCGCATCCGCCCGCCGAGATCGGATATATCGGAGGACGCGCAAGGATTCGGAAACGGGAAACTTGTTCGACAGTCGATATTGAAATTGCTAGAGTCTTTCCTGTCGTGACAGTGGAATCGATCGCCCAGCGAAATTTCGGCGACGTGCAAATTTGAGAATACCCGAAAGCGGTAGACCGGCTGCAGCATAGAAATCGAGGACAAAAAAAATATCATGTTAAGTGGCAATATGTCGTTGAACGGGGTCCAGCGGAGTCAGCTCCCGTTCGTGCCGATCCTCGGAACGAAAAGATTTCCGGAACCCCAGATTCGACGCCATGGGCTCTTTCGATTCTTACTTTGTCGTCACATGCGTAGTCTGTGAGAGGACCGAGTATTCCAATCATAGTAATTGGACCCTCAGATTATGGTTTTGAAATATGTCTTACATACGCTAGAGTATAAAATATGCGTCCATCCGTCCATCCGTCCATCCGTCCATTCGTCCATTCGTCCATTCGTCCATCCGTCCATCCGTCCATCCGTCCATCCGTCCATCCGTCCATCCGTCCATCCGTCCATCCGTCCATCCGCCCATCCGCCCATCCGCCCATCCGCCCATCCGCCCATCCGTCCATCCGTCCATCCGTCCATCCGTCCATCCGTCCATCCGTCCATCCGTCCATCCGTCCATCCGTCCATCCGTCCATCCGTCCATCCGTCCATCCGTCCATCCGTCCATCCGTCCATCCGTCCATCCGTCCATCCGTCCATCCGTCCATCCGTCCATCCTTCCATTCCTTCCATTCCTTCCATTCCTTCCATTCCTTCCATTCCTTCCATTCCTTCCATTCCTTCCATTCCTTCCATTCCTTCCATTCCTTCCATTCCTTCCATTCCTTCCATTCCTTCCATTCCTTCCATTCCTTCCATTCCTTCCATTCCTTCCATTCCTTCCATTCCTTCCATTCCTTCCATTCCTTCCATTCCTTCCATTCCTTCCATTCCTTCCATTCCTTCCATTCCTTCCATTCCTTCCATTTCTTCCATTCCTTCCATTCCTTCCATTCCTTCCATTCCTTCCATTCCTTCCATTCCTTCCATTCCTTCCATTCCTTCCATTCCTTCCATTCCTTCCATTCCTTCCATTCCGTCCATTCCGTCCATTCCGTCCATTCCTTCCATTCCGTCCATTCCTTCCATTCCGTCCATTCCTTCCATTCCGTCCATTCCTTCCATTCCTTCCATTCCTTCCATTCCTTCCATTCCTTCCATTCCTTCCATTCCTTCCATTCCTTCCATTCCTTCCATTCCTTCCATTCCTTCCATTCCTTCCATTCCTTCCATTCCTTCCATTCCTTCCATTCCTTCCATTCCTTCCATTCCTTCCATTCCTTCCATTCCTTCCATTCCTTCCATTCCTTCCATTCCTTCCATTCCTTCCATTCCTTCCATTCCTTCCATTCCTTCCATTCCTTCCATTCCTTCCATTCCTTCCATTCCTTCCATTCCTTCCATTCCTTCCATTCCTTCCATTCCTTCCATTCCTTCCATTCCTTCCATTCCTTCCATTCCTTCCATTCCTTCCATTCCTTCCATTCCTTCCATTCCTTCCATTCCTTCCATTCCTTCCATTCCTTCCATTCCTTCCATTCCTTCCATTCCTTCCATTCCTTCCATTCCTTCCATTCCTTCCATTCCTTCCATTCCTTCCATTCCTTCCATTCCTTCCATTCCTTCCATTCCTTCCATTCCTTCCATTCCTTCCATTCCTTCCATTCCTTCCATTCCTTCCATTCCTTCCATTCCTTCCATTCCTTCCATTCCTTCCATTCCTTCCATTCCTTCCATTCCTTCCATTCCTTCCATTCCTTCCATTCCTTCCATTCCTTCCATTCCTTCCATTCCTTCCATTCCTTCCATTCCTTCCATTCCTTCCATTCCTTCCATTCCTTCCATTCCTTCCATTCCTTCCATTCCTTCCATTCCTTCCATTCCTTCCATTCCTTCCATTCCTTCCATTCCTTCCATTCCTTCCATTCCTTCCATTCCTTCCATTCCTTCCATTCCTTCCATTCCTTCCATTCCTTCCATTCCTTCCATTCCTTCCATTCCTTCCATTCCTTCCATTCCTTCCATTCCTTCCATTCCTTCCATTCCTTCCATTCCTTCCATTCCTTCCATTCCTTCCATTCCTTCCATTCCTTCCATTCCTTCCATTCCTTCCATTCCTTCCATTCCTTCCATTCCTTCCATTCCTTCCATTCCTTCCATTCCTTCCATTCCTTCCATTCCTTCCATTCCTTCCATTCCTTCCATTCCTTCCATTCCTTCCATTCCTTCCATTCCTTCCATTCCTTCCATTCCTTCCATTCCTTCCATTCCTTCCATTCCTTCCATTCCTTCCATTCCTTCCATTCCTTCCATTCCTTCCATTCCTTCCATTCCTTCCATTCCTTCCATTCCTTCCATTCCTTCCATTCCTTCCATTCCTTCCATTCCTTCCATTCCTTCCATTCCTTCCATTCCTTCCATTCCTTCCATTCCTTCCATTCCTTCCATTCCTTCCATTCCTTCCATTCCTTCCATTCCTTCCATTCCTTCCATTCCTTCCATTCCTTCCATTCCTTCCATTCCTTCCATTCCTTCCATTCCTTCCATTCCTTCCATTCCTTCCATTCCTTCCATTCCTTCCATTCCTTCCATTCCTTCCATTCCTTCCATTCCTTCCATTCCTTCCATTCCTTCCATTCCTTCCATTCCTTCCATTCCTTCCATTCCTTCCATTCCTTCCATTCCTTCCATTCCTTCCATTCCTTCCATTCCTTCCATTCCTTCCATTCCTTCCATTCCTTCCATTCCTTCCATTCCTTCCATTCCTTCCATTCCTTCCATTCCTTCCATTCCTTCCATTCCTTCCATTCCTTCCATTCCTTCCATTCCTTCCATTCCTTCCATTCCTTCCATTCCTTCCATTCCTTCCATTCCTTCCATTCCTTCCATTCCTTCCATTCCTTCCATTCCTTCCATTCCTTCCATTCCTTCCATTCCTTCCATTCCTTCCATTCCTTCCATTCCTTCCATTCCTTCCATTCCTTCCATTCCTTCCATTCCTTCCATTCCTTCCATTCCTTCCATTCCTTCCATTCCTTCCATTCCTTCCATTCCTTCCATTCCTTCCATTCCTTCCATTCCTTCCATTCCTTCCATTCCTTCCATTCCTTCCATTCCTTCCATTCCTTCCATTCCTTCCATTCCTTCCATTCCTTCCATTCCTTCCATTCCTTCCATTCCTTCCATTCCTTCCATTCCTTCCATTCCTTCCATTCCTTCCATTCCTTCCATTCCTTCCATTCCTTCCATTCCTTCCATTCCTTCCATTCCTTCCATTCCTTCCATTCCTTCCATTCCTTCCATTCCTTCCATTCCTTCCATTCCTTCCATTCCTTCCATTCCTTCCATTCCTTCCATTCCTTCCATTCCTTCCATTCCTTCCATTCCTTCCATTCCTTCCATTCCTTCCATTCCTTCCATTCCTTCCATTCCTTCCATTCCTTCCATTCCTTCCATTCCTTCCATTCCTTCCATTCCTTCCATTCCTTCCATTCCTTCCATTCCTTCCATTCCTTCCATTCCTTCCATTCCTTCCATTCCTTCCATTCCTTCCATTCCTTCCATTCCTTCCATTCCTTCCATTCCTTCCATTCCTTCCATTCCTTCCATTCCTTCCATTCCTTCCATTCCTTCCATTCCTTCCATTCCTTCCATTTCTTCCATTCCTTCCATTCCTTCCATTCCTTCCATTCCTTCCATTCCTTCCATTCCTTCCATTCCTTCCATTCCTTCCATTCCTTCCATTCCTTCCATTCCTTCCATTCCTTCCATTCCTTCCATTCCTTCCATTCCTTCCATTCCTTCCATTCCTTCCATTCCTTCCATTCCTTCCATTCCTTCCATTCCTTCCATTCCTTCCATTCCTTCCATTCCTTCCATTCCTTCCATTCCTTCCATTCCTTCCATTCCTTCCATTCCTTCCATTCCTTCCATTCCTTCCATTCCTTCCATTCCTTCCATTCCTTCCATTCCTTCCATTCCTTCCATTCCTTCCATTCCTTCCATTCCTTCCATTCCTTCCATTCCTTCCATTCCTTCCATTCCTTCCATTCCTTCCATTCCTTCCATTCCTTCCATTCCTTCCATTCCTTCCATTCCTTCCATTCCTTCCATTCCTTCCATTCCTTCCATTCCTTCCATTCCTTCCATTCCTTCCATTCCTTCCATTCCTTCCATTCCTTCCATTCCTTCCATTCCTTCCATTCCTTCCATTCCTTCCATTCCTTCCATTCCTTCCATTCCTTCCATTCCTTCCATTCCTTCCATTCCTTCCATTCCTTCCATTCCTTCCATTCCTTCCATTCCTTCCATTCCTTCCATTCCTTCCATTCCTTCCATTCCTTCCATTCCTTCCATTCCTTCCATTCCTTCCATTCCTTCCATTCCTTCCATTCCTTCCATTCCTTCCATTCCTTCCATTCCTTCCATTCCTTCCATTCCTTCCATTCCTTCCATTCCTTCCATTCCTTCCATTCCTTCCATTCCTTCCATTCCTTCCATTCCTTCCATTCCTTCCATTCCTTCCATTCCTTCCATTCCTTCCATTCCTTCCATTCCTTCCATTCCTTCCATTCCTTCCATTCCTTCCATTCCTTCCATTCCTTCCATTCCTTCCATTCCTTCCATTCCTTCCATTCCTTCCATTCCTTCCATTCCTTCCATTCCTTCCATTCCTTCCATTCCTTCCATTCCTTCCATTCCTTCCATTCCTTCCATTCCTTCCATTCCTTCCATTCGCCGGTACGTCCGTAATGCGCCATTAGCGAGTTTTTTTTTTTATCAAGATAAAACGTGACCTGTGCCATTTTCCGATCCGTACAGATAACTTTTCGAAGCGCCAGCACTCCGCGGCGACAGCTTCAGCGTCAGCCGAACAAATGAGCGCGGAATACGAGATTCATCCATTTAGCGATTCCATTTATAACGATAATGAAAGTAATACACAGTGACTCAGTCCTCGAGGCAACAAAAGCACGAGGAGCTCGGAGATATACGGCGAGAATCCGTCGCTCTCGAAGTGATTGAAAGTAATCCACGTTTCTCCGAGTCTTCGCCCCCTCAGTCTCCCCCTAGTTTTCCGTCTCTTCTCTTCGCTCCGCCCTATCGAGTTGACGCGAAAACCTTTACTCAACCGCGGAAATGGTTCTTTCTTCGAGTCGCAGGAGTGTACACTCCAACATCAGCACCGGCGCAAGAGCTGTCTCACGCTTTTTCCATGGGTTAGGAAACGTCATGCGGTTACATTTTCCAGACCCGAGCGGTAAAAGCGACTCTCGGGCAGGTCGGTGCAGTAAGAGTATATCACACATCATGTCAGCACAACTTCAGCTGCGGCCCGACCTAACCGAGTTTGGCCAACGCGAGTATTCCGCAACATGGGGCGGTACTCAAAATTCTCGTGAGACCCGGAATATGGCAAAAACTTGCCACGACGTGTATGTGGATACCCAAAAATATCGCAGCTTTCTCGGACGAAAGTTCGATGCTTCAAACACCACAGGGTTTATGCATCGAATAGGGCACGCCTGCTTTGGGAATTTCCTTTCATGAGGAATCATAATGACGGCTCGCTGAACGCGAAGCTAAGGTTGCCGTTTCGTCGAAGTTTCCATCTCAGCAATGCAACAACGAGCGTTTCACGTAACATTAATATTACCGAGCGAAAAATATAAGGTTGCAGTAATGCTGGAGTAACTCTTGTTCATCGGGAGGAGGGAGGAAAAACTTCGACGTCTGCACTGCAATTTTGGATTCACTTTTTCGCAGTTCCCTCAAGAGAGTCTGAGCCGACGGTGAGATTGTCTGTTACACTGTGGCACGGGAGTTTTCCGTGAAAGGTAAAACGGCGCGGATTGTATTGAAAAACAAACAGGGCAACGTCTCCCGGAAGCTGGGAGGGATGGAAAGTGAGCATCTGGTACATTGTTCGGCTTTAGCCGCTTTGTCGGCGCAGCACCGCCAGTAGTAAGCAAGAGCGCACGCTTGGCGACACAGTGCACGAGGCGGGCTACGTACTTTGTGTACCTTAAACGTAGAGTGCTCATTGTTCCAGGTGGAGGGTGCGAGACACGCACAATAATTTCTCACCCAGGTTTCTTGCAGTATGCGCCTAGTACTCTCGCTCATCTTTCTTCCTTGCAACGGTTCTCGCTGCTCGCGTATAACGCCGGTAAACTGAGCACACGAGGGAGGACCGGCAGACACTTTTGTCACGCAGGTGACAAAAGAACACATTCGGGGGAGAAAAGCTGCAGATAAATTCGCAGACAACAATGGATGAAGAATCGTCTGAGAAGACCGAAAAAAATTGATTTAGGATCGCAGAAACATGCCCCAAACATGTATGTAAACATGCGCGGAAGTCTTTCAGGGTTTCCGCTGCTCCCCTGGGGAATGCTATTCCGTCGGGGGTCAGGTGGCTGTGCTCCGTGGGGCTGTTCAGGCGTGCGTATCTGGGCTTCTTGCTCGAGGGTATGAGGCGCGGTATCGACGGGTGACGTCAGCGGTTATTCCATGTCTAATTGTTGCTGCCTCTCATATGTTCGCTATTCACATATTGTATTTTTGTTGTTGTTTTTTTTCATATTATTTTTGCTGATACTTATTACACAGTAAGAAAAGGTTGTACTTTTTAAAACTTATTGTCCATAAACATCCACAATTTTTTATTTGTTAATTTTTCGATCGCATCATTCAGCTCCAGTTTTACTAAAAAAAAGTAAAAACTAAAATTGTCGATGACATAGAAAATAAAAAGACGGATTAATACATTATTCAGGCATTATTTGTCACTTATTTGACAAAATCGTTTTTACGAAACTTCGTATTCCGATTTTAGGAAATTATTTTTTACTGCGTACCACATAATATTATTTACATTATTTTCTAATTATTGTACTTACTGTTACCTTCGGTTGCATTCCTTTCTGGGCTATCGGCTACGCTTGTATTCTGTTTGTTATATCATGATGCACGGTCTTCTTAGAGGGCTTAGGCCTCAGAACATGAAACAAACGAATCTATCTATCTTGTGCTCTTTATTGAGAACTGGATATCATGTGGACCATACGATGCGGACCTGTAGTCTATAAAATCGAACCGATGGGACATAGCGAGGACGAGACGATTGCTATAAATCGATGTACGATGTCCTCGAGGCGGACGGTGGCCAAAGGCCGGTGACCCCTTCGTTGATGGCCGTCCGGGATTCGAGGACAAGGATAGGTCGTAAACGATTGAACCGAAAATCCGGCGTGTCACAGGGCTTGATATAGGAGGCTAAATTTTTAAGAAGTGATTCCAAAGTGCCATTTCCAGAAACGAGCGAATAGGGATTCCATAGAGGCACGGGCGCGTTCACTTCGCCCCGGTGATTCGTGGCACGAGTTTTAAAGTGAACGCTCCCGCGGAGAGAATCGCGTGGCCTGCACTTTTCCATCCAACAAAAAGTACCTTCGGGACCGCAGAAGTTAAGAAACGTTGGATGGCGTGGAGCGTGCTGGGGAGGGACGTGGGGGTTTGGCCAGAGGGTGGCGGGATTGAGCGCGCAAAAGCGTGGAAGGAGGAATGCCGGCCCGGTGCGGAGATAGAGAAAAGAGCGCGAGTGCAAAGTAGAGAAGAACCGGAAACGGGGAGCGAGAGAGAAAGGAGTAACAGGTAAAAACTTGACGTTCACTCGAACGCAATTTTACGATACTCTTAGCGCACGTTTGACATACTTACAACCCACTAGAAAGATACGTTCCCGTGCGCTCGGTGAGCCGCGGTTGAAACTTTTCCAATTACTATCCCCGAGGATTCGCACAGACCGACGGTAATACGTTCAGTGTGGCTCGGATGTTTGTAAACATGCCCACCATATGCAATGTTCTGCCGGTATCTGTTTATTCGACAGCTACAAATTCAATGTACAAACGAGACTGAATCGGTTAAAGAGTAATCTATTCTTCGAGGGTATTCGACACTTTTGGCCAGAAATGGATCACGGTTTTCATTATCAACTGAACCTTGATACCCAAACGAGGAAAACAGGACATTCATGAGTGATCCTTTCACCGGATGTCTCAGCGGACGTACGTATTAAATTTTCATCGCCGATGAAAATAACTTGCTGGAACGGCTAGCCGGCTTAGCGACGGTCTATGCCCATAGAGCAATAACTTGTCAGCATCGGCGTGGAAGCCTTCATCCTTTAAGATCCCGTGGCCCTCAGGGGCTGCGAAACCCTATAAATTGGTCGATCCATCAGACTGCGTACATCCGGATCGGAATGTCCTGCCGGGGCGATTAAGTCAGATCCGTCCTTGTCCCTTTGTTCCCAGAACGTCTGATTTATCCGGGGACGGGGCAATAATTCCTAAACTGACCGATAGTTTTGTGACGGTCGATTGATCCGGAATACCGAGTTATTCATTGAACGACCGACGAATCATCGCCCGTTCATCCAGACAAGGTTTATCGCCGCCCTCCTGTCGTCGATCGATAATGTGGTCAATCGTCTCGCCCGCATGGACATCCGTAAGTTTCATGCAGAGGGCATGTGGCGAGAGGAGGAAATCGTCGAGTTGGCCGGTACCGGCGATCGCGGATGGTCGCAAGAAGTTCCGCACTCACCGGGCGCCACTCTGTCGACGTACCCGGGACCGCTTAATCGCGAATTTTCCCACATTAATCAACATTTTGCTGGCATCGATCGTCGTCCTTCCTCCGGTTTCCCGGAACGTAAGCGTTCCCTGACCGTAATCTTGTTTCCAACATATGGAATCATATTTGGCCCACGACATCCATTATCCCCTTCTTCGTTCGATTAATCACCGTGATGGTGCATTTTATTAAAGCCCCGTAACTTTGAGTCCTACGGTATTTTTTTTTCACTCTCCGGTTTCTCTCTCACCTCCGTCTCAGTGCGGATCCCTCTTGCAATAACTCACCTAGATATTCCTGCTCGCCCAACATCGCCAGTCGATATAAGCTGCGTATAGATGGGAAAGCCCTCCCGGCTGCGGAATGGATCGGGACTGCCGAGATAAGATGGAAGCGCGAGGGGTTATGAGTTCGACCGAGGGATTCCTCCGAGGGATCTGGCAATGTCACGCAACTTTTTTCGTTTTTTTTTATTTGACGACGACTCAAACTTCTGGCCCCTCGCATAGATGAAGCGGAGAGCCGAGCTGGGCCGAGTCGAACGATCGCGGCATCACCGCGTTTCCGGGTATAGGTAAAACCACCAGAAAATAGAGCGGGAACGGGAGTCTCGCCGAGTTCACTTTACTAAAGTTTCTTCTTTGCCGGCTCTCGTCTGTCCCTCCGCGCTGCATACACAGACACACACACACACACACACATGCACACACCCCATCACCCGAGAAACGTCGGACGTTCGGAGTCTGAGACCCGGGTGAGGTGCGATTTATGACAAGCGGAGAGCGAAACCGACGGCCGTTTTCTAATAATGGCAACGTTTTGTCCGTTCCGCCTCGTGAATATACCTTTTTTCTTCTGCGCAAATATTCGCGTATGACCTGTCACTTTCCCCGTTGCCCCTCTGGGGGAAAACGCTGAGGACGACGGATTTTCCCATAAATTATAGTTCCGCCGCTTCACCGTAAAAAAGAAAATCTTACCGTCAGGTGAATCGGATTGAATTCAGTGCCGCTTACCGGGGTAGAATGGAGCGCAGTTTGCAGATTCTTCTCGAGAGGTATGTTCCATCACTGTCAGTAAGTATTAACGGTTTTCGGGACAAATGTGTTGAAACGCAACTTCAGACTAAATCAACTTGATTACCAAGGCATCGATCATTATCGACGAAGGTTTCGTTTGTTTTCTTCCAAAAACTGCTTTGCCGACTTTTATCATACCCACGTCACAGAGTGCAAAATGCGTATGTAAATTTCGAATCGATAAGCCGACGAAGGCCGAGAAGGGCCGTGATGCATGGCGTTGGGGCTCCTTCGCGTGAGGATTCCCATGAGATATCGGAGAGTATTTGTTCAGTCCAATATATTACTAGTTTTATGTCCACCCGTCAGAACATTTATATGTTTGACTTCCTCGTTGAAAAGGGCTGTCGGGTGCCCCCCCCCCTCCCCCCCCCCCCCCCTCGGTGCATGTACGCCGTGGCTCGGTGTCTTTTCTCAAGGCGTCCGGAAGCCGCTGAAGGAGAGCGCGAGAGGTCTGCAGCAACGCGCGTAGATAACTCTCATGCCGCTGCTGGCTCTCCCTGCTCGGGCTCTCGGTGGTTCTTCTGCTTCTCTCCTCTCCCGGGCTACTTGAAAGATTTAAAACGGCGTCGCGAAGTTCACCTCGCCTCCCGGTTTCCTAGCCCGCCCATCGCTTCTCTCCACCCTTGCCAGGCTGCCTGCCCGCACCTACAATGATATATGGCGGTATAAATTCGGCGCGGTGCGTTCGTGCATTTCACGCTTGTTCTCGACACTCCCGAGCCAACAGCAGCTAGCAACCAGCGACAGAAGAGGCAATTGTACACGTAGCTCTTGAGAGTTGGAATACCGCTGCTGCTGCTGCTGCCTCCATGATGCCGGTTTCGCTTCTGCTGGAGCCGTTGAACATTTGCCCGTCGCCCGCTTCTTGTATTTCATCATCCGAACTGAGTTTAACATAGTATACTCACTCCGGCTATGGTACACTGGTCTTACACAATGTTCCGTGTGTTATATTCGCCCCGGAACTGTATAAACTCCGATTAAAGCTGGGCGCGGAGAGAGAAATTGCGATGACACGGAGCAATCGATCGGGGACATTAACGCTACCGAAGCTGAATCTGCATCCCCGCGACATAAATCAAGGTGATCTCAGCGGACGTTGTCGATCGTCTAATTGTCGCAATCGAATCGTTCTTCTCCACCTCGGGCTCTCCTCTTCCCCGGGGAAGCGAGGCTGTGAGACGGTAAACGAGTGCGCACTGGGCGGGATGGAGAACGTAGAGGAACAGAGAGTTTGGTAACTCGACGAGAAGTGCCATCGGGGATGGCAGTGACGCAAACGTAGAAACTGCGGACTGGCTGGATCTCGCCGCGGGCCGGTTCTCAGCTTCTTCCGACTGGCAGAAACGGAAGGAGGATTCGGGTATTAGCAGACGTTGAAAGGGACGCGCCGCCGTTGCCCCCTGCCCCTCCGGCTACCGATGGAAGAAACGATTGACGAGCTCCCCGGTCGGAGGAGACCCGTGGCGAAGGAGCCATTCAAGCCTGTAATAGAAGTGAAATGGGGTTGATGGCGGATTTCTAGTAGTAGTTTGCTTCCGGGGTGTCGAGAGCTTGACCCCACCGGCCCCGTTCCTGAAGAAAGTGTATATACCCTCGATGAATGGGCACTGTCGCACTGGCTTCAGCTCGATGTTTCAGTACATACACCCACCGAAATGGAGTTTCTCGATACCCAGGAAACCATCCAGTTCGAACAGATGTTGGCCGCTTTAACGCTCGGGGATTATGATTTAGACAGACTTGAAAACGAGTTCGGAGAAACAGGCGAGTCGGGGCTCAGTCGCACGGGGAGAGAGCCAGCGTAGTGGAGGAAATGGCCAAAACGGACCGCTTTTGCCAATTTGCCAAAAGGAAAACGTCTCATCCCAAACGGTGTCCGTTTGGCCCCGGGGTTCCGTTTCGCCCCGGTCTCTCCCTGCATAACGCTCGAAACGTATCAGACACATCGACAGCGTAGTGGGGGGAGGAAGAAAGCTAAACTCTCGAAGGCTCTTTCGGGTACCGTGAGCGAACTGGGAAGTAGGCGGAAGTTGGACGGTGAAAAGCCAACAATATAAGCGATCTTGGTACGAAACTCGAGGTCATCGACCAACTAGCCGGGGCTCACACCGGTGGTTGGTGGTTGCCGCTGCTGCTGCTGCTGTCGGGACTCTGCCGCTATAGTAACTAGCTCCGGCCCCTCCTACACCCACTTCCCTGATCGTTTATTACACCGTCGAGTCTATGGCAAGCACTGGAAACGGGAAACGGAGCCAATGGAAGATAAGAACGTTCCTCTTCGTACGCCAGAACAACTCTGTACCAGTCTGGCGAAGGCCCCTTTTCCGCGGTCGTATACACACTCCAACATTCTCCTCGAAAATTTCTCTGCTCCAATATACCGCTCGCCGGAGCGTCTGGAGAACGAGAGTTCGGAGTGTAAGATATTTTGTGGTCTCGGGGATCCTCGGCCTCTCTTTCTCTCACCGGTGCTGAGCGATGCCTCGTTCCACGTAGGCTATCTTCTCGTAGATCGCGGGCGACGATAGAGGGCCCTCCTGAATGGATCTGCTTTTTGAGCACACATCGCAAACCACCCGGCTGATATCATCTGAAGTAATCGAGCGCGTGAGGGAACGGCGAGCAACGACGGCAGCAATGAGGCCCGAGGGTGGAAAAGAATCTTTCCAGATTTATATGCGGCTATAGAGCTTGCGGATATAGACCTATATGCAAAAAAAAAGAACAACGCGGAAGAAATAATGTGTCGAGGCCGGGTCGGTGCTTTCGCACACCGGCTAGCGTGCTCCGCTCTGCTCCACTCTGCTCCACTCTCTCTCTCTCTCGCCCTCTCTCTTTCTGCAACTGCAAGAGGTAAACGGCGAGGGGAAACTTTAAAACTCTGCGCTGAACAGCAATTAAAGTGAAATTATACAAAGCTTGCAACGAGAGAGTGAGAGAAAGCGGGTTGTGCTCCGCGGAGAGCAGCTCAGGGCATGCGAATCCCTGCCGAGAGTCATAGAAAACTATGCTGCCCGGGGAAACAACTGCCCGAGGTGGGCTTCACCGTTCTCGAGCCGGTCGTACCGGAGCCAGACCACCGCTATGCACCTAGTCTCGCGCTACAGCCCGAGATCTCTCATATTTAATGACCAAACCGGACCTCGTTCTTGGCAGAAGGCTTAAGCGCGTCGAATTTCGAGAGACTCCAAACACGAGCTCTCTCTCTCTCTCGCATGACTTGCTCGTTTAGCACTCACGCTGATTAACCTGACGTGTGCCTTTCACTGGTCTCTCGACTCCCTTCATCACAATGCGTCGAGGCACTTCGGTGCGAAAAGATGGTTTTTTTTTTGTCCTTTTGCTTTTTACACCTTCTGACGTCCATTGCCTCAGTTGAAATTCTCTCAGTCCGTTCTACAGAACTCGTCGATAGAATTTTGCAAAACGATCAAAGACTCTTTTAGGTAATCAACCACGGAGCGAATTCTTCTCAATTCACTTCCGTGGGGAAAAAATCGCGATAATGTATCGCGTTTTGTGTAATGCTTTTTTCAGCCTTTTTGTTGCTCTACCTCCCTCCTGCATTTTATTCGAATGTCTGTGTGAGCCCGGGGTGTGTTAATTTTTTTTTCTTTTTGGTATTTTTTTTACACCTTCTGACGTCCATTGCCTCAGTTGAAATTCTCCCGGTCTGTTCTACAGAACTCGACTATACAATTTTGCAAAACCATCAAAGAGGCTTTTAGTTCATCAACCACGGACCGAATTCTTTCCACTTCACTTCCGTGGGTAAAAACACGATCGCGATAATGTACCGCGTTTTGTGTAATGCTATTTTCTGGGTTTTTTTTTGTTCTCTCTCCCTCGTAAATTTTATCTGAATGTTCGTATGAGCCGGGGGTGTTTTTCTTTTTTCTTTCCTTTTTTTTAATTTTTTTACGCCTTCTGACGTCCATTGCATCAGTTGAACTTCTCCCAGTCCGTTCTATAGTACTCGCCGATAGAATTTTGCAAAACCATGAAAGACTTTTTTACTTAATCAACCACGGACCGAATTCTTTCCAGTTCACTTCCGTGGGGAAAAAAATTCGCGATTATGTACCGCGTTTTGTGTAATGCTATTTTCAGCGTTTTTTTTTTGTCTCTCACCCGCGTGCATTTTATCCGAATGTCTCTGTGGGGGTGCGTTTCGGATTCAACCGCCGGACGTTCTCTCGGGTTCTCGTCGTCCACCGTGTGCCAGCATTCTCTGGCAATTATACGATGGGATTCGGGAGGTTGAGTCAGGTAGTTGGCACTGCGAAAAGATGAGTTTTTTTCGTTTTAAACCTTCTGACGTCCGTTACCTCAGTTGAACTTCTCCAGCCCGTTCCACAGAACTCATCGATAGAATTTGCGCAAAAACCATTGAAGACTCTTTTAGTTAATTAGTCACGTACCGAATTCTTGCCACTTCACTTTCGTGGGTTAAAACAAAAAGTCGCGATAATGTATCGCGTTTTGTGTAATGCTTTTTTCAGCTTTTTTGTTTCTGGTCTCTCTCCCTCGTGCATTTTATCCGAATGTCTCTGTGGGTCGGGGGTGTGTTTCGGATTCAACCGTCGGACGTTTTCTCGGGTTCTCGTCGTCCACCGTGCGCCAGCATTCTCTGGCAATTATACGGTGGGGTTCGGGAGGGTGGGTCAGGTGGTTCGCAGTGTCCTCCGAGTCGTTATCGGTCACGGGGTTTCATTTTATTCCCGGTGACTGGACGAGCGAGCCGAGCATACTCGCTCGGGCAGACGAGTGAACGAATAAGCTGGAACGGGCTCCGGCTCGGGGCTCGTTGCCCGCCGCCGCGGTTCTCCTCTCTCCCATCTCGTTTCGGTTATATTCTCCGCCGGTACGAAGGCACAAACCGAGTATTAAAAAATAAAGTACACCTTTTTGCCGTAACCGTACTAACCGTTAGCACGAGTGGACAAAGGTACTGTACGAAGTTGCGTGCTTAACCAATACTCGGGCGTTTCGTGACCGAACAAACGTGAGCCCTGCAAGCCCCCCCCCCCCGGTGCAGGGATGTGGAGAACACTGTACGAACCGTGAACGCGGAGCTGGAGGCTACTCGTACGAGCATACACGTATCCGACGGGCATAGGCTTCGCAGAGCATTTCCCCGATTATCGTTGCCCCGGCACCTCGTTAAACCCTTCCTTGCCCCCCCGCCCGTCCCTTTCCCTAGCTCATTCTTGTTTTCTTCTTTTTTTATTGCCAGATTTTTTTTTATTTTTCCCGTTCTTCGTCGTACCTTTTTAATCAAACGAGCTCGCTCGACACACTCGGCTCGGTAAGCTCTCCTCGGTCCCTAAAATGCAGCCCCGTCGCTAATTCGTACACGTCGGGGCAACGACACCGCAACAGTACCGAGTTTGCGGTTTGCACGTCACGTAGATGTTAACAAATAAGGCAATTTATTCGTTTGGACGTGTGATATTCTGACGTTTCTGGGTAGTACTATTACTGCAGCCACCGCTACGACTGGCCGTTACCGTCGGCTCTACTGCTTCCGTTCCAGGCATTTCCAACCCGCCACTAGTACACGGTGTCGGCGCTATTTCCACTTCTACTTTACAAGACTACCCTCGCCACCGGGTATGCTATTACCACTCGTGGCAAAACAAGTCAGAGCCTAGGGGAGGTGCGGGGAGGCTGGTAAGAGAGAGCGACGAAATAAGAGTGGAAGTAGTCGCACACTTGGGTCACCTAACTTGTAGAGGGTTGGAAGAGGCGAAGCAGACTGAGAGACCGTGGTTCGGATATATGTACTGCATCCCCCTCTGGAACAGCGGCACGCTTTGGACGATACACTTCTCCCGAAGCATGCCTCCCTCACGTTTTCTTCAGCCATGGCAATACGGTATACCCCCCCCCCCCCTTCGGACACTTTTCGCAACTCACCTTGTTTCTTTTTCTCCTTATTTTTTTTTCTTCTCCCTTGTCCCAGCGTTGACTCTCGGGAACTTTCAACGAGTCGAGAATTTGGCGTCCAATTAAAGATAAACGCGGCGAGTCCACTCGGCGCTTTACCGTGGCCGGCACAAAAGTCGTCAGCTCGCCTGTGTCAGCTCGAGTGAGACAGTGTACCCTCGTTCTTTGCGACACCCTCGAGTTTCTTGTGTTCGTCTGTCCTGCACTCGCCGTCTCCACTGGCGACGTAACAAGTCTTGAGATCTTGTACCCTTCATTATGGAGACATCCAAACCGCATTAGGAACTCTGTACTTGGTTGAAATTTTAGGGCATTGCATAACGCCGCGATGAGGTCGGTAAAATCCTTGACGTGGTCCTGATGATATCGAAAAGATACTGGATGTTCTCCCGATGAGGTCGCAAGGTTGGGAAGAATCCCGGATGAGGTCCAGAAAAGTCCTGACGTCTTGAAATCTCTTCATTATGGAGACATCCAAACCACATTGCGAACACTGTATCTGGTAAAAGTTTTGAGGCATTGTGTAAAGCTCCAATGAGGTCAGGAAAAAACCTGACGTAGTCCCAATGAGGTCAAAAAGATGCATGGTGTTCTCTTGATAAGGTCGGAAGGTTGGGAAGTATCCGCAATGAGGCCAGGAAAAGGACCTAACGTGGTCCGGAAAACGTCCTCATGAGATCGCGAATAGGCTTGATGAGGCCTGGCAAGGCTCTACTCCAGTGTTTCAAAATGTGCACCATTGGTCGCGCCACCAACCCTGAACAAACGACAAGCATAACATCACTTATCGATGATGAGAATTAAATCGCTGGCGTCGATGATCAACAGCCCGAATCTATAATGGCCGCGCATCCGCGCAATGTCCATATGCCAGCGCGCTACTTTAATTATAATTTTTAACCGGAGCGATGTGTCTCCGTCAAATATATTATCGGGCAACGAGACTGCGATGAAGTGTCGGTGTGTATGTGATGCATGCACGGTGGCGGGGATGACTCGGCCGGAAAATCCGAGGCGAAAGGGTGAGGATCCCCGGCGCAGAGGCGGAGGGGTTAAAGCGGCGATAGCGAGTGTGTTGGTACCCAGACAACTCATTACCCAGGAACTGGCAAACAGAAAACTAGGTTAGGCAAGCACATACGTCATCGGAATTAGAACCCGTAGTCCGCAGCTGTATCTCAAATGCTGCTGCCGCTGCTACCAGTGCTACGCTATCGTCTACCCGCCTCCCGTATCCCCCCCCCCCCCCAACAGCCCCACTGCCTCTCCGGACTACGTGTGTTCCGTTCTCGTGTGTGAATTTATGTAATGCGGTTCTAGATTGCGAGGAAACACGGGAATATGTGTGTTAGCCGGCTGCGAGGTGCCCAGGTTGTGTGAGCGCACACAGCCTGGGCTACAACCGCCGTACTCCCACATCAGGGGGGGCCCCCTGCCACATTCGCGGCGGAACCGTGTGTATACGGCGCTTACGGCTGCGCGCCGACCGGGCTGTACCAGGGGTTAGGGATAATGCAAGATGCACACCGCGGTGTTATCGATGCTCGGAAATTTCGTTACGATAAATAGCGCCGCACATACAAACACGCACGGTGGGACAACTACCGTGTCACCTCTGGATACACTTTGCCGAGTTTATCTACGTGCGGTGTTTGGTGATATTACAGTGAATCCGCGCTGATTGATCGGGAAAGGGCAAATGGTTAGGGGCGAGTGGGAAAAACGGAACCATGGGGCAAGACGGTCTTGCTAAGTTTTTTTTAGCGGCAGATGTAAGTTCAAATGCGCGGCTCCGAAGATCGATATATATCGGAAATATGAAATGGGTAGTACACGCAGTGACGTCACGACAAGGACGTGGTCCTCGGTGCCCCCCCCCCCCCCCCCCCCCCCGAAAATTCGGTCTCTTTCGCTCTGGGGACGTCGCGACGATTTATTGTCTCCCCCTCGTCTCGGAGTTCTGTGAGCCCTGGAGACGTACCAAAGAGTCAACGTGAAAGAGTATTCAAATCGAAGATGTGTATCATTTGATTGTATTTTTATTATTTGCGTTTTATTTCCCATAATTTTGGGTATTTTTATCATTTGCGATTCATCTTTCAATTCGCGAATCTACGCGACGAGTTGTCGGATTTTAATGACCTTGAAGACATCTGCATGACATCAAACTTCATCTTTGGCAAATCTTCGTTAGTGCACTGCCTTAGGGAGAATAAAAATTGTTCACTAGTAGAATTTTATTCTGTAAGTGAATTTCCCCGAGCGCATTTTGCGCGATGCAAAAGACAACCGATATAACTTGATGCGATTTATACTCATGATATATTCAGGGTCATGATTTTTTAATTATAAGAGTATGAACGGGTAAATGATGTGACGCGGTTAAAATTTGTATCTAACTGTAAGTGAACTCTGACATTTTTTAAGCAGAATCTAGCATTACGATTATATAGCGAACTTTACCGGCTAATTGAAGATTTAAAAAATGCATGTGTGGCAAGAGAATCGGAGAAAAATTGATTAGTAAATGTGACAGCCGATAAATGTCCGTTAATTTATTAATTTGCGATCGTCTCTCTGTGGGTTTAATTTATTATTATTCGTCTACGATTATCGGACTTTCCACATCCGCCAATCTAAATAAAAATGTTACATCGCTCCGAATTATAAATGTCACAAGTATGCAGAAAAGGGCTCATCTCGAACGGAGGACGTCCGTTTTGGACACCGTGCCGTTCTCCTCGACTCCCGGGAGTTTCTCATCCCTTACGATTCACACGTTACCGAGCGGATAGATCGATGAATATATTTGGAGGACAATCAATTTGGAGCCAAGGTCGACTATCCTTCTTCGCTCGGCGTAGGTAAATCGATAGACGGCTCATAATTCTTTTGGCGAGAGATTGTGAGAGGATGGCTTGCGAGGAGGCGGGCGCGAGGCACCCTCGAAGCTGACACCGCTGGAGCAATAGTGATTTCTCGATTTGTTAAATGGGGAAAAAAGGTGGAGAGGTGCTCGTAGGGATTGCGGAATGGGGAAGAAGGAAGGAGTCCACGAATACGATTTCCTCCGAGGTTGCTGGCTGTACGGTTCCCCCCGCCTTACGCCCTCCTCGAATGGGGTGAGGGGAGGCAGTCGATTAGAGTGTCACAGCAGTAGCAGACCCGAGGACCGACATTGGAGGGGTTTGAAAATAAATGAAGGCACTATTGAAAAGCTATCTAACCGTAGGTGGCTCTCTCGTCGTTCCCTCTCTCGTGCTAGACCCAAATCAGCTTTTAATGGTCATATCGTGCGAATGAACTCCTCTCCCTCCGGCTACAACGACCGCCGAGTCGATGTATTGAATCGTCGAGGCTTCAGCGAAAATCGATGGAAAAACAAACGGAGCTCTCCGACAATGTAAAAATAAAACGGTGACTAGAACCTCACACTTTGGAGGACTAACTTTCAGGGACCGCAATATACACATAAAACACCTCGCAAAAATGTACAAAAGCGTATGCAGAGCAATTTTGGAATACGGGCACCCAATATTCATGAACTTCAAAGAAACGGCCCTTAAGAAAATCAAAACCGCGGAAACCATACGGAGTCTAACAAGAATAGGACACCCTAATAACCTGCTACACAACTCGCGTAATTCACTAGTATGTAAAGCAACTAACATCATTCCCATTACAACAAGAACACAACAACTCAATAAACAATTCGCATTGAATCAGCCAGAAAGCATCCAACCGCTATACTTACAACCTGCAAAACACATCACCCAAAGACACAAACATCCAACAACACACTACATATCAACATCTAAATAGAATGTTGAACGAAGAAGAATAAAAATGTATACACCGTTCCAATAATTGCAGTCACACTGAGAAAAATAAATAGTTGGATTAAGCAAATGCGCGGTGACATACGTTCAAAGGTGTATTTGGTTGGTCCAACAAAAATGTCTGTTTCAATCGAAATTTTTTTAATACATTGAAACAAATAATCGTTTAACAAAACAATGCTTTATTTGTACCAACCAAATAACAGCTTTGAACGTATGTCACCGCGACTTTTTTTTAATCCAACCAATGTTTTTTCTCAGTGCACATCTCAATTCAAATGAACGAAAGCCCGGGGCTGAAGGACTAAATGGTTAAAATCTGTAACGATCGTCAACACATCGTATGTATTGTTCATAAATACACACTTACTACTACTACCGAGAATCTTGAGTCTTCGGTGGGAGTGAAAAAAGGCAAAGTGTGCAGCCTCGTCATTTGTTGCTGGAGGCAAATGACGCTTAATAGGCCAAGTGGCTTCGGACAAAACTCATGGATGAACTCTTGGCTTTTCGTTCCCTCTGCCGCCGCTCTCCCTCCTTCTGTCGTTCCTTCCGCTCCTCGGCACAGTGTCGGCCCTTGGTTATTTGCCTAACGGTCCACGATCCTAGAAACGCTTAGCTCTCCTCCCTCCTCGACTCCGGCGTCCACCGGCGAAAAGTTGGGGCAGGAAAAGCGTTAAGCCAAAGTAATTGCCCAAGTTTTGTAGCACACGGAGGCCGGTACCGGTAGCGTTGGCCGCACGTTTGGGGAAGCAAAAATTACCATGAAAATTGAATGTTTTTTCAACCGTTGTCTCTCCCGGCCGCGCGTACCGCGCGGCTAATGCAATTTACAAACAATTTTGTCCTCACTATGCTAATGGAAAAACTGCAAGAGTTACGAAGTTGTCGTTCGCCGGCGAAAGACCGAAAGAGGAGAAAACAAAAAAAAAGGAGTGACAAAAAAATCCAGTCGCTGTAATATTATTTATAGAGAGACGATTGACATAATGTTGAATAATGGAGTTGACGAGACAATCGCAACGATAAGCAATTTCCCGGAGATCCCGAAGAGCCTGGCGGAGTTCGCCGAACGGTCTCGACGGGCTCTCGAGATTTTATTGCCGTGAAAAAGCCGCGAGCGTCGTTGAACCTGGGTCACGACAGTGTAACGCCCTTCTAATTAAGACTAAATACATAATTGGAGTGTTAGTCACGTACGGGCCGCGCGAATTGAACGGTCAGCTCGTGGTCGGCCCCTTCGAGGCAAACACGTCTCTCCTTCGTGCAATGTAACGTTCACAAGCTCCTCGGTCGTCCCTGCTACAACCCTGTCGCTGCTCTCTTTTCCGCAAAACTGCAGTGTACAGTCAGCACGTCGGGGGCGCAGATTTCGAGCTGCGGAGGAGGAACACGAGCTTTTGCACAATCACCAAGGGCGAACGTCGCGTGTTTCGCTCGCGCCGACGTGTGTGCACCGCCAATTCGTTTCTTCGATCCCCACATCCACCACCAACCCCCCCCCCCGCCCTGCCCCGGAGAACGGTACGTTACGGCTTATCTGAAAATCCTTCTCGATTTATCTGCCTGCATGGATTTCCGCGTTCGAGCCGAGTGACGACTCATTCCCAGACGCCCGAGCGGGAAAATTATTCACAGAGTCAACCCAAAATCACTGCTTTTTTCGCTCGGAGAGCTGCGGAAAATATTTCGGGGGATTAATTAATTGATCGTTATAGCTCCAGAATTCCTGTCGTGATTTTATACGACTCTCAATGGCTCTCACTCTTCCTATTTTATTTTATTTTATTTTATTTTAGTAGTGAATTTATTGACAGTGCATAACATGGGACAGTTTTTGGTACATAATAGACTTAGATTACATATATGCTGCCAATTGGACATCGCCCGACGTCCTTGAGCCCCATTTTTTCATTTTTTTACAATAACATTTTTTTAAATTATTGTTATTTTAAGTATTGGTACTTAAAATTTAAAAAGTCGTTTTATTTCTTCGTTGTTCATTGTTTCTAGTTGTCGGTAAGTTGTACGTATTGGATGTTTGAAGGTATGTATTGTGTTTGGTGTGAGTTGCATGGATAATAGTTTGATATTTTCTATTTGGGTCGCGGCGAATCGTTTGGTAAGTTCACTGCGCCTCGTTCTTATGGGTCTAATTCCCGTAGCTTCATATGGGAGAGTATTGCGAGGGTTGTGAACTGGATTATCAGGATGGAGACATTTTTTATTTAAAATTTTTTATTTCATCAATTAACTAGATGAGCGAATTAATAAAGGGGCGATGATATGCGTTTCATCCATTTAAAGACGTTGTTTGATCGGCCCAAAATGTTGGTTAGCGAGCACGTATTTTTTTGTCGACCAAATAAATGCTTCAAGTCGGTCTACTATCTTTTTTCCAAGTGTACAGCACGTTCTTATAGTTATCAGAATTTTTACAAAGACATAAAGAGTCCACGAGCTCGCTTGTATTTCTTTCCGACCCTTCATATATATATATATATATATTTTTTTTTTTTTTTTTTTGCGGCTGGGTATCATAACGATGGTATCGCCGGGTCCGTACGTCTACGTTAAAGTGCACGGGTACAAAGTCGGTCGCTGTTTCTCGCATGTTGTTGCCGATGGGAAAAGGGATATGTGCCGCTGGTGCCGTTGCCGCTGCGAAGGATAGCTGGCAAAGTCCGTAATGAGGAAGCCAAATGAGAATAAAGGGAGTGTATCTGTCGTCCTCATCGTACTGTTGCTCCTACCAACGCGCCGCGTACACTATATCATTTTTGCCAGTCCCCAGTGAAATGGCTCCGGTGTCGTTTTACCGCGTGTATCGCGTGACGTTAATACATATATTTTCTCTCGCGAATTAACACGTAGCCGGCTTGTCTTTTCCTCGTTTTCGGTGATACCTTAACCATCTGGCTTTGTCCACCAAGGTTGCCTCGACGCGGCCGTAGAGCGACCCTCCGGGGCTTTGAGATTATTATTATTATTTTTCTTCCGCCACTGTACACTTGACTAATCTTATGGCCGAGTGAGTACATAAACAGACCGTATGAAACAGAGGGAAAAATCGTTTTGTCGACATTCGCATTCGTTCTTTTTTTCCAACGAAATAAATATGAATGCCGGACGAATATATTCTCAATAAAAAAATCCATTGACGACACTTTTTTCTGCTTTTTTTAAATGTATTTTTGCAGAACGAGAAGCGTTGGACGAACGACGTGCTACTTTTTATTGCCCTCTTTTTTTTAACGAAAATCCCAGAACGGCGCATTAATTATCACGCGAATCGCTGAAAGGGATTACTATGATGAATTTATTCATTCACGGGAAAGAATGCATTACGTGGCATTTATTATTTACACGAAGTTCATAAAATGGTACTCTTCAACTTTAGTGGAAGTTAAAGCGGACATGCATTTTTCATAGGCGCTCGAGTTGCGAGTCCGTCTATTTCATGAAAATAAATCCCGTTTTATTGATTTCTTCCTTGGTGATGAAATTAATTTATTGGATATGTCCCACTTTTGATGGTTCGTAACCTGCCTCTGAATCATGTAAAAAAGAGCGGGCAGAGTTCAATGTTTTTCCAATATTCTTGAACAAATATTTTAAACTAAAAACAAAATTCATCTCTCGCTGTTGTTTTCTTTTTTATTATTATTATTCAACCCTGCAAATTTTTCCACATCATGGTATCACCGTTACAAACAATCAGTCACGAGAGAATTTTTACAAAATTTGTTTGATATTTGATTTTTTTTTTTACCAGAAATCGAAAAGCTGTCCGTCCTTTTTGACGGCACAATTTCCATTGATATACCAATTTGTCCTATACGTCCCGTTTTCCACGCTGGTATTTTCACTCTATCGCGGAATAAAAAAAACAAAAATTCAATATACCGTGCAAAACAAGAAATTAATGGGTATCCGTCAAAGAATAATTTAATTCACGATTCCCCGCGGGTAGTGAACATAGTATATCGCGGCCGTGGAACGCCGAGGCACGTGAACGGGACAAGTAGAATAGGGAGGAGTCCGGGTTATATAGGATATGCGTCGCTATTCGATGCTCCGTTCACGTACGTGACTCGACTATTCGAGTATATTTTACAAAGACATATATTTTATGAAGAGGCGGATGCAGCAAGGGGAGGATGCGAGTCTGTATTCGAACGGCTGCGTGACGTTACGTGTTGGGGAGGATTCTCGACTCGACGAGTTCTCGCCGGACCAGATCGATTTTTAATCGGATTACATTCGATAAACGTATGAGTTGCGGCACGCAAAAATATCGCGGAATATTGACAGTTTATAAAAACTCGGTCGGTCTCGTCCGATCGTATTTCAATCGCGATACCTTGTCAATGGACGTACGCATAGTCGATACAATGGGGGGCAAAATGGGAAGTGGGATAAAGTTTGAATGCTGTAATCTGGCAAAAAGGGGGCAAAATGGAGTAGCGAAAAATGTAAAAAAAATTCTTTGAACTATCGGAAAAACTGGTATCGAATGGGAAATTTTTTTTTAACGGCGTTAAAAAAAGGCCAGTTCTTGTGGCGACGAGGTTAAGAGGTATTCAATTTTTTCCGGACTTCCATTTATTACATTGTTTTTGATCACCAGAATAATTATCCCGAATATCATTGTTGAATTTCATCGGGGGCAAAATGGGAACTGGGGCAAAGTGGGAACGCTGTAATCTTCCAGACAAGGGGTAAAATGGAGCAGAGCAAAATTATCGGGACAATGTATTATAACCCTAAAGTGAGTGGGGCAAAATGGAAATGGTGCAAACTGGTAGGCACAGGAGAAAATGTAGTACCGAAAAATGTTCAGAAAAATTCTTTGAACCGTCGGAAAAACGGGGGTAAAATGAAACATTTTTCTAACGGCGTTAAAAAACTGTCAGTTTCTGTGGCCACCAGATTGAGGGGCATTCCATTTGGCCCCAAACCCATCTATTAAATTTTTTTCGGTCATCAGAATAATTGGCCCGAATTTGATTGTCGTCGGTAAATCGTCGGGTAACTTTAGACTCACCCGAAGGGGTTTTATTTCCTGTCTGTTCCATTTTGCCCCGTCCTTACCTATATCCAAGACTTTATGCTGGAAGCGAAGATCCTACCCGGTAGTTGGATGGAGGGAGGCAGAGAGAGAGACTTGTCGCGCACCACGCAGAGACTTCCTATTCGATCCTATCTCAGTCAGCGACCCCACTTTGCCAGGGCACAGTTAACCCCGCTGCCGCCGCTACTCACTATATTTTACACCTCTATCTACACGTCCGGGTTACCGAGCACGCATACCAAATTGCTTCGGGTAGAAGCCGGTACCCTCCGCAACAGCGATCCGCGCACCGTGGAACGTTCGTACCGGAGCCCGTATCAAAACGAGCCAAATATACTGCTTAACCACGAAATATCTAACGAAGCTGGCTGCGGACTCGTTCGATGTATTCCACGATCGGAGATCACCGCTAGTCCTATCTCTACCTCACCTATAAATAATTACCCGATCCCGTCGACTCTGGCTCATCGATCGCCCACCCTAGTTAATTACGTATCGCGCTCGGTATGCGATACGAAACACGCTATGACAACGTGTCGCGAATTTCAAGTAAAACTCATCGGTAGAATCCCGCCGATGGATCTCGTCCTACATAGCTCCTGCGCAACTTCGTTGCAAATGATGTTCATCAAGCGTTGACGTGAAAAGCGATAAAACAATTACATTTTTCGTGTCCACTGTGTCAGTTATTTGGAACAATTTTATCTGCTTCGAGAATCCTACTCGCTAAGAATCAAGATGTTGGAAATATGGTGCAGAGTTGTTAAATGCCGGTTATGCAAGGAAGAACTTTCGTAGTTCGACTGTAAAGTGAGACTTCTACCAGGTTTTTTAAAAACCTTTATCAGTTATTTGGAACAATTTTATCTGCTTCGAGAATCCTACTGGCTAAGAATCAGGATGTTGGAAATATGGTGCAGAGTTGTTAAATGCCGGTTATGCAAGGAAGAACTTTAGTAGTTCGACTGTAAAGTGACATTTCTACCAGATTTTTTAAAAACCTTTGTCAGTTATTTGGACCTATTTTATAGGTTTCTAGAATTGCACTAGGTAAGAATCAGGATGTTGCAGATATGGTGCAGAGTAGTTAAATGCTAATCATGAAAGGAAGAACTTCAGTAGCTCGGCTGTAAAGTGAGATTTCCATAGAACGGACCACTCGAGCGGACCAAGACGAGTCACTCATCTTTAAAGCTCTGCAGAATATCCTTAAAATGTAGTGTCCTAAATTGGCTGACAAGGTCCTGAAAAGGCTTCGCAAGGACCTCATCAGGGTCATTGCGTAATGTAAAGCTTAACAAAAGCTGGCAGGTTTTTAACGACCTTTATAAATTATTTGGACCGATTTTATCGGATTCGAGAATGCCACTACCTAAGAATCAGGATGTTGCAGATATGCTGCAGAGTTGTTGACTGCCGGTCATGAAAGGAAGAACTTCAGTAGCTCGGCTGTAAAGTGAGATTTCCATGGAACGGAACAAGACGAGTCACTCATCTTTCAAGCACTGCAGAATTTCCTTTAAACTTTCAGCGCCCTACATACACGACAAGGTCCTGAAAAGGCTTTGCAAGGACCTCATCAGCTTCTGATGTAAAACTCAAAAATTTGAGGTTACAAAAAAACATCCCGGTCGCAATCCGTCCGCGATCTCCTGGCATTTAACTGCGCATTGTCCGGGTACGATACGACTTCTGTCACGCCTGGCGCATATTTCGCTGCTCGCCCGAACATACAGAACGGGCTCTCGCGGACGGGGGTACTTTCGTGAATCAACGAGTTTTCGCCTCGATGAATTCGACTGTTTGAAAATCACCGGGGGGTGAGCGAGGGGTTTCTGGAATAAGGGCACCGAGAAAATGGAGCACTGTTGGCGGAATAAAAGTTTCCACGCGAGAGGAGACCATGGTGGTTCGCGCGACGCGCGGCCTCCGGCTAGAAAATCCTTCGAGCTACCTACCAAGCTAGAAACCCTGGGTGGAACTCAGCGAACCGACTAACGAAAGACAGTAACTCGTCGTGCCGAACGAGCAAAACGAATAGCCGAAAGCCACCCGCTCGGCCATCCTACGCCGTTACCATCGCGTACCCCAGATCCACGGACACCGACAACGGTTATCTGGAGAAAAGGATTTTGGTCGCACGGAATCACGATGCGCAATGTTCCCCCTCCATCTCCGACTTTTGCCTGTCTGGTACCCTAGTTACGTCTTTGTACGGTCGCTGGGAAAAAGAAGAGAACAAAAAAAAACATCCGCACAAATCTCTTAGAGAAAAAGCGACTATCTCAATTCGCATGTTTCCACGGCTCGATATCTATTCCAACGATATGGCTCTCGCAGATCCTGCAGCAACGTCGCCGTGCTCCAGATAGTTTCGAAGATGGCGATCTCGGAAAACGCTTTTTTTTTTGTTCTCGCTTCCGGCACGGATTTCCATATCAAATATTGAGCCAGTAATAAAATAGGTCGGAAAATCGCGGCCATGCTGGGAAAAAAATGCATCTTTTTCCCACGCGGATCAATTGTAGGTCGGATCAATTTGAGCGGTTTTTATTAATTCAAACATGCGATGCATTTGCCTCCCGCTGAAGTATCGGAAAATTGCAGGCAAACATCATTTTCCACGGGGCAGAAATACACGATAATGTATTTACAGTCATTACAGGACGAAAAAATGCTAAAAATATACGATAAATCGACAGAAAAGCAACAATATAATTTTTTTATTAAAAAATGAATGGGGATAAAAAAAATTCTCGACTACACTTCCACGTAATTATTAGCGCTTAACAAAAATCCGATAGTACCTCCGGTTCAAAATTAAGAGTTATGATATTAATAGCGCGTAAATGGATAATTTCCATTATATCCATTTTATTTCAAACAATCGACAATGTTGGCTAATTAAATTATAAAATTTTTTAACAATGAGTACCGAAATCGTGAATGCATTCTATCCATTGTCTTGTCCGAATGCATTGTATTCTCGATTCCGAGCCGGATGCATGTGATTCCCAAAAATACATTTCTCAAATTTAATTTCCGGCGCGATGGAAGTCATCCATTTTCAGCCAGCGTCTAACAGACAACATCCGGATGAGGATGACGACAATCCTTCGGTCATTTAATGGCGCCCATTGTAGCGTGGGAACTCAATCTAATCGCACGCCATCGGTATCTTGCATACCACGTCAGGATACGCAGATCGAGCCTCGCTTTCAAAGGGTACGCGGTTTCTGGATGGTATTCGCGGCAGCAATGTGTCAAAGCGAGCTCAGGATCCAGTATCCCTGTACGTGGAGTAGCTGCATCTGAGCCAAAGCATTGTGATCCAGGAGGGAGAGACTGGAGAACAGAACGCCAGTTCACCTTTTGAGTGTCCGGGATCCCCGAGGCTATGTGCCCAAGCGGAAACCTCTCTCTCTCTAGTGCGGGTGCCGATAAATGATGATAATGCTCGTCTGCAACGCCGAATGCCACTACGATATATATCCTCCTCCGCAGTGTCTCGTGATCCTCATGAACAACCAAATGGACTCATGGATAATGATCCGCTCAATCGGGGAGGAATTAATTCGTCAACGTCCGCCTGGAACGACTTTGGATCGAGATATCTCCTGGGATTCACCTAACGTTGGTCGTACATCATACAGACGAATTTCGGACGATCGGGACATCAATTGTTTTTAAACAAGCAAAACCTGATGTACAGCGTTAAAACGAAAATGGAACAAAATGGAAATTTGATCAGTCGTCGATGACATTCACATTCACAATTACGGTATCACCCGTAATGTTCGGGTCATACCGTAACTGTGAATGTCATCGACAACTGATCAAAGCATCGAATAATTTCATTTTTTTGGACGGACTGCTCAATATTGATGTCCAAAGGGTCAACTTCCGGTCTTTGGTCCATTTTCGTTTTAACGCTGTACATCAGGTTTTCCCTGTTTGAAAGCAATTGATGTCCCGATCGTCCGAAATTTGTCTGTAATCCACTGGTAATCCACTGGTGTGGCTTACTTGGTCCTTAAAAGGGCTCAGAAACCATTTATCACCCTAAAAACCATGTGACCCGATAGGTGATGTCACCCGGCGAGCCGTATCACCCGGAATTACCCTGAATTCTCCGAAACCGTCTCATGGATAAGAAACGCTCATTCGTCCGATAACATACGGTTTTATATCACTCTACCTTAAATCCCAGCGAATTTAAGTTGTCACGACTTTTCGTACTTTTCGGAAAGCCTCATCCCATCGGATTGGAGGGGGGGGGGGGTATGGAAGGAGATTGGAGGAGGACACTGTATGAACGCCGATAACATTTATTTTCAATCACCGAGCAGCTGAATATTGTAGGGCCGTGCTCGGTTATCCCGGCCAACTTGGACACAACGACGAGTAAAAAGTTTTCTCCCGGAGTTGGTCTCGCGCGGAGTCCAAGGGAGCGGGATCGAATTCTACGATATGCGATCTCCGTGTGCTGTATGGCATCCGGTGATATCGCGACACACGCTTCAACTGAGAAAGTTGACGGTAACCTCAGAGACCCGACGAAAAATCCAACCCCACCCACATCGGCCCAGACGATTCTTTCTCGTTTCCACCAAAAGAACCCTCGTCTCTTTTTGTTTTCCTTTCTTTTCTCCCACAGTGCCGACGGATTTATTATTTATTGGTCCATTTTTTTTCCGAACAATGTCTTCCCGTTGATGCACTCGGATCTTTTCTCTGTATCTCCCGAGTGCCGCACGGTCAGAACCAGTGTATTCTCTCACTGCTCCCGTACACTCTTCTTTTTTTCGATTCCATTTCTCTCCTCCGGTTCGCGGGCTCTTTGTCCGTGGGATTGCCGGGTTGCCTCCTCGTAGATTCCTCGGCGGACAGAGCGGACCGGCAGATGCCGCGTCGGATCCTTTTATTAACGCTCGAAAGGTATCCGAGCTCCGGCGTGTGGGAGCTTCGGGTAAAAAGGAAGCAAACCAGAGTCAAAGATTTAATTCGTTGCATCCTTAAAGCCTTGTTGGAGCTCGGCCCACGCCCAGCACTATGCGCCGTGCATACAGCATCCCTTTCCGCTGTTTCTCGCCACCACCGTCTCGCGATTTTCTTCCCTCTCAGGGGCTGGCACCGCAGCGGGACCAACGCCACCCAAAAGAGAATCCATTCCAGGCGCCGTGCACTTTACTCCCGAGATGCGACCGTATCTCCTACCCTCTTGCTCACCGCTGTCTACCGTTGTAGCAGACCTGCTCCAACCTATTGCTATACAATGCTCTCGAAATCGCCTTGGCCCCGGGAACGCAAAGCAGCTTACTCTTCTCCATAAGATTTACTGTTTACGTGCGGTGTTGAGAATTAGCTGCTCACTCTCTCTCGGGCTCAATCCCCCACCCCCACACCCCCTTCTCGCTCTCACGGGGGTTTAGACGAAGCCGCAAAATATCGCATCAACAATGACTCAGCCGGTGCACGGCAATTCCTCGATCTTCGGACAAAGACACAAACGATTTACTTCTTTCTGACGATGCTCGATAGGGATTTTTTTTCGAAATTCTCACGATTAGCGGGGAATTTTTTTTACGTCACTTTCGCTTAGAAAAATCTGTGACGTCACTTCCGGTAAAATATTTTTTTTACCGGAAGTGACGTCACAGTTGGATTTGTTTGTTTGGGGCGATAAATTATCTAATTGGTCGAGCAATTAAATTCTCGGGAGGACAAATTAATTAGTTGGCAACGAACCAATTTGTTAGGGCAACCAATTAATCGACCGCGCAGCTGGTCGGGTCGACGAACTCCTTCTCATCCGCGATCGCGCCGCGAATCTTTCGTCCTCTTCGGACTCGAGGAATACGGTTCGATTCCGCATCGTCGGATAGGCGGAAGTGGGCGCAGTCGCGCACATGACATGGAAATAATTACATTGATGGACCAGTGGCACGATGCCAATGGCAGAGGAGAAGCTTTACTGAGGCCAAAATCAGATACGACCGGAGCCGTCAGAGCTGTTGCGTCCAGATATATTATTCGCTCGAGGAGGACGCGGTTTTTGGGGGTGGGAGGAACATAAATAAAACATACTCCACGAAGAATGATGTCTATTCCACCGTGAAAGGTTCCCCGAAGAGTCTCCGGATATTCGGGAGGTTTGTATCGTGTTATCGTTTCGCGTGTCACAAAGCGCGACTGCCTGGCGGTTCAATGTAAGCCAGGTCGGGGTCAAAATGGGACGCTGAACCCTGCAGAGATCGGGAGAAGAGGAATACAAAAAAAATACCCGGGACATTAATTGGAACATCGGTAGAAGCTGGAGGTGAAAATGGCACCTCTTCGGACTCATCCGAACCGCGTCCCGTTTTGCCCCGGTATCAACCGTACACCTGATGCCAGATGTGGATCCGCTTTTTCACAAAATCTTGATGATCTACCGAAAAAAATTTCCGACAAATTACCTGGAACATCGATAGAAGCTGGAGGTTAAAACGGCACCTCTTCGGACTCATCTGAAAGATCATTATGTCCTAGGGTCCCGTTTTGCCCCGGGATGAACCGCACACCTGGTGCCAGATATAGATGCATTCTTTTTTGCAAAAACCTGATCTACCGAAAAAAAATCCCGAAAAATTAACTGGAACACCGGTAGAAACTGGAGGTTAAAATGGCACCTCTTCGGACTCATCTGAAAGGCCATTATGTCCCAGGGTCCCGTTATGCCCCGGTATGAACCGCACACCTGGCGCCAGATATAGACGCGTTCTCTTTCGCAAAATCCTGATCTACCGAAAAAAAATCCCGAAAAATTAGCTGGAACACCGGTAGAAACTGGAGGTTAAAATGGCACCTCTTCGGACTCATCTGAAAGGCCATTATATCCCAGCGTCCCGTTTTGCCCCGGTATGAACAGTACACCTGGCGCCAGATACAGACGCGTTCTCTTTCACAAAATCCTGATGATCTACCGAAAAAAAATCCCAAAAAAAAATTTCGGAACAGTAAAAAAGAGTCTAGCGAGATTCCGGTAACTTGTAAGAAAGGTGAGGCCAATGTATCAAGCTCAAGCCTCGGATTTCCTGATCAACTAGCAGTTAAATCCAGACTAAGTGTCTGTCGGGTCGAGGTTAAACTTGGCGAGTCCAAAGTTACGTCAGCCCCGATCTGTTAACCCGACGAGATGAACGCAAGCGGAACATCGCGGCGCACAGCGCAACGTCCTACCGCCCGCGGATCCATCGACATCAGAGCACCCACGCCCGAGGTCTCTCTCGCTCGTCGATTATTCGGGCTCGGTCCGGACCTCCATCCCTCGTATCTGCCGGGAACCTATCTACCTACCTAGTAACTCGCGCGTTCGCCATTCCAGCCGATTTCTCGTGAGCCTCCCCGGCGGTTACCTCGGCTATGCGATTTTTTCATCTCTTTTTTTTCCTCTTATTTCCTCTTCCTGTCCTCCCGGAGCGAATAATCCTCGGTGCTCGCGGTTAGGTCGCCGTACATATCGGTAAATACATTACTCACGGCTGGGTTACGAACGCGACGCAAGAGTCGAGGGAATTAGGAGGGGAAAAAAAGAGTCAAGAGCAAAGAATAGAAGAAAGTAAAAGAAAAAAAGGCGGTTAGGGGCGAGAGGGGGGGTGGGGGTGAGGGGTTGGACCAAAAATGTACCTATCTGGAGGCTTTACAGTGTGCGCGATGAATGTTCCAATTCGAATGAATGGATTAGAAAAGAAAGAAGGAAATGCAAAGCAGGGATGAATTCGGAATCGTTGCTACATTCGCATAACAATAGGTAGTACGATAGAACCGCATTTCGTACCGGCGGCGAAAACGCGAGTAAATTTTCGAGCCCGGCATCGATTATTTGATTCGATGCGAGGGGGGGAGCTGCGGTGAGGGGGTTAGACGGAGAATTTCGATTATGCTACATTCGTGCACGGAAACCACTCGCGCGGACAACAGTTCTCGTGCCCCCCGTAGTCCCTCTCGAATCTCATCCAATTGTTCTAGATTCGTCGAATCCGGTGCGGAGCGTTCTTTCGGGTTAGCGGAGAGATCGGTTTACTGTGCGAGCTCGAATTATCATCTCTAGAATTATGTCTCGCTGACAATCGGTAACAAAAACCTATTTCTACGGGTTTGGTACATCGTCGTACCAATTTGTTTTTTTTCCGTCGCACAAGAGCATCGGGCTTCGATAACGAGTTGGCAGGAAATCCGGGGCAAAACGGAGTCCTCCATTCGAGCTGAAACTTTTTTTGTTTACGTTCCGCGAGGAATCTGTAAAAATGGTCGATTTTGCCCCGGTGTTCCGTTTCACCCCACTCAACCCTCACACACACGCATGCATAATTCCGTTGCTAACCGTATGAAATAATGGCGATCACAAAATCCATTCGCATCACAGCCGCCAGAAACGACAGCGGTGCTATGGTTTTTAAATAATGGAATTCCCGTCAAACTCGTCTAGCGTGACTCAATATTTCTCATTAATCGCGAATACCGTGTACCGAGCACGAAACTCTGACTGAACAGGCCAATAGAATGGTTAGTGTTGGATTTTTCCTGCAGGTCCGCGCGAAACTCCATCACCGCACTTTCGCGGGATTCCAACGATACATTGGTGGAAATTTTCCGTTAGGTCGGGTGCTGGTTAGGGTCCGATGTAAAGCCGCAAAATTTTCACTAGGAGAAATGCATATCGTTTCGATTGCGGTGAAACTTTAGCGGTTAAATTGAGCAACAACCTTCACTCCATTGCGAACGTGTTTCGCGTGCCGGTGTCAAAGTGGTCGAGCATCGCGTACCCCGTCACGGATGCGAGGGAGCTTTATTTTTGTCACTTTTTCCATCCCTAAGTTACTTTTTAGCGACTGCATTGCCAGGTGGGGTGGGTGGACCAACTTTCTGCATATGGCGCAGGACCACCAGCAGCGGTACCAGCTTGGGCTTACGCGGTCGTGAGGACCTAGACGGTGGAGAACGGAGCTCGGTAGCGCGAGAGAAAGAGCCACGGGCGTGGTCCCCTTGATTTACCGTAGGGCGGAAAATATTTGGAAAATTTACGGGGAGTTTCCGTGGAATACAGATGGCCGTTCTCTCCCCCCCACCCATTCCCTCCCCCTCATCCCAGCGTTTCCCTGTATATGCGCTCGTCCCCGGGAGAGAGTGAGTTTCTGCCGTTCGGGGACGGAGAGGACTCTCTTCATCCTTTCTCGCGGAACGCTCGTCTCCTCCACGTCCGTTCTCCTCGGTTGCCTCTAAACGCCCCAGCGTCAGCCTCCCTCTTCTCGCCCCCCCCCCCCCCCCGCTTCATGTACGCGGCGTACAACCCTCCACCGTCACCCCGTCGAGTCGTGGACCCGCGTTCCTTTTCCCGCTTTCCACTCTGACACGCTGTCCCTCTCTCCGTGCTGTTCACCGACCGTGCTGACTCAACTAAAACGACTCCGCAATTACTCCCGGAGGATCGTTACACCCTGGGAAACAATCCTTCCCCCGTGTAGGACAAAAGTATAGGTGAGCTGCTGCCGCTGGATGTGGAAGAGCTCCAGAGCGAGGAGGAGAGGGTTGGACCGGTGCTTTTGGGACAATGTTCGGCGAGAATCCGAACCGCTGAACCCAAGTTCTGAGTTTCATTTTTGCGACCCATGCACGCTCGGTTTTCTTATCTTCAACCCTTTACTCCCGCTCGGAATGCGATGTTACTCATATTCGTATTAATTAAATTTTTTTTTCACTGTGTCTTTTTACATTTTTTTTTTAACGGAGTTGTTACAAAGTCCGATGCTTGGCTTTGATGAAATATTATGCCGCGCCGGTGGTATATATTATGTCGCATGGAGGATAGCGAGGTCCGACATACGCGGGGCAGGGAGAATTTTCATCAAGCCGGGGCCCCGCTGGGTGCGTAAGCCGCGGCTACGACGGGAATGATCAGATTTCAAATGCATTGTCCTGCTACCATCCGTGGAGGGTTGTTACGACAAGACAACTCCATTCCGGCGCTAACGAGTTTGGCTTTTCATCCCCATCGCGCTCTCGCGGGCTCACCGGCTCGCGTGGATTGGATGAAATTAGAGAACGGCGCCAACTTTCCGCGCTCGGTACCGTCGGGGACGAAGAGTTTCCAGCGAGAGAGCCGGAGAGCGTGGGACGGAGAGGGGAACTCTCACTGGGACACTCGGGGACGTCACTGCGAATGCTTGTATACGCAACCTAGCTGGATATCATTCTATAACGTCGGCCCGCATACTCCCATCGACCGTGTACTCTAATGTGTGCACTTCCTCACGCGGCGGGAATCAGTCCTCGTCAAAGTTACCCCGCACAAGCGTATACTGTTCCTTGGTGTCGGCCCGTAATTATTTTGGCGAGTCTCGAGTCGTCCAGCTAGTCACTCATGCACTGTCTCGAAAAACTACGTTTTCCGCGAAGGCTGGGCTGATACTGTCCGGGATGAATTTCTGTCGTCTTTTTTTGTTGGAGAAGCATCGTTAGCGAGACTTCTGAGAGAAAAGTATCCTCGGAAAGTGGTGTAGTCAAAGGCTTCTTGGAAGGATACCTGTGACCCAAGAAGGATTTAGAACCATCAGCTCTGAGACGACTGTTGGAAAGACTGTCGCCCAGAAGCGTTCGAACTGTCAGGTCCTAGGATTGTTCTAGGGAAGATTTTGATCGTAGAAGACCTTAGAACAATCAGGTCTTGGGACAGCTCTTGGGAGGACTTTTATCCGGACATCCTTAGAATAGTCAGGTCCTGGGATGGCTTTTACAAATATTTTCACCCGTGTATCCTTAGAGCAATCAGATCCTGCGATAGCTCTTGGAAAGATTTTCACCACGTTATCCTGAGAACAGTCAGCCCTTGGACGGCCGTTCGGAAAACTGTCACCTAGAATCGTTAGAATAATTAGGTCCTAGGATTGCTCCGGAGAGTATTTTCATCAGAGAAAAACTTAGAACATCAGGTCCTGGGACGGTTCTTCGAAAGAATGTCACTTAGATATTCTTGGAGCAGCCAACTCCTGGATGGTTGTCAAAAGGATTTTCACCCCGATATCCTTAGAACAATCAGCCCCTTGCATCAAGGTAGAAACCGCTGCGTCAAGAATCCTCAACTCCACAGCTCGAGTTCTCGTGATAAGGAATAGCTGAGGAGTTCTCGAAGGGGGATTCTTTAAAATTATCGGAAGACAGATAACGGCCAATGCAAAATGGAAGTCTATAACCGGGCAGTCGGTCTTACGGCTCGAATATAGGTGATCAATAATTATTACCCAGCCTGTCCGTCTCACCCTTATTCTCCGAGACGGCTTCCCGGTTCGCGATTCCTGGCTCGCGCCTCGCAGTTATTACAGTCATACCCAAATTTATCGCCGAATCTCATTTGTATAACGCCGATCAATTAGCCGTCCGTTCCACGGAGCGACAACGGGGTTCCCTAAGAATCCAGTAATAGGCTCGGACAGGCGTATCGACAAGCTCGTGGCAGACGGTATCCGATGCAACATAAATGCTCCAATGTTGACGGAGCATTAACGGACCTGTCCATAATGGTTTTTCGAATGTCATCCGGTAAATTTTTTGAGCAATCGAACGCGACGATACCTAACCCCCCCCCCCCCCCCCCCCCCGACCCGCCCGACGTACTCGTTGATGCTGCTTGCGGTCCCGTGCGCCACACGATCGGCGTACCATAGTGGAAATAACTCGACAAATGTATTCACGATGTGTAACACGAACGTATCACCGACTCATGAGTTATAAATTGCACGGGATCCCTGAATTATTCATGACTTCGGTTGATGCCGACCGAGCGACGGACCGACGGACGAAGCGAACGAACGAGCCGACAGTGCGGGCACGAGGATATTCCACCCCAGAGCTACGGGGGTTGGTGGCCCGATTGATTCGTTTCGCACCTAGCATCCTGCGTGAATGAGAAATTAAGTAATGCAGTCAACGAGCACGGTTTCACCGGCGCAATGTGTATCAGAGAGTGCTCCACCTCGGCAACGGCCGGTCGGCAGCGCAGCATCCGCAGTGAGTCACGCACCACTTCCCTGCTCTCGCCCGTTTCAATGAAGAATAAATTGAATTTGATATTTCAGCGCAGTGGGTTCTGCTGCAATTACCCCGAGAATTTAACGACACGAAACGAAAAAAAAGAAAAATGGAAGACAAAATAGCACCGTTATCTCTGCGATGGAGGTGGACAAAAAGACTCTTTTAACTCGCATGCTCGCATCGATGCGCGGGCAAGACTCTCATTTCGTGCCGTAGATTTTTTTTCTGTTTTTTTTTTGTCCTGCATAATATGCCGTGAACAAGGGCGCGTGGAGTCGCGATCCCAATTCATGAATAAACTAATGGATACGCCGAATTGGAATGAGGCGATACCTTCGGGACGGGGATCGATACGCCGAATGAATGTGGAATCCAATTGAAGCCTGAGAGCATGCGGCTGTAACGGATCCGCCACCGGGGGTCGCGCGCCCTGCGAACAGTCCTTGCTTACTTTGTCATGTTAAAACACACATCCCGTTCGACCTTTTAACCATCGAGCTTCAATGATACGGCCGATAAATCGATTGGCGTTATTCTCTATAGCGATACAGATTTTTCGGTCTGATCTCCGGCCTGCAATATCGCGAAGGAGAGTTTTCGGACACTTTAGCGGACGAACAATGTGTTTTTTTTTCGCTCCACCAATCAATGTCCATGAATCTCTTCCGCTTGTACACTTCGCGTGTACAGCCTCTCCTTGCTCGTAGCCGTAAATCACTTTTTTATTTTCATTGTTTCTTTTTTCTTTTTTTTAGTTTACGATCTTTATTTTACAAGCCTCCGACCAATAGCCGGCGGGAGCCGCGGGATTCCCGGGGTCACCGAGGAGCCAATCGGCCGCCACGGTCTGGCCGACCGAGCCTTATAAATTTCAACGGTGATACATCGGTAATTCAATCCATTGAAACCCGGTGTTGTTTCGTTGCTCCCCGGCCTGTCCGCTTTGTCGGCTAACGACGATGTTGCATGCACCCGTCACATAACGAAAGACTAAGGGTAATCGGATATTTTCACGATCGCTCTACGTCTCGGCCGTGTTTAACTATTATTAGAGCTCTGAACTTGAAACAATGAGCTCGCACGAAGCCCGGAACGCTCGAGGATGTTTTTTTGGCAATAAATTATTCCTACCAGCTTTGGCACGATAAGGTTGCAAAATGTACAACAAGATATATTATAACAATAATGATATAAATAATAATCGTTATTATTATTATCGTACACTTTCTTTTCGACTGACTACTATCTAAGTGCTATCTAAACTACTATCTAAGTGCCTTCGTGTCTGAGGAAAATCTGTATAGTGACTTTTTTTTAGCGCTTCAAATTTAATATATCGCTCCTCTTCCGTATCTAGGATATACTGTTTTCGTTGTCCCCAGTAATTGTCAGAACGGCGCAATGTCTCTTGACAGAATTTGGCACACTAGTTCTGTGTATGCGGGAGTGTGTTCGTAGCAAAGGAATAAGAAATTAAAGGTGAAATGGCAGAGATAATTAACTTCGAAAACACTGGCCAAAAGCCTATCGAGATATATCGACAGCCGGTCGCCATTATCTACTTGCGATAATTTGTCGTCTGCTATAAAAATGCTGCAGCTGTGTGCTATTCTGTTGTGCATTGAATTCACTCAAAGTGTATAACCTCGAATACGCGTCGAGCTCCGTCTATGATAATTTGTTATTATATATATAAAAGTTGTTTATGCGTGTTTTCAAAAATTATTATTAGTTTTTATTTATTTATTTATAATCTACATAAATAGTAAATATATATAATAAAGCGTTTTTCACTCTGTATCAAGTAATTAAGAACCCTCCCCTTGCAACAAGGGCACTTTACCCTCTTTATATGCAATAAATGATTGATAATGATTGATATCATAATTATAATTATTTTCATCATTATGGAAGAGTTTTTATTTAGCAAGCGTACGTTCCAATGAGGTCGAAGGTAACAGTTCTATTTTACCGTGAACGAGATGCGAACGGAAAGGTACAGTGGATACCGGAAGCGAGTGTTGTATGGCAACAGGATCCAAAAACGATATTCAATCCACGTGTACAAGCGTGCCGGGACGATATGGAAACAGAGCGCGTATCGAGTTTTCAAGGAGGCACATATAGTCACATGCACGAGGTATATGTATACGTTTCGGGGATCCGAGCCGGGTGCCGGAGATAAAAATAAAAAATAATAAACTTATCCGCGATGAAGCATAACCGAGCGGTAAGCCATGCCAAAAAAAGTGAACCCAAAAAGGAAAACTCAACTGAAGCGTCCGCTAAAAAATGGATGCAACTAAAAAAACTAAACGCATTCAAGAAATCGCAACCGGAGGATAAAAACCGACGACGGGATTTCGGTGGGGGGAAAAATGCAAAAAAAATGTAAAGGTCACCCTCGAGGATCCATCGCGGGATGCTGGACCATCCCCGCGAGCCGGACCGGGAACGAGGGTGAGGATCGACACGTTTTCCTGGTACTTCTCACCCTCGACTTAGGAAGTTTATCAGAATTTATAAGCTGCATTGAATATACGAGGGACAATGTCTGCTCGGGTTGCAGCAGCCAGAGGACACCCGGGCCTGGGTGCACTGGATATAGAGCGCGATGCTCGCGATGGCGAGCGGGTAGCGCGGGAGAAAACCCATCCGCACGTCACGTACGATCGATCGCCCGACGCCCTCCACCGTGTACCGACCACCCTTATTCTCCCGGCTACTCCTCTCCTCCGTCAAGGAGAAAACTTTGTTAAGGATGCAGCCGAGCATACCGAACTCGAGACTCGACGATTATAAACTTGGGTATCGTTCCAACACCCCCCCCCCCCTTCCCCGCTGCTTTTCCTACCGTAAATTCATATTATGCATTAATTCTGTCAATTAAGTGCGACGTCTATATTTCTGTTAAATCTCCGCGAGCTCTCTGTGCCACCACCGGAACTCAACGGTCGACTAAGCCTCTCGGTAATTGAATATCCAGAGTGGAAAATTTTCACCAAATAATTTCGTATTTTGCGCGGAATGAAAATTTTATACGGCAAACGACGCGTACACTGCGGAGCGGTGTGAACGGGGCAGAATGGACCACCGGAAAATTTTATGGAAAATGTAATTGGAGAGCGCTGGAGAGACTGGAGTGAAATGGGGACTCAACATAATGCCCGTATTAGGCACAATGGAGTAGATAGATAGATAAATAGACATTTATTTTGCAGTCCGACAGAGTCACCTAAAAGCATTTACATAATATGCAGTGATATTATAGTTAACATTTACAGAATATGCAGTCATATATAGCTAACATTTACGGAATATGCATGGATATATAGTTAGCGGTACTTTATAACAAGTTATTATGATGTTCATCAAAATGTAAGAGTATTACGCTGGAAGTACGTGGAAGTGAGTGCTGTCGAATTTGCCCGTTGTCCCGTTATAGCGTCGGTGTGCTCAGGTTACAGTAACTGTTCGTACAAAGTTTTTTTTAAGTATCTAACAAAACAGAATTAAAAAGAAATGTCGGCTTTCCGAGAACGACGGAATTGAGAGGTGTTCCATTTTCCCAACGGAACAGCAGTAAAACAAGAATTTACAGAATCTCGGAATAATTGCAACGAATTGCATTCATTTTTGCGATCCATTTCGCCCTTCCTAGCCCTGCAGAATATTCTGCTTCCGGGATCGAGCTTGGGCAAAGGGAGCGTTGAGGCTTCAAAGAATATTTGCAATTCTCGAACGAACTTTGCATCCCTCGCTCGGAATTCGCGATGGCTGGGCTTTCCACGAATCGATCTCGCCCCGTAACGCGATATCTTTATTTTTGAAAAAATAATAATAAGAAAAAAAAATCAATCCGCATCCCACGCGGAGAACCGTGGCGGAGAGGAAATTCGAATATCGGAAGGGTGCCGTTGGTGGCTTCGATAAAGTACGGCGTCGAGGTCTGCGCGGGGTATCCGGGGATCGGTTGAAGATCAAGGGCTCGGGTAATAACTTGATTGCGGCAATCCCCGAGATACGAGCACGCTACAGCCGCGGCGACACACCACCGGCAGCAGCGGCAAAAGCTCTATACGAGGGTGCGGGATGGCTGCTTGTGTCGCCCGCACGTACACACGATATCGGAACGATCGTTTAGACGTTTAAGTACCTTCCTGGGAAACTATGTAGCGGCCCGTTATTATACCTCCCCCTACCGCCCCTTCGCGCCCCCCACCTCTTCACCCGCACTCCCTCGTGATCCCTTTATCTGATAAAGGCTAATCATTATCTATTCCGCTATCTACATGTGCATACTATATAGATTCATGTCCTGGAGGAATTAAAGAGGACATTTTATTTTTCTGCCTCGGGGCCGAAGGGACCGGGAGGGGGCCGGAGGGGGGCGGAGGGGGAAGGGGTTGGGAGGAGATACACGGAAGTTTGAGCTTAATTGTCGGCCCGCGCGTATATACGTGACGTTAAGATATGCACGTCGAGCGATACGCGTACGGTACAGTTTTAAAGCCCCCCCCCCTCAACGCCCCGGGGCGCCCCCCTCGTATCCTCGCGCTGAACTCTCCCGCTCTCCCGCGAGTAATTTATTCAAATAATCATCGACGTAATAGAGCATTTGGATTATAATCCGTATCGGGATCTAGTTGTAATTAATCTGTCGAATAACGCGGCGGTCGGAAAACCCGGCTCGAACAACTACCCTTTCCCGTAATGGTTCTATTTAATGGTATTATATCGGCGCTGAATTAACTAAATTCGAGGATATTTCCTCGTGCCCGAGCGCTGTTTCATCGAACCGTTGTGAAAATCGGTAATAATTGAACACACGGGCAATTATCGAAATAAGCTTTGGTCCGAGCCGTGTAATAAATAATGGCAATATGGGGAACGCTCCTGTAACACTTGAAGTACGCGGATTAATTTGCGGACACGTCCGACGATTCCCTGAAACGAATCTGCCGGCTCTTTTTTTTTAATCCCCCCGACTAATTACATTTACAATTACAATTGTCGGTCCGTTATTCGTCTGTCAAACGGGTCGGGGTATTAATTTAAAAATTAATTTGCCGACTCGTACGGCGCGTTTGTGCAATACAGAGAATTTAATTGCGACGAGGCTGCGTCGCATGCAGCAACGAACTTCTCTCCAACCCTTTGAGGATCAGATTTTTTTTTTTTGTTTATATAGTTTTTTTCTTTATTATATATTTTATTATTATTATTATTACTTTTTTAGTAATAAAACTTTTAAACGAGCGAGCCCCTGTCGGACTTTCCTCAACTAGCAATTTAAACCGGGCAAACCCACCCATCTGTATTCACGATCTATGGGGGATGCTTTTAACGCTCTATCACTCCGGCGAGCACTGTTCCTTCTCCTTCGCTCGTAATCTCCGCCCTCCGCCACACATCCTTCTGCGCTACTCTGCGCTCCCCCTTTCCTCGAGGGTTTTTCGATCCTTCGACGTAGATTTAAGTCCATTCATTCGTTTTCTCCTCGGCGTTACCGCTCCCCTCGACCTTTTACATCGGATTTCTCTCTACCCACTCGTCACTAGTGAATTCAACCGTATTTTTATTTTTTATTTTTTAAAATATATTTTATATATTTTTTTAACGCATACGTACCGACGATCGCGTCCGAACGAATTTATTTGCCGAGGGAAGCGAAAGAGTCCCCCCCCCCTCCGCTTTATTTGTTTAAAAATATATACATTTTTTTTCACGGATTAATTTCCACTCGTCACTGAATTTCGACCGTATATTTCTTTGACGTATGTACAGTGAAAAGAACTTTGTACATCGAACGAACATTCGTCGCTAAAAAGTTCCATAACAGGCTTATTTGATTTCTTACAAAAACGGGATCTTTTATTTTTTTTTTTAATACAATTGTCCATGGACAAGAAATGTTTGATAAATGCGTCGGAACAAATTAATTTTTTCGAACGAAGTGAAAATGGTTAATTCCTTTCTCTCCTGGTTATTTCTTTTAAAAATCTCCCGCATTCATTTCCGTCCACTCGTCGCTGAATTCAACCGTATTTTCCTTCGGCAAGCGACGGTTAAAAACGGTTTTGCACGTTCAACAAACGTTTCTCGTTAATGAAGGTCCACAATTTTTTTATTATCTCCGTCGACGAACGGGGTGTTCAATTTTTTTTTGTTAAATGGCAAAGTTGTCACTAGAAAAAATTTTATGGACGTTTGCGGAAAATAAACGCTCGGCGAATGTTCACGGCTCCTTCGAGCCGTGCCCACATGGAGCGAAGGATCTGGTAATTTTTACCACACTTCTCATGGTGAACTCGGAACGTAGTGCCATTGTGACCATTTTCCCATACGTGCCTATGCCGTTACTATGCATAGAAAAAAATAATTTCATAAAATCGGAATACGAAGTTTCGTAAAAATAATTTTGTGAAATAAGCAACAAACTCGTTTATTCAAATTTGAATACACAAACCTGTCCTTTTATTTCCCGTGTCATTAATATTTTAGTTTGTACTTTTGTTTGTAAAACTAGAAACGGTTGGTGCGATCGGAAAATTAGCAAATAAAAAATTGTGGACATTTGCGGACAATAAGTTTGTTGTGAAAAGTACAACATTTTTTTCCTGTGTCGTTTTATGTGATTGATATATAGAGATTATTACCAACATTCAATTTCAAAATCATATTACAAATTATTCGATACATATAATTAAATATAATAGATAGTGTGTCAAGAACACCATGAATTGTAGCTACGATTTCCACCCCCAACGGACGATTTGTCAAATACGGACTGTAGGAATTAAATAGTTTAGTGTCTTGAACCGGTATTGGAATTTTCGCCATACCTTTGCCGGTGTGCGATATTGTACGTTCGACGCAGGTTGCCCCGTGTTTACGTCGCCAGCACTCTCAATCTTGGTGTCGTCACGGAAACATCGTTTTCGTGCAACTACTACAGCAAGCAAGATGCGCAAAGAAAGCATGTCCCCTCTTAACTAACATAAAAGAAATTTCACAAGCGCGAACGAACCGAGCGCGTTGTTGCTAGAAAATACAAATTCTTAACAATATTTTTATTTTGTGACTCGTATTCAGGCGTTCCAGATTGACGATCTGGAAAACTTCACATTCAATTGTTTGTTTGCCGCCGATCTCGCATCGTGTAGGGTAAATCATACAAACAAATTGAGTGAATTAATGCATATCACAATACAAATTTTGAATAAAAAAATGTTATTCAACAAACATTGTCTTTATTTATATTGATCTCTTTTATCCAATCTCTTTTTTTGGGCTTTTATTTTAATAATTAATCATTTTATACCGCTCGCAATAAACCCCATTGGAAAGCTCAATAATAAGCACTGCACATTCCTATGGCGTTTATTACGCGTGGTTATGCCCGTGCATATTATACTAGTATAACAATTTCAGGTACACTGTCGGTTGTACACTCTGTTTTAGCAGCCGTTGTAGCGTTGATGGCAATATTTCCCATACTGCGCAAAGAAAATGGTTTAGCTACTGTAACAAAACGAGTTTTGCATGACCTCGTTCCCACAACAAAACTATTAATAAAAGCAGCAAAAAAATTGTACGTATAAGCAATTGCTTTTGCTATCACGACAAAGCTTTCTTGTTACTGGGACGATTTAGTTTGCTATGAGAACAAACAACCCCTGCTGCAATTTGACGACTGAGTAATGACTGGTAATAGGAGAGTTACAGATTCGTACATACTTTTATTTGAAGATTAACTCACTGCGTTTGTACTTTATCATTTTATTATATTGAAAATAATGTATGTGTTTGCAATTGCGAATTCTTGAAATTTGCTGTATACGGATGTATTAGACTGCGAAAGGTAACTTTTGCAGTTTTACCTTTTGCAGTTTACACATCCATATACAGCAAATTTCAAGAGTTCGCAATTCCGCTCTATTTTTATTTTTACTCGAATACAAAGGAACTGTTTCCTCGTGTCTCTTTGTTTTCACCTTGCGCGCCGAGTGTCTTAAGCTCGTCGTAGTTGTTGACACATATACGAGTCCTACTGAGTCATATAACAAATTTTTTTCCCGACTGCGTTAAAATAACCACATTCCTTGCGTGCAATACGGGTGGAAAATAAGCTATTATTGACCGATGATCATTATTAACATGTGCGCATGCGCGGTACAATTTCATTACTCCCTAGGGAGTAATGGGGCTCATTACTCCCGCTGGAAGCTCTATTACTCCCGGGGGAATAACGGTCATTGGCGAACATGATGATTTTGCGACGCAAGAAATGTCGTTATTTTAACGAAATCGGAAAAAATATCGTATGCGACATGGGAGGAAGTGCATTTTCACCTCGTGTGAATTTCTGCCCTCGCTTCGCTCGGGCATCAAACTCCACACTCGGTGAAAAAACGCACTTTCCTCCCTTGTGGCATAATATACTATTTTGTTACAGTAACAAGGACTGTTGTGTTGCGGTAGCAAAAAATGTTGCTATGGTTACAAGCTAGTTTTTTCTTATCCCGATACTAACAAACTAAATTTGTTACGGTAACAAAAATCTTGTAACAACAAATTAATTTTCTCCGTGTGTATTGTAGTTGCGAATAAATCTTTATCCATATACAGTACGTCAAAAATATGCAGATTGGTCGAATATTCTCAATTCACCATATTGTATGGGAAACTTTCTCATATTTTTATTGTAGCCGTTCCTACAAAATTCTCTCCGTGGCATGATAATCAGCCTCGAGTCTGCCACATCGAATTTATTTGTCGAACGAAGTGAAAAAAGTTGTTTTTTTCGTCAGCCGTATTCCGCAAAAACTGTGGGGAAGAAAATAGATGGGGGGAGGGGGGAGGGGGTTAACTTGGATGGCGCCTGGAAGCTCGAAAACACTTTAACGCCCGGAGCTGGGCCGACCGGAGACGCATCAATCAAGCTCGTGGCCCGCGCTTCAATAGCTCCCAGACGCTTCCACCCTTTCCGACCGGCGACCAAAGTGTCATGGGGTTGATATCGTATTTGTATGTCGAGAGGAAAGCGGGAGAGGAGGGGGGGAGGCAGAGCTGTCCGGAGTCGATTGTCCTCTCGTAGATCGATCTTGTCAGCTCGGCATTCGATTTAAAATCCGACTCAATATACTTTTTTTGGCACTTCCTGTTAAGCCGCTGGAGGAAAAGAGCGGTTGCTCTCCGCGTTCCGTACCGGATGTTCGCTAGCCGCTATTTTTTAAAGTACATCCATAATTTTTTGTAGGTACAAATTTCACCGCGATCGGACTGCGGTACAAATGAACGTACCGCATATAAAATGCAAAAGAACTTCGACACTACTTGCACGAAGCCAGCGGAAGCAAATTCTTTTTTTTTCTTCCGTCGATCAGATACTCTTGAATTTCCACTCGTAAACGAGGGTTTCGCCACAGCGCGCACCGTGAAACTCAAAACCCACGGAAACCATTTCTGACCGATATCGAAATCCGTTATTCGTTCGAAACTTCACAGCTCTCCGCCATATCGAGCAGATATCGCGATGACAGTCAGTCGTGTTTGTCCGCGAGTACGCGCGATTCGCCCACTTTTTTTTAACTTCCGTTAGTTTAATCACTGTATTATTCGGGGCTAATGCAACGTCGCGAAATTCGGAAAATAGCGAAAATTCGCGTCGATTAAGTACAAATGAAGGCATAATCGATCGGTGATAGGGTATGGTGGACGCGGTACCACGGGGGACGTGGGGGGAGGGGGGGGGCGGTGGTCAATACTCGTTAATTGTACGCGACCGCGTTTACCGACCGCGGTAACTCCAGCCCGGTCGTTGTGTTATTTCCAATCGGGAGAAAAGCAACCGTGCGACATGGTTGAAAAAGCGTTTAAGCCCGGCGGCCGGGCTGAGGGACAAACGCCGAATATTTCCGAACCGGAAGCGACCCCGCGAAATAGGGCGCGGGAGCGGGAAGGCCGGAGGGGCCGTATATCAGAGGCCGGGTACGCGACTCCGGACCGGTGTTAACTGTTAAGTAAGCATCCCGAGGGACAGGCGGTCTTCGGGGAGGGCCGGGGAGTGCCTCGGAAAGGACCGGGAGCTCCGGGTTAAGAGGGTCTTCGTATGGAACTTTAACGCAGTCGTGAGCACAACCTCGTCCCGGCGTCGACGTATGTTCCGGAGGAGAACCCAAAGAGACAGGGTCGCGAAACGCAGTGAGACGAATTTACCCTCGACGAGTTTTCCCGCCTGGGACCGTTTCACGCCTAATCTCCGCGCATGCCGGCAATCGAGGATAAATTCACTGTTCGATAGATTCCGAGCGGGCAACGCTCACTGATTTCTCCGGATTCCTCGATCTACGACCCTCCGAACCCAATTCTTGGATCTTTCTTTTTTTTTCTCCACTGATTCACCAGCTACTCCCGATAAGAGACTATTGTACGGGAACTGATGGCTTCTGGCGAACTGCGAAAATCACCCGGTTTGGGATATTCAAGAAACTGGGTGTATTTCTGCTGGATTGAGATAGTAAAGGGTGACCATTTTTTTGTTCACTTCCGGCAAGGGTTTTCTCGTGACGTGTTCAGGTGGGGGGGGGGGGGGGGGGGGAATAATCGACGGGAAAAATACGTCGGTAGCGTTGAAATTATGGGAGGTAAAAAATACAGATATGCAAAAATCGACGATTATTTTTGTCTTTTTTTTAACAGCGATATCTGTTCCCTCCGGTGGGATTTTAGGAGAATTAAAGTGATTATAGTTTTCTACGAAAAAAATATTCACGCGAGATACGGCCCAACCTCGGCTTTGTTATCCACCTATAGTCAAGCTTACAGAGAAATCAAGCAACTGAACGAGTTGAGATGTGAGAATTGTTTAAAAAGAGTTTCCTTGGCTGATGTAAGAGTCTATAATTTTAGTTTCAAAAGAAAAAAAGTTAATTTACAAGTTCAGTGGAGAAGAGCGATGCCTTTGTTGTGAATTGTTTGTGTCTGAATCAATCTCCCATCAACTCCTTGAATGCCCATTATTTTAACCCCACAGAGTTCGTTTCCGCGGGAACTTTGTGTTCCCTTCTAGTCTCGAGTTTCTCCCGGCTAGCGATATCAACAACATATTCTACTTTGAGCATACTCTCCGATTTACCAAAGTCTGTCCTAGTCGTGCTTTCTAAGAATGTGTTATTATCTTTATTGTATCGCTTGTTAAAGGCTAATTACTCTTTAAAGGTAAAAAGCTTTAAAGATAAAATGGTAAATTACCCTTAAAGGTAATAAACTAATTAGCAAATTTGTCCAAGGCATTTACCAAAAACAAATACCTATTCTATTCTATACAAGATAAGATATTTGGCAAAGTTACAAAACCATTTTTCGAGTCGTTGGAGGATGATGAAAAACGTCAAAATAAGCGTGATCATTTGAGGGGGGGGGGGGGGGGGGTAGTGGTAATAATGGAAGCATTCCAAAAAGTCTTCTGGACCACATATTTTCATGTATCGTTTTCGCGCCGAACTGAAATCGGATAATAGCTTTGGCCCAAAGTCAAGTCGGACATTGTCAACACCTCAAAAAAAAAAAAAAAAATCCTTCTTTTACGGCATTAATTTTTCTCGATGGATCTTATAATTTCCTATTAAAAATTCCTGACTTGGGGGAAAGATCTACGGCACTTGGGGTTATATAAAGTGTCCCGAGATTCGCCAATTTCACGTACCATTTAGTCTAACGTACGGTGGTAAGGATCGAAAAAAATGCAAAAAAAAATAAAAAAAGAGGACATCCTGAGTAATGCCTCTCGGCATTGTGTGAAATAAATTGGGGGACTTTCTTATTCTTTTTGTCGAATACCAGTCTCGCTTTCTACCGAGAATGGCGTCGTTTGCGAGGAGCTCAGTGATACATCAATCCGAGTCTCGGGTCCTTAAGGGTGCCCGCTAAACTACCCCAGAATCCTCGATAAAGTCTGAGACAATCGCTCAATACAGAGAACTCAAACGTGCTTTGTCATTCCGTGTCGCAATTACACCAATTGCGAGTAAATGCTGCCAGTCATATAATAATAATAATAATAATAACAATGAAGAAAATTTAAAAATAAAAATCACGAAAGGTCGCGGTAGATTTTTCCGCGAGGTTGGAAAAATCGAGGTAATATGCGGGGATTCTCTGGTGAGCAATGAAATTTTAGCGAACGGCTCGGCGAAACCGTGGAGAGTAACAAGGCAGCCGTGGAGAGGAGTGAGGGCGTTATCTTTCCCGTGACTTTTCTCTGCCGGGGACGTTTTTCCTCCGGTGGGCGACGCGAGCAAGCCAAAGGACAGTACAATAATTTACCTTAATGTACTCCCGCGACAGGGTCGGTTGGGGGTCTGGGGGTGGCGGGGTGGGGGAGGTAGGGAGTAGTTACTCTGATTTGCAGCTGGCCCTTCTTCCTTCTTTTGACGATGCTTCATCCGCGACCCTTGGGAGACATTCGCGTTGTGCGAGAGCCAGGCGCTTCGTTTTTCCCTGCGGGAGGGTAGTCTCGCCGGGTCTCCACCTTCCTCCTCTCCCCCCGTCGCTCGCCACCGACCTCCGGAGCGTAAAAGCGGTATCTGGCAGAAGCGTTAAGATATACGTCGCTTGTGCTGTTTAAATGCCCTTCGTTCTCGCGTTTCCGGGAACGGACGATAACTGTGACGGAGCGAATCCGACGATTCCCCAGTGGGAACGACGTTGGCCGAGCGCTGGCCGACGCCGTGCCAATGCCGGCCCTGTGTGTCGCTACCACTCTGGGGTTGTACGAGTTCTTTGGTCCGTAGGATCAACCGGGATCATCAGAATCCCGTCGAACGTGTGCAATAATAAGGAGCATCGACGAGACAGCCGGGGAAACACGTATAACGATAAGCACTCGAAGATCCAATCGATAATAGGTCGAGAATGTGCGCACAGACGTTCCATCGGGGGAGGTGCGGAGGATCAGCCACCGGCGCTCCTTGACAATGGGAGCTTCCCCGCTCGTCGGGTTATACCGATCGGAAAAAGCTGGAGCACCCAGCGAACTCCTCGGGCCCGAAGAATTTTCTTCCCTCACGACATCCTCACCCCCCCCCCCCTCCCCCTCCCGACTCTCCATCTCCCGGTGAAATTTATCGTCGGGTCACAGCTTGGATCGCCGTGAACGTTTCCCACGTCGCCGTCGAGCAACCAATACTCTGAGACTTGTCGACTCTCTTGTTACCTTGCCGAGGGACTTTCGATCCCTCCGCCGTGGAACTGTCGACGTGCCGAACTTACGCTCGATTACACCTCCGCGTGCGCGGCGCGGGATCGGCTTTGGGGGATGAGGAAAATCGGGAACAGCCTCGCTTATCCTCCGGACCGACGGGTTCTTATTAGAAATTCGGTGATTGGACGAAGGTTTGGAGGGCTGGGAGACTTTGTGGAGTTCGTATTTTTCTACCTAACCGGATACGATATCGCTGGCGATAATGAGGCTGCAGGGTTTTTTTGCAATAATTCTCATTGCCAACCGAAGTGACGCTAAATTGTTCGGAAGGGTTGGAGATCAGTTCTTTTCTCATCACTTTTCGCGCACCCTCGGTATATAGTCGGAGGGTTATTTCCACCGTCGTTCCTCCCGCCGGTTGTGACACGGAATGAGGGGAATTTAACCTCTGGGAAGAGTTCGGGAGGAATTCGCCTACGAACGGTTTACTGATTGAGGGGAATTCATAACAACCCGGTGAGCTTTTTGGCCGCAATGAGGGATCATTAAAAATGTAAGAACGAACCAGTGAATCAAGCCGGTATAATGGATTCGGTGTAGTCAGTTATCATCCTCCCGGCATAGCCGAAAGGGCTCTCTATTATTCAGCGAAACCACACTCTCTGCTAGCCGGAGTTCGCAGCCCCTACGGACCATCAGGAGATTTGCTACTTTCGCCCTTTTCATCGAGTCCTTCGGGTGGACTCCTGACGGCTATTGTGCAACCGCAATGATGAAGGTCGTCGCATCATCGCTGCATCACCGTCGACTAACACCCGAGCATAAATTTTAGATCGTCTAACGGGCGACTGACAAGGTACCGGAAATTACATCAAACCTTCCGATCGCACCTCCATCACGGTGTCTGAAGGAATGAGTATAAATTTTATATCGCCAAATCGGGGACTGACAAGGTCTAGGAAATTACGTCGAACCTTCCTCAGATCGCACCTCCACCATGGCGTCCCAAGGACCTCAAAGAGTCCTTAACTTTCCATTGTCCTTGAGAAGTCCTTCAAACGCCCTTGAACCTTTTGTGCCTCCATAGATCGTCCAGATTTTTATTTCCCGGTCGGTTTACGAAAAACACTTTGATCTATAAAAAAATGTTCACGTTACCCGACGTACATAGAAGTTCCGGAGAACTATCGGTGCGGCAAGAGGTCGTCGGTAAACGGGAGACGGATCGGTACCCGTGTTCGCAATTAGTTTGCTGCCACCCGAGCGAATGAATGCCATGAGCGCGTACCGATGAATAAAAAAACAATAGGGGGGTAAAAAACGCAGAAACGATCGAAAAATGCGAACACTGCAATTTGGGAAAGAGTTGGGTATCGTAGATGGAAATAGAAGGGAAGAGGTGAGAGGGGAGGGGGGGGACTCTAGAGTAGAAGGGAGGGAGTGAGGGTAGAGCTTGCGCGATCCAATTTGATGACTCGATACACATCGCTGAACGCGAGCTCCGCTAAAGTAATTATTAACACCAATTGCATTGTAATTAAACATCGTTCCCGTGCAGCGGCCCAACGGCACCGATATATAGCATCTCGCCCTCTTTCCTCCCACCTACCAGTTTCTGACTCGCTTCTGCCTAACCCTGTCCGTCCCCCTCTCCTTGCTCTCCCATCCGTTCGTTCCGATGCCTCGAGCTGCGTTACTTCTATCTGCAACGCTCACCCTACTTGTTCGACCGTGAAACATTTCAAATTTTAACCCCCTACCAGCCTCCGCCCTTTCCAACCCTTTGTTTCTTCGCCAATCGTGTCAGATCTGCGAGGAATTGATATTCTTCGATCAACTTCTACCGACACAACTGTTTCCCTGGTAAACATTTTACGGCGTTACATGGTTCGATAATTCTCCGACCAAAGCCTGGTCGGGATCCGGTCGGGGTCCGATGTAACGCTCTAGAAAATCGACAACGTTCCTATGTTACGCAGAGAACTCAGAAACACACACAGTTCGCGACCCACGCGTCGTTACATCCTCCATATTTTCGATTCTGTCGAACCAGAATGGACTGTAAAAAAAAGGAGAAAAAAATTGACTGCCCGGAACGAAAGCCGTAGAATGAATATTCCGATTTTGATATCGATGGTCGACAGCGCGGCCCCCGGGGAAACGGGGTCACACGGCGGCTCTCCGACCGCTATATGTTTTACCGGGAACGGCGAAAAGAGACGTGAACGCACGTACGGGAGACCATGGGAGGTCAGTGGCAGTTTCCTAATTACGGGTCCTCCGAACTGCAAAATGATCAATTCGCCTCCCCCTTCCTCTCCCTTGCTCGCGGATTAGACCGCCTCGCCCGCTCCAACCCTGCATCAACGTAACTGCAGCCTCGCGTCCGTATGGGTAAGCGACGCATATAACCATCCCTTACCATTTCGATAGGGTGGCAATTTTTTTTTTTTTTTAACCGTTGTTTTGGTTTATTTTCATCGACAGCAAACGTGGACGCACAGTCCATGATCCGATTAACCCCGGGGACGAGGTAACGATCACGCACCGAAATTCTCCTCCGGCCCAGCTGTCTCGTTCCCTCTCGCGCGATCAGCCCCCCCCCCTCTTTCCCCCCCCGCTGGGCCGTGCATTCTGGACTCTCGCGGCCACTCGACTCTCGCCCGTAAATCCCCATACGGGTGTGCGTCATATATAAACGCGTCAGGTATCCCGGCACGGTTACATACACCGACCCCCGGAGTCGCGCACCTGCTATCCCGCCGCGTCAACTAATGATTTTTTCATTAAAATCCTCACCCGAGCCCCGGCACTTGCTCTGTCGTTATTACGGGATTCCCCCCGTCCCAACCGGATCCCCGGAGTTCCACTCACGGGCTCGCTCTGTATTATAACCCGGGCGGTACTTGCCCCCGGTATGCGGTTTTTATTTACCCGCGAAACGAGATTAAAAAAATATTTGTAAAAAAAGATGAATTAAAAAAACGCGAAATAAAAAGTGGTTCCGACTATGCAGTCTGGCGTCATATGGGCTCATCCCCGGAGTCTCGGTGGGCAGCTCAGTGTCGGGAAGTTTCGACATCGCCCTCCTCGACCGGCTTCCTCCGGAGGCAGATCGCGAATCCGAGCGCGCCTCGGTGAAGCGATCGAGAAGTTCGACCGAGTTGTCTCGGAAGCCCGACGATTTCCAGATCAGGAATGAAGTTCGAAGTTTCGGGATTCATGCGAACGAAACACCCCGTCCCTTTTGCATGCGGCGGTACGGTGGTGCATAAACGCGTCGGGAGCTCGGCGCGCGGACGCGACCTGGCGTTTGGCGGGGCGGGGGTTGAAGTTCAGCGGGGCGAGAAGGGACCGGAGGGTAGCAGCACATTAAACCCAAAGCGACGAGCATCGGTGTAGGGAACGGTTCTGCGATCACCGACGGTATAAATATCTATAGGGCACGTCGTGAGTGCCCCCCCCCCCCCCGCCCCCGCGCGTCCACGTGGTTAACCGCATAATCGCGGCAATGCGCCGTTCATTGCCGTAAAGCGACCGTGGACGCCGGCCATTCATTAGTTGGATGGGTGTGCTCGTGTGTGCTTTAGAGCGAACAGACTTCCATGTGCTTACATATGTGTATATATATATATATATATTATACGTATGTGTCTATATATATGTGTATGAACATATAAGTACTATTGAGCTTCGTTTACACCGAGTTGCCGTTACCCACCGGTACCGGACAGTCCTGACCTAGGGGCACTTGCCAATTTCGACTATTCGTTCGAAATAATAATGCACCTCACCGCTTCCGCAGCCAATTTGCCCGTGCCCACTTCAGCTGCCGAGCCGCAAACCTGTACAGATCATATTCAGCATGTCGAGCGATATTAATTTGCACGATGGGCAAGTGTAATCCAAGTTGTTGTAAGCAACAAGAGGGTTTCCAGTCGGAGGAGGCAAAACAACCCGGTCGCGGAAGGGGGGTTGGGGCGGGGGGCGGCGACGCGTCGCCTCTCCCTCGCCGATCAATATATCACGGCGATGGTAGCCGACGCTTCCGGTGGTCTCGCACACCCAACGGACTCTTTTCACTCCGGACCATACCCGAGCTTCTTCGCGGCCCGGGGTGGAACGGGGGGTGGGTGGAGTCTATACGCCGGGCCCCGATCCGATCAACTCGTTACTCAATGGATCTTTCATAAGCGAATTACTTAAAGATGTAATTCACTCAGCTCAGACCGCTGGAATATCCGTTGCGAGACGGCGAGGATTTTTCGCGGAGGATTACCTCGGGACGGAAACCACCGGAAGCAGGAGGCAGAAAGGGGGGGGGGGCGTCGGGAACGGTGATAAATCTTGCCGGCGGGAGACGGCTCAGGCTACCCGGCCAAGAATCGGGGATCCCGCTGATAAAAACAATTCAATTTTTGCATCGCCCCCTATATTTCAATGCCACTTCGACACGCGATGTATTAGACAACCCGCGTTCGGACACGCCGGGTCGCGGCGGTGCGGATCTCGCGTATGAATTTCGTGGCATCGCCTTCGCCGGTCTCATTGTTCGGGGGACCGACAGGGCGGCAAGAGGGTGAGAGCTCCTTCGGGAAGAGCAGCTCCCGAACACCCCCACCCCTACCCTCCGGTCCAAGGGAGCGCGAACTATATCCCGGAGGCAAGTGCATTCGTGATTCTGCAGTTTTCTCCGGTTGGCAATATGAGCGTCTGTACCACGGAAGAACGTGCTCGGGGAGGGGGCGGAGGGGGAGGGGGGGGAAGTCGTGTATAGTTTGCAGGATGGTGTACACCAGACCGCATTATGTGGTGAATGTGGAGTACAATATTCCATGTGTCGGTGTGTATGTGTACGCGGTGTAGTGTACATAGGAAACGCTGGGGGTGGAAGGACACGGAGAGGAAAGAGGAACGCGATTGCGGCACGGAGAACTCGAGAGCGCGAGGGCCCCGGAGTCTCCGCAAAAGTCTCCTCCGCTTCCTCCGCGCATCCTGTTCGTGTGTCGTCGCGCGTCAGCCTTCCGCGCTTCTGACAACTCTTGGCAAATTTCCACCCAGAGAGACTCGTCGTCGACCCGTCGTCGTTGCGAGGAATAGCCGTGAGCGCGAGCAAAGCCGGCTCCACGGGGGTTATCCTTTGTTTCGGAATAATTGTTTCCTATGGGTGCCACAATGCAGCGCGCGCTCCGCCGCCTACCGAAAGTCCGCGCACTGTACACACGAGCCGAGGACCAAGACGAGGCGTCGACAATGCTCGCTCCCCCGAATTAAACACGCCGCACGAGGCTTCTTGCTGAGCTTTTAAATCGGCCGTAAGGAACTTTCGACGGCTTTGAGATTTTGGGTGTTATCGTTTTTTAATTTTCTTAAGCGAGAATCGACGGCGATTTCATTTTTTTATAGCTTTTTAAGCTATAAAAAAGATTTATATATATATAAATATAAAGATTATATATAAAAAAGAAGCTATAAGATTTTGAAGCTTTTTATAGAGATTTGGAGAAGGCGAGAAGCAGTTCGGCGGATTTGAGAGATTTCGGGGGTTGTTTTTTTTACGCGATCATCGATGGTGACTTTTGTGAGATCTTTTTATAGAGATCTGGGGAACGTGGCTTGCAGTCCGATTTGAATGTTGTTAGTTTTTCTTTTTATTTAAAAAAATGAAAAAAATACGTCGTTTGTGCTATCCTCGAAAACAAGCAATCGGTTAGGTGTGCCGGGGGGCGTATTCTGTCGCAGATTTTTTCTAATTTACTGTATCACCGCAATACGAGAAAAGCGGCGTAGCTCGAGCGCTCTCGTTTGATTCCGGTGATGGCGTCCCCACCTCCCTCGCTCCAGCCGCGCAAAAGGATACGCGAAAGCCGTACAGGCGTTTGCGTACGATTTTATCGAACCGTTGACAAAAAACAAAGTATCGTTTCGCACACCTCCGCGCCGTACACGCGAACGGGTGATCGATAAAATATTTCGGAAATAAAAGAAAAAAAGAGATCGAGGCTATAAAAAAAAGAAACCACCAACAGCAAGTCCGATAGCGTCGCTGGCGAGCAGGGGAGATACACGTGCCATAACCGTTGAGCCGAACAGTTCGCGAATTAAACTCGATGGCTTTGATCGGAGATTTTCCGGATGACACTCGCGATACTATTTTAACGCATTACCAATGTTCGAGAATGGCTTTCGAGCCCTGCGCTCGTTTCTCGACTCGGAGCTTAGCGACGCCTCCGGTAGGGGGCGGCGCGATCGTCGGACTGTTGTACGCGAAGTCGACAAATAAAAACTTTAAGGTATTCGGGATCGTCGCCAAATTAACAGTGAAACTCAAGTTTGTGATATGCAAACTAAACAACAAGTTTATTCAAAGAAACAGAACGAATGTCGTTTATAAATACTTCTGACTACAGTTGTTAATTTCTCTGAACTAACTCTGAGACCAAACTCTCTGTTCTCAAGTCGAGTTCGGACAGTCAGTTTCCCTATAGCGATCCGCGAGGTGCAAATTGATGCGTCTGCAATATTGGTCTATGCCCATATTTGGATGCATGAACCAGAGCATCGTCAGATAGTTAGTCCGTAAATTCTTATACACTGAGGAAAACAATTGGTTGGATTAACCAAAAGTCGCGATGACATACGTTCAAAGCTGTTGTTCATTTGGTACAAATAAAGCATTGTTTTGTTAAACGATTACTTGATTCGATTTATTCAAAATCTGTCGATTGAAATAAACATTTTTGTTGTACCAACCGAATACACCTTTGAACGTATGTCACCGCGCATTTGCTTAATTCAACCATTTCTTTTCCTCAGTGTACGTGTCTGTTTCGCGACTCGAGGGTTTGGCGAGTAAGTATTTACCAATTGACTTTACGATTTTATCGAATGTTAAGGATGAAAAATGATTCGGCATACAGCAGGACGTACATCGTTTATCTCTCGCTACGTTGAACACGGTACAATTTTTTCCTGATCCAGAAGAGACACGGTTAACGCCGAGATTAGAACTTAACTTGCCTATCGTCTCGGAAGTAATCCGCTCTCCTTGCCCCAGAGTCAAACCGGAACATCGGTGCACTTTGTCGACGTCTCTCTTCCCCGCTTTCTCCCCAACGTTATCTATCCCTATGTACATAGAAAACAAAAGCTCGTAGAGACGGTACGGAGGGCTCTCTCGAGGGTTTTCCTCGGCATCGACTCGTGTTCCTATTTATCTTCCGTATATACGGAAGGATACCCGAGGTGGAGGAATGCGGGAAAGGTTGACCCGGAGAAAGCGGGGCGGTAAAGGATAGTCAACGTTTATACAACCGGTTCGGCCCCTGCGCCCTCCAAAAGTAGCATAGATTCCCATTATTGCTCTTTGCGAGCCGCCACCTGCGTTCCCCTCTCGTTGATAGGGACGAGACGGAGGAGAGAGAGGTGAAGTAAAGATCCCGAAGCGAAAGCTCGGTGGGTAAGGTCGCACGGTGAACTCGTGGTATTACCGAGGTATTCTACGTCGCGTCTTCTCCTTGCAACGCTAAAGTCCCTGGAGCCGGTGTCCACGGCAACGACGACACGGTATATATGTCTATCAATGTATGTGCTAAGATCGTCCTTCCTGATGCAAGACGTCGCCCGCGCTTCCGACCCTCGCACACACACACACACACAGACATATTCCTCGCCCTAACGAAATGCCAGCGAGCTATTAGTCTGCCAGACCGCCGAATTGACGCTCCAAATTGCGCGAGATACCTCCGTACCCGGTGTATGTACTTCCCTCTCGCAACGAGAGCAGATACTTGCATAGAGCAGAGGAATCGCGGTCTACCTTGGGCTCCCTTGGCGTCCCACCCTTGCGCCGACGGTTTCCGCTAACGGGAATCTCGTTACTATTCGGCCCTTGTTCCCGGGGCTTTACAGAGCTCTCCCGCACGATCGAGAGGGCAATTTTTCATGTCGACAGGCCGATGTGCTTCTCGCACCCGGAACCCGGAAACCGAGGCTCCCGCCGTCCTATCTCCTGGTCCAAACGCCTCACGTAACAAACCAACGCCACCCACCTCCTGGCGTTATCGCTCGGGCGTTTCGATATATTCGTTCCTTTTGAATTCTTAAACGCGATCGTTTCAACTTTATGTCGGAATTGATACATATAGGTGGTGTACATAGTTTGGGCGCTGAACGATCGGGTACTTAAGAGGCGGCTCGTTTGGGATGACGGTTTTTCCCTCCCGGGCCGGAATCAAAGCTCCCGGCTGGGCTTGCTTCTGGTCCCGGTGGAGAAACTCCCAAATTATCGACCCTTGGGGCTTTAAAGCGCGCGGGCATTTATCGAGACCATGGCTCGCGGCGAAAACGGGGCCAAGCAGTCACGCGTCGGTGCGGTCACGAAGTCCATGGGATTGAAAGGTGGAAAAGCTCCACGGTGACGCCCAAGATGCATCGACCAATTTTACTTGGACCCCGGAAGGTCTATCCATATGAAAGTCCTATAACAACCTTCTTCCATCAGTCGGTCCGCCGGTTCATTTTTCTCTCTCAGGGTAACACGCATAACGCGCGTTACCGCAAAGTTGCCGACGGTTTTCACTGTTATTCACGCTGATTCATGGGCACGGTCATTATTGGCTTTCTTGGAAACTACCAGCGGCTGTTTGCGCCGGGCGAGCTTCCGCACGAGTCGTAAATAGTAATCATGCGTGCGGAAAGTCGACCCGAGGTATTCACGGGTTCAGCTGCTCCGGTAAGGAGAACGTAGAGGCCGGAAAGTTGAAAATGAAGGTCTGATAAATTGTTTATCATGCTGCGCGGGATACCAAAAAAACTACTGCTAGAACTGACGCTGTAGGCGAGATCCTGTTGTCTTGGAACACGGAATCATGATATGATCATTTTTATGATTATGACATTTTTAACCCTTTATAAGTCACACATCTAGCCCCACTCTTATGCGCTACTGTAGCAACGCGTGGCCCAGACTCTCCGTCCGTTAGTTCCGTTTCAGTACGGTTCCGGGCGGTGTGACTTATAATGGGTTAAATTGGATGGTCGGTAAGATGGAAACCATTACAGTCAACGCCCTCTTAATCAACGCCCTGGGGACAGAATTTCTGTGCTATCAGAGAGAGAGTTCCCCACCGCGGCCCAACGTGAGCCATTAGAAGCGAGCGAAATCGTTTGGTTGGGTGAATAATTCAAACTCGATCACGGCTCAGTAAGACACATGAGAGTTTATAAAATAAGTGACAATATATTAGGGTAAAAGTGGTGAATATGGCCCACCTCGATTAACACATAAATCAATGATATATCGACCGGTTCATATTCCCCACTTTTACCCTATACAGTAAAAAATAAATTCGTAAAATCGGAATACGAGGTTTCGTAAAAGTAATTTTGTTAAATAAGTGACAAACTCGTTTGCTCAGGTTTGAATATGCAAACCTGTCCTTTTATTTCCCGTGTCATTAACAATTTTAGTTTGTATTTTTGTCTGTAAAAATTGTGGAAGTTTATGGAGAATAAGTTGTTATAAAAAGTGCAAACCTTTTTTACTGCCCAAGAACTAGAAAATCACATGTGGTAACCGTTCTCTTTTCACTGTCATACATATTTAATGTTTAATACATCATTTCGAGAAAGAAAAACTTGCAGGTGTTTTTTTTAATTAAACGAACCAGATTGCAGCTAACGACTATTACTACTACGAGACTCCACATAGGGAGCGTGTGTGTGGCAAATTCACGAAAGTGGAAGTAACACGTTCTGCTCTTGGGCTTCGCGTTGACAGAGAATTGAGGGGAAATGGCCTACTGGCGAGCGTTGAGTTAGGGGGAGTGACTGTATTTCAATTCAAAGAGGACCGTGAACAATGGATAACGCATTTTAGCCATACAAAAGTAATCTCCCTCTGGACCAATTTCCTCGACGATATTGCGCAATGTGAACCTTTTTGCGGATATATTAATCCCGGGGCATTTATTGTTAATTACAGCTCGGGGAAAACCGCAGCGATGTATTCAAAATACCGCATATTTTTGAAAGTGTCAACAAATGTGCCCCGTGCAGTTATCCCATGCAAAGCTTTACTTTACACATGAAATTTAATACGCTTCAGTTATCAATAATGAAATCAAGTTAAATATTATATTGGTCACAAAAATATCATCGATAATATACTTCTGAAAAAACTAAAAAAATGTCTGTATCATTTAACAAACGTTTTAATGGCAATCCGTAAAACAGGGGCCGCAAGTTAACCGGATCTCCCCTATCGCCTACAGAGTAAGAGTGGTGATTATGGCCCACCCATATTAACACGTAAATCAATTATATATGAACCAGTCCGTAATCACCACTTTCACCCTAATTGTCGGATGTAAGAGACCCAAAAAAAAAAAAAAAAACATATCATAAGCCACAGTGGAGTAGAAGTGATATCGCTTCGGGGCGGTTGTTATGTAACGGATTAAAGAAGTAATCACGTCGAATGGTGTGAGCCCGGTGGAGTAGAAGTTGCGAGATACGTGACAGTACGCCGGTTTGAACCCGCGAGGGTGAAGTGGGTGGGGGAAAAGGGGTGCAGCACCACGACGGCCGGGGCTTTCGTCCTGGCATATGTGGAGTGCGTGACTGGTCTCGAGGGCGAGATGTCACGGAGCTCGAGGAAGACCCCGGGCTCTCTCGGACGGTCTCGAGGAGGCCAGGAGAGGTCAGAAAAGGATGATGACTCTGTCCTGAGGGAGGCCAAAGGTCCCCGTTCTCATTTATGATCTTATGCAACGTGCGCGCAATATCATATAGCCAGTTTGGAGTCCAACGTCGCATATTAAACACCGGGACTTATCTCTTATCCTCTCTCGCCACGCTACCCGGCTCGCCCTTGCGCCAACCACCGCTCTCGGGGCTCTCGGCGTTTAACGTGTGATCAATGATTAACGAGCGACCGCTTATCCGCTGCATGATATGCACCTTGTCTATATATATATATATGTGTGTGTGTGTGTGTGTATATATAAGATATATAGATACAAAGTGTATTCCTCTCGTGACTATATCAACGCTGGGCACCGAGTGTCGAGAGCGCGACCTCACTCTATCTCCGCGTTCTTCGTAGCTGCAGTTTTTAGTTTATGAACGAAATATATAAATTATGGAAGGTGTGAAAAGCGAGCTGACGAGAGTGACTTTTCAATTAACTGAAGGGAAAAAATACAGCATTGGAGCAGTATTTCGTTGAAATATTAAAAGTTCAAAGAATTGTCGAAATTTGTCATATTTGACTCTGCACAGTTAATTGGTATTTAAAAAAAAATTATGTAGCGCTGTGTAGGACTATTTTATCAAAAATTCGGACGAAACTTTTGGTAATTTTTTTAATTAGAAAATCACAATTAGCAAATGAGAAATTTTTTAAGTGTTCGATTTTTCGATAATTCGATATCGAAAATTTCGTATGATTGGGTCAGCAAATTAATTGGTCGGCGACCAGGGCGTGTTTTTCCGAACCAATTAATATCCCGGCCGAACCAAGCCAGTCGGTAGTGTATATAACCGCGCAGTTGGAACGACCAATTATTTTTCTGCCCATGCTTTCGTTTTTCTTTTTTGTCCAAAGTTTCTCACGAATGGCATTTCTGTTCCAGACGTTCCAGACCCGCCGGGACGACCGATGCCGACGAACTTCACGTCCCGCTCGGTCACGATATCCTGGGCGCCCAGCGAGAACTCCCACAACAACCCGATATCCCACTACATCATAAACGTTCGGTGAGTCTCGTACGCGTCATCCATGGTACAACGAGTATCGGTGCGACGAGAATGCAATGTTCGATTATCCCTCTCGCGTAAAAATACCTCGGTATCTCCGGCGCCCATGCGAGACGTCGCGGAACGACGCACAAGCGTCATGCGCCGGTTATCCCGTTCGCGACGGGTTCGCGAGCTTTCCGTGGAAAGACGGGCGAACGTTGTTTTCCACGAGTATGCGAAACTTGCAATGAGTTGGCCGGCCCCTCTTCGCCGCCCCCCCCCCCCGCACCTGGAGTCTCCAGGTAGACCGAATAAGTGCATCCTGCAGAGCACTCCGGCAACGCTTGAGAAATTCGGCGCGCGGAGCGCTCAATGTAGAACCCCGAACAAACTCAATCGTCGTGATACGGGAATAAGACACGTCGGTTCTACCGAACCCCGGCATCCCTCAGCCTCCACGATATGCCCGGGCTGCCTGGTGCAGCCCACGTGCGCACGGGGAAGATTGCTTGAAACCCCCCACACCCTTTCAGCAAGGGGGAAGAACTCCGCAGGCGAGCGCCGTGCCAGAGTCGTTACCGTTGTTACCGTTGTTATCCGACTTGGTTGTTGTTGGCTGGGACGTGAGATGAGCCGAGCACTGAGAAAATAAAGCTCGATGAAAAGTTATGGCGAAGCGCGCTATTCCCCCTCGGTGGGGAGAAACAATAACGAAGGGCTTGGATGTATAAGATCTCTTGCAGTCGTTCACTCATGAATATACGCTTAACACAATTCGTTATTCTTCCAAGTGAGATAGCCTTTCCCGTCTTGTGATTCTTGGGCATTATATCGGGATATCATCCAATGGCTAACTAGGGAGGGAGACTGGTTGAGGAAAAACGAGAAAAGCCCTGCGGGTTTTCCGTCGTCGTCGTCGTCCGTGATGGTTCGGTGGTCCGGAGGGGGGGGGGGGGAAGGAAAGGAGGCAAAATGAAAGAAACGGCACGGGGTACGCGTCGGTGGTATGAGGGCGACGCGGGTCGGGGGACTTGGGTGAGCAAGAAAGCGGAGAGCGAGTAAGAAGTGCAGTCTCGATAAGCACCCTTTGTTCTCCGTCTTCTTTCGAAGGAGAGCAAGAGAACACCGAGAGCAGACCTTCGTCCAACGTCCGTTATCTCTTCTCCCTCGCTACTTCACCTACCACGCTATTTCCTTTTTTTTCTTTTTATTTCTTTTATTTTTAACAGACGAGAGAAATTCGCTATCGGCACTTCCAAGTGCCCCGTATAGCGAATGACCAACGAAGGCCGCCAACCCCCTAAACCCCCTCCCCCTTCCTCGTGTGAGCTCCAACTCCAGCATCCAGCATCCAGCATCCAGCCAGCAGTTGAGACTATGGAAGCGCTACCCATTTCTCTGTAAAGCTGCCGTTGACCGCAACAAAAACCTCGAGAGAAAAGGCTTATATCTCGCATTATTGACCCGTTCCGTGGTGATACTGACGGCCGCACTCCTCGTCCCCTCACACACGTGCAGACACTCTAGGGCTCTATCCTGAGCTCAAACTTTTCTTACTATCCTACGCCGGAGCTTCCTCCCTGGCCACGTACGGCCTGTCAAGTCCCCGAATAAAAAGAGTCGATAGTTACGAGAGTCTCCTCTCTCTTTGCTGGTTTCTCTACGTATAGTAACCGGTAACTCGAAAACACTCAGCAAGATTCTACCGTTGTATGGGCGATGTGTGCTAGGAACAGCAGCGGCGCCCGCAATGAATCGACCCTTTCGAAGCTACGTGGCGGTAATTGACGCGGAGCTGAAACTGCCCAACGAGGAGCGGTTTAATCGGTTTCTGGCACCAGAACGTGTTTTATTTTTTTGCTCCGGTAATAAATTTTTTTGTAAAAAAGTGCCCACCATTGTATCTTCTTGCGGGCGAATTAAAACGATTGTGGGAGTTACATTTTGTGAAAAAGATTTTTTTTTTTTTAAAGGTTGAAATTACATTTTCGTAATATCCGGACCTGAGGATTATTCCGCACGATCCGGAGTATGAGCAATTAATTGTTGGGGACTTTTCGTTCAAATTTTTGTTAACACTGCAATATGAAAAAAAAAAAAGTTAAACTCGTTTATTTCTGCCGAAAATCAATGGATCCCTGAAAAAACGACTCTGCCACGTAGGGAATTTATTTTCCAATTAAAATTTATCCGTCCACCCGGCGTTACCTGTGTTATTTCAAAGGTTTGAGATCGCTTGGAAATCCGGTGAGGAGTCGGTTGGATATTCTCCGGATGCTCGGGAGGGAAAAAAAGACGAAAATTATATCCTGGAAAGCTGAGTGGAGAAGAAGGGGGGCAGAGGGGGCTCGGAAGGGTAGGGGGCGTCATTGCACCAACGGTGCTTGCCAAATATGAAAGTTTTACCACACAAGAAGTTGGTGAACCGACGGGCCGCAGGGCCACTTACCACGCTCCTCCAGAGGCAAATCTACCAGTAATACCCTATATATAACTCGTGCGAATTTTTACTTCCATAATAAAGTTCGTTAAAACTTTTGTCCGCCCGGTGACTCGACACAGTCACATGCGCGCGGGAGAGAGCGGAATTGCAAGCCGCGAGCTTGCATTCCTGCGACCCCCTCGAACCCTCCCCTCACAGTCATATTATATCCGTTCGCTCGTTCACTGTGTGCGGAGGGGGGGGGGGGAGGGGGAAGGGCCGTCGGAAAGTCAAGTTCGGCGGTGCGATATTTTTTGCGGTCACGTCAACTGTTACTCTATATATACACACTTTCCACCTATTATGAATTCGAGAGGCGTTGCCGCGAAACTCTCCGCGCCAGGAAAACTTTTTGCCGATTGCTAATCCTCTTTGGGCGCGCGCGGAGCATTTCGGCGGTGGCTCCTCACTCGCACTGTTCCATGCACCTCTCACCTACGCTCTCGGCGGACTACAAACATCTTCCTCTTCTCTCCATGAATATTGAATGCGCGCTTCGTTATTCAAAGGTAAATAAAACCATGAAAGCCGCTCGTAAAAAGCATCCAGCAGGGGACAGTGGGGGGCTCAGAGCGCTGCGGGGCTGTTCATTTGCGATTTGCAGCCAACTCCGCCGTGTGAAAAAAAAGGCAGAAACATTTCCAACGCTTGGTCTTGCCTCATGAAAGGTCCGTGCGGATGTGCAACTCTGTCGGCAGAGATACGACCGTTATACGGGCGAACATCGGATTTGATGTCGTAGAAAAAAAAAATTCTGAGGGAACAGTGTCCCTCATCAGGACTCAAAAATTTCTACCAGGCACTTTTCGCCACCGGTGGGAAACGGTGTACCATTTTCCATTGCACTTCAATATTACGAGCAAAAATTATTAATAGTTAATTATATTATATATATATTATAGTTATTAATAGTTAATAGTTAATTATTAACCATTTAACTAATAGTAGTAATAGTAAATACGCTTTATTAGCCGCAGTAATACAAAACCTGGTGGTATCGCGTCAATACATGCGTGATTTTTTTTTCGCCCGTCTAATGGACCATTTATTAGGATCCTTCAGCTCGTATCTTTGTATTTGACTAAGGAGTAGCCCATAAATTAAAAATAACACCATCTTTGTAGAAGAGACGATACAATCAATTAATATATTATACTAGTAACTTAAGCTGGCGGTTTCGCAGCTGAGTTTCGTTTTATTCGAATGAGGAGATTATTTAAAAAATAGTGTGCATTGGACATTTTTATTTGGGGACTTTGTTTGTTGAGAGCTTTCTAAATAGCGGGATGATGGATTCAAGATGGTGCTGTGCAGAGTTCATACCGAGACTTTTTAATCTATCTGTGATTGGCTCAATTTTCGCGATAGCATTTGGTTTGAGAAGTTGCGAAGAGGATTGTTTGGGTGAGACAGTTGTGTGAGTTTGAGAAAGGGTTTTATATTATTGAGAGTTTGATTTTTGCAATTGAGTAGTGGATGTTAGAAGGGGATCGACAGTTGCATTTATAGATTTTCGTGGCATGTTCTATAGCGACGAGTTTGTTTTCAAGTGTTAGCTTACGAAAGTGCCGAAGCTCTTGCCGCGGATCAAGTAAATATTTACTATTAATTATTCATTTTGACCGAAGCATTTGACTGCTGCGCCGACGGCGACGAAACTGTTGATAATCCATAATGGAAACAAGAACGTTCCACTCGAGAAAAAAAAACTTACCCACTTTGGTTTCTGCCCTCCTGCAGACTCCCATTTCAATAATTCCATCTGCGCCCGCGAAACATCGCCGGAACTCATTTCTCATTCCATCTCACGATTCTCAAAAAATGTACGTTTATCATGTTCACCTACCTTGCATAATCGTCTCTCCCCGGTCCGTCCGGAGCCGCTTTCGTGCATCTCGTCGTCTTACTACGTACACCCGACGTCATCAAAACCGCGTCAGCTTGAAAGAGAAATTTAATTGGAATGAAGAATTTTAAAATAAAAAAAGGTAAAAAAATCTAGTTTGAATCCACGAAGCCGTTCAAAGAGTTGCCATTAGGGGGAGAGAGCTCCGAGCGGCTATAAAGGCGGAATGGTACAGCCGGAACTGTTCCGAACGCAACCACTTTCAATGACCCTTTCAGCATGATCCTGATGGAATATACGTAGCGCCCAAGTCCCTGTATACGCCCTCCTCGCGTCGCTCCGATCCACTTGAATTTATCCGAAATTTCAACGGGTATACAAAAAAGAAAAAAAAAGGATACAAAAAAGGGTCCACGGGTTCGAGAGGGAAGAGGGGAGTAAAGAGGGGAAGAATGGATATCCCGTCGGTACGTCCATCCTCTACGATTAATCGTCGGACGTTCATCCATATTGAATCCACTTTGGTGGAGTTACAATTCCTTAAATTGATAGCTTTTGCATTTTTCTCCGTTCCTCTTAGAATCGTATCTCCAACGGGTTTTATATACCGTCGAGAGTTCCCGGCCGGGTCGAGAGGCGAGCAACGGTACGTCGATTCGTTCTCAGCAATAGCGCTCCGCCAGCGCGAAATACCCTCCCGAGGGTTCAACCAATCAGGATCTTCATAATTAACTTTTCTGTCTAATTTTCTCAATGGCCGATTAGGTGCCGCACTCTCGCGCGCACCCTCTTTCACATAAACATTGCAACGGGTAGGGGGATTTTTTTTTATTGCCTCCACGGTGGATTAAGCCAAACCGACCGTGTGTACTCGGGGGCCGGGGATGGAAAATGATGATGGAGGTTCCTTAGGATGGAAGCAACCACAGGGGGATTTTTTTTTTTTTTATTGCACAGAGATTTCCCACTCGCTACAACTTTCCGCGATCCGCCGCTTACCTTTCATCGAATTGCTCCGCGCTCCTCCGCATCCGCTGGACGAAATGTAAAAAAATAAATTAAAAAAATACATAGAATATCTATCGGTGCGATCTTGTCTACGACTCTTGAGGGGCTCGGAGCTCTCTCCACAGTAGTCGAATGAGATTCTGTCTTTATTCATTTATTTTTTAAGCACCTTCAAAATAAAAATTCGTATGAAATTTAATGTACTGGTACTGGAAGTTTTTATGCATATACTGTTGTATTAAATTTCATGGAGAATTGTGATGAAAAATTAACTTACGGTGTATGAAAAACTTTAGAAATACTTTACTTTAAATAATTTACTTTAATTTTATTACAAAAGTAATAAAATCCAATGATTTATTCCACTGTGAAAGTCCATTAATTTTTCATCACATTTCTACATCAAATTTAATGCACCAGTTTTTCCATAAAAACTTCCAGTCCGGTGCGTTCAATTTACGATTATTTGTAACAGTCAGAGTTTTGCTATCCGCTGCTTAAAGTGAGCAGGCAAGCTACACATTTATCGACAAATTTCAATGTGCTCTTTAAATGGAATTTTTTGCTTAAAAGCTATGAATTTTTTAATATTTTAATAACACATTTTTTTCAATTGCTTTTTTCGTTTTTGTAGAAGCGTTCTTTCCATGCAGCACCACAATGGAAACGAAATAAGGTCGAGTCTCCAGGTGTGGAATAATTTTTATAATAAAAATGTTTTATTCTTTTTTTTCCCCACCGTCCCTTCAATGCACATTTAGCGAAACTAGTGGATTCCGAATGCCCCTCAGCGACCGACAGTATACCACTGGTATTATAGGTCGAGTTTGCTATAGTCTGGTAATAGTCTGGCGAAACGCCAGGAAATACGTGGTGACCCGACAACTGAATCGAATTGTTCGCTCGGCGACATGAACCGGAAGTAAAAAAGACATTTGTTTAACCACCGTGCTAGCGCGGCCGCGGCTAAAGTAGTCCAACGAAGCGCGAATTTCGTTCCGAATCTCATCGATGCATTATGGGCACGCCGACGGAGGGGGGATCCCCTCCGCGGGCCGCGGATTCAGCGCCATTAAGTCCGCATTACAATACGCTACGTTACAGATCCCGGCCACTTTAATAATCCCCACTCCGCCCCCATTCCGGTTCTGCTCCAAAATCGAGTAACACCCGCAACAGTTTAATATTCATTTTCCCAAAATTCTCTTGCCGCATAAATAATGACGGAATAAAAAAAATAACAAACAGAATTTGTAACGATGGATGGATTTGAAAGAAAGAAAAATCGAATCAGGCACAGGACGGGAGCGGGGCAAAACGGACGGCACATACGATCCCCAAACACATTTCCCAATCAGCCGTAAAAATTGGTAAAAAAGTGGTCCGTTTTACCCCGCTCTACATCCCAGGTACTATGTAGGAAAAATATATGTATTTTTGCAAATGCGCATATCCACCTGTATAATCAGCATGTTCAGCGCCATTAAGCCCGCATTACGATAGGCTACGTTACAGATCCTGGCCACTTTAATAATCCCCACTCCGCCTGGCCCTCTTTCCGGTTCTGCTCCAAAATCGAATAACACCCGCAACAATTGAACATTTATTTTCCCAAAATTGTCTTGCCGCATAAATAATGACTGAATTTTTAAAATATAATAAAAATAACCAACAGAATTTGTAACGATGGACGGATTTAAAAAAAAGAAAAATCGGGTCAAACACAAGCTCAGGAGGGGAGCGGGGCAAAACGAACAGCATTCAATCTCCGCCGTGAAAATTGGTAAAAAAGTGGTCCGTTTTACCCCGCTTTACATCCCAGGTACCATATCGGAAAAGTATATGTATTTTTTATTACAAACGCGAATATCCACCCGTATAGTCAGCACGTTCAGCGCCATTAAGTTTGCATTACAATACGCTGCGTTACAGATCCGGGACACTTTAATAATTCCCACTATGCCCCCTTTCCGTTTCTGCTCCAAAATAGAAGAACACCCGCAACAGTTGCACAATTTATTTTCCCAAAATTCTCTTGACGCATAAATAACGACAGATGAAAAAAAAAAAACATCAACAGAATATGTAACGATGGTTGGATTAAAAATAAGGAAAATCGGGGCAGGCGCAGGAGGTAAGCGGGGCAAAACGGACGGCGCATTCGATCCCAAACACATTCCCCAAAAATGGTCAAAAAAAACTAGTCCATTTTGCCCCGTTCTACATCCCAGCTACCATATCGGAAAAATATATCTATTTTTGCGAATGCGCATATCGCCACCGTAGGGTTTTCATCAGTGACATCAAATACACTCGGAGCAGCGGCGGTGGCGGCGGGTTGTGGAATATCGATTTCCGGGAAAGGGATGATGTAGCGAAACGGCCTCTCAGCTGTATCGACTTACATATGGCTCTGCCCGTGGAAAGTCTAACGGTGATTATCTCTGACTGGTTGAGCTCGCCGAGAGCCAGAGTTCTTCGGAGAGGGGGGGGGGGGGGTTATCTCACTGTCTTGGGTCTCTCCTCTCGGGCCGGCTACAACCCCTTCGGCTACTGTCGATATTTCAACGGTCTTATCTACTCTCCCAGAGGATAGGTAGTCTCTCGGAATCGGCCCCAATCCTATGAGTATTCTATGTACCGCCTCATGCATACAGATATACGCGTCCCGCGCGGCACTGCCAACCCCCGGTCGAGGCCGAGCAGTATTACTCGGTACGTGGGATCTCGGCTACATACATTAGGCGGGTGAATTGTATCGCGCGGGCTACATTTACTGCCTACACGCTCGTCATTATCCTATCAAAGATCGGTCGGCGCGGTTTCCACGTACGTGCTCCGGAAATTCCGTGAAGAAAAAAAAATGACAAAAATGTCGAAAAAAAAAAAAATTCAAATAAAATGTACAAGCGGCGCCAACTGGGGAGTCACGCGTTGGAATTCTTAATGACTCGTAAAAGCGAATATCAGTGCTCGGGCTTCTGGCACTGCGGTCTGGCTCGACGGGGCTGTTCCTACTGAATCCGGAAACAAAAGGGAGAATGCGAACGGTGCGCATAAATAATGCAATTATGTACGGGAGCCGAGCGGCTGGTTTCCCCCCTCCACCCCCCCCCCCCCCTCTCTACCGGCGTTCCACAGCATGTTCGCCAGATAGTAATTGTCATTAAGTTGAAAATATGTGCCGGAAGGAAGCTGCAATCGCGCTCCGGTCGACTCTTTTCTTTGCGTCTTCCGCTTCCCGCGTTCGTCACCACCGCTAACCAGCCACCCGTCCATCCCCTCCCCCTCCTCCCACCCCCTCCCGCACCCCCTTCGTTCCGTCCCTTTCCGACATTACCTGGTTCTGGGCTCTCACTTTAACTCGGGATAATATATTTCAACCCTCGGCGGCGGCGACTAGGAGCTTAGGGGACGGACAGGGCAAAATGGGACGGTCCAGAAACAAAAGCCGCGAGGATGAGTTCGGAGCTGGATGAATTGAATGTTGAAAAAAAAAATTTGAATGAAATTCGTAATAATTTTACGGTTGCGGGAAAAATTGCCATACGGGGCAAAACGGGGTAGCTCCCGAGATCTCATCACTGTCTGCACGGGTGACTGATTTTTTTAAATTCCTTGTGATTTATGAGACTCGTCGCGGTGCTCGAATAATGCCCATTTTGCCCCACGCGAATAAAGTAGTATAGGCGATTTTTTTTATTCGGCTTGAAGAACCGTCTCGTTATACGATCGATATATAAAACGCATGAATTGGTTCACACTCGGATAAATTTAGTTCCAGAAATGTATTTATTTATTTATTTATTCGAATATAATATTATATATATAATAATATTATATATATATATATACATATGACATATATATATATATATCATATTATATTTATATATCCAAAAAAAAATACAAAAATTCGGTGAAAATATATTTTGATTTATCACAGATATATTTTCCGATTAAATTTAAAAAAAATCTTTTCGTTGCCCCATTTTGCCCCATATACTTATATTTCGGTAATGACTGCATGTTGAATCGAGTCGGGTTGATTTTTGGAGGCGCGACGAGAGAAGCCTTTCGCGGCTGTGCGAAGCGGCGAATTTCATTTATACGTAAAGTTGCCTCGCGGGATGGCAAAAAAAAGTGTCCGCAACCGAGACGAAAATTTGCATGATCGCCGGTACATCAGTAAATAGAATGAATATTGACGAAGAGGAAGTGGAGTACGGTGTTGCCGCAAACGAGACGGAAAGTGTGAGGGAGATATTTCAAGAATTGTTTTCGCGATAGCTGGCGTCGCCGAAGACAACGATAAAGTACTGGTAGTAGTAAATTTGCATTTTCCCCTGTTTTTACCCCAATGAGACGCGGCTGTGCGGAAAAAAAGGAAGAAAACGAAGAAAAAAAATCTTCTGTTAATTAAGGAAGAATAGGGGAACGGAGTGAAAGGAGAATGAGAAATCGTCTTAGTCGCAGGTGGGGCAATGTGGACGGGGAAAATACAGTCGGGCGGGCGGGCCGAGTAGACGTCCGGGGAATCCCCGGCATACCGAGCCGGGGCTATGCATCATCTGTAATTAAGAAATGCCGCGTGCCTGTTTAAATATTCTTAACGTAATCCGGTAAAATGGAATTAAAAATGATAAGAAGAACGCGGCAGCGAATAAAACAGCCTGAGGCAAAAAAAAAAGAATAAAAAAAATGCACTCACGTTCCATGCCCGTTCCATTCCTGTCCAACTTATTCGTTAAACGATCGTTCCGATCGTTGCAATAATCTTTAATTCTTAATTTTTTTTCTTCGCCCCGAGCGATGAAAAAAATGTATACCGTGAATTATTTTTCTTGTTGCCCATCGAGTCTGTCAGCCGGCGGGCATGCGAGAGAATTCTCGATTACAGTGGGAATTTTACTGGAACATGGCATATGCCGGGACGGAGTATCGAATGGGCGAATATCAAATATCGACCGGCGCCCAGCCGGAGCGGCATTGAATCGTGGGAACATATATATATTTTTTTTTCGTCAGATTCGTACCCGGCGCTGTGCAGCGCATATGTATTTACTTTTCGGCAAAAGAGTCTTTCGGGCGATTTTATTTCGGCGAAAGCTTGATGTAGCTCCAACTGTGCGTCGTGCACCGCCAAATGACCATCGAGCCCGTACGCGTACGAGTTTAATAATAATAAAAAGAAAATTAAAATAGATACCCGGTGGTATCGCGTCAATATATGCGTGATTTTTTTTCGCCAGTCTAATGGAGCATTTACTAGGATCCTTCAGCTTGTATCTTTGTATTTGACGAAGGAGTAGCTCATAAATATAAAATAACACCATGTTTGTAGAAGAGACAATACAATCAATTTATATATTGTACTAGTAACTTAAGCTGGCGGTTTCGTGTGTGCATTGGACATTTTTATTTGGGGACTTTGTTGAGTCATGCGTGATTTTTTTTCGCCAGGCTAATGGACCATCAAATGACCGTCGAGCCCGTACGCGTACGACTTTAATAATAATAAAAAGAAAATTAAAATAGATATAAAACAGAGGGTAACGAGGGAGGAAAGTGGAAAAGAACGAAGCAAAGTACAAACCCTTGGTGCGCGGCGGCTACGGTCACCGAAGAAGAATGCACTTGTGCCGCCATTTGTGAGCTGTTGCATCAGGACGTGAGCATCGTTCCCAGCTTTTCCCGGTTTTCACGTACTTCCAGAAGTTTAAAGCTTTGTGCCGCACGGAAAATGGGGTCACCGCCACCGCAGCGGTCGCGGCCTGAGTCGCGCTCCTCGCAAAACGCTCCCGGGCTCTCCGGATTCTGGAGACTATGCGAGGAAGGTATTACTTTTGGAGAAAGGGTCTTTGAGCTTCCCGTACACAAATCGCCCCCTTTGCACGGACGATTACCCCAAACCCGGTGCAATGAATGTCTCTAGAATTCGGTAATTACCGAAATCTACAAAACCCATTACAAATGTACAATACACGATATAATAATTATTTATTGTTATTACAACATCCCGAGTAGAAATTTCCGAGCGTTACATCGGGCCCTGATGGGGTCCTGATAAGGCCTTATCAGGCCCTTGTCAGGCTTTATTAGGACCCTATCAGGGCCCGATGTAACGCTCGAAAATTTTTACTCGGGATATACATGTACATGTCTACATGTAAAGGGAAAGAATTCCAGATACGCGGATTCACTTCGATAAATAACAAAAAAAATGTATGACCATTTCTACCTTTATTTCTCACTGTACCAAGTGACAATATTCGTTGTCCGAGCAATGAAGGTTGACCACACGACGGATCGAAAATTCAAGCCGCGTTCGTTTTTTGTCTGGCCGGAGAATCCGGTCGGAAAGGCTGATGGGGAGAGGGGGGGGGGGGGGGGGGGTGAAATGAAAAAGGCTTAACGTCGCGAGTAGGCGTGGTGGGAGGAAACTAAGGGATATCGTGAAATTTAACGAGGAGCCGCGGAAAGAGGCGGGACGGGTGGTGCGCGGAACTAGTTCCTTCCCTCGGGTTCCCTCGAGATTGAGCTTAACGTAAGCGGAAAAGGGTTAACCCGAAGGATGTTATCAGCCGGCTCCATAAATTCGACAAGATTAGTCCGCGCGGCTGCCCGGACGATCCGACGATTTTATTCTTTTGGCCTTTACCCGTGCGACCCTCGTCACGCTGAGACTACTCGACTTTAATCTCTTCTCTCGGCGACTACGGAATCGTCGTATTTCGTCTGTCGGTACTTCTCTACCACCAGACGCTACACCAGACGTTATATTTCCGAGACATCGCCGAGTTTTATGACGCATCCTACGGATGGTTACGTTTATCCGATATATACATTGAAATCGGGAGTATGTCCCCTATCTATCCAACGGCCAGAGTCTCAGCGTCCAGTACCTGGATTCCCAGTATCTGGATTCCCAGTATCTGGATTCCCAGTATCTGGATTCCCAGTATCTGGATTCCCAGTATCTGGATTTCCAGTATCTGGATTCTCAGTGTCTGCATTTCCAGTATCTGAATGCCCAATGTTTGTACTTCCAGTGTTTGGACTTCCAGTATCTGGATTCCCAGTGAGTGGAACTCCAGAGTCTGAACGCCCAGCATCTCGACGCCCAGTGTCTGGATCTCCGGTGTTTCCACGTCCAGTGTTCGGATTAGCATCCAATAAGAAAAAAAAATCTTGCAGAACACGATTACCGGGATAAAGGCAAGACTATCCTGCTCGCGTTTGAGCCACGATAACCTCCCATTAAAAACGTATATCCATTAAACTCGTTTCAAAGGGCCCTCGCGAAAATGGATTGACGCATTATTCGAAACGCTCTCGTACGCGACCCGCCCGTTTGGAGCGACCGGTAAATAATACATAAATTAATACCCGTATCCGCTAGCGTTGCCGGGCGTCGCCGCGGATAATTTCACTAAAACTCATCTTGTAATTTCATTAAGTGTTACCCCCCTCCCTCACCCTTTCTCCCCGCAGCAGCGAAGACGGGCGGATAATGCTGCGAAGCTCGTTATTAAAAGACGTTAATTTTTAATAGCACCGTAAACCCATAGTTCGTCCGAGGAACGGAAAATTTTCCTCGTTATCGCGCTGGGCTTTAGTCCGCCTTACACTCTCGTTCCGACCCGCGGACCCACCTCGATCGCTGTATCTCTCTGTGTTCATTACGTCCGATTCGATTATCCACGCGCCCCAACATCGTTAACATTATTTTTTTTCACCTAAACCGACCGATAAACCGCCCATAATAGCTCAGATTTTTCTCGATGTTAAGGAACATCGAGAAAAATCTGAGCTAAGAAACAATACACCTATTACAGGTGTTCAAGGGAACATCTGTAATAGGTGTATTGTTTCTTAACTTGACGATGTAAACTCCAGCGGTCCGCACTTTAGTTTGGTCCACCAATGGTGCCAACGACCGATAAACCGCCCATAATAGCCCAGATTTTTCTCGATGTTAAGGAACATCGAGAAAAATCTGAGTCAAGAAACAATACACCTATCACAGGTGTTCAAGGGAAAACCTTTAATAGGTATATTGTTTCTTAACTTGACGATGTAAACTCCAGCGGTCCGCACTGGAGCGACCGATAAACCCCCCATAATAGGTCAGACTTTTCTCGATGTTGAGGAACATCGAGAAAAATCTGAGCCAAGAAACAATACACCTATTGTTTCTTGGCCTTGAACACCTATTAAAGGTGTTCAAGGGAACACCTTTAATAGGTGTATTGTTTCTTAACTTGACGATGTAAACTCCAGCGGTCCGCACTTTAATTTGGTCCACCAACGGTGCCAACGAATATCGATGCTTTAGGTATATTCATGAAACATAGTTTCACCAGCCACCAACCGCGCGGAACACCGCGACGTTCGGTGTAAACTTTTCGAGTACGTGTACTCACCAACACATCGGCGCACGATGGGATTCGCGGTGGCTATTACCGCTGTACGATGCACCGGAGCGAGAGATGTCGGAGCGGCAGGCATTTTTCCCCGATTGAATGTAAATTTACGCATTGCACCGCGCGCCCAGGACCGGCCCGGTGCATTAACATATGAACAGCCGTATAATACACATTAATGTGCAATATTCATATGGAGATTTTGGGTAAAGAGTATTACGGGTCTAACTATCCGTGCGGGCAACCCATTTCCATAATTGGGGAAAGCGTCGAGGACGAAAGCTCGCGGTTCTCCGTACACTTCTCCTGCACCCTGCCCCGAAAACCCCATCCCCTTCTCGAGGGTGCGCTTGGGGTAACGAGAGATCCACCCGTCATGAAGTACCCACGATTCTGGAATACCTCTTGGGGGTGGAGGGATTCTGGGATGGTTCTAAATCTCCACCTGCCGCGAAGACACACGTAACTCCATATCTATTATGCGCAACCGCGCCGGTGGATAGTCAGAAGCCGCGTCCGTTTTCACCGGGTCCACCGACAGATTTTTTATATTTTTTTTTATTCACACCGTACCAGCGGATGCAATTTTTTTTAATACAGAAAATAGAATTGGGACGCCGGGTATTATTTTATCAAGGGACAGGGGTGATTTTTTATAACGCGATAAATTCACTAAGGATAGAGGGGCGGATTGGGACAATGGAGCAAAATGTTATTTTCCAATAATTTTTGGCTGCCTCATTTTAGCGCATCGATACCTCTGGATTTTCTGACGGTTTTTGCCCCACTGTCTCATCCAAAAATTATTGGAAAATTGCGTTTTGCCCCGCTCTTCCCTACATCGTCCAGGAAAAGACGAAGATCCCTGCCGGTGAGCGGAGAAAAGACAATATTATCCTGAAAACGAATAATCGCGATATGGATGAAAAATGTATAGGTCCACGAGTGCCTCAGCTCCGAGGTATGGTACGCAGCAGTTATCCGTCGTTACACGAAAACGCTATTACAGGCCCCGAGATATTTTCTAGGCGCTTTTATTTACCGCTCCTCCGGAAATACCGAGGTGTATGGATGGCCCCGCGACCCCCCACGGTGCCCTCGCTCGCCCACCGTCGTGGAAAACTCCGATTCTTTCGTTAAAACTTTCAAATCGAAAAGATCGCACGGGAGGCGAGGAGAGACGTAGGGACGCGTCTCCCGCGAGTGCTGGAAGGAGAAATTGGACGGGACTCCGCGCCCGGTGAGAAATCAAATTTAAAAAAACAAGGCCAGATCCCGGCGTCGAAGCGGCAGTTCCTTTGCGACCGGCAACTTCCAGACGAACAAGGAGATTTCTAATATGATCTCCGGATTCTCCCTCCGACTCCGGCCAGGGCATTGCCGCAGCGATCGAATTGGCCGCAGCATCCGCATGAGAATAGACGAGAATCTGCGTTTCCGATGCTCGCCGCCCAGGGAAGGCGAGCGTCTTACCTGGGCCTCTTAAAATTGAAAAGGAAACGAGAAAACGTCGTCTGACTCTCGGATAACACAAAACAAAAAAACAACCAAACGAAAAAAGCCAAACAAAGCGATGGAACCCAAGCGATTCCTGAGCGAGCAATGTCTTCGATTTATTTACCAAAAGACTCGGAGGAGATTGAGTTAGAGACAAATAACGGTGCCGGGAGGATATCCACGAAAGGAGATTGCCGTTGGGCTAAAGGCGGACGCACACCTGACGCCGCCTTCCCTCCGCTCCATTCTTCCGATCCTCTTCCCAACCGCCCCCCTCCCCGCCCCCCAAGCTGGTGTACGTTCCTCTTTTCCCGTGGATTCTTTCCGCCATCAGGAAACGGCTTTATTTATCCTAGGTCCTGTAATCTCATCCTCCAACGTGGAGAAACCCTGCGAGAGAACGAGAGAACGACCTTTGAACAATTGTAACTTCCATTAGCGGCGAGAGTACCGGCGTTCTCTCGATTCTATCGGGACAGATGAAAAGCAAGAAAAAAAAATGAACAAAAAAAACAAAAACAACGGAAAAGGGAACGAAAAAAAAAAGAAGAAAAAAACAATGCGAAAGAAAGCGTTGTGACGAGCCAGGAGCGCCAGCGGCAGCAGGATGGCGGATGGCCGTGGGGGGGGGGGGGGGAGTTGGGAGTGAGCTCGGCTCGTACAATAATTCAGCGTCGTCGTCTCCCCAGCGCCATCGTCCGGGCGGTCTCTCTATTTTCCAAGTGACATATCGCGAGCGGACAGCGGAGTGTAAATCATCGAGCGTAGCCCGTGCACCTGGACATAAACCATTTCGGGGAAGCTACATGCTGCCACGTGTACGGTCTAGGTGAACTTTCCGACTATGATCTCGCCCTCTCCGTGCACATCCGTGCGCGAGGATGGCGGCGCGGTCGCATGTGCACGTCCAGCTATGCATATCATACCCGGGGTATTATTATTGCAGATGGGAAACGTAGGTGATACCGATAACGACCGTCGAGATTTCCACGAATTCGAGATTCCGTGGGAGGCCGACGGAGGTGGCGCGCGTACACACGTGCCCCGACCAGTACGTGCCCGATGCCGCGCCACTGCCACGGATGGCATATAGACACGGACAGTGCGATCTCCCGTGCGCGAGCCAGAATTACGTCACGCAGCGCGGACGGGCAAGCAACTTTCGATAGGCAGGGAGGAACATAATACCGGTTGGCCGATTGCATCGTAGCAAACGTACGCGGGTTCACGCACTGCTGGATTTGGCACGTGGGTCGGAGTGCGCAAGAGGGTCACGTAGCCAACTGAGCTGTCGGGCAGTGGCCGAATGCAACACGATCGTGCAATTGCGCTAACCTGGTGAGAGAGCTAGGGCAGGTCGGCACACATACCGGATGTATGTATATACATATATACATCCGTATAAATACATATATATACATATGCATATATATGCGTATATATATATATATATATGTATATATATGTGTGTGTGGTAATGCGTGTGCAGACACACACCCATTGGGGAAGTTCGCGGCGCCTGTCGCTGACCTAATCGCGGGACCACTTAACGTTACATGCACCGGGAGCTATGCTACGACTGCGCTCATGTGTACCGATCGTTATCGTCGCTCTTTTTCTTTTTCTTTTTTTTATTAACTTGATCCGACGATACTGAAATTGCCGGGGTAAATAGTCCGTATGTATGTTAACGCGCTTGTACTCCGTCGGTTTTTTTATATTCGCATCGTTACACTCGCGTGGGTGGGCGGGTCGGGAGGGGATTACGGTACACGGTATAATTTAAAATACATTACTTTTCGTACTGTGTATTATGTATCATTGGCCCAGTCTAATCGGCGCGGATATTTAATGAAGACGAATAACCATTTTCGTCTGTTTCAAATATTTAGGATGCAAATATGTACTAAATATTTTTTTTTACTGAAACAGTTATTAATGGATTGATTGGTTATGTATATCCATCCATATCCATCCATAATGGTCTACATTTGTACGGATAACAATTTTATAAAAATAAATGGTTATTCAAAAATAAATGAATATTTTGTATTTCATTTATTGCCGCAAGGTGAAAGTGAGCAATATGGCCCAGTCCATTGTCCATCGACGTACGTGCCCATCAGGGTGGGCCATATTCGCCACTTTTATCCTATAATTCCAATTTTTTTTTTTTTTTTTTTTTTTTGTATTAAATACGAAACTCTGGCGTAACACCGTAATTTGACGATGCTGTCGAAGCCATCGATTCCGCATCAGCGTGCACGCGTACCGGGTGCTTTTATTCAATGACAAATAGTATCCATATGCTAAACAGTTGTCGACATCCGATTCTATCCGGGCGGCGGGGCACGTGCGTATCGAAATTGCTCACGGTACGACGATTGCTTTTCGGCCGAATTTTCCATAGATATTCATAGCCCGATTTCGTGATACGTGGACGCGGTGAGAGTATATTGGCCGAGCAGCGAGGGAGAGACTGGGAACTCGGCGCTCCAAACCGGAGTATTAAACGTACATCTGATCGATTATCGAAGTCTTAGCGCCGTAAGCGTGTAGCGAGATATTGGGGTTCTCGCGTTACAGCGGTGTTAGTGTTTCGATACAACCGCCTGTTTACACGCTCCTGTCGGGCTCTCGTACATAACTAACAGCATTCTGGATATTCTCTCGATCGTGTTCAACTGAGTAAACTCTGTGCCCACTCGCGGACGCGCAGTTCAATCTCGAAAGTAATTACAGCGCCGTAGAACGCACCGGTTTACAGCCGTAGGTACAGCTCAGGCCACGAGGGACGGCCGATAGCGCGTGACGCGTTATCGGACGGAATGATGGCCGATGTATCCAATTTACCTGTGACGCGTGCTGCGGTAAGCGCGCATGGTAAAACCACGTTCTTCGGAGGACCAAGCCGGACACGCACTTTCCCATGGATGTTACGAAAGTATTCCTATATCTTACACGGAAAAAAAATATCATTAATTCAAGAACAGTGACACTTGCGGGCCATTGACATATGTAGTCAATGTAATTATTATTTTCATTCTATCAATTATATATCAAAATGAACCAATGTCCATGAAATTTATGAGAAGATACGTAATAGTTGCATTATCATGCGTCGTGATATCAAGCAAAAAAGACTTGAAATAACAGCGTATGTCCATGGCAGCGCGCAAGTGTCACTGTTCTTGTATCAATTTTTTTTTCAGTGTAGGGTCTCAATGCTTTGTGAACAAAAATGAAGAAAAAGAAGTCGAAAATTGAAAGTTTCATATCGCTTCCTCGTGATGTCTCTTTATTCGCGAAGCTTGTTATACGAGAAGGCATGTTCTGTATTGTTGGCTTTCTCGTGGAAGAAGCTTTGCGAATAAAGGGATGTTGTGAGGAAGCGATATGAAAATGTCAACTTTCAACTTTTTTCGACGTCAACGTCGCGCTTGACTTTTAGAAAAAAGAGCTGTTCGATTCAGATTCAACGCGAACAAATACATGGAAAAAATATACCAACGTCGCGCTTGACTTCTGGTCAAAACTAATAATGAATTTACCATTTATTGCATTTATAGCTAAATATTTAATTCGAAATCTCGCGTTAAATGAGAAGTTTGAATTTTTCATGAATTTCACAAAATTCAAAATGACATAAAATTTAAACGGTTCGCTGTGTTTTCATACTGCGTGTGAAATTTCAGCTTCATCGGTCAGGCACCCATGTGCGAATATCTGTACGGTGCCGGAGTCATAAAAACGGCCCAGAACTGGGACAGAACCGATTGCCAAGTCTCGTTTGCCAATTCTTGGACAGCATTGGCAAATAACATTGTCAGTAATGGGCCTATGCAGCTTGCCAGTACGGGGCCAAGCCCGGAGCTGCTAATGTGGCCCAGAACTGGGACAGTTACAGTTGCTGAGTCTCAATTGCCGGCTCTGTCCCCGTACAGATGAGAAACTTCACCAAGAATGGGCCAACCTTGATTGCCAGTACTGGACAAAGTGCCGAGCCGGCAATACAGCCCAATGCTAGAACAGCCCTTGTTGCCGAGTCTTGTTCAACGACCAGGACCCAGTGCTGATGAACAACTTCACCAAGAGTCGGCCATCGCTAATAGACCGTGTTAGATAAAATCCTTTTTTAGATCAAATTTTATATCCATCGTAGTACTGGGCATGTACTGGTTGCCAGAGTTCAACCAACGCTTTCTCAATAATATCAAAGTATGAAAAAGATAAATTACAAATAAATTTTATATAGAACTCAGTGACTGAAGAATAAATATTGATGTATTTTATGACTTTTCGATCGTATGAAGTTAGTGTGACAATATGCAATCGTTTGCTCAACTGATGTACAAGTTTTGAAAGGTTGTTCTTCAACATTAGCATAGCCAAGTAGGTAAGATCGAGGACTAGTAATCGTAGGGTCGCAGGTTCGAATCCCATCACCGGTCGAAAAATTTATTCCGAGATTTCCAGCGTATAAGCGTAAAATAACAACAACACAGTAAACCACGATCAGAGAAATGCATTAAACAAACAGGCAAACGATAAAAACATTCATTTTTACTGTTTATTATTATCGTTTTTCAACAGTGGCTGAACATTGGCACGCGGTACTGGCTCGACGCCGACAGCCAGCACTGGGCCGGTGTGATCATTTCAATATCGGCCCGGTACTGATTCTGCATTGGATTTGTACCGGGCCTTGATCGTCTGCCAGTACTGGTAGCTCCGGCACCAGTACTGGGCCAGAACGGTGCCATTCTGATATTCGTACATGCACTGTTAAAAATGTTATGAAAATTACAACATTTTCACTACACAAACGTGTATGAAATTTACAAACCAAGTATAGTAAGTAACTATTCAGATATATTGTACAAGGAAATTAATGAACGACATTGATTTTAATATACGCATGTTGAATTTAATATACGTGAGTCACAGTATTAAAATACGGTTGAAGAATATTCTTACATGCGTAATGCAATAATACTATATTTGTATATTAGTCATCAGTTACTGAACAAGTATTTGAAAAATAATGTACAGTGACTGATTTTAATTATACAGCTAACTGGAAAATATTATAAACTACTACCCGATAGAAAAACGTGCCGAGCGTGTATTGTACCACTCCGCTACCGTTCCGTCGCCGTGCCGTCTCTTGACTATCTGGGTAGTTGAATATCACGATTCCGAAAAGTTTTTTTGTTGAAATGGCACCGCGAGAAAGAATTCATATTTCTTGCATGGCTGCAGTTTTAACCATAAATGAATTATTGTATAAATTGAGGCAGTTTATAAAACGATGAAAAAAAAAATCATTTTAAGCGAAAGAAACCGGTAAATAATCAAGCCAAGAAATGAGCGGGAGGTCACAGCTTAAATATTACAATGTACATTGCTCTATACAAAGATGATGCGTAGCGTAGTTGATAGAGTGCCGTGTAATCTTCGCAACGTCCTGTGTTCGTACCTCTTCGGGAGTCATTAAATTTTTTTTTTTTTTATATCCGTATAATTGGTATTATTTTAAATCCAACTGTTATAATGATCACAACTTCTAATTGCAAAACTCGATTTACGCGAAAGCACGATATTTCGCAGTCGTTTAATGCATTGTTAACATTCCCGCGCATTCTGCATCCGGTCTACGCCGGCCAGCTTCGAGAAGCTTCGGTTCCGCCATTTACTGTTATGGAATTCCGTGCACTCGTTAGAGACGATGGTTCGTCGCCCCTCTCATCAGTCTGAAAATCATCGCGAAACTATTGTGTGAAAGTGATACATCTGTGTTACATCTGTGATATATCGAAATTGGTAAGCAACTGTGAAAATCAAGTATACATAATTAATAGAGATTTTGTTGAATGCATGGTAACATAACCTCACAGTGCTTGGGTTTCGCTGGGTACAAACGAAGCAACCGCTTATCTTGCCGTTTTATTTCCATTCTATTTTATTACACATTTACGATATAATTCGGATATTTGTTTCTAGAAATAATTTCTAGAAAAATCCTGTTTTTCGCTGAGACTTCGTCGACGCTGTCGACGCTGAGGATTCGTTAGCACGACGCATTCTTGCCACGTGGAGGAGGACATAAATACTTTTTGCACGAGGATACATTGAAATCGGTACGTAAATTAGTCAGTAACGAATAGCAAGTGCTGATTTTAGTGGTTTGCTGAAGGAAAGTCTTGTGTTTATACATTCTGATATTGAACATTTTTTCTGATTGAAGTAATTTTGTGGTTTTCCTTTATTCATAAATATCACAAGAAATATCAATTTTTCTGGATTATCAGGGTAAAAAACCTCTACATGGATTTGATCGCTTCAAGCTTTTATGTGAATTAATTAATCCTCCGGTTACTCATAGGTCGTATATAACAGTGAATGCTGTCTTTAATTGTCTGTCGAGGAGAAGTTTCTCTAGTCTGACGAGACAAACCGCTGCATTTATTTTACCTTTTCAAGCAATTAATTGATTAAATTAACCCTCCCGATCTCATTGTTAGCTTACATATGATACAGCGAGTGTTAATATTAATTGTCTGTCTTTCAGTTTTGCTTTGAAAATTCCTGTTGCTTGAATTAATCTTGAGGTTCTCTGCGGATCACACACATTGCAGCGAATCCCAATTTCTGTGGTTTGACGAGGCTAACCTCTGGATTTACATGAACGCTTCAATCTTTTAAATGATAAAAATAATTCTTTGAATCCCAATTGGTTGCATATTACACAGCTGTGTTACACAGCATGTTACACCGCTGTGTTACATAGCATGTCACACCGCTGTGTTACCCAGCATGTCACACCGCTGTGTTACACAGCATGTCACACCGCTGTGTTACACAGCATGTTACACCGCTGTGTTACGCAGCATATTACAAAGCTGTGTACCATGCAACTTATTGGGATCCGGAGGATTCATTTTATCATTTAAAATATTGCAGCAATTACATAAATGTAGGGTTCGCCTTGTAAAAAAAAAGAAATTGGGATTCACTGCAATGTGTATGATTCAAAGGGAACCTCAAGATTAATTCAAATAGCAGGAACTTTCAAAGCAAAATTGAATTGACGAGGAGGTTTTTCTCAACTGATAATAAAATTAGCACTCTTAAATAGCACTCAAAATTAATTCAATTAATTATAGCTTGAAGAGGTCAAATAATTGCAGCGGTTTGTTTTGTCAGATTAGAGACACTTCTCCTTGATAGATAATTACAATCAACATTCATTGTCATATACCTCTGGAGAACTCGAAGATTATTAATTCATATAAAACTTGAAGCGATCAAATCCATGCAGAGGTTTTTTACCTCGATGATGGACAAAAATTTATAAATCTTGTTAAATTTATATACTTACTAGTGCTAATTTTTATTATCTGTTGAGGAACACCGCTGTGTTAATTTAATTTTGCTTTAAAAATTCTTGCCGATTGAATTAATCTTGAGTTTCTCTTCGGACCATACACATCGCAGCAGATCCCAATTTCTCTGGTTTGACAAGGGAACCTCTGAATTAATTTGATCGCTTCGAGCTTTTAATTGGTTAACATTATCAACATTTCAAATTGGTCAACAATTTTTTGAATCCTTACCGATTGAATCAGGAACTTCTACGGTTCGAACAAAAATTTTTATTGATTCTGAAGTTCTGTATAAGTATAGAAATACAGTATACGAATATATGGGTACCGCAGAATTTTGTATAGAAATATATAGGTAAAGCATCTTTAATCTTGACTATCTCTTCAGTTTTGTATATAACATAGAGTCATAGGAAGCATAGGTGTATAAGGTTCCGTATATAGCATAACCTCATAGTGCTCACATATCGTCGAGTACAAATAAAATGATCGCTTACCTTCCGTTTTATTTTGATTCCGTTTTATTTCAGATTTACGATGTAGTTGGGACATTTATTTCTAGTCATCCTGTCATTAAGAAAATATTACATTTTTCACTGCGGATTCGATTTTGAGGCTTCGTCAGCACGGTGTATTTTTTTTCCACGTGGAGGAGAATGCAAATATATTTTGCCCAGGGATAAATAAAAATTGGTATGTAAACTGGTCATTCAACTAATTAGTGAAAGCTGATTTTATTTGTCTACCGAAGATAACTTTTGCGTCAATTAATTCTTACGTTGAAAATTCTTGCCGATTGAAATAATCTTGGGGTTTTCGTCTGTCCAAAAATATTGAAATGAATATCCATTTGTCTGGCCTGACGTTTTCCTTGATTTCTGCATATAACAGTAAATATAAAATTTAATATATATTTAAAAATTCGCGGAAGTTTAACGTTTAGTCATAGGTTTGCTAAAAATCTTCGAAAAAAATGTGATTTGTGTTTCAGACGAAATGTATATATGTCAATTTTGTGATTACCGGTCCCAACGACTTGCTCCGTACTTGGAACACCGAAAGTTTCATTTACACTTAACGCAAAAGTTTCACTGTGGTTTTGATGGCTGCAAAAAAATTTTCCGTTTGCAAGGTTCATTGCGATCTCATTTGTTGCGTACTCATGCAGTTGTCCTTAAAGGAGTGAAAAACGATAGTCCCTCTACGGTCTGTGCTATGAATACAAAGTTGATCTGCTCGTTGCCCCTGTGCAAAAAAGAATTTAATTCGTATAACGCGATCGTGAAGCATTTAAAATGCCATATCCGGGCTAAAGAAAAAATTAAATGTCCTTATCGAGACTGTCAGAAAGAATATCATATTCTGGATTCCTTCACCGGTCATTTATCTAAGAAACACAAAAAATCTTCTGGTAGTATATCATGTCCCCATGTTAGTACTCGTGCAACCGACAGTGACGGTGGTATGATAAATAAAAGTTTTGTTGATGAACAATCAAACTGGAGAGAAGAGTCTTTTGCACCACAGTGTAGTAACGATGATGATGACGATTTTCAGATAAATAATACTTCTGACGATCTTTTTCTGCGGAACGTAGCACAGATGTATTTAAAACTAGAATGTAGATTGCTGCTGCCGGTATCATCAATTCAGAATATCGTCTCGGGTACGTTGAGTGTGCACGAACAAGGCCAAGAAGCCGTTAAATCTAATTTGAAGACGTGTTTGCTCGAAGAAAATATTTTGTCGGATAAAGTAGATGAGATTATAAACCAAGTTTTTCGCGATGATCCCTTTCTCTTATCTACTAATAAGTTAAACACGGACTACAAACGCAAAAAATTTTACAAAGATTATTGCGCCTTTGTAGAACCTGTAGAAGTGTTGCTGAGTACAGATCACCAGGACAAAAAGTTTTTTCATTATGTTCCTATTCAAGAAACTTTGAATCAACTTTTTACGGACAAGTCTCTCAGAAATGAGCTTCGTATTAACTGCGAAATTCGCGAAAGAGATGTTCTGACAGATTTTACGGATGGGTCTGCATTCAAAGATTCAGTTTTCTTTCAACAAAACCCAAATTCTTTTAAACTAATTTTGTATGAAGATGCGTTTGAAGTTGTAAATCCTATAGGATCTGCTGTTCATAAACATAAATTAGTCGGAATCTACTTGAGCATCGGCAATTTTCCGGAACATGTACGATCGCATGTTAATTCGATTAAACTTGTCGCACTGTGCAAAGAACGGGATTTCGATCACGAAAAAGTATATGGGAGAATCGTAGAGGATTTAAAAATGATAGAAACAGAGGGAATTCACATGCCTTCCGGAGAGGTCATTAAAGGGGCACTTGTATTCATCGCTGGCGACAATCTTGGAAGCCATTCACTTGGTGGTTTTGTGGAAAATTTTAGTATGTCAACGTATTTCTGTCGATACTGCTTAATTACTCGAAACGAATTTCACAGAGACGACGGTCAACTTATGGAGTTTGAACGTAGAACGATTGAAAATTATAATCACGCATTGTCTGAAAAAGGAGAGAAAAATAATTATCAAGGCGTTAAGTTTAATTCAAAGTTTAATTCCTTGAGCAATTATCATGTATGTGATCAGGGATTGCCGCCTTGCCTCGGTCACGATCTGTTAGAAGGAGTGATTGCATATGATTTGAAAATTTACATCGATTATTTTATCAACGAAAAATGGTTCTCATTATCGACATTGAACAAACGTATTGAATCGTTCGCTTATTCGATGCAAGATCGGCGAGATAAACCGTGTACGATTTCTGAGAACAAAAAACGAATCGTCGGTGGGGCTTGGCAAATTTTTGTCTTCATCAAACTTTTTCCATTACTCGTGGAGGATAAAATTTTCGATGTTATGGATAGTGTATGGCAGGCTGTTCTGCTTCTTTTGGAAATTGTTGAGATAGTTTGTGCTCCCGCAATCCACAATTCTTATTTGACATATTTAAAATCAATTATTCGCGAATACATTTTGTTAAGAAAACAGCTCGGGCCGAATCTCCGGCCGAAACACCATTATTTGACACATTACCCTGAATTAATTTTAAAATTCGGCCCATTGATGAAGGTTTGGACTCTTCGATTCGAAAGTAAACACACGTACTTCAAAAGAGCTCTTCGATACAGTCGAAATTATATTAATGTCACTAAATCGCTGAGTGAGAAACACGAACTATTCCAAAGCCTCCTTCGATTAGGCGCAGATATAAGACCGGAAATAGATATGAAAGGAAACTCATCTTTTCAAAGACACCTATATCACAATAGCATTCAAACAGCGGTGGGAACAGTAAGTCTTCCTCATAATATTCAGGAGTGCAACGAATTAACAGTGAAAGGCATTGTATACCGAAAAGAAGATTGTTTAGTTATTCGTCAAAAAGGCTATCAATATTGTATTGAAATCGGCAAAGTATCCATTCTTTTGAGTGATGAACAATGTGTATTCATAGTATTTGAGGTATTGGAGACAATTTTTAATCCGCATCTACGAGCCTATCAGATTGGAAACGGTATCGGATATGAATGTATATCACTGGATGCTGTACCAAGCACTGAAAAACTGCATATTTATAATGTTGGGACCTACCGATGCGTTAAACCGAGTTATGGATTGGTTGGACGTCCTCTGTGAAATTGCAGCTAATAGCAAAGGTGACTTTTTGCGACGAAATGAAAACTGAGACAGCTTGTCTCGATCTCGAATATGGTGGGCGAACATTGTCAATATTGTGCCAGGAATGTTGTAGAATTGTTTGTCATTTCATAATCTTCCGATCATGAACCACCACAAAATGTTAGCACGATATGCTTACAATAGAGAATAATTTTGCACACGTAATCCCACTGATTTATTTTTCACTAAAATGTCTTCTGCTCTGAAAAACGGCACCTGTCGAAAAAACATAACTTTCTTTGTGTTTTGTCTTGTGATTCATGTCTTGGTGTTTTTGTTATTTCATTCACAGATTCGCACGTAAAACAATATGCCGTTATTTAAGGTATGCCCCTTCGACCGTTCGAAAAAAGTAATGATAAAAGCAGCAACACTACAGGAGTTGATAGATTCTGCAAAAGTTAAATTGAAAATCTCTGACGGTGCTTACAAGGTTAATAATACTTTTTCTGATTTTCATTTAATTATCGCTTTTAACCGTTTTGTATGTGCTACATGACAGTTTTGAGAATGTGCATGAGCAAGGGGACATTTTCAGACATTTATTAACCACTTCATAAGGAAACTTATGATGCATGAAGAATGTTGCATGAAATGTTGCATGAAGAATTATTATTATAAACATATTTCGCATGAACTTCGTGGTTACCCGGTATTATTTCAATATATATTGTCTACTGCGTGGGAAACATCATCTAATGGAGTTAAAACAGGTGGAAGTGTTACTTCTACTGGTTTTTAGAGCGTAGTAACATATGGCGATGCGAAGAGAATTCCCGAAGGGTAAAGCTCGAATATTTTTTAAATAAGAAAATAATCCCACGATGATCGAGATCTAAACATAGCCCGTGTACCTTTTTCTTTTGTTTTTTCTGGTCATCGATTTAAATCTGAATTTCTTGTCTTGTCCCATTCAGGTAGCATTAGATGAAGACGGAACAGAGGTCGACGATGATGACATACTTTTGGAAATTGCGAAGTGTTCGCAAGCAGCCACAAACTTAATTTTACTGCCAGCGGACGTGTCATGGGCGCCGCCAATCGAGAAGAGTACCGCAGCAAACTCCGGAACTGAAAAAAACTCTGCAAGCAATCCGGAGACTAGCCAAAGTCAAAATACTTCAACCCATGACGTATTGGGAGGCAACATATGGAAAAAATTCCCACAACGTCTGACCGACTGTTGTGATAAGGGAATGAAAGCCTGGGACGTCGATAGACGAACCTTGGTGGCCAATATTGCAGACTATATGGTCCAAAATCTGAAGGACAGCTCGAGAGGAACTGCCGAGAGGATTGCAAAAATAATCACCGATAAATATCCCAAAACCTTTTGCGATATGATTAATGACGTCGTTGTAGGATCGGGGTTAGATCTTTTACGGCAGCAGATATACAATGCCGTGAACTATCGGAAATTGGATAAGGAAAAAAAAAGAGTCGCCGAAATGCGACTAAGCGATGACGAAAATGATGAGCCTGTCCCTGGACCATCAAAATCGAGAATGCACGATGAATACGGCTGTATTGAGTATCAACCCCTGTTGCCAGCAGATGAGTCCGAGACGTCACAAACAGAAAAAAAAACGCAACTGAAGGAATATTTCAGTTCGCAAGAAAAAGACGGTACAAAAGTATCGCAATTGATGGACGCCACGTATCCAACACAGCGGGTCGACATCAATAACAGAACGAGGGATTTCAATGAGCTTTTCATAGAATGGCCGTACTTGACGAATCCAAAGTACTTAATAGACCATGCTTCACGTCTTCTTGGAAAGTCGGTTCAAACAGTGTGGGAACAGAGCTTGACTGCAAATGCAGCGCCACTTCGCAAATACGTCTCTTACACGGAAAAATCGAAAATGATGAAGCTAAAAAAATCAAAGGGCTCTGGCGATTTAGAATCGACCGGAAATAAAAACGAAATCCTTGAGATGATATCTGAAGCAAAAGCCTCGAGCAATGCTTCAAAAAGTGAAGTCGCGATGCTAGCGCTGACCTTTCCGCTAATTCTCAAACAAATGCAGGAAGACCCGCAGTATTTCTTCAAGGTCATACCTGTAAGTCGTCTAATTTCGTATGATTATTAACTTTTTTTATAAGAGAGTTCAGCCAATTTATTACTAATAAAATTGAACATATCACTCTGCTTCCAGGAAAATGTAGAAGGCCCCACGATTTCAGATTACGCAAAACAGACTTATCCGATTCTCATCGTTAGAGGCAAGTCATTTATAAGAAAGTAATGTGGATATGCTCTAATTCAAATCGTCGGCGTTAATTGAATGGCGCGATTTCATTCCGTATATCACACTCATTTCACTTATTAGAACTATGTATTGATTACAGGAAAATCGTTGTTCGATGACAACGCCAAGTGCGATGTCGTACTCGAAGAGAAATTTGTCATAAGCGCTCGAGGAGTATTGGATGGATTTTTGATAACTTTTTTGAGTTATTATATATTTGGTTATCGGTATCCGCCAGATCTCAGCAAGAGTTTGGAGTTTATACAAAGGTAATGCATTGTTTTGTACAAAATTTCCTTCGTAACCCTTCCCTTGACATTGAAACAAATTTCAAGATGCTATTCGTTGAGCAGACCTTTGTCAGATAATTCATAACAAAATGCAACTGCCAGTTTGTAATTATTAATGAAGTTTCTGACCTTTTATTTGAAATCAAATTTTTATTTGCTTTGCACTTATGTGAACTCGATTCAGGGCAAACATATCGCATCGTCAAGCTTGATATAAATGTTGAGTGTTTCTGCACACGTTAGACTCCCAAGGTTGTGAAGTCCACGACTCGTAATAAACTTGCCAGTATATAATACCGTGTTTTTGTTTTGTGTAATTGCAGAGTATTGGTTCAAATAAACCCCCCAACTGGTCATAAGAGAAAGGATAACAAAAAGCGGAAGGTGATGGGCTTCGAAGGTGCTGTTATGAAACTCTCAAATGCTCTGGCCCCATTCAAAGACGATTGACACTATTATTATATTGACAGAGAGGCACTACGGGTTCTCGATAAGACACGAGAGAGAGAGAGTAGTACTTCGGAAACTGAACGAAATACCTGACAACCAAATCCAATCACATTCTTCTTTAATGTATCTTGTTTATAATCTATCGATAGTCCAAAAGGGCTTGGTCTATACTTTTATCGTGGCACGCACTCTGGTCAATATCTCTTTTTTTTTGTTTTATCTTTGACTAAAAAATGTTTTTAACGGAAGTCTTCTGAATCGACATAACGATCATTACCAAAGATCTCCAAAGATTTTTCTTTCGTCACAGTGGTCAATCCGGGTTTGTTTTTTTAAGCCTAATAAATAATCCTTCCAGAGATACTATTAGTGATACTTCCAGAGATACTATTAGTGATACTTCCAGAGATACTATTAGTGTACTTTCGGAAATACTATTAGTGTACTTTCGGAAATACTATTAGTATACTTTCAGAGATACTATTAGTGATATTCCCGGCTGTTTTAATGTAATTAGAATTAAGTTGAAAATAAAATAGAACCGCTAATTTCGCTAATAATTGAATTTCTTTTGTTATTTCCACATTTAAATCCCAATGCCGACAGACTTCAAAGATTCAGTGCAATATTGTATACTACGAGTTATTCTATAAACAAATTGGTGGGGAGAAAATTCGTACGCATATATTAATATTCAATTTTTGATGTGCTTATTTTCATAAACGTGAGTTGGAAAATAAAACGCAGGTGAAGTAATTTATTATACACCCGTATATTAATTTTGCCAACTTTTTTTATAAATATTTAATTTCGTGAAAGACAATATTCACATTTTTAAAACTATTTTTAATGAAGCAGAATTGGAAACTTAAATACTGGTGCAGTAAATTTATTATATACTGGTACATTAATTTTGCTAACTTTTTTTGTTAATATTTAATATTGTTGAAGAAATTTGCTATACGCGTGTATTAATATTACATTTTTTAAAACTAATTTTCATAAACCAGAATTGGCAAATGATATACAAGTAAAGTAATTTTAATATACAACGGTATATTAATTTTGTCAACTGTTTCGTAAAAACATAAATTTGTTATTGAATTTTACTATAAATATTAAAAATTTTACTATACATATGTATAGTAATATTACTATTGGATACGTTGATTTTTAATATACCACGTATTGAAAATCCAATTACGTATTGTAAATTTCATGAGCGGTATCTGCAAAAAAACTTCCTACACGTGTATATTAAATTTAATACAGATTTTTTTAACAGTGTGGGCATTTTCAAGTTATAGCGGTGTGAATTTTTCGCGTCCGATTCATCCACACACACACACATCCGGACACTTTATCTAAATGTGATTTTTCGATGTTATGAAACGTTGTAAACACGTTTTCATAAAAATTTTGATAAAAAAAAAAATACAAAAAGGCTTGTACAAAAAGTGTGAAAGCACGAAAGAGACATTCGTCACCGATACTGTCCCTTCGCGTGTTAATGACTGAAAACCCAGCCCGGTCAACCCGCCCCTCCAAAAATAATTATTATAATTATTGTAATTATTATAATTATTATAATTATTATAATTATTATAATTATTATAATTATTATAATTATTATTTCAGGGAAGTGTCTCGGAGACACGATGATTCGCGAGGCAAACAATCAACATAATGGAGGGTATAATTGCGTCAAAGGATTCCTCGTTCGTGTAGCGACGATGACGCGTGTTTCGGCACGGCAACAGCTCTGCACCTCGGGGTATCTCTCCGGTTTCGTTCGCCAACGAATTTCCGTATGCCTTCGTTAACGCGACGTCGCCCGCCTTTTACAAGAGAAAATCCTTTAGCTTTTTGCTCTCCGTTCCATCCGCGAAGTGCTAATTGAATCTTGGGAGAATTTCCGTGTCATTTTCCGAGCGGCGGTTGAGCAGGTGACGGTAGGGACGATGAGGACGAGGCGGACGAACGAGGGGGGTTTTCAGTAGCGAGAGAACGACGTGTAACGTTATCCCCGGCGTAAACAGAGATGTATCAGTGTCAAAGCGCAATCGCGTAGCCGGGCTCTCTCGCAAACAGCCGAGCTGTAACTGCGGATGGAGTTTAATGCGACAGTCTTGATAAATAGATAGGCGAGCGGGAGTTGCGCGAGGGCAGAGTCGGCCCGGGACAACTGTTATACCGGTAACCAGGCACGGGGAGTGGAGGATTTTAAACGCTAAAGTGACCGAAAGAAATATCGTCGTCGATCATCGCCATGGCTTCATTAGCGCTGACATAATCCTTCATTCCTCACACCTGATCCCCCGTCGCTGCGGATCGTCATGCTCATTGCCATCGCGAAAAGTACATCTGTAAGCCCCGAAGAAAAATAACAATTTCGCGGATAAAAATTGCTCCACTGACGGGACCTGGTTCAAGCCGGGACGGTATGGTTGCGAAATGACGTTCGAAGGAAGTTTGAGGGAGAATGGAACTTTAACGCTGACTATTATAAATTTAAGGTTGGAAGGAATTAATTAATCGTTTGAAAGGGCATTCATAGATTACATGGTTGTTGAGGCTGCGACCGATGAGAGAATTTTCATTGATGCACTGCGGCTGCCGAATGGTCTGTTCTTGGTATTCTCCTGGTTTGAACCCTGATTGAACACCAGTTCAAAGCATTCTAATCTAATCCCCACAATAACGGTAATTTTCCATACAATATAGAGACACATAAACGAGGTCGAGAAGAACGGAACACATCACAGATGACACAGTTAATACCCGTTTTAAAGCGAACACCAGCACGCAAGAATAACTAAGAAAACAGGCAGCTCAACAAAAAATACAAGATGTAATGAAATATAAGAAGTATAAGTTAGACACACATATTTATTTACCAATAATGATGTAATCAGAGATCAAATAAACAACTTTTTAAAGAGGGCCAGAGTCCAAACGTAAAACGAAGTCTCTTCAACGAAAAACTGGAAAAGAGAATACCAAAAACAAACCATTTCACAGCCTCAGCGCATCAAAGAAAATTAATAGACAATGCACGAGTTTCATTCTTGCTGGATAGTAACCGGTGTTGAATTTGCCCCGAGTGACAACGCGTGGCCCATTCACTAGACTGAACCGCACACTGAGAAAAAGGTAGTGTTTCCTACCATAGCGAATTTCCAGAGGGAACATCCATACAGATAGTTTCTGATATTATATATTCAATTGGTTAAAATATAATTATGGTTGCAACCATGATTTTTTGTCATTGTCGTAACTTAAAAATGTAGACTTTCCCCTTAGGAACTATTTTTTATAGTAAAAAGTCAGTATTGTTGCTTTTACTATATAATTTTTTCTCAGTGCATGCTCATCGCGAAGAGTAATAACCCAAAGAAAAATTACACTTTCGCCAATAAGAATTGCCCCGCGGTCAGGATCTCCTTGAAGCCGGGACGGTTTGATCGCGAGATGAGAATCGAAGACAGTTTGAGGGGTTGAAAAAACTTGACCGCCGATTATTATAAATGCAACGTCAGGAGGAATTAACGAATCATCCGAACGGGCGAGTTTCGTTCTTGCAGGATAGTAACCGGCATCGAATCTGCCCCGAGCGATAACGCGTGGCCCATTTACTTGATTGAACCGCAAGCCGCAATCCAATTGGAGACCGGTCGAGAGTGCATGACAAATGACATGTTTAGAATTCCCTGTCGTACGACAGTAAAACCGATCGTCGATAAAGCCAACCGAACTCCCGGTGACTCCTATTTAAATTGTTCGGTATAACATTCGCAATCGGGCGGAGCGCTGTAGCTGACCGCTGGTTCGCATAATGACAGGCGCGCTCGGTCGGTCAAAGAGAGCTAGGTGGGGTGCGACGCGAAATGCCCCATGTGCGTTCCGGGGATCGGTTTTCATGAAAATTTTAATCGATATAACGCCGATCTGCCTCGCGCGTTGTTTCGACCGAGGAGACGAGGGGTCACGTGCCGCGTCCAGGGATTCGGCGATTTCAACGATCGTTACTTCGAGAGTGAGCCCGTTGCGTGAACAGCATGCGGCGGTTGGGCCAACGAGCTAGGGATACCGATGGAAACCCTGGTAAATTTATCTCCGCGGTTCGGCGCTAACGTTGCCCTCGACAGAGCGCGAATAGGCCGACCGCCGGATGGTCCTCGGCACGCGGACCGTACGAAAATACTGCAACGTTCGCACGAATCCTGGTACTCTCCAGAATCGCGGGGGGTGAAGGTGAATCCGATGAATGGAGCTTGGAACAATCGTCGTTGTTGCTCTCTATGAGCGAGCACACTTTATACATAAATACGAGCCGCGTCCGGGATACCGCATGGGTGCTATTCACGAACAAGCTTCTAAATGAAGTACATTCGAGCTCGGCTGTCGGCTCCTTTTCATACTTTTACCGGTACATAAATTTTCGCGCAACGCCCGACAGAATGGAATCGCTGTGGTTGAGGGAGCTCCTGAATTGGGGCCAATTAAAGAATGTCGGTTCTCGCGATGGTATCGGATAAAAAGGCTCGGTTGCCATCGACCGATTGGTCGCAACGACCATCCAATTAGTTGGTCCGGTCGATTAATTTTTTGGCCCGATCAAGTTCATCCTCTTGCTAATGCTAAGCTCACCTCTGCCATTCCGTATGTTATCCTTGGCAGCAAGCTACCTCGAGGATTAGCGTTTAACTCGAATACGTATTAGACAGATAAGGCTGAATTAAGGTTTAATTTTAGTTGTGATGAATAATTAGACTAATGGATCAACGTTCCCGAGAATAAAAAGATACAATATTCAAAGGGGGCTATCAGAGAGCTCGAACGGGCGCGGAGGTAGGTTTCGTGTGTGGCAAAAGACTTATCAGAGATCGGCATACGGGGCTGGGCACGGGGGGGGGGCCTTATTACACAAGTAGGGAGTAAAAACACGTACGTTTCAAAGGCAGGCAGCGGCACTGGCCGACCTGTACATTTCCAACTTGTAAATAATAATCATGCCCTCACGATAGTAATTATACGTACTCGCACGCGTTTCTCGTGCGCTTATCACCCATTCGTGCCACCGCCACCAGACCAATGGCCCAACGCTCAAGTAGAATAGAAGAACCCCAGTGCATCGCGTACACACGAACACAATCTCCGACATTTTGCTGATCGTGCATTCTCGTCTGTTGCTCGTGTGGGTTTGTATATTTGCACGTTTCCGGCTAAATCCTGGGAATAATGAGATGGAATTCTACACGTTGCCGACGATATTTCACTGCGAGTTGTATGCGAGCTTTTGCTTTATTACATTTTCGGAATTCTAACTACGCGGCGTACATTATCATATCTCGCTCTGTGCTCGGTTTAACGTTTAAATAAAAGGATGACCACGAGCGCCAGGACAAATCAATTGTCGATCGATCGCCGATCATCCGCATATAAACCGAAGCAAGTGTTCATTGTGTAGCGCTACCTGCAGGCGTTCGCTGCTGTGGGCTGCCACTTTCGCTTGCGAGAAGCGTCGCAGCAGTTGGCCATCTGGCGGCCAAAGTCTGTACCAAAGTCGCGGCAGGCCGACCGCGTTGCGGTTGAGACTCTGTTTCTTAGATATTGCAATTCACGGTCCAAGCTCGACAACTAAGCGGAAACCTACCTACATAACCGCAACATAATAGCCTACAAAATGGACGACGTCAGAAACGTGACGTTTCCTAAGAACTCCTCGGGGTTTAGCACAAGCCGTATAACCGGCGTAAGCGATCCACCCCGCACTATAGGTAACACGTATAAAGCTCAAGTATATACATGGTATGCGCACCGCTGCCAAGATCTGGCGCAGAACTTGGCTAATTATATCCGATGCAACTCACGTAGAAGCTACATTTCGGTAATTAATACGAAATTACCTATTATCCCGGCGGTGATGGTGTGCGGGCGAGACATGGGTATCCGAAGGGGAGATAGAGGGAGGGAGGACCGCGATTAAGCCGAGTCTCGACGTCGTATAATATCCCCGATCGACGTCATTCCCCGTATCGCGCAGTTTCACCCGTGGTCACTTGACACTCCTATAAATTCTGACCCACCTATAGAAATGACGTAAAAGTAACGACGTATATGGCCGGAATTCAACGGTCGTTCGTTATATACACCCATACATATCGTCGTAATTTCAACCGGAGAAACTCATATTACCCGCGTATATTTTGTGGTTTCAGGGTCGGTGAGGATGGACCATGGGACGAGAAGAAAGAGATCGTAACACCGACCAACGACACCAAGTATTACATGGAAAATTTACTGCCGTTCACGTCATACAGCTTTCGAGTGTCCGCGGTTAACGCTCGAGGACGCAGCGCACCAAGTGTGCCCTCCCATTACATCACCACCCTTCGCGAAGGTACGTTTTGCCTCATATCCATATAACGTTGAGTGTCCACACGGTTTAGGGCGGTGAAAAAAAAAATTCTTTGTTTTACCGAAACATTGGTCGTTCAGATTTTTTTTGTACCTGTTAACTGGAAAATAGCTCTCGCGCGAAGTGATTCCGGTACGATTTGTTTTTACTACCGCCGCATCGATTTTCAAACTTCGACAAAATAACATTTTATCAAAAGTTTTTTATGTTTTTTTTTCCTTTTTGCTAGCTCACTCGAAAATCGAGGATTTTCCGACAGTATTTCGTATACATTTTTTTTTTGTAAACAAATCGTCTCACTCCGATTCGGATATTGTCAAAAATTCCAAACAAAAATTGTGAAAGATTCTCCGTTCGTTCCCGATCGGTTGCCACAAATATTTTCCAATTTTTAATCTCGAACGTTCACGACACACTGACGTACAGAATTGACGAGCGACACACGAAACCGACGGAATGTCGCTCGATGCGATATTGTGCATATTTAATTTGAAAGCGGCGAGACGGTTCATGAAACGGTGTCGGATGACAAGTAATTATTGACGATCTGCGCTGAGAAACTGCAACCGCGTAATTAAACCCCTTTCTTTCCTCCCTGCGGCTTCGGAACGAATTATTCATGAGATTTTTTTGGTCGTTTCTGTGTTCGATAATGAGGAGACTCGATATCGGTGTTTTCACCCGAATCGGGTATCCTCGCAAAATGTTTAATATTTTAACCTGACAAATATAAAACAACGATCGTGTCGTGCATTTGGTTTCGAAAATAATTTGTTATCATTTTTTGTGTCCCTTTTGATGTTACTCTTCCTGTGATTATTTTATGATTTGAACCAGTTTCTCGGATTGGGATTATTTTTTTTTTTTATGTCAATTCTTTTTCTGTACCATGCTTATTAAAGTTACGAGCTCATTATTATCAATCATCATAAACTCGGTCAACAGGTGATAAAAACGATATTCCTTCGTTCAAACAACAAATCATTTTTAATGTGACACCTCCCCGGATGCAAATTGATTATTTTTTTTATATTACTAGCCCTTCACGGGGGTGATAATGATCATAATTATGGATATTACTCTGAGAAAAAGGATAGTATTTCCTACTATAACGAATAGTTCCCAGGGGGGGGGGGGCGTCTATACAGATAGTTTGTGATAGTAAATACTCGATTGATTAAACTATAATTATAGTTGCAACTATAATTTTTGGTCCTTGTCGTAACTGTAAAATGTAGACGTCCCCCCTACTAACTATTTACTATGTAATTTTTTCTCAGTGTATTATTAACTAGCGGTCATGTTGGCTCGCGCAGATCGCATGGATCATAACATGTGGAAATCCATTCCATTAAGTGTGGGATTTCAAAATTCTGAAATTCCATTCTGTATGCTAGAAAAACCGTAATTTCGGAATTATGGTATATTTAATTGAATTTACGATTTCCGAATTCCATCCCACATGCTATGTAAACCCAGGAGGGAGGGGGGGGGTCAGCTTCTCCGAAAGGGGGTCACAGTGGAGCAAGCGGGCAAACATCCAAACGAACAAACAAACAAATCCACAGTTTTTCGAAATATATATAAGACTATATATATAGCCCGGTCACCGAATGAATTAAAAAGCATTCCCTCGCTAAAACGATAGAGCATTACGATATGACTCACAATTTCCAAAATAGCTTGTTGCCTTTTTTGTGCCCTTATTGACAATGCTCATCCGGTGATTATTTTATTATTTGAACCAGCTTCTCGGATACAGAATATTTATTATTCAACATCACTTTTTTCCGTATCATGGTTATTAAAGTTACGAATTTACTATAATCGATCATCATTAACTCGGTCAATGGATGAAAAAAAATTAATAAAAAAATCCTTCGCTAAAGAGATAGAGCATTACGATATGACTCACAGTTCCGCACGAATTTATTGTCTTTTTCATGTCCTTATTGACAAATATTCTCCCGGTGATTATTTCATTAACTCGGTCAACGGGCGAACAAAAAAAATTAAATATAATTTAAAACGTGACACTTCCCGCATAAAAATTAATTATTTAAAAAATATAACTTGTTCTCCTCTCGGATGATAATTACCCCAATTATGAATATTATTATTAATTATCATTAGCCGCTTCGCCGGACGAAATAAAAGTCCTTTCCTCGCCAAAACGATGGAGCATCATCACGATATGACTCACAGTTTGCGTATATCGCGAACAAATGTCCCTTTAAAAAGCCCGAATGCGGTTAGTTAAAGTCAGAACCGGTGCGCGGTCGAGTTACGTGAAGGGAAGAGCTCGACGTGCCTGTACGAAAGAGAGAGCGGGGGGAGGGGGGGGGGGGGTTGGGTTACGAGGCCGAGCTAGGGGTTTTACAAGAACATACCACCAAGATGCGGCGGGCCGGTGGGGTGGCCCGTCAGCCAGTTGGAAGCTGTTCCTCGACACGACAACACAGTTTAAAACGTGGGTCACGCGCTTCCGCTATTACCCCGGTAAAATAAACGGTTTGACTCCGTGTAAAAGATAGTCTGTATGTGACCGGGAGGGATGCGAGAGCGAACCGTCGGGGAGGAGAGGCGAGGGCTCGGGGGGTTTGAGAGCGAGCAGCAGGTAGACATTATACAGATACGAATGAGGCGAGTCAGCGCAGACTCCTTTGCACACACGTATAATATAGGGGGGTGGGACGGGGGAGGGTGGGAAAAAAGAGCGAGCTCTCGGCGAGGTAAAGGTGTACTAATTGCAGTGGAGCCGGAGTGCAAAGCCTGAGACAGGTGCGCTTAACTCAAGCGGCTCAGCTCACGTGCGCGAAGGCAGGCGGCGCGGTACGACGAGAGGGGGGGGCTTCTCTGTATGGCAGATGGGAATCCCGTTCTCCCTTCTGAAAACTGGGAGGCAAAGGCGGCCCAGAGTGCTTTCCTGGTGTGGATATTGTAAACGTCGGAGGCGCGAGGGCAATTGAAAAAATTCGCACCTAACACTAATTCGCCTGCATCATAAGAGAGAAACGTTAAATATAAATGAATAAATAGAAGCTGCACCTTTCGAGGTGTCCACTAATTTTTTTTTTTTTTTTTTTTTTTCATCGTTGTACCAGTTTTCCTTGATATAAAAAAATAATGTGATGCGATTCGATACGACTAATGAAATTTTCAAATCGGAAGTTACGTATTTTCTGTATGACGTCACTTTCTTAGTTCATAGCGAGAGCGCGAATCGCCCGAGTCATAACAACCTGCTAATATATTTACACACAATTCCTTCCCTCGACAGGGATGGATGAGAGATTGGATTGTAAATCGTTGGAAGCAAAGACGGGCCGAAGTACTTTTATGGCGTAGATATTGCAAACGTCTAAAGCGCGCGATCATAATTTAAAAAGGCGCGAGGGCAATTGAAAGAATTCGCACCTAACACTAATTCGCTTGCATCATAAGAGAGAAACGTTAAATATAAATAAATAGAAGCTGCACCTTTCGCGGCGTCCACTAATTTTTTTTTTAATAAAATTTCATCGTTAGACCAGCTATCCTTTAAATAAAAAACGAATGTGATACACTGAGAAAAAGAAATGGTTGTATCAAGCAAATACGCGGTAAAATACGTTCAAAGGTGTATTTTGTTGGTACAACAAATATGTTTGTTTCAATTGACAAATTTTGAATAAATTAAAGCAAATAATCGTTTAACTAGGCAATGCTTTATTTGTATGAAACAAATAACAGCTTTGAACGTATGTCACCGCGACTTTTGGTTAATCCAAAAAAAAAATTTTCTCAGTGTCCGATACGATACGACTAATGAAATTTTCAAATCGGAAGTTACGTATTTCCTGTATGACGTCACTTTCATAGTTCATAGTAAGAGCGCGAATCGCCCGAGTCACAACAATCTGCTAATATATATATATACATATACATATGTACACACAATTCCTTCCCTCGACAGGGATGGATGAGAGATTGGATTGTAAATCGTTGGAAGCAAAGACGGGCCGAAGTACTTTCATGGCGTAGATATTGTAAACGTCTAAAGCGCGCGATCATAATTTAAAGAGGCGCGAGGGCAATTGAAAGAATTCGCACCTAACGCTAATTCGCTTGCAGCAGGAGAGAAAAGAAAGAAAAAAATGGAGCTGCCCTTTTCGCACCGTCAACTCATTTTTATTAAATTTCATAGTAGGATCAGTTTTTCCTTTTTTAATATATATATATATATATAAATTTTCTCTTGATACGTTTCCGTGCAATGGGGCGGTGGCTCGACGTAACGTTACGAGGTGGAGGTGCAGCGAGGGGGGGGAGGAGGCAAAGAGAGATCGGGTTGTAAATCGATTCGCCCGTTGGGGGAATCGGGAGGAGAATCAACGAGGACGAAACTATTAGACTTGACACTTTAATCCCGCGACGCCCGGAGCTTCGTGTTCGTTCATGCTTTATATATACTCGAGGCTCTCACCTTTCTCTCTCAAACCAGCACCCCCCCCCCCCCCCTCCCTCGCCCTTCTTTAAACCCCTCACTCCTCTCTTCACACACACCGAGCTCCCGCGCGCCTTCCCCGAGATTACATGCATTACGGACTTTAGATTGATAAATTTTCTTGCCTCCGTCTTTCTGTCCCTCTCTCGCTCCAGCGGCTCTTTATCGTCGTTCAGTAATTTTCACTGATTCAACCTCGTTAAATTCAAAAGAAAAGGGAGCAATTTAAATTCACGCTCCGACGGAGTGAAAATGTAAGAAGCCAGTGTGCGCCCACGGTTAATTTCTCGTAGCTCCAAGCGTCTTTCACTTGTTACCCGAGATATCTATGGCGCACCGCGAAGAAATTTTTTTGGTATGTGTACCCGTACAATGGGGAGAATATATAAATATACGTGTCCGTAGAGGGGAGGGCCAAATGACGCTACTCCACGGAAGCGGGGCAAAATGGAGCGACTAAAAAAATCCGGATGATTCATCGTAACAGCGGAAAAAAGGGGTTTTTAAGTCCTTATTTACCTTTTTCCACCGACGGAACTAGGCAATTTGGTAGTTTCACTTTACGATTGTTAATATGCTATGCATATGCTTAAAATCGCGGAGAAGTATAATTTTCATTAAGAACGGACAAGGAATTAAAAACATCGAATATTACAGTTTGCAAAAAAACACTAAGTTTTTTTACTGTGTACGTTATAAAGTAAAAAAAAGTTTGTCCTTTTTACAACAATTTGTTGTCCACATACGTCGACAATTTTTTATTTGTTTTGCAAACAAAAGTCCAAACTGAAATTGTTAATGACTTACTTAGTGTAATGACTTTGTGACGATTTTGGAATATTCTGGGAATTTCAGAGAAGCGGCTTGCACTTTCGTTTTACGTATGTGAGTTCCAGAATATTTTATATATATCTCAAAATGAAATGTTGAGCGGCCGCATTGGTTTTCCCGATAATCTGCAATATTCGATTTTTTTTCTCATGCTTGCACTCAAAAAAAAATTCGCTTGAGTCACCAAAATAAGCGTCAATTTGGCAATTTCGTAGAATCGACTTTACATAATTAATAAATTATGTAAAGTCGATTCTACTAGTGTGGCATATTTGGGGTGGGCCGTATTCACCAGTTTTATCATACCCAAATTTGTTTTCAGTGAAACTTCACTCTGCAGCCTGAATTGCGCCCTATAAACAAAAAAAGAACTGAATCCACTTTGCCCCAAATCTCAATTTTTCACTGATGAGAATAGTTGTCACGAATTGTTTTTTTTTAGTTATTAAACGACCGATTGGTGACCCAGAATTTGTCCGCGAGCGAGGCTGGTCTATTTTGCTCCGTACGGTCTGTCCTCGCTGCTTCGCAGAGTGCTGGGAATCTCCGGTGTCCGCGTGGACGCCGGACGAATGGGGCGAGTGTCGGATGGTCGGGACGTTCGCCGTCCGGACCCATCATCCGCGCAGCTTGGAAAACTAGTGAAGCTTCTGCGGATCCCGTGGAAATTCGCCCGAAGTTGGGGGAGAGCGCAAGAGGGAAACGTCGCGCGAAGGATACGGCCGGGCTGCGATCGTCAAGTACAGAGATTTACGAGAGTCGGAGGAGAGACGTGCGATAACCCACTTCGCGCGGAGGGTGCAAGCCAGGACGCTCGCGGTATCACGCGCAGGATGGGTGGGAGGGAAGGGGGGGAGGTTTCGTGACCCTTCGGACATATCGTTGACCTAGTCCGCGGTGGAGGCTCCCCAGGAAGCGCGCGTTACACCCACGCAGGCCCGTCGCTTCCACCGTCTATAGAGAGACGAGATGTGTATATCCTGCTATCGATCCCTCTAATCTCTCGCGGCGTTACTCCTCGCACAATCGTAGCGGATAACGACGACAAAAAAAGGAAAATTAAAAATAAAACGAAGAAAATTAATTTACGAGAATCGGGATTGAAAAGTGAATTGGAGCCGAGGTCAAGGTTCGATACGTTCCAAGGGGAGATGAAGATTAAACCGGAGATTAAATGCTCGAGTCGAAATTGTTAATTAATTATATTATCGGTTGAGCTGGAAAATTAGACGGTTTCGAACGGATTTATTGACCTACAAAATTAATATATCGGCCCACCAAAATAATGTTTTTGGCCTACACAAATTATTGTTTTGTCCGAGCAAAGTAATATTTTTTGGCACACAAAATTTAAACAAAAATCCTAACAAAATAATTTTCATCCCCTACCAAACAATTTAATTGGCCAATGAAAATGATTTAAGGTAGTCCTTGCGAATAGTGTTCACTTCGCATAAGTTTCGTTAAGAGAAATGAGAGGGAATTGCAAACTCTTCTCGATAGTATAAAGTATTAAAGATACTGAAAAGATTAATTTTGCATAACAGTAATTTCAAAATGTTATCAACAAATTGATGAAAAATAAAATTGTTTAACAAATCTCCCGGAAACAACTTTTTTTTTATAAAAATTATTCGTTCATTTTTTACTTGCAATTCCCTCTCGTTTCTCTCAAACTTATACGAAGTGAACACCTTTAGTAAGGACTACCTTTATTGGTTCAGTCGGAAAGTTAGACGGTTTCGAACTGATTTATTGACCTTCAAAATTAATACGTTACCCCACCAAAACAATATTTTGGCCTTCGAATATATTTTCAGTTATCCCACAAAAATGAATAAGTTGGCGCAACAAAATATTTTTTTTGCCCCAACAAAATAATATTTTCGAAGCACCAAAATAATATTTTCGACCCACCAACATTATTTTTTTATCCCATCAAAATAATTTCCATCCCCCACCAAACAATTTAATTGGCCAACCAAGCTAATTTAATTGGCCCACCAAACATCCGTATCGTTTCCCGGAATGAATTTGCGGTATACCAATTAATCGTCCGTGCCGCCAAATTAGTTGCGTGCGGGACTCTTTTTCCCAAACGAAACGAATCTCCCTTAGGACATCAACGCCGCCCATCTAACCGTTCCGACTAATGATTGTATTTCCCCTAGCCCGCTACAAATCCCAGATAAAGCCTCTCGGGGCCCTCGCCGATGTGGGTCCTCCACGTTCGAAACTTTGGAGTGTCTATTCGCCGCACGGAGTGCGGGCGAGCTTCCGGGCGTAGACTGGCAGAGACATCGGTCATAACCGATGGGTTGATATCTCTAACGCGGCCAAAGCCAGAAGCCCGCGCCGATAGAACGCAGCATTCGCGGACAGAAACGAGAAGGGAAACTGGAACGACGCGACGAGTGAGAGTGCCGGTTGAGTGAAGTGGGTGGAGAAGTTTCGCGGCGATGCAAGAGCGCCGCTGCCGCTGCCGCTGGAGTCCTTCTATTGATCCGCGAGCGGGGGCGGGCGGGAGGGATGAGAGCAGGGTTTCAGTTAAGCTATTGGGAATTGCTTCGGCATGCTCTCTCCTCCTCCGTCCCTCCGCCGCTCCGCTCAACGGCCCTCTCGCAACCCGTGCCCGCGCTCTCGAAATGCGCGAACGTGTAACAGTCGCGAATTAGAATCGGTGGTCGCGACTGGGCACCGCTATATCTGCACATCCCCCCCCCCACCCCCGCTCCTCCCACCCTGGCATGACCGTACTCACTCACGTTCAAACTGCCTCGATATACGCACAACAAAACCCATTTCCCTTCCGTCAATATTGACGAATTACCCACTCGTTCGTTGCGTACCGCACTCATTCCTGGCCTCAAAATACAACGACCCTTTTGGCTTACCACCAGGAACCACCGGCGCGTTCGCCATTCCACCGTACTTCGACCGAACCGAACCCCATCGAGTACAACCCGCTCTGCCGGTCGGCAGTGCTCGTACAAAGAACATTTCGACATAGAAACCGACGTCGCCCTTTCGTTTGTGCCGACCACAAATCGGTGGGTTTTATTCCATTTTTTTTTTTTTTGTATTTTTATTATTATTGTTTTCTTTTTGATTCGCGGAATGATTTTCGAGTGATACTGCAGAGAGCTTTATGACGAACGTGATTGATAGTGGGCGCTTTCGTCGAAGGAATTTTATGCGCGTATCTTTTTTTTCGTCAAGGAATTTTATGCACGAAACAGGTTTTTGTAAATATATTTTTTATTTATTTTTCTCTTTTTGAGAAAAGTGTCTGTCTGTAAATCGGAGCGGACGTCGTTATGCGTTGGAGCACTGTGATATTAACGCGGTGGCGCGGATTTAACTCGTGTTAAAAAAAAATTAAAAGAAAAATGCCGTAAACGCTTGTCGAAACAACTTTTAACGACCCACACGGCGGTTCTGCGGTCTTGGGGGTTGAAAGTCGCTCGTGTATACTTGTGCGCCGAGGGGTGGATTATATAGGCGCTGGCACCCCCCCCCCCCCCCCCCCCCGAGGAAATAGCGTTATCAATTTTGAAGAGATTTAGATGCGCGAGATTTGCCAATCAATTATCCGTATGCATTGATTCAAGGAAAATTATGCTATTTTTGTTGGTAGTATTGCAAAAGAGACCGTGGCAAAAAGGAGTCGATAATAAATAATGGGATTTCGTTTACAAAAAAAAAAAAATTAAATTTGTAACAATTATTTCGAGCAGCTAAAAAAAATCCGTGCGGGGTAAAATGGACTCCCTCATTGTGTCCCGTATGCGCCTTGTGCCCGGAGTATCCCATTTTACCCCACCATTTCGGAGTGTCTCGATGTTTTTTTCCAACAATATTTTCGTACGTTTTACGTGTGCCCATTTTGCCTCGATGGCCCCTGCCGCGTGCGACACCGCTCGCACGGGCTCACGTATTTGATGTAAGATTAAAAATTCATGAGTGTCGCGGGATTTTCAGTTCCAGTTGGCAAACCGACAATCACCGCGGCTCACAACACCTCCGCAACGTCCATACTCATAGCGTGGAAACCGCCGAGCCTCGACACGATGAACGGCGAATTTCTTGGCTACAGAATCGCCTATCGACCTCGTAACAAGGGAAACGAGCATATCAAGGAAATTTATATACGAAACCGGAAAACCGAGGTAAGTTAATACCCGACCTGCATTATTAATTCCCTACATTACTTGCTATTTACTACTTTGGGGCTCCATGTAATTTTTGTTCTTTATTTCTTTTTATTTTTTTTGCAGAGGCACACAATACAAAATCTGGAGACTTACACGCAATATTCGGTATCATTGCAAGTCTTCAATCCCGAAGGGACCGGACCAAATGCATCGGTCGTTATAATGACCGACGAAGGGGGTAAGCATTTCTTGAATAAATTTTAATGCGTTTTTTTTCGCCAAATTCAAATTTACAGAGTGTCGGTCCGCAGGGACGAGAGGAGAGTTTTTCGTCTAATTAATTCATTTGGATTCGTGCCAGATGGCAAGTTTCGTAAAGAAAAGAATTAATAGACTTTTTCTTGCACCTCTTTGTGTGAAACGAAACAGCGCGCCGTAGTGGCGATGTCTCCAAGCTCGACATTCGGAAGCATTTCAACGAGGAAGATTCTCCTTCACCGTTGGTACGATAGGTTCCTGCATTACCATCGGCCGGTAAAGCGCGAATTTACTTACTCCCGTAATTGCAACTTACCGACGGTCGGTAACAAACTGTTTACGGACAATCCCACACCATAGAGAGACTCCAGTTACGTCGAGAGCTTCTCTCTATTACGCATAAATTGCAAGCATTGCATGTAACGTGCAGTTTGCCCTCGCTCATCAAAAATGACTATTTCCCGAATAATTTATCCGTTCGTTTACGGCGACCGAATTATCTGTTTCTCACGGTCGATCGTCGGCTACGGAAAGTTATCTCACCGATAACAAAACAATGATTTATGTATCACTCTCCGATTTCTCTCTCGGTCGGTGAATATACGGTCGAGTCGACAAGAAAGTAACAGTGTTTTCACGAGATAATCGTGGATCTTTCAGATTTTCTTTCACCGCTCGTACGATAGGTTCCTGCATTACCATCGGCCGATAAAGAGAGAAGTTACCTGTTCCCGCGATTGAAACTTACCGACGGTCGGTAACAAACCGTTCTTGGACGATCCACTCGATAGACTCCAGCTGTGCCGAGGCCTTCTCGTTAACACCTAAATCGCAAGCATCGCATGTGACATGCAGTTTGCACTCAGTCATCGAAAATGACTATTTCCCCGAATGATTCATCCGTTCATTTATAGCAATTGAATTATCCGTTTCTCACGGTCAATCGTCAGCTACGGAAAGTTATCTCACCGATAACAAAACAATGATTTATCTATCAGTCTCCGATTTCTCTCTCGGTGGGCCAATACACTGCGGCGCAATGGTTGCGAAAGTGCAATCGATCACGCATCGGATAAAGCCGGCCTTGTCTCGGCCGGGCGAGTCGACAAGAAAGTAACAGTGTTTTAACGAGATACTCGTGGCTCTTGGAATACTATGCACTTACCTGAACAAAATATTTTCCTCTCGCTCTCGTCCATCCTCCTTCTAAAGCATTTTTCTATCATCCATTCTCGGTGTCTAAGGAGGAGTGGTTATTGGGAGTTGGATAGAGTTGGAACATTCTCTCCGCAATCGCGGTCTTTCCCAGCGCAAAGCACTTCGTGTCACGAGGAGGTCATTCGCACGGGATTAACCTCGAAATCGATCGTCGACGAGCTTGCAACTCACGACACGTCGAACACACATTGTTCAATGGGATTCTGGAGACCATAAAAGAAAAAAGGATCTCTTCAGTATGCGATGTGAAAAAAAACTTTCGATTGTAAGAACAGGCTGTCTGCAAGGCGAATCGAGAGTAACGAACCATCGACTGATCGTGTGAGTGTGATGGACTCTTAAGGTGAACTGAAACACATTCTTTGTCGCTCTCTCTCGCTCCACCGTAAGACCAATCCCGCTATCTCTCTCACACGCCTTGCTCTGCCACGTGACTTTCACTTCACCTTAACGCCATGTGAAAGTCACGTGACCGCGCTACGCGAGCGACAAACAGTTATTGACGCTTGCAGAGGAGTGAGAGAGAAAGTACAAGAGTGTTTCACATGGCGTTAAGAGCATGTGAAACACTATGGAGTGCGAGAGAGATAGCGTCAGTCGCGCTCTCGGCGGAGCGAGGGAGACACGCCGAGAACGTGTTTCACATGCTCTTAAAGTGAGTCTAAAGATCAACATAACCTCAAAATATTTGGAATCCATTTTTCTCTGAAACGGTTTTATAAAATAAAAAATGAATTGCGGCGCGTACTGCGTGTTTGATTAACGCGGTGCGCGCCGCAAAGCGTTTTTCATTTTATAGAATTGTTTAGGAGAAAAATTGATTCGAAATTTGTACTCTGTCTCTCTGGCACTCGTTCTATTCAGGTTTCCCTTAATCGTCCGCGGTACGGAGGCGCGGGGGTGGACGCGGAACTGCGCGGTGCGCAGGGGGAGTCACGTTCTGCGCATGTGACGGCCCGCGCGACATATCGTAAGTCAAATAGAAATGTTTCCAGATTTCTATTTGATTTACGATGTTTAAAAAATGTATCGATAAAGCATTCTCAGAATTGTTTAACATGTTCATTTCACGCTCCTCCGGGATATTATCGTTTTTCGTCCGATTCGTAAATATCGTTCGTACGGTAGAACGAAAAACGAGTCGCCCGAGCGGGTTTGTCCATTGGAGAAGAAAAAATATCATGCCATCTTGGACAGTAAATATTTCGACTCGTGTATCAGATACAGCCGGTCTTATCTCGGCTGAGCGACTCGCCAAGCAAGTGACAATGTTTTCACGAGATCCTCGTAGCTCTTAGACTCCTGTGCACTTACCCGAAGAAAATATTCTCCGCTCGCTCTCGCCCGCCCGCCTTCGAAGGTTTTCCTCGATCCGAATTCGATCGTCGACGAGTTTGGCGCCAACTCTCCACATGCCACGCACGTCATTCCATGGGATTCTGGAATCCATGAGCGAAAAAAGAATCTCTTCAGTGTGCGATGTGAAAAAACAAAGAACTAGCTCTTTGGAAGCTGAATCGGGAGTAACAAGCAGTTGAATGATCGCGTGGGCGTGCGCGAACTGACCGTTAACCGTTTGAAGCAATACCAGTCACGGTGCGCCGGCGCGGGGATGGACTCGGGGTGGCGCGGTGCGCAGGGGGAGTTACGTTCTGCGCACATAACGCTCCCCCCTCCGGCGAACTAAACATCATAAGTTAGATACAAATATGGTAGAATTTATAATTGATTTGCGATATAAAAAAAAATTAAACGATGAAACATTTTCAAAACTGTTTACCGTGCTCATGGCCCGCTCTGCGAAATATTGCAAGCTAAATATAAATGTAATACAATTTCCATTTGATTAACGATATTAAAAAAATTAAATGATGAAACATTTTCAAAACTGTTTTCCGTGCTCATGGCCCGCTCTGCGAAAAATTACAAGCTAAATATAAATGTCGTACAATTTCTCATTGATTAACGATATTAAAAAAAATTGAACGACAAAACATTTTCGAAATCGCTAGTCCTGCTCTCGTCACAGTCCTGCGGGACATTCCCGTTTTTCGTTCAATGCTTAAATATCGTTCGTACGGTGGAGCGAAAAGCGTGTGGCTCGAGAGTGTTTGACAACGCGAGACATACAAAAGTCATACCATCTTCGAGAGCAAATATCTTAGGATTGGGTCCGATGAATCTCATTTAAGTTACGTGGTCCACCAGACGACACGGTGAAGAGCGCATTAACCGCGTTTTAACGAATTTCTACAATTTTTTTTTTTTTTTTATGCAACAAACTTATTCGCTACTCAAGACAATTTCCTCGGAGTATCTCTCCCACGTCCCGCCAGTCACGGCAAGGAAGGCATGCCCGGGAACAGCATGGCACTCGGCGTGGCTGGATACGTCCCTGAATTCCCAACCGCCTGCTCGAGCTCCCCTCGCTGCCTCGCTCGTCACTAACACTGTCATTGTTCGACTGGGTTTCGCGCCGCGCGCGTACTCGCCGTAGCAACTCTCCGCTCTTTCTTCTCGCCGTCCGAAAAGTCCGATCGAGCGCGCCTTTTTCCGCCAGCTTTGTTCCTCTACAAGAATCAACAAACATCGATTCTCTTCGTCACAATAAATATTATCCATCGTCCAGTGAAATAAAAATAAAAAAAAAACTCAAAAAAATCAGTCACCATCAGTTGTGTAAACAAACTTTTTTTTTTTCTCGGACTGTCCGTGTGACTCACATTGTTCCGTGACGATGTTAAAATCGGGTCGTCGAGTAATTATCCTCGGAGACGAAAAAAAACGATTATACGTGTTGCGATGAGAAACGTCTAGAGCGAAAGATCGAGTGGGAGAGAGAGAAGGAAAAGCGAGGCGGCGACGGCGGCTGCGGGGGACATCCAGTTGCGGCGGTGCCAGAGCAAGCGGCAGTGTGTTGTAAATCGCGAACGAGCCGAGAGATCCCGTAGTGCCCACGGGACCGAGGGGGCATACACACCGACTCTCCGGTTATGTCCCGATCGATCCAAAAATTTCGTCGTTTTCCCGAGCGAGAGACTGCTCGAACTCAGTGAACTACGGCTCGCACGTACGTGCACAACAGCTACTGTGCGCCGGCGGCGGAGGGGCGGGGAGGGGGTCAGGTCTACCAACACCGGGCCCGTGACACGGGCCTCGAGAGGCACCGAGAAAAGAGATCGGGAGACACGGATACAGTAAAGAGAGTCGAGACGGATATACACAGGGTCGGGAGAGAACGAGAAAGGGAACGAACCCTCCGGCTGGCTTCTGACAGCTCTCGGGTACGGTCAGCGGCGCCGCCGCTGTTCCGTTTGCTGGATAGAGACGGAGAGAGGACTCGTGTGTGCACGTGCGTGTGCAGCTTTGTGCGCCGGTCGATTACCAGGCGGAGGCTTCGCCGCTCCGCCTATACGACCGTGTTTCCGTGCATCCCGATCTCGTTCGCAACGGAGATATTTAAAAATTTTAAGAACATAGATGTACACATGTAAAAGAAATAAAGAAATAAATAACGATAATTCGAACGGCAACGTCGCGGAGGTTGACTTTTCGTGTCGCAGAGCACATGCGTGCAGTGCGGCACGAGGGACGAGAGAGCTCCCGAGGCGAGAGTTGTCCTAACGCGAATTATATTTCGAAGCCCGGTGGGGTGTCAGTGACCCGGAAGGTTAACTGCACTCGAGCACCGACAACGGGGAATTCATCCTTAATCATCAATTCATCAACGCGGACGCCTTGATGAGTCGAAGAAGCGAGATTCATTGTCGTATTAAAAAATAATAATAATAATTGGTATGGTAGTTGCGCTGCCGATCTCCCGGGGATGATTCACGAGTGAGATATAGACGACAAGTTCGTGAGGCTCGATTATAGCCACGGGAATTCGTGTCGCATCGTAGGATCGAGTGCAATCGACGCTACGAGCGTTATCGAGGACGCCGCGCGACGCTGCCTGTGGCATTGCGGAAGTCGACGGATAAACTCTGTAAATCGTGTGCGAAACGGCTCGGACCAGCCTCAACGCAACGTTGTGTACCGTGTGCACGGGAGTGATACGGAATCGTGTCGAAGGAAACCGGTCCAGCCTCCGCATATATATATATATATATATATATATATGTATACATTTTTTCTTTGCAAACGTCATTTGCACGTCTCCTATCCAAGACACTGTAATAGATCTTGTGGAACTTTGTGACATCGATTAGAAAAAACAAAAAATTAAAATTACAAAATTAAAAACATCATTCGATAATAAACAAAAGCCTTCGACCGTGGAAGCCGGAAAATAAGCCTACGATTAATAAAAATAACTCTGCCGATCTTAAAGAAGAGAAACCTGGAAAATCTGGTGTTTTTACCGAACGATTGAAATTTTACGAGTGTCAAGGATAAGCACGAGGGTTCGGGGCGAAATTCGCGAGTCGGCACGGCGACACCCCGATCGAACGGAGGATCCCGGAGAGTGGTCGGCACGGCCGGCTGTGGATCGTTGTTCCATCGCTTCGTAAAAAAATAAAAAATAAAAATAATGAAATCATTTTTTTTTTATTTCTTAATAAATTCGTCTATCTATCAACGCGATAAGCCGAGGCTGCCTTCGTCAGTGGAAATCAGAAAAACCCTAACGATTAATAAGAATAACTCGACCGATCGTTAAACAAAAAAAGAAACCTGAAAAATCTGGTATTTTTACCCAGCGATCGAAATGTTCATTCTCGAGGGATAAGCACGAGGGTTTCGAGGGTGAAATTTGCGAGTCCGACCGTGGAAGCAGAAAAACCCTGCGATTAATAAAAATAACTGTACCGATCATACAAAAATAAACCTTCTGGAAAATCTGGTATTTTTACACAGCGATCGAAATTTTCATAGTGTCGAGGGATAAGCACGAGGGTTCGAAGGCGAAATTTGCGAGTCGGCACGGCGACACCCCGATCGAACGGAGGATCCCGGAGAGCGGTAGGCACGGCTGGCGAGCGAGAATCTAGCGCAGCCGGCACTTTGGGTTAATGAGGACGCAGGAAACTATCGAGGGTTCCCCGGCCCGAGCGTAATCCTCTCGGTGCCCGAGAACGCCCGAGAGCTTTGAGAGGCCTTGCGCGCGTTTCCCGAACGCACGGAAATTCAGCATCAATTCCAACTCTCTCTGAAGCGGATACCTGCGGGCGGCCGGTTTCCTCGGCGATATCAACGACGATGGGAACGATGCGTAAGACGATTGCGTCGGAGCGCAAACCCGTTGCCATGTAACGCGCGGAAAGCGTTTCCCCCCCTCCCCACTCTTCGTCCACCGCTGGTTTCTATATCGCGGAGAAAGGTGTGTGGGAACGTGTATCTCGCCCCGAGCAGGCGAACGCGATGCAGCTAGAACTCTTTCCGCAATATCTCCGCTCGGTATGGCGTTTCGTCGGGAATAAAAAAAAATAAAAAAAAAATAAATTAACGACACGCCCGTAGCCGTCGTATCCGGCAGCGAAGTAGCACTGCAGGAAGATATATATATATATGTATATATATATATATGCTCTATCATCGACGGGAGTATAGCACAATCACTCGGCTACAATAATGGTGTGAATTCGCCGAGGCCCGAGGGTCGAAAATAAAGACTCAAAGAAATAAAATATATATACATAAAAATATATGTGTTATATATATGATATATATACTACGAGTCTGTAAAAAAAGTGGAAATGTCGCTACGAAATACGAACATTTTTAGTGAAAAAAGTGTCCCGATGGCGAGGACAATGTTGCTAGCGACGATTTTATCGTTGGCGATATCGACGATTAACGGTCAGATCGACGAGACGGATGATTCGCTGGTCGCCACCACGCTCAGCCCTTCGGCAGCCATTAATCACAACGACTCGAACATAGGTAACAATTTCTTTGGTTTTTTTTCGTTCATGGGCGATTTTCAAGGAGCTCGAGTGGGCTTCGTATTTCGTCCAGCTCTTTTGTCAACGTAATTTGCACGGCGAGGCTCGTGTCGCTCGGCCGCTGTACGCTGGGCAATCGTGCCCGAGCATTGTACACAGTAACGATGAACACAGACACACCTTGGATGCAGGACATGCGCACGTGCGCGATACGCATCTACGCTGGCCTCGGTACGCGTGTGCCCGGAATTTCGTACAACTCCCACACCGGGTGGCTCTATTCACGTATGAATTTAAAAAAAAAGAAAATACAATTTATGGATCGACGAGAAGGCTGCTCCGCCGAGCGCGCCGAGCCTTCGGTCACTCGAAGGACTCTTCCTTGATATTTGACATGTTTTTTTTTTCTTTTTTGTTTATTATTCAACATTGATGTAAATTGCGAAGGACGGACGCGGCACGACTATTTATCCGCATCGGGCCACGGAGATACGCACTTCGATGCAGAAACGACAAATTCAATTCTCGTAATGCCACATTTGTAGTACTATGTATAGTAGTCGCTGCAACGCGCGAGCCGAGTTTTCTCACGGTCACCGCGCGACTATGTTGCATCTTGTACGTGCGAAGAAAGGCAAAAAAAATACTACGGACACAGAAAAATCGTGAGGTCTTAACGATTTTTCTGCGTTGTACATAATTCGCCAATTTTTATACCAGAAGAAAATTGTCTAAAAGTAACTTTATAGAACATTTTTTCTTCATACTTAAAAAAGAAATTATATTTTTTCAATTTTTTTATCTCTATGTTAAAAACTATATGGTGAAATTGAAGCGTTAATGGCAACAGAAAAATTTAATTAAGGTACTACGACACAGGAAAATCGTAAGATTTTAGCTATTTCTGCGTTGCAAATAATTCGTCAATTTTGTCCAGAATAAACATTTTTAAATGTAACTTTATAGCAGATTAATTTTCTTATATAAAAAAAATGTCTGCATTGCAAGTAATTCGTCAATTTTTATGCAGATGAAAATTTGTCAAAAGTAACTTTATAGCAAAATTATCTTTTCATATAAAAAAAAAATCTAATTTTTCTTTTTTTTTAATCTCTATATTAAAACCGACATGGTGAAATTGAAGGGTCAATGACGACAAAAAATTGAGCGAAGGTATTACTTCCGGAAAAACTGTTCATGCACACACAGTCTAGGGGCGGGGGGCAGAGTTTTTTCAAAGTTTTAATATCAGCGGGATGAGTAAGAGTGTATAGTCTGGAGGCTCTAGACGTCCGGTGTCTACCTGTGGACTATTCATCAAGCCCTTTGACCCTCACGGTCCAGCGACCTCCTCTTCATCAACTCGCCGGATCGCGCGCCCTCTTGTCTTACCACGGCGTTTAAGCGTCGGTGGTTTATTAAAATTTCAGTCTATTCGCCTCAACGAAAATTCCCCGGTGCGAAACAGATTCCGTCCACGGATGTGTGCTTGCGCACCATCCTTGGCTGTCTTGTGCATTTAAAAGCAGCCGGAGTGTGCACGGTACGAATCGGCGGTCGCTGAGTATTCAAGGCCGGCCGTTAGTCTCCTGGCGCACTAGCGGTCGAAGGACTTTGGGAATTGAAACAAAAAAACACACACATAGACACACAGACGAAATAAGTTTAGAGGAATAATTAGCCAGGTGCGAGTCGATCGTTTTAATTAAAATATCTCATTGTCTCATTTGCAGTGCCCAGCAAACCGCTGAACCTCACTGCCCACGGGATCAACGCCACGTCGATCGAGCTATCGTGGTCCGAGCCCGAGAACGCAAACGGTGCCATAGTAGGATACAGGGTTTACTACATGCATTCCAACTACACGGACGTCGAGACGCAGAAGAAAAACGAGCCGAATCATCCGTTGATCGAATTCGTACTGAATCAATTAAGTGAGTTTCCGAAGTCGGTGGGAGAAGCGAGAAAGGGGTAAAACTGATCATCCCTCCAAACCCCTCTTTTTTTTAGATGGGACTTTTTTCACGATCTGCGAAAGATTTGCAAAAAGTAGTCCGTCTTGCCCCGCTCGCATCTACGAAATATTTTCATTCTACTTTGATGCATTGTACTCATTGACCGATTGATTGTTCGCAGAACCGTTCACCGAATACAAAATATGGGTCAAGGCGTATACATGGAAGAACGAAGGCGAGCCATCCGACCACATTATACAGAAGACTGACATAACAGGACCGAGCGCTCCTGTTATTCTAAACCTAACTTGCCAAGCTCACGACGCTATATATATCTACTGGACGCGACCAGATACTTTTTGGAACTCGATCGATTATTATTACATCAGATATCGCAGTGAGACCAGCAAGGATTACGAGGAGATGGAGATTCCGGCTCACAAGGAACATCTCAATAGCGGGGTTAGTAGGAACATTTGCCGAAAAAAACAAGAAAAAAAGCCCATCGGCGTTTTTTATTTAAAAAAATTTGAAACGACATTTGAACAAATGATAAACATAGCACCGTCTATCGGATTGTTGAATAATTGCAGATAATTCCTAACCTGACGATAGTGTTTTTGGGTTTTATTTCGTGAAACAATTAAAAAAATAATCGTTACCAAGACTTTCAGCAAGTGATAAAAATAGGACCGTCTAACTGGTCGTTGAATAATTGCAGATAACAATTCCAAACCTGACGATGAATACCGTTTACGAGGTGCTGGTCGCCGGAGCGACGAAGAGCACTGTCAAGCGTCATCTCGTTATACGAGGAAATTACAGCCTGCCTGGGACCCAGCTCGTCGCTCGCAACTGTGACAAAACGCCTCCTCTCATGCGTCGAAGCAACGAGGAATTGAGCGCCGGAGTTATAGCCGGGATGATCTGCGCCTGTTTCGCAGTAATGCTGGCAGTCGCGGCTCTGGTTCTGTGGAGGTGAGAGATTCGTTTAGAGCTCTTTTTCGAAATGCGATCGTTTTATTTAATTTTTTTTTCCTTCTCTCACGACCTTTCGCGGCACGCGCTACGATTTGTTTCAACGCTCAAAGCCCTCAACTAACGGCTAGCGTGACCAGCGATCGTAAAACTAAATAGTTGGCGCGATATACGGAGACAATTATTTCAGATAAAGCTTCCACGTTTACCGCGCTGCGTCGCAAATACACTGACCCACTCAATTGTCTCTTATCTCACCGGAGGCGATAGCAGCGCCGAGATAAATTCGTGTAGTCTACGCGCCTCTCCCCTCCCGCGAGATAATCGGCTCGATTGCGACACGGGTTTCCAACGTTTTTTATTCGAGCTTGGACGGCAATCATGAGACGACTGGACGAGGCATCGTCCGGCTCGCGGGCGCTCCTGACTAACTTCGCCAGTGCCATACCGTAAGGATTTTCCTCTGAATTCATTGCTTCGTGTCTACGTAGTTCCAAGCGAATTGTTAAATTTCACTGCGCGAGACTTCGTGTCATAACTGCCCGAAACTGCGTCGCATTTCAAACCCTCCTAGTCCAGTGAACCCTGATTAGATTTTTCACCCGAAATTCGCGTTCTATGTTTCCGTATGTAAACTCGAGGGTAAAACTAATTGGGCCGCCTCTTAGGCGCCTTTTCAGAAAGTGCTTTCAAACGACCTACTGCTTCCTGGATTACCCGCCGAGGAACGTGCCAACTCTTCAGGAATGGGAAAACAGCAAGCAGGACGGCGAGAGGACCGCGGTGGCGGTTCAGAGATTCGTTCAGCACGTCGCCGCACTTCACGCCGACGGGGACATCGGCTTCAGCAAGGAGTTCGAGCTCTTTCCGAAGGAGACCGAGCTCTATCTGGCCGACAACTCCAAGCACGCCGAGAATCAGTCGAAGAATCGTTATGGAAATATAATTGCCTGTATGTGTTCGCAAGTAGCTTATCGTCGGACTCGGGTCCGTGCCACGTGCGATAATTTTTTATTTATTTATTTTTTCACCACTTTGATCTTTCAGACGACCATTCACGAGTACGACTGTTATCTTGCCCGGGCGGATCGCCGAACAAGGGACAAGACTATATTAACGCGAATTACATAGACGGCTGGCAGAGATCGCGGGCCTACATCGGCACCCAGGGACCTCTGCCCTCGACCATCGATAGCTTCTGGCAGATGGTATGGGAACAACGGGTCTCCATTATCGTCATGATCACCAATCTTGTGGAGCGCGGACGAGTAAGGCTTTTCAGCATCGTCGCGTTATTCTCAATTTCGTTCGGTACGGTAAAGGTGGTGAATAATCTGGGTGGGCCATATTCACCACTTTTACGCTGTACGCATATATATGAATTTTTTTTCTTCAACTAATCGATGCCTCTTCCTTTGCAGCCAAAGTGCGACATGTACTGGCCGAAAGAGGGCACCGAAAGCTACGGGCACATCCAGGTGACTCTGCTGCGGGAGGATGTTATGGCAACGTACACCATTCGTACTCTCCACATTCGACACCTAAAGGTATTGAATTTTTGATCAACTTGCTGGGGCATTTTTTTTCTAAATTATGAATATATGAATATTTGATCGAGCGTGTAATTATATTTATTTATTTATTTATTTATTCATACATGCATTTAACGAGTAGAAGCCCTTTTACAGGTCGATATCTACACTGTAAGAAAATTTTGTTCGAAAATGAATTAACGGTATCGGAAACTTTTTCACAAAAACGGTTTCTGAAATTTCAAACACATGTGCGTTGCAATTTTACCTTAAAGATTTTATTTTTTTATGAAAATGTTTGTATTTTTTTTTTTTTTTTGCATTTGTAATTTTAATATCTGGTATTTTTATTTTTAAAAATATTACATTAATATTCAATTAACGTGAGTAATATAAGCAAATTGAAAGTTCCAGTACATCAAATTTAGGATTTATTTTTACCGTGTACATATCGGTCAAACATTATAATGGTGTTTGGAAGAGTCATTTACCGTACATATCATTAACTGTGTAAATAATATTGCACGAGAAGATAATAAGTGAATGACGGGAATTATAAAGAGAAATTCTATAAAAGCAGATAAAGAAGAAGAAGAATGGAGTCAATGTGGGTGAGAGAACTGTCTACCAGTATCACTACACGGGATGGCCCGATCATGGAGTTCCCGATCATCCTCTTCCCGTTTTGAGTTTCATCAGGAAATCGTCGAACGCCAATCCACCCGCGGCTGGGCCGATAATCGTTCATTGCAGGTACGCTCCGTTTGCGCACATTTTTCCTTATACGGTTTACGGTTCAAATAATTATTTAAAAATAGATTATTCGATTTTATTCATATGTTATTAGATTAATAGATTATTATTTCTATTTTAAAACAGATTATTTTGAAATGGAAAGAAAATTCATCACTGTCATTATTATGTCCGATGCTGATTGTGTCATTGCGTGTTGTCAGTGCTGGTGTCGGTCGGACCGGGGCGTACATCGTCATCGACGCGATGCTGAAGCAAGCCAAGAGCAAAGGCGAGATAAATGTCTTCGGATTTCTGAAACACATACGCACGCAACGATATTCTCTAGTCCAGACCGAGGAGCAGTACATATTCATCCACGACGCTCTCCAAGAGGCGATCGAGAGCGGCGAGACGAACATTCCATCGGACAATTTGCTGCAGCACGTGCAGGACATGCTTTCACCTTCCAATACGAAAATCGATCCGTGGAACAGTCTCGACGCTCAGTATAAGGTAGATAAATTCCATTCACGATAAATCGTGCGGAGAGTGTGGAGAAAACACGAAATATTAACCTATCTTTATTCGCAGCTCGTAACGTCGTGGAAACCAAAGGATTTTAATCTAGTATCAGCAACGAAAGGATGTAACGTTAATAAAAATCGGAATCCCGAGATCGTGCCGATCGAAACGGCGCGGGTGCACTTGACGCCGAAAGCCGGAATCGACGGTAGCGATTACATAAATGCCACGTGGTTTCCAGGTAAATTTTTATATATTACTGCCTGATGGAGGAAACTTTGTTTCGGTAAAAAAAAAAGAGTGTTCAGAATGTGTGAAAACATCGAAAAACATTTTTATTATGTTTCTCCTCCGATTAGATAATTTTATGGCTCCTTTAATCGTCGATCTTTTTGGTAAAGGTTTCCAGAGAAATCGGGAGTTTATCGTAACGCAACATCCATTGAAGAACACGATAAAGGAGTTTTGGCAGATGATGTGGGATCACAACGCCAAGACTGTCGTTATGTTGACGCAGTGCGATGAGGTATGTCGGAGATCTCCAACAAAAATCGTATCTCCCGATCGTATCTCATGATCGCCGAAAATTTTTTCGATAACCAGGACTATCCGGAGTTCTGGCCGAGCGAGGGAGAAGAATTGAACACCGATAATTTTCGTGTACATCTCTGCGGTGTCAAGAAAACCGTCAGCGGTGTCGTCCTGCGGGAAATCGTTGTTCGATCGTTGCAAGACGACTACGAACTGAGCGCGCGGATCGTACAGGGTCCCATTACCCAAGCCGGCCCGTGGCCGCACAACAATAATCCCAAAGCGTTCGTCGATATTATTCAAGACTTTCACAGGGATTATCAGAACGGTCCGATCGTCGTGATGGACAGGTAAAGTATCGAGCCCTAATGACGGTAGTAATTATCGCGTCTCGCAACCTTCCAGAAACCCCGAGGGACAAGCTTATCTCGAAAAAGAAAAATAACAATAATAATAATGATCATTTTACGATTTCAGTTTCGGTGGAATAGAAGCTGGTCTGTTTATTCTCATGACGACCCTCATGAAGCAGCTGGAGTTCGAAAAGACCGCGGATATTTACATGTTCGCGAAGCTATTGTACATGAAGCGACCCGGCATACTGAGATCAAAGGTGATTACATCGGTAGACGAACTTTTTTGTCTATATATAATTCATATCAGAGCTGGGCAAAATACCAAAAAATACTTCAAGTATAAAGTATCAAGTACTTTTTGTACAACGAAATGGATCCAAAATGTTCTAATAATATAAAAATGGAAAGGGGGAGACTTATCGTTTTTTTTTAAATCTCATTATTATACTTGAAGTACTTCAAGTACCAAACAAGTACCCCCTTCTTCAAGTACTAGCCAGCTCTGATTCATATTATCATCATTATCATTATCATGTCGGAATTTTTTGTTTTCAGGATGACTACGCTCTCGTGTATCAGTGCCTGGAAGCCGTGCTATCGTCGAAATCGCGAGTGGAGCCGGATCTCTACATAATGGCGAACGGTCACGTGAATTGTGTCAACGACTCTAACGACATGTCGTCGATGCAGCAGCACGTGCCGATGGATTATCCAGTGAAAACCCCGACGATCCGTGAATACACGAGCGGCGACCCGGTGACTGAGTACGTGCAGGAATACACGATGCCGAACCGTCTTAATCACATGAACGAGAGGGGCTGCACGACGATCGACGGCTGCGCCGATTACGACGAGCACATGCTGACCGACAGCGCCGCCATACCTCTAAGGAATCAAAATTACGCAAATCACTCGGGAGGTACTATACCCATAGACACCAATGGCTACATCACCAATGGAAGTATGAGAATACCTCCCGAAGGAATGGAAGCAACGTGCGTGATTGCTCCACAATGATGGAGGGATTTTTCATTGCAGACTGATGATGCGAGCTCGCACGGGACTGTCGTGGAACTGCCAATGAATGTGCGCGCGGTCCGATCGAGTTGCACGCAATTGACAAACGACTGGCACGGTCACTGCACCAAGCTGGCGGACGGGAGAGGTGACACGACGTTTCCACGTAAAGCTCATCATCACTATTACGGCGATCATATTTAAGACGTTAACGAAAAACCCGTACTCTTCTGACTTCCCCGTTCCCCCATTCGGCCGTCTCGAGATGTGATATTTGGGGAGGGGAAAAAAAACAAACTGCGTTCTTTTTACCAATTCAATCGATACGAAGTCCCGTTTTTTGTCGACGACGAAAAAACACTTCGACCGAGTTTGCCGGACTCGGAAAAGAGATTACGGATGGCGATTGACGTACATCGTCCACTAGTCTACACAGAAAACGTAAAACCGAAAAAAATAATAATAAAACAAAAAAATCATCTATCCGTTACAAATTATATATATTTTAATTGTAAATAATTTTATGGACCATCCGACAAACCTAGTTGCCAAAGAATTAGGTGTTAAACTGTATTTTTAGTCGAAATGTGTGTAGGTCAAAGAGAAAACGGCGGAGAAGCGTGTACATAAGCGTGCGTGGTTTATCACTCGATCGTTTGTCCTTCGTTTCGTTTTCTGCATTTTTTTTTTTGCATTCGTACAGGCTTTTTAAGATCTGTGTCTTGCCGAGGGATACCTTTAATAAATGTTCACATGTGTACATGAGATTTAATGAAAAAAAGTGATTATCTGTGACGATTCTCTGCGGCTAAACAATGAAGGTATTCGAAAACCCCGCGACATACATCGATTGGATTTAGACTGAGTAACGAATCGCATAAGTCACCCGATATTATATATATAAATATGTGTGTATCAATAGGTTTTTTCGCGAATTTGTATATTTTAAAATCGTGCGTAGAATTATAGCACGGAAATTCCATATTGACTGCCAATATTAAAATTTGTTTCATTCGATCGAAACAGCGATTTAGCGTTACACATTTAGCTTCAAATTAATTCGAGGGTCGACTTGACTTCAAAATAAAATTAACCAGCCGAGGGCCTAAGGCGGGCTTGAATCGTATTTTTTAACGTAAAAACTTTACCTTCAATCGTCAGCACAACAAGAGGAAAACCAATTTTTTCCGGTTTCGATAAGCGCGACTTTCACAAAGTTTAAAATAACAAGGCTTAACGGACAGCACCGCTGCATTTACATTTTATAAAAACGTCTTCCTTCCGAAAATTATAATCGACATAAATAGCGCACACTCGTCGAGAATTAAAACCGGATAAATCGAAATTGCTATTCGTTAATTAAAAAAAAACTTTTGGAAAACGATCTACGCTTCACCTATCGACGCACTGATGAGAAGGTGCTTCTAAAGACTGAAATATATTATTCTTTCTCAATAAAAAAATAAAAAATAAAAAAAATTAAAAAACCACGATCGAAGTACGCGGTGTATGTATGTGTGTGTGTGGAATATGTAAAAAAAATCATTATCTCAAGATATTACGAAAGAAGGGCGAGAATCAAATTTTTTCATACATTTTATTACGCGAATGCGTCACATGACCGACGACAATTCGTTAATCTATCGTTACGATGCGGCTATCGAGTTCAAAAAAAGAAAAGAAAAGAAAAAATCGAGTTTGCAAAGTTAAGGAGGACGCAAGGTCTCCAACTACCGCCTAGGTCGATGTAGAAAGTACATAGAGTTATAGTGCGAAGATTAAAACAACAAGAAGATTATTACAACAAAGAAATGAATTAAACATGAAAACAACTAACATCCCTCCAGTGCGTTCGACATCTATAGAATAATGTCTCAAAGTCACGATATAAAAAAAAACGAATAGAAAAAAGAATTAAGGTCAACGCCTAGGATAAAGAGATATAATAAATCATTAAGAAGTCGACCTCATGTGTCCATAGCAATGTAAGGGAAGAATATTCATTAACAATGAAAAAAAAGAAACCGTTTAGATCGTACGCGGAAGAAGGCCCTCTCTGTGTTGATGAAAAGTGTTAAGAAGAATTAAAAAAGAAAAAAAGACGATTATAAGAAATGTTATTAAAGTATAAAAAAAAATAATTATTGACGCAAAAAACACTACGGATATTTCGATCGCTGATCAATTGAAAGGAGGGCCTGTGCCGAGATGGCCATACTCTCTCCTGTGTCTGTTTTACGCTATCGATATGTAGGTACGAAATTGTACTAAACGCTGTATCATTATGCTATTTAGATATAAATATATATATATATAAACACATGTATATACTCCTTAAAACGAAAGAAAATAGATGTGTATAGAGAGAGATGTATTAGATTCTAGTCAGTGTACTGTTTAGGAGAGGCGAGACGCGTGTTTGATATTGGACATACGACCGGCGAACTCGATTATTAAAGTATATATATAAAAATATATATATATATATATATATATATATATAAAAAGATCGACGCGAATCATCGCGTGAGAGCTTTGTCAAATTGCTGAACGTTGTACATCTTAGAATTGTATGTTTGACGTCATCGATGGAAATAAGTAAGGATATTATTATACTATTACGAATTACAATCGAACTAATCACAATCAGAATTAATAAAAAAAATAAATGATAAAAAAACAAAAAATGGAAAATCGCAAAGATAGTGTAATGTGATAGACGACCGGTTGCGAGGAAGAATTTGGCCCGGGCTTTTTGAAACCTCCAAGAAAGCACACACACACACACACACACACACAAACCAGTGAATCCGTACCGTTTGCGTGCACAAAAAAATCTCGAGATATCGTTATCGTTACTGTCCAAATGATAAGCGCACTCGGTAGGGTATCGTTCACGAAAAATTCATTCCAGCCAAAAATCATTTCCGCAAGAAAGTAACTTTGGAGAAACATCGATTTATCCGAATCTGTTATATTATATAAATCCTGAAAATTTATGTTTTTGCCGGAAGTGCCATCATACCAGAAATATGTCACTTCCGGTCCCGAAACCAATTTTTGTTACCGGAATCCGTCACTTCCGATCGAAAACCTAAATTTTCGGGCGTTGTAAGATTCGAATACATGATGTTTCTTCATCGTAGACACTTTTTGGCTGAAATTAATATAACGTCGATGATACCCTATCGCGCACTTCCGTAAAAGGGGATATAAAAAGAATTTAAAAAAAATAAATTAAAAATCCGATCGAGATGTTGGCAAACGAAGATTCGATGAGGTTCGAAGCGATCGCACGATAGGTCATATCGACGTATCAGGGTAGAAGGGAGAGAGTTTACAACGAGCCGTCCCGTGACGGTATCGCGCGGCAAGACGTCTTACACTCTTCGTCTCTATCTAAATCTGTCTTTCTTACAGTATCTTGCCGACCAATTAAAAACTAAGCTATCATAAAAAAAATAAACAACGTGCACGAGTTCATAGGACCGTAAGAAAAAAAAATCGGGCGTCAGACTGTTTCTTGCTCGGCGAATACCGCGGTTTAATAGATTTATTATTAATTTTTTAATTTTCGTACTTTCAACTGCGCTTGCCTTTTGTATAAGGGTTAATATCTACATCGAATTCACCGCTGAATAAAACACCACGACTCTCTCATTTTTGCCAAAAAAAAGAAAGATGAAAATATAAAAACATCGCAAACTTGATATTTGTGCCATTTATTCGTTCGACACTTGTTCGTTTTAGCGCTTACTCGCGTTAAGAACGATACGCATACATAAGTTATTTAATCTTTTGTATCTTTATACTGTGAACGAAAAGAAAACAAAAACAAAAAATAATAGATGCACCGGTGCAACTACTGACGCGCAATTGTAATTGTTAATTTGGATGTTTAACGATTTTGTTTATTACGTCGTAGTGGTTGAACGAGTGCCACGGTACGAAATATTTTTGTCATTCCAATCAGTATTTGTAAATAGACATTGTAAATATCATAAGCATCCATAGAATTATAAAAACGAAAAAACAACAACAAAAAGTAACAAAAAAAAGCTAATCTTATCGTTAGAGGATTATTATGATTACCATTATAGGAAATTATTTGTATTAAAACGACAAAACGTATATCACCTATGCGAATAAATAAATATTGACAGCGATGAATCGTTACGATGTGAAATTGTGTATCCGAGTATATACAATGTTAAACGAGAGTTATAATTACTCCGTGTGGCTTTCAGTGTATGTCACTGCATAGAGAAATATCGTAGTTTGACCAGTCGACCAACAAACCATCGAAAAAAAAGAAGCAGGAAACAACGGTTCCTCGAATATCAGAATCCACGAATCTACGACTACTGTATTACCGTCACAATTTATCATTAAAAGAAAATAAAAAAAAACCAAAAAAAAATTAATCCACGTCTTTTGTACTATACATTGTATACCCAAAGAAGAAAAGAAAAAAAACCACTCTTATGCGGAAGATATCTTGAGTCTGAAATGCTCGGGTATCGTAGAAGAGATGAACACACTCATCTTTCGGAAGTTGATAGAATTCTGATCACGCCGTTATTCGCGATTTATACGCATGGCCACGCCGTACGATCGCGCGTGCCATGAAAGTTACGTTCGCATCAACGACGCATTATAGTGAGTTATTGTAATCATAAATCGATGTAATAAAACTGTATATTGATTCTCGTCCGTGTGGGATTTGTGCGAACGTTCGAGCCGTCGAAGTACCCCGGTAGAGTTATTAGCTTCGTGAGGGCGGGTACAGTGTCGAAATAGCACCAAAAAAATAGCGCGTCAAAATAACAATAAAAAATAACGCATCAAAACAACACGATATTTAAAAAATTACAATAACATTTTTAATGTTATTTCCTCGTTGCGTTGATTTTGAGTTAATGTTATTTCGGAGTGTCACCGTGCATGTACGGATATTGTGTGATTGGCGCAAAATGAATACACTCGATTACTAGAAAAATACGTCTTTATTGTACACGGAGCATTAATATCAGTACTCGAAGACAATCCAGTGTGTCTATATATAGTTGTTTGGGCCTGTTTGTTTTTTAGCATTTTTTCATTTCATCCGTTTCGTTAAATCTCTTAATTAGGTTTCGATTTTAGCGCATAAAGATTGGAATATACTTTAAGTCTTGACATTCAGTACATTTAGACGGTGATGGTAAAGTCTTTCGGTGACTTTGACAACGAGTTGCACACCGGTCCGGGTCTCTTCTGATGGAGTCTCAGTTTCATGTCGATATCGCACTCGGCCTCGCTAGTCTCGTGCGCGTCGGTGAAGCCGGTCGGTGGCTTGAGCTCAAGAGTCGAGAGCTCGCTTCCCCAGTCCTCCGGTCTCTCGCGGGCCGGATACCTCGCGTTAAGCTGAAAGTTTCTCGCGCCCTTGGGCTCGTTCAGGAGACACAGCGACTCGACGGAACGCCGGCTGGCGGTTTCCGGCCTCGAGCGGTCGGAACCACTTTGTCGGTTGCGGCTTGCCGATCCCGATCGGTGACTCGGCGAGGGACTCGTCGAGTAGGGACGCGCCGTTTCCGGGTCGGACAGCTTCAATCCCAGCCGGGCCCCTCCTGAATTCGCCGCGCGACTGCTCTCGATCGTCACCTCGGGCGTCACCCCTCGGCTTCTTTAAATATCAATAAAATAGCCAGGCGGTTTTTCACGGCGGTAACTAAATCGTGGAAATATTCGTATGAATAATGACATCGTCATCTGTTCAGAAATGTTTTGCTATCCGCTGTTCGTGACAATTCGCCATACCGTACAAACGACGACGACGTTAAGGATGCTTCAAACGTAGATTCCCAGCCGAAAGTGAGATTCAGTGAGAATTTGAACGCTTTCTAATGGTATAAAAATCTGAAAAAATCAACTGTATTAAAGGTGTCACGAAAATTGATTTTTTTAAATAATAACGTCAAAAAGTTATTAACAAATTGCTAAAAAAAATTGGTCAACAAATAGTCGGGAAACCTTTTCTTTCTGTTTTCAAATGAATTCATCGATTTTTTAGAAGTCGCATGAATTTTTTCAGAATTTTCATACATTTTGAATTTTTCGTATTCGACATTTTTCTAAGGCCATAACTACAGAACTTTCGGCGCAATCGTCGCGAAACTTTTTGTGTGTACTGTGTACTGTGGATTCTAAAAAAAATCAAAGTTTTCATTTAAAATGAGAAAACAAAAGGTTTTCGGATTTTTTAAAACATTTATGTTTAAGAATAATTTGTCAATAACTTTTTGGCATTACTATTATGAAAACTGAAAGGTCTTCATCATTAATACGACAGATTTTTTTTTTTACTTTTGGCATATCACGAAGTATTGAAATTTGTATCGAATTAAACTTTTGATTGGGAATGTATATGTGATGCATCCTTGAGGTAAAGGTACCAATGCTCGAACGGTTAAGAGTACCCCCAGATTCCTGCGGTTATTAATTGGTCAAGTACTTTCATATTAAAATTAAAGTAAATTATTGAAAATAAAGTGTTCCCAATATTTTTAGTACGCTGAACATTAATTTTTCATCGTAATTGTACATGAAATGTAATATACCAACATACAAGTTTTTGCATAACAACTTCCAGTCCGATGCATCAAATTTTATACAAATTTTATTTACAGTGAAAACCTTGTATAATTTTTTTTCTGTCCATCTAATAATGTTTGTGGATACGACTGTAAGTGTCAAATTGGGTTTCTAATAATTCATTCGGAATAAATCAAATCTGCGTAGGAGAGTCCGACGACCGCGACGTGTCCGAACATTGGTACTGATACCTTATATCCCTATCGACAGGTCGAGATACGGACGGTGTAGGTAGCTTACCTCGGCTTCTCCAGCCTGGGAAACGTTTTCCTCTCAGAAATTGGTGACGGCTCGGTTGATGTACTTGATTCTTGGGTGTGGTACAGCACATCTGTAACAGCAGGACAGGAGAGGATCGATAGATCGCGATCGTGGTAATTAGTACCGCTGTGAATGGCTATCGAGTCAGATGCAAACACAGAAGACCGAATACTAACTTACTATGATGAACCGGTCTAGGGAACAGTGCCAGTCGCTGTTCCCTCCCGCGCTGAGGACCCGAGTTCGGGCCTGGCGAGCGCGCTATTATCGACGCCGGTCCCGAGTCGTCGAGATGATTCGACGATTCCGTTCGACTGCTCGTTCCTACCTCCGTATCGCTGTCCGATCCCAGCGTGTCATACTCCTCCGATTCGGATTTGAACGATTTCGATTTGCGTCTGGCGCGTCCTCGGACTTTTGTGTACTGGTCGGGATCGCACTGTGCGGACGATACAAAGGAATAGTAGTTAAATTAACGATTACCATAGGCAGGGAGAGGAGCGGGGCAAAAAGGAAAACCATAACAAAAATAAAAAAAATTGCTGAACATAGTCGATTTTTGATAGAGCTGGGCAGTACTACACGTACAGAAGTGCTTTGTAGTACTTTAAGTACAGAAGTACTTTTTAGTACTTCAAGTACCAACTACAAGTACTTTTTGAGTACACGCTCGCATTATAGATACTCGATGAATACGATGAGCATGACACCCTGTTTCTATTAATATATGATTATCTGTATAAACTTTTCAATAAGTGTAATTTAAACGACGATTTATTTTCAAAAAACACCGTTAAAAACACGAGAAGGGATCGAAAGATAGTTGGATACAGTACTTGATACTGCAAGTACTTAGTATTTTGTACTTGAAGTATTTTTTGGTGCTTTGCCCAGCTCTGATTTTTGCCCGTCTGTTCCATTTGACTCGCTGTAACTCTTATCCTTCTGGATCGTGTACCTGCGCTCCCTGAAGCATAGTCTCGCTTCTCTCGTAGAAGTATCCCTGTCTCGGATTCGCCGAATGATTCTCCTGCTCGGCGAGATGAAACGTCGCGTACGGATATATTTCCTCGGAGTACTCGGGTATACGTTCCAGAGCGCTTATCTCCCGACCCGGCGATTGACTTCCGGGTTTCCTTACCGTGGCGTAGTACTGTTCCCTCTGTTCCATGTTGTGTTTGTTGTCGAGGGCCGCCTGTGTCTGCGAGTTCGGATCGTTAGAGGCTCTCGTCCTTCCCGAATCTGTTTGGATAGAAAGCGTGGCTCACGTTACATTTCGCGCTTATCCAAAGCGTATTTTCTTATTCTAATTGAGCCCGAGCATGTTTGTTAATTGGACGGTTTCATACACGAACGAGGCAATTTCCATGCAAATTGGCTACGCCGCTGATAGAATGAAACGGGCGAAAGTTTCCCAGGCGAGGACCTAATTACCGAATGAACCATATTTTCCCCGACCCTTTTATCGCGGGAGTGACCGGAGCGCAGCGGCCCCGTTGCGGAGCTCACTGAGCTCACTCTTCCCATTCGCTCTTGTATAATGGAGGATTTAATTTATCGGCATAAACAGAGGCCCGCCGGGGGGTATAACTCACGTGTTCGTAGGCAAAAGCAAACACCGGCGACGACCAAAATAACAGCAACGACCGATATAACGCTCGGTGCGAGTACTTGAGCGTCCAGATACAATGGCGTATCCTCGCTGGCGTGCGGCGGCCCTCCGTATATCCTCGTGTTTCCCGAAGGACTCAGCGTGCTGAATAAGTATTCCGCCTGGGTCGAGCCCGCATTGTTGTAAGCGGTCACCCTCAATTCGTAACTTGTGCCGCTCTGCAAGTCCACTATGGGAAACCTCGACTGTGGCGAAACGTTGTTTGATACTGCAACAAATTAAATTCATGACTTTGACGATCCATCACCCTTAACGTCCGCGATTCATAAGTGGTTGACGTTAGCCCGTCGGATAATCCCTCGAGTTCCTTTTCAGCCAGAACTATACGCGACGAATGAAATACGATAAAGAAATTTATTAAATCGTTACCCAATAGTAAACTTCGTTAAACGCGCATGACTGTTTTTATAAAGAAATTAATTAAATCGTTACCCAGTAAACTTCGTTACACGCGCATGACTCTTTTTACCGTGAAAATGATAAATTCATCGCGACTGCCACCGAGAACCACACAAGCTTCACAATACGTTTTTTCAATTTTATAATTTATTTTAAGTTAAAAATACCGTTCTTAATAGAAAAAATTAAGAAGAAAATGAATTGTGGAACTTCGTTAAACGTGCTTACCACTTTTTACCATGAATATGAAATGTTCGCCGTGACTGCGACCGAGAGGTGTCGGTCTTTCCCACACAAACCTTCACATTTATTTTTTTATTCTTCTGCCATTTTTTTAAATTAAAAATATAGTGTTTGATGATAAAAAAATGTCTAAAATTAACAAGAAAATGAATTCTGAAGTTTCGTTAAAGGTGCATACATTTTTCTACCGTGAACTCCATCGCGGACGTCGTCCAATAATCCCTCGAGTTACATTCCACCCAAAACCACACGCGACGATAAAGAAATAAATAAAAATCGTTACCCAATAGCCAATCGCCAGGTAGTCTGCGGTACTCGACGACGAGGTAGAGAAGCGGACATCCGCCGTCCTGCCAGGTCGCCATCTCGAGCACGACCGAGGTCGTATTAATCCTGATGAGATGCTGTTTGGCCGGGGCCAGGGGCTTCGAGCCGTTTGTCTTCGCCGATACCGTTTGGCTCGCGCTTCCACTGCCGATCCGATTGAACGCCGCCAAAGTGAATTGGTATTTAGTGCCGCACTGTAATCCACCGAGGAGATGAGTGTTGGCACGACGATCCAGCATGACCTCCTCCCACTCGGCGAATTCGCGTCGATAAGCCAATACAAATCCTTTTATCGGTGCACCGCCGTTGTCACCCTGTTTCCATTGTAGCTGCACCGCGTCCATCGTCGTACCGGTCGCCAATAGAGTCGGCGGTGTCGGTGGAACTTTGGGACGAAGTTTGCCAATTAGAGATTTCGCTCTTACTGCCAGTTCGATGACACGACGGGGGTTGGGCGGGGAGTCGGGGGTGGCAAAAGGGAGCCGGGAAATGATGAAACAGGGGGGATGAACATCCGCCCTGTCTCACCAACATAAAACCCACCACCCTTACGAATCCGTCAGAGTGTGCGAAAAGCCTCTTATATATTTCCTGTTCATTATTGTCGCCGCGCGTACGTGACTCTCCCGAAACTTTGGTAATCTAAGTTACCCGGAGGTATTCGCGGGTTTCACCGGCTCGACTTTCCCGTCGATGAACTTGAGCTTTCGGTCCGAGCTATAACGTTTGCACATGCACCACGGCAGACGTCCCGCAAAGCGGATTGAAAAGTTTCGATCTAAAAAAAAGAAGGAAAAAAAGTGCATATATAAAAATAAATTTAAAAAATAATCTAACGTCGAACAGGATCGCATCGACGGCTATGAAAATTTTCGTTACCGCACTCTTGCCCGATGCACCGGCTCGAATAACTCGAAACCGCGAAGTAATTTCCATTGCTAATTCAATGGCAATTGCGGGACGGTTCTGAAGCCCTCTGAGGGTCGCGAAACGCGCGCATCGATCGGAGCAACGATAAACACATCGTGCGAGCCGGAAGAGGCAAAAGCCGAGGACTATCGATTAAGCCCTTTGTCAAAGCCAAAACTCAGTCGTATTCTGTGTGTAGATGTGTAGTGTGCACATCTCGGTACGTTACGTCGAGAAACCGAGTATATTGAATCCACTCGACGAATGCGGCCGGGGGAGGAGGGAGAATGGGGTGTGCAGACTCTGTCGTTGCGGCGGATCGATCAAAGAGGATGGGGGAGAAATGCCGCGGAGATTACCTTGTACTTGGAGTGAGTAAACGATCTCGTCCGAGCCAACGCTGTTCTTCACGTGACAAGAATAATTGCCCTCTTGAGACCTCTGTACGTTTCGCATCGTCAACGTATTGTCCGGTCCGATATCGAATCTGTAAAATGAATATTGCAAAGGATCATCGCCGTCGGGGAGGGAAAATGAAAAACTCACTCTCGTCGCGACTGCGAACGAGACGTATCGGTATCTCCCACACAAAACACAATTATTTTTTGGTGATTCCACAATTTTTTTTTAGTTAATAATACAGTTCTTGATCAAAAAAATTCTAGGATTAACAAGAAAATGAATTGTGAAGCTTCGTCAAACGTGGATCCCTTTTTTACCGTGTCGCTGGTGTAGTGAGACTAAGGAGTAAAACTCGTGAAAGCTCACCTCTGATGTTTCTGCAATTTAACATCTCCGTGACGCCATTCCACGGTCGGGACCGGTACACCGACGGAAAAGCAAGGGAGATTAACGTCCACGCGCCAGGGCGTTATTACCGGTACTCCGAAGGACACAATGGCCGCTGGAACTATAATTTCATCGTTCAAGTTAACAATTAATAATTGTGCACGATTCTGGCTAATCGAACATTTTTATTTTAATACGATTCGATACGCCTGCATTGTATTCAAGCTAGTATTGCATTTAAAAAATGGAAGAAATAAAAATAAAAAATTAGAGGATTTATACAACTACTGTACGAGTGAGGCAGAACAGGGTCGGTAGCGTTTTGATAATCGCAACTCTACCCTGTGGCTCTCCGAGTCTCAGAGGCCCCGAGGACCGGGCGCAATTCCCCGCGAGAACAGAGACGCACAGCGCCGAGCCTCATTTGAATTCAACGGGAAAAAGACCATTATATCCTTGCGACTGCTCGTTAACGCTTTGTATTTACCTTCTTCAGCAGCGGAACGAGCAGCGCCGGGCAACGGGAGGAAGAAGAAAGCCGGCCGAAGGGCCTGGAACTGCTTTAACGAGACGAGATAAGTTGTGCGTTTGACTGAGATACGGAGCGACCGGGAAGATGGGTCGTCCAGTAGCCAGTCAAAAGTATATGCACGGTGGAGTACTGTACTTATAGAGAATATACTTTATTCTCCAATTCAGTATCCAATTATTCGCTCGGGAATCGGGTGTTTATATTCCGCCGGAGGCTCAGAGGAAAATTGAATTTGCCCCGAGGACGGCGCGGCAATCGGTCGGCCAGCACGCAGACTGCGGCAGGATAAAGTTTTGTTGGAAAAAAATAAAGTAAAATAAAAAAAAAGTTTTCGAGTAACCGAGAACGAGAGAGGAACTCTATTTTATATATGTATATATAGAGAGATCCGTTCATTGCATAAATTCGTCCTACAAGATTGTCCATTATTTTTTTTACTCTTGCTAGTCCTTTTCCTGCCTCGAATCTCGAGGACCACTGAAACTTTGCGGGAACAAAGGGACCCATTGATTGCTGATAGGAAACTCGGAGGATCGCGCCGACTCTGCGTTTTCCCCTCGATCCGCAAGCTTTTTACTATTCGTTGTACTTTAATATGTATCGAGGGGATTTCGTCGATTTCAGGAAAAAAAACGGTTTTTATTTTTCCCGACGGTAATAAAACATTTTATCTGAAATCCCTCACAATTCAGTAAACAAAAAAAAAAAACGGGTACGAAATATTAAAAAACGCAATCAGGTTGTTGGGATTCGAAAAATCTCCTGCCCGACCTCGCTTCCCGCGGGCGAGTTGGAGCGGGATCTGAGCCTCGCTACTCCAGTGCTGTCACATGGTTTTACATGAAATTGGGCTTATCATGTCTCCTACCTGTACTGTACTCTACCAGCTATACAACTGTCAACTACAAACAGTTACACCTCGCTTACTAAATTGTTGGCTCTACATATTCTGTACTACTCCTGTTTTAGTTTTAATTACAAATCTACACTAAATTTGTTACTTTTTGTATTGCAATGGTACTTGGGGAATCTATCCCTGTATCAAATAAATTTCTATGTATCTAAAAATGATTCTTGCGGATCGGAAGTGACCCTTACAATCGATCGGTAACAGTAATTTTTCGTTCGCGCCATTTGGCTCTAGTTTTATAAACAAAAGTGCAAACTACAATTGTCAACGACACGAAATAAAAGGACAAGTTTCAATCCTGAACAAACAAGTCAGTTACAACAGTTAACAAAATTATTTTCACGACACTTTGTATGCTGATCTTATGAAATTATTTTTTACTGTGTAGTTGGCGTAATAAGTTATAGAAAAATTGTCGTCTGGGAGGATAATCCGCGTGCTTTATTGCGGTGTTAGAAGGGGGCAAGAGCAAAACCGTGTTAGCAATGACGGGCCGTAAAAGTAGGGATAAAAAAAGAGAACGGTGAGAAGCGCGATATAGTTTATAAACTTGGTCCGTCGATCGAGTGGATGTTAAAAAATATGTAAAAAAATGGTACCATTCGGCACTAGTTTTACAAACAAAAGGATAAACTAAAATTACTAATAACAGGGGAAATAAAGGACAGGTTTATATATTCAAACCTGAACGAACGAGCTTGTCACTTAACAAAATAATTTTTACGAAACTTCGTATTCCAATTTTTCGAAATTATTTTTCACTGTATAGTTGTGGCGTAGTGACTTTTAAAAAAATGTTGCCAGTGTAGTAAGTTATAGAAAATCTCGCGTTTTATTACGGTGTTAGAGAAAAAAAGCAAAACCGTGTTAGTAACGACGGGCCGTAAAAGTGGGGATAAAATAAGAGTGCAATGGGAGGCGCGCGATACAGTTTATAAATTTCGTTCGTCGATCGGGAGGACGTTAAAAAATACGAAGGGCTCAGGAAGGTAGATTACAGATTTTCCGCGAGACCACTAGCGCACCGGATTCTTTTCGGTCTGCGGAGGGTCTCGCGAGCGGGGTCCGCGCCGGCTGTAATCGTCGAGTCGATAGTCGATGGTCCAGAACAGAGGACGGAAGAGTGGGCGAGCAGTCCGATTTTCTAGTCCTTAAATCAGAGGGCTCTTTCGCTCGACTACGCGCCGTAATTACGTAGTCACTCACTGGATGTACTGGGCTGAAGTTTGATGACCGGGGTGCGGGGTCCCTCGCCGACTCTCGTCGACGCCGTGACCCATGCTTCGTAAGATTCCCGGAGCTTCAGACCGACAGCGTCGTAGTGCAGATCCTGTGCAGCCAGGGAGCCTTTAATGATCTTTACTTCCTGGCCCTGATCCAAAGCTCGTATATAAACGGTGTACTTTGTGAGCACGCCGTTAGGTCGTCTTGGTGGTAGCCAGGATATAACCACGGAATTCTCGGCACTCGCGACCGCCTTCACCCTCTCCGGTGCATCGGGTACTGCGGAGACAAAAAAAAAACAGATTTCAGACATCTCGAAAAATTATAAATTTTCACATTACTCTCGCATGATTTACTCTCATCCGCAAAGTTCCGGCGAGAGAGCATCTTCGGCGATTATTTGGCTCTCTCTGACGGAGGAAAATAAAAGAGTGTAAAAAATGGACTGACGTTTTTTTAATGGTAAAAAAAATATTATAAAATTATAACCGATTTATGGATTCTCGCCGAAGTCAATTCCAACCGTGCACGGTGGTAATTTGACTGTAAACGAAGTTTCAGGTCCGAACTATATGATAAAAGAATAATAATAATTATCTAACTCCGGTGCATCGGGTACTGCAGAGAAAAAACCACACGTTTCAGACGTCCCGAAAAATTATAAATTTTCACATTGCTATCGCGTGATTTACTCGCATCCGCAAGGCTCCTTTCCGCAAGAAATCGCATCTTCCGCGATTATTTGGCTCTCTCCGGAGGAGGAAAGTAAAAGAGTGCCAAAAATGAGCAGACGTTTTTCCGTTGGTAAAAAAATGTTATAAAATTCTAACTGATTTATGGATTCTCGCCGAAGTCAATTACAACCGCGCACGGTGGTAACCCGCCTTCCGGACGAAGTTTCAGTTTCGAACTGTATGAGAAAAAAATAAAATAAAAATAATTATCTAACTCGTCGCACGCTGTTCGCGAGTATAAAGTGATAAATATCGCGGCTATAAAGACTCCCGACGAAAAATCGCACTCCCGCACCCGTACGGTAACAATTAACTTAGTTTCGAGCGAATTTGCGTATACGAGGAGCGAACCGACTAATAAAGCGCGAGCGAGTTCTGATGTGTCCCTGTGTTATAGTTATAACGCCCCATACACAACTCGTACGGATTACGTAATGTACGCAGCGGAGAGTATCTCCCACGGCCAGCCAAGTGCGATATATATTCTCACCGCTTCACCGTCGCACACGTTTTATGTCCAAGCAACTTCGAGAGCAATGATAAACGGGCTGTTTCGATAGAGGATACCCCCCGTGCCGGTATAAACTTTCCGGTATGCAACATAGCCCGCGGAGAGAACGTGATGCAAATGTTGAAAATGTTTTCCACCACCGGCACCATCCCCTCCCCCTCCCCGGAGTATAACCAACGATGAAACTGCTGTGCGTTCAACAACACGCTTGGATATATATCTCTACCCCGTGAGCGTATACCAGAGCTGTACGACGAGCCGTAAATGGCCTATTTGCTTCGGCGTTTCTATCCAATAATCGGCCTGTTGACGATTCGATCGCTCTGGAATAACTATAGTTTATCCACCGGTCGCTCGCGCTAATCAGCTCCTCCTGCGATCGTCCGAACGTGGTGCAAAGTAATTCGATATACATGTGAGAACTATCATTATAAAAATTCAACCGAATGGCATCTTTGCCAAAAAAAAATAATTGTAAATACATATAATTGTCATTCCACGGGCATGCAATAAATGTATTATTATTCTTATTATTATTATTATTATTATTATTCCGATTTTTGGCGGGCTCGAGGGGTAAAAATTGAATATCATTCATAGATTTACCGGCTTCCTCGGTGGTGCAAGACACCGGGTTGCTGCTGACACCCTCGCCGGCTCTCGTGTATGCCAATACTTGAACAGTGTAATTGGTGTAAGGATTGAGACCGTGAAGAACGCTGCTCAGTGCGTGAGCGGTCTTCGTCTCCCGGGAGCCATGAATCTCGGCCGCTAATCCGTTGGTCGGTTCGTACAGGAGCTTGTAACCCTGCACGACCCCGTGAACTCTGTCGGACGGCGGTTGCTTCCAGGTCACTTGGATGTTCTGCCCGTTCAGCGCCGTGCAAGCGACATTCTGCGGCGGTGCGCTTGGAACTGTGTCAAATATTATAAATTCCATCGAAACCGAGTAGAGGCGTGTGGCACAGGTATATATGTATATAGAGCATAGATATATACACGTGCACACGGCAGAGATAGAGGAATTGGAAGTCGGTAGGATGGACATAGGGTGTTCCAGACACGGAACGCGGTGGGGTGCACCGAGGAGACGCGCCGGCATGCCAAACGTCCGGTGGTTCGCTCTCGGCGGGGACGTAAAGTTGACGCGACGGGCTCAGCCTGCTGAAGCCCACTTTTTTTCCGCGCCACTTGGTATATAAAATTACCCCGGCTCTGGGAGAACTGACTCGGTTTGGAGAAAAATAAAAAAATAAAATAAAAAATGATTGGAACTGACATTTCTGGGAGAACTGACTCGATTTGAAAAAATTAAAGATAAAATACCGATGCGATCATGAATTTCGATTAATTCATTGCATATCTCTCCGACGTTAATTCATTCGACCGAGCAAAAAACATTTTTAAAAGCACGAGTGAATGCGCTTGCAAAAAAAAAATTAATTAATTAAAAACTGTTTGTACGCGAGGGTTTTGCAATATTGATTCAGGATAAGAGCTCGCGATATCGTTGACGGCCGGAAACTCGTGAGCAACTCCGAAGCGGATACAAACTATGAAACTTGCAAAGCTCTCACTGATGCAGAGTGTGTTGTCTGAGCGCGGAGAGGATGCTTTGCGGTTGGCGGTGGCGGGGGGGGGGGGGGGGGGGGGAGCGGGGAATTACCCTGGAACCCAGCAAGGGCGGTGATCGTTTACCGAGTAAATATATTCGAGACATCAGTAGCCGAGAGGGCCACGCTTTATACACGTACCAGACTCGAGGGTTTGGGTTATGATAGGGTCAGAGCCCGGTCCGTCGCCTTTGCTATTGAACGCTTTTACGACGATGCTGTACTGGGTGTACTTTCGTAGAGACGTTAGCCTGTATTCGTAAGAGCCATCTCCGTTCCCAGTTATGCCGACCCTCGTCGTATTCGTCAACTGGTCCTCGTCCCTGTAATACAGACAGAACCATTATTTTCATGATGAACGAACGATATACCCAACGTAACAAGGTGACGGTACGCTCTGCGTGTGTAACAGACTTGCGCAGCACTTGAAGTACGGGGTAACAGTTTGGTACTTCGAGTACGTACTTCTTTGGTACTTCAAGTACGCACTCGAAGCATAAAAGTACTTTTTAGTACTTCAAATACGTACTTGGAGCACAAAAGTACTTTTTTAGTATTTCTACTACTATTTTTATGATTATAGTGACCTGCCATGTCAATGTTGTAATTAGCAGAAAATGAATCGCTGGAGCACATTATCATAAGATGCCCAATGTATGAATCGCATAGAGAAAAGTACCTGGAAAACTTTGAATTTCCGGTGAGCCTTGAATTTTTCCAGAAAGAGATATAAAAAATATATTTTGTTATATATTGTCATGTTGTAAAGATCGCGCATTTGCCCTATCGGAATATAATAGTTTAGAATAGTAGTGAATGAGTAAAGAAACCGAGAATGTGTCCGAGTGTAAAAGTTACAAAGCAAAAGCAAATGTAATATATAAAGTTACCAAAGATGTTGAAGAGTGATAACACGTCGTAACGACTATAGTATAGGATGTTCATATTATTTAAACACAAATGCAAATTTTATATTATTAAGGCTGTTAAGTGAAAAAAGTCTGATGCGAGACATATACACAGAGACTCGCACAGGAACCCACTGGTACATAAGATAAAATTAATCAGCTCGAGAGGATTGCACACAGACGGGGCGGTAGAGAGAGATTAAGGTGATCTTCTTCTTTGCTTTAAGAGAGGCCACAGCCTGAAAGGGGATGGGAGATACGAGGACGAAGGAGAGCCAGTATTAGTCGTGATGTTTTACCCTAGAATCGTCGACAGAATCGTGTATCCGAGTAGTTCGCCGTTCCACGAGGATTGATCCGGCGGTTGCCAGGTGATCTTGAGCTGCTGCGGTCCTAGGGGTTCGACGCTCACGTGCCTTGGCGGTCCGCCGGGAACCTCGCCGTCCGTCTGAGCCTACAATTTCCGTAATTAAGCGGGCATTAGCTATCATCGATCCTTTCCGCGCAGCCCGTTGTGGCCAGCCTGACGATGACGATAAACGAATTATGAAACAATGATTTGATATTATCGTTTTTAGTTTTTGATACTGACACGAAGTATGTCGCTCGGGGCTGATGTTCCTAGATGATTTTCCGCAAATACTCGAAAGTCGTAGGTCGTTGCGGGCTTTAGCTGGGTTATCACAGCTACGGTGTTGTCCCCGGTCACCTGCTGCTGCATGTTGTGGTCATGCCACTCATCTTTACAGTACATACAAGACATCGAGAGCTCATGAAGATTCAAGTTTCATCTCGAGAAGAGAAAGTTTATTTGGACCTTTGTTAAAATCGATAAAATCTATCGGATTCTTATATAGAATTTTGGGGCGTTACAGCGGGATCTGACGAGGCCCGGCCAGGGCCTCGCCAGGCTCCGATGTGACGCTAGACATTTTTTGCCCGGGCTGCTTTTTCGCTGGATCGTTGATTTGAAGATATATCACTTTCATGAAGATTCAAGTTTCTTGTTAAGACTTTCGTTAATATCGATAAAATTTATCGGTTTCTTATATACACCCTGGCGGAAATTTTGAGGCGTTACGGCGGGTTCTGTCGAGACCCGGCCGGTCCCTCGCCAGGCCCCGATGTAACGCTAGACGGCTGCCGTTTCGCTGGATCGTCGATTTGAAGATAAATAATTTCCATGAAGATTCAAGTTTCATCGCGCTTTGATTTTGTGTACAGCCTTGCTGTTTCGTTGGATCGTCGATTTGAAGATAGTTTCATTTTCAGGCTGTGCGTGGGAATTTTTTTAACGCCAATCTCGAGCAGAGACGTCCCAACTGCGGCGACGACCGGGACGGGTACCCTGAAGCGCAAACGTCACTCCTCCGTCTTATCGGAGTCGCAATGTTTCCTTTGTCGCATCAGTTACCGAGCACGAGTTACCCGAGCGTGTTTGAACGTCTGTGCGCGAGGGCGAAGGGATGTGTGTTTCCAGGACGCGGCTCGAATGCGAGAGGAGAGAGACTCTGAAACGCGGTCGGTACGACCGGGGCGGAGGCTGCACAAACATTGTCTATCGGAAACTGGCGGGCTTGACTCCGCGGTTTCCTGAAGTGAGGAGAGGTCGAGAACTTTGAACTAGCTCCGGGCTATCTACCGATTCGCCGTGGAAACACTACTCTCTCACGGTCGAAATTCTGTTCGAAATATACAAATTCTTCTTTTTTTTCCACCTACCGGGATGTCCATTAACAAATTAATTTCCGTCCGGAGTTGTAAAATATTCTTTTCTCAGCTACGAGGATTTAAATTAATTAATTAATTTCTCATCGGGGTAGACAAATTATTTTCCGGAGTTACTCGGATTTAAATTAACTAATTACATTACTCATCGGAGTATTTTTTTTTTCAGTAAAAATTGAAAATTTAAAAATGCTTTAAAATGCTTTTTGTATTACACGGACTTTCGTCTTGGTAAATTAATTTTTTCGTAACGATCTCTGACGTCATCAAATATCTTGTTAATTTTCGTACGATGTCTCGTGCAGACGCGAGGCAGCGGGAGCGTTAAAAGTTCTTCGGTACGCCACTCGCGCGGCAATACCATCCTCGAACTGCTCGCGGGATAGATTAATCAATGTTGGGCTTACAAAGTTATGTCTTCTTTTTCACCGGCAGCCCGGTGCTCTGAGCGGGGAACTAAGTTCGGGATTACTTGGCTCGGCCCAATCCCTCCGATGCTCCCGGATTCGTTTTAATGAAGAGACTCCTCTACCGACGGAGTTTTGGACTATACCACGCCACTATTCGTCGAAGCTCTTCGCCGAACATTCCACCGGTACAGCCCGGAAACACAATTGTTCTCGCTCCAAACTAGATAAATTCCCTCTCCGTATTTTTTGCCAGTCATTTAATGTCGTGCTTTTTGCTATCGAGGGTCAGTTCATCGATTTTGGGCAAAAAATATGTTTTAGTACTTGGTTTATTAAAAAAACCATCTCGTACTTAAAATCTGGGAAAGAATCTGCCCAGAATATTTTTAGAATATTTTCAGAATTTGTTCAGAATATTTTCATAATTTGTTCAAAATATTTTCAGAACAAAAATCTCAATTTCGCTAAGAAATTCTGTCTTTTTCGTGAGCAGCCAAAATGGCACAGGAAAGTAGCGCACGGAATTAATGAAAAAAAAATCTTTAAAAATGTGTTAAAGGTTTCTATTTCAGAAAATTTCTTAGAAAAATCCAACATGGAATCGATGTGCCGTCTGTCCTTTCTTGTAAATATATTATTTAAGACGATTTAAGATACGACAATGCCCGAAAAATTATAATGCAGAATTTTTCCAAAACAAAAATCTCAATTTCGGTAACAAATTCTGTATTTTCATATGCAGCGAAAATGACGAGAAAATAGCGCAAGAAATGAATGAAAAAAAAACCGAAAAATCTATTCATCGGTTTTGTTTCAGGAAAATTGTTAGAAAAAAATGTTCATTCACGAAATCGATGAAAAGACTCTCCTCCCCCTTAACCCGCCAATGAAAGTGTGTCGGAGACGATGCGACTACGGATGTATGCTGAGGGAAGCGATAAAATAGCGTTACTGTGTGAGAGAGTCGAAACGGGGTCTGCGGTATTTTTGTTTACGTCGTACCTCTCGCTTCTTTGTACTGTACAATGTACTTGGTGACGGGAACGTCGGCGTTAAAAGGATCGGTCGCTCCGCTCGGCGAGGACCATGCGAGGCGTATCGAGCGGCTCTTCTGGTCGGCGGCGTGCAGATTTCGCGGAAAATTTGGTGGCTCCTGGACAAGAAGATGAATCGACGCCCTGTCGTGGCCGTAAGGGTTGTTAGCGACGCAGACGTACTCCCCGCGATCCTCGTGGCCGGCCTTGCCGATTCTCAGCTCCGAGGACAGTCCTCGCGGCGTCGGCGTATTGTCCAATGAGTATCTAAAAGAAAATAAAAAAATAAAAATGATAAAAAAATGTAATAAAATTAAAAATTGAACTTCACATATTTAATTTTTTATAGAGGAATATAGCGCCCAGCACGCGCGTACTATCGAGATCCATATAAGATTTCTGGAGGGTGGGTGGAGGAGGGAGCGGATGAAATCTCCGGCGTCTTTCTGACCTCGCGTATGATGGCTTTGCCACCGAGATTGAGAAATTCTTTTTTTTCTTTTTTTTCTTTTTTTTTTTTCATGCTGCGCGGAACGATCTCGTCGTTCGAGCGCGTATACCTCCCGGAAAACGCGAAGATAAAACCTCAGATTGGCGTGTGAAATTGGTTCCCCCCCTGCCCATCGCCTTTTCCGCAGAATGGGATAATCCCGTCCCGACATTGCATCTGGTGCCGCGGCTGCTCCGGATTCTTCTGATACTCGAGCTCGAGACTGAAGGAACGTCAATCTCGCGAAGAATTTATGTCGGGGGGGCATTTCTCGAATCGTAAGAACCAGTTGTACCTCGCGTCTGAATTTTTCATCGAACGTAACGGTATCAAGATGACCTCTGAGAACTATAATTCCGTCGTAAAAAAATTCTATCGTCGAGAATTCCTGAAAACAAAAAATGTACAATTAAAAATTTCGAAAAATAATATTACCGCCCCGATTTCATGATGACTCCATGTAGGGTAAAAGTGGTGAATATGGCCTACCTCGATTAACACTTAAATCAATGATGTATGTACCGGTCCGTATTCCCCACTTTTACCCGTATTTTTGAAATAATATAAAATTCTCTTTTCCGTCGCAAAAAAAGTTCCTCGCATTTTCAAAAAAAAAAAAAAAAAAAAAATCGGACACCGTCGCGAGTTTTCTGAAAAAAACAAAATAAATAATTGAAGATTTCCAAAAAATATTATCGTCCTGATCCATGAAACCGCCTGATTTCCATGTACTTCCGAAAAAATGCTCTCATCCTTCGCGACCGAAGTTCTTCGCATCTTTAGAAATTCCAGTAACCGAGAAACGACCTCGAGTGAACACAAAGTCGCAATATCTCCTCATTTCAGTCTGTAAGCATTCTGCACGACTCCGCTCCGGCGAGTTGCCAGCGGGTCGCGATGCAGCCGAAGCGCAAGAGTAGGATTTCATAAATAGGGGATGCCGAGGGACGCGAAAGCTCCGGCAGGGCGGAAGGGAAAGGGCCGTAATGCCGGGCGTTTAACGTCGAAACTTCTTTATGCGCTATCCCAGCTAAGATTCATAAAAGGAAACAGCTCAAAGTCAGCGAAAGAGCCCCGGCGTGTACCGTGCAAGTTTTCTGCCGAAGATTTACCGAACGTATGAATATCGCAGCAGGATGTGCCTCGGGGATGTAAGGAATACCTTTACCGTCAGCGTATCCGGTTCCTTTAATATAACTTCGCAAAATTTAATTAACTCACCTGACATCGTAAGCGGGTTGAATGTTTCCACCCCGAGCTCGCCAGCTGACGTTAAGAGGTTGATCTCCGATGACCTCGCAGCGGAGCGCGACGGATTCTCCTCTCCTGACGGACTCCTGTCTGGTCCTCACTTCGACTCTTGGGCCAACTGCGTGTTTGATATCCGTAAAAGGGTCAGAAGAGAGGCATGGAATTAGAGTATCCGGTGGATACTCGGCGAGGGAGTGATACAACGGCGGGGCCGGCAGTTACAGGGCGCGCGACGCCTTCGCCGTTTGAGCGAGAGGGGTGGATGGAGGGGTGGTATGTGTAACCGGTAAAGCGACGGGGATCGTTTTGTGTCATGCATATTTGACGTTGCGAGGTGAAAGCCCTCTGAATAATTTACCGTGCACTGTTAGCCGAATGAGTTTGCTGAGACCGGGTCCAATGCCGTTGCTTCCCTGGCACAGGTAGAAGCCGGAGTGTTCGCGGGACACTCGTGGAATCACCAAGGAGCCGTTACCAGCGACTCCTGCACCCTCCGTACCCCCGTAACCGAGTTCCCTGTAGTCTCCCGGCACTTCACCTGGATATACCAAATTTACGAAAGGTCAACATCACCGGTGACTGGACTCCGGGGTACTAGCCCACATTCGACGGGTGTGTACTTTCGAGGATAGATCCGAACGCCCTCGTGCTCCCTCGTATTCAATTGGCAAAAGTTACTGACGACGGTGTCTGGCACGATAGCAATCTTCTACGGTGCAATAAAGTACGGCGCACGACCTGGGACACTCGCAGACACTCGGAGACTCTCGTACAGACACCCGCACAGAAAGTAGGTCACTTCCGGTTTGAAACTCCATTTTTCGAGCGGAAGTGACGTCATACCGGAAACACGTCCATACCGTTTTGAAAATCGTATTTTTCGTCCGGAGGTGACGTCATACCGGAAATACGTCACTTCCGGTATGAAATCTCATGTTTCAACCGGACGTAACGTCATACCGGAAATACGTCACGTCTGGTTTGAAAATCTCATTTTTCATCCGGAGGTGACGTCATACCGGAAATACGTCACTTCCGGTTTGAAAATCTCATTTTTTGACCGGAAGTGGCGTCATGTAGGAAATACACCAATTCCGGTTTTAAAATGTCATTTTTCACGTGGGCGTGACGTCATTCGGAAAATACACCACATCCGATTTGGAAATCTCATTATTCCTCAAACCAGAAATGACGTATTTACGGTATGACGTTACTTCCGATTGAAAAATGAGATTTTCATATCGGAACTTTGCTCGAACTTCCACTTGAAATATTAAATTTTAATAACCAGTAAATTTTCATATCCCATAACACGGCTCTTACCTTCGGGGCATATTCTTATCGTATACGTTTCGCCTTGTTATCTTGTTTTAATTAATTTCGCGATGCATAAGAAAAAGAACCTGGTTTTATTGTAATTGAAGCGATATCAATTGCTCGCGGGACACAGTGTCACGGTAATATAAAAAATTCATCGGGAACAGTGCGACACCGTAATATATACGAAGCGAACAGGAAAAGCGAGCTCCTCGAGAGGTACTCGGCTAATGACAAATTGAAATGAGAGAGAAACGAGCCCGGCCGGAGGTTCCCTCGCTGCCTCGCGGGGCAGTAATATCGAGACGAAACGAGTTGATGAAACTAATTTTCCTCTTCCGCGGTGGGTTCCACCAGGCTCGAGGCTCATTCCGCGCAAACCCCCCCTGAATGAAACTGCTGAGAACGCGGCGATCAGCGAATTTCGTGATGGATGGGGCAAGTTTCACGGCGGTATAACTTAATGAGAGCCCCGGGTTTTCTGCGTGCGTGTGAAATTCGGTGTTTCATTGTTGAACGCGGAAAACGCCCACGTTTTCCTAACTCACTCCCTTCCGGCACCTTCGGGCGGGACGGGAAAAATGATGATTTCTTTTTTATTCTTATACAATTTTTTTCTTTTTTTTCCTCTTTTTTTAAATGAAGTGAACCGAACTTCGAGGAAAGTGAACGGCGTATGCGAGAAAAGTGAGGAACGGAGAGAGAGTGAGTTACTCTTTTTTTTTTATACACCCTTGCAGGGCGCGATAACCTACCGATTGATTGCTTCCAAGTCACAGTCGGAATTGGGAATCCTTCGGCCCGACAGGGAATTGAAACGGCGTGACCTACAATGGCGTTCTGGTCGATTGGCTCCACGGTCCAACGAGGAGGTACTAAAAATACAATCTTGTTAAATTCGTTGGGAACTTCGGGGGGACGGTTCATCGATCTCACCGCATCACACCGCCGGTATGAAACGCGACTAAAGATTCGAGAATATAATGTCGCGGTATCTCTCGTCGAATGTAACCGAGAATTGAATTTTTTTTAAATACTTTTTTCAACATTTTTAATTTTTAATGATCTTAAGGTAAAATTGAATTCAATCGATCTTTCTTTTAATTAAATTTTTTTTACAAACGACGTAGATAGAGCGTCACCAATGTTCCGTCTAATCCCGTGAAAACGTGAACTTATCGATTGCATTAAAATTACATACCTTCATGTAAACGTCATGCAAGATCTACTGAATTTTCGTAACTCTCTCATATATTACCTAATATTTACGAATTTCTACCAATAAAGTGAACGAAGAACGGTAAAACACGAGTCGTCATGGTTGATGATATTTTTTTTTCTACTGTTTAAATATATATGAACTTGAACCGACGGCGTATCTCTGTGTTAAGCGACATTTAATGGGACATTCGGCTCCGGTACAATCGCAATTTATGGCCCGGTAATACGAAAAACTTTTCCGAGCTTTACGTTAGGAGCTGCGAGGAGCAAGTTTAAATGTACCAACGAACGGGGCTCGGGAGCGTTGGCTCCGCGGGAAATTAGAACAATGGGGGAAACCAACTCTACTGGGAGCGACAGCCCGCTGACTCGACGTGCTGTTAACCGATCGATGGGTAATTGTTCCAGACATAGAAATTTCAATTGACTCGCCGAATTTTTTTTTTTGGTATTTAAAACAAAAACACGATGGCAAGATGAATAGAGAAGTTTGATGGAAATTAATAAAAAAAATAATTCATCAATAATTAACACCGCCAGTCCAAGTAATTCGTGTGATAAAACGATCCATGGAATATCGATGTTCGATGAACAATCATGCTTTAACTAATTCTGAATTCACAACCGTTGCAGAAAAGTCACTAAATTACTCAATCATAAAAAAACGTGATCTACGTAATTTTGCACCGTCTACGATAAGAAAAAAAAAATTAATCAACGATATACATCCCGTATGTATTGTGAAAAAAATGATCATAGAACGCGGTTAACGCAGACCGATGTATACATATATCTATGCATATATGTACAACTGGCGTTAATCCTTTCCCGCACGGAAACACGCACACCGCGCTTAAATTAACTATCGTATTTATACACTGTATTATGAGCTGCCGGATATCCCGTAACACCCACCGCACGTTTCGCCGCGATGTTCCTTCGATCGAGAAACCTCCCAACTATAATCGTACACACACACATAATTGTTCTCTCCCCTTCCGCGGCTTCGCTCTCGTTTATCGTCGCGTGCTTCACTCGTTCACACCGCTGAACTGCAAGGATCGGAGCGCAGCTTTTATATATGCCAAATTAACGAAATTACACGCTACCTTAAGTTACGCGTGACAAAATACCTAACGTGCTTTAAATCCATATACAATAATACGAAGGAAAACATTCTTCTTTGTATAAAAAAAAAATATACTTGATTTCAATAGTGAATCGAAATTGAATTAAGGGGTTGAAAAAATAAATTCTTTTTGACCCTTTTACCGGTTAAGGTGAGTCCGTGTTCCCACCCGACCGTCATTCCAATCGTCATTTTTAAAAAATATAGAGTCAAAATAAAATCCTCGTCATTTTCGCAATATAAGAATAAAATTTGTGAATAAAAAATTCTTTCTTCCAATAAAAAAACTATACATGATTTAATATTGAATGGAATTAAATCAAGCGTTTGAAAGAAGGAACTCGTCTCAACCCCATTACCGGTCACTGTGAGTCCGTATTCCCACCCGATCGTCATTCCAATCGTCATTTCTTTAAACATGGAATGAAACTAAAATTCTCGCTGGTTTGGCAATAAAAGAATGAAATTTGTGAATAGAAGCAAACAAAAAAGAACAAATTCTTTCTTTCAATAAAAAAAATATATACTTGATTTACTATTGAATCGAATTGAATTGAGGGGTTGAAAAAAAAACTCTTTTCGACCCCTTTACCGGTCACCGCGAATCCGTATTTCCAACCGACCATCACTGAAATGATACTTTAAAAAAATATAAAATGAAAAAAATAATCTTCGCCGGTTTGCAGTAAATCTCGATTCGACTCTATTTTTTGCCGACAAAGCTGACGACCGAAGTAACAGCGAAGCCCACCAAGGGTATGTCCGAGTCCCGGCCAATTCCCAGAAACCCATAAAGCGTTAATCGACGAGAGGGCAAAGGGGTGCGCGGAGGCGCCCTGAGGTACCAGATATTGCCGGTTTGTCATGTGAACCGCGTAAACATAGTCCCGGAGCGAGTAAACTAGGTGTTGCGGTATAGTAGTAGGAAGGGCGCGTCGAGGTGCGCGATCAACTCAATTTGCGCGAGAGACATAGGGCCAAAATCGAATATCGCCGCGAGGCATTCCCCCCCCGACCGAACGGGAGGGAGTGGGTAATACAGCATCTCCGCGAGCCGGTGAACAACCGCAGATATGGAGGGTGACTCGAACAAACCCCCCCCCCAAACCTTTCCACCCCCTTTCCCGCGCCACCCATTTCGCCAGCGTTATACCAAACACATCAATTTCGCAAACTAATTTGAACGAATGATGAGAGAGCCGTACAGTTTCATTACGTTTGACCGGATCCTCGGGCTACTGCTATTTTGCTCGGTGCGCGACTGTTACGGCAAACCAGCGAATGGCCTGGAATCGGGTGAAAGGTTTTGTGCGTATATATATATATATATGTATATATATATCTGCATATATGTATAGGCAGGGGTGAGATACACCTGCGGACGTCGACGACGCGGGGAAGCCGACACAGGTGCATCGGCTCGCACGGCCCAGGCATAATATGAATTTACGATACATCAGCGGGGGCGCGCATCCCTCGCACCACAGCCACCGAGAGGGCTGTCGCGGAAAAACAGTATTAACGTTTAACGTCCGGGGGAAAATACAACCGAAGCTCTACGTCAACGTCAGCTACCGCGCTCACAGTGACGCGGTAACGATTTGTGCAATTTTTGAAAATAATCGTGCTGAGGCGGTACGGGACAAAATGGACCAGTCCGAAGGCTTTTGTGTTTTTGTTAAAAAAATGTGTGGTCTTTTTTTGCACGCGTTTTTTCATTTCTTGAAAAGTAGATGTTCGCGCTCTGGCTCTTAGAATTTTTTAGCTGTCTGGCTAAAAACGGGCACACAGATGGAAGATGGTCGACCGATGATCCCTATTAAATTTGGGGTGAATCGATCGAAACGGTTTAAATTTTACGTCATTGAGAATTTTGTTGGATTTCATGAAAAATTCGAGTTTTCGTATTGGCTATTCATATATAAGTAAAATAAGTAGTAGATTCGTGATCAGCGTCATTTTTTTAATTCCTGGGAAGGGTCGTAAAAATTTGTACAAAATTGTCCATTTTGCCCCACCTTTCGCAATTTGGTTTGGCGAAGTAATTAATAATTTTTTTTTCGTTAGCTGCGCTTCGATCCTTGCCGACAGTCGCGCGGATCTCTATAGCCTGTATGTACAATATATCTTAGGGTCTATAGGGAGCGAGGGGAGGAATTTAATTTTCTCTTTTTTTTCGTTTTTTTTCGGGGGGTAGAAGGCACGTTCGGAAAGAGGGATAGATCTGAGACAAACCAGATACGGAGAGGGTAGCCGTGTGCTCGGCGACACCGGCCACGTTGCTGATCTGACACGTGTAGTTTCCGCTATGCCTCGCCGTGACGCTATTAATCGTCAGGATGCTGGAAAAGGCCGAATAGTCGCTTATCTGAATGTAGCTCGTTCCTGTCCCCGGGGACTGCTCCGAGGCAACGTCTCTGACCTCAATCGGCTTCTCGTCCATCAGCCACGTGATGTTGAAAGGTTGATCCCCCTGGCTTGTCGTACACATTAGCTGTGTCCTCATCCCCTCAGTCACACCGTTCTCGAAATAAAACGGCGATATCCGGGGCGGAACTACAAGGGGTATGTCACGGAAATAGTATCGGAGTACCTTTCTTTTTTTTTTTTGTAATTTTTAATTTCTTTTTTTATCGCGCGATTTCAATCTTTGAGATCGTAAAGCGTTTCGAGTGCCGATTATTATTATTAATAAAAAAAAGTGTTCTCTGTATATTGCGCGACTCACTCGATGTCGAGAACTAAAAGCCCGAGGTCGGGAGAAATTTCGCGACCGTGTTTCATCGCCGGTAGTTTCATACTTACCAATTCGTTTTTTTATGTTTTTTATTTTTGTTATTTTCATCGTCGGAATTCATCCGACGAAAATTGAGAGAGGAGCGTCGACGCGAGTGGCACCCGCACGGATGATCGACAGTGGAAAAATGATTTTGCGAAATCCGAGCTAAAAAAAAATCCATTGCCAATGTGAAAACCCGTCCGATATTTTTTTTATTATGATTATTTTTTTTAATAAACAACAAACATTGTAGTCGAATATAATATTTCGAATATTTTAATATTCATTTTTTTTACTGTTTTTCTCGTTAAAATGTATTTCGATTTGGAACTGTACAGGCGAAAGTCCAGGACAGACCGCGGTAGACTGTACTTGATCTATATCACTGAATCCCGCTGCCCCGTGCTGCTGCTCAACAAGAAATAGACAAACGTGACGAGTGTTGAAAAAAGTTCCATTGCCATATGAAAACCGGGCCAATATTTTTTTTTATTATGATTATTATTTTTTAACAAACAACAAAAATTGGTGTCGGATTTAATATTTCGAATATTTTAATATTAATTTTTCTTACTGTTTTGCTCGTTAAAATGTATTTCGATTTGGAACTATATCGGCGAAAGTCCGGGACGGAACGCGGCTGACCGTGCTTGATCTCTATCACTAAATCCGGCCGCCCCGTGCTACTGCTCAACAAGAAACACAAACGTGACGAGTGTTGAAAAAAATGCCACTGCCATGTGAAAACTCCTCCGATTTATTATTATTATAACAAAATAAACGGAAAGAATTGTTATCGGATTTAATACTTGTTTATTCATTGTTGTTTATTTTTTGTTAACTGTTTTTCTCGTTAAAATGTATTTTGATTTGGAACTGTACGGACGAAAGTCCCGGACGGAACGCGAGGAATCGTGCTTGATCTACATCACTAAATTCCGCCGCCCCGTGCAGCTGCTCAACAAGAAAAAGACAAACGTTACGAGTATTGAAAAAAATTCCATTGCGAAAGCTCCTCCGATTTATTATTATTATTATTATTTTAAAAAAATAAAGGGAATTAATTGTTGTCGAATTAAATATTTGTTTATTCATTGTTGTTTATCTTTTTTTGCTGTTTTTCTCGTTAAAATGTATTTCGATTTGGAACTGTACGGGTGAAAGTCCCGGACGGACCGCGGCTGACCGTACTCGATCTACATCACTGAATCCCGCCGCCCCGTTCTGCTCAACAACAAACAGACAAACGTGACAACCGCGGGCGGAGGGGAGAGCTTCATTGCGAAACTTGTCGATAACAGCAGGGTCGCGGCATACCCACGTAATTTGTATTTAATTATCGGCGTTGAACGAGTTTGTGAAAATCGTTTACGTAACGTATATGTGTATAAACTGGAGCTCGCGGTGCAGAAGATAAACGAACGCGTGAACGGTGCGCTCCTCTCTCCTCTCCGCCACGCAGTAACGAGAAAAACACGTGACTAGAATTCATTATTTTATCATACAGCGATATAAAGTTGCCCGGGTGCCACTCGGATCTCCATGTCGTCTCCCTCATTTCCGCATTTTTTTGTCCCTTTTTTCCATTCATTTTTTGTTCAAAAATTAAAAACGGCATAAACGTACTACGGCGGAACCAATATTAATATACATAATTATTGCAATACACAATATAATTTTTAATATCATGTAATTAAAAAACTAAAAACAACAAGTTTCCCACGTAAGAACGAAAAGTTTTTCTCTACGTAATTCGATGTAGGAGGAGAGCGGGGCAAAACGGACCAATGTCCTCCATTTCCGATGAGACTATTCTTCTTTTTAATGTCCCGCGAAAAGATCGGTAAAAGTGGTCCGTTCTGCCCCGCTCTTCACCCTATAGTCTCATGATTATGATTACGGTAATGATGATGATTCAAAAATAAAACAGCTCAGAATTCGATAATACAGTAACAACACAATTATCTAATCAATTACGACGGATGATTAAATATTATATATATATACGTAATGTCATATTAGTTTATCATTCTTCAATAATTAAATGAAAAAATTCCTACTTTTACTCAATTTTACGATGATGTGTAAAATCAACGATACCTATTTATTATTAAGACGATTCATGATATTCGAGATATTAAAGAGAAAATAATAACAAAAAATCACCAATCAAGAAAAGTATTACCAATAAATTTAATAATCATCATACCGAACGGATATCATAATATTACGGGATTTCACGGAGTACGGGTTTTCATACGTATAAAATTGCGTACGATGCGTTTTATCGTGTGATTTTTTTGTGTGTCGTGTTTTTTTTTTATGAGAAGAGGTGGAGATTTTTTGTTGCCTGTGCGTTTATGTGAATGTCTACGTGTCGAAGGGTGCGTGTGTGAGAAATCGGGCGCGGATTGTGCAGAAGCAGCGATTCAATCGCGTTCTCGCTGGCGGGACGTGGTGGTGTGTCGTCATGCGAGCCGGATCGGGAGATCCCATTTCTTCGCCCCTCAAGATCTGGCAAGAATGTGTCCTCGACGAGCCGCGGGTGCATTCCCGCGAGCGAGAACGTGCGGAACGCACGCCACTCCCGGCACGTGTATCCCACCGTGCGATATTCTGCTCGGCGCGAATAGAGACATTTTTTTTCTACCCTACGTGAATTTTTTTGCGTGTTATGAGGGGGCGGGGAGGAAAAAAAATTGTATCGAGGAGTACATAGATTAATATCCGGTGTTAAATCCGATCGAAGCGTGCAATTTTTTTCTTTAATGCGTGCAGAGAAAATTTGCGTGCAGGAATCGTAAGTATAATATAAAACGATTTATAAGAGTCGACAATTCTGACAATCGTAAGCAAAGTATGAAAGTGTCGGGAGCGCGTCGAGACTGCGAGTCGGATATTTTCCGGAATAAAACGAATATAGATATACGAAGAAAAAAATGTTCCGCCCATTTGAAATTTTTTTTTTATCGATGCACGACTCGCAGTCACGTACGCGCTCGATCGAACAAAAGGTAGCGTGCAATCATCGAGATATATATATATATAAATGTGTATATATATATGGCATGTAGCAGAGACAGAACGAGAAGAAACGAAGAGACAAAGTAGTTTTAGAATACAGTAGTTAGAGTAACTAGTAGCAATAGACGAGAGAAAGTTGGAAAAATAAAAAACGAGAATTTAGAGCTCGTGTGATTTAGGCTCTCGATCGTTTGCAATCGGATCTCGATGGAAGGTAAATAAAGTTGTTGAGACAGAGAGCAAAAGTAAGGTCTTTCTCGGGCCGATGAAGAATCCTTCGAGGCTGGTCCCATCGATTTCATTTTTCAACAGAAAAAATAAAACAAATAAATATCATATTCATTATTATTTTTTCTTGCTAAAATCGATGAACCACGCACCCTCAAGCTTCAAGAAACAGAGAGAATTATAGAACAGAAGACAGAGCTCGATCGCACGATCCGTGAACAACGATCGAGTACCGCGCATATAGTGTACTTTTTTTTTGTTGTCTTTTTTCCTTTTTTGTAATTAATTTTTTTTGGTCTTTTCAGGGAATAAGACAAACGCGATGAGGAGATATCGTTACCATTAACGTGGAGGGGTGCAGAATGAGCGACGGTCGCAGCACCGTTGGCCACGCGACAGGTGTACGTGCCATTGTGCGCGGGTGCAATCGTGCTAAGGCTCAGGGCGCTGTTAAAAGCGTCGTATTGCCGGATGGTGATCGCCTCGTATGGAGGTACGGCTGAGGCGTCGGCTGACACTGATCCTCCAGCTTCCCTGTTCCTCGACCGTTGCTTATTCTCATTGATCTTTGGTTTAGCCGAGAGAATCCCGCTCGGCCCGCTAGGAACAGCGGAGCCTCCACGAATCGTATTAACACCGATCGTTCCCACGGACTCGCCATTATGGCCCTTCTCGATCGGGACGTTATCTTTGAGCCAAGTGAACGTTAGAGGCAGGTCACCGGTCCCGACAACGCACTGTACGCTTGTACGATCGCCTACGTTTAAATCGCGAGCAAAACTGAAAGGCGTGATTTTAGGTGGCACTGAAAGAACAACAAAGAAACATATCGAACATTCTCATAAAAAACAAAAAGCACTTGCTTGCTGATATGTATAGCTGTGTATATAGATTTCTTTTTATCTTTTTTTTTTTTGTTTATGCGCTCTGCTATTACGACACGAGACAGTTATAGATAGATATATAGAGAGGCTGTAGAGGAGACCATCGGCAACGAGATTCCGCGGTTTATAGTATACAGAAGCTAGTTGGCTTTGATAACGAGAATATTGAGATACTAATATGGGATGGTATTTCTCTGTATGCACGTTTGGGTGGTTTTATTGTATGTATGGTTGTATCGTGTTTGTGGATACGTGGGCTTCGCCGAATGCTACGGATTCCGGGATTACGGTACTGGGGGAGAGCAGGGCAAAATGGACCAGTGATTTCTATTTGCCATGAGACCTTGTAAAAAAAAATATAAGAGATTGTATATCAATTTTCAATTCAATTCGCAGACCTTGTAAAAAGAAAAAAAAATGTATGATTTGTAAAAGAAAATTGTATGTCCAGCGAAAGGTTTGTAAACAAAAAAAAATTGTAAGGCCCGCGAAAGGTTTGTAAACAAAAAAAAAATTGTAAGGCCCGCGAAAGGTTTGTAAACAAAAAAAAATTGTAAGGCCCGCGAAAGGTTTGTAAACAAAAAAAAAAATTGTAAGGCCCGCGAAAGATTTATAAAGATGGTCCATTTTGCGCCGCCTTCTATGTTGGTCTGTCTCGGACGAGCCGTGAGATAAATGAGCCGCATCCAGCTCGATAATTGAATCGACCGCCTCCACCGACCATATTGCCCCGAGGTTAATTGTAACGCATTTGTACTGCGAGGGCATTGAGAGATCGACGACCTCGGAGTCGCGAGCAAACGATGTGTTCTATATGGGCCGCGCGGTATGAATGGGATCGATGAAAGGCGGAGGGAGCAAGAGCACAGCTGTTGAGAGACGTACAAGCAGCCAAGAAACCATCAGCCACCCTTTCTTCCTCGTACCCTCACGATTCAATTCTACCATACATATATTTCTTCTTTTTTTCTTTGTACCTCCGACTCGATATCGAGGAAGCAGACAAAGGTGGTGGGAAAAAAAGCTATTAAAGTTTGACAAAATACGGAACGACTATTCGAATGTCTTATTTGGTGAACCGAACAGCGACGAGAAAGCAAGAAGCCACGACTTTTCGAAGTCGTTTCCGAGTTACTCCAGAGCCGTCGGTAAGGCAAGCTGGGGCAAAACGATCTGCAAAATCAATTCTACGATATACATATTTATTTTTATTTTGTTTCTTGGAAGCCCAACCCGATATCAAAATAGACAAAAATTGTGAGAAAAAAGCTATTAAAGTTTGATAAAATACCGTCACAGATTATTCCAGTGTCTTCTTAATTGATGAATCGTATAGAGACGAGAAAGCAGAAAGCCACGACATTTCTATCCGTCAGTAAGGCAAGGCGGGGCAAGACGGACCAGTGTCCTCTATTAGCAAGGAGATTTTATGTAATGCAAGAAAATTAGCTACAGTCCGTTTTGCCCCAGGTTTCGGTTTCGCCCCATTCCACCCCGAAGACAGTGAATTCAACCACGCGACTCCGAAGTCGTGCCCCTTAATCTGGTCGGTGGAAGCGGTGTTGAAATTAATTAAAGCTTTTTGGGAGACGTTGGCAATCAGTCTTGTCTCAGCTGTCGTTGATCGATTAGGGTATGTACATGTAACTCCCGACCTCCCGTAACCCTCTCAGTCGGCGGCACATTCGGCTCGGCCAACTTACAGGATGGTTGCATTCTTATAAACGATAAATCGATGTCCACATGCGTCGAAGGGACGAGCATTAAAAAATCATCGCGGATTCGTATCACGTTTCGAGCTGCTCGCGGACCGACGCGCGAATCATATCTAAAAAAAAGGGTAAAGCACGAATAAACTGCAGTACCGCTGTATCTGTATAGATATTTCGACGAAGGGAGAAAATTGCTGATACTGCTGGTCCCCGCTGGATATGAAGTGCCCTCGTTACGCAACACACACGCTCTCTATCCGCGCAGCATCCCTCCATCGCGAATACTCGATAAGTTTGCGCGAACGTTCGGTTTTACTCGCTCGGCTCTTCAACGAGGGTGGATGCAGCTTGAAAAAATAAACAGTGTGCTCCCGTGTCGAGAGAACTCGCTCTCTCCGTGTGTGTGTATTGCAGCGTTTAACTATCGAGATCGAGGGGGTATATTGGGACGAAAGCTTAACGTTCTACGTGAGTGGATTATACTGTACTTTGGACACGCTGTATAAGGGGGTGGATGTATCGAGATCTCGATTATATTATTTACATATGTATAGAGGAAACTCGTACGGGAAAAGTGGGAGGCACAGTGTGCATTTTTTTTCTCGAATCGATCTTTCGTTCCTGTTGAGAGCAGGCGAATTACCACGGTCGGTTATAAAAACTGTAATCAGCTTTTATCACGGACAGCGATATCTAAGGTGAGAAGGAAAGTATCATCGCAGACGGAAAGTATCATCGCTGACATTACATGTCAGCTTTCGATGACACTTTTCTTTTGAGGGTCGATGCGATTATCTGTGAAAAAAGTTGATTACAGTTTTTGACACCGATTGACCGCTGAGGAAAAAAAAGTTGTCTTTTCTTGCGTCTGGAAATTCTTTTTCGTCAGCTTTTTGTGATCTCACAACGACATTTATTACAGATTTTTGTTACCGACTGCGGTATTTAACATCACCTCAAGGGGCTGCTGGACCTTCCTGTTTTACCGACGGAGCGACGCGATTTTGTAGAACCGATTTTACATCATTGATATGACGCGCTTATGCGTGCACTCGAATTTCGGTTGAAAACGTCCGAGAAATGAAGAAAATAGAATATTACAGAATTTTCGCGAAAACGAATATGGCCGCATCAAAATTTAAATCTATTTTGTAGGTTATAAAATATTTTGAAACTCTGGAGTGCACCCCGATGCTCTGAAATTCCCCAAATATTTCAAAATCTTCAAAAAGTTTATTACAAAAAATTAATCCATGTAAAGTGCATTCTACTTTATACGTTTTATGTTCGCTTGTGACAAGTGATCGGAGCCGCTAAAAACCGCATCAATGCAGTGTACGGAGCCGATAAAAAGCGCATGAATACGGTGGGTCAATCGCGATAAACTGCAATATTTGATGTCCTCAATTCCTTGTACGCCGTTCATGAAAATTCGACCGCACGTCGAGGCGTTTAAGTAAATATTATAGTCCAGCACGATTCGAAGCGTACGCTTAGCATATTAAAAATTCTAAATTGAAACTAGGAAATCGCCTAGCTCCGTCGGTAAAGAAGGCAAGGAAGGATTTAAAAACGGCTCCAGCAGCTCTTTAAGGTGACGTGACAGCCCTTACTCCTAACCCGCGCTCGCTGGGTACCAAAAGTGCAACCAGTTTATTTTTTTCATGGGCGCTAGCCACTTCCGGTTCCCCACCGGTGAGGAACGGCGACTGAACTGTGTGCGCCTTACAGCACACTGTGCTCCACTCTCACCTAGATAAGCACACGTATGTTGGCCTGTAACTATACAATATAGGAATATTCATATATATATATATTTTTTTTTTTGAAAATATATATATACATATTGGAGTTATGTGTAGGAGTGGCGGAAGAGTAAGATAGATACAGAGAGCGGTAGGCGAGCGCGCGTGCAGGACAGATGCTTGAGCGGTGCAGTGAGTTGCGGTGCTCTGGCGCGAATTATTTTTCTCGTGTGGAATATAGCGCCGCTCGCCGGCCCCCTCCCTCCCGGGCTTCATAACGTCGTGTTTACTTAGCCATACAAATAAAATGCCAACAAAAATTGGGCACCTCCCGGGTGTATTCCCTCTGAACCTCGCGAATTTCATGATCCATCGAACGAAAAAACATAAAAATAAATGAATAAACAAACGTTAATGTAAGTTTGCTCGCAAGCTCTTTGGACTGATTTTTTTTTGTCACAGCGCTATCCGCGGAGGCGCGCCAATTAAATGCAATCGAGGCGGGTCGAGAGAATTACCTAGCCTTTATGATTTTCCTTGGGCGTTTTGTTTTTCCGCATTCCTGAAATTTCTCACGAATCGATTATCGCGTTAACGGGTTTAAAAAAAGTAATATACATATATATGTATGTATGTATGCGGGGTACTTCTCGCATTATAAAATAGCGAACCTTAGATAAAATTCGTACGCGGAGCAACGTGAGAATCTCTCAGGCTATTCGTCGCTCCATTCGGAGGTCATGAGTGCAGATAAAATTTTATTTTTATTTTTGTTATAATAAATAAGTAAACAAATAATAATAAAAGAACGCTCTCACTGTAGACGATGCAGCATCGAGTTCCCGTTATGCGTAACGCGGTGGAAGAAAAATTCAGATAAAATTTAATGTAAGAACGATAAGTTGTCGCTTTAGACGGTCGTTCTCTTTGGGCTATCTACGTCGCTTAGAAGCGACGTTAACCCTGATCCGGTTCGAATGTCGTTAAGCGTCGGCGGCATCGTCACCACGGAAAAGCCTTAGCCTCCCCTATATACACTGCATACAACGGGATTACGCTAACTTTCCGCTCCTCGGCTTTCACCCTGTTGTCGACAAAGCCCAACCGTGGAATTACGAAATTCTGTTGAGAACTAATTCTCCATCTCCGTCTCCCTCCCGCGCGGTTGAAAATTATCGGAAAGTTAACGCACGAGAGTTGAGCGAAGGGTGAAGCGACGAGAGCAGACAGGTAAAGGAGTTGAGGTCAGCCGGGCGAGATTCACCGAAGCGCGAGACGACCACCGGATATGCCTCTGGCCTCAAACAAACAGAGTTCCCGGACCGTTCATCAAGGATTCTCAAACGCGGAATCCGGTGCCTGTACAAGGGAGTAATGAGAAATTCTGGTTTGAATGTCTAATTTTTCGACCGGAAGCGGCTTCACACATGAAATACGTCACTTCCGGTTTGAAAATCTCATTTCCGACCGGAAGTGAATTCGTACCGGAAATTCGTAATTTCTGATTCGCAAATCTTATTTTTCGATCGGAAGTGACGTTGTACCGGAAATACGTCATTTCCGGTTTGTAAATCTCATTTTTCGATCGGACGTGACGTCGTACCGAAAATTCGCCATTTCCGGTTTGAAAATCTCGTTTTTCGATCGGAAGTGACGCTGCACCGGAAATTCGTCATTTCCGGTTGGAAAAATTTCACTTCGACCCGCGCGTACGCACGTTTCAGTGACGAAAATAAAATAAAAATGAACACTCATGACCTCCTTGCCTATACGACATCGTTACGATATCAGATGGTTAAATTATTATTTTTATAATTAATCGCGATAATGATATTACGAAAGTTGAAACTCACCGAGCACCCGAACATCGACGGAACGCTGCGAGGTATAGTTGTGTTTGTTTCTGGCGTAGCACGTGTAAATTCCTTGATCCGCGTTTCGTTGCACAGTGTCGATGGTGAGGGTCCCGTTGGCGACTCTCTGCCGCATGTTCGTCGGCAATCTAGTGCCGTCTGAAAAAAAAAATACAACATAAAAATCCCAATTCAACGAGTGCTCGCTGCATAATCTTTTTTTATAATTTTTTTTCTCTCTCCACGCAAACTCTGCAATTTTAATTGGGACATAGTTGGTTATTGTGAGTTTTCTGGTTCTCTGGACATTGCGCATGTGAAACACAAATACATTTTATTGTCGTATCGTAGCCGAACGGAGAGGGTCACGCCGGGAGGGTCGGTGGAGTCGTGAGCAAACATTTCTTGAAATGTTAAAACCGGAAGCGCCGATCGGACGGGAACTCCGCGCAACCCCCCGCAGGCACTGTTTGCCCGTTGCGTATATCATTGGTGTAGGCCATAAAAAACGGCCACACGTTCGCAAACGCATAAACACAATTCTCCGTTCGCCAATGCCTAAATTGAAGAACGTCATTCATTGTGACGAAAATTAATTGAAATAACGTGGAGGCAACATACTTTTCTCCCACAATATCGATTCGATCGGATAGCCGGCCACGGGACATTTGATGTTCAGCTGCTTTCCCGCAACCGCCGAGATCGGCGGCATGTGCCTTACGTAAGGCTGACCTGAGAACATTAAAGAGAAAATAATGTATTAGTAAAAAAAATAAGTATGTTATAATAATATACATATATATTCAGAAGAATAGAAATACATTGATCGAGGGTGAATTTTCGCATTCTCTGACCCGAGGTCAATGAATGAACCCCCTGAATAATTATAACCCGAGATGAAAGCTGTGCGCGTATTTGTGGACTTCCGGCGGTATGTGACTGCATAGCGGAAAATATTATTAATCGATTCGAATGTACCGAATCGATCCGATACTTGACCGAGGGTCACATAGGCGGAGGCATCGAGAGTGAACCCGGAGGACTCGCGGGCCACAGTTTGCCGAGTGCTCTAATCGATAGCCGATAATGGACCAGATTTGTCGGGGAAAATACGCTCTGCGTGTATGGGTCAAACCACGCGAAATTCTGTCGACTCTATACGCGCCGGGCCATTCGGTACCACTCTTCTCGCCCGTAAAGCTTCGTACGCCCGATTTTATTCTCCCCGTCGCCGATATGCACTCCATTATACGGAAAGCGCTCTCCGGCATATAAGTATGTGTCTGTCCTCGTCCACGACTTTCGGTTAAAAAGAAAATCATTCCTTCGACGAATAAGAAAGAGAATGAAAGATACATTCGGAATAAAAAGAGGGTCGAAGGAAAGACGGCGAAAGCTTACCATAAACGTTGAGTCGCGCCGAGTGCGACGCTTCACCGGCTCTGCTGCTGGCCGTGCATTCGTATTCACCGCTGTCTTCCGACTTCACCAAGGAGATGTTGACGTGGGAAATTACGTCCCCGTACACCGTGACGTACTGGCCGATGAGCAGACGATCGTTTTGGGGCAATGGAAATCCGTCCAAGAGCCAAGATATCTGGGGCGTCGGATTACCGGCTGCGCTGCACTTCAGCGAGACCGAGGGACCGGACTGCATAGTTTGCTCGATGAATCTGTACACTAACTGCGGCGATATCTCTGTTGGGGAATAAATCGGAGTTACAGAGAGTTGCTATTGAAATAAAGAGTAAGGCGGGGTAAGACGGACTACGTTAACCGATTTTTAACGGGACGTAAAAAGAAAGAAGTTTCATCCCAAATGGAGAACACGGATTGATTTTGCCCCTAAGTAAGGGAGAGCGGGTCAAAGTGGGATAAACGATCAGGATGCATCGACGGGGCAAAATGAGTCGTCGAAGCATCCCGATTACCTTTCCCATTTTGCCCGTTCTCCCCTATATATGTACGTCAATTGTAATATTAAGTGTATTCAGATTTTTGTGAATTGAAATCACACGTATTTCGCAGCTCGAGCGGTTCATGAAAAAAAAAAAATAATAATAATAAAGTTCCACCTTTTATGCCAATAATTTATACTCAAATGATCATGACCGGCCCGCTGCGTTTTAATTCAACTTTAGAGGCTAATCAATCGTTGAATATGTTTGACAAAAGGATATCACGATATGGAAGGTGATTGAATTTCGTGAGTGTGTGCGCGTCGAGTATTTTTTCATTGGCGAATAATTGATACCTCGATATCATATCAATATATCGGTATAGAATTCTGGCGCAACAGCCACCGTACGGTTGTATAAATATGTACTACATTTTGGTACTATGAACAAGTAGAGAATTTCGTCCGACCCGTGCGTTACAAATTCCCCGGGTATCGAATTGATTTATTAATCGGCGTGCGTATCGAAATCCTTTCGCGGTATCGCGATAATTGATATCGGAAAACCAGTCCAGGAATGAAAGGAATTTTTTTTTTCCTCGATATAGTCCGACAACCGCGTTACGTGGAAGTTCATACAATCCGAGAGCAACATCGCACGGTATAAACCGGGACTCGAGAGATCGTTCTCGAAGGAGTGCCGCGAGGTGAAATCTGAGAGAAACGTCGGTACCGGTGAGCTATACAGTTGCATCGAGGAAATCTTGAAAGGACGACGAGAGAAGGCAGGCTGACGCTGTTGGTAATCCTAAGGCCAAGATTTCAGATTACCATGGATACCTTTAACGTGTCTGTGCGAAGGGTTATCTCGGGCTGCGTAGTGGAGAGCATTGAGGCACCGAGGATAAGGATTGCTTCTGTACGAAAAGCTCGCATTCACCGACGCAGCTCACCCTCGTATATACATTTTATATGTATATATGTATACGATTTAGCGAATGATATACGTCGCGCCTTGGCAAAGCTCTTTCCGTTCGGCCTATCAATGCCGGCTTCCCCCAGAGTTAAATGATAATACTTTTCGATACCCAGCGATTTTCGAGGGGAGTCGGTTAGTATTGGAGAGAACGGGGCACAGTTAGCCATTTTTCGTTCTCCATTAAAATCACCGATGCCTCGATAATCTGACTGTTCTGGTAAAAAATGGTCTATCAATTTTTTGTTCGAAAGGCTTTTAACTTCTCCTGATGAAGAATGCTCTGGCACGATCTACACACGTTCTACACAGTAATAAGATTTGTACTTTTAACAAACCTTTCTTGTCGACAAACGTCCACAATTCTTTTCATGTTAATTTTACAATAAACAATGATCCGCATTTTACGAAAAAAACTTGCGCATTTTCCGAAACAAAAATGTTGCGCATTATACAAAAATGTTTGTTCATTTGACAATCATTTTTTGTACAGTTAACAAGAACAGAATGATGGACGTTTGTGGACAAAAAAAGTTTGTTAAAAATACAAATCTCTTTTACTGTGCAGCCGGGACATAATTGTACCGGTGACGGGAAGGATACCGTTACATCAACGAATTGCATAATGTCCGCGGAAAGAGTTCGGGCGTATAGGTTATCAAACGGATCCACTGATTGCGCAACACGGTAGGACGATGTGGATTCGCGTGCAAAGTCCCTTGCGTTGCAGTGTAATCAAAATATGAAGAAAAAAAATCTACGAACACGCCACATCGCAGTCGTCGTTTCTTCAAAGGCCTTAAATTCCAACAGCCGAGAAGACAAAAGCGTGCGTGAAAGAGACAATGGTGAGGTGGCACAATGGGGAATAACGCGAATGAGCGAGGCAGGAAGGGACAGAATGAGAGCTCCTCCGTCGATTCACGGCGTCCATGACGGTTAATACGAATGGACGTATATCTGGTCGCATTTTCCCTGCTGGTACGTGCAGCTAAGTGAACGCGCGACAAACGTCGACAGGGATGCAAAGTGATGATGAGAAACCACAGGAACCTCGTTAGCGTATGCAAATCTAGGAGACTAACTATCTTATCGAGTTTCCGTAGCATCCACACCCCCAGCGAGGGACTCGTGTGTCCATTGGTCTGTGCTCCGCAGCTTGGAAATCATGCAAGCGCGCAGGAATGCCCAAACTAGTTATACGATACTCTCAAAGTTAACTTCATGCCACTTGCGAAATTTACTTGTTTTTATCTGCGAACAAAAAAATAACAAAGAATAAAAATAAAGATTCATCGCCGCGCATTGAATCGAATGAACAATAAGATGCAATCTGGTGACAACCGGACGGAGTTGGAAATCATGCAAGCGCGCAGGAATGCTCAAACTAGTTGTACTCTCAAAGTTAACTTCATGCCAGTTGCGAAATTTACTTGTCTTCATCTGCGGACAAAAAGAAAACAGGAAAAATAAAAACAAAAAATGAAAATTTACATTGACGTTTTGAATCGAATAGACAATAAGAAGCAATCTAGCGACAACCTGACGGAGCTTGGAAATCATGCAAGCGCGCAGGAATTCCCAAACTAGTTGCACGCTACTCTCAAAGTTAACTTCATGCCACTTGCGAAATTTGCTTGTCTTCATCTGCGAACAAAAAGAAAAGAAACAAGAAAAAAAAAATTAAGATTCTTTTCCACGCATTGAATTGAATAGGCAATATGAAGCATCTGGTGACGTAAAAAGAAAGAAGTTTCTTCCCAAATGAAGAACACGGATTTGTTTTGCTTCTATGTAGGGGAGAGCGGGGCAAAATGGAACGTCGATGCAGCTCGATTAGCTGCTTCGCTTTGTCCCCACTGTGCCATCTTGCCCCGCCCTCCCTTAATACATACCTCAATCATAAAATAAATGCATTCACATTTTTGTGAATTGAAATCACTCGTATTTAGCTGTTCGAGTAGTTCAGGCAAAAAAAATAAATAAAATTCCCCCTCTCATGCCAATAATTTCTACTCAAACGATCACGCCCCGCCGGCCGCGATTTAATTAAACTTCGGAGGTTAATCTATCGCCGAATATGTTTGACGAAACGATATCACGATATTGAAGGTGATTAAATTTCGAGAGCGCGCGCCGCAAAATTAATTCGTCTTCATCTGCGAAAAAAAAACAAAGAAAGTAAAAAATTAAGATTCATCTCCACGCATTGAGTCGAATAGACAATAAGAAGCATCCCGGTGACAACCCGACGAAAGATTTTCGTGTCTACCGAATTAGCGACGTATCTTCGTAATTACCACAATCTCCTTCTCCCCCCCACTCCCCCCTTCATTCTCTCCTATCTGTGCTTAATAGAGATCCAACCTCGGTAGCTCGCTCTAGAGATATATTATGTGTGCTGAGCATGCTTGCTGTATCAACGTAGCGGGGGCTACAGAGGAGAGTACAGAGAGTATACATCGGTGGTTTCTGTGTGGAAGGCACGCTGAAGCAAACGTCAGAGATAGAGAGCTATAACGCCGGTGAGTCGGGTGGGGTGCAGAGGAGCAGGAGGGTTGGGGATGACGATGAGGCTACGTAGAGCTATACAGAATCAGTCAGTGATGCTGGGGATACTAATACAAACGCTTACCACCCAGACGGAGTTCCGCAATTCCCTGTGCCATCTCGTGTTCGTTCCTGACGAAGCACTGATACATGCCACGATCCTCCCGTGCTACCGACATGACGGAAATTCGTTCCCGCGAAACTACCCTTATGTGGTCGCCGGTTCTCAACGGCTGGCCATCCTTCAGCCAGTACAAAGCGGCCTGGGGAAAACCGCTGGCGCTGCAAGTCTGAAAATTCACGCGCGTTGGCGAATTAGACACGAAGGGACAGACGGAATGAGAGCGTGTGTGTAAACAGAATTTGAAATCGAAACGGGCGAGATTTAATTGGATCTTAATAGAGGGGGTGAGAGTGGTCGAATGTGGCCCAGCGAAAAGATTCTCCCCGTGGGAACAATGTGTGAGGAGCTGGAACTGTGATATCTTCGACATAAAGTTTTCAATTTTGAAGAAGACCCACGTTTGTTCCAATAAACACTGGTCCATATTACCCCCTTCGACCATGTTTACCAGGAACATCGTGTGATCACCCGTAACTGTGATATGGTTAGGAAATTTCTTAAGCACATAAAGTTTCCAATTTTTAAGAGTTCCCACTCGTTCCGATAAACACTGGTCCATATTACCCCTTCCAATCATCTTTACCAGGAACATTGTGCGGAGACCCGTAACTGTGATATGTTTAGAAAATTTCTTAAGCACATCAAGTTTTCAATTTTTAAGAGTTCCCACTTGTTCCGATAAACGCTGGTCCATATTACCCCCTCCGACCATATTTACTAGGAACATTGTGCGAAGATCCGTAACTGTGATATGTTTAGGAACTGTATTAAACACATAAAGTTTTCAATTTTTAAGAGTTCCCACTTGTTCCGATAAACGCTGGTCCATATTACCCCCTCCGACCATATTTACCAGGAACATTGTGCGAAGATCCGTAACTGTGATATGTTTAGGAACTTTATTAAGCACATAAAGTTTTCAATTTTGACGAGTGCCCATTTGTTCCAATAAACACTGGTCCACGTTACCCCATTCGGACATGTTCACCACTCTCACCCATTGAAGATAAGTTCGCCATCGACAGCTGAGAAACGGAATGGCATACAACCACATCCTCCCCAGTCTTTGGGCGATCCCTTCCGTTTCTCGTCGGCCGACGCGTCTTCTTTTAATATTCACCAGATACGCCGGCTTGCCGAGATCGACGGTCTGCGTCGGGGGCTGGACGTGGACGCTGAGAGCCGCGGAGACGGTCAGCTTCACCTCGAGACTCTCGCTACCCTCGACGTTGCTCGATGTGCACAAGTACGACCCACCGTCGCTCTCCAGAACACCGTGAATTATTAAGGAACCGTCGCGTACGGCAAAGTGCGCCGACAGATCGTCGATTGGTTCCTCACGCTGATCACGACGAAAGTACCATCTGCCGGGTTCAGCCACGCGGTTCCGCGTACAGTACATATCATCGGCATGCATATACATATTACACATATATATACATATATACATATATACAAAGATATACGTATATATATATATATATTCTATATATAAACCTATGAAGCAATCATATTTATTCGACGCTCGATATTCAATCTGCATCGCTCTCATCCCGGCCCCGAAGCATTAGCGATACACCCACACTCGGCACCGGCACAGCTTTATGTAAATACAATGTCAAGTATACCTGTACAGATTGGAGCAATGTAAATGCAAAATATCTCGGAAATGCATTAAAATATTATCAAGCCGAGCCGGTCCCTCCGATGGCCGGGTCGTCCGGGTACGCCGCGAGTATAATAATGTGTTAACATTCGAAACGTTTCGAGGAGGGTAGATACAGTTCGTTGACGCGTCGAACAGGTACTCGACTGTGTAACACAGCTGCGATGCAGCTCTACTTGTGTAACAATCTACGCCGGGAACCGGCTCACTCTACGGTACTCATCATGGAGAACACGTGTCCCGATAATAATCACTAGGGAAACTCCGGTGGGTGTTTGTGTGTGAAGCGAGCTGTTCGTGCTCTCCGACCCTTCCTCTCTGTGCCCCGTTCGTGTACGACATATCAACGTTTTCAGGATAAACCATGAAGCAAAGGCGAAATCCCGGATCGTGGGAATGTATGGAACGCCGCGCCGGTACATTCGGTGTGTATACGTGTGTGCGGTAAAAGAGGCACCGAGCGACGATGATAACTCCGGATTCCTCGAGGTTGGAGAACCTCGGGAGATGAGGACGCGACACGAATACCTATAAGCCACGGCCCTCTCTGCCACCCAATTATTTCGAGTTGCTTCGACGAGAGAACGAAAGGGGACGGACTAATATAATCTCGAGAGTATAAGAGAAGAGGAGGGATGCGGAATCCTCAGTCATCCCGCGGGGAATGCTCTCCGACCCTGACAACCCCGTCGCCTGTGGGATGCTCTTTCCCGTACCCGATATGTCTCGCCGGCAAAAACGAATATTTCGATCGAGAAATCTTCCCGCATCACGGTTAATAATCTCGTATATCGAAAAATTTAAATCGAAAGGATTTTTTTTTAATTTGTGAAAAGTAATATTTGGTAACTGGCGTTTGGATTGTCGGACGGGGCATGTCTGGGAATTATGTTTCTTTTCCGCATAAAAAAATGTCTGCAAAAGGATTTTTTTTTACATTTTTTTAAAGAAATTCGTTCGGAGACATTTGTAGCCCAGTCTATTGGCTATGTGGGATTTCCCCGATATGCCTCCGGCAAAAGCAAAGATTTCGATCGAGGAATCATTCCGCATCACGCTTAATAAACACGTCTGCGGGATAGAAAGATTTTTATAGATAGGATTTTTTTTAATATGAAGAATAATATTTGCCAAGTGGCGTCCGGTTTATCGGATGGGGTATCGCTGAGGATGACGTTTCTTTTGCATCTAAACAAATTTCTGCAAAAGGATTGTTTTTTTTTTTTTTTTTTTTTTTTTTTTTTTAGAAATCGGTTCGTGGACTTTTTACCCTAGTCTCTTCGCTATCTGGGCTGAAAGGGGTGAATATGACCCGTTCCGTGTCTTATCGATTCACGTGCTAACCGGGTTGGGCCATATTCCTACATTCGTCACTTTCACCCTATCTGTGAACCTTGGAGGGTAGTCGATATCCAGTCAATCGAAAATCACTTTCCGATTCGCAGCAAAGTTAATATCCATCCGATTCGCATCACGGTTCATATACGTGTGTGTGGGATATGAAAAATCAGAAGCAATAGCATTTTTTTCATGAAAAATAATATTTTGCAACTGCCGTCTGGACGATCGAATGGGGTATGTTTGAGTATGGTGTACCTTTTGCACTCCAAAAACTGTCTGCAAAAATATATATATATATTTTTTTAAAGAAATTCCCTCATGAACATTTCACCCGTCTTTTCGCTATCCGAGCTCGAAGGGGTGAATATGGCACGTTCCGTGTGTCGCCGATTCGCGTCCTAATCGCGATGGACCATATTCACCGCCTGCACCCTATTTGCGAACCTTCGAGGTCAGTCGATACCCAGTCAATCGCCAATCACTTTCCGATACGCAGCAGTGTGTATCGTCATCGATCGACATCAGCGTTGGGCCATTTGGCCATTCCGACCCTGAGTACCCGTACCTGAGTCGACCAGTTAATCTTCCCAACTCCCCGGACACGTGGTCCCCAACGATTTTCCTCAAATTCAACAGTTCCCTACCGAATCCGACGTGAATATTTCCATATCCAACGCAGATTACAGAAGTCCGCGACCGCAGCCTCCGAGTCTCATCGAAACTTCTCTCCCGGAATTTCCATACATCTATAAACTAAGTCCCTAATAACATATCGCTCTCTCTTGGCGCTATCCCCGCGGTTCCGACGATTGACCTTACGTGCCGGGGTTGAATATCGCAGGTACCAGAAGGCAGACCCGGCGAGACATCGAAGTCGGAGCATAGGCCACGTCTCCGAGGCGATCCTCGCTCAGCCACCCCATCCGTCCTCACCCTCTCACCCTATCCCGGCCTCCCTCCCCCTCCGCGTCCCTCAGTATTGCTTACTCTGCTACGAAAAGAGGCTCCCCGAGCGGTATATCTATAGATAATCGAATTTACGGAGGGAAATTGGCGAAGCCGTGGCACGGGAAAAGGGGGTGCGAGAGGATAGAGGGGTACGGGACGAGGGAGGAAGCTCTCCATCCGAGGACAAGGCACACACACGCTCACCGAGGAATGAAGGAAATCAGAGTGAGATGGACTTGTGCGAACGAGGAGAGAATGTACGAGTCGGAAGCCGAAGCTCTCTCGCTGCGGCGGCAAACCCTCAGACTATGTCTCCCTCCCCCCCCCCCTCCCCCTCCGCCCCGTTTCCATCGTACTCGTCCTAGCGCAGAGTCAACTACGGGAACGGCTGGATTCTGGGGTTGCTGCTCCGCTCGGCTCGCGAAGGGCTCGACCGGGGATGGAGCGGAGCAACGGCGGAACCACCGGTACCAGTCGCAGTGGTGGTAGTCGGTAATAGTGGTGGAGAACGAGGAAGAGGAGAGACGACCGGGGTTGGTATGCCGGCCGAGTGAGCAGGCCAGAGGGTTGCGAGAACGCCGAGCCCGGAATACCCAGTGACGTCGGCGTACACGTAAACGCGGAATATTTGATGGGCTGTCAGAAGCAGTCTCTGTAATCAGCGGTCGGTTTGTTTGCGCTACTCATACACAGGCTCATCCAGCAAGCCACACCTACAGCACACACCGGAGGGGTAGCTTCGGCGTGGAGCCCGGTATACACGGATATGCGTATATCTATCCATCGTTCTCTCGTTCCTCGCCCTCTTCCACCACCCTCGCTCGTTCTCCATGTATATTCCGGTCTCTCCAGGACCTGCTCTTTATTTCTCCTTCGCTCCTCCGACCATCCTTCTACGCGCCTCCTTCGCCCTCGCTCGCTTCATCTTCATTCCGGCCAAACCCCCATTCTTTTTCTCGAGGCTCTCCTCTGCATCCGATTCTCATTTTTTTTTCCTTTTCCCTCCGTGCCTCTCTCCCTATTTGCTGTTCCGGTTCGCGTTCTCTTCTTCTTGTACTTGCGCTCGAGTGCCACGCTTCGTGAACGTGGATAGACGAGTTTTTCCACTTTTTTTTTTTAATCTTCTTTCCTCACCCGCGTTATCATTACGGAGCAACGATGAATCTCAGACCTGTGTGCAAGGATATTGCTGCGGTATATCGTTATTCGCTTTAGCACTTTCTTTCACCGTCTTGGAATTCGATCAATTTCCGTGGGATGACTGTATTTTTTTTTCTATATTTTTTTTTCTTCTTCTATATAATACGTAATTGGTATGAAAGGAGGAGCATAATAGGCACCGGGAGCCGCAATGCAATCTCGGGATAGTCGGCGAAGTGGTGGGAAAATATATTAAATTATAAACGCGATATATAATACGGCGCGAACGGTGAACCAACTTTGCTGCGCAGGAAAGCCGACCGCCGGCTCGATTAGCCCTGTCCGTCAAACAGTATCCTGCTCCGGACATTTTCTGAATATATACCGTGCGCAAAGGTGAAACGACGATTTAATAAATACTTTTGTACGAAAGTTCACTCGTGATACGAACTTAAGCTTTAACTTCGATGTAAACTTAAGCTTTAACTTTGATTAAAATTAAGCTTTAACTTTGGTTTAAACTTAGGTTTTAACTTAAGCTTTAACTTTGGTTTAAACTTAGGGTTGAACTTAAGTTTGAAATTCAGTTTGAACTTAAGTTTGAAATTCAGTTTGAACTTAAGTTTCAACTATGGTTTGAACTTAAGTTTACACTTTGGTTCGAACTCAAGCTTAAACTTATGTTTGAACCTGAAACTTTGCATGCGGCTATAAGATAACTCAGCGAAGTTTTGTATTTTTTGGTCGTCGAGAGACGACGGACCGTTGGATTCTCACCTGTTCGTCGGAGTGGGATTCGCGTAAGCGACACACGGAATGACAATCGTGTCTCCAAGCCGGGCAGCCACGTGCACGAGCTTGTCGTTTAGTTTCGGCGGTGTAAAACTTCGAGACTCTGAAACAGACCAATTTTTGTTTGTAGATAGCTACCGTGAATATATTTTTTCCACCTCGTCACTCAACGCTAATGTATATACAGAAAAAGAAATCTTATTGTCCACAACATAAGGAAACCCGAACTCGGAAAGTCGTACATCAATTTGAGGATCGTCGGTGTTCTTTGATACATAAAAACGTTTCGCCCTTTTTTTCCTCCTTCTTTTTTCTTCCTTTTTCCTCCCTCTCCCAAGAGATACCCGAGAAAGCCCGGTAACCTCTTCGGGATGAGTTCATGTAAGTTTGCCCCGGTGATATACGGAAAATGTTTTCCACGGTCCCGTCATAAATAGCTCGAGGAAGAAAGGAGTGTAACGGCCGCAGCCTAACTATTTCGACTTTAACCTTTCGACTTTAATATTTATTCGAGGGTATCGATACGGAGCGTTTCCGTTCGATTCGCTCTTCAAAGAAGCCCTTAAGGCTATCGAAGCATCCGGACCGCCGTGAGCGTCCACTTATCTAGCTTAGACTAAACATCCTTCGACTCTTTATTCCTTTGTAATAGCGAGCGCGAAGCCCTCAGCTTCACGCCCGCTTCAATCAGTTCAGCTCCGACGACCGACCAGTGCGGTACACCTCCGATATTACACTCCAATTATACTCCGAACAATTACACTCTTGCTACGACCAATAAAAGACTTATATTATTTAACCGATTTAAAGTTACTCGATACATCCTAAGACCCAAGCGGCCATCCGTCACATTGGTGTCAGAAGTGGCGCTACCACGTAAACACGCCTACATAAAAGAAATAATAACAATTGAAAAAAAAAGTTTTAACATTTTATATAAAAAAAAAAAATAATCTGACACCCGTGTACATCCGTCACATTGGTGTCAGAAGTGGCGCTACCACGTAAACACGCCTACATAAAAGAAATAATAACAATTGAAAAAAAAAAGTTTTAACATTTTATATAAAAAAAAAAAAATAATCTGACACCCGTGTACATCCGTCACATTGGTGTCAGAGTGGGCGTTCCACGTAAACACGCTCACGCTTCAAATTTTTCTTTTCTCAACTTTTTATAAAAAAAAAATTTTTTTTTTAACTTAACTAAAAAATTGTTTAACACACCCGGAACCGACAACCGTGCTCGAGCCGTGCTCGCACAAAATAAACTAATAGTGAAAAAAAAAAAACAACAACAACGAATAGTAACAAACAGTGAAAAGACACGAATAATAATAAAAAATAGTTACAGTGAAAAGACACTTATTAAATAATCAGCTAGACATTAAGTGAATAATAAGATCGTAACAAATAATTATTACATAAAAATAGTATAAAATAATTAGCAATATAGTGAACAGACACCTATTAAATAATATCGAAAAAAAAAACTACAACAAGTGTGACAAGCGAGAGTGCACGGGGCGAGCGAGCGACGTCGGGTGTACCGACCGCCGAAAAATCCTGACGCGACGGTATATCATCGACCGAACAGCCGCCAACGTTACCATCAGTGAGCTGTCATCGACCGCGGCATCGATCCACCGTGACACAGATCCGCCGTCGCCGTGACCCGCCGCACCGACGCGACCCGCCCGAATCGACTCACTCACCGTCGATCAAACGTCGACATCTCGACGCCTACCGTCATCCACCGTCCACCTCCACCAAAAGAAGGAAGGAAGGACGTCAAAAAAAAAACTATTAAATAGAAGGAAGGAAGGACGAAACAAGGGAAAAATAGCAACAATAGCAATCGAAAACCGAATGCATGCTAATAGCGTTCATTATCGGTGTGGTAATGTAAGTACCAACATATATATATATTTTATTCTGTTTTTCAAAAAAAAAAAGCGTAGCAACAAACTTTTTCAAAAAAAATATATAATACTTTTTCTCGGAAAGAGAATTAGTATCCCGCGGGAACCGAGCGCCGACAGCTGACGCGACGCGTGTCAGTGGCGTACGACCGACGAGAGCATGTAATATACACACAAAAAAAAATAATAACAATTTTCCTATTTCCTCCTTAATAATTACAAAAAAAAACACACACATATTAATATAATAAATAAATAAAAAACAATAACGCGCCTCATAACAGACGGCAGCGAACACACATATATACACATAAATAATCCCTTTTATTTGTAATTGAATAAATAATTTGTTTTTTTTTAACTTTCAAATTTTGTAACAAAAGTCGAATCTTACTCACATATAAATAATAATAGTTAATTGAATAAATAATTTGTTTCTTTTTCTTTTCTCTCTTTCTTTCTTAAAAGGAAGGAAGGGGAAAACAAACACAAAAAAAATAATAATAAAAAAAAAGAAACTCAAAAGCGAACAAACAAATAAGTTTTTCAAATTACTTTACACGTTTTTTCCTTTTCAAAAAAAAAAACAAAACAACAATATATACTATATAACAATACAATACAATAACAACAAAAAAAAACAACAAGAAACAGATAAACAATTAACTTCTTCAGTCCATTCTTTTCTATTTAATTCAAACAAAATAAAATACAAAAAAAAGGGCAACAAAATCCAGTATAAAAAAAAAAAAAAACGTCATTTCATGTTTTCTCGCGATTTTCAAAAAAAAAAAAAAAAACAAACAACACTGACAACGTTTAGCTATTATTATTATTAAAAAAAAAAAAAAAAAAAAAAAAAGGAAAAGAAAAGGGAAAGAGAGAAACAACAACCATTAATAACAATTCGGTAATTTTTAAATATATACATAAATAATAATAATAAGGAAAAAACATAGGAAGGACATTTCTTCTTTCCTCGCTTCTACTCGGTTAAAAATAAGTCCGCCGAAACGGCCTCGGCGCACACGAACAAATAGTGCGAATAGTTTTTTCCGCTCAGCATTGTCTGAGGGATCAAAGGTAAGAATGGCCAACGATCCCCCCGTACCTAGCTCGATAACGCTCCGCGACGTACAAAATCTTATACCTAATTTTAACGGGAAAAATGTACCGCTCAATGATTTCATACGCGCTTGTAAAAAAGCCGCGAAAATCATCTCAGAGCACGACCAATCGCAGCTCCTCGAAATCATCCAGCTCAAACTATCAGGTGTCGCCGCCGATATCGCCGACGCGAAAACTTATAACACACTAGAGCCACTTCTGAGAGATCTCAGAAATGCGCTCGAAAAACCGGTAGAATTATCGGATCTCGAATTAGAACTAAAATCAAATTCTCAAAATTACAACGAATCAGTAGTCGATTACGCAACCCGGACGCGAAAAATTGCAACACGAATCGAAAATAGACTAAAAGAAGTCTACCGAACGGAAGCCCAACAGCAGTATCTGCAAAACCGCACCGACGAAGTTCGACAAACCGTCATAAGAGCCTTTATTCGCGGTCTTTTCGACCAAATTGCGAATCTTATTATGCAAAAAGATTTTATAACCCTCGACAGCGCAATTGACGAAGCACTAAACATCGAAAACGAACTCGTCCGTAGACAAACGGTACACCAGGGACGAAAACGCGAAAAATCGGAAACTAGAGACAAAAGCCCAGAACAAGCGAAAGTTCGGTTTACGCAATTAACCGACAACAACGGACTAAAATTTTGCGAAGTCCATCGCGAAAATCCTACACATTCAACATCAGAATGCTACGCTGTGCAACAATTGCGTGAAAACACGAACACACGCATCAACAGCCGTCAATACCGTAGCAACTCACCAGGAAACTTCCGAAACAATTCTCGCGGAAATTTCCAAAACAATACTCGTGGCGGTTATCAAAACAATACTCGTGGCGGTTACCAAAACAACTCACGCGGTAATTATCAAAATAATCCGAACAGCTACTATCAAAACGGTCCACCCGGGAATTACCCAGGTAATTCACGTGGGGGTTACCAAAACAATTCACGCGGATCCTACCAAAATAACCCACGTGGGGGTTATCAAAACAATTCGCGCGGAAATTATCAAAACAACCCGCGAAATAACTATCGAGACAATTCGCGCGAAAATTATCGCAATAACTCGGGCGATTATCAAAGTAATCCACAACAAAGCAGTTCGTGGGATTACAATTATCAGAATAACCCGCAACAAAACAACTCGTGGGATAATAATTATAATAGAGACAACCGAAATAATTCGCGAGATCGTAACTATCGCAACAACTCACGCGAAAGAGACAATTCGCGCGACCGAAACAGTCGAGATAACTCACGAGACAGACAAAATCCGAGCAACAGTCGAAACTCGCGTAAATCGGATCATCAGTCGAGCCTCGATGCAGCGCAAATCGAGCAAATTTTCGAGCGCGTGCTCCAAAAAAACGAGCGACCCGCCTCTCGCGACAGCGCAACGAGAGGCAGGACACCGGAGCGCTCGTCCAACCCAAACTAAGAGAAGATGCGAAAATTGCGCACACCGAGCCCGAACTCCTAAAACACGTAGGATCGGCATACGTGAAAAAAACAGACGGGAGCGTAACAATTAGAAAAGCTAAAATAAAATTAGGATTAACTAATAGACATAAGCCACCAAGCGTAACCCTGGAGTCACAAGATCTACATTCGAACCAAGCTGTATTTCTTGCTGACACTGGAGCAGAGATAAATCTCATAAAAGACTCCATTGTCGCCCGAAGTACGGAGATAGACCCGACGCTCATATACGAGCTTAGCGGTATCACCGACGGGACAGCAAAAACAATTGGTAGATGTTATATCCGAATCAAGGAATTTAACATTGAATTTCACGTAATCGACGATTTATTCCCGATTATGCAAGACGCCATACTCGGTGACGTCTTCTTTAGAGGAACGCCAGCCGATATACTCTACACCGAAGCGTGCATCAAGTTTGCTGGTCATACAGTCCCGTTCGAAACGTTCGAGCTAGTGACGATACCAGGCAGATCGAAACTCATCATACCCATCAGACTGAAACCGACCGATCTCGAGGAGGGATACATCCCGAGAATCGACGGAGGTCCACGTCTCTACATGGGTAACGCTTTAGTAAAAAATAACAACGGAATTGCGTACCTTTGCGCAATTAATGCGCAAAACAGCGAAATAAACCTGATAGTCCCGACAGTAGAATTAATACCAGTCGAGATTATCAGCGAAAAACCAATCGACAACTTCACACCGAGCGACCTTCACGGTTTCTCAAACGTAGACCGTGCAGAAGTACGCTCGGTACAACTCGACAAGCAGAGTAGGCTTGAAGCTCTTCAAGCTCTTCTGCAACTAGATCACCTCAACGAAACAGAGCGAGATCACGTTCTCCAGTTGGTCTCAAAATACCAACACCTGTTCTGTCTACCCGGAGATCGATTGGGCCACACAACACTGGCAAAACACGAAATTCCTACAACAGACGACAGACCAATTAACACCAAACAATACAGATTTCCACAAGTACACAAGAGAGAAATACAAAACCAGGTTAACGATATGTTAAACAAGGGGATAATAAAACCATCTCTCTCCCCTTACAACTCTCCAGTTTGGGTAGTTCCCAAAAAGCCAGACGCGAAAGGCAACAAAAAATGGAGAATCGTGATAGACTTTCGGAAACTTAACGAAAAAACTACGCCAGACGCGTACCCACTCCCAAACATCAGGGACATATTAGATCAACTGGGAAACGCCCGGTACTTTTCAACATTCGACCTAGCATCCGGTTTTTATCAAATAGAAATGCATCCAGCAGACAGACACAAAACAGCTTTTTCGACCCCGAATGGACATTACGAATATCACCGAATGCCATTCGGACTTAAAAACGCGCCAGCAACCTTTCAAAGGTTGATGGACGTCGTGCTATCCGGTCTTCAAGGCACAGACCTATTCGTCTACCTGGACGATATTGTAATATACGCAAGACACATCACCGAACACGAAAATAAATTTAAGAGTTTAGCGAAAAGACTGACTTCGGCAGGTTTAACGCTACAAACCGAAAAATGCCACTTCTTAAACCGAGAAGTGACATACCTAGGGCACATAATTTCAGCCGAAGGCGTCAGACCGAACGCCAGTAACATCTTCGCAGTAAAAAACTTCCCAACACCAAAGGACAAAAAAGGAATTAAACAATTCGTAGCACTTGCAGGCTACTATCGACGCTTCATCCGCGACTTCGCAAAAATTGCGATTCCTTTAACCCAACAACTAAAAAAATCAGAGAAATTCGAATGGACAGACGAATGTCAATCAGCGTTCGAATACCTAAAGGCAAAAATCATCGAACGCCCAGTCCTAAAATATCCGGACTTTGACAAACCGTGTACGCTTACCACGGACGCATCAGACTACGCCATAGGCGCAGTTCTTAGTCAAAAGCACGGTGACTTCGATCACCCAATAGCTTTCTATTCGAGAGCATTAAAGAAAACCGAGATCGCGTACGACGCGATGAAAAAAGAGCTCTTAGCCATAGTGAACGCGGTAGAATACTTTAAAACGTATCTATACGGGAAAAAGTTCACGCTTGTCACAGACAACAGAGCACTAACATATATAAAAAACAAACCCGACATCCCGCAACAGCTACAACGATGGCAAATAATACTGAACGGGTACGATTACGACATCGTACACAAACCTGGAAAACTGAACGTCGTTGCCGACGCTCTATCGAGAAATCCCGCGGAAATCATGCCAATCAGGCAACGCGAGGATAGCTCATCCGAAAACCAAGAGACAAAAAAGCAAAAATTGTCTCCCGAGTCGCCGCATCAAACTCGCGGACGATCAACAACCGACACGGGTTCTGGAAACCCAGCACCTAGAAAAAAGCAAAACACACGGGAACTGTCGACCAACGAATCGGAAGACAGTCAAGCCGCATATCAGAGAACATACCAATCAGACTCTGACGAATCAATGGAACAAGTAATGGAACAGAAGAAACAAACCCAACAAGAAACAAATCAACCACCCAAAAAGACAAAATCAAAACAAAAAACGGAGAGTGTACCCAAAACAAAAGATTTAATAATAGATACCGAAACATCAATCACCGAGTTATCGGAAAACGAAGGTGAATTTATGCAACCAATAAAAAAAATGGTTGAGGAGCTGAACTCAAAGCAAAATACGAAGCCACAATGGCGACTCTCCAAAAAACGTCCAACCGACACAACGGATGACGAGGAGGATAAACGACAACCACGCAGACAACATAGGAAACGAGATGATACTGAAACGAAATATAAATATACGGACATAGATGATAGCACAACGGAAGAAGAGCAAGAAAACGAAAGCCCAATGAGGCCACAAGAAAACAAAAGCCCAATGAGGCCACAAAAAAACAAAAGCCCAATGAGGCCACAAAAAACGAAAAGCCCAACGAGGCAGCAGGGAAACAAGAGCCCAACGAGGCCGCAAAAAACAAAGAGCCCAACGAGGCCACAAAAAACAAAAAGCCCAACGAGGCAACAAAAAGCAGGAAGCCCAACGAGGCCAGATAAAATAGAAAGCTTATCGCAGCTAAACAAAAACGAGTTTCGTAAAAAAGTCAGCCCTGACGGGGCAACCGGCTACTTATACGGTGACAAAAAGCGAAAAAACAATGGAACCCAGAACAAAAACGACAACTCTAAGGCACGAAATAGTAACAACGAGACGGAACACGAAACAGAATCCGAGAGTGAAAATTTCAACAAAGGATTCAAACCGTTGCTGACGAACATCGGAGAATCGTCCAGCGACAAAAATAGTGGTAAACCACCCGTCCAACCAACTTTTAGATCACCATCCACAGGTACAAAACGAAAAACAAAAAGACTCAAAAATGACGGAAAAAGCGCGAAACGGAAAGTACCGCCGAACTTTCGTTCACCAGATTCTCACAAAACAACACGTCAACGATCAGGGAAACGATTGCTTATACCAGCGAAAAAGCGAACTCGAAAAACGCCAAAAGAACCAACTAGGCGTAGCGAAAGGTTAGCTAATAAAAAAAATCCGGAAGTCCCAAACATTCCACCTAAAAATCAACCCACTACAAAAGAAATAAACGATCTCAAAAACCTGTCACCCGAAATGACAGACCAATATTGGGATTCTAAAATCACACACAGCAACCCTAAAACAAAAAATCCACAATCAAAAACAAAAACTCCATTCCAGCCTCTCGACTCAACATCCTCAGATCCAGAATTAAAACCATCACCAGAATTAACAACGGAATATTGGGATTCTAGAATCACTAACACCAACGACACTCCAACTCACCCAGATCCCGAAGAAACACAGCAAAAAACAAAATCATCAGTGCCAATGTCACCCGAAATGACACAAGACTATTGGGACTCAAAAGTCATAGACATTCCAGATAAAACACCATCAATAGAACAACCAGCTACTCCACAAATCAAGCAACCAATCGCAGTGCCGAGCACTTCCAAACAGATCGAGCAACCAGTCGCCACGCCAGGGTGCTCATGGCAAATCGACGACTACACACCTGAACAACCAGTCGCCACGCCAGGGTGCTCATGGCAAATCGACGACTCTACACCAGCAATGGATATCGAACCAACGTTCAGATCACCACCCTGGATTCCACACGAAACAACAGACTATTCGAAATCGGATGAATCGCGACCAACTACACCTCGAGAACCCTCTCGAGCGTTAACAAATCAATACCACAATATGTCGCCATCGTCAGAAAGTGATTCCGACGATTCAGCGTACCAACCATCGCAATATCAACGAAAACGTCTAACACTGCAAACTCCACCAACAACAACATGAACAACACCAAGCACAGCAACTCTACCAATACCAGCAGCAGCTGCGTCAAAAACAACAGCAAGAAGCACAACAACAACAACAACCAACACCCAATTATACACCGCACTCACCCGAAGGACCACCACCACCACCGCTAAAAGACGATGACACAGAAGAAGACGACACAGAAGAAGAAGACACAGAAGAAGAAGACACAGAAGAAGAAAACACAAACACTCAAAACATAAATACAGAAAACACAGATACCCAAGACATAAACGATACGAACGGAAAAACAGACGAGACAAACGAAAAACCAAACGGAAACGAAAACAACGACAACAAGAACGAAACACATTTTGACCCGAGGAAATTGACCTTCGAACAGGGTATGGAGTGGATCAACATCCAAGAGCTCGAGACCTTGCGAAAAATTAAAAACTTAGCTCAAACTAACATCTTCCTCGCAGAGCTAAATAAGGAAAAGAGAAACCTTTTCAGACAACCAACAAAACTCCCTAACACCGGAACACCAAAACGAACGTAGATTCAGACCCTTACCAAAACGAACTTCAGTACTTTAAACAATATACACAACAACATACCTCATTTTAATCATGCATATACAATATAATACACGATAGCTAAACACATACAAATATATATATATACACATAAATAATAAGCATAAGCGCGACACGCGTCGCGCAGCGTCGGAGAAAATAGAGGGAAGCAAGGGAACCCTCCTTATTGTTGTCCTCATTGGAAACAAAAAAAAACATTTCGGTTTATTTCTTTCTTTTATCATTTTAGCCTTTTTTTTCTTTGTCAAACATTTTTGTAACTCTCTACGACCAATATATATGCAACGCTTTCTTTTTCTATACTATAAATACTCGTGTTAATCATTTTACCTATTCCAGAAACAATTTCCATTTTTTTTACCACCAAACCACTTCCAAATAACATACCTAACCCACTAACCACCACTAATCAGAACTTAGAATGTTACAGGCATTACAACCATCAAAATTCCAAATTATAACCGAAATACCAGGGAAAAGAAGGAACATTGGAATACAAAGAATTTACCAAAAACGGAATAAATATTTTGGAAAATCGAACATGGAACTTCACCAACCGAACGAAACAGGATAACATTTTAATTTTTCTTAACCATTTTTAACACCAAATTTGAACCCATCCAATTTAACCAAACCATTCCCACTAACACGAACAACTAAAAGTTTTACTTAGTTACAGATATCAACGACCTTCATCTATTAGAAAACAACAGGAGTGTATCGCAACAACCATAAAAAACCAGTGGATTTCAATCATCCAAACCAACATGGACAACGACCAGGAAACTTTACTTTCTCCAACAACCAGGAGCTTTACCTTTTCAACAATCAACAATCAACAATCAACAATCATCAATCAAATAACAACACAATTTACACAAAATGAAAATATCTTAGAAAATCAAATAACTTTTTAATTATATCGAGTCACACTTAACAAATCATGTCAAATGTAAAATCCGTAATATCCGATGCGGGGCATCGTTTCCTCCCAGAGGGGGAGTGTAACGGCCGCAGCCTAACTATTTCGACTTTAACCTTTCGACTTTAATATTTATTCGAGGGTATCGATACGGAGCGTTTCCGTTCGATTCGCTCTTCAAAGAAGCCCTTAAGGCTATCGAAGCATCCGGACCGCCGTGAGCGTCCACTTATCTAGCTTAGACTAAACATCCTTCGACTCTTTATTCCTTTGTAATAGCGAGCGCGAAGCCCTCAGCTTCACGCCCGCTTCAATCAGTTCAGCTCCGACGACCGACCAGTGCGGTACACCTCCGATATTACACTCCAATTATACTCCGAACAATTACACTCTTGCTACGACCAATAAAAGACTTATATTATTTAACCGATTTAAAGTTACTCGATACATCCTAAGACCCAAGCGGCCATCCGTCACAGGAGCGAGGAGGGAGGGAGCGAGCGAGAGAAGGGTGAAAGAACGGCGAGCCGGAGTGAAAGGAGAAATAACCGCGGTAGAAAGGAGGAAACGGCCGAAGGGAAGAAAAAGAATGGCGCCAGCTGGGTAACCCGACGTCTTATACGCACGGCCTCACCTAATGGAAAATTGTAGGAGCCATATAGTAAACGCGAATACCGTGTCTTATATGGCCTCCGGCGGGTCCACAGTTTCTCCCTATAAAAGTGGATCATCCTCCTGCCACGAGACTCGGAATAAAGAATAAACATTTTCATAGGTCACACACTCGCACACTCTCACGCGCATGCGCACACATAACTAAACGATCATTAAACTCCGATGCCGATAATGGATTTTTCTTCTCGAGATACCGTTGTGACCCAGATCGTCCTCTAGTTTTTTTTTGTTTTCCCTCCGTTCGCCGATAATCGAGGACGTTGCGAAAATAATCGCGAACGGGCTTTAAAATTAGACCAACTGTGCGCCCTCTTTTCTAAATCGACGCGTCGACGAGCCCCATTGCATATTCATTTACCCATAGGGCAATTGCCTCATACGAACGAGGGATAATGATCCGTCCTGCAGATATGGCAATTTTTTTTTTTTTTTTTTTTTTTCTCCGTTCACCGACAATCGAGGACGTTGCGAAAATAATCGTGAAAGGTTTTTAAAATTAGAGCAACTATGCTCTAAGTTCTTTTTCCTAAATCCACGCGTCGATGAGCTCCGTTGCATATTTATTCACCCGTGGTGCAATTGCCCTATAGGGGGGGGGGGGGGAATGACCTGTCCTTCAGAAATCACAAGTTTTGCTTCCTCTATAGAGGAAGCTGCATTTTCGTAAAAAAAGGAAACTCGAGATTTTAATGTCTGAGTACTTAAAATAGTCTGAAACGTCAAGAAATATGATTTTTACCATTTACATTTTACGGATTTTTCAAAGTTTGCATTTTTTGCACAATTTGTTTTTTTACATCTGACACGAAGTTCAGATGTAGTAAAACGAATTATAGTTTCATAATCAGCGATGAAGAGAACATTTTAAAAATGCCTCAAAACGACGAAATACGCAAATTTCAGTTTGGGATTCCCAACACTAAACTTCCTACAGTAAATTTTGACAGTTTTAATTTTATGAGATTTAGACATTTTTTATGACACAAAAGAAGGTTGCATCTTCTGTGCACAAGTGATTTGCACATATATTCCTATTTATTATAAATTTTGCGCATGGCTTGCGCTGTGAGGAGGCCAAAATCAGTCAACGAACTTCTCATAGTGAAAGCTATGCGCAACATTTTTTTTACTCCGTTCGCCAATAATCGAGGATGTAGCTTAAATAATCGCGAAAGGACTTTCAAATTAGAACCTCTGTGAAAATTGGAGCCCGTTGCATATTTATTTACCCATAAAGCAATTGACCCATAAATTTGTTTACAGAAACTGGTAAATTAAATTTAATGTAAAATTGTCATAATAAATTAATGGACTTTTAGAGTGAAATTAAGGTAATTATTGAAATTTAAGTACATTATTAAAATTAAAGTATTCCTAAAGTTTTTAACGTACTGTAGGTTAATTTTTCAACACAATTGCACATGAAATTGAACATACCAGTTCATGCATAAAAACTCCCAATCCTATACATTGAATTGCGTACGGATTTTTTTTACAGTGTGCGAAAGAGGGATAATGATCCGTCCTGCAGAAATCGCAAAGACTTTTATCGTAGGTGTGCTGCTAAAGTTCGGGGGAAGCTGCGGTAGCACGGATGGCGAACGCGCGAACTCAGCGCATCGCCGTGAACTGTGGGAGTGGTGAATTTTGGAAGAGCCGGTTCGTTGTATATACAGGCACGAAGTGCGCTGAAGTAGCCGAGGATGGGGTGGCTGGAGAGGAACGGAAACAAGACGGTGGAGCGGTCGCCCGGCAAGGGGGAATATCCACTCGAGGCCATGCTAACTAATGATGCTTCTCCACGTGGGATCCTCGAAGCTCGGGCGGGCGCGCTTCACAGCTCCAGACAACGGGAGGACAGCTCGTACTTCGCGATACGGCGAGACTCGATATTAAACCAGAAAACTGTACGACGGGAATTCCGTACGGTATCATACTGGCTGCCTATCGAAAGCCCTTTCCCATTTGTAACAGGAAATTCAGAAGACACGCCGGAGGAAGCTGACTGATCCGCGTCCCGCGGGGTCGAGGCGGAAAAAAAATGAGAAAAAGCCGATTTTCAACCGAGTCGAAGTCACACGCCAGCTCGACGACCTCGTTATATTTCGAGTGTGACGCATGTAATGAATTGTCCGTGACCGCCACACCATAAAGATGCGTTGCTAATCACGTTGGCGGTAGCAAATTGTTTTTAATCAGTGCCTCGAAACCGCATTCGTCCTACGGAGCTTGCATTAAAAAATGTTTTTGATGTTGCATTTGGCTGATACTGTCCCGAAAAATGGATGTGAAATTAAACACTGTAAATTTTTCGAAAATTAATGAACGGTTTCGGAAGTTTTTTTTACATAAACTGTGTCTGAAATTTCAAACAGATGTGTGTTGCAATTTTACAGTAAAATTTTAATTTCTAGTGGACATTTTGTGTTATATATATATTGTTTTTTGTTGTAAATACCTGATACTTTATTTTTACGAAAAAGTATATTAATGTTCATTTAATGTAAGTGATGTAAGAAAATTTCAAGTTCCAGTACATTCAATTTACAAGTTACTTTTACAGTGAAGTTTTCAAAACAATTGTCCGACTGCAACGGAACCAAAAAGGCAGATGGGAAACTTACCCGTCAACTGTACCCTTCCGATGTTCGGACTGACGACGGTTTCCTGCGTCAGTCGATGATGAGTTCTGCATCGATAAGTCATCTGTGCGTCGCTCCGCGTTATGTTGATTATCATCAACTCCCCGTTCGGCAGCATATGGTATTTGCCATCTGCGAACACAATTCATCAATCATCAGACTCGTATTAAACCTTTTTTCGCTTCGCGCAGACAAACACCTGTCCGGTCGGGCCTTGGCAGTGGCGAATATCTATAATTAAAATTAAAAATATATAAAAAAGTTGAAAATTGAAATTTTCATATGGCTTCCTCATAGAAGTTGCAAATTGAAATTTTCATGTGGCTTTCTCATAAAAGCTGCCACTTGACATTTTCATATGGGCTTCTCATAATGTTCCTTTATTTGCGAAGCTTCTTCTATGAGGAAGCATTTTCTGTATTGTTGGCTTCCTCATAGAGGAAGCTTCGCAAATAAAGGAACATTATGAGAAGCCCATATGAAAATGTCAATTTGCAGCTTTTATGAGAAAGGCACATGAAAATTTCAATTTGCAACTTCTATGAGGAAGCCATATGAAAATTTCAATTTTCAACTTTTATGAGGAAGCCATATGAAAATTTCAATTTTCAACTTTTATGAGGAAGCGATATGAAAAATTTAATTTTCAACTTGTTTTAACGTCAACGTCGTGTTTGCCTTTTATATAAAACGACTGGCCGGTTTTATATAAAACCGGGGGACGATTGTTCAAAATTTACGCAAGTTAGAGCTACCACGACCTTTTTTCAAAAATTTCAAAATCGCATAAAATCTCGAAACAGGCCTCAATCATCATGAAAATTGCACCGGGGGAAGAGACGTGACCACTCTACTAGTGTACCAAATTTCAACTGGCTATCTCGAACCGTTTCCGAGATATAGTCGTTTTAAACGACGCAAGTCTGTCACACACACACACACACACACACACACACACACACACACACACACACACACACACACACACACACACACACACACACACACACACACACACGCGCGCGCGCGCGCACGCACGCGCGCGCACACACACACACACACACACACACACACACACACACACACACACACACACACACACACACACACACACACACACACACACACACACACACACACACACACACACACACGTCCGGACGCCAGCTAAAAACCACATTTCTCGACGTTTCAGACTATTTAGAGTACTCTGACACTAAAATCTCGAAAAAAATTTTTTTCACGAAAACAAAGCTTCCTCCATGAGGAAGCAAGAGTGCTTCATTCGTTTCAATCTAGGCCTTCGGAGATAAATAATCGCCAACAGATTGAATTCGACATCGAGGTTGCTTTGCAATCTTTACGAAATAATGAAACTGTAACCATGAAAAAAAAAGATTTAACGCACAACCCTTTGTTTTGGCACATTTATATCTCTACCACTCACAACTCTCCCAGGTAACAACTCTACCAGAAAACATCTCTCCCCAAACATCTCTACCAGAAAACAAGTCTCCCGGATAATAACTCTACCAAAAACTCTCCCGGAATTTAAATAAAATTCTCCCCGTATTTAAATAAAACTCTGCCCGAATTAAAAAAAACTCTCCCCGAATTTATATAAAACTCTACCGGAATAAAAAAAACTCTCCCGAAATAAAAATAAAACTCTCCCGGAAGAAAAATAAAAATTCGGGGAGAGTTTCATTTAAATTCGGGGAGAGTTTTATTTAAATTTGGGGAGAGTTTTTGGTAGAGTTTTAATATGGTAGAGTTGTAATGCGGGAGAGATGTTTTCTGGTAGAGTTGTTAGAATTATCTTTTTTGGTAGAGTTGTAATGCGGGAGAGATGTTTTCTGGTAGAGTTGTTAGAATTATCTTTTTTGGTAGAGTTATTATCCGGGAGACTTGTTTTCTGGTAGAGATGTTAGAATTATCTTTTTTGGTAGAGTTATTATCCGGGAGACTTGTTTTCTGGTAGAGATGTTTGGGGAGAGATGTTTTCTGGTAGAGTTGTTATCTGGGAGAGTTGTGAGTGGTAGAGATATAAATGTGCCTTTGTTTCTACCGTGCTGAATAGTTTTCAGCTGCATGTGTTTTACCTCGCGGCCGCACCAACGGTAACGGTAAAGCAATGTAAAATTCGACGTTCGGTCGTCAGAATGAAAACAAGCTACAGAATCTAACTCCGTGGTTCGAAGGTTCCGGGACTAATTTGGCTTTCACCTCCCTCACCACTTGTCGACGGATGTAAATCGCACGTCTAGAACAACAGTGTAACAATTTATATGGTAATTCCATAAGAGATGTTACGCTGTTGTTTTAGGGGTGCGATATGTTGAACGATGGTTCTCGGAGCCGGGACGCAATCAGCAACCGATGGAAGTCAAAATCGAGGTTGATTTGCAATTGTTGTGAAAAAATAAAACTGTTAAATCACCGGGGTCTCCTCGATTGAGTCCTTCAAGGTACGCCTCGTGCAACATCTTGCATTTCTCAAGCAGGTCGATGTAGTGGAGTAAGGTAATGACTTATTCTAATTCCTCTTCACTATAATAATAGGCTTACTTTGTCTTCCTTTGCTGTTTTTTCTTTATCCTCTAGTTATTATTATTATCCTCTTAAGGTCATTAAATTGTAATCTGGACTCAATCGTAATTCTGAACTCAAACATGGCTTTGCTTTATGTACCTATCGGTATTGCTTTGCCCTTAGGGAATGTATCCCAAGACGCAATAAATTATTTATGGATCTAAAACTACCATAAAAAATGGTTTGTCGCACAACCCTTTTTGTTTACCGTGCAAGAAACATCGGCAACAACAGTAACGGTAACGCGATGTGAAATTAGACGTTTTATCGTCGGGTTGATATCAAGCTACGGAAGCTGCTCCACGGAAGCGGTCCGAAGGTCCCGAGGGTTCGGGAAAGCTCCGTGACTAATGTGGCTTTCGCCTCCCTCACTACTTATCGTCGAGAGACACGTGTTGAACGATGGCTTCTAGAGCGAAGACCTAACGGTTACTAATCGGCAACGTATGGAAATCGAAATCGAGGTTGATTTGCAATTTTTGTAAATAGTTGTTTGTATAGCAAGGGCGTAGAAAGGGAGTTCTTGACGAGTATAAAAATGGCGCATGAGCCGAAGGCGAGTGCGATATTCACCGGTGTCCGGACTCCTATTTCGACGCCCATGCCATTCACATAATTTTTCCTAACAAATTCACAAAAATCGCGCTTTTCGTTTTTGGGAAGTGTGCGTAGAAAGCCAGAAAAGCTTTCTCGCACTAGTGCGAGAAAAAATTCCCATATAGCCTTTGTCCGCATTGACAATATTTTCCTCGCACGCGATGCGATAAAGCCTTTCTGCGCTCACTTCACAGGAACAAAAAGCGGGATTTTACGTGCATGCATTAGGAAAAAGATAGAACTTTAAAACGACAATGAAAAAATAAAATAAAATTGTTTAAAGCACAGCCCTCTTTTTACCATGCAGGAAACATCGCAACCGCACGCGCTTTATCTCTCGGCCGTAACAACGGTAACGCTAATGTCATGTAAAATTGGGCGTTTCATCGTCGGAACGAAAACCAAGCTACGGAAGGTAACTTCGAGGTCCGGAGGTCCTGAAGGTTCGGCGGAGGCTCCGGGACTAATGTGGCTTTCGCTCCCTCACCGCTTAGCGTCGAGGGATATATGTTGAACGATGGCTCCTGCAGCCAGGACGTAACGGTTACGTGGTCCCTAGCGAAGCTCGGCACGTTGCATCGCATAAGTACGTTGTTGCCGAGGAAACCACCGAGGCTCTGAACTTCCGGATCGTAACGCTGGTTCACCACTGAAACACAGAGAAGACGGTTTAGTACGGCGAGCTGCGTAGAAGCGAGAAAGCGTGTGTCGATACACACGAGTAACACGCCACGAAACAGTGGCGAGGAGTGAGGTGAGGGTGAGGAGGCAGGCCAGGTAAGTCGATGCTTTCGCTAGAACGGAATAGCCGTAAAGGTCGGTGAGGTTACCGAGAGGGGTGAGAGAGGCCTGGCGAGAAAGTAGCAAGGATTGAGAGGGAGGTCTGGAAGGCTTTGCCGGGTTGACGGGCTACCCGGTATGGCAGCGAGTGGGTGGCAGTAGAATGGTAAAAAAAAAAGAAAAAAAAAGGGAAGATATAAGGGTGGAGTGTGCAGTGGGAAGAAAGCGGGAGGGGGAGTAGGAAAAGAAGAGCAGGAACGCGGAGTACCCGACGGAAGAGCCCAGGCGGAGGCAGAGAGCAATGCACAGTGGCACACGGTATAGAGACGAAGGAAAAAGGTGAGCGAACGTCGGAGCGTGCACCGGTGCAGAGAAAGTGAGAGAGCCCCGGAGAGCTCAGGAGAGGCAGATATAGCAAGGGTCTGCGATGGCGAAGGCGAGGGAGAGATGGAATAAATACGGTGGCGAGGAGGAGGAGCGGAAGGAGGAAGGCGAGCGAGAGTCGAGAAAGCGAGGTAGGGAATGTGCACCGGCAAGTATATAGGGTTTGCAACCCGTTTCGAGAGTCAGCGAAGCGAGGCACTCAGACTCCAGAATGGGGTAAAAACTCGGTGAGTTTGCTGCTTTCCGTATCGTAGCCACGGTTACACGGGAAGCCCGGCCGAGCATAAACTCACCAGACGCTTTCGCTCTGTACCGCTCTCTGCAGGGAGAGAGAGGAGAGGAGGCGGAGGAGCTGGTCCTCCTCTAAAGCGCGGGCTCCGCGAGCCGGGTAATATTTACAAACCATGAAATATGTAGAGAATCTAGCCGCCGTTTGAGATGCTCTCGAGGAGGGAAAGCGGGATGGATGGTGCGGGGGCAAAGATGAGAAGCGACCCTGTATCTCTCCCTCTCTTCACCCGAGGGTTTCACTGGCGGAAACGAAAGGACACGAGAGCCGGGAGAAGTCGTCGGGAGAGCTCTGAATGCACTCGAGCTTATTACACGCCTATCGCAAATCTCGATGCGTCCGTCGACGACGTAGCGAGGGGAATCTCGTCGGGCTTCAGTGACCGACCCGTCCCGCTCCTCCACCTCGTTCGCGAAACGAACTCGAGCTTACATCTTCATCTCTTAATTCATCGTTGAACGCGGCACCGCTGAGAAAATCGCGTCAAACCCCGTCACTCGCTCTCGCGCGTGACCTCCTCTGACCCCCATCGTGTACTTGTTGCTCATTTTCGCAAATTCTCGCATGCAAATATTCATCGCTCCGCGTACCGAGGCTCGCTACGGCGCGCGCGAGACTCGAGCGGATGCTGCTGAGTTTTCGGTAATTTTTTAATCAACGTGAGAACCGAGCAAGTAAATTACGTATGAATTATAAAAGGCTGGGGCGGAAGAGAACGGGACTAAACGGCGAAGATGAAAGAGAGCTTTTTGCACCGGGCAGTCTTCTCTATAGAATTGGGTAAATGCATTGTGTACGATTTTTCACAAAAGAAATCTCGATTTATTTTTAACGACACTCGATCGTTAAACGTTAGACGAGAAATTTTTTGGCTTCATTCGCGATTCGCTGACGATGGTACCGCATCGTTAAGATATCATCGCAATTATTACAGAAATAAATTGAACGATGAGGACGTGTTTTTTTTTCAGTTTCATATTATTTTGATCGGACATGTAATTCTGCATTAAAACAATGTGTTTAAAACTTGTTTTTATTTTACTGAAGTTTCGTGTCGTATTGAAAATGTTCCTCATTCTCTTTCCCAAACGGTGCGCAAACCTGACAAAAGACATAAAAAGTACAGCACTGTCTGGTAATGTTCTATGTACGATTTTTCACAAAAAAAAAAATCAATGAATTTTTCATAATATTCGATAGGCAAACGTCAAACCGGAAATTTGTTGGCTTAAGGCCTCCGTGCGTTCGCGACACGCTGACGACGTTACAGCATCGTTACATCATCGAAACTAATTAAGCCGTCAAAAAGTTTTTTTTTTTTTTTTTTTTTTTGCAGTTTCATAAAATTTTTATTAGACATGTAATTTTGCACGAAAACAATGTGTGTGTTTTTTGTATTTCACCGAAGTTTCGTGGCGTATTGAACATTTTCCTGCCGATAGAGCGCCCACAAAACTTGACTGTCACACTGTTGCCTGTGTCACCGAGTAGCCGAGTCTCTCCCCCAGCGATTTTTTTTTATTCCTCATTCTCTTTCCCAAACCGTGCGCAAAACTGACAAAAGACATAAAAGGTATACCGAGCGCGGCATTCAAGCCGCGAAAACAATGGCATCGAAAGCGCGGGCTGTTGCTGTTCCGCCGCGATTCTCGCACGCGCCCGCTCTCGGGGATTTTCACGATAATCGCGCGAGAATCGTGGGTGGCCGGTGGACGATGGAATACACTCGGGTGCTGCGAGTACGGAGTCTCGTGGCCGGCAAAAACCGCAAAGTGAGCCATGAGAAACAAGCTCGAATACAAAAAACGTGTGTGTTGCCTAATCCCACGTTATCTAGTTCTCTTGCCAATTTAGGGGGAGACCGAGGTAAAATGGGACGGTGGGGCAAAATGGGGCCGTGGGTAAAAACGCATTTTTCCACCAACGTTCCCCATGTTGGCCCATCGATACATCCAGCTTTTCCACGCCGTTTTGCCCCACTTCCCCATCCAAAAATTATTGGAAAATTGCGTTCGCCTCACTGTCCCATTTTGCCCCGACCTTCACTACAGCGAAGGCTTTGCGCATTGTAATACCATTTTTTTCTCCAGGCTATCTCTCCGACGGATCCATAACTCGGCGTCTGGAAAAAAAAGGAGGAAAAATAAATAAAATCAAAAACAAGAAGAAGAAAAAAACAAATCCCGTCCGCAAATTGTGTCAAGCAGTCTGAAGATCTCGTCTCTAAACGCCCATTCTCCTATCCAAAGATCATTGGAAAATCGCGTCAGCTCCACTGTCCCATTTTGCCCCGATCAATAAAATCTTCTCCACAATCTCTCCTACGGATCCATAACTCCGTGTCTGAAAAAAAAGAAAGAAAAAATAAGATAAAAAAACAAGAAGAATAAAAAAAAAACAAATCCCGTCTGTAAATTGTATCAAGCAGTCTGGACGTCTCGTCTCTAAACGCATTACACAATCGGGAGGCAGGAGCGTCTGTGGTCGACGGCGGAAGGCATTTAGCCTTAATCGCGAGGGTAGCAAACCACCGTCGAATAAACTATCTCTCGAGATATAATTTTCTCGAGGGTTTCCTCCGGCGGTTGGATTCGTCGAGAGGTTCCCTCCCTTGCTTGCACACAATCCCGCAAGGTTTAATATCACAGAGCAGGGATATTCAGCCGAGTTGTGTGACCTCGCAATTAAATCAACATCCCTTAAAATTAGCCGTGCATATCGTACCGCCGACAGTGAGAGCCGCGCTCCGGCACAGGCTGGCTGGGCTGGCTGAGGCGCAAAGAAGACGGTGGATAGGAGAGAAACGAGAAGGCGGTTTTGGTGCTGGCGGAAGGATGATATGATGGAAAATCAGGTGGTACCCGGTGAAGCGAGTTTAGTCGGTGAAACGGGATACGCGTCGTTCGGAAAATCCGGGGAGGGTTGGGAAGAGGGGGGCGGAAAATTTTGCGTCGGTGTGCGCCGGATCGTTGGATGCGCATTACCTGCTCTGACGGTCACGTCCCTGCTCACTACTGCGCCGACGCTGTTGATCGCCGAACACTTGTAAATCGCCCAGTGCACGTCCTGACGAAAGGCCTCGGCCTCGAAAGCCGGAAAGTGAATAGTTCCGTTACCAAAAACCTCCCTTATACCGGTGATGGTGGCGACGTTCCCACCGTCGGCGGCGAGCCATTCCACCGTCGGCTCCGGATTTCCCCTCACCGTGCACTCCACCCTTCCACCACCGACGTTTGTGAACTCCACTCGCGACAGAGGTTCCGAAACGAAACTCGGGCCTTGCATCTCGTAGGAGGCTCTGCCACCTGCAAATCAAGCGTACGAACGAGATATAAATTATACATGTTGGATGGATATGTGTATGTCGGTTGATTCAGGCAACGATTAAGAAATACGGTTCGATCGAATAAAGATTTCGGGCTCAGACAAAAATTTGTTACTTCAATTTTTTTATTTCGTCAAAATGTTTTTGAGGCATTAAAATGTTTTATTTGGTCAATTGGATATTTATTTGAACGTTTCCGCTCGATCTTTGGTTGATTCAACGGCATTTTTTTAATCGATTTTGACAAAGCTTCCGCGTCGGATACTGGGGAAAAGTGTGTATACAATAATCTGTCATATACTATGTATGTGGAACGATGTCTGACCCGTTTTCGGGTTATTAAAGACAGCCATGGCCACAGAATAAAAATAAATTGTGAATTTAATGTACCGAAACTTGAAATCTGCTTACATTACTTACATTAAAGGAACATTAATGTACTTTTTTGTAAAATTAAAACACCAGATATAAAAATGACAAATCTTTTGGCTGAAAGTCACAAAAGTTTTCATTAAAAATAAAAACACGAAACTCGGTTCTTGCATCTCGGGGAGGCTCTGCCACCTACAGATCGACCGTACGAACGAAATTATACATGTATGATGGATGTATCATACATGTATAATAAGATGATATATATATGGATCGAATTTTTTGAAGCTTCTGCGTCAGATACTAAGGAATAATGTTTATACCATAATTCGTCCAAAACTACAGTTCGACATCGTCGATATCCGATCCATTTCCGAGTCGTTAAAAAAAAAAACCATGGCCATATCATCCGGCATTACCCTGTACGGAGCACAAGCCGCATGTCGGCGTGTTATGCTCGCAATCAAGCCGGGCTCTCTGAGCGTGACAGCGGGGAAACTCCCCTGAGCTACTCCACACGACGTTTCTCTATACCTCGTAGCGGTCGGGTGAATCGATACCGGAATACTAACGATACACGATACATTGCCGCGCGTATCTCCTGATTTCCTCGATTCTCCCCGCGGGTACTCCGCACACGAGAGGAGCTTTCCCCTCGATCAAGATAGAATATTTCGAAATTATCATCACAGGCGTTTCCGCAAACGCGCACACGGAGAATCGCGAGATTTAATACCAATTAATAGAGGCACCCAGGTGGAACTCATGTTCGTAACGGAAATACATTACTTCCAGTTGGGATATCTCATTCTTCAACCGGATGTGACGTATTTCCGGTGTGACGTCACATCCGGTCGAAAAATTAAATGTTCGAACCGGACGTGACGTATTTCCGGTGTGACGTCACTTTCGGTTGAAAAGTACAATGTTCAAACCGGATGTGACGTCACTTTCGGTTGAAAAGTAAAATGTTCAAACCGGAAGTGACGTATTTCCGGTGTGACGTCGAAAAATGACGTTGAAAAATGAAATTTTCCAACCGGAAGTAACGTTACAGAGAAACTTTGTTCTTTTTTTTTCTGGTATCACGAATGCAACCAGTGCCAGAAACGTATGAATTAACGTACACAGGAGAGTGGGAGGGTAAAAGAATAATTAAATAATTATTAAATAATTAAAAGAAAGAAGAGGGTAAAAAGAATAAACAAATATAGCCTTCGACACGCATTTAATGGATTTTAATTGCTTCAATAGAACAATATCCAACAGCCATCCCGGTATGAGCAAGATCGATTCGGCCGAATTATAACGGTAGATCATTGAATAAACGGGGTCCCAGGAGGGAGCGCGAGTTGGGTTCAGCGAGTATAATGCACATAACGATGTCCATAAACGGGAGATACAACGCCGGGGTGGTTGTCCCCGGTAGCTCGATAACCGTAGCTCAACTCAGTTTATGGTGATTTAATTTGGTATGTCGCGAGCAATGTATCACGTCGCCGGGGCGGAGGAGGAGGGGGGGGGGGGGGGTGGATGGTTGATAACGCGGGTACTGGCGTTGCCGGGATCGGATCCGACGAACCGTGACCGAACCCGGCGTTAATCGTTCCGGAAACCCGACGAAAATTAAAGACCGCAGCGAAATATTAAACGCCGCAATGAAAACAGAGATTAAAACGATCGCCGGGTTGAAATCCATTAGATATAGCGGGGAGCGGGAACGACAAGAGCCGCTATCGTCAAAGGAACGAGGACGGGGCGGAGCGCCTCTGTCTTTTCCGGTGCGCGGTACAAGAGGAGGAAGATTGCTCGGTTCCCCGGACGGAAGACGCGGGACGAAGGACGGAGGAGGAAGAAGAAGAGGAAACGCGATTATCCGAGGGCCGCGGGGAGGGAGCCAAGGGTAAAAGAGCTTCCGGTCGGTGATGTTGACGCAACGCATTACACAGATGGTCGACGATGACAACAGAGAGCGAGTGGAAGGGCTGAAGAGCGAGGGACAACTGCGACGACGACGACTAAGCCAGGTTGTTTCTACGGTGTGTTTCTCGAAAGGAACAAAAGTGAGAGCGCCGGTGCGCTTCACCGGTATCTTCTTCTCCGCTACGAGACGTCGAGGGTTGACTGGCGTGCAGGGCACTCGACGAGCCCCACACGCGTCATCATCGCCGGGACGCTGCAACAGAGGAACCATCGGGGTGCGTGCGCCACGCAACCCTTTGCTTTTCAAAGTACTCCGCATAGAGAGAGCCGTTGAGGGGAGGATCCTCGAGTGACAATAGGACCGAGCCGGAGATAAAGAGAGTTCGAGCTTCTCGGGCCGAGACCATTGTTTAGATATTCTGATGAGCCAGTGCATTTCGAATACTCCTCGACGAACCATTATATCGGGTAGGGCATTAGCCATCGTGGATGAACGGCTGTTCGCCGACTCGCGTGCAAGCGCGCTCACCGAACGCTACGGGTATCCGTTTAGGGCTTCTTTTGGATGCATCTTTTTTTTTTTTTAGGGTGATTTTCGAATGATTAAGCAATGACTGCGGGTGAAGTGGCCGCGGGATCGGGAGCGTCTGATCGACTATGGCGGCTCAGACGACCCTTGCAACCTGAATCACGTAGCAGACCAGTTGCACATTAATGTGCGCGTCGAACATTCTTTAACGTACAGCGTGCAACAGTTGAATTTTGCAATACGAACATTCTATCCGGGATTGCTGACTGGTTAATTTTTGGCTTTTGGAGAACGATGGAGAACAACGAACAAGCGAGCCGGTAATTCTTTTGTGACCTTGAATTAAAAATTATAATTAAAAAATTGAAAAATTGAAAAATAACGTATTGCACTTTCCCTCCAACTGCATGCAAAATTGCAATACGATAGCTCAAGCCTTTCCGAGTTACGGAAGTTTCCGTTTCTTTGGACACCACGGACCTACGTCCAGAAATGTCTCGGCACTAAATACGATCTTTTGACGTTTCAAAAAAATCCGTACATGCTTTCCACGATAATCTGTGAAACACTTTCGTTGCTTTCGCAAAGACGAAAGTCCCCGCGTGCGATGATTCAGTGCAAAGGAAAAATAAATATGCAACCCTGAACATCTGAACATTATTCGAGATTGCTGACTGGTTAATTTTTGGCTTTTGGAGCAGACCGAGCAAGTCACCCGCTAATTATTTTGCAGCCTCGAATTAAAAATTATAATTTTAAAAAATGAAAAAATTGACAAACAAAAAATAGCACGATCTCAGCAACCGCATGAAAAATTGCAATACGATAGCTCAAGCCGTTCTCGAGTTACGGAAGTTTCCGTTTCTTTCCAGCGTGCGCCACGGACAAACATCCAGACATCTCTCGTTTCCAAATACGATCTTTTAGCGTTTCAGAAAATTCCGTGCGTGCTTTCAACGATAATCTCGAAAACACCATCGTTTTTTTTTTTTACTTTTGGCGGACAACGAGGAAGTCACCCGCTAATTATTTTGCAGCCTTGAATTAAAAATAATAATTAAAAAAAAGTGGAAATAATTGACAAATAAAAAATAGCACGAACTCAGCAACTGCATGAAAAATTGCAATACGATAGCTCAAGCCGTTCTGGAGTTACGGAACTTTCCGTTTCTTTCCAGCGTGCGCGACGGACAAACATCAAGACATCTCTCGTTTCCAAGTACGATCTTTTAGCATTTCAGAAAATTCCGTGCGTGCTTTCACAGATAATCGCGAAAACAACATCGTTTCTTTCGCGAAGACGAAAGGTCATCTCGTGCATCGTTTTAGTACAATGCCTGTAAGGCTTTGCTTTGGATTCATCGTTTTTTTTTATGAGGGTGGTTTTCGAATGATTAAGCAATGACCGCGGGTGAAGTGGCCGCTGGATCGGCCGGGGCGTCTGATCGGCCGGGCAACTACCTACTGGCCCGACTATCGCCATCCGGACGACCCTTGCGACCGCAACCCACGTACCAGACGGCCAGTTGCACCATCGCTTGGGATATAATGCTGACGTGCGACCCGGCTGACACAGGGTGGGAAGCGGGATGGGGACGCTATCCATGCCCGGTGTAACATTTCGTCCAGTCGCACTCTAACGAGATCTGCCCTCGTATCTTGCGCAGGGATAACGATGATGCGCCAGCAGGAGGACCCGACAATAACCTCCCCCCCGAGGACGATATTGATTTCCCGCGGATTTAGACATCCGAAACTAGCGGACTATGGAGCGCACAGTGGAACGGTGAACTGTTCCTTTTTTTCAATCGCGAGGCCGTAGCTCCCTTGTTGTGGAAAAACATATATATATAGAATGGGGGGGGGGGGGGGCAAACTTGGCTCGGATGGAAGTCGAGGAATATCATTTTTCCCCGGCATCTTTGCTTTTTGCTATCGGAGGGAGAGTAATAACATCGCTGAAGTGGCGGAGTAGTTTCTTTGAGTGAATGACGAAGAGTGAGAGTATCCCGTTGGTGATGCCGGAACGGGGGTCCGTGGAGCGTGCGAGGATGCAGGGATGACGTCAGGAGGCGGAGGGGGGGGGGGGGGGGGGGAGGAATGAAAAAGTCCCCGGACCAGGAATCCGCCACAGCAGCTCATCCGGGAGGTTTACAATTCTTTCTTTTCCTATCCAACGGCGGGAGCGCGCGGGACGAACGGGAGATGAGAGCGAGATCGAGGATGGGCATAAAGCAGCGCGGCTCCCTCGAAACCCCCCGCCGACCGCCCCCCTCTCCGGCGAGAGAGGAATTTCTGCTGCGGTTGTCCAACAATGCAAACCAACTTTCTCATTTCAATGTATTGTTTCCATTGTTCCTCATTCTTCTCGATCATCCCGTGCGACTTGTCGGATGGCAGCCCGAGCATCCTCATTCCTCCGGTGCCTCCTCCAAACCACGACCACCCCCCCCCCCCCCCCCGGTCGCGGTGGAATCACGTAGGAACATACACCAAGCGGGGGATTACCGATTTCAATGGCTCTCGCTCTTGAAGCCACGGAGACAGTTCATTCGAGTATTATGCTCTCGCGAGCACTCGGCAGAAGGAATAAAGAATAAGAGAAACTACACGAATGGAGAGGAAGAAGAAAATTAATGGGCAACGAGAAGTTTAAACGCTTCCCTCCTCGCCCCCCCCCCCCCCCCCCCCCCTCCGTTGTTGAAGAGACGGTATAGATCTTCATTTCCGGCGACTACTCAATTTGGAAACTTGCCTCGGTTATCAAGGCTATTTAATTCAGCCGTTTGCTTTTGGAAGCCTCGCCACGCGCCCGAACGGCAAGCGGCTTAATTCGCCTCAGTGATTTAGGGAGAGACAATTAGGGGAGTCAAGTTTCGGGGTCGTTGTACCAATCTCGACGGTGATTCGCAACTTGTTTCTAAATATCGTGAAAGCCACCGACCGGGGATGAGCGGAGCGTGAAGGGAAAACTGCACAAGTGGAAAAAACTTCTGCGCATGATCGCAATCGGTTCGTTCCATCGGCAAGAACCAGAAACGTCCTCCCTATCGAGCCAACGATATTGTTTGCACCCAGTCAGTTAAGTGTTGGCCCAGCTGAACGCAAATATCCTGATCGTATTTAACTTGTGCGCCGCTCTGATTGCGCACCCGACGAGGATGTTTCTGTCTCCGTGTGTGCGCGGCAACTCCGGCAAGCTCGCGAGGACGTGCGTGTAATCCGGAAACTCCAATATCTGTCTCCGAACTAATTTCAAACACCAGCGTCGGAGGGAAACGTGACAAACAAGCTATCCGTGGGTCTCGTTTCATGACGCTGCTCTTCATCAGCGCGCCTCTTACGAATCCAGTCAAATGCTCTTTGACACTGGCGATGAGCACGGTTAGGCTGCTCAGCGGATGAAAGCGAGACTGCTGAACTTTTTTATTTTGTGTGAACGTTTGATGATGTGACAACCAAGCCACCCAAAAGCGTCCTCAATTAGCATCACGCTTCTAATTGGAAATTGAGCAACGCGAATCTTCGTGGAAATTCCAGAACGTTGGATGAGGCCCTGGTGAAGTTAGGAAAAGAACTGCCGAGGACCTGGCCCAACGCCAAAACTGATCTCCCAGGGAAACGCCCGATACCCAAATGTCCCTCCCAATCGGGAAACTACTGGAAGGTGTTTTCTCATGAAACTGTTCGTTGAGCTCACGCAGTCAACAGACTACCTTTTCCTTCATTCGTTTTTAATTGTAACAGCACTTGTTTATGTGAACGTTTGATGTGAGAACTAACCCACCCAACCCACCCAAAAAGGTCCTCAATGAGCATCACGCTTGTAATTGAAAACTGAGCGACGCGAAACCTGGTGGGAATTTCAGAACGTTACATGCGGTCCTGGTGAAGATGGGAAAATAACTGCCGACGTCCTGGCCCGAAGCTGAAACTGATCTCCCAGCGAAATTTCCGATACCAAAATGTCCCGCCCAATCGGGAAACTATTGAAAGGTGTTTTCCCATCAAACTCTTCATCGAGCGCACGCATTCGACTGACTGGCTTTATCTAAATTCGTTTTTAATAGTAATCAAAAAAATTGGCAAAAGCTCAATGGCGTGAGGTCGATTTCGCTTGTTTTGCGCGTTCCGCACGAAAGATTGACACAGAGAGAAACGGGAGGCGAATTGATGGTGCGCTTCCCGAAACTCCGTCGGGTGTTCAAACGATGGCTTAAACCGGGCTCTATAAATACAGTCGGTGCTGGAAACGAGAGGGTATAGAAAAAACGAAAAAAAAGGAGAACTGGCGGATCGCTGAGGATGAGAGGAGACGGAGAGAGTATGCAGCGGAGAAGAACGACAGAGGAGACTGTGTCTGATGCTGCTGGGGAGAACCGCAGTGCGGTTTGCACGATGGAAGTAGGATCCAATGTGCCTCTGAGAGGGCGGAACTCGCTCCGTCTCTCGTCCTCGCCCGTTGGGCGAGAGAAACTAACAGGGACGCATCGGCATCGGTACAAAGACCGAAATGCAAATACGTATTCTGTGTACTTAGGAAGCTGTAGCGGCAGTGAACCTCATGCATAGAGATTGTACGCTGTTCGTGTAAAATCGAGATCCCCCAACGTCGACCGCGACGTTACCGGGTCTCGCGCGGCATCAGCGGCAGAGTGTGTACAGTGTACCACAAGCGGCCATACAGGGGCTCAAATCCCTGCACCGTACTGGCCCCGAATTCCCGTTTTACCCCGATACCGGCTCATTCGACGACCGGTTACAATTTTACCGAGTCGTACGACCCACTCTAAATGTAACGCGTGACGCGTAAAATCCCCATGCGTATCGCTGCACCAGGCTACAAAACGGGAATCATTATTGATGCTGCGCAGATTCGCGCAGCCGAGTACCAGAATTCCTCATAAATTATTAATCGAAATATATCCACGGGCGGATAATTTGCGAATTAGGGTAAAAAAAAATTTAAAGCTGTGCATTAATTCGCACGTTGAACATCCTGAACGTTATTCGAGATTGCTGGCTGGTTAATTTGTGGCTGTTGGAGAACGATGTAGAACAATGCGCAAACGACCCGCTAATTATTTTATGTCACTCGGTGGGAAAATGGCGATTTTTCGCCCGCTTCGCGTGCGAAAACCCCCATTTTCACACCTTGTGAAATAAAATTTTGTTCGATACTCGTGCGAAAAACGTTTTCTGAACTCGTGTGATTGCAACACTCGCCTTCGGCTCGTGCTGCAAACTCACACTCGTCAGAAAAAGTTTTTTCGCACTCGTATCGAAATATACTATTTCATCACTCGGTGCGGAAATGGCCACTTTTCCGCCCGCTTCGCGTGCGTAAAACTGCCATTTTCGCACCTTGTGATGAAAAATTTCGTACATCCCTCGTGCGAAACACTTTTTCTAACTCGTGTGATTACAGCCCTCGCCTTCGGCTCGTGCTGCAAACTCACACCCGTTAGAAAAACGTTTTTCGCCCTCGTGGAGTAATGTAGGGGAGACCGGGGACAAAAGTAACAAAAATCCTTTTTAATTTTGTTACCAACAAACCCGAGAGTCCAACGCTTCGGCATCCAATGGTGTATCATTAACCCAGTCTTGGGTATTTAGTTAAAAAAATTCTAGCAGAAATATGCACGGAATTGCGAACACCGCCCCTTTAAACACAGACGAAATTGGGTAAGAATTTGTGGAGTGGTGGGGTCAATTGTAATGGTTAGTGGGGTCATTTGTAACATCCTCCTGCATCAAAGAAATCCTTCACCGACCGCTATTAAGAAATAGAACAGGGATACATTATCGCAAAAAAAATTTTTATTTTTATTTTTTAAAATTTAAAAATTGTTTGCCGGCTAAGCCGTTTTAGCCGGCTAAGTCATTTTAGGCGGCCTAACTATACAGCCCTACTATAAATATTATAGTCTGCAATTGGTTGGTTATAAATTATAAGTGTATAAATTATCGCTGATTGCTTAGAATGGAAGAATAAAATAAATAAAATATATTGGTATTGGTATTGGTACTGAAAGACATTAATTATTGCTGGTACAATTGACCCGGATCGACTGTTACAATCGACCCCACAAATGATCATTCGCAAAGCTACTGTGGCATCGGTTAATAACAATCTGAAACGGATCGTCTCAGCGATCAAAATGTTCCGCAAAAATGTACCTTTCAACTCCTCGTGCTTGTTTGCACTAATATTTTGTATTGTGTTGCCTAGCTGACGCGATCCGCACAGCCGAAAAATCACATCTGCGCTCGCGAATCACATTTGGTTTCGGCGAATTGGTATTTTTGAAAACTCAGCTATGAGGTAATTGTATGGCCATAAGATGATATCTATAATGTTGCTCCCTTCATATCCGATGCGTCTGATCATGCGCAGCGTTGCGCGGCCGCTTGTTACAATTGACCCGTGTTTCATTTTTCGTCGGTCTCCCCTACTATTTCGCCCTCGTGGAGTAATGTACTATTACAGCTTTTTATTTTTCAAAAATGTTTAATGTAAAAACTGACAAATCAAAAATAGCAAGAACCATCCGAGTGCATGAAAAATTGCAACACGATAGCTCAAGCCGTTCCCGAGTTGCGGAAGTTTCCCTTTCGGGCGTGTGCTGCACGGACATGCAGCCAGACGTATCTCGTCTCTAAATACGATCCTTTAACGTTACAGAAAATTTCGAACATGCTTTCCGCGACGATCTCTAAAACACCTTTGTTTCCTTTCGCGAGGACAAAAGCTCCTCTCGCGCGATGCGATGGTACAATGGTCATAATGTGCAGCGTTCGCTTCACAAGATTATATTCAATGAGAGCGGCAGGGGAAAAATAAATATGTACCGTTCAAGTGCACCGCAGCGGCTTCGCCGGCTGATGCACCGGTGGATAGAGGTACTCGAGCCAAGTTACTCGTTGACGTTCAATTACGTTTTAAAGTTTGTAAACCAAGAGCTGGCCACGGTGTATGGGATTCCTCCCACAGCGTGTCTTTTATGCTCTCGTATCTCGTTCACGCATCTGCACTTGGAGACCCGCGGTAGCAGCGGCATCAGCAGGCACCGGCGGCGGAAGGGTGGGAGTGCTGGTATAACAGCACACGCCGGGGTTATATAGCACATCCATAGCACGAACTCCCGCCGTCTCTGTACAGCATCCCCAAACCCCCCGTCCCGTCACCCGCCGTGTTCTTGTCTGTCACGAGCATCTGCTCTCGTCCGCGAGTCAGGTGAACCAGGTTTATGTAGCGTGAAACGGCCGCGATAGTTCCGTGCGGCTTGTGCTGCTCTTTTTTTTCCTCTTTCCCCTCCGGAACCACCCTATTTCATCCTCTCAAACCATCGCCCTCGCCGAGTCGATTATACACACAAACGTGCGGTGGAGCAACTGTACGGGATCTCCGCGTAGTTTTTATTATCGATAGATATGCATGGGGGAGAGCGGGGCAAAATGGACCGTTTGTGATAAGATTTCTTTTGATGTCCCTGGACGATAAATTGATAAATGGGTTTTTTTAATCAAGTTTACATCGAGGGGGTGAATATGGCCCACCCCGATCATCACGTAGATCAATGATGTATCGGACAGAAATGGCCCACCCTGATCATCACGTAGATCAATGATGTATCGGACAGAAATGGACAATCGACTGACATCGGACATCGGCTTGTACTGCTCTTTTTTTCTCCTCCAAAACGACCCTATTTTATCCTCTGAAACCATCGCCCTCGCCGAGTCGATTATACACACAAACGTGCGGTGGAGCAACTGTACGGGATCTCCGCGTAGTTTTTATTATCAATAGATATGCATGGGGGAGAGCGGGGCGAAATGGACCGTTTGTGATAAGATTTCTTTTGATGTCCCTGGACGATAAATTGATAAATGGGTTTTTTTTTTAATCAAGTTTCCACCGCCGGGGTGAATATGGCCCACCCCGATAATCACGTAGATCAATGATGTATCGGACAGAAATGGACATTCGATTGACATCGGACGTCGTTTTTCTCTTCCAGAACGACCCTATTTTATCCTCTCAAACCATCGCCCTCGCCGAGTCGATTGTACACACAAACGTGCGGTGGAGCAACTGTACGGGATCTCCGCGTAATTTTTATTATCGATAGATATGCATGGGAGAGAGCGGGGCAAAATGGACCATTTCTGATAAGATTTCTTTTGATGTTCCTCGACGATAAATTGATAAATGGGTTTTTTTTTAAATCAAGTTTACATCGCCGGGGTGAATATGGCCCACCCCAATCAATGATGTATCGGAGTAAAGTGGACATTTGATTGACATCGGTCAATCGGACATGGGACATCGGCTTGTGCTGCTCTTTTTTTCTCCTCCAGAACGACCCTATTTTATCCTCTCAAACCATCGACCTCGTCAAGTTGATTATACACACAAACGTGCGGTGGAGAAACTGTACGGGATTTCCGCGTAGTTTTTATCATCGATACATATACCTGGGAGAGTGCGGGGCAAAATGGACCATTTGAGATAAGAGATCTCTTTTGATGTCCCTCGACAATAAATTGATAAAAGGTTTAAAAAAAAATCAAATGTGCATAGCAGGACTGAATCTGGCCCACCCCAAACATCGCGCAAATCAATGATGCATCGGAGAAAAATGGACGGTTAATTGATATTTCTTTTAATCAGTGTATCGATAACGGGTAAAAAAAAACGTTGCGCAAACAGGATTTAATTTAAATGTTGCGGAAATGAAAGTGGCCCGGCAGCCGGATGAGCGCGGGCGACGCGCAGTGCACGCGTGTATATATATATATATATATACATATATATACACACGTTACACGCTGATCCACTGGTCATCAACGGGGCCCCGCCTGCATTCCCCGCTGTATAAACAATTAAGCGTGTAATTATACGAGACGACAGTCGGCCGTACGTTCGAATCCACAAATTCATTCAACACTGACCGCAAAGCGAATCACTGTCATGCTGGGCTGAATACATGGATATTTGCCGAGTTACGGGCGGCGCGGCCGGGGATACATTTATCCCGGTGGAGCAGTAGGGAGGGAAAAAGAGGGCGATACTCGTCACAGGGAGCTGTCATATCCTGGCAACGATGCTCCAGATTCGTTCCCCGTACAGATACGACATTTAATTCAACGATAACACCGTAACTCGATGTTTTACGTTACCGGAGTGACATAAAATTATAGAAGCCGACCAGAGCAAATCCCGAGCGGGGATCGCTACCGCGTCGCTCTCACGGTTCCGTTATTTAATCAATACGTTTCGTTTATACTGCAAGTTTATTAAAACGAAACAAAAAACAATAAATATTGAAATATATTTTCCCCGATGGGAAAAGTGACTTGGGTCGACGAACTTTTTTAATTTTAGGTCCTTAAATCGTATAATGCATTGTCGCTAAATCCGTGAAGTCGAAGTGGCGAATATGGGTGGCGGAGTGACATAACATTATAGAAGCTGTCCGGACAAAATCTCGGGCGGGATTCCTAAAGCGTCGCTCGCACGGTTCCGATATTTAATCAATACGATTCGCTTATATGGCAACTTTATTTATTTTTTTTTATTGAAAAAATTAAAATATTTAAAATTAAAATATATTTCTCCAATGGCCAGAGTGAATTTGGTCGCGGAACTTTTTAAATGTTACGGCCCGAAACCGTCTAATGCTTGTCGATAAATCTGCAAAGTAGAAGTGCCGAAAATGGACCACCCCGACGCCGAAATCAATGATCCAGTGAAATCCCAAGTTCACCACTTCGATCCTACTTCCCACTCTATACGACATTTAATTGAACAATAACATCGTAACTCAATGGTTCACGTTACCGGAATGACATAAAATTATAGAAGCCGTCCAGAGCAAATCCCGAGCGGGGGTCGCTACCGCGTCGCTCGCACGGTTTCGATATTTATTCAATACCAGTCGTTTATACTGCAAGTTTACTAAAACAAAACAAAAACAATAAAAATTGAAATATATTTTTCCCCGGTGGGAAAAGTAACGTCGTTCGACGAACTTTTTTAATTTTAGGTCCTTAAATCGTATAATCCATTGTCGCTAAATCCGTAAAGTCGAAGTGGCGAATATGGACCACCCCGATACGGAAATCAATGATCCGATGGAACGCAGGTTCACCGCTTCCACCCTACTTCCTGCACTATACGACATTTAATTGAACGATAACACCGTAAATCGATGTTTTATGTTGCCGGGGTGACATAACATTATAGAGGCCGCCCGGACAAAATCCCGAGCGGGATTCCTACCGCGTCGCTTGCACGTTCCGATATTTAATCAATACGTTTCGCTTATATGGCAACTTTATTTGATTTTTTTATTAAAAAAAATAATAAAATATTTCTCCAATAGACAAAGTGAATTTGATTGAGGAACCTTTTAAATGTTATGTCCCCAAATCGTCTATTCCATTGTCGATAAATCCCTGAAGCAGAAGTGGTGAATATGGACCACCCCGATACGCGAAACAATTGACCCGATGAAACCAGAAGTTCACCCATTCGACCCTACTTCCTACTCTATACGACATTTAATTGAACAATAACACCGTAACTCGACGTTTCGCGTTACCGGAGTGACACAATATTATAGAAGCCGGCCAGAGCAAATCCCGAGCGGAATTCGTACCGCTTCGCTCGCACGGTTTCGATATTTAATCAATACGTTTCGTTTATATTTACCTTTTAAAAAAAAATTAATAAAAAAAAAATAAAAACCACTGTAAAAAAACGTATATAAAAAAAATAGAAAAAATAAAGTGATAAAAAAATCTTACAAAAAGATTGAAATAATTAACGATAAAATATTAATTTTCACGGAAGCTCCCTCTATAATAATAATAATAATAATAATAAAAGTCGGGAGACGTCTCCGGCCGTTTCACATAGGGACTTGGTACGTGCACTTGAAAAGCGTTTGAAACGGCCGGAGACGTCTCCCGACTTTTATTATTATTATTATTATTATTATTATTATTATTATTATTATTATTATTATAGAGGGAGCTTCCGTGAAAATTAATATTTTATCGTTAATTATTTCAATCTTTTTGTAAGATTTTTTTATCACTTTATTTTTTCTATTTTGTTTATATACGTATTTTTACAGTGGTTTTTATTTTTTTAAGTACTTTTTTCAGTCATTCAGTCATATTCCGCAGTCGGGAGTTTTTTAAAAATTTTAATTTTTTTTTTATTTCATGCTTTTTAGAGTTCACTGCATATCTTTTTTGAGCACGCACTTTATTATAAGATTTTTTCAAGTCGTTTTTTTATCAAGCCTGTAGGTGAGTTTGTCTAATATGAACATGGTTCATTTTTTTAATTTCGAGAATTACACGGTAGCTTAAATTTAGAAAAAAAAACTGTTGCGATAAAATAGATAGATAGAACATTTTTATAAAAAAAAAGCAACAAGATTCTATAATACAGTTTATCGAAGCCAATCTTCTTCCATTTGTTATATGCCGTAGCTTTCGATTGTCCTGTTGAGCTAAAGTTACTGCGCAGCACCTCATTCCCTTCGTAACATGATTTTTCATGGTCAGTGTATAAAAAGTTTGCTGAATTCTGTAACTTCTGCATTAGAACAGTAATGGAAGTTTGTATAACTCGACCATAAAGAATTTTTGTTGCAAACAGAATAAAGCCTTGCGCAATTACTTCGGTGTCAGCCATGCAATGTATCAGCCACGATAAAAAAAACAAATTTTTATTTTTTGGAACAATTTTGTCTTCGATGAACTTTGTTATAGAATTATTGTTTTATCGATCAAATTCTTTCTTTTTTTTTAGTAGTTTTCAAGCTCTGTCTGTCAAGTATTTCAGAGTTTTAGAGCATTTTTCAACCTCTTTTTTTTACGCACTTAACCTTACTTATTATTTTACACCGAATATAGTTAATTCACACACTAATCACGCACGAAACACCGTAATTATAACAAGCCCCTGCGGGGCTTGGAGCCCCATCGGGGCTCGTCTTTTGAGGTTTTGTGGTTCAAACGGCGTTTTGAGGTTTTCTTGCTTAAACTTCGTTTTGAGGTTTTGTTTCTCAAACTTCGTTTTGAAGTTTTGTCGCTCATACTTCGTGAAGATATCCTACAGTGACATTTTTGAAGGCACTCGCAACGTGTACACATCGCACTGTACTTTTCGTAAAATTATTGACACATCGTATTACGTGCTCTGAAATGGTATTCATATGTTGCGCTACGCACTACGAAATTTTATGCACACCTCGCGTTTCCGCTCTGAATTCTTATTCACAAATTTCGTGTAATCATTTTCGCGAAAATGCAGATAAAAGTTTAAAGAGATTTTATTGGCAAAACTTATTTACAGATGTCTAAATAATTTTTAATTTGTTGAGCTATATGTTAACTATATAATGAATTAAGACGGCGAAGGATATTTTGATTCATCGGCAAGTTTTAAAGTTTGATACGGATGTCCGATGCACAATCTTGGAAACTAAAGAAAATGGCAAAAAAGCTTAGCTTTTTCGCAATAGGCACGACCATCTGTTGTCGCGCTCCATTGTAATAATTGCCCGTTGCGCTATGCGCTTCGTTTCTATATTGTGACCAACATTAGAAAGGCGTGTTGTCTGTATACAACGTACGCATGATACGGCTTTTTGATGTTAATTGGGGGATAAAAAGACGCACGATACAAGTTAAGCTTTGTGCTCGGTTATAATTTATGACATCTATTCTAATGTTTGTACTGATCTCCACGAGTGTGATTTACAAATCAATTCTATGAATTCGGTTTCTTATCAGAATAATAAATAAAAAAAAAATTGTTATTTATTTTCGCGGCTGTTGATCTTCAACTGTATAAAGGAAAATGTTATAATATCCGCTTTACGGTATAAAGTGGATATTTTGTTTCATGTAAGAATTTTTGTTTGATCGTCCAGGATCAGCGTCATAAAAAAATAATAATAATTAAAAAAAAAATGAATTTCGGGTTTTACCGATCGCGGTACTTTATATGCTGTTTAAGAATTGTATATGGTGTGTATGTAAAATTTAAAAACTTTTGTTTAAGTCGTTTGGTTGATAAAATGGATAAAGATAAGCAAAAAAAAAAAAAAAAATTCTTCAGCATTCTTGTCCCTACCGTTTGGGAACGGCTGAAGCGATTAATCTGCAAATCTTAGTGGACCATCTGTGACTAATGTATGATGACTACACGGAATCGGAGCCGAATCGGTTCAGCCGTTCATTTGTTACAGTGGATAAACACACACACACACACACACACACACACACACACACACACACACACACACACACACACACACACACACACACGCGCGCACACACGCGCGCACACACACACACACACACACACACACACACACACACACACACACACACACACACACACACACACACACACACACACACACACACACACACACACACACACACACCGCTAAAATCTATTGAAATCACTTATAAAATGGTCAAAAGGCAAAGTTACACTGATATCATTTAGTTTTCAGACAGTAACAGATTTTGCGATGACGAATGTATAAGGCACTTCTTTTCGCTTACGCTCGGTCGTGCCTAAAAACACCGTAATTATAAAATTAAAATTAATTTTAAAAAAATAATAATGGAAGAAAAAATCACAGTATGTATATAGTATTCGCAGCTGATTCGTAGCGAAACGCATAAGGTTCGGGAGATCGTGCATTGAGCCACTGTGAAATTAGCTGCGATACACGGTGAAAAGGCAAAAGATGGCGGCATATCTCGCTGAAATTTCGATATGGACAAATACTATTTTTCGCATCGTAACGAAACCTGAAAAAAGACACAGACCACGATTCAAAGAAACTACTTGCCAAATTTTGTCAAGAGATTTTTTGTGGATTCGGAGAACACTGGATACCAAGGAAACGCACAAAGTCCCGCGATCGCCGTGAAACGCATAACTCCCGTCTTTTTACCCTAGCGGGCAGTCGGGAGTTAAAAATCGATCTGTTAACATAATTTTTTTTTTTATTGAAAAAATAAAAATGTATTTCTCCAAGGACCAAAGTGACTTCGGTCGCCGGCCTTTTTAAATGCGGCCTGCCTACACACAGAAAAAAAAATTATTTGACGGCCATCGTTTATTAAGATTAAGATTAAGTACAATATTTGTTTGATTTAAATAAATATTTATTTAAATCAAATATAATATTTGACTTAATCTAAATAAACAGTGGCCGTCAAAGTAATTTTTTTTCCGGGTGTAAATCGTCTAATCCATTATCGACAAATCCCTAAACCACAAGTTGCGAATATGGACCAGCCCGATACGCGAAAACAATGATCCGATCTACCCCATGTTCGCCACTTCCACCCTACCTCCCAGTCTCTAACAAAGTAAGAATAAAAAAAAGCCACAAATAAACTTCAACATCGCAGAGTACGTTCGATTCCCGCGCAGGGACTCGGCGCCACCGCCGTCAATAATATTTGTCGAGGAAACAATAAGGCTCTCGCGGGCGTGGATCGTTCGTTCGGGAGCGGTGGGAGAGTCGACAGGTGGATGGAATTTTAATTTCCACGGGCGTACCCAATTACGCGGTCGGTGAGGTTTCCCGCCGAATATCCATACGCGTGCAATGGTAATTGTTTGTTCGTCTCGCTTTCCCCGCCGTGAACGAGAGCCCCGTTCGCCCGGGACCGCCATTAAGGATTACGTTGCCTTTCGCTCGCCTAGGCCCGCACGGAATATATCCGAGGGTGTTCTCCCTGTCCCGCAGTCTCACCCCGAGCGCCCGACGAGGAGAACCCGAGGTGTGGTTGCTGCCGGAAGAACGGAACGAGGCGAACCGGTATAACCGAGCGCGGACCCGGCGGAGTAAGGTTGATTGTAAAAGGAGAAAGAGCTACAGGGTCGGGGGTTTCGCGCTGGAAGAAGCGAGGGTGCTTCGGGGACTGCGCTATCGTCTTCGTCGTCTCGTCTCGTTCATTCCTTCCTTCCTTCCTTCCTTCCCCTAGCCAGCGGTGGATCGTATATACACCCGGCGTGCTACTACATTCCGCTACTACTACAACCCCTAGTGCCACGCTCACCCATCACCCACCACCCCCCCCCCCCCCCGCCCCCCTGTCGACTAATGAGACCGGCGCGGTTACATCAGAGGCCTGGGACAAATTGAAACGTACGAGAGCCTGGAGGGGTCGGTCGCCGCAGAACAAGGAGGGCGACCTCCTAATGCGTGACACCGCCATCACCGCTAACACCACATCCGACGTTTGCTTTCTCCACCGTTCCTCCACTACGACCCCCCACCCCTCCTCTGTACCTCATGATCCGCTGTGCATTCAACCCTTGTAACGAGATTTTTAATATAATGAAAGGGAGAAAGAAATAACAGAAGCGGGCTCCGTATATACCTTGGGGGCGGATCATTGAACTATAATGTTGTTTTATATCCCTGGTTAGGTTGATAGATTGTTTGTTGTGTCCTGGGATTGATTCCCTGAGGACGAAGCGATAGAGACAAGTGGCACGTATAGCGAAGTGCAGAAAAGTTTGAGTAAGGAACAGTTAGAGTCAGAGCTGGGTAGTAGTCGAAGTAGCGTATACTTGTTTGGTACTTTAAGGAGGTTGGAGCGAGTGGTGTTCATTTTGCCTAAATTCGAGAAATTCGGGCAAGAATTGCAAACACTTCCCAATGTTATGAAAATCTGAAAAAATGCATACTTATTATAAGCACTGAAAAGATTCATTTTGCATAATAATAATTTCAAAATGTTATTGACAAATTGTTGAAAAAAAAATTATTCATCAAAATATGTGGTAACTCAACTTCTTTTTTAAATAAAAATGATTCGTTCATTTTCCGAAATACGTATGAATTTTTTCAGATTTTTATCTTTATTTTGATTTTTCTTGTTTTTTACATGGAAAAATGTGCAAAAGTCAAAATAAAGATAAAAATCTGAAAAAATTCATACGTATTCCGAAAAGTGAACGAATCATTTTCATTAAAAAAAAAAAGTTGAGTTACCACATATTTTGATGAACAATTTTTTTTTCAACAATTTGTTAATAACATTTTGAAATTATTATTATGTAAAATTAGTCTTTTCAATGCCTATAATAAGTATGAATTTTTTCAGATTTTTATAACATTGGGAAGTGTTTGCAATTCTTGCCCGAATTTCTCGAATTTAGGCGGAATGAACACCACTCGCTCCAACCTCCTTAAGTACGTGCTTGAAGTACTTCCGGTTTGAAATCCGGTTTGAAAGTCACTTCCGGTTTTAAAATGTCATTTTTCGACTGGAAGTGATGTCATCTAGGCGAAGTCATTTTCGATTTGAACATTTTGTTTTCAAACCGGAAATGATAATTACTATGCACCTTTTTTTTAAAGGTAATTGAAAAAAGCACTTGAGAAATTCTTTAAGTACAAAATGATACTTTGTACTTTGTACTTGCAGTATTTTTTGGTACTTACTCTAACCAGCTCTGGTTAGAGTTCACGTAATTCATTTAACTATGTAGTAATAAAAACATTCGAGAACAATCTCACGCAGGCGCTAAGTGCGCTTACAAAATACAGAGCGAGATCGCAGTAAAGCGTAATTAAGCGGAAAAGAAACTGAGGCAGAAAGTAAAAAAAATGATGAGTAGTGATTATGGAGAACAAAACCTTGGAGGACATTCTGGAGCGTCATATCAGACACCTTTTTTGTTACTCATTGTCAAGATTGCCGTGATCTCATTTTTCCCGGACGAAATTGTGGTAGAAATTTGTACCTTAAACTTTTTCTTATACGAACCCGTGAATAATTCTAACCCGGAATAAAAATGTGCGGTGTCCCGTTCCTCCTCATAGCCGACAGCGAAAGAGAACGATAGTGCTCAATCGAACGTTCGCTGGAGGGATCTTCGCCATGGAGATTCGATCGTAAAATAAATAGAAGCTATATCAAAAAAAAAGATCGAGAAGCAAAGTCAGCAAGAAGACTGAGGATTATGAGGTCTACGTGGGATGCGACCGGCACGTCGAGGCACTGCATTGGGAAGCACCGATTGCAAATGAAGCTATTACCTGCCGGATTCGCTTAGTTCTCGTTTACTTCTATTTCTATTTTATTTTTTTATTCCCCCTCCCCCCTCCATCTATTCAATGGCTCTTCTCCCCATTCGCGCAGTCTCTGTAGTTGGTGGCTTTCTTTCATTTTCTTCTTTTTCGTTGTTTTCCTCCCCTTTTTTTCGTTAGTCGCTCGATCACTTTTGGTGCTCGCAATTAGTGTCGATCCCGCACGTTCCGGTTGTTCTCTATTGCTTCTGGCTTCTACACCGGAAAGCAACCCACCGACGATTCAACACACCCACTAATTTTCCGACCCTATACATACACGCGCTATCCTCTCACCCCCCCCCCCCCCCGCGGGTCTCGAATCGAGTTTCGCAAACAGTCTCTTTGCCGATGTACCTCTGCCGCCCCCGCCTATTCGTCCTCTTCCTCCTCCTCATCTATCCCGACGCGGTATCGGACTTCGAACCTTTCCAATTTTCTCTCCCCCCCCCCCCCCCTCTGTCCCTCCGCTTCGGCCCGACGAACCTATCTGACTCTCGAACTGCGAATCAGCCACGGCAAAGCGTCCAGAGACACTCACCGGATTGGTTCACCCTCTTCAACGTCCAATCTTCCTTCCACTTCAGCCGTTTACTTTATATTCGCGGAAAAAAGGAGAAAGAAGTAAAACGGTAAGAACACGCGAGCAATTAATTAGCGGCTGAATTTATTCGATGGATTACTGTGATCTTCCGTGGGACGTTATTGTGTCGTTGGAAATTATCGGACCGCGACGAGTATCTCGGAACTTCGTTAACCATTTCTTTTGATGTGTGTATTTCTTTTAATGTGTGTATACACACTGAGAAAAAAAATCAATTGAGTCGACGAAACGAGCGCTTACGGGTGGCGAAATAAATTTTTGGCTGATCGAACGAAATAATTGTCGGAGTAAGTAAACATTTGATTCGACGGACTGTTAGTTCGATCAACGAAGTATTTCTTTCGTACAAACAAACATTTCTTTCGCCACCCGTAAGCGCACATTTTGTTGACTCAATTGATTTTTTTTTCTCTGTGCAATGATAGAAGGATCTGACAGAAATTGCCATGAATCTGGTAGCGACATCCTGGCTAACATTCGTACTAAACGTAATGCATTCTGATAGAACACATGGTAATTTATGCGGTCGCGGATACAACCCGAATGTCCCGTAATTTTTTCTAGAATCTAAGTACTTCTTTCTAGAAAATATAGTAATCGGTGACGTCGCGAACCGTTTGTTTTAGGTTTATAGGGCATACCGGCATATTATGTTGATCAAATTTGTTGATGTATACATACATCAACAAAATTGATCGACACAATTCTCAGCTTTGATCAACAAAATTCCCAATTCTAATGCACGAAATTTTCAACCAGATACGCAAATTTTTGCCAACCCACCTTATGGAAAAAATTACCATATGGGTTAAGCACAAATTACTATGGCCCCGATGAAAATTTTACACATCGCTGGTTGTAGCGTTGGTGTAGCATGTTGCCTGGTCGAAATTCACCATATGACTTGGTGGTTTATACGAGATCCTTCTCTCAGTGCAGAGTTCCCCTTTAACCCCTACATCGCCGACTTCGGACGATTCTTTCCAAACATCGCGTGGTACCCCATTTTATCCCACGTCTTCCAGTTGCGGCTCCGGAGTCACATCATGGGGATGATTGTACACTTTCCCGGAAGAACACGCGTGGAAGAACTTCTGCAGGAAAGCAATCGTGTACAATGAAACATCCTTTGCCGACGCAGCATCCGGCGTAATTGATTCGGCGGTGAGGATGCGCGCGATCCGTATTAGTTTCGAAAGTTGGAATAGTGCAGAGTTAACGGAAGTGCGCGCACCGAGGTGGTTGAAAGTGGGATGTGTGGAGCGGAAGAAGAGGAGGACCAAGAATACGTGGTCTGAGAAAGGAGGGGCGGAAAACGGTACCGTCGACAGTGGGGAAAGGGTTTCCCCGAACATAGCGAGTACCTATATACTACATACAAAGTAGATATACGTAGGACACTATAGTGGTACGTAACAGGAAGAGGAAGTGTGAGGAGAGCGTGGAAGGAAAGTAGCAGCCTAGCGGTCTAGCATGCAAAATGCTGCGTCGACGTTATCATGCTCCCAGAGATAAAGGGGGGGGGGGGGGGTGGCGGGGGGGCTGACGCGGTGAAGACGAAGTCTTTCCATTTTTCACCATACTTTGCTGAGTTTTACTTGGCACTCGCGCTAGACGAGCGAACGAGCAAGTGAGCCAGAGCCAGCAGAAACGTCTCCTGGACCAACCGCCGTCTCCACTGCCGCAGGCGAGAGTCCCTCTTCATCCCTCTCCCTCGCCGTGCCCTCTTTCTGCACGGCTCCGCTCTCTTATTGTTCACGTTTCCCACATTGTCCCGCAATGCGCAGCGGAGCGCCATCTTAACGAAGATTTACACTCTCCTAGAACCCCCCCTTACATTATGTTGCGTGACCAGAATTTATTTGCCTCTTGGTACCGTATTTTGCCCGTTCTTCCTACCACCCTCGCCCATTTCTCGCTGTTCCGCGGCGGTACACGCCGCTCCATCCACTACAGCGGGATGGTACCTCGTCTGGCCGAGGCTCGAGCCACGAGAGCGCACGTGAACTGGATACATGGCCTGACATCGCTGTCCCACGCAACCACCGGAAGGTATGCCCGTCTTGCCCTGTGCCCGAGAGCCAACAACGTTGTCGGATCGACGGAGTGACTCTTAACTCCAGCTTGACAAACTCTTTCCTTCAGCCCGGTTACCATCAGACTGATCTTATCTCGGGGACTAGGATATGCAGACCGAAGTTTCTTGGTGGTCCACATTCGCCATCTCAATCCTACCTTAGAGAAGAGAGCCTCGCAACGATCAGACCCGGTATTAGCGCGATCCCGTCCAACGGAAGGAATCCAGTACTATAAAAGTTGCCGAGTGGGGTCAACTCTGTTTTTCGCTCTTTTACTTCATGGGTGTGGAGCGCAACTCTCCCCGGATACTTCGTAACAGATAAATCGCGAGGAAAACTTAGAGATGTTCGGCACGAACCTGACATTGGTGTCCCACGCAACCACCGGAAGTAAGTATGCCGTATTGCCGTGTTGTAGGATCGACGGAGTGACTCTTAACTCCACTGTGACAAACACTTTCCTTCAGCTCGGTTACAGTCCGACTGATCTTATCTCGGGGACTAGGATATGCAGACCGGAGTTTGTTGGTGGTCCACATTCGCCACCTCAATCCTACATCAGAGAAGCGAGCCTCGCAACAATCAGATCCATATTAGCACGATTCCGTCCAAAAGAAGGAATCCAGTTGTATGAAAGTGACTGGGTGGGGTCAACTCTGTTTTTCGTTCTTTTAATTCATGAGTGCAGAGCGCAACTCTCTCCGCATACCTCGTACAGATAAATCGCGAGGAAAACTTAAAGATGTTCGGCTCTAACCTGACATTGGTGTCCCACGCAACCACTGGAAGTAAGTACGCCGTATTGCCCTGTGCCCGAGAGCCAACGATGTTGTCGGATCGACGGAGTGACTCTTAACTCCACCGTGACAAACTCCTTCCTTCAGCTCGGTTATCATCAGACTCATCTTATCTCAGGGACTAGGATATGCAGACCGGACTTTCTTGGTGGTCCACATACGCCACCTCACTCCTACATCAGAGAAGCGAGCCTCGCAACAATCAGACCCATATTAGCACGATCCCGTCCAAAGGAACGAATCCCAGTTCTATAAGGTTGCCGGATATGATCAACTCTCTTTCACGCTCCTTTACTTCATGAGTGCAGAGCGCAACTCTCTCCGCATACCTCGTACAGATAAATCGCGAGGAAAAGTTCGAGAAGATGTTCGGCTCGACACAGCGAGATGGAATGGAAAAATAAAGCATCTTGGCTCTCTCCACCGAGGGTGAAATATTCCCGTTCGGAGTGTGTGCGTGTGAGTGTCTCTGTGGGCGCGCCAGAAGGTTTGGCAAAAACCATCATATTCTCGGTGGTCTCGAGTGCCGCCACCGCAGACGCGCACACGATCCACCACACACACACACACACACACCCAGACTTTCTCAGTGCCTTCTGTTCCTACAGTATTTCCCTTTGTTGTCCGCCAACTCTTTCCCTCCGCTTTTTCCTCTCTCGCACCCTCACATCGAACCGTGTGTTTTCATTTCTTTCGTTGGCTCGGCGGTGCTCGGTGGCCGCACAAGGGAAATGGGCGAGAGGGCACAGGCCGAGGAGGGCGCCTCGCTAAGGAGGGAGCAAAAAGAACGGGCACGACACGGTCGGGAGGGGTTGCCGTCTTGGCATGGTAGCCGGTCGTGGTTGCGATTCTTGTGAGTTGTAGGCCGCGTGGAAAAGCTTCTGTGGGGGCTGCGGGAGGAAGGCTGAGGGGTGGTTCGGGGGTTGGTTGGGAAAAAAGGGAAACAGAGAGACTCGGGAACGAGCGTGGAAACGAGCAGTGGGCGCTAGGTGGGTGCAACCACCACTGTGCCATCAGGAGGAACGTACGTGTGGAACCAGAATGGCGGGTCGGGGGGGGGGGGGGGGGGTGCAGAGCCTTGTGCCGCACCGGCAAGGAGCCAGTGCGCGGGGGTGTTAGGGTTGTATTGTTCTGTGACGGCGGTGACCCGTGGTACCCGGAACGCTCCCAGGCTTTCTAAACTCGTACTCCTTTTCCTTATTCTCTACCAAACCGTCTCGCCCCCTCCTGCAGTCGCGTCCTTTCACGATGCTGCGCCACGGTCTCGCCCAGTGCGCTCCGGCACGTACCTATATACGATTTATACGTTGTACGGTGCACACTGTGTTTATACACTATGTACCGTGTACCATGTATTGGGCGGAGTCTCGGTTTGTGTTTATGTACAGATTCCATATTACACACGGTACATGGGGAAGGTATATGGCCGGTTGTGTACGACGAAGCCGGCGAACCTCCACGTTAACTAACAATAAATGCTGCTACTGACAGCCGCACGCCACCGCGAAACCTTCTCGTAAAGAGCTCCCCAAGTATTAAGGCTCCCGGCCTGGTATATACGAGTCGGGTATACGGAGCTCCGAAGACCGCGGTACACCGGTGAAAGCGCACTGGAAGTACATAAGAGGAACCGTCTTGCAACGGCCGAGCCACCCTCTCAGCGCCATCGCCCTTCGATACACCTAGCCGGTCGTTTCTTGCCAACCACCAGCGGCAACGAGAAGTCCGAGGGAAACGGAATTCTCGACACAATGTTGCTCAAAAATCGAATCTCGGAGAGGAGAGGAAAAAATAAATAGAAATGTTCTTGAGACGACGTTGCCTCGGAACGATTTCAAAGATTCGCTCGAAAGTCAATTCGCCCAACGGGAAGCTCCGAGCGACCTCGGATAATTCGAAATTTCGAATCTCCTGTTGTATGGCTTTATTCCATTTTTTACTTTTTTTTTTCTTCTCGCTCTCCTGAACATTTTAATCATGGTAGATTCTCGTTTTCGCACACCCGTCGGTTCGGTCTGCGACGAGGTAGGGAAAAAATTTTCAGCCGTTACTCCTGTGGTCGTGGATACGAATGCGGTGGTTTTTTTTTTCTTCTTTTCTTCTCGACGATCATGAATAATTAAATGTAGTTTCCCAACGGAGGCGCGCATATTCGCACCTGCGAAGAAAGCTGCTTACTCTTATAGTGAGTCTGTTGTTGTTTTTTTTTCTCTTTTGTTCCTTTCTTTCGCTCTCTTATTCACTGTATTAGAGAGTACAGAGGCGAGTATATTCCGGGACGGAGCGAGGAGCCGGGTAGAAAAATTTCCCTTCAAATTGCAGCGCGCCTTTCGTTGAACGAGAAACCGAGAAGCCGAGCGAGTCTGGTGGAACTCGGCAACGAGCCGCGGTTCTCGGCACGTAATGCGCTTGTACGTGAAGCAATGTATATTCGCCGGAGCTCGGTACGGTCCGCAAACAATGTCATCACCGGGGAGATACTATAACCCCACGGTATGCCAATAGGGCTCTTCCTCGACCGGCAGGGCTAACTATGCGAGATGTACATTCGGACACGCCGCAGCGGAGGACAACGGCGACGCTTACGTAGCCAAATTGTATTGCATTCGTTAAGAATGCATGTTTCACTCGGACCGACGAATTTTGGTGGTCTTGCGGAAGCGCGATTGTTAATTACAGAACAGTTGCGGACTCCCCGGTGAATTACGAAATTAAACAAACTACGTCATAGAAAATGTTCAAATTTTCATCAGCGACATCTCCGGTGAAAAACTGAGATTTTATAAACCGATGTGACGTCACAAGGAAAAAGTTCAGTTTTCTCCGTGACGTGACTTCCGGTTTTTAAATCTCACTCTTCGACCGGAAGTGACGCCATACCTGAAATACGTCACTTCCGGTTTAGAAATTGTATTTTTCGACTGACAGTGACGTCATTGCAAAAATACGTCACTTCCGGTTTGAAAATCTCATTTTTAGACCGGAAGTCACGTCATACCTGAAAAACGTCACTTCCGGTTTAAACATTTTCTTTTTCGACTGGATGTGACGTCATAGCCGAAACACGTCACTTCCAATTTGAAAATTTCTTTTTTAGACCGGAAATGACGTCTCATCGGAAATACATGACTTCCGGTGTGAAAACATTATTTTTCTACCGGATGTGACCGTTCTGTACGCTGGAACCTCGCGGTGCTGGTACGACCGTTCGGGGTTGTAAGGCCCGAATTCACGCTGGCGGTGACGAAGTCTCGCTGGTACAGAGATGCCGTCAGGGAAATTACTCACCAACGACCTTAATTTATTTATGAAGGATTAGGAGATGTAAAACTTGTATACAAATCAGTAAAATATTTATTTATAGAAACTAACACAACAATTTATTACACAATTTCACTTGAACTATTAATGATGTTAAACTTTGACTTTGAAGAAGTTGCTACACTTTAGTTGAGTCCGCGGTGACACGTCGTTTGGTACTAGTCTCCAAGATGCGACCGTCCGTTACCGCTGAAGTTCTTAGACTGTTTTTTAGAAAATATGTTTTGGCAAAAGGTAAAAAAGGTGGGAGTGTCTTAGACATTCGGAGCGATATTTGAAGAATTGGCTGATAGAAAAAACAAGAAGGGATTTTATGCGAGTTGACAAATGAAATTGCAGTTTTACGTGGGGGCGAGACGCCTGTCGAAACCCTGTGTTTTAGGCAGGTAAACAGGCTCAGCGCTTGACGCTGACCCTTGCGCGGTGACGCACCGTACTGACAATATGCGGACTCATAAAATAGCCATTGACTCGCGAATTACTTTTTCGTGATTCTTGTTGACTTTAAAGGATTTTTTCTGTCTTTATTAGAAAGAACTGCGCTGTATCGCAGATGTTTTATTGCTCCGCTCGCAAAAGTCTAAGACACCGTATTTTCTCGAGGATTCGTTAATCCTCTCGTTCGAAAGTTTATTTCTTTATTCAAACCGTCCAATGCGACGGAACAGTGACGTCATATCGGAAGTAGCGTCTATTCCGGTTGAAAACTGGGATTTAAAAACAAGAAGTCACGTTTTTTCGTATTACATCACTTCCGCTCGAAGACTGAGGTTTTCAAACCGGAAGTGACGTGACAAGACAAAATAAATCCAGTCTCGAGAAATGCGGCTTGCCCCGGTGTATGTACGATGATTTTTAAAAATTTATTTAATACAGAAGAGAGTCTACATTATAAAACCGACCACACCATTTTCTCGTCGAGTGCAAAGAACACAAGCCGCACGAGAGGACAGTCGTGTGTAAGCGGGACAGAGGCCGCATTACAAGACGGTCCTCGGCAGCTAAGCGAGTGGACCCTCCGACAATGGCGAGGGAGGCGATGTGTGCGTACGCGTACGCACACACTGCGGGGGGGCTGGAAACGAGGATTCACTGCGCCGTGCCAGAGAGAGCATATAGATAATGCAGTCGGACAGGAACACGGCCAAAGCCACGGGCGGATGCTGTAAGCTTTCGAGAATGGACCGGCCAGCGATATCCACTGCGCCGCAGGCGAATTCGCTCCTGACGTCGGCCGGCAGTCTTCCATTGGAGATTACGAGCGAACACTCCGCCCCCCCTCCCCCGCTCTCTCATATTTAACGTTATTAATTGCATTTAGAGTAATCCCCGTTCGCGAACTGCGGAAACGTCTCCGAGACGAGGGAATAAGGAGCCCGGTTCTTTACCCGAGGAAAATTCTTTTGGGCGATTTCAGAACAAGCACGAAATTGTGCCTCGGGACGAGATAAAGAGCCGGAGCGCTCAAAGCCCCGAGTAGAAACCAACCCTCCCCCCCCCCCCCGCCCCACCAGCGTCTCGGGGTATGATACGGAGAAATGAACACCGCCGGACGAATGTGCGGTGCGCCGGAGCCTTTGAAAAATAATAATAAAAAAATAAAAATAAAAATACGACGAAAAAGGAAGGGGGGGAAAAAACATAAAAACGGGAAAATAATAAAGAGCCAGAGACGAGGCTGCCGACGGCATAGCTGCGGCGGAGAGACGGTGAGTAAGTGAGTGCGGTGGAGGGTAGAGGGCTTTGCAGTGTACCGCTGAGCCGTCCGGCAAACCCGGGCCACGAGGAGTTAAGGTTCTTGATTTTACCCGACTATATCCAGGTAATGGCACAGGGGGCTGTACACTCTCCACCCCCCCCCCTCCCTCTCGGCCCGCTTACCCGAAGCGTAACGGAAAATAGAAGTTAATGGATGTACAAAAAAAATGAAATGAAAAAAACAACACCGAAAGGCAGAAGCAGAGAGACGTTGAGGAGGACCAAGATTAATGGCAAAGCGTAATTGAGGAATTGATATAGAGCCCTGTGATGTGTGTGTGTGTGTGTGTGTGTGTGTGTGTGTGTGTGTGTGTGTGTGTGTGTGTGTGTGTGTGTGTGTGTGTGTGTGTGTGTGTGTGTGTGTGCGCGTGCGCACGAAGGAATGTGTACATAGGTATATGTTCATATACATATAATACATTACTTCTCACTTCGAACATTGCACCTAAGTCAGTAAAATAATTTGTTGTACACCGTGAGGCGTAGATGAATGTGAGGTTGTCAATGAGCCGACTGAAAACAAATAGAGCAAAAATTTCAGGAATTGTTATGGAGCCTTGCAGATGTATATGTAGAAACATGTCTACGTAATATACATACAATACATTGTTTCTCACTTCGAACATTGCACCTAAGTCAGAAAAATAATTTGTTGTACACCGTGAGACGTGGATGAATGCATGGTTGTCAATGAGCCGGCCGGAAACGAATAGAGCCAAAATGTGTGCAATTGTTACAGAGCCCTGCAGATATATATATATATATATATATATATATATATATAAACAACATAATTAGTATATACATCTACGTAATATACACATATAATACATTATTTTTCACTCTGAACTTTGCACCTAAGTCGGAAAAATAATTCGTTTCGCACCGTTAGACATAGAGGAGTCTGTGATTGTCGATGAACGGACCCGAAGCAAACAGCGCTAAAATTTGAGGACTTGATATAGAGTCCTGCGGATGTATAATACGAGACATTTCATACCATTTCGACCTGGGTCTGACCGAACTAGCACTCAGATTTTTTACTACATTAAATAAAGTTGTTAATATTTATTTAAGATTAAAAAAATGAAATTATTGATCGCCACAATTAAAAAATCTGATCAAATTCTGAAATATCTTGTGCAATATATTGAAAAATTTAAGACTTGGACCGGAATGGGCCGACGTCAACTTCTATTATTTTCTAATGTGTTACGAAAACAAAAAAAAAATTAAAAGAAAAAAATCAGTCGATTGTGGGTTATCGCTTGCCCATTTTTATATGCAACACTGCATTTTTGGCAATTTTCTCAGATATTCCCGAACAGTTTTTTTCAATTTAAAAAAAAAAAAAGATTCTTCGAAAAAATCTCAAACCATACAAGACATTATTTTTCACTTCGAGCATCGCTGCCAATTAACAAAAAAAATCCGTTACAAACCGCGAGACCCAGAATGAGTCTGCGGTCGTCGACGAGCCGACCGGAAGCAAAAGCAGCGCTGAAATTCGAGGACGTTCGTTCGTGGCCGGAGATGGAAACGACCATCAAACGCCTTGCATTAAACGAAACGTTATTCCCGCGAGATAAACACGTACGCGGACGCGAACAGCAATACCCAATGATATATCCGGTAAATTGCATTTTTATTAAGTCCCCGTCGATTCATCAGTTTTTCCAATAAATCGGGGGCGGCGCGGGCGCGGGTACGTGGAACGGGCAACGAGAACGCACATACGGACGCGATCCATGCGCGCACACACACACGTACACATACGTGTCCGATGTATGGACGGTGCACTGGTTTCCGCTCTGGAAGTACATATATGCAACGAAAAATCAACAGGCGGGCATGCACCAGCTTTTGTGTTCTTTCCCGATTAATGGAAGACAAATGGAGAGAATGAGAGAGGGCGAGAGAAGTGAGGGATTGCATACGCGCGACGGGCGCGCCGATGGGTTACGGTGAATAGTTCTTTTTCCCACCTACCCCCCCCCCCCTTCCACCCGATACGTGCCTGTATATCCCACGCACATACGCTGGACGAGCCAATTGACGTGGAACATCCATATCGCGTCCCGATCGCTAATTTCAAAGCGCTCGCTTTCGGTATTGAACCCTCGAGGGAATATTCATATCGCGGCGGCACGCACTTCATTCACGGACGCGGGAATCGTCCAGCCTGTGTGACTCGGCCCGGAGTTCACCGGTTAATTGCGCGTTGGAATTGAAAAAAAAATAATAAAATGGGAAAAACGAAAGAACGAAAAATCATTATAGTCATTGTCATCTCGTCGGGGAGCGTGGAGCATCCGCTCGTCGGCATGCAGCGCCGCTTTCGGTGCTCCCACGCCGGAGCCGTTCGGAAATTGTCTATCAGCGGGGTGTCCAGACTGGAGAAAAAAAAATATATGGGAAAAAAAATACCGACCACGATGGTGCGGAAGAAGCACAAAACTTATATTGCTGCGATTCAATACGAGAAACTTTGAGATTCCGAGGTATCCTGCGTGCGCGAGGAAATAAAAAGGAAGGCATGGACCGCCGGACCGCAGGGGTGAGAGGAATAAGGGGGTAAAATGGACCGCGACAATTTTCAGCCGATTCCTGGAATGGAATCGACTGGACCGTTTTGCCCCGGGGTTTCCGTTTTACCCCGTGCCTTGCATTCATAGACGTACAGTAGACGGCCGCGTAAGTTGAATGCTCGGGAAACGAGCCAATTAGGCTCGACCGGATAAGTTGGAATCCCCACTGCCTGTCTGTTCTCCCTTCCCCAACAAAAACTTGAAGCGGGAACGATTTGATTGGCGGGTATCAACACGGAAGAGGTATTTTCGATCACCGTGCAGGTGGACGGACTCCCAGAACAGCCCCGTCCAACCTGCCCGGTCGGACTAAAAAAAAAATTCGTATGGAATTTAATACACTGGTAGTGGAAGTTGTTATGCATAAACTGGTATATTGAATTTTATGTACAATTGTGATGAAGAATTAACGCACAGTGTATTAAAATCTTTACACAAAATGTATTTTTAATAATTTACATGAATTTTATTATTATTATTATTTATTGAACATAAAGCTCTAAGACAGCGTCCCTTGAGCGCCAACGCAGACTACAAATGATAAAATCAAAGAGGCAATGAACGATGTAAATTCACGCAATGCAGATCCAACCGGAACTATACTACTCTATTTTCCTATACTTTATTACTATATACTCTATTTTACTATAAAAGTACTTTAAATCCAATGATTTACTTTAATTTCATTGTAAAAGTCCATTCCTTTTTCATCGCGATTGTACATGAAATTTCATCTACGATTTTTTCCATAAAAACTTCCGGGCCGGTGCATTAAATCTACAGTGTCGTCAACAGTGCACTGTAAAAAAATCTAAAGTACCCCTGGTGGAAGTTTTTATGCATAAACTGGTATATTGAAATTCATGTACAATAGTGATGAAAAACTTACAGTACATTAAAAACTTTAGAAATACTTCACTTTTAATAATTAACTATGCATTTTTTAATTTCTTTTCAACACTCCTCGCTTCCTCCAACTCATCCGGTCGTTAAAGCTTATCTAAAAGCAACTTATGCGTCACTCTTCTCTACACCCGTGTACACGTACACAGGTGCCTCAAGACCGATTTCGTCCGCTATCCAGTCCCGCTTATCGACCGGCAGGAAATTGATTTCCGTTTGTGCGGCCTCTGTCGGGAGCGTGCCGAGAAACTGCACGAGAGGGATCGATCATTCGGCCATCTGAATTCGGCTAACCTAATACGCCTTTCACAGATTTAAAAAGGTAGTCACTCGATTCCCGGAAGAGACCTAAAGGGACGCCGGGGGGGAGGTGGTTTGTGGTCGTACACGCCGGGGGCATCGGAACGCCCGTGGGATGGCTAGAAGGGGGGGGGGGAGGCCTCACCGCTACGGCCAGTGTACTCCAGGCGATCGCGGTCGAATACCGTTCAGGCGTTGAATAGGCTGTTTCGTGTATATACGCTCTGCCCGGTGGAGCCGAGTGCTCATTATTAGCCGTGAGCTCGTGCCGGACGGGAGGCGGGGGGAGGGGGGTGGGCCGCCCCCCCCGCCTGGCCATCGAGATCCCGCAACCCGGACCGTCAGCCTATATATGCATATACATATTATAGTCTACAGTACGTTGAGTAAGTGGGAGAGAATTGTGCCCCCCCCCTTCGGCCCCTTCAGCCGCCCCACGGCCCCCGACCCTAGTCGCACCACCTGCCGAGTAAACACGTTGATTTATGTTGGCCGGAAGCTACGATAAGGATAAACCGGCCTAGAGGCAGGGCGCATTCACGGAGGCTGTGCCGCGGTGCATCGCTACCCTCGGCGTCAGCACTACTGGCTCTGCCGGCGGGGCGCAAGCCCCTCTGTGCGGCTGGGCTGCTTGCGCCTCCGCATAGGCTTCGACTCTCTCTCCTCTCTGTGCTCTGCTCTCTCCTCGTCCTCGACGTGTATGTGGGGAATATCCGGCGCACCCGGCGGCGAGGTGCATATAACCCACCCATTGTATATAAGGTTATTACACGGTTCCGTTGCGCGCTCGGCCCCCCCCGGAGTAGCATCTCTAGTCAACGATGGACTAGACGAGAGCACACCGGTACGAGCACATCCAACGGCAAGCCCCGGCATACCGTTGTTTCAACGCTTGTGCGTTGTTCCAGCCGGCGCGCGTGGCCCGACGCTCGGGCATGGAAAATAAAAATAATATAAAAGAAATGTGAAGAGGGGGGGTGAAAAAAAATTACTGAAACTCCTCGCCCATCCGTCCGTCGGCGTCTCTCCCCGTCGCTGGGGAAAAAAGGCGAAACGCGACCGCCGGTGATGGGGCCAGAGGTCCGACAACCTCTCGTCTTGACTATGAACCGGGTCGAATAACGTTATGCTGTGAGCGAGGAAAAATTGAGATCGTAAACTTTTTTGACGATATGCAGCGTCCTGCGGAAGTCGGGGACGATTGGCGATTGCGTTTGATCGCATCGGTTCAAATTTCTTTTCGGGTAGGGGAGACCGGGGCACAATGGCACAGCGGGGCAAAACGGGACAGTGAGGGCAAAACTCAATTTTCGAATCATTTTTGGATACCCCATTTTGTCCCAACGATACATCCGGATTTTCAAATCCGTTTTGCCCCACGGACCACCATCGCCACCATCCAAAACTTATTGGAAAATTTCGTTTTGTCTCATTATCCTGTTTTACCCCGCTGTGCCATTTTGCCCCGCTCTCCCCTATGTAGTATTTTATTTTTTATTTTTTATTTACGATAGTTTTTCTTTAAAAAAAAGTGTTGTAAAACCAAATGAAATTTTTTGTTATTTCTATTATGATCATAAAATGTTTCTTTCGTACGGGGATATAATTTTAGTGAATTACGTTTTATTCGTTACATTGGACTAATAAATTCTGTTTATTGTGATTGATTACAGTGAGATGACAAATTGGATTTCAAAACAATGTAGTGAAACAATGTAGTACAACCAAATGAGTATTTTGTAGGTTCTGTTATCACCATAAAATATATCTCTCGTACGCGGATATAATTATAGTGAATTACACTGTGGATTACGTTGGACCAATAAATTCAATTTAGCTTGATAGATTACATTCGGATGACAAATTTGATTAAAAACGAAAAAAAAAATTAATTGCTATCATTTTTTTTTATAAAACACGAAATATTCAGATGTTATTTGATGATATTAAACTATTTCGATTAAAAGTCACAATCAAAACATGGTTGTAAATTTATGTACAAAGTTTCGAAGCTTTTGCATCTCTCACCTCTCTTCAAGGTCGAGAACCCTCCACCGACCGGCCTATCTATCAGCTCTGGCCGGCTCGGACGTCACGAACAGTCACCGAGAAATCGAGCGCGTTCAGCCCCGCGCGTGGTTCGGTTCGCTATCAATTACGCTGTTAATGTGTGGCGTTATACAGTTGCTCCTCGAGAGTCCTTGCCCGGCCATTAATTAAACGAAAATAAACCCGGCGATCCGGAGAATCTCGTTGTTTACCGACGCCGCTCTCGAAACCGATGCCACATCCCACACCGAGAGAGGAGTATATTCAAAGAAATAATATATCCAACGGATAGCCGACGTATCGGATTTTTCCGACGTTTACTTATCGCAAAAATATTCTGCATATATTTCGAAAAAATATAGATAGAGTCGCTTATCGCGTGTTCTGGACAGAGCTGGGCAAATACACAAAGTCCTTGATGTACGTGTTGACGTGCCGAATACTTGATAATACGCTAGTACATTGTTCAAAACAATGGTAAATTTAATGCACGGAACTGGAAGTTTGTATACAAAAACTGGTACATTAAACTTAACGAACAATGGTGATGAAAATTAATTAGCTTTTACTATGAAATTAAAGTAAATTATTGAATTTAAAGTACTTTTGTATTAAAATTAATGTAAATCATTGAAGGTAAAGTATTTCTGAAGTTTTTAACATACTGTACGTACATTTTTTTATCACAATTGTAAATGAAATTTAATATACCAGTTTATGCATGAAAACTTCCTGTACCAGTACATTAAATTGCATAAGGATTTTTTTTTACAGCGTACTGACGTATTGAGTACTCGGTACGTGATATTTTAATACGTACTTAGTATATTTGCTCAGCTCTGATTCTGGGGCCGATGGCTAAGAACACCGTGCCACAAGATACAAACTCAGAATACAAGCATATTCGTTGGCGCAAAACTGGATACGAACCAAAATAACCAAAACAGCGGTAAATAAAAATATGAATTAGAAGGCTAAAAGAAAATTGACAATTAGCAAAGTACAATAGAATATAATAGAATAGTGTCGTGTAGTAAATATGAAACGATATGAAATTATATAAAATTTTATATTATATTTATGTTGTAAATAGATAGATATATGTATTTGTTTTATTGTTCGTGTGGTATTCGCAAAAATTTCGTGTATTTATCAAGTATCAATTTCACTCGGTCCGATTAATAATCCCACGCATCGGCCGTGGAATCGTTAATGTACCCTCCGTAAATTCGGCGAAACGCGCTGGGCGTATTAATTTCTCGACCGGGAAAATTCGGTCGGACGAAACGAGCCGTTGAAATTATTCCGTTTGCGGTAAACGCAAAGCTAAGTAACGCTGTCACGGGCGACTCAACAAAGCCCGGTAACGATGTGTAACAATCCGCAAAACGTATCCCGTACAAAGAATCGAGAAAAGAGAGAAAAAAAGAAGAACAAAAATAATGCAAAGCTAATGCCCGAGGTGGACCGAGAGAAAAATAGTTATACTTTTCCGGGCGCACTCTCATTAATGGGTGACTGTCTCGGGCGCCCAGTTTTAATTAGTTTCTGCGCTGCGTGGCGACCGCGAATTTTACGGCGGTTCGCAAACTGTTCGGAATTGTTTCGCGAAATCCTCAAATCTCTACCGCTGTGAATTACAATAATATCCCGGGGCTGTGTGTTACCGAACCGTTGCATTAAATTCTTTGCCAACTCCGGAGAAATAATATTCGGTCGAGTTTCCCCACGGAGATAAGACGCGATTCGTTATTGCGCGGCTCGTTCGACGGAAATTCTCGAAAACTGGCCGAAACGCCGCGGATGTAAGCGCTCTCCATCCGGCCCGGCTAATGTTATAACGGAATTCGCACAGGGAGGTTTATTCGTCGCTGGTGCACGAAGCCTACGGGCTTAAAGGCAATCATATTAGCGCGGACCGGAGTACCGAGAACCCTCCTCCGGCGCAGCCTGCGTTTCTGCTCTCCGTCACTATTTAAAAGTTCAATCTCAGAGTTAACTTTGCACTCCAGTGTTTCGTACGCCCGAGCGAGTTGAATACACGCTATATCTATAGGTGCAGAACACCGCGAAAAGCTATACAGGTCCGCCGATGATAAAATACCTCTAGCTATTTCAGCAGCTAATATACAGCGAAACAACCAACTTTTCGACGGGCCACGCGGCTGTAACGGGACGATGGCGAAAGCAAAATTATTTACCTTTCGTTGTTCCAGCTCGCCGATCGCCCTTAGGTCAGAAATCGTGAGGACAACATTAGACTACTCGTCGTCCTCGGCAAGTATACGATAAAAAGAAAACTTTTTGACCGGAAAATATTCACTCGTTATCGTTAAATTCACCGTACGTTTAACGAAAAATATTAAAAAAAAAAAAAGAAAAAAATATTATAAGGTCAGCCGGTAAAGAAAAGTGTAGAATCGACGAGAATAAAAAAGATCGTGTGCGTTTGTGGACGAGAAATGTTTGCTGGAAATCGCCCGACTGGTATTCGACTCTTCGACGGTAATCGTCGTCCTCGGCAAGTATACGATAAAAAACTTTTTCATCCGGAAAATATTCACCCATTATGCGTAAGTTCAAACTGCACCGTAAGTTTAAACAAAAATATATCGGGGGGGGGGGGGGGGGGGGGAATGGTAAGGTCAGCCAGGAATGAAGTAATGTAGAATCAACGAGAAAAAAAGATCGTGTGCTTTTGTCGACGAGAAACGTTTGCCGGACGCACAAACGTAACGGTCAGAAACGCCGGACTGTGCAGTCGCGAGAGACGGTCAGTCGAAGGTCAATCACATAAACAGAGTTGCAAACACGATGGTTAACGTTTAGTGTGCTTGATGACCCTTGGTGTGCAAAATTAACTTTAGGGGCAATTTTGACCCCGACATTTTTCGCCGAACGTCAACTTTGAGCACGATTTTGGAAGGGTAAAAAAGGTTTTTTTTGGAAATCTGACTACGCGAGCTTAAAGTTCGATAAATTCCCTGCAAAAAGTGCGTAAAACTTTTTTTTCCGAAAAGTGCATAGTTGCCGAGATATTCGAGGCCGAAAATTAATTACTCGCTACGGTCGTGTGCACATTACAAAGGTAAAAAAAAACACCATCGCTTTGTTTGGAACGGCGGTGAAGCGGGTTCGCTCGCCTCACTCTCGTAACGATCTCGCGAGTGACATAACCAAGCAAAAAAAAACGTTTTTCTCGTCCTTCGTTATCAGACGATTAAACAAGTGTTATCCTACGATAATAATCGATAAAACTTACTCGCTGTGAGCGTCAGAAGAACCGTGAGGAGCACGAGGAAGTCGTCCACGTGGTAGTTTAATTTGCGCGGCGACGATCGGGAACTGTGTTTTATAGTGAGTTTACGGTGCGAGCATTGAACCGCGACGACGGCCGGCATCGCGGCAAGCCCGTGCGATAACACCGTTTAACAATTTCACTGTTTTGTCTTTTTTTTTTTATACACACAAAGAATTTATCGAAAAATAAAAAGAATACAAGAAGCCCGTGACAGGACCCTTCCCGCAAAAGTATCCCACCTTACTTCCGACCTTGCACAAGCACCGCCAACGAGAGACTGCCTCGACGGAGCGGTGATCTCGGATCTCGGTCGCTCGATTCCGTCGGTAATCGGGCTTCTTCGTGCGCGGAACCCCACCGAGCGCGCTCGGAAGCTCGCAGACCGCAGACCGCACGCGATGGGAGGCTACCATAACCACCGCCATAGTTTCTCTCCCTCCAACCGGCGACCATCAACTACCAAGTAGAAACCCACCTCTTCCACCTCAAGAGAGCACTTCCTAAGTAACCCCGCGTCAGCAGTCCGCGAATTGGTATAGACCGAAAATTCACCCATCCCCCTCCCCCTGGCCGCACCACTCAAATGTCCGTCGATCTAGCGTTCAATCGCACTTATGATGATTGGTCACTTCCGCTTTCAGTCAATTGACCTCCATTACCGATTGTCGGTAACGCTTTTTTTTTTTTTTTTTTTTTTTGTGACGCTGATCGTTATGCAGTTTATGCAATGTTGTAATACCGAGTTATGTCCATGTCCGTTAAATTTTTAACACTGTCAAACTCGACTGTTACGAAGTTTAATCCAAATGTGCAAACATGGCACTCGACATAGCCTCCTCGACAGAACTGACACACGAAACTCCTCGGGAAACGTGGTAATCTCACTTCCGTCGGGTCAGAGGAGTTGCCTCGTACCGAAAGACGTTCCTGACCTCCCACACCCCGTGACCCATAACGTACTGCAACTACTTGCTTTCAACTAGCAAACGAAACTACTGTAACTTCCGGTGACCCGGATACGAGGTAGGCGAGCCCGGCGAGCGAATAACCTTAAGGGCATGCGATGCAGACTCGGTCGGTAACAAGTCGGTTTGCCGATTTTCTCCGGGAATATTAATATTCCGGGCGACTGGAAGTTTCGCTTCCGTGCGACTGTATGTAGCCTACGAGAATCTTACTTGTTTTCGTCCGAAATATGAATAGTTGCGGAGGAAATAGAGAAGCCGATTTGTTACCGAATGAGTTTGTATCACATCCCGTGACAACCAAAGCTGGGCAAATATACTAAGTACTAGAAGTATATATTCAAGTACCAAGTACTAGAAGTATGTATTCAGGTACCAAGTGCTAGACGTGTATATTCAGGTACCAAGTGCTAGACGTGTGTATTCAAGTACCAAGTACTAGAGGTATGTATTCCAAGTACCAAGTACTAGACGTGTGTACTCAAGTACCAAGTACTGGAGGTATGTATTCCAAGGACCTAGTACTAAAGGTGTGTATTCCAAGTACCAAGTACTGGAGGTATGTATTCCAAGGACCTAGTACTAAAGGTGTGTATTCCAAGTACCAAGTACTACAGGTATGTATTTCAAGTACCAAGTACTTGAAGTACTAAAGGCTGGGTAGAACTTGAGTACTGGTAGATATTAAGCGCTGACATTCTAAATATTGGTTACTGACTCAGTACTTGATATTTCAATAAGTACTTCAAGTACTTAGTATGTTTGTCCGGCTCTGCTCACAAGTCGGGTCACGTTGAGAATTCCTTTTCGTCTAATTGCGGAACGAATGAAAAGAAAACCGTTGAGAGAAAAAAATATATATATATATATACCTAACGGAAAACAGAATTCGAAGAGTTTTTCCAGTCGATTAATCGATTCTGTTGTAATTCGAAGAGTAGACGGGAGAACTGGACGAGAAACAGGATATTCGGTCGGACGTAAATTTGGCGCTCGAAGTGACGGTAAGCGCAGACTCGATGAGGTCCGAGCAAACAGGTCGTTACTACTCCGTCTGACCGAACGCTGACTCGATTCCCTTTATCAATGCGCCGGGCTCTACGCGATGTTTTATTAAAGGTCTACGCTTTGTCTGTTCTATATTTGGACGGGAAAACCGGATTGTTATCGAACGCTACTTCGGTTATTTTTGAAAGGCGTTGTTATCGATTTGCAATATAACTTAATGACTACATAAATAGATAATACATATATGGGGCATTATACGTCAAATCGAACGGCCCAAAACCCTGACCCTTTTAGATAAAGTTGAAAGTTCGTGATGTTGTAGTATTATATAGAGTGAGTACCTAGAATTTTGTTCATTCTGAAATTTACACATGTTGTTTCACATTAATAAAAGTACATGCTGTGCAATTTTTTGTACAATGTAGTCATACTTGCTGAAAATTAAAAACAAAAGTGTTATGTTTTTTTCTCATTTTCCCGTTCTTGGAAATCTTTAAAAAAATGTACGAAGATCTTTCTTAAAAAATAACTTCTGTTTTGTAGACACCGTTTTTTTACGAGCAAAAGTATCAGAGAAATTATAGTTTTTAATATTTACACGCTTATCTGCCAGATTGAAAAGGACAGCCGATAAAAATTTGAAAAAGAAAAACCAGATACTCTCACTATACTACATGATCACGAATTTCGAGATCATGTTTTGATCCGTTCGATTTAACGTGAAATGCCCCATATATGTATATATGTATCTATATATCGATTGTACATAGTTAATTTAGTGCCGCACGCGGTAGAAAGGAATTTTCGTTGATGAAGAAGGGATCGATTAACGGAAGGCGGTAATAATGACGTAACGACCGATGGATCTTAAGATTTTTATTGGAATATTCCAGTCCAGCGGATTTTTCGTTGGTACAGTGTCGCAAACACCGATCGACGATGAGTTAAGTTTTTCCACATTCAATGTACAAATAACAATTCGAGATGACGAAAATTACTTTCATTTTCGCTTCTTCGGCGCGAATTCCAATCCTCTGATGTAGTTCTTGTTTATTTGGTATTTTTCTGAAAATTGCAAAATGAATTGAGTACATTGTAGAGCGACGTTGTCCTCTCGTAGAAAACTCACCGGTCAATAATTTGTAGACATAGATAACTTGATTCCCCTGCACGAGGACGCTCGGTGTTTTTTTACCCGGCACGTCCGTTATAGTCGCGCTCGCTCCGATGCCTTGGCACTCTTTGCTGAAGGCGTCCAGTTTAATTCCGAACGCCTCCAGATTGTTGATCAGCGTTACTGTTTTGTTGCTAGCGCGTTTCGTTACCGTTATGTCGATGGGTTCAAGCTTCCCGGTGTGCAGTATTCTCGTGCCGGCGAATGTTATTTCGTGAACGTGAGTCATACGACCAATGAATTTGTTTATACCGTCCTCCATCGTCAACGTTATCTGGTGCTCTTTCGTGCGCAAGATACCGGCCAGTAGCGGATCGAGTTTCAAGATCCTGCGAAAAGATCGAATTTCCTGTAAACTATCGAGGGTCGAAGGAAAAAAAAAAAATTAAACCATCCATGAACTTACTTTCCCTCTTGAAGATTCTCTTTCTTCACATATTCCGTGAAGCACTTACGGATTTCCAGTCGCTTCATGACATCCCCCTTTCTGCAAATGTGGACAATCGATGAAATCTTTATTATTCGAACGCTGTTATTTTAATCGTCGAACTTACTCGTAATGAAACTTGGACAGAATCGGCAGAACGTCGGCAGTGACTTTGTAACATTCGGCGACGATCGGTACGTTGCTCGGCGCTGTCGGCGCGACCGTCGTGTTTTTTTCCAACACGACGAGTTCCCGCACCAGCGGATGGTCCGCCTGTATCGACAGAATACTCTCGACCCCTTTCATTATCTCAGTTTTTATCACGCCCTTCGTTTTCATTGACGAAAGGAATGCGGACAGCTTCTTGTAACTCGATTTTTTAATGTCCACGCTACGACCTTCGGGACAACCGACGATCAGGTGGTTCTTAAAGAAATTCGAGCTCAGAATAGGCAAGTCGCTCTTCTTTATAACTTTGCAGGCTTTCAGGAAACAGTACTCCAATAGCTCGTCCATTTCTTTGACGGGATCGACCTCCAATGGAATTTCTGCCGTATCGTTTTTCGCTCCATTTTCCTGCAATGGCGATTGCACATCGGTAAGTTATCGACAAATTGATCGACAATCAAATTAATCGATAATTAATCGACAATCAAATTAATCAATAATTAATTGGCAATCAAATTAATCGTCAATTAATTTAAAAAACCATAATTAATCATCAATCAATCATCAATTATTGAGTACTCAGTCTCTAAACAAACTTGCCTCTGATTCCGTGGTTTCGCACCCGATTTCCTCTCCCAGTTTTACATTCGCAATTTTGTCTTCCAGCGTCAGCAAAGACTCAGCCGGTATTTTCGCTTCTCCGGACAATTCTCCTAGGCTCTTTTCAGCTGCCTCGTCGCAGACATTTCCTGTCCGTGAGGGACCCAGATCTGGCCTTGTTATCGGACTACCCATCTGACAGAGTTGATCTCCCATAGCATGGATGACAATGACGCATTTACCGTGACCCCCGGACATGTACATGTCTTCGGAGGAGTGTGCGGTGAGCCCGACGGCTACAGGCGCCTGTTCGAATCAATCTGTTTAATACACATCAGCCTATTAAATTACCATCATCGAACCTTGTTCTCTTCGGTATTGACGGCGACGGGCATGCCCTTGGCCATTTTTCCGAAAGACCACAGAGTCGCGGGTCCGTCCAGGACGACTCCGGGCAACATCAAATCGGCTCCTCCAGCCAATTTGGGAACGACGGGCTCAACTGTGGTAAAGGTGTACAACAAATTTGGATGCCGCCAGAGCGTATATACAGTGGGCAGCAGGCCCGGCGAAGTTTGCTCGAGCTGAAGGAACATCGGGATTTTGCAGACGCAGTACAGCTTGCCCGGCTGACCGCTGTGCGTCGTCATTTTCACGGAGCTTATTGCCTCCTTCTTGGGCAAAAGGTTCTGTATATCGTCGTCGCTCAGAGACGGAAACGCCGACGAGACTTCCTCGCATAATTTTTTCCTGCGGGAGATTGAAAGGCATAATGGTTTCTATTTCGACGAAGGACACACGAAGAAGATACGAGTTTCCGGCGTAACGTCGAATAGTTGACTTCGTTGTTTACTAACCTCTCAGTACCTTTCAGCTGATTGTTCGACTTGACTTTGAACGGTTTGACAAACATCGTGGCGAGATAAGAATAAGCGGAGACAGAAAATCGAACGATATGAAAAATATATATAATCTAAATAAACGACGCGTTAAACATATTTTTTTGAGGGGTAAATCGTATGTTGTAAACAGAGCGGTCACTACAATAGGGTGATGATAGTCGCCATACTTCTTTCCCCAAAATTCATTGCCGTCAGGAAATTACTAGATTCACGAAACCTATTATTTCCACGCTCGAGATGGCGCCAGAGTCCGTTTCGTGTGACGAGCGCTCGCTCGCACGAATTTCCCACGCCTCATGGCGCGATAATTTAAACACAAACTGTATCATTTTTAATGCGCTCATTCATAGATATACACACATTTATTCTCTACATGGTAGAGTAATTGTAAAACTTTTGAAATACGTTAAATGAGGGCCTATAAGAACGAACGTGACTCTATATCGAAAGAAAAGATTAACCTTTTACATTTTTTGAAGAGAAAAACCCTCATATACCTTTTTGTCCAAAAAGGACTCGCAGTCAGAGCTTTGAACCCTTGAAAAGTACTTAAAGTGAAAATTAACAGATAGTCTTATTTTTCTCGCGCGGACTTGGGTGGCCGAGATCAGCCGGTCGCCAAATGTTTTACGACCTCTTCGGAAAACAAACGTACTCGGAGACAAAGCCGAGGGCTTTCTACGCGGTACAGAGAAAAAGCCCTTGACTCGGCGAGCTGCTTGGTGGGCTCAGCCTGTATGGAAAAACGGAGCTATCGCGCGGACGGTACCTCATACAGCCAATTAACGGTCGAGTTTTTACCCCCAACTACCTTCTCACGAAAACTCTTAATTTTTGGAAGAGTATAGTTGATCTGAAATCTTCGAGTCGGAACGTTCTTCTAGAGTCACTCGGAAAATCTTTCACGGTTCACTTCGCTTACTAAGAGCTTGTACAGAATTAACAAATTGTTGCAGTTGCGATACTACGTCGTAAAATAGTACAAGTTATGTTAAACTATATTTTAGTTGGTTATTTTATGAATTGATGTTGGTGATATTGTGTTCTATTCATTCAACGGATAAATAATTGAATTGCTTCATCTCAAATCGTAATAACGTGTCTTTATTGATCTAACATATATGTAAACCTTTAACAAATTTCCCGCGTTAAGAGTCGGATTTTAATTCGCCAGGCAGCAACGAATGACCATTCGTAGTCCGGAGTATAAAAGTTACCAGCCATCCAATCGGATCGGCCCGTGACATTCTTCTTCTTCTTCTTCAATTTGACTGGGACCACGGCTGTGGGAACCAGTCTGGCCACTGGGAGAAACCCGCGTCGGCCAACATATGGCCCGTAACATTCGTGTTACGGGCCGATCCTGTTGGACGGCTGGTAACTTTAGTGTTCCGGGCCCTGAATTCTTATTCGTTGCTGCCTGGCGAATTGAAATTCGGCTCTCAACGCGGGAGATTTGATATGGGTTTTAACACGTGTTTGGTTAATAAGACACGTTATTGCCGTATGAAAACATATTAATTTTAATTATTTAAAACGTTGAACGAAAAACACACAATGTCATAAATATCAATTCATAAAATAACAACTAAAATATACATAACACACTCGTATTATTTTACAACTTAGCATCGCGGCTACCACGGTTTGCTTACTCGGCACAAGCTCGTAACAAACGAAGTGAACTGTGCAAGATTTTCAGAGTGACTGCCCAAAAACGTCGCGACTCCAAAGCGTCTCGGATAATTCTTTTTAAAAATTCTTAGGTACCGTGAGAGGGTGGTTGGGGGTACAAACTTCGAGGCTCGACTTTCGATTGGTTGGAAATGAGGTACCGCCCGCACGATTTGCTCAGGTTTTCTATATAGGCTTAGCCCACCGAGCCGCTGCCAATTTGAGGATTTTTTCTATGTACCTCGTAGAAAACCTTCGGCTTTGTCTCTGGGTACATCTGTTTTTCCGAAGGGGTCGTAAAACATTTGGCGTCCGGCTGAACTCGGCCACCCAAACCCGCGCGAGAAAAACAAGACGGTCTGTTAATTTTCACCTTAAGTGCTTCTCAAGGGTTTAGAGCTCTGCCTGCGAGTCCTTTTTGGACAAAAAGATATATGAGAGTTTTTCTCTTCAAAAAAATGTAGAAAGTTAATCTTTTCTTTCGCTACAGAGTCACGTTCGCTTTTATGGCCCTCACCTAAAATATCTTGAAAGCGTACAGTTATGTTTCTATGTAGGGATGGAAAGAGGACAGTGGGAAGGTAGAGTGTGCATACATGTATGGATTAGCTTACTTAAAATGATATAATTTATATTCAAATAATCGCGCCATATGTGGGATGCGTGCGAGCGCCCCGCTCGTCACATTCGTGTGACGAGCCATTGACGAGCGCTCGCTCGAGGTAACATATAGGTGGCCGAAAGCGGAACCTATATTATGACCAACCTCGCCCAACGCAAAGTTCCTAGCACACTCCGATTCCCAAATCGTTTCCGCATAAGGGACACGATATATGTGCTTAAATGCAATTTCCGTCCGACATCCTCGGAGTCGAATGAATATTAGAGTCAAAAAGTAAAATAGTATGATGTTTATTGACAATAATACATAAAACCTGACGGAGAAACTTTCTACACAAATAACCTAGTAACCCGTACTGACTGAATGGTATATCAATCTTTGAATCTCCCGCCAAGTAGCCGACTTGCATCCAAAGGGATTTCAAACGATACTGACCCAAATGATGGGGTCATTGAACGAAGCTCGGAATAAGAGCGGTCGGCAATGCAAATATCTGCTTGTCGCAAAGGTACAGATTTTCCCCGAAGGATGCCGCTGAGTGAAAACGCTGCAACGATATTGCCGCGTTCAACCCGTGCAGCCCGCAACACGCGACATTGAAATGTGTGGGACGTGAATATATATCAACGAGTATCCTTACCATTTTTTAACCAAATTTCTTTTTGTTCGAAAAACAAAAATTTGATGAAAAAAATGTTACCATTACCATTTTGTCGACGAAAATTTTTTCTTTACGAAAATGTCGTTTCTAAAAAAAATGTTTTGAATTTTTTTGATAATGAAATCCGTTGCGAAATATGCCACTTTCAAATGGCATATTTCGCAACGGATATCGACCACCATTCCGACACCATTTTTGTCGAAAAATGGTAAGGTAATGGTAATGGTAATGGTTTAAGCCCCCCCCCCCTCTCCCTTCTCATTTTTCCACTTTCAAAATGGGCAAATATTTTTTTTCGAGATGTCGTATTTTTACCACCTCCATTGGCTTCAAGTGGCCCATTTCCGGACAAAATACATGCACTTTGTATTTTTTTCGAAATTTTAAAAATTGACCATATTCAGCATAGGGAACCCTATGTTAAATTTTGCGAAACGGCACTTTTTTTCAAAAAATTTCGAGATTTCGAATTAAAACCTCCGCCATTGTTTTCAAGTGGCATATTTACCAACCGATTTCATTAACGAAAAAATTCTAAAAATTTTGGTTGTAAAAATACCATTTTCGTCGAAAAATGGTAAGGGTAAAGGGTCTTAATGCTCTAAACGAGTTTGTTCGCTCGCATAGAGATCCGGGCTGGCCGGTAGCATGCCGAGAAAATTCTGAAATAATTCATAGATACTACTTGAGGTATGTACTATGCATTACCGAAGAGTTTTCCCCAAAGCAGTCTCTTTAAATGTATTTTTAAAGGGTCTTAATGCTCTAAACGAGTTTGTTCGCTCGTATAGAGATCCGGGCTGGCCGGTAGCATGCCGAGAAAATTCTGAAATAATTCATCGATACTACTTGAGGTATGTACTACAGTTACTTAAAAAAAAAATATTGACCAAGTTTGGTGTCATTCGGTTTATTTTTGTCAATTTATTGTTTAAACATTGTTTAAACAATATTAAGTAATCATTTTTTACCGACAATATTGTTCCGTTACTTAAAAAACAATATTGACCAAGTTTGCTATCATTCGGTTCATATTTGAGAATTTATTTCGTTAAATAAATAATAGACGCGGAGACTCACCTCACATCACATCGAACGTCGTGACACGATGGTCATATCTCAACATCCATCGAAGAGTTTTGATCGAAACTGGACGCGTTGGAAAGTTTCGGTAGGCATTTTATAGTAAAAATGTTGTGCCATTTCGATCCGATGCCTTGTTTCCGAGATAATTGAGTGCAAAGAATTACTTCCAGCATATTGGAGTATAACCACTTGGTAGCGTCTTGATATCGCTCATCGCTCAAATTTTCGCTTATCGCTTTAACATTTTTTAAAGTACTTGGCGTCGCGACGCTACCGCGTCTCTTGATGGGAGTAATTCAGGATATTCGAATTTCACTCCCATACGCTATGAACGCCGAATTCTCGAGAATATATATGGGAGTGATTTGGGATTTTCGGAATCGAACTAGAGAAACTAGTAGTATATAAGATACATACACATGAATATACGGTGTTTTTTCCTACCTTGTTACTTTTTGGCCGAAACAAATTTGGCTCAAATGATATCGTCCTGCCACGTACACGTTACGCTACAACACCTGTAAACACTGGAGAGCCTCTTCCCCTGCACGATGCTGATACGAGAATCTTCAAGGACGTACGAATCGCTCCTAAAAAAAATACCCCATCCTGGTTACGGAAACTCATCGCAAAATTGAAAAACAAAAAAAAATTATTCATTACCATCAATTCATTTAAAAAATAGTGTTCTCTTTGGCCAAGGAATTGGAACGAAAGGTCGCAAAAAAATTTAAGACATCAAAACAAACGTACGAGTTTTTCTTTTTAATAATAATCATAATGTAATCTTAAGTCGCTATATTGCTTGCCAGCACGCACCAGTACAGGCATTGTATATTCTTATAGCCAATGTGGTATATTAATAGTATTTTAATGTATTTATATCATTAAAGTATAATATTTATATACATATTCATACAAGGTATTACATATCTATTTCACCGTCTAGAATAGCGGAAGTTAAGAGGGGATATACGAGTCATTTTTGGGGGAGGGGAGGGGGCGGGGAGAGGGGGAATATTTAGCGTCATGTGTATGAGGACGGGAGATGTTATCGAATACATACTATAATATCAGATGTTGACTACGACGTCATTGTAAGAAATAAACTCAAGTTAGAAAATTTAATGAGAAATATCAAACCCGCTAAGAGGCTCCTCTCCAATATATTACTTCCTCGCCTTTCCTTCACTTTATTCTTATATTTTTTTTCTCTCACTAATTGATGTCGTTAATCAATCGCAATTGAACTTCAAACGAGCGGAGAAGAGACATCGAGAGAGAAGAGAGAAACGGGGAAGGCAAAAGAGGGATAACGGCTGTGCCAGGTGATTTCATCCACAGATCGCACTCAAACAGAAATGATTAATCTTTTTTTTTCTTCTTATCCGCGCCTCGGTTAAAACGTGAGTTTCGTTCCCTATCTCTATTAATTAAGGATAGTTATATAATGTTTCATGCATCTTTATGAGTAGCAGAGACGACGTTTTTTATCTTCTTTTTGAATATCCTACAAAAATGCTAGGTCTCGGTTGCCAGAGTTACAATATGTGCTGCCGTTTCGAATTTCTTTTCTTTTCGTTTTTTTATCTACAGTAAACAGTAGTTTGCCTCCACTTGTGACATTCATGCGCCTCGCGAAAGGAGATAGAAGCGTCGAAGACAAATTGTTCGGGTACTCGAGTCACAAGCGGACAGTCGATCAATGTCGATTGAAATTAATGAATTATCGATGAACGATGATCTGTTTTTTTTTCTCTCTAACCAGTTATCACGTTAAGATCCATCGGCAGGTCAATGTTTTTTTTATCGCGCGATTTTTCATACAATATAGTTAGTGTCCTCTACGCAGAGTAGCACACGAGAGTTATGACGATGTATTTTTTTTTATTTATAATGCGAGTGAAAAAATGTGATTTTTTTTTCCTGACCGGTGGAAGTGAAACTTCGTTGCGAGACCGCCGACTCGGCGAATGTTTGCGTATTCATATATATATTTATATAATCCTTCGTACCCCCGTCGTCACCGCGGTATTCATGGATCCCCGAAGTGAGGGATAAAGAATCGTTTTTTCCCTAGAGTTTCTATAAAAAAATATTCCGTTATACGCGTGCTTAATGAATTGATTTTTTTTTTCGGAAACGTTTTCGATTCGAACGCTTGTTTATATTATTTATAGATATTATTAATACGATTACAGTTAAGCGTTCTCTTGTCCGTACTGTACGTCAGTGTCCCTCTCCAAGTCGTCTGACGCGCAACGCAAGATTTCTACTTAATCCGGTCGATTTCTTGAACGCTTTTTTTTTGTTTCTTATTTTTATCTCTTTTTCATAGACTTTTTGTTTGTTTGACTTTATTGAAATGCCTCGCTATGCGCACAGACACTCATTTGAATATTATACCATAAGTTAAAATGACTATAATTCAATAATAATATCTATTTCATTTATTATTACATTAATAATTATAATAATCCTTCAGTATAATCAGTTTTTTCACTGTATGTTTAACCGCTGTGTTTTTTTGTTGTTGTTTATATCCTTGCCCAGTCGGGCGGTTCGTTAAACAGGACCGCACGATTTTATCTCGTACTCTAAATTAGTTCTCATTCAGCGTACCACACAAGATTGTATTTTTTTTTTTTTTCTCTAGGTTTTTCACGGCTTTGCCCCTGGGCTCACATTGAGCTGCGTAGCGTCGGTGCCAGCGAGTCCTTCATTTATCTTTTATTTTATTCTTTTTTTTGTTTCATTTTTAATTATTTTTATTCAATCTTTATTTAATTCATTAAATTATCAATTTTGTTTTTATAATCTAAAAAGTTCCCGCATTAACTTTCCACGGAAAGCTACGTCTTTCGTGTAACGAACATTGAATGAAGCTATCGCTGATCCACAACGATATCCACAGCGAAATAATAAAGTCGAATACCGGATACAAAATTAATGCCGAGAGAGCCGAGCGGGAGCTTTTTCGCCCTTGTACAATCTGGGCCTGTCCCGACGCTCGAGCAGATCTCGATCGTTGTAGATCAGTTTATATTATTATTTTTATTATTATTTTTTTTTTTTTCAGGTATAAGTGGGGCAGTGCTTTATGTACAACGTAGGCAAGACCGAGCCCACGGCATCACCATGATTTTGTTTCATTTTTTTTTTTTTTTACACGTTCTCGTAATTTTTAATCGTCTTGGCTGTACTTTTTTTTTAACTTAACTGCATCCGGAGACTTTTAATCGTGTCTGTGAGGAACATAACGTAAAGGCTTATTACAAACGTGTAAAATTGCGTCCTCTCGTATAGCCGCGACGTCATTTATTTTTTAACGGGTAACTCGAACGACCTTCGCAATATTATATAATGTAAAACAAATAAGCTTCCGCTTTCGGTATGTCGTAACATACTTTTTTTTGTTTCTTCTCGAATAAACATATTTTAAGTAGTCAAGTGAAATAATTACATCATCAATTCTCGAACATAGATCGGATATATAAGTTTTACAGCGATCATCGAGTTTCTCGAGCGTGCCCAACCGTCAATTTTTATTAATTTTTTTATTAATCGTATAGTAATTGAGACACTCATCGATCATGGAGAGAGAGAGGTCCAAGCAATTTTTATTTTTATTTTTTTAATTGAATACGAATATGATGAAGTGCACGATTAATCCGATTTTATCCACAACTTTGATAATGATCTATCGAAGGCATGTATTCTACACATTTGTCATAATTTGTATTTTATTGTTTTTTTTCATTTGTTGCGAATGCAATTCGAATATTTTGTGTGTGGTATGAAAAATTAAGAATAATACGCGTTGTCGGTTTTCGTGCGTTGAGAAAATTGTGGTCCGGGAACGATGATCATTCGATATATCATCGCAAAGTTGTGCTAATTTTTTTTTTTTAATTGATTACTCGTTAAGTACCTAAGACGTATGATAACGATGATTGTCGCTGTGGACTGAATAAAAAATAAAATAAATAACATTGAAATTTTTTTTTTTTTGTGTGAGTAACGAAAATCGATATTGAGGTGTGGATTTGGTTTTTTTTTTTAATCCTTTGACGAAAACGATCGGTTATAATGGGTTGACCGTGCGCGTAAAGAACAGTTCCTATCCGAGTGGTCAGCGAGTTCAACATTTTTTTTTTTTTTTTTTTTCATATTCCGTTGCGATTTTATTAATAATTACATAAGCTTTCTCTTCAACGTGTTTATCGATATCTAAGAGTTCGCTCAATCCATCGAGTTTACTTTTCTTCTTTTTACCTCCATTCTTAAATCGGTCCTTTCTCTTCGTTCGAATCTTTTGTTTCGGTACAATAATTGCGATAACTGGCTATAATTATTATTTTTTTTCATCTCTTTAATATTAATACTTTAAATGACTATGATACACTAATTAATAACAGTAACGACAGAAAAATATGATTTTTTTTTTCCTCTGAGTAACGAAGTTATTTCTCTATCCTGCATTCTCGTACGCAAACTCTTCATCGCTTTTTTTTGTGTCTCCTTGCTCTGGGCTCAACTTTTCCCGGGTAATTTTTCATCCCCTCGCTTTCGCATCTCGTATTCACCGCGCGGGACTCGGTGCGCTGAAGAAAATTTTCTTTTCTTCATTTTTTTGTTTTCTTCACCTAGCTTCGAACGATAATAATCGCAAACCCGACATGTGACCCACAAGGAAGCTCGTTTGAAAGACACGCTGACACGTCGTCGTACATCGAAGCCAGCAGCGGCGTGCGTTCATTATTATTAATTTTTGTTCACGACAAAAAAAATATTTACGACGAAAAAATTCAAAAATTAACTTCCTCGATCCATCTGGTTTTACGCTTACAACAATCAACAAACAGTTTGCGTCAGTTCAACTTTTTCCTCTTTTTTTTTTTGCCGCTCGATCGACACGATTTTCAATCCTGCTCGGATCTTCGCGATATTATAATAAATAGTTAACTTTTTTTTGGTTGCTGTTATTTTGTTTGCTTCGTTTTATTAAGGACAAACGTAAAACGAGTTTAACCGCGTTACGGGCGAAACAGCGCAGCGTACAGTATTATTCCTTAATTATTTAAAACTATAGACGTCACCGCCGCTCAATTATTCGAAACGCCTTTAGTTTTCAGGAGGAGGGTGAGGGCGTGGGCGTTCACAGTATAAACACGATTATTTGATCGCAATAAGTACAAAATCTCGAGTAACGATAGAGGAAACGCTTACACTCCACCTGAGGTTTTCTTTTTTTTTTTAAGGAAAGATGTTAAAACGCAGATTATTTTTTATTTATATATTTTTGTTGTTGTATTAAGTCGACGCTCCTATTAGTAAGTTTCGCATGTGGGTAGGTGTGTGTGTCTATGTAATATGTAGCAAGTTGGGAAGGGGACAAGCAAAGACAGCGAACTCGTAGCCGCTATACCCGCATTGCCCTCGGTTAATCTGAATTCAAGCCAGTAATAGTGAAAATCTCTATAGATTTTTTTTTAGTAGGAAAGAGCAACGTCTAAACACAGTAATTGTAGCCATAAAAAAATGTACAATGAGTTTCAAAGTTCGTCGAAGGGTCTCGGCCTTAGAGGCTAAAATGCATACAGCCGTTTTGGATACGCTCGCCCCGAAGACTTTACACTTTGGATTTTACACTTTCGGTACTTTTCGTAACGGCAAGTTATTATTATGAGAACGAGAAAAGGAAAAAAAAATTCATTTCAATTATCATTATTTTCATCATAACATTATAAGATATCGGAACGTATCCTCGCAGCGGTAGGCAGAGATTAGTATTGGAAAATAAAATAAATAAAAAATAAATAAAATAACAAGACCCTCCAAGCTTTTACGTATATTGCCCGCATCTAAAATTCTGAATATATAGATTGTATAATAATATTTACATATGTAGTGTGTATGTATAGCTTTTTTTTTGTAATACGGAATCTGAATTTCGCACGTTACACGCAATCGTAGATATACACATACAATATCTTATTTACATATATGCATATGTATAAGATAAAATACACACGCTCCACGTTATTTTTTATTTTTAAATTTTTCATTTAATGGATTCAATCACTCGATTACGTGTTGATTTTGTTTTTAAGCTTCGTTCTTTCGGAGTTTAAGTATAACCAGTACTTGACTATCTAGAAGATTAAAGGACGTGCCCGTAGATCCGGTGAAAATAGAATTTTTCAGAACGTTTCGGCGATCGAGCGTCTCCATATTTTTTTTCTCGGCATATCGTACGATTGTATTATAGTGGTTTTTTTTCTAATTTATTTAAGCCTTCGCGCATCCGAACCATTGTTGCCGAGACACTCGTTTTTTTATCCTCGTGCCGATTACGTAGTTTCTGAACCGTGGGCTCCGTTATCACCGATTTTAATCGGTACAAGTTTCTCCTTTTTTTCCAACGTACTTGGATCTCGCTCTTTATATCGGTATCGCTTCCCGGTCATTAGTCAATCGTTCACTTTACATAGAAATCGATCGTAAATTCATCTCGCGTGCAGAATGAACTAAAATTAGTAAATATATATAGATATAGATAATTTTCATAATTTACATATTCGATCGACAGATTTACATTTAATGAACGATCAATACGCCGTAATTATTATATTCATCGTTAATCTCGCGTCGGAGAATTAATGAGAGGGCGAGACTCGTTCAGGTTTTCCTCGCGCGAAATTTTCGAGTCTCACCGTTGGCACGCGGACGACTTCCGGTGCAGCGAGCGAGGGTTACCGAAGGTTTGACGAAGGGGGCAGAGGGCTAAGAGAGAAGTACAACCAACTGACGTTTGGTCCCAACCGTAGCGAGACAATGTTAATAACACTATTTTGCCCACGAATATAATTTGTCCAAGACCAGCGGCAGAGTCGTTCCCATTTCCGTATCATATCAAAGACAGTAGTGGTAGTAGTAGTGCAATACAAACGACACACGGTATATGCTTGAAAGAATGCAATTTTTTTTCGACTCGTTACGGTTTGTCGCTTGAGATTTTTTTTCATCCGGTCGATCCGATCGATCTGCGTTTAAAGACTTCGGCCACATTTTTTTTTATCGTATCGTTGAAACACCCTCGACGATCGACGGTAGATCATATCCATACACGAGAGCCCAAACAGGCACCGAAATATTTTTCTTCGCACGCACGCGCACGCACACGCACTCACGCACACACATGTATTTCATTTTAGAGATGACGATGGAATCGAATGAAATGCGGCATGTCCGACGGTTACGGCCCACGAACAAACGTGGCAAATAGTAAATATAGTAAAGTAGAAGTTGCAGTAAAATTAACGATGTTTTTTTTCTTCATTATTTCTGTTTTTTTTTTTTCATCTTCCACAGTAAATAGTGAATAGTAGTGAGATATACGGTAACAGTAAAATAGTAGTAACATTATTAGTTAATAGCAGCAGCTGGTATTTTTTTCCCTTCTTCCCTTCCATATTCGAGCAATCAATTAAATATCGTTAGAATTAGCGAGTGACAAATCGTTCGTTCGAGTAAATTCATTCGTAGATCAACTTTTTTTTTTTGACTATCCAATTAATATAAATACCTATTAATAGTCTTGTTTTTTTTATCTATCAAGATAATTCACTAGTTCGATCACCGAGCCACAAGACACATAGTGGTGAATTATATACTTCTTAGTTTTCTCTTGACTAAAATTATATATATATATATATATATTTATATATATATATGTGTGTGTATATATATATAACTCTCTCGTGAAGCAGAGAGAATGACAAAGAGATACATTCGGAGCTTGTCCGCTCACTGCTGTTTTTTGTTAATTAATTTTTTCTTTAAATTATTTAACGTATCTATACTTTCCCCGCGTTATGCCAGCGCACTTAATTCTTTCTTCCGTATACAGACATACGGCAATAGTAGCTATTTAAAGGAGCGAGAGATAGCGAGTTTGTTTTTTTTTTCTGTAGTTATTATACTTGACGTCCCCCTCAATTCCACAATTGTTAATTATAATTCCCATTAAAGTCTTCGCTATAACGATCGGGGATAACCGAGTTCAATCGTAACCGGATTGTTCGATTTTTTTTCTCTTTCCATTACACAATCTCGCCCGCATGCTCGAAAGGTTAAATAAAAGAACGGTCGTATTTTATTCGGATTTTATAAATAAATAATCGCATGTTTAATGAACAAACGCTCGACAGGGTGGCGCACTCTGGGGCGCACACTGAGACGGAGACAAACACGACAGAGCGGCTGAGTCAATATACTCACAAATATTCATTTTTTTTTTTTTTTTTTAATTAAACAAAATCAGACGAATTTCAATCGGGCGTGTGGAAGATGCTACGTGTTTATATATCGTACATGCTGATCCGGTATGGAATGAAGAGCCTCCTCTTCGATTAAAGGTACATTGCGTAAATCGTGCACTCGTAGTCAAACCATGTTTAATCGATCGTTTCCTCTACGCGCGTAAGTATTCGAAAATCTCGTGCTGTTTTGTGAGAAACGGCACATGAAAAAAAAAAATCCGATGAAGATAATATCGTAGAGAAGATATATATATATACATATATATATCAGAGCCCCCCTGATGACATGGATGAAAGATAACACGATGATTTACCGAGGGGGTTTTTGTGGTTCTGAATTAATGGCGACACTTGTTAATAATTAATTATAGTATGCATTATAACAGTAACAGTAATAGTAATAACGATGGTGAATCTGCAAAATTCACCGTTTCGAACATTCGATATAATGTTTTTCACGGCAACTTATAAACCTCCTTTATAACCGCCTCTCTCGCAATGCATCAAAATACAAATGTAACAAGCTTTCGGGGTAAAGGGGGGGGGGGGGGGACGAGGGATATCGTGAATATTTAGTTATTACAATATTCGCTCAAGATGAAAATCAATGCGAAAAAAGAAAAATGAAAATCAAACGACGATTGTCACAACTTTTATAATAATATTGTTTGTTTGTTTTGTTTTGCATTTCTTTTTTTTTGCAAAGTCACCATGTACAAATTAATAGCGTCGAGAGAAGCGTTGGGCGTGTGGCAATTTTCGAGTGTCAAACCGGTCCGTCTGTCCTCCGGCACGAGGTGATCACATTTTTTTTCTTTCTTTTAATATATTCACACACGCACACCCCCGACTGATCAACGTGACATACAAATTAATCTAGGTCAGTGTACAATATCACAAACGTACGTTCGCTTTACCCAAATCACGCGATTCATCGCGGCAGTTGTGGTACATCGTCGAAAATTAATAACGATTCTACTTCTTGTTATTATTATAATTTTTCTTTTTTTCTCGTCTCTTCTCTACATTCAACCTAATTTTTTTTCCCCGGGAGCATCTTCGTCGCCGGATTATTTAACGCAGATGCTTAAGGGGCAGCCATAATGAGAAGAACTGGTACTCTAATAATGCGCGCTATATCGTGCGATCGAATTAAAGCCATCTCGAACACATTTTTTTCCTCATCTTCTCGAAGCACTAGACAACTTTCAACGAAGACGCGCGAGGCCTGTACCGATCGCGCGATACAGCGAGAAACACGTGTGTGTCCTGGAGAGTTTTAACTCTTCAGTTACTCTTCCTCTCGCAGACTCTTCTTCGTTACGTTTTTTTTTCATTAATTCTTTTTAATTTCCACTTGCTTCAATTATCCAAGAGAGTATATCTACGGATATTTAATCGTAACTTGGGTACCTAGTACACGGCCTTAAGATGTTCGAAAGCACGGAAAAATAAGGGACAAACGTCAAGAAAAACGCTTATTACAATCGCTTTACTGCATCTTAGGATTAGTTAATCGAATCGTTTTTCGTCAAACTAGGTACCTCGTGCACGCCTTCGAAAAGCTGTGCTCCCTACGATTCGTCATCATTAATATATTATGTGGGTGATTTTATTTGTATTATTATTTATATTTTTTTTCATTTTTTTCATTTTTTTTTGTTTTTGGTTGTTATTAAATCTGTTTCATTCTAAAGCACTCGACACAATCTACCATTAAATAACGTCTTAAATCATTGTTTCTCACATATTCTCATCGCCGTGGCGCTTGGACTTGCACATTAAAATTATATCCTAAGCGTAATGGGTTACGGCGGTTCTTTCTGTACCCCAGGTATTCTTTTTTTATTTATTTTATTCATTTTGCCCACCGTGTAGGTACTAGTCGCGAGTAGCGTCGAGATATCGTTTCGGTTCGCCCCGCCGGCGTCTTTTTATTTTATTTTATTTTTTATTCTTACTTGTTTTTTTTGTCATTCTTTTAGGTACGATCGGATTTAAAAAGTACCCATCATTAATTTATCTTTAGTTTTTACGGTTCTTTTTTTCGCGGTAAGGCACCCCCAGTGCAGAATTATACGCGGAAGTACGTTAATACAAACTAAATGACTAGATAAATCCCTTAAGTCACGTAACGCTGTGGCCTCGATCGCAAGAGTTCAGAGAGAACGTAGAAACAGAAGAAGAAACGGAGCTTTTTTTTGTGTTGTTCGTTCAACGTAATGCAAGAGAAGAGAAGGTAGAGAGAAGAGAGTCAGAGGAAGATATTAACGCATGTGTATCGTGCTTGCGTGTGCGTGTGACCCCGCGCGCGTGTGTGTGTGTGTTTGTGTCTTTCTCGTTTTGTAATTACTTGTCGCGTCGCAATGAACGCGTTGTCGAAGAGCCACGAACGAGCGCTATGCCAGTTTACGTTGGCGAGACGACTAGAGAAAACGTGGGCGTAGCGCTTAGAAAAAATAAAAAATAAAATAAAATCGACGATGTCATCGGGAAGATTGAGACGACAGAAGTGTGTGTGTGAAAGAGCGAAAGTTGAGATTAATTGACCGAGAGAAACAAACAAAAAATTTAACCAGATAGACAGATTGATTTTATGAAGAAGAACGTAACGACTAAATAGGGGAGGCAGTGGTGCGTTACTTCGGTATACTATTAATTAAGTGAATCGCTCGGATCTCGGGGTCCAGTCGTGCGGCGGTGACACTTAAGATTTCATTTGTTCTCTTGTATCCTTTTTTTTTCGTTCTTCTCAACCTCTAACCCCGTCTCGGTTTTTAATTTAAATCTCGTGCTTACAATCTTGTCGGCGCACGCTTCGTGGATCGTAGGAGTCACGATAACCGAGTTCCACACACACACATACATTCGCGCACTCACACACGCATACACACATCTCGTGCGCAGAACGATTATTTCTCTCTATACGCGTTGTTGCGGCTCGGCGATATCGCGATCACTGTTTATTTTTCATTTATTTGTTTTCATTTAATCATTCTTTGTATTTTTTTGTTTTTTTTTCCTGTTTAATTTTTTGTTCTTTCGCGAAGCACACGAGTAAATTGTTCTTGGTAATATTAATTATTTTATATATATTTATATATACATATGTATATATATATATTTATGTATATATCTATATATACGCATATATAAGTCCACGCTAAATGTTAGTGGCTTTTGCCTCCGATTCGTAGTCGGAGCAGCTCCCGGAATCTCTGTGTTTAATCTCTGTTTCTTCTTCTTCATTTAATGTTTAATTTTTTTTTTTTAACCGACCGGTCTTCCTCGTTGTCCGATGTATGTTTAAGTAGTCAAGGCCCAAATGCCTCGGCCACTGTGCGGGGATTTCGAAGCCCCGACGGGCCTTTTTCCTCTGGTTTCTTTATTGTTTTTTAATTTATTTATTTGTTTTTGTTTTTCGTTAATCTGGGCTTACTGACTAGTCGGGATTGTGACCCGTGGACAATCGTCATGTAGAGCGTTGTTCCTCGGGATCGACGAGGACGGACTCCGGGCTGCAGCGAGGAAGGAGGTAGATATCCGTAGCGCAGCGTGTTTTTTTTTTCTTTAATTGTCGATGAAGAATGAAACTAGAGGCGTTCGTCCTCGCCGTCTAGACCGCCGTCTCGGTGTGGCTGTGGCTCGATAGCCTCTCCACGTCGATCTCCGGTATGGTCAGTTCGTCCGGTATGTTGTCCGCGTAATCGATGCTGCTCGTCTGTGAGAGTCGTTTGCTCAGGGAAGATTGCTTCCGTAGTACCTCCGCTAGGGTCACGGTGCTGTGCTCGCCGTATCGCGAGTCTAGGCCCTGCCGAAATGCGTTCACTACGCGGATCTGGAACGCAACGTCAAAACGACAGATTAGTCCATTCGAGGGGCAAGAGGAATTTTTAGGATTTTTTTTATTTTTTTTATTTTTCCAGAAACAAAAAGATAGAGAGACAGAACAGTTATAGATACAAATTTTGGAGTTTTGTCTTTTGGTTCTTTTTTTTTAATTTGGTATATATAAAAATATATATATATCTTTTTTTTTTTTCATTGACAATAAGATAAGTAATTGAAAAAGTTTGCATTGCAAATCGTTTCTCGAATGGCGAGCTGAGAGATCATTCAACCCGACCGGTCGACTCGCAACACGTGGCGTTTATGCGTTAAGCTCTTCGACATTAAACAATCATTCATGCGTTCGTAAGCGACATTGCAAATTTGTGGAGTCGAACTGTCGCGGAAGAAAAATGTACTCTCAGAATGCTCCCATCGGGATTCACCGAAATTTATTGGCCGAGGGAAGAGGTGAGGATTTCATTTATTTATTTATTTTATTTTTTATTAAAAAAAAAAATTGTTAGGTTTCGAGGAAAAATCGGGGATGGGAATAAATTGTATGCGGTCATCGCCAGGCTGCAGCCTGAGACGATGTCCGAAGATTTATCGGTTGCGACTTCGATCGCGTGCACGAAGAGTGTCGAACGTTAGTTAATTTTTGTAAGGAAAGGAGCAAGTAGGCAAAGTCACTGTTTGGTCAGACGGGATGCGGAGAACGTTTCGACAGTCTCCGAAAACGCGGCCGATGATGTCGCATACTATTTGCTTTTCCGAACTTTGTCACAATCGAGGTGTTAAAAAATGGTTAATTTTGAACAATTTTTATTTATAATTACAAAAAAAAATTGTGATAGAAATAGACACTGCTCGATTGTGACGAGTCGTCCCGTTCGGTTTATAATTGACACGCAAAAGCAGCATCGTCAGCCTGGTCGGACCAGCTGACGATTTTTTTTTTTATAATAATAATTATCATTGTAATTCACGTATACATCGATCGCGCAACACCGCATGCACCCATCGACCACCGAACATCGACATTGAACCCGGACGAATAATCCAGCACGAGAAACAATTTTTATTTTTTAATTTTTTTTTACATTGCAAAATTTAATTAATGAAAATTATATTTTTGCTGAGAATTCGTCGCGACGGATCAAACGTCCCGAGTCCAGCTCGATGCGTTGAGTATATCCCTTTACGTATCGCCTGCGATATACCCTTGCACCTTATTCTTTTTTTTTTTATTTTTTTTTTTTTTTGTACACAGAGAAGATATTATAATAATAATAAAAATTACGCACATTTAAGCGCATTAGCGAGAGGCGAACTGTTTTCGTGTATTTTTTTTTTTGTTGTTTTTTTAAAAACAACATGCTGTACACGTACCAGTAAATAAAACTTACGAACTGTAGAAGCGAACGATCGACGAGAAAGCAGTTTGAGCTTTGCCAGAGACACTTAGATATTTATAGGCTCGACGAGAGTGAAAGAGTATGTATAACAGTATAAAGTATTTCATTTGCGTCTGCGGGAGAGCCATGCGTTTACTTTGCGGTGAATTATTGTTGGCGTAAATACAGAGTGTGTTTGCAGAATTATTTAAGGCGTGAATTCACAGCAATGGAAATATACAAATTTCTTCGAACGCAATAGCGAAGAGTAAATAAAAAAGTAAAAGAAAAATAAAACGCTGCTGGAGTTCCTTCCAGCTGCGATGTGTTTTATCAGAAAAATTCTTCGACGAACTTTGGTCAATTTTACTCCAAAAAAATGATGGAAAAAAATTGACGAAGATGTATTTTTTTAGGAACTCCAGTAACGCTGACGATCAATCTGTGAAAGGCGGCAAGATGCATTGATTATTTACACATTAACGATACGACATAGTAATCATTCCGACTGACATTAAAAACTCCCAGCGAATCCATTAACTTCCTTACGAACGTATCTACGAAAGCTCTATCTACACCCATGACACAGCAGACAAATAATCAAATAATAAAGCATGCTATGTACATATTGCACAACAGGAAAATAAACCGATAAGAATATTCGAGGATAAGCATGCAACGACCATCCGGATATGGGCGGGTTTGCATGATAATTGGCTGTTAAAAATATTCGACAAAAAAATCAAATCGAATCGACCGAAAGATTTTCGTTGAATGGATTGTGCATTAATTTTTTCTGGACATCCGCTTCTCTAAAAATCTTTCGTATAGTGTCGATATATAAATTTTTTCGCCGGATATCTAAAGCAGCTTATCTAAACCACTACCCAGCACTAACAATACCACCATCGCTAAATCTCTCCATTACAAAATGTATTTGATTAATAAAAACAAAAATTCATGATTCATCACGCCACCGCCAGCACAACCACCACCTTCGTCACATCTTAACGCTTTACCTTCGAGAGGTTATTAAAAATGATTATTTTATATTTGTACAACTTTCGGGCTTTAAGGATCGCCCCAGTTGTGTATACTTACACGATCGACGTGTGCGCTGGCTTAATTAGAGGTACGCAACATCAGTAACGGCTCAAAGATCCATCGAGTTATACTCGGGTAGGTGGGTACTTGGCGCTGGGCTGACCAGAACAGATTACCATGCACGGCGCGCAGTCTCATTCGATACGTTTTTATGTTTCAACTTATTCAATAAAAAAAAATTTAATATCGTTATTAGTTTCACTTTTAATTAATCGCAGTGGATTAAGGGGTTCAATCTTGGCGATTGACGACCCAATTGGTTCGAGCGACTCGCCGGTGTGTTCCGGAAGTTGTGTCATTATCGGGACTTCCGGAAAGGGACGATGAGATCGTTACAGTTCATTCTGACAAGGGTATTTCTTTTATCAACGAAAGGACGGACAAGCGGGTTATGATTGTGGAGGAATCGTTTCGGTAACTAATTAATTGGAGCTCAGAAAGTAAGGTCTGTGCAGCTTTTTTTTCCGAGGATCGGAGATTGGAATCGGTCGTTGCGAAGGCTCGGTCGATCGGTACGTTTACGTCTATCCTTCAACAATTTTTTTTTTCTTTAAATTTACCGTCGTATCGCATAAATTTCTCGGGTCACATCGACGTATATTTTTTTTTTGTTCGTTTATAAAATTATCGAGTGTACTTTGAAGATCGATACTTCATTTTGCTGACGAGATTTATACGTATCTTATAATTACCATGCATTCCCTGTAAAAAAAATAAATAAAATTTATCGAGCGAGTAACGTCGCGTGTCTGAAGCAGTATTCATGTGTTGTTTCGATTCAAGTGTACTCAAGCACGAGAATTGTTTTGGTGTATTTTTTTTTTCCTGCGAAGACGAGCGATCAACGAATCGGTACGAACAATGTCCTCTAATCGAATATATATATATATATATCGGCACGATGAGAGCGCGTTCACTAAATTCTATCATTCATACGTGCGATAACTGGCGAAAGAACACACTTTTTTTTATTAATTTTTTTTAACGTCGATATAGTTATAACGCTATACCATAAGTCATCTAAAAGGCACGTTAACGTGTACCTATTGCGTGTACAGTAATAAATATAAACTAATGCAATTCGCGCGTCTAGCCATTGACAAAATGCGCAAGCACTATTTGAGGCGTAAATGGCGCATTAATAAAGCGAGAGTGGGGGGGATCTTTATTTAAATATTTACGGCCAATATAATGACAAACAGAGATGAAGATTGGATAACGAAAGAGAAAATGGGAGGTGGATTAATCGTGGAATATGTGACAAAGAGGCTGAGAGAAATACGAGGTATTAAAAAAATTTCCATTCGCGTCCCAGTTGGCTCTATAAATTTATCGTGATAGCCAAATTTTTGTGTCCCATCGGGGTCGATGAGTTACGTGTGACAATTGATCGTGAGAGATTTTCAACAACTACAGTAACGACGCAACGATACTTTGAGACACGGAAAAATAAAATCGACGATGTCTCGAACTATCGTCGTGCTGTGAAAGGAAGCGTTTTCGTTAAGACAGTAATTTGCAAAAAGCAGCCCCGCCGGTTTCGTCCTTCGACTGATAAAAATCACAACAGCCGACAAAGCAGACCCAAGCCGGGTAACAACTATTTCAGTGAATACTTATGCAATATAAAAATGATAATGTGGAAAGTTGATTCGAGTATAGGGGCGAGCGAAGCAAAACGGACCATTTTTTACCAACTTTTTACACGATATAAAAAAAAAATAAAGTAACTAGACCGTTTTGCCCTTCTCACCCACTGAGCATAGAATGCAAGAAACTGAAAAAAATGAGGATCGACAACGACGCTCGGCTGGTTCGCAATTCGCTATGAAATAAGCAAGAGCCTCGGACACAAGAGTACGATATAATACAATAGATATAGACATAAAGTTACGGTGAACAGTGAAATCATGAAAATTACAAAAAAATATACAAATAAAAAAAACGGTGGGGAGAGATTTTTGATCGAATGAACTAAAATTGGGAATTCTATCGAACAATTCGGGATCGCTAGAGAAGATTGGATATAAAGCGTTGAGAAGGATACAATATAGATTGAAGCGATAAGTACAGAGAGTAGATTTCAACAGTTTGAAAGAGACAGAAAGATAGATAGAGAGTGAGACAGATAGAGAAGAGAGAGAGAGAGAGAGAGCAAGAGAGGAGCGCTTACAGCTTGGTCTGTCGAGCTCTTGCTGTAGGGTACCGGTATCAAACGTTCCTGCAACTCGCCACCTATCACCTTCAAGAGTAAAGGGTAATATAATGGTTACAACAGGATGGCATAAGCAGAATGTGTTACCACTTGTTAATACGGAGCACAAGTCCTACTTTGCACGATTGATCAAATGAGTTATAATTTTTTTCTTTTTTTTTCCAAGGGCATAACTATCTCTGAGGTTTTCTTTTTTCTCGAGCGAGCCGAGCATTCAAAGATCGAGAAATCGCAATTTACAATTGAATGAAAATCGATTAGGCAAAATGCATTTTTGGCATTATATCGCTAGTCCAATTTGGCTTTACGGTTGACGGACTTTATATTTTATATTTTTGTCATTAAAGTCTTGGGGAGAAATATGGCCTTAAAAATTAAACTCGAAAACGCGGCTCGCTCGGCGAATCGATCTATCGACTTGGCCTATTTTTTCTTTTTATTGTTTTTTTTTTAGTACAGGGGCGAAACTTGCACGAGACGTACGCTCGCGATGGTGCTCGAGCGATCGAATATAAATTTCGCAGACAAAAAAAATATTACAGAGTCGTTACGAGAGAAGAGTGAAAAAGTTAGTTGTGAAAAAGCTTGTCGATATGCGATCGTTTGAAAAAAAATGAGAGAACAGAGAGTCGGAAGAGACGTGGACGGAGACACCATCACGTATGCACGTACCGGCACAGAAAACGCAAGATAGGGCACAGAAGAGTATACGAATAGTTGAATAAATAGTTAAGTTGAGTGAGGCAGATGGTGAGTACGTTTAATGACGTGTATATATATATATTATATGTATAGAGATAGATAGTAAAAAAGATTGGGAGAGTGTCGACATGAGAATGAGCTAGCGAGGTAGGTACGAGCAAGCGAATTTTTCCATCTTTACGGCTTTGTCGTAAGAGATACAAGTGCGATTTGCATTTTAACACCGTAAGGCTGTCGGTTAGTGTGACGAAGCTTCGCGATAATTTAATCCTACATTTCAGAAGCATTATTTCGAGACCTACATTTAACATTTAGTTTTTCAAAGATTATTTTAATCTAAGCTCGCAATAAAATTAACGCAAACAAACATCTCGCCAATGATTGTCCGGCCGAATCGATAATATATTTACAATTGGTTTGCTCGTCTCGCTGCCGTTGTGACAAATATATAATAAAAGAGTGTTATGACGGTATACGGGATTAGAGATAAAATTACTAAACGGTCGATACGATACGGGTACATTGATTCGGGTCAGCACAGCTCGGATCGTCCTCCTTTCTCGCTATTTAAAAATAAATAATAATAATAATAATAATAATAATAATAATAATTTTTCTTGATATCAGCTTACGATGGAAAGCCCTACTTCCGACAGTGTTTAACAAACGCGGCGGAGGGATTAATCACAAGCCCACGTTCAGCTGGAACTCCGACGGGTCTATCGGTTTTTTTTCTCCTCGTCGGATCGCTATTGTTCTGGATTTACTTATTTCCCCGCGAGAGTATCGCGCATAATCAGCGCTTCGCATCCCTATGAGAGAGCAATAATTCTCCGCTTTTATAATATCGATTATCGATGGATATCGTCGAACTAAAATTGGAGAGAACAAAATATATACACGTATAATAAGACGAAATTGGCACAAATATACAAATAATAATAAACTTTTCGTATAAGAAAGATACAGTATGTTTTTTTATTGACCGCATTAAGTGTTTGTACGAGGATGATGATACTCTGCCTCAAATTGGGCGGTCAAGACACCGTGCAATATTCATCGACGGTTTCCATAATACTCGCATTGATTACAGTGTTATTTAATTATAGCACGTTTAAAAAAAAAGACAAAAAATTCAAAAAAAAGAATACCTAAAATGTTTATTCACTCGCTTCCGGTTCCATTGTCTTTCTCTCTTCCGTTCGGCTGTTACGAGGTCTCGCTATCAGATAACGTTTCTCTTCCCTGTCTCCTTTTCCTTCTCGCCAATCGCATGTCATTGTTGTTGTTCTGATTTTTTTTTAAATAGATTAAACTACCGCTATCGTATCGCTAAAAACAACAGCAGCGACAACACTGTCATTAGTTCCTTTGCCATTTTCCTTCGGTATTTTTTTTCTCAGAAGAGCCCTGATCATCGTCGTTCGCCTTTTTTCCATATGTAACATCACAATAACGAGTCTTAAACTTTATCATAATATATTATTTATCTTTATAGCCTATGTTAAATCAATGGTTACCTAAATATTCACTAGTTCAATAACAACCTAACAACTCTCGTCGTTAAAACTAAGATGTCTTTCTCATATCCGTTTCTCATTCCCTTCGTAGCTCCCGCTACAACAGTGTTTCTTATCAACTTTTCTTTCTTCCCCAAAAGTCCGTACGTTTTCTATTGTGTTTTTTTTATGCCACTCCAAGAATTTACGTCTACCTTGTTACGATGATTTATTAATTAATCGATTATCGTCGGTGTTATCCGTCGGGCCGCGTGCATTAATAGGATCAATTTTTTTTCTTCTTTTTTTGTTACTTTGTAAAAGAATCTAAGCTCGCACAACATGGTCTGCATCAGCGGGCTACATATGGCCAAACACGCTTTGAATTAGTTTATAATTTTATATAAGATACGATGAAATATCTGTGAGTAAAATCGTATCGAAGATATCCACGACGTTAATTGTTCCATTATCAATTGCACTCCTCAAAAGTGTTTTTAATCATTGACTCGAAAATCCCTAGTCGTAGATCACGATGATTTTGTAACGGGCTCGAAGAAAATAAATAGTTCGGTTATGCCTTTTTTATAACAGTTACAATCATAACTAATACTATCTCTTGTAGCCCGTAATGTGTTCGCGCATCACGATTATAATCGTCTATTCGGTATTTTGGTTATTTTTTTTTTTTTTTTTATCTAATCGAACTGTCTAAGCACGATAGGGATGCATGATGTATAAACGTAGACCGTACACGCTCGGCTCGGCCTCCGCAATCAAACAGCTTTTACCCAAGAGGATGTTAATGTTCCTCGTGAACTCGTGAATTTCAACTGTGGTCATTATCGATTATAATGTTTTTTCGTTTTTTTTTCTTACTTTCTTTCTTTCATTTCTTCGTTTATTGATTCTCTCGGACATAATCGTAACAGTGTGGCAGTAGTAAATATTTGGATATCAATAACGGTTAGTTTAAAACGATCGAATCGCACGCTATAATTAAGCCATAGATAAAAACATCGGAGGATCAACCGCGACATTGGCGTCCTCGTTTTTTTCTTTTTCTTCTTTTTAACGTCGACATCCCCCGTACACGTTTTCCTGACTTCCCGTTGGGCTACGAGGAGAGATCTTTTATTCACACCCAATTACACAACGAGTAAGTCGCCCAGTGCCGCAATGAACACAAGCGTCGTATTTTTTTATTTATTTTGTTTTCTCAAATACTCTTAGAGCTACGTATCTTTGTGTGTGCTTTTTTCATTTTTTATTTAAATTATTTTTTACCGAGTGATAAGTACATAATTTATATTTTTCTTCACCCATCTCGTTAACTCTTTGTTTTTGTTGAATAAAATGCATTTAAACGTGCATCTCGTTATTTATAATATTTCACACACTTCCGGTAAGCAGGAGCGCTCGGGGGTATGTCGATTACAGTTTTCAATTGCCTACGAAAATTCGCTGAGGCTTTTTATAAACGTTCCCGCATTAACGCTCGCGCTTCCGTTCTACGATTTAAAAGAAATCGTAAAATCTCACAAGTCACCGCCCGACAGAGACATCGAACTCCGGATGGACGTTCAAGGAGGCTCTTCCGTTACATCGAGTGGGACTACTTGGACAGCAAATTCGTCGCACAGCGCTTTCGTGAAACTCCAAAGTTTCAAAAACATTAACATTCAAAGTTGAACGACTCAACGTCGACCTCGTGCAAAAAAGCGCATTTCTGGATCGTTAAATATGAATAAAAAACAGTCATCTTTTGAAATACATACCATTTTTTTCACTCATCTATATCGTTTTTGTGACAATTTTAATAGAAGCGAAATTCGAGTTTTCCGTAAGTGCCCACTCAATATAAGGGAAGATCCTCCTCGTCGTCGCGTCTCAAGAGAACGAACACTTTGTTTTGTTTTTTTCCACGAGACGCTAAACTCGTCCGTATCAGTAATGCATCTTAAATATCTTTTCCTTTGAGTACGGTTAACAACGATTATATACAACGTAAATTATATATTAAAAAAAGAAGATAATTCCATGTACATTGTGCGTAGAACGTGGATAAGAAAGATTGGGCGGTGTGAGGTAGCGGGGCACAGCGTGTGTGATTCTTTGATGAAGCTATATATTTTTTTTTGTTTTTACACAATCGCGTTCGTGGATAACCGGAAGTTCAAGTTGCCTGTCGTTCGCGCCCTTATAACGGGCCGAATCGGCCGAGAAAGTAGAGGAGGTCATAACGGTGAGAAGGTCAAAAAAATCAGCTTACGATTAATTAAAACGTAATAATTAAATTAGATTCAACCTAAGCGTACGATAATTTAAGAAATAAAAATGTAAACGAGTGTGCGCGTTATCGTCGTCGTGGTACGTTGCGCGGAGCGTCATCTGAACCACGAACGCGCGTGAATGTTTCTCTCAATTTTAATTCACCGTCTTGCGTCGAATTACTTAAATAATAAAAAAACCAACAAACAAACAAAAGAAACAAACAAAAAAAATCAATTTTGTTGTTTCTTTCTTCCTCTGCTCTCTGCTCTTGGTCGGTATATTGTCTTTAATCGTATTAACCGAGCGACGAAGAGGGTCACAGGTTTTTTTATAATTTACTTTTAATTTCTTTAAAATATATATATATATTAGTTATTTCTTCATTTTCCTTCGTTTCACTGAGCTCCCTATCGCCAGCGTGGTCCGCGCATTGACGGTGAGTATTAAAAAAAAAAAAAAACATTGCAGGTGTTTTTCAGGCACCCCGTTCGACATACGTTACGGTTGTGCGTCAAGATGGTTAATAAGTACATGTGATTGACGTTAAGATCGTCGTGTCTAAACGTGAGGAATAGAAAAGGGGATCGAAGGGGGGCCGAGAGCTCTCCGGACACGAATTAGCACACGGGTTTCGCGTAACAGACACCGATGAAACAAAATGAGAGAGAAAAGATGTATAGGGAAAGAGAGATGTAAATGATTGGCGAAAAAAAAAATAAGTGACGAGGTTTGCCACAGACTCTCGGTCATCCGTGTAAATATGATGAACCTTAAGTACAGCCCATGCATTCAGGGATCACCGATTTGTACATTTCGAAGAGCTGATAAATTTCACCTAATTAATTAAAAAAAATATATTTAAAAAAAAATTATTTTCTGAACTATTATTTATGCGCAGACTCGACGGAGTTCTTCTCTCAGTCACACTCACATCCCAGACAGACAGACCGACAAACAGACATTGAAGCACCTGTGTGATAAGCAGCATGGGGATCGAATTGGTCATGTGAGTTATTAATATTATTTTTTTTCAATACGGGTTCGTTGTTCGTGGGCCAATCGTCGACAGCTGGCAACTGAAGCTAATGAAGCGAATTTTTCTACAGAATAAAAAGAACGAAAAAAATATATATATAAAAAAAAGAGAAAAAATCAAACAACACCGATAACTCGTCAGTGGCGTCCCCGATCGTCATACAATGCATTATTTACAGCTTAAAAAAAACAAGATAACGAACAAATACATCCTGTGAGATACTCACGGTCCGAAATCGAGTTGAGGGGGAAGAAAGAAACCCAAAAAAGTCTGCTTTAAGTACGATGACTGTAGTACGTTTGTCGAATAGCTTCAGGCATGCGTATTCCATCCGGGTGAAATATATTTATATATATACGTGTATATATATAATACAAGGATGTATACTAGGCCTGTGTGCGTTATCATTATTATTAATCATTTTTCTTTCAATTACTTTAATCCGCCATCTAAGTAACGAGAAAGAGTACTTTGGAACCCGAGACTCGTCGAGTCAGATTTGGTAAGTGATCGTGATTCGAATTTTACGTTTTCGGATGACAATAATAGAAAAAAAATATGCGTGAGTTGAACCGGCGATAAGGAAGTGCCGAGGTGATGTTTTAATTAATTTTTTTTCGCGAAGAGAGTGACGGGAGAGAGAGAAAGAAATGTGGGCCTGTTTCTATGAGAGCGATAGAAGCTTGGATGATAACAGCAAGACAGAGAGATTTTTTAAATCGGGCTTTCGGGTTCGCGAGGGATGGAGGGTGGAGGGGGAATCAGCCTAAATGCTGGTCTCGTGAACGAGTTTCGGTAGGTCAGGTAGCATAGCTTCGGTGGAGCCCGCGGATGGGGAATTAGCGAGGGAGTCGGGACTCCTGCTCGTCTGCAGCGTGTGATTCGGGCTCTGATTGTGGGCGTTGTTCGACGAAGAATTCGTTCTGTTGTTGTTCGTATGGTGATGGTTGTTGTACACAGCTGCTGAACCAGGCACGCTCAGGAGCAGCGGCGACGCCGGGCTGTTGATAGACTGCAGTCTGGATCCTCGTGAGCTCGTCTCGCTATCCTGATTATGATCGGGGGCAACGGCGTTCGAGCCCTTCGCCGATCTCGCGTGCAGCATGGGATTTGTCGGGTCTTCGTCAATGTACGTGAAGTCGGATAGCGGTCTGGGCCCGGTGTGGCTGCGTGAGCTTCGCATACTGTGTAAGCTGTGTAAACTATGAACAGATCGACGCTCCTCCAGATCTTCCAGAGTCGACTTGAATGCTCTGATTACTCGAAGCTGCAAAAATAGGGAAGGGTGTTCTATCAGGAGGCGAGGAGGCAGGCCAGCGAACACACAAGCACCCTGCTTTCGTTAATACTTTTTTTTTGTTTTTTTTTTGTTCATCAATTTTTTTTTCGTCACTTTTCGTTTACCCGGGCGTCTTTATGTTTTCTTTTTCAGCAGGTATCTCTCTCATTAGCCTTGCATCTACCGGGTTCTCTGGGTTCGAGATTCAACAGCTTGAAGCTTTTGTCGCATAGGAGCCTCTAAAACAGCTGGGATCAGCGAGACCGTCGTCGCTGTGGCGGATACGCACGATAACGTTATTAATTTATTGTCTGATGTTCGACGCGATTTGGGATTTTCCTTTTTTTCCGTAAAATCCCAAACACCGGCCGATATTTGTTCGACACGAGAGGGCCAGCCGTTCAGCCGAATTTCGCAGCGATCAAAGCAACAACCTGACTCGAAACATGCAACAGTTTTTTTTATTATTATTTTTTTTTCGCATACTGCAGCCTCAAGCCGATTCATCGAGAAATCGGGGCTCTCGCAACTCCTCCGGCCGATCGATTATTTTATTTTCTTCCCCGACACGCCGGCGCTCGGAGTTGGCGCCGATTTCTCGTCCTCTCGGAACGGACCTAAATTTCACGAAATAAGAAAATTTGTCGCAAATAAAAATAAACGAAAAAAGGTAACTCCTCTCTCGTTTAGTCGCAACAACTGACTGAATCGCTCTGTCGTTACGCATGGAATTCTCAGATTCAGTGAAAAGTCCGGGGCAATGGAAGTTTAAAAAATATTTTTAAAAAATCTCCGAATTAGGAATGGTCCGCTACAGTCCGGTATCGTAATTGTTAAACGCACTAACGATTTTTTTTTCAACTCGAGTCGCACAGTAAGTTAGAGAGATATAGTCAGACAGAGTGATAGAGAGAGAGGAGATAATAGCGTAAGATAGACAGAGAGGAAGATAAAGAGGGTCAGAGAGAAACGCAGTAATCGAGCTGATTCGAGCTCTCCTTTCTCATTCGCCGAATCAAATCATTTCGAAGGCTGGAAAAAAAATTATCGAATCACTTCAACGTTCTACCTTACGAGCCATCATCTCACTCCGTGATTCTTCAGCATTTTTTTTTTTTATCGAATCGCTCGTCTGAACACAATGGTACGTGGGTGCGGCTGGGGGATTTCAGGAAATTTTTCATTCTCACGTCACGTGCCAAAACAAATTATTACAACGATCGTATTATTATTATTTTGTTCTACGCGAAGCCTAAGCCAGTATAATCACGCAAGATAGAGAGGCAATTTAGGCGTACTTAAATCATCAAGTGCACACAGGATAATATCATAAAGCTCGTTTGATCGTCGATCATCAAATCGGTTATTTTTTTTTCACGTCGATTTTTTTTTATATCATGTAATCCGAAGATTAATTTTAGCAAACGACCATCCGTTCGAATTTTTGCGTGCTCAGTCAACCTAATTCTATTACATCGCACGTATACACATAAGCCTAATAACATTCATTCCTAGGCATTTTTGGGACAAACTAATGGTGTACAACAAAACTAGTTAATCTAGGCGGGTTGTGTTTGAGCCATCCTCGTGTGATTGCAGGCCAGGGCTGTGATACACGAAAGCGGGCAGTAGTATATAAGTATATGTAGAGCAATGTTTTTCGTAACACCCGAATTGTCGTACGCTAATCTCGTCTCGATATATTTTTTTTTTACTAAAATTCATTTTTTTGTCTTCATGTTTTTTTTAATATCATTTTTCATATTTCCACAGTGGGACTGTATGCATAGCAAAATTGGCTATCCAATCTTCCTCACGCTGTATGCCTGGCGTCAAAAATATTCGAGGCTTCGGAGAATAATTGTCTCTTTTGCTCAAGCAGGGTTTCGCACAAATCGGCTCGGTAGGACGTCGAATTTGCAAAGAAACTCGGTACAGCAGCAACAACGACAACAAATAATAAATTCCAAAAACAAAATTTGTTTAAAATCAGCAGCTTATGAAATGCGCACTTTGTATCGTTGCTGTAAGTCTGTTGGAGTTCGTGTAATGTCTCTGAGTTAATCTTACAATAGTTTGATGAAGCGTTTCAAGGTGGGTGCTTTTTTTTCGCTCTAACCGAAGGGGCCAAATAAATTCGTCCCACAGCGACACAATCGGAAACTTACGTGGTAGCAGTAGTGATAGTAGCGGTCTTAAGCTCGGACTCGGTAAACTCATCAACACCGTTGTAAAGATAACAAGAGTTAGTGAAAACAGTAAAGATAACAAAATCACTGCACTGCAACACCCTCAAATGAGAATTGAAAGAAAACTGTTAAACGTCAGTCTCAGGCAACAGAAATCAGTAAAAGTGGAAATAAATATCCCAATGCACTCGCCAGCGGAGTTCATGGAGATCGGAAGTCGATTCGCTCCAAATCGTGGAGAGGGCCAGAAAATTATTATCGGCTGTTCAGAATATCTTAAAAATACTATGAATCATAATATCCTTAAGGTATCGAGAGAAAAAAAATTCTAATAGATCGATGAAGATACCAGTGAGTTTTAACGGTACTTCATCGCGCTATTCAGATTTTTTCGCCAGAAAACGGCCGTTCCGTTGTGAAATCAAGGCAATGTGGTGTCGATTCGACTGAGTATCAATAAAACGCAAAGGTTTTTTTTTTTTTTTTTTGGAAGCTGGATAGTATTACCGAATTTGTTGTATTATAAAATGGGTTTCGCTTTGGAGTACGTAACACGCAGCACACTCAGACAGCTATACTACGAAAGCGGGGGTGCGGACGTGGAAAACGGCGTTGCAACGCGCCTCCTTCTCACATTAAATTTTTTTTAATTTTCTACTGTTAAATTTCATCGAGCGTCCCACCCCCGCCACACAAAAATTAAATCGGTGCAATAAATCATCATTTCCCACAAAAAGAAAAAAAAGAATTTAAAAAAAATGATAAATCATGTCACCATTAATCAACGTTATCATCGTCGCAAACGACGTTCATCATCCAACATAACAAGTCCAAATGCCTATCAACGCGAGCGACATACGTTCTGGATATTGTTCTGCCATTTCTTTACCGCACCATCGACGAACACTTCGCTTTAAAAAAATCAATAAATAAATAAATAAATTGTCGAAACATTTTTATATATTTTTTTCGATTATTCCCCCACAAACGCGTTGCCATCGAATAATCGAAGTAAAAAATGACGCGAATGTGTTCGTCGATGGGGAAGAAATAAGATCCTCCTCCACCCGGCACGTATGACGAGCGCGATCTTACAAAAAAAAGAAAACCTCACACGCGTATGCAAGGTCTCATACAACGCATTAGAACAGACGATCTAGGTGAGCTACGTACTTGTTTGTACTCCGACAGGAAAAGTATGGCGACTGGCAAGACTGCCGCCCTGTTATACCTCAGTCTCTCGAATGGGTTCCGCTGGCTAACAAATCATAAATCATACCAGATCAGTCTCGTTGTTTATCGAAGCCTAATGTGTTACGCGTATTCACCGGTACGCTCGTCACTTTCGTCGTCGCGATCCATGTTTATTTTACTTCTTTTTTTTTTTTACTCGTCTTTCCAACATATATAATCCGTACAACCCGTCATACCGATCGAGAAGATCTAATTCAATGTTGTCCTTCCTCGTTCATACTTCAACTTTGTTTTCTAAAAAAAAAAAAAAAATTCGTACGTGGATGACAATTCAATCCAAGTCGAGGTTTTTTTCCCACTTCGCCGAACAGCGAGAAATAATAATACAAAGAGTATGGAGAGATCGAGAGATATTGACACCCGCACTATCGTCGTTCGAATTATAATGAACACTCACGGGTATAATTGTGGGGCTATCGACTTTTTTTTATAACTTTTTCTTCTTTTTTTCGAACACAAAATTTTAGCCTCTCGCGCCGTTAATGATTATAGGTTAATCTTTAAAACAAAACTGTCACGAACTTTGTACTTTCGTATTTTTGCTTCGAAATTTATTCGAAAGCGAAGATTGTAGAAGTGCGAGAATATATATATATTTTTTTGTTTTTTTTTTCGTGTGGCCGGCTTAAACTAAATGACGTAATTGATTGATAGTAGCACACAGTATTACGTTAATACACATACATACGGTACGTACGTACATCCAGATCGATATGGCATATATATATCATATCGTAAATTAGTATATCACAGCAACACCAAATTGCGTTAATCAGAAAAAAGGAAAATATATAGTGGCATTAATTGAAAGAAAACAAAATAAGAAAAAAACGATAAAGAATATCTGAGAAAATTTTGAAAGTATAAAAAAATATATCACAGTAGGAAGCGAACACAGAGTCAAGTTTGAATAATATCAGGTGGTTACCATCGAGAACAAGGAACGCTCGTAAATAGCTTCGTTGTGCGATCGCGCAGGGACCCGTAAGTCCCTTCATGCGCGAATGCTCACATGCGTCATATAAGTTGAATTTACAATGAAATATCAAGATAAACTCAAGTATGATTTGACAAAACTAAAAATAAATTTAAAAAATGAAAAAATTAGAGCCACTCGATTGAGAAGCGCATAAAACGGCAGCCAAATTTGTGTCGTGACCGGCAAAAAATAAAAAATAACCAAGTTTTTTTTTTAAGAGGCTTTCCCGAGTCGTGAACCGTAAGGGCGTCGGGCATTTATAATTTTTTATCAAAAATATTAATCTCAATTATAATTTCTATAGCAATTTGTACAACGGTATTGGCAACACCAGGATCATGCACCGACGCAATATGGATCCACGGCTTCGTTGGAATAATAATGATCAACACGAATATCAAAAGAATGTGAGAACACGAAAAAAATATTAATTAGCTGGTTCGGATCGTAAGCATTGGCTGAATAGTACCGTCAATGAATTTAACATTTTTTCAAAAATGTTCTCTATCTTTTTTTTTTTTACAATAAAGAAAAAAACGTGGTTAATCGACAAGCTGGCCGAACCTCAAAAGCCCGCGATCAATCATGAAGAATATAAACGAGAGACGTTCCAAGGTAGCTACTACTCGCGATCCGCAAGCAAACGTGTAACGTCAAACGAAACAAGGAGTGTCACAGAGGCGAAATCAGTTGTATAGAAAAAAAAAAGAAAAAAAAGATAGTAAAACTCAAATCTTCACACGAAAATGATGAAGTAAAGTTCGTTGAGGAAAATCATTGTAACGTAATAAAAAAATAAAAAATGAATAATGTAAAAGACAAATAAATATAGGCGCATATTATAAGTAGAAAGAGAAAAAACGAATAAACGAGATTATTATGTAAGACGGTCAAACGATGCGGAGTTGTTTTAAGGGACTAACCATATAGTAATCCTGAGAGGGGGATCTGCCTGTCACAGATACATTCTGCACCAGAGTTCTATTGCTCGTCTGAAAGTAGGTTACATATTCAGTTTTATTTCATTATCTTAATAATTGTTAATTCGTCGTTAATAGTGTGTCGCTGTCTTGTTTACGTGATACTTGGCTTAAGCGATGTTATTATCTGTATGAACGTATCTAAGTAAATATATATATATCGATCTATATATTTTTTTTTGTATAAAAATACACGATGATGTTGGAAGCGCCGTGAGGGTGCGATATCGAAGTGATATCGCACCGTTAGGAAGAGAGAAATTGTACAAGAATCACCTCGAAAAATTGACCACTGTGCTCGGAAAATTTGATTATTGTTTTCAATATTAAAAAATATTCGGGCAAAATATCTCGTTTCCTAGCATAGCGATCGATCAATTCTGAGGAGCATTCACAATAGATTTACTGCGATGCGTTTCAGTTGGAATAAATCTCAATTGACCCAAAAAAAAAAAAACAAAAAAAAAATCAACAATTTGACGTTTGCTGTTGTTTCGGTCGTCATTGTAACGATGATAGAGTATTGGGAGGTACTCAACTGTCTCTACATTCGCTCGAGTATAATCTTTCATTCGCATGTGCACAACGATACTCGTTATTATTTTTTTTCGGCACTCACATTCGTCGACAAACTCACCAACGGTCAGCGTACCGGTCATTTTCTTTTTTATAAACGCCGTTTATCGAACGGGCATAAAAATGATTCGTTGCCGCAGCTCGACCGGTGACGAGTTGAAAACAGCCACCCCTCGACGTTTGTTCTGTTTTGTAAGTGCTCTGTCCGGAGTTTATAGATAGAGGGCTGTGTGATCGAGTTATTCATCGAGGATTTTTATTCGTGGTTTCGCCCATTGCTACTGAGAGCCTTATCCTATCTGAGCCTTAAAATTAACTCCTCCTGTCTCGTCGATATGCATCGCGCGGCAAAACGGCACGCGGATTCCCTCAGTGAGTTGCAGCGTTACTGAGCGCGATACTTCCCAAGTATCCTCTTGCGATAAAATAATTTTCAATAAAAAAAAATTAAAGATAAAAAAAACGAAAAAATATACCGCTTGTATGTTTGTCTCGCTGACGGTAAAGAGAACGCTTTGAAAAAGTAAACGAGAATTCGGAGAAGACGATAAAAAAGATATGGAAAGAGAAAAAAGATGAAGATAAAAGAGTTTGGAGAATCTGAATTCGTGTGAACGAGAGATTATTATTTTTTTTTTTGGTTATTAATCGAGAGACAGAGTTTTCGGTCATATAGAGAGCGGCCGAGGACTGCGTGGACCATTTCTAAGTGGGCGTAGCGAGTCTGTTGGTGTGATACGGATATCACGGGTATTGTATTATTATTATTCGTTATTATCGTTGTATTACAAACGATGTTTATGTTGTTGCTACCGATTGGAGGGGAAACGCATGTTTCGTGCAGGACGATGTATGGCGGCAAACTTATTGGCTCGAATTGGCTCGTTGAAATTTTTTTTACGAGTCTCGCGTCGACACTTACTCAATACCTGAAGTTTTTTTTTAATAGTCTACGGTCTTTATCTTTTCTACAATTAAATCTATCGATACTTGGAGGGACAAGCGCTAACGACTCTACGCGCTACGAATTTATATACACGGGAAGTTTCCGTCGGGTAAATCGTCATACAAACTCTCTCGTCGTATCATCGTCGGGCGTTTCGCGAAATGATGCATGACGTTTTTTTGCTTTCATCGTTTGCTCATTTGAAAAAAAAATATATTTTAGTCCTTTCTCACTGAGAACTCGACCTACCCGTTGTAATCGAACTCGTATCGTGAAAGCGTCGAATTTTTTACCTGCCGCAAATCCTGCTCGTTTATCCCGCCCGAATTTATAATTTTCAACAAAAAAAGAATAGTTCAAAGCACGTGTTATTATGCTTGGAAATATGTATAACCATCGTTCTCGCAACGATACCGAACGTGCTGAGCTCGTTTCACTTTGCGCGTGTACAAAGTTCCTTTTTTCTTTTTTGTGTACTTTTTTGTGTACTTTTTTGTACTTTAACGAGAAGCCTATCAACGAAACGAACGCGGATGAACGTGGGTACGTTTCACTGACCTATACAACACAGCGATTTGTATCCTATTCAGTTGCTGTTGTTTTTTTTTAAATCTTTTTTTTCATTCTCTTTATCTCGCGGAGTACTCGCCTATCGAATGCAATGACGAAGCTTGCGAATGCACGAATCCAGGTGGGAGGCGACCTTTTATTCGGTGAAATAAAATTAATTTTCATACGCCCTTTTCGTGAGAAGGGACATGAGAGGAAAGGCGCTTGGATTCACGCATTCGCGAGCCGAGAGAACTGAAAGGAAAAACATAAAATCAAAGTGGGGCGGGCAGGGGGGAAAGCAGGTGGTACTCGTGGTACGTGTATCGTGTATTACATGAACACCGGTCGACCGCTGTCGAAATCGTCGTTTCTATCGAATCTGTTTTATCTATCGAGGCACAAAAAAAAATATGTAAAAAAAATAATTAAAGAAACAATGAAAACAGTATAAACAGGGTCGATGGAAAAAAAAATATGTTCTCGTCTCGATGTGGCTGAGAGTAATAGTGTAGTAGTAACCTCTGTGATAGGATCTGATAATGTTGACTCTTTGAGTGGTGAAATGAGAGTGAGATAGGGATAGTTACCTGAGTCTGTAGCCGCGTCAGACCACGAATCCATAGAATTTGTCCTGCGCGCGGCTTTTTATCCGAGTCTGCGTCGTATTTCTCGTCTCCTAGATTGATAGCACCGATATCATCCGGCTGGCCGCGGCCCCATCTGTTTTTAAAAACAATTAAACCAGTTCTTCATCACTCGGTCCCTGTTAATCAACTTTCTTTTTTTGAATTTTGTTTGTTTCGTTGTCGGGCTGCCAACGCGCGTTCCACTGCCTTCAATTTTCCGTTTTCCCAACTCTCGTTTCCCTCTATGAAAGTTTTCGTTTTTTTCTTTTTAAGTAAACAGCTCTAATAGTATGAAGGGGGCAGTAGGGGGGGGGGGGGGGCGGGCGGGGTTGGGGGGTCAACTAAAAATTGATATCGGGGGTCCGGGGTTGAGGCAGATTTTGGGGATACAACTGGGTTATATGTGGTAGAAAACAAAAAAAATGATAAAAAAAAGTTATTGTTTTCGGGCTGTGTAATGAAGTGAATGAACGAGAGGTAGACGGGGACAGACTCGATGAGAATTGTCGAATGAGTATTATTAGTATGCCGGGTATAAATATATGTAATATATAATTCTATGTAAATATTAATGTAATCGACTAACGACGTAAAAAAAAAAACTAATCGAGAACGCTAAGACGTCAATGGTGGGGTAACAATGTTAATGGCCGATGATTTATGCATGACGTTAATAATATCGATTGTTGGTATTTTTTTTTTTTTTTTTTTGTATATTAGTATCAACATGCGTCGTACCGTGATCATACCGCTCGATAATCAGTCGGTTTTTTTCCCTCATTTTTAATTAATTCCTTCCGACTTAACAATTTCGTGCCTGGCTATATTCGTCGTAACGAGGTCACGGGAAGAAAAAAAATGTTCTCGAGACTATTGAAACGCTCCAGATTCGTATTCTACCTGGTTAGTTCCGTCGACGGGAATATTTCGATCGCCTCGCTGTGCGGATCCGCAGTTGTTTTTTTTTTTTTTTTTTTTTTTTTTCATCGGTTTTTTTTCTTTTTTTTTAATAGCCGCATCTCGAGCTCGTGCAAGATCGGAGGCTTGCTAAATTGAATAATTCTCCCGGATACGAATAATGAAACGTCATATACTCTTTTTCGTCATACCGTTCGATATATTCATCGTCTCTCCTCCTAAGAACGCCGCACGTTCCGGACGTTCGTCCCGTCACTTCCGGTTCGTCCTGACGCTCTGTGATTAATAAATTACGAAAATGAAGTCATACCCGCAGTCTATTTTCCACGAGCGTCTCTAGGGGCTTAAGGGGACGAACGGCGTGTTAGGAATGTGGGAATGTTAGATAAGACATCGGGACTCGTTCGTATCCGTCGTGTTCTACGTAGTCCAACGTCTTGTTCATGGAAAGGGTGGAAGAAGGAAATATTTGGATAAAGATCCACCTACGAAACGACGACAAGCTACTTTAAAACGGCTTACCGATTTATATTTATGTATATAGGCGAGATAACGGACATTCTAAATTTGGCCTAATTCTTTGCTCACCGATGACTAGTTTCGCCTTTACTAAAACAGGGCACCGAGTGTCCCGGCGGATAAAGTGTGTAGTGGGAAAAGGAGAGACTCAAAATCAAACGCAAAATCTATGTACGAACGTAAAACGAGTGGATCGGGACGATTTCTTTGTAAAATATAGCGAGGGCTTTGAAAAATAAAAAAATAAAAAAATACTAAGAAGGATACGTCGGAGAGAAAGGTAACTGCACAAATCAATAATAATAAAAATTGGGAGGGACAAAGAGGGTGGACACTACGCGAGCCCCTCGAATCATTAGTTGCTCGTTATAAATTTTTACGACGCCACTTACATGACGTACTTTCTTGCGAAGCAATCGAAATGTACTCTTCGCTATGGACTTTTTTAACGGTCCGCGTGTTATGCGACGATATTAATTGTCAAGTGACCATTCATAGATTAATTCGTTTCCTCGTTAGTCGGTTTGTTAAAATATATGATATATATATATATATATAAATATTTATGTATATATGTATATATATATATATATATTTCTCAGTGACCAATTGGCGGTCGATTGTTAGCATACAAACAAGTACGTAGATTAAATATCTTCGTTATTTGAACGTTCGTAATCATGCAACATCCACTGTAAAACGAAAATACGTCTAGACATCCGAAATATCCGGGGAGGTTGGGGGGATTTTGCGTGTTAGAGGAGACGAGCGACTATTTTTTATTCTATAATTAAATTAGCTTCACTCTCGCAACACAATTTTTTCCCAGGTCAGTTTCTAAACTGGCTCGGATACGAATTAAATATAAATTTTGGATGAATTTACGAACCACCAATGGTGCGTTACTTTTCTCTCGTTCGTTTTGGACACCGCTTTGGATCGCGCCGATCAGAATAATCACACGCTCGTGTCGAAGGGTCTGTTAAACCGTTAGTTTTGTTATTTTTTTCATTCAGAGGAAAAGGCCTACGATTTGTCACCCGCCCAATTCGGGTGTATGTCGATCAGCGTGAATCGGGTAAATCTAGCATGCAGAGGCTGCTACCATATACCAAGGGGATATGTAAGCTATTTATAGACGCTAATTTTCTTTTTTTTTTGTGGATTGACACTAACAAACAGTAATAAACAAAATAAACGTCAACGGAACTTGGGCACCATGCTGGTTGGCCAATTACTAAATCACTATCGATTATTTTTTTTTTAAGTATAATTTGTATCAACAAAACAAATGAAATTTTTGGTTTAAATATGTTTTCTACGTATATACAGAACGAGTGCGGATATTCATAGGTCATTGTACGCATATCATCGTGCTATATCAGACAGCTAAAAACCTTTCGTTTTTTTATTTGTGTAGCGCTAAAGGTTTATTTTGGCGCTAAAGGTTTTTTTCTCACAAGAGAACCTGCGCTCTAACTAGCGACAAAATAAATTCATAACGATATTGAGCAAAGAAATGAAACGCCATTCGTATTTAAAAAGAAATAAGAAAATCAAAACATATTCGACAAATAAACAACATGGTGCCCAACGACAACAATGAGATCTGCGATTCGATAATGACGACACGATTCTAGGAATCGTACAATCGTGATATTATACAGGAGCCCAGTAAATTGTGTTTTATACTGTCGAGCTTCTGGCGCTATTCGTAAATTTCCTATGAATAATCAATTGACCGTAGCTCGAGCACGTGGAAAGAACAGTATCAATGCCCAATGGATATGTTCCGTGTCGCATCGAGCCCGGTATCGATAGATACGAATGGGTACTTTTGAGATTTAAATAACGAGTACAAAACCTGAAAAAAAATTGTTTGATATACCGATTATATGAATTATTGACTTACGAAAGGATCTTGGGAATCGAGCGCGTAGGAATAGTCGTGACTATTTGGCCCCACAGTAGCGTACCGATCCCGAAGAACATGCACCACATCCACTGTTCGAGGGTCAGGGCTTTTGTGCTGAACGCCATTTTACCGTACTGGATGATGACCACCTGATCGAAAACAAAGGAAAACAATCGGAATAAATAAAAAAGTAAATACAACGACGGATGAATTATTTGACGGACTTCGATCGGGGATAAACCGATGAGAAAAATATTCGTAGCATTTTTTTGGAGAGCGTAGAAATATCGTGGCTGCAATGTCGATACAAAACACAGTTTCATTGAATACGTTGGGAGATACGCAAAGAATATTACTCACTTGCGACAAGGCGGTTCCAATCCAAATAGAATAAAATATGGGATTCGTGAAGATTCCCTGGAAGACATGTCGCTGACCATGAATTTTTCTCGCGTTAAATTCGTTGAAGAGGGTCATCATGACGAATGTGTTGAATATGATTGTAAAGTGTTGGGTGGGCCCGCCACCGTGTTCTGCGGCTCCTAGTCCCGTTTCGATGTCGAGCATTTTGTCGCCTGTTCGGCGTGAAAATTTGCGTCAGTGGACGATAGCGACGAAGCTCGAAACGAGCAAACAGTTCATGAACGATTGCGTTGAAAAAGATAAGTACATTCTTTTTTGTAACACATGCATGAAAAGTCCCGCTTTTCTCGCCCGTAAAACGTGGCGAAAGTGGCGCTTTCTAGCGTGGGATGCGAGAAAATTGCGGTAGATACTTTTGCGCACACTTATCTTGGCACTGTAGCGCCCTTCCGCACGTTTTCGCCAAGCTTTACAAGCACGACAAAAGGAAGTTTTCGTGAACTTGTTACAAAAAATATTATGTGATAATCGTACGATAAAGCGGTTAGGAAGTGGACAGCACTCGCCTCCTCTCGAGGTACAAACGACCCTCGGCTCGTGCGCCCAACTTTCCAACCTTTGCCGAAAAGACCACTTATTCGCACTGTTATCGCAAAGTACTATTTAAAAATATTATTGTTTACTCACCCATGAAGAGGAGCATAAAAATAACGGTCAACTGATAAACGGCCTGACCCAGGATGTTTTTCATCATCGTCCGGGATATGAGTGGTTTCGTACGGCCGTATGGTTTACGGAGTAGAAGATCGGGCGTAGGTAACTCGGTGGCCAAGGCGAGTGAGGCTAACGTGTCCATAATTAAATTAACCCACAACATTTGTACCGCCTTAAGCGGCGAGTCCTGTACCGCGCAAGCACCGATGAATGCGACGATCACGGCAACGACGTTCACGGTCAATTGGAACTGCAAGAACTTGGCTATACTGTCGTAAACGTTTCTTCCCCACATAACGGCCTTTACGATGGACGAGAAATTATCGTCCGTCAGAATAATGTCGGAAGCTTCTTTGGCCACGTCCGTGCCGGCGATGCCCATCGCGAAGCCGACGTCGGCTTTCTTCAACGCCGGACCGTCGTTCGTACCGTCGCCGGTTACCGCCACGACCTCCCGCGACACCGATATCTTGCTGTCGATCATGCCCTTGACCAACGTGTACTTGTCGGTGGGGGACGATCTGGCAAGTACCCTCAACTTCGGCCATACTTTGTCGAGCAGATGCTGCTGCACCTCGCCGTTGCTGTCCCTGATCCGCCTGTTGAATTCTTTGCCCTCCAGAATGAGCCAATCCTCGTTCGGCTTGAATATACCGCACTTCTGCGCTATTGATCTCGCTGTATTGACGTTGTCGCCGGTGACCATACGCACGGTTATACCGGCCTTTTGGCATTTTTTAATAGCGTCCGGCACTTCCGGACGCACCGGATCCTCGATACCGACGATGCAGAGACACGTGAGGTTGCAAACAATGTTGTCCTCGTCCTCCCAGTTCGGCTCGTTCTCCGTATGAACCTGATTTATCTCAGCTTTGCCGGGAACAAAGTCGCGGTAAGCGATTGATATCGTACGCAATCCGTTGCACGCCATGGGCTCAATTACGTTCTTCACCAGACGGTCTTGCATGTCTCTGGTGAACTTCTCCAGGTGTCCGTCGCGACCATAAATAAAGGCACATCTGTAAGAAAAATGAGGAATAAAAATAATTGCGAATATTTCTTGCTGCCAAATACCACGATGGGGTATCGAGAAGAAATTGAGGGAGGGAAAAGATGTCTGTACTTCTTCATGATGATCTCGGAAGCGCCCTTGGTGAAGAGCCTGTATCCACCGCCCTGTCTCGGTACAACGGTGGACATACTCTTCCTAACGCTGTTGAACGTGTACACCCGCGTGAACGTTTCCTCGGGTTGGTCATCCCTCACAGTTTGATAACTCTTGCCCAGGGCCACTACAAATCCAAGTAAGGCACATTCGGTTTTGTTACCGACCTGCATCGGCAGCTCGGTAGGATCTTGCGATGGCATAATTCTGGACGTGTATGCCGAATTAATCGATATCGATTGAACGATCAAGTTTCCAACGTGATTCGGTATTTCAGCAAACGTTGGTAGTGTTTTGCTCATCTTTTCGCATATGTAAGACGCTACGACTGTCATGCGATTCGTCGTCAGGGTACCGGTCTTGTCGGAGCATATGGCGGTAGCGTTACCCATCGTCTCGCAGGCGTCCAGATGACGGACCAAGTTATTATCCTTCATCATTTTCTGCGGACAAAAAAAAACCGTCAAAATTCACCGCAAAATTTGTGGTGGGAAATCGTAAACTGAAATTTCTTTCTTCCGTCGTTTTGGGACCATTTATAATCTATTCGTCACCGTTGATTACAAAACTGTAAGTCATTTTACTCTTGGCGCGATATTTTTTCCGAAACTCGTGTCAAGCGTAAAAAAAACGTATTTTTTATTTTGTGTACGAACCTTGACGGAGTAGGCGAGGGACAGTGTAACAGCTAGAGGAAGACCTTCCGGAACTGCGACGACAAGCACGGTAACACCGATGATCAGATGACGCACAAGATTTCCAGCGTACGAACTCCTCCATGGTAGCTCGTCTATTACAAACTTCTTGACGCAAAATTGTATGACTAGAATGACGACGGTAAGCACGGCAATCGTCGAGCCCGCGTAACCGATTTGAATGGCGAGTTTCGTTAGTTTGGCCTGCAGTACACTCTTCTCCTTCTTGCCGCCCTCACCACCGCCGCCGGACGCTGCAGCCGGTGCGTGATGATTCTCTCCACCGTCGTGCTTCGCTCCGCCACTTGCGTGACTGTTTCCTGTGATCTCTCCGGATTCGTCGCCTTTTGGATAATAGGTGGGTTAAATTTACAAACAAAAGAGTCCCCCTAGGCCAAACTTTCATTCGAAATTCGGTACTTGTGCTCGAAATTGGCAGAGAAACAGAGAAATGTTTGCGCATTTCTTTGTAAACAAATATTTACAGTTACAACAATCACGAGTCACAAGTGCCGAATCTTTTATAAGCTTTGTTGATTAAATAAATTAGTGGGGTTATTTGACGAAATCGATTAAATTCGTGGAACCGTAGCGTAAATCGCAAACAATTAAATTTCATAATTAAACTATCGAAAACGAACACAATTAGTATAATATTTACACAATCGTAACGGAAAATAAAACCGCATATTCAATAGTCTATATGTTATAAGAACAGAAATTTCAGTCATCAAATGCAAAACAAAATTTTAAATTATGTAAATTAAAATAAAAAAGTGAATAGACGAAAGGTGTCATGTATTAATCGAGTGCAAGATCCACCACCAACAGGACAATGACTGTCGTATGTACGAGAGGATTCGATAGACAAATTTATAACAATGAGATGGTTTAGATATGTTTTTTTTTTTTTTTTTTTTTAACGGATCGACAGTTTAAGATAAAAATATATAAATGGAGTAGTAGTGACAAGGTACGAATGCATTACTGTAAATTATTCTTTTAGATGTTTATCAGTTTTTTTTAGTCGATAAAACGAGAGATCAAAATAAATGCATCGATACGCGATTATTAGAGCAAGTCGAAGGAAATTTTCTTTTTTTTTTTGTTTCATCACGAAACAGTTTGTTAGCTTTAAATAAAGAAATATATGTATAAAACTTTGTGAAAATAGAATTCAACACATAAGAATAGAGAAGTAGAAAGAGAGAGCGGTAGTAGAAACGCGAAGATAAAAGAATACAAAGCGTAAAAGACTTTTGTTTCATGATAGTAAACGTGAATTCGTTTCATTGAAAGAATATGTAGTTTTGTTCTAGTCACCTGAGAGAGACTTCTTCTTCCGCTGCTTTTTAGCCTCTGGATTAAGAAAAAAAAACGCATGCAAAACAAAAATTGATTAGCAATGTTACCAATAGTCTGCAATTGTTTTGATTTTTGGAATAATAACATCGCGTCTTGTAACTTGACTTCGTTCTCTTTCGTTGAATTCGTCTGTTTAAATTTTTCAATTTTATATCGTATTAGATAAGATTAATTTTATTGATGAAGGAGCGGACGATTTACACGAGCAGTCTGACAGTGGGGTAAAAAACACTAGGGGAACTGTATTGTCTAAGATTTAAAATTGTTCTCGTCAAATGCAGGTTTAGACTCATGGCTTTTTTCACAATCATCGTAGTGACTAATCTGTATGTGACAGAACGATTTTTAAGGTGAAAAAAGTGTGCGCAGTTCGAGGAATAACAGTGAATGTCGAATAGGGAGTTAAGTTCATCGAGTGAAATAGCTATATAGCAATTGGTAGGACGAACCCTTTCAGTTAATTGGGCAACAATTTTGCACGAAACTGGCTCACAATGATGCGACATCACTTAATAATGAAAAAAAAAGAACAGCACAGTATGAAATGTTTGAAGCTCTTCGCCCGCAATTGTAATTATTTTCTGGCAAAAAAATCGAGCTTAAAATTTCATAATACAGTTTCGACAAACTCGTGAAATCGGAATACTGCCCTCCGTACAGTTCGAATCATAAGAGAAGGGGGTTCGACTTATTGTTTCAGAAAAAAAAATTGGACGAAGTTAATAGTAACAGTGGAACGATAAATATTCATTCTAATATGTTACAAGAACATGCGAAAACGTTCGGGGTAAATGGACGTCTAGAGTGAGTTTCATACAAATTTAATTCACATAAAAATGAAAACCATGCGCAGACTTGTTCGGGTCCACACTTGCCTGAGATACTCTGAAAGTGTCGTGCCGTAAGATTTGCCCGCCCGCCCCTTTCGGTGCGCGATACTCGACAAAAGCTCTTTCGATTTCGGCGAGACGCGCGCGGGAAGCGGCGAGCGTTGGCGTGGCAAATCTTGCGGATTAACATTGTCGTTTCGCGAATGCGTGAGTTCGTTACCTTTCTTCATTTTCTTGATTTCTTGCTCCTGTTGATCGACCGCGGCACCGAGCAGGGTGAAGATTATGCCGGCCTGCGAGTTCACGCCGACAGCGGCGACCAACATCTTACCCGAGCCCTCCATAACGTGGGTACCTGGGACGAATACAAAAGTCAATTTCGTCGTGTCTCTAGCCTACACTAAATAACCGACTCGGAGACTAGATCGGCATACCGGAAAGCACCATTGGATCAAAAGCTTCGCCCTTTTTAACGTGGTCCGATTCTCCCGTCAAACTGGATTCATCGACTTTGAGGTCGTTGCTCTGTATAAGAATACCATCTGCAGGTAACAGATCTCCGTATTTTATCTGTATGAAAAAAAAGTCCGATTATCAAAAGTTTCATTTCCACGAAGTGACGGGGTCGTAGTTTTTTTTTAAATAATAAAAAGACATTACCTGACATATATCGCCGACAACGATATCCGATACGGAAATTTGTTTGACTTCCCCTTGCCGTATAACGGAGAACTTGTGTTCTCCCTCTATTCGATTCTGAAGACCTCGAAATTGTCGTTCTTTAGAGTAGTCGTTGAAAGCCGTCACGATTACCACCACGATCACGGAGATAAGAATAGCGAGGCCCTCGATCCAGCCGTATTTCGACTCGTCCTCGTCAATATGAACGTCTGTTTAACGAATAATTTTGTATTTTCTTTTCTTAATCATCAGAAAATGCAATAAAAATGACATCACTTTGATAGACGATCGGAAGCGATCGTCGAGAAATAAACAAAAAAAAATCAACGAATCTACGTACCATCATCTTGCTCATCGTCTACTGGTTGATAGAAGCTAAGACCTAACGAAACCAATGCGGCTATTTCCAGAATGATTAAAGTAACGTCTTGCAGCGCCTCCCATACTAATTGTAAAAACGTTTTTGGTGGTTTCGGAGGTATCATGTTGGAACCAAATGTGTCTCGCCTGTGCTGGATGTCCGCCGTCGATCCACTGAGGCCTGAAAAATGGATGAATGAAATCCAAAAAATTGTTCCCCTCTGTTCGTAACATTCGATTTGCGACAAGCAAAGAAAAATTATTTTTTCTCACCTTCGCTGGGCGATGTATACAATTTTTTACAAATCTCCTGAACTCCACCATGGCCATTAATTTTATTGACGCCCTCACGACCTCGATGTTCCATAAGCTCTCTGAGATGTTTGAGAGTTATGCCATATTGGGCTGGCCGCCCGTCTATTGTCGCCATCGCTTCCTCGTTCGTCTAAGTTGGCCTATGCCAACTCTGCTGTGCTGCTCCAAAGCTACCAGCTCAGACTACTTCCTTTGTACCACTACTCCCTTGACCTCCGTGGAATTGGAGGTCCAGTAGCTGTAAAAAAAAATAAAAAATTATTAATTAATTGACTAAATTTTTTATTTAAAAAAATATCGTTAGCTTATTTTTATAGAAAATAAAAGTGCTGAATATCGGTTCGCTCGAAAGATAAATCGAACGTTCGTAAATTACAATTCGGCAAACTCTGAGATCTTCTCGTTGCGAGACAATCGCAAGGACCAAGGGCGATGCATCCGACATTGAGATTCGCGACTCGTGCCGATCATCGGATCGAACAATCGAACGCGCGTCACGAGCTCTTTTCGCCTCGGCGATGGAAAAGCTGATCCCGCGAATCGGTACACGTCGAGCGTGTCTAATTCGTTCGCTGGCATTGTTGCGCAACGGCGGCCGGTCGGTTATCGCGGTTTTGAGGTTATGTCCTCCAAGAGCGATGTGCGCGAGGATACGGATCGAACTGAAGTTCGTCGACGTTGCAGTCACGCTCAACAACCACGGAATGTTTGATGTTAGAAAAATGTTGCGGGATTCGGCGATGAAGTACGTAATTGCCGCAACGGTTTAAAATAAAGTTCCCGATAAGAGACGAGGTAACAAAACATTGTCGACGTTACCTGTCGAATACGGCACAGCGTGTTCAGTTATCGATTCGAAACAACTGACGATCGGCGAGGGGTTCTGTGATTCGTTAAATCGCCCATAATATCGCTGTACCCGGAGTCAACTGTCGCCGAACGAGTGTACACTGTCGATTCCAAGGATCAAACTTATTCGTCAGTCCAACAGTTCGGACTCGCATCCGAGTTGGACGGAGAATGTAATTCAACGGTATCTTGTAGAAAAAAAACAGACAGTGGGCTTTCTCGCAGTTCGGTTAAAGAGTTAATCGATGTGCATTGCCCTCTGGTTGAATTGGTGCGAACTATCTTTTTTTTCTCTCCTGTGATCTTCCTATTCATTTATATCCGAGAATATTTCTGCCTACTTATAGATTCAGTCCAAAGATGAAGCTCATTCGTTGGTCCAACAGTTCGAACTCGCATCGAAGTTGGACGGATTACATAATTCAATGGTATCTCGTAGAAAAAAAACGCGAGAGTGGGTTTCTCGCATTCGATTAAACTTAATAAGCTCCCACTCGTCAAGATCAGACAAAAATTACAAGTTAGACTTCACAAAAATTGCGTAAAAATATGCTCGTGGATTTAATGACATAAACTGAGTTAATTTTCTGTAAATCCATTCTCGCACAGTGTTTTCTACACAAAGTAGGAATTCTTTAATCTCGATCGACTTTGGTTCACAATTGTCTCCATTAAAACGTGTGGAAATAATTTTTGAAATCCGGTTACTCGATTGACTTGCCTGTAGCGCACGAACCACCTTAATCGATGTGTATTGATGCCCTCTGGTTGGATTAGTGCGAACTATCGTTTTTTTTTTCTCTTGTGCTATCTTCCTATTAATTTATATCCGAGAATATTTCCGCCTATTTATAAATTCATCGCTGATCGAACGACGGATACGTCGAGACCGAGGCTCGCGCGAGTATTTTCTCGACCGTACGTGGAGAGTCAGCGACAGGATAATGCAAATTATCCTTGCGAAAATTATAATCGCACTGCAGTAGTTTGTTTGCCGTGTGGGTTACTGTGCGGCTCTGTGCGTTCCATAGACGGACGCCGGCAACCACCAACACTTGTTTCCGCCTCGTTGCGTCATTTTTATCCGTTAATCTATTTAAAGCACGGTACAGTCACAACTTCGATGATTGCTTTACGCTATTAATTTTTTGTTCATTTTTTTACGACGTGAATGACTATAACACTGAATTCTCGTGGATCATCTACGGAAGAGTGTCTCACCGGATGGACGAAAAAAGAAAAACAAATCGACCAAGAGCGAACGACAATTTTTGCTGTCGTTGCGTGTCGAGGATTGAAAGCTGTGTAATCGTTCGACGATTAATCTAAACACAGGACATTTAATTTTCGCACGTCAGGCAGCGTCAATGTATGAATTGAAGGAAAATGAGAACATTTCAATGTCGATCGAATAAAAAAAAGTTACTAACATATTATTTTTTTAATAATAAAAAAATACGAATCGAGCAAGACCGACGGAGAATTTTAGTTGTCGTTGCATGTCGAGCGTTAAAAGCTGTGTAATCGTTTCACGATTAATCTAAACACAGGACATTTAAGTTGGAACGCTCATCAGCTTTAATCTATGAATTGAATGCAAATGAACAAATTTTAATGCCGATCAAATAAATAAAAAGACGCTAATGTATAAAAACAAGAAAAACTATCATGGGAACAGTTGGAAAACCCGGACGAGCCGACCCACGTACGGTAAAGCGGAATCTAAAGATACCGGTGACATATATAGTCGACGACGCTTTTGCTTAGTTGCCATGCGATTAGGCGTCTCCAAACGTTACAGCTGCGAACGCATCCACGCACGTATTATGTTTAAAAAAAAATACGCAAAGTACCTTCAGGAGTCTTTTTTTCTTAAACAAACTTTTTCGGACCGCCAACTGGCCGAACGAATTATTCACTGGCTTCGCAAGCCACGTACTACAATACCGCTTCACTGCCTATGACATTATCGGAACTCGAACGGAGAGACTCTGTTTCCTTCGCGCTCTCTCTCTGCGCACGCTTTCTATACATAACCACGCTTTCGCGCACGCACGAACCACGCACACAACATCGCGTAGCACCGAGTAGTTTGGCCCGCACCGATGATACACCGCAAACGGTGATAGGCTAACCCGCGCCAGCTTGTTTACTGAACGGGCCGCGGAACACGGGCGGAAACACTAAACGCGTTGAAAAAAGTCTTAATATTTCATTAATATTAAGGGATTTTTTCTTTGAAAAATCACCATATCCAACTTTGTGGCACTTTTTAATTTCACAGGATTTCTCTAATTCTTGAGTGAATATCGTAAACGTATTTTTTTAAAAATCGAATGAATAATTTTCTAGAATGAGTCTTAATATTTAATTTATGGTGAAATCATTTTTTTTAGAAAAATCACGATATCCACCTTTGGTAGCACTTTTGGACTCCGCAGGATTCCTCAATCCTTGAGTGAATATCGTAAACGTATTCTTGTTTTTTTTAATCGGATGAATAATTTTCTAGGAGTCTTAATATTTAATTTATATTAAAATAATTTTTTTTTAGAAAAATCACCATATCCAACTTGTGTAGCACTTTTTGACTCCGCAGGATTCCTCAATCCTTGAGTGAATATCGTAAACGTATTCTTTTTCTTTTTAATCGGATGAATAATTTTCTAGGATGGCAGTGAAATTTGGGTCGGCCGGTGAGCCGCCGTTCGCTGTTTGCGGACCCGTTAGTCGGCGACCCGGCACCGTCGACAATAATAATTCTCCGACTTCGCCTCGGATGGAGTCGAGTTTAGTGACTACGAGAGAGAAAAAAAAAAGTTAACAAATGAAAAAAAATAAAAAAAAAAACCACGTTGCACAAGGCCGCTTTGACGATTCCGCGTCGTTCGAGTTCAAAGCGTTGCGAGTGACCACGGCCGACTGAGCGAAGCGTGGAGAGAATCGGGAGCGCGTACAGCTCTCTCGGCTCGGCGGGCTACGTCAGTTCTGAAATCATCGCCACTCGTGGTGTTGTGTCTCTTCTGTACGAGCGCGTTCGGCTCGTAGATGTGCGAGTGTACATTGATATCTTTCCGCGAGTGTCTTACGCGCGTAACGCCCAACGATGTCTGATCCGCGTCTCACTGTATCCCCCCTCCTCCCTCCACTGCCGGTTGGGAGCCCGGGCGCCGAGAGCGTCATATGCGAGCTGCCGTTACCATACTTATATATACAGTGAGTTATATATACTGGAAACATCGCGCGCGCTAACGGGGAGCGGTGGCGCTGCCGCGTCCACTCACCGCGCTCAGACTAGTGTAATGACGGAAGTCCATTTTACGGGAACTCACGAGAGCTCTTCGTTTGGCTCGTAAGGACGCTTTTCACTTCGAATCGTCACGGGAGAGTATGCCGAAGAATGTGCCCCGTAGAGAAGTGTCGTGACGGTAACTTTTTTATAAGCGCCAATGGACCAAAAAATTGCCGTTTTTTTAATTCCAGAAAATGTGAACGGAACTCCCTTTTGCGGGAACTCATGAGAGCTTTTCGTTTCGCTCGGAAGAAAGGCTCCTTTCAGTTCGAATCGTCACGGGAGAGACCAGTGAAGAATGGCCTCGTAGAGAATAAGAGAAAAAGTGCCATTGCGGTAATTTTTTGTAATCTTCAATTGACGAAAAAATTACTGTATTTTTTTTTCCAGAGAATGTGAACGGCAGCTCTTCGTTTCGCTCGTAAGAAGGGAATTTTCGAATCGTCACGGGAGAGACTAGCGAAGAATGTCTCCCGGTTTTGCTAGTGCTTTGACTTTTATAGTCGCTGGCCGCATGGAGGGAGAAGCAGACCGCCTGGCCAATCACGTGAGAGCAGCAGTTCGAGCTTGAGGTCCCAACTGGGTTAGCCGCGGAAATGTCCCGAGTCTGGATAAGGGCGGATGTTGTTGCTCGTTCGAGGGCCTGGCGAAGAATGTCCCTCGGTTTTTCGGCTTGTTTTTAAAATCTTCTTAAATTATTTTTAATGTCTTCTTAAATTATTTTTAATGTCTTCTTAAATTATTTTTAATGTCTTCTTAAATTATTTTTAATATCTTCTTAAATTATTTTTAATATCTTCTTAAATTGCTGTCCAAAAATTATGGAAATTTTTTAAAATTATTAATAATTAAGCGAAAAGTTCTCCGAAAATAATTTAATCATAAAACTTTTAATTTAGATATAAAAATATGAGAAAGTGATTTTCTTTTTCATATTTTTAATTTTTTTCCTCACTTTGAGCAATTTGCATAAATGTGTCGTTAGGTATTTATCGTTACCGACAGGCCAGTGGGTGTGTGACTCGAGACGAGAGGACGAAGCTCGCTGACCACCGCTGCCCGCAGGTCTGTCGCTCGACGACCTTCTCTACTTCCTACAACCAGAATAAAGAGGCCTCAGCGCGCGAATGACGAATCCGTGCGCGACATACACTGCTACCCACGCACCTTCGTCTCGAATCACTCGTCGTCCGTCGGCATCGATTTATTCGCGTCAACTTTTCTTTTATAACTTAATGAACGAGTTCCGGGATGTTCCGACGTCGGTCCCTCGAAGATACTCCGATGAATGTGTCGCAGACGGAGGTATGAGTTATTGTACGATGCGAGCCTCGTGCCCGCGATCTATACTCGGCGATAATAGGACGGAGGGGCGAGACGGGACACCGGGGGGCAAAATGGACCGACGTAGCATTTTTCTTTCGGGACAAAAAAAGTCTCGTGTCGAATAGAGGACACGGGTCCGTTTTGCCACACTCTCCCCCCCCCCCCCCAGATCGTTCAATCGATCTATAGTCGGACGTAATCGGGCAGAGGGGCAAGACGGCACAGCGGGTGGAAAATGGACGATCTTTAAAAAAAAATTCTCGGGTCAAAGAAAATGATCATGTCGAGTAGAGAACGCGGATCCGTTTTGTCCCCTTCCTTCGGACCGTACCATCGATCTATACTCGGACGTAATAGAGCGGAGAGGCAAGACGGCACAGCGGGGGGCAAAATGGACCGCCTTAAAAAAAATTTTACGGCACACAAGAAAGTCTCGTGTCGAATATAGGACACGGGTCCGTTTTGCCCCACTCTCACTCCCCAGACCGTTGAATCGATGTGTCTCGAGAGCTATACAGGCGATGCAATTGAAGCAAGGAATGTCAAAGCCGAGCATCGAGTGCCATGTTCACGCCCTCGAGGCCACGTGCGAAACTTGAAATTTCCTCGCCTACTTGTCTCGCCCACACTCTCGGGCTCCCTCGGGACTGAGAGAACTTTTCGCTCGGTCGCTGACGCACAACGCGAGACGACTGGCACTTCCGGTATTTGAAATTACAAATTTTAATGAAAAATATCCCTATATTTTTCATTAAAATTTGTAAAAAAAATCATCGAGTATTCGTCGAAATACGTGGAAAGGAACATTTTTAGTTTTTTTTTAACTGATGGAAGTCGAATCCATCCCAACGGTGGGCAGTTTCAAATTCCAATTAACGGATTCACTCGTTGTAGAGGGTACATTCCGGGCTTTTTGATTCTCTCGATTTTTCGAGAACAAAAAAAAAGAGGGAAAGGATTGGGAGCTTTGATAGTGTTACCAGAGCTATAGTCACGGAGCTTTAATCCTGTCAATCAAGCGTCAACGTACGCTCGTGGAATTATAACGGAGATTTTTTAGATAACGCCGGAGGGGAAATAGCAAGAGCGCTCGACCGAGCGCGCATGCGCGGACGCCGGCGCGGAATCGTTATCGCTTATCTTCCGTTTCGATAAACTGATTAAAGTAGAAAAACTAATTGCTATTCAAATATGCCAACGCGGGTGTATTCTCGTCCTGACGTCAATGGGAAGGGAACGGAGTCTGCGGCACAGCGGGTAAACATAGTATAATTCTATTCGACAAATAAAAAAAAAACAATTTTAAACAACCTGCAGAAATTTCTTAGATGCAAACAATTCAATTTTTACGTTGCGATTAGCAAAATCTGTTTATTTCATTTAAAAAAGTTAATTGTATCTGGCCAAATATTTCAACTGTTTTAAAGATATATATTTAATTTAATAAATTTTTTTGAATGTAAATTGTAATGTTCGATCGTAGAAAAGATAAAGAAAAAATGTTGTATGCACGGATGGGTTGGAAGAGTGTTCGGTGCTCTGCTTGCGATTCCACGTAATCGTAATCAGAGTCGGATACGGAAGCGCCGTTCTGCTCTTCGTTTGTGCGAACCTACAAATACCGAATGAAACATCGGCGAACCGCAATTCCGCCGTTACTGCTATACTGTTCCAGCGTATCGTTTACGGTATAGAGTGAAAATTTGCGGCGCGCAATAGAGTGTAATTGGGAGAGAACTCGAGAATCGAGGGTATACGAGACCACTGCGCGTTACTAACAAGCCAGCAGCATAGGGGTGTGCGCGGCGTGGGAGGGGGGGAACACGTGATAAGCCCGCAATTATGCATCATGAAAGCCGGTTATTCACACGGATGACTCGTGCGCATCGTCATCGGCATACCAATTTCGCGAAAGCTTGTTACCGATTCCGAGTACGGATCGACTAATGGATTTTGCCATTAACGGCTGCTCTTCAGTTCGTTTGATGAAAAAAAGAAAGGAGAGGCAAAAAAAGATTTACGATTAAACGAAAATTTATAAAGCTCAAAGTTGAAGCACGGAGAATTTCCCTGAAAAAAATCATATTCAAAGAATTGAGTCATGGATTTTTTCATTAAGGCTGCTCCTCAGTTCATTCGATTAAAATAAAGGAGGAAAAAAAGATTTACGCTTTGATAAGAAGCACGGGAAAATTTCCGAAAAAGAATAATGTTAAAAAAATCTACTAATGGGTTTCGCCATTAAGGCTTCTCATTCGATAAAACAAAACTAGAGAACAAAAAACGATTTACGAATAAACGAAAATTTATAACGTTCGGAGAATTTTCTCGAAAAAAAATAATAATATAAAAAAAAATCGGTATAGGGAATCCGCAGTAGTGTCGTGAACGTGCCCGGACGGCCGTTCACGAGGCATTTTCGCAGGGGTGCCTCGAGGAGAGATGAAGCGGGTCTCGGCTAGCTGGCACTCCCGAAATAATGTTTGGGCGTGAGGAGGAGAGCGCGAGCCGCGCGCGGCCCCGGTCGGGTCGTCAGGCTCGCCCGTGTTACATAAGCTTCGTTATTCCACGAGTGCGACAGCCCGCCGTCTTGTTTCCCCGCCTCCGGACTCGTGTTCATAAATCATAAATAATCGATGGATGGTGGTCAACCGTAAAAAAAAAAAAAAAAAAAAAAAAATGCACGATAGTAAAACGAAGATTTCACGAGCGGCGATTCACTGGTGAAAATAAAAGAACGCGCGACGGCGTTGGGTAAGGAGGGTGGGTCGGTCACGAGGTCTGGGAAGTTCGCGTGCGGGACAAGTAGCTTCGTCAATTCGGCCTGTGGCCGCGAGCCGTGCGTGCGGCTCCGCGCCCCGTCGTACGAACGAAGTTGAGAGACGGGCGAGGGTCGAGTGACGAGGCGAGGGAGAGAAAAAGAGGGATTGAAGCGGTGAGACGCACGCGCAAAAGGGCGCAAAAACGGTGGGAGCAGCAGATGCGATGGCGGCGTCAACTGCGAGGGTGGATATAGAAATTCTCGTGTACGGTAGACGGATATACACAGGCGAGTGTACAAACTACGTTATACCGTGGATATGCGAGGTGGAAGCGGTACGGAGCCGTGGAGAAAAGGCGGACAGTGGCACCGGAGGAGATTACGAATCAATCCGGCACTCCCGTCATTCGTACAGCGAACTCTGGACTTCACGCGTATCTCGGACGCTTCGTGATCCGAGATGATTTCAAAAATATATATATATATATAATATATTTACATATATCTATATGTATATGTTATTCGTTTCTAGCACGACCGTCACAGGTTTTATTTTGTGCAATTCAATTTATACGATCTTTTCCTGTGCCCCTGCGATTTTTGAATACATGGTCGTTTGGATGATGGTTTTGTCCACTGTCTCGTATCTGGGTGCAAACCCGTAATAATTAAATAAATAAATAAACATACAAACTATGTATAATAGAGTTGTAACGGCGAGAAACGGGAGGAGACCGTCGAGTGCGCCGACAACGGCTTACGGAGGAGATTGCGAATCAATCCGGCACTCTTGTCATTCGTACAGCGAACCCCCCCGTACTCACCGCCTTTCTCCGACGCTCCGTGAACCGAGATGATAAAAAAATAATACATATATATATATAAATATGCATATATATATGTATATATATATGGGTGTATATAATTTATATTTAATAGAGCTGTAACGGCACGAAACTCGAGGAGGCAGTCGAGTGCGGCGACAACGGCTGCGACGGCGGTAGGCGAGAGAACCAATGAGCCGACGAGAAACAAGGCATAGTCCCGACGTCACACACGCAGATATCCATCCGGCTTTCCGTTGCTCGCTGGCGACCGGCTAGGCACGGCTAATGCTCCTCTCGCCCTCGTTCACCCTCTGTCGTTCTCTCTTTCCTCTTCTCCTCTATCCTCATCCAATACCTTCGCGTCCACAGACGCGCTTGGCCGCGAGTTTAAGACACTATACTAAAAATAAAATCGCTCGGTGGGTGATGTTGCCGCGGCGGTACGGTGAGGCCTCGAGAGCCGCTGCCGGTAGCCTCAACCGATTCCCCGACTTCTCTTTGCGTTAATGTTCGAACACTTTTTCGCTTCCTCGAGCTACACGGCCTCCGTTGTTTCACTTAATTTTTTTCTTTTTTTTCAAATTTTCGTTTGTCAATTATTATAATTTTTATTCTTTACCTCTTCTCTGCCTCTCGCTGCCCGTTCTTCCTTCCTCTTCCGCTCCTCCTTCGTCCCTCTCGGCTCTCGGTCTTCAACCCTTTATCCACCCTCTTCGGCTGACACTTCACGTTTTGTACCGCGAACGACACATTTATAGACCGTACTCCAGCCACTCTCGATCACTGAACACTCGTTTGTCATTCAACCCAAATTTTTCTCACTGTACGTTTCATTTGTCTTATCTCGATTCGAATAATTTTTTTAATTTTTAACTTTTATTTTTCTCTCGGCGATATTTCGTCCATCACCGTCTCGACCGTCGTCCATCCGAGGTTCGTCCTTCCATCGAGACTCGGCGAATTTGCGACACAAAATACTCGATCGGTACTTGTAACGCGAGAACGTTTGCACCTTTCTCGTCTCCCGATGCTGGACGAGAGTTTCGTTACTCGACGATTTTAAGTTCGATCGTAGAAAACTTCGTTTCGCTGTTATGTTCCACGGCGTATTTAACAAGCTTTAATTCACGCCGGACTCTCGGACGAGAACACACGCGCTCGATGCAATGGCCGAAACCTTTTTATTTATTTATCTTTCCCAGCACCGCTCGCCCGGCTCAATGTCACAGGCTCGCTCCCGTCCCGCACCGCACGCGGACGTAAACTGCCAATGACCGTTGACGCGTCGTCTATGAGAGCCGTCCGTTTTTTCACCGGGCGTAGGCACAGTACGTTCACGCTAATGTTCCGAGCACGGGAAGAAAGACGTTAGACCCGAACGGACTGTAGTAGGATCGTCTAGCTACGGTCGCGGTCGGATGCGGGAGCTCGGGTAGAAGGCGCATGGGCTTCTCGTCTCTCTCTCCGGTCTATCCCGCAAGGCTCTCTCGCGACGGTGTCGTAAGTGCTGCCCTCCCGAGTCTTTCACTGGACTCGTCTCGCACGCTCTCTCGCTTCAACCCCCTTTTTTTTCTCTCCTATTTCCCTTCGACGTATGCGAGTGTTTTTTTTTTGCTTCCTCTTTTTAATTCTCCTCACGGGACAATCGTGAATTCAACTTCTTCCACGTTCCGATGAGATAACGAGGCTTGAATAATTGATGAGGAACAAATACTATTTCCGTGTTCACTCTCGAAGTCGTCGTCGATCCTGAACCCCCCCCCCTGCCCCGCCGCCGTTGCTCTTCGCCCCTCTCTTCGGCCGTCTCCCTGACGAGTGCTCGAGCACCGAGAACGAAAGAGAGACTGATAGAGGTGGGACGGAGAGACGGGAGCCCAATCTACAACGTCACACACTGCACTCGGCGGAGCGATCGAATCGATGCGCTACCCGAACGTATAACCGAGGACGGACTCCCTCCCTCCCTCCCTCCCTCCCTCCCGGCCTTCCCTCCCTCGACGAACGTATCGAGAACTGCCAGTGACGAGGAAAAAATCGAGGTGAACGCTGAAGAGGGTTTGCGATTCGATCAAGCCTTGTGCGGCCGACAGGCACGGGATGCGAGACTACGGGCGAGAGAGCCTTCCTTCGAGACGCTACCGGGACGATAATACGAGCTTACGGATGACGTAGTCGGCGAATTCGTTCGATAAAAAAAATACAATTAATTCAGCCTTGGAGGCCTTCCGAAGTCCCTTCTCGAATAACTTTTCCCCCGAACGATAAACACTCAATGGTTCAAGGTTATATGCAAATGGGAATAAAAGAAACTTATATATATGTGTATATATTTGGAAACTGTACCCCTCGAGGCAACGCAGCGTTGCTATAGACGAGACGCCTTGTGTGTGTTTTCTCCTTGATGCCTCTTTTCATAGAGATAACTTGAAACTTATCAGGCACACGCGAGCCGAGAATATTCAACTACGACTCTACCGTCGTTGTCATTGTTGTTAGAATTTTGTTTCTTTTCGCCGCTATTATTATTACAGTGGACAGTACGCGTATGCATCGGAATAATACGAGTCGGACTCGTGAAGGATTACAGTGTCGCTGCCTGGTTCGCAGCGATGGAGGGATTGATGCGACGCTAAATGCTTCGCCTCTCTGCGATACCGGGCGAGAAAGCCGGAGAGAAAGAACGAGAGAAACCACGGCAGTTGCACACTGACGGGGAGGCGAACGGTTCGGCGAGATGCGGAGAGGTTGTGAGATTTTCGCGATGGTTCTTGGAGGACCGAGGGTCGAGAGACGGGACTGCGGGAACTATACTGGATGGGTGGCCTCGCTCACACGACCGTGTTCGCGAATTCTTAACGTTATGGCGTGCAAGTTATTATTATTAGTTTTTTTTTGTGCACGGTGTGTACGGTACTGCGGTCTCCGTTGGACTGCCTCATCGGTACTGTACGGACGTCCAGGGTTCCCGCGCTTGCGCGTCGCCGTGCGGATACCGCCGTGCTTCAGCCCCCCCCCCTCCTCCCTCTCTTCGCCCCTTCGCTGCTGCTCCTCGTCGAGCCGCACGGGTTTATGTGGCGCGCGCGCGCAACAAACCTCCCTCTACCAACAACCGTCCTCCTTTTCTTCGTCCTCGCACTCGGCCAACTCTCTCGCATCCTCTCGCGTATTATCGCCTCCTCCCTCGTCCTCCTGCGTCCTCTCGCGTCCTCTCGCGGAATACAGTGCGAGAGAGCGGGAGAGAACTTTTTCCGGAAAGGAGAAAAATCTAGATCACTTCCTACATGTATTTTTTTCCCCTGAATCTACCGACGTGATTTAATTCTCTTTTGTATATTTGCATATATGTATAGTATCATGTTAATTCGTCACAGGGGGGGGGGGGGGTCTTTGGCAGGCTTCCGTTGGTTGATACGAAAATGACCGGTTATTCACGAGCCTCTGGCCGCATTGGAGGGCTTTGTATCTTCCTGAGAACGTTCAATTTATGAAAATTTGTTACTTTGTTTAATTAATTAATCATTTTTATCGTATTTTAGAAGTTATTCGATTTGCACATGACTGACGATAAAATGAATAAATAAAATAAGTGATATTCCTGGACCGAAGTAGAAAATTCTTAACAGATCAGACACGAACGATTTTTGCCTCTCGGGCATATAATTATTTTATCGTTCGACGTATTTGCATGACAACTTGACCTACGCCTTTCTTACACCCTGACACGTCGATTTCACTACAAACAAGACTATAGAGATTGATTTTTCACCAACGAATTGTCCAGTGTTGCGAGAGTAAGACCGTTTCGAAATTAGTTCATCGCCCTCTTGACGCGACTGATCGATTACGCTGAAAAAAAGAATTGTAAATCAGAACCGATAAGCTTCATTGACGAGAGATCGTGCTCGATCTGAGATCGCGATGCTCTTATCGAACTGTGTCACCATTACACACGTGGTATCATCGACTTTGTACACGATATATCGGAGATTTGGTGTGTTCGCGAATTATCTTATCCATCCATGTCGTCTCAGATTTTTCAAGCGCTCGTGGGACAAAGTTTGATGGCCTCTCCGATAGTACAATGTATATAAAAAAAATATATGCTATCAATAATCTATATTTGCTTGTGGAAGATAGGAGAGAGCAATGAAACGGATAATCTTATAAGGACAAGGAGAGCGAGAGGTTTGCGTAGTGACTGGCACGTGACGTCGGTACAGACGAGGGTGAATAATATCGTTGCATGAGCGCGTGTCCGCTACGCTACGCGCCAACTTGTCGCGAGACTTTTCCATCTATATACAAAGCTTAGATACCCAAGCGAGAATCTGGCTGCACTCAGTCGCCCGACACGGAACGTCCAACATGGCTGAGGAGGTCGAAATAAGAAGAAGATGAAGAAGAGGGAGAGAAAAAAAGGAAAGACACTGGTAAATATATAGCGACGGAACGCAACCCTTTCATGCGCACCCGCCCTCTAACGGGTACACTTTTCAAGATATCTCTATCAAGCATCTCTGCGCGGTTTAAGAACCAAAATGGCTTATTACGTACTTAAGTATAAATTTGACATGAAGATGATATGCGTAATAATTTTATAATTTTATAATTTTATAATTTTATAATTTTATAATTTTATAATTTTATAATTTTATAATTTTATAATTTTATAATTTTATAATTTCGATGGAACCTTTCGCCCTTCAAACGGGTACAATTTTCAAAGGATCTCTATCGACCTTCTCTATATGGTTTAAGAAGCAAAATGCCTTATCATTTTTTAAATGTGAATTTGACGCGAAGATGATAAGAGTAATTTTTAATTTTTCATATTATTCCACGGTGCAGCAATGTACCTTGTCAATTAGCGCACGACCTCCTAATCTATCGGAGCGTGAGGGCAAACAATGTTGTAAAAACGAGGTGTTGGCGAGCCCGATCTATCTTTAGAAAATACTCGCGCCCCAAGCTCCTTGCAATAATACAATAATAAAGAAGCACTGACGCAAGTCAGGCATGAGATTTTAAACATAGATTAAATAAAATTAAAAAAGGAATAAAAATAGAACGGGATCGTAAATCGCACGTCGTATACGTGCGAGCAATCTTTGTCGCATGTTTGTTTCAAATTGCAGCCCAACGCGAGTTAAAACCCTCGATCATTTTTATAATTTATATCACATAAATTATAAAATATTTTTAATTCGAATTATGTTTTACGACGCTCGGCCAGTTTACTCTGCAGAATTCACCGACGCCCCAGGCGATCTCCACAGCGGCGAGTTTATCGCGTGCTCTGTGCCCTTATCGGCAAGCACGACGGATAAGAAAAAAGCACGTGTTGTGTCATTCAACCGTCATTATATTTTTAACACGAGCGTATCGGCACGAGTCTCCACTTTAGCCAAGTGGGCCTAAGTGGTAGTCCATTTTGCCCCAAGGACTATTTTTTTTTAACTGAATATCCGGATTAATCGATGCTAATATATATATTTTTTTTATCGCTAATAACAGCCTAAATGCTAGTCCATTTTGCCCCAAAGACTGTTTTCTTTTAAATCACATAACTGGAATAATCGTTGCAAATGTATCAATTTGTTTTTATCGTTAATAACAATCTTAATTTCTTATCGACCCATTTTGCCCCGTTTTCCCCAGTAGAGTAAATCGCTTGAACCGTCCGGTGAACCGATTGCGGTGTTAGCGATAGCAACCGTGAGTGGAGAAAGAAAAAAAAAGTAGTAGAGCCGCATCAGCGGGCTGGCGCGAAGCCCCATAAGACTGAACTCGCTCAAGGGGGATGGTCCGTTCGTGTGCGTGCCTCGTCGTGAACCACGAGCAAGGAATACACATCGGAATGATACAAATGCATTGCCTCCGCGTTTGCAAATACCATATATACGGTACCGGTCGGCAAACATTGGCTCGTAGTAGCGTGACCGTAGCGTAAACCGAAGCACCGCAGTTACACCGAAGTGCACTTTCGACAATTAAATAACGTTACGTAATTATCGGCGGGCGTGGATATTTCCGGTGGCCGCCCGACTGCAAAATTTCGCAACCTCTCGTCTCTTCCGCAAGCTATTCAATCTCCTTCGAAGTTTTTTTTTTAACTAAATTCCGTGACCAAAATCGAAAAAAAGTATACAGGAAACTAGTATAAGTGCAAATGAAAAGTGGACCGACCCTTTAATTAATTTCACTTCACAGATAATGTTAAAAAAAAATAAAAAGGACACCGTAAAAAGAAAATCGTATGAAATTTAATGTACAATTATGATGAAAAATTAATGTACAGTATATTAAAAACTTTAGAAGTACTTTACATTTATGAACTTACTTTAATTTTACTATAAAAGTACTTTGAATTTAATCATTTACTTTAATTTCACTGTAAAGTACATTAATTTTTCATCGTAATTGTACATTAAATTTAATGTACCAGTTTTTGGATAAAAATTTCCAGTCCGGTGCATTAAATTTACCATTTTTTAACAGTGTAAATCATTTTCGATACACAGATGATGTTAAAATAAAATAAAAAATTAATCACTTTTGGTGCACTTATTTATGTCCGATACAATTAACTCGAGACTGCGGATTATTGTTCCGAGCCAACGGGTAAGTACCTGCAGAGCATTAAAGTCAGTTTTTCATCTGGCGCTCCAGTAGTTCAACCCCTCATCGGTCAGACGCGCTCTCCGTCCGGCTCGGGGCCGGCGAGCTTTGAAGGGAAAAGGAAAAAAAAACTGAGAGTCACGTGTAATTATGTCACCGTCGATTACTTCGTGAAAGTGTTCCTCCACAGTGTCGCGTACACGATGAGAAAATTGATAATTTCTTCGTGACCGTTTAATACGGAGAGGGATGAATTGATTGCCGTCGGCGTGTTATTGGCTACCATCGGAGTCTTAGCGAATTGACACGGGGTTAATCGAGTTACCTCCGTGCCGAGGAATCCCCAGAAGAGAGAGCGCAGTTTCCAATCAGCAGGCATAACCCGACTCGAGGGAATAACACGCGAACTCTGCATATCGCCGGCAATTGCATAATTCTCGGCGAACTTTTGCTTACGATTTTTCATTCATCGCCGATGGAGTTTTTTTTGCGTTGATCGAAAAAAAATAAAATAAAAAAAACGTAATGAGAAGACAACTTTGTGTGTAAAGTTAAATGTGAAAATTAAATCCCTCGAGGATTCAATCCCATCCCCTAACTGTTTCAATTATTCTAAGTACTCCCAGTACTATTTTCAAACTCTTTCCCGGAGAGGATTTGACCCTCATGTTTTTTCAAGGAAAAAGCGTCAGAAAAGCGGTAAAAAATTAAGTTGAAAATTGAAATTTTCATATCGCTTCCTCATAAGATTCCATTTTCTATATTTTTGGCCTCCTCATATAGGAAGCTTTGGGAAAAAAGGAAAACTGAGGAAGCGATATGGAAATTCCAATGTTCAACTTTTTTCAATGTCATCGTCGTGATTTTTCGATGTTTTGGAATATTCTGAACACGTTTTCATTAAAATAAAAAATAAAAATAAAAAAATTCACTAAAACAAAGCTTCAGAAAAAGATGCAACAATTTCGCGTGCTTCGTCGATATCGATGAGTGGTCGTGTGCCGATGAGTTATTCGACTAACTCTGCATAATGACATTAATAACGCGAAGGAAGATCAAACGACGAGACGAGCCGGAAGAAATGATTGAAATCGACTTGCGTTCGGTAATCGGTGAGTTATTTGCGCGACGACTAAATAGACGAGCGATCGAGTCGGGGACGACGTGGATGGACGTACGAAATAGTTTATCGTCCCGGACAGATCTGCCTAATAAATACGGGCGGTGGGCGGGAGAGATCGCACAATGTACGGAGCCTCGACTGGTACGCGATGGGGCGCTTCTTCGTTAAGTAAATTATTCAATCAAGCCACCTCGATTGACGGAGGCTCGACGGTCCGTCTTATGTGACTCCGGAGCATCTCGGGCACGAGTGTGCGTACCACACACGTACGGCAAGAGCCATTATGCTGTGCAGGCTGTAAATTCGCCGCTCGGTCTGAGCGCGAGATGAAGCCGAATAATGGCCGAGGTTCACGGGTCAACGCTATCGGCTATCAGAGTCACCATATTTTATCGGCGGTCTTACAGAGTGTCGGCACATTCTATTAGCGACGAATCATGATGATGAAAAGCTGTTTTGTGGGGATTAAAGTTAAGTTGCAATTTCGCCATCCGCCCCGCTCGACCCAATCTAGGTTGGTAACGAAACAGTCATTTTTTTTTCACGTATAGCGACCATTTCCGGTTGGAAGGAAATTCGTACGTGAGTCTCGTATAGATTCGACATCGTCTAAGAATTCGTCCTCAAAGGTAGAATGGTAGGGTGGTTAAAAAAAATTGAGTACAGTTTTTATTACCGACCACAAAATTCGCAAAACAGAATCGACGCCGAATGCTGGCTGAGGTTCACGAGTCACCATATTTTATCGGCTGTCTTACAGAATGTCCGTACTTCTATGAGCGGCGAATCATGACGAGAAAATATTGTTTTTTAGCGATTAAGGTGACGCAAAACCCTTTACGACCCGCCCGATCCGAACTCGGTCGGTAACGAAAACTTTAATTTCTTATTTCACAGAAACCGACCATTTCCGGTTGGAAGCAAATTCTTACGAGAGGCGCGAATAGGTTCGAATCAGAGCTGAGCAAATCCCCTAAGTACTTGATATACGCATCGAATCATCAAGAACTTCAAGTACTGAGCGCTGGGTAGTTTTCGGGTACTGACGTATTGAGTACTGGCAGAACTAAATTGCTGAAGTTCTGAGTACTGGACACTGACTCAGTACTTGATATTTCAATACGTACATCAAGTACTTTTTTTGTTCTCACAGGTAAAATTGTCAGGATGGTTAAAAATAATTGATTACAGTTTTTATTACCGACTGCGCTATTTCACATGCATTAGCAAAAAAAATCTCAGAATAGAAACACATCCGAATAATGGTCGAGGTTCACGGGTCAATATTTTATCGGCGGTCGTACAGAGCATCGTTACATTCTATTAGCTGCGAATCATAATGAAGAAATGTTTTTTGGCGTTTTAGGTGACGCGCAACCCCATCCGGTCCGCCCGACCCGAACTCAGTCGGTAACGAAAACTGTAATGTTTTTTTTTCATGTTTGCCATCCATTTCCGGTTGAAAACAATTTTGTACGTCAACCGGCCAAGATTCGAATTCATGTGAGAATTCGTTCCCAGAGGTAAGCGGTCAGGATGCTTAATAAAAATTGATTACAGTTCTTATTACCGTATTTCACACGCGCCCGCAAAAAAGTTCTCAGAACAGAAACTTTTTCCCCTGACCGTTTTATCACTGACGCCAATCGCGTCGCAATGTCGTCACGAGCTATCTCGCTGATATAAATTTTATTCGAAGCAATTATTCACGACTGTTCTCACGAACCATCGTCGGGCCGAAGGGTGTCTCACGACCGAGAGATGTGTAAAAAAAAAATAAAAAATAGTATAAATGAGGACATTTTTTTTTTTAAAGAGCCGGATCGCTGCCACTTTTGTAATCGAGGATACAAGTGACGCACGAGATGTTAATTGAACTAGCTAATTTCTCGAGTTTACGGCAAAGTATATACTCGTATAGCTCGCGTGATAGCGTTGGGTGGCCGGACGTGCGTTGCACACGTCATCGTGTCGGGCGTCAATCTCTCGTTCGCTCTTCAACACCAACACAGATATTCCGGTATCAACTGGAGCCCTCCGGACGTATTCTCTCGCAGCCATACGGTTTCTATATAGTTCGTGTTACCGTACTACATATGTATAAATATATATAAATATATTGGGGAGAGCCGGGCAAAATGGGACAGTGGAGCAAAACGGGATAATGGGACAAAACGCAATTTTCCAAAAATGCTTCGATGTCCCATTTTGTCCCAACGATACATCCGGATTTTCAACACCGTTTTGCCCCACTGTCCCATTTTGCCCCGCTCTCCTAGATATATATATATATATATATATATATATATTTTCCCCGATCGGCGAACGTGTATAGAAATGTCCGGTAAATCGATACGTGCGAGAATTAAAACGAGCGCATTTATTTTCCTATTCGCTCGTATTTTTTGGAGCGTGTGGCGGAAGGGTAAAATTTTTTATCGGGCGTAAATATGGAAAAATGAAAATAAAAAGAATTGAAAATAAAAGCCGTCTGGTTTTCATTCCGATTGCTATAGCGTGATGCATATCTTCCGCGCGCACGGATTAACACTACCATGGCGAGTGTATCGTTTTTCTGTTTTTTTTTTTTTTTGTTTTTTGCACTATCGCTTTTATCGAACGCGAACACGCTATTACACGGATGGTACCAATTTCGTTGAGGCGAACGATCGAGAGTGAGATACGTTCGGTGAAAAATCAACGAAACCCGATTATCTGCCCGAATGCGGAACATCACCGGTTCCCTCTCCGGCAGGCACTCTGCCGCTATCCGGGAGCCATTCGAATGATTAAACTGAAAATTCGATTATGCGCGTCGACACACGGACTCGCGCTGCTTCGCTCCGGGCCGTGAATGGAAAGAAAAAAAATTATCGACCCGCTGCTCGTGTCCGAAAGTAATTATTTTTAAAACTATTTGACTGTTTAGATTTTTTTTTGCCAGTGACAGGAAGGTATAGTAATTTAGGAAAAAATAAAATAAAAAATTCTATTTAACAGTACGTATTTGCATCTGCGGCTTATATTTTGTCTGGGTTGTATGCATAGCGGTTCGATGTTTGGAATTTGTGCAGCGGCAAACCTTTTGGTAAATATTTGTGCTCTTATCATAATGGGCATGACGCTCGTTTTTTCGTAGAGTAGTGTGTTTAGAGGGTTGTTCAAGTGTCTTAATTGTGTCAGGTTCCGGATAGCGCAGGTTTCAGCTTTTTACATTTCCTTGCACTTTACGAGTATAGGGTGTCCGTACTCTATTACGGGTCTGCATATACTTTTGTAAATTTCCCAAAAAATAAAACAATGATAAAAAGTTTTATTTAACAGTATAGTTATTTTTTGCCACTGGCAGAAATTTATAGCAATTCGGGAAAAAATAAAATAAAAAGTTCTATTCAACTGTTCAGTTTTTTTTTTGCCCCTGACAGGAATTTATAGTTCTCCAATTTATAGCTCTCCAAAAAAGCTCCATCATCACTGCCGGCCTTTTGTCTGTCTCGAACTTTAGTGTCGAACGAGGTTGACCGACTAAAAAAATACAAAATGAACATAAAAAAGTTAGAAACACGGTGAACGAGAGTTCGTCGTGATTGCAAAATAGTGACGAATTTTTGGAGCAATGTTCAATTGATTCAAGCAAGGGAGTAGAGCGAGCTTGCGCGGCTCCGTCGGTAATTTAGTCGCCGGGCTGTGTTGTCGTTGCTCTCACGAGGGAGGCGAAGCGAACGGTTGATAGTACGGCGTAACGAGCCGGGCAGAAGAGGCTCGACGATTTAACGAGCCACGTACGGCGAGCGTGGGTGATTGGCGACAACGATAATATACACACACGAATGGATTGTACACGTTATAATTTAATTAACGAAGGTAACGAATTATGGGGGGACGGAGGGAGGAGCTTGCGCGTGAGTGGTACGATGGTTGAGTGAGATCGGGTTTTGTCCGTTGTCCCTCACGCGCATCAATTTGCCGTCATCGCCGTCGACCGCTGACGACGTCAAACTGTACTCGGAAGTGAGCTTTATTAGCTTGATTAATTAATTGACGACTTACGTTACGATTAACCATGTCAAGCTGGCAAAAACAATGACCCGTTATCCCATTTCGTTTTCGCGCGTAGAAAAAATAAAAGTAGTGTGTAAATAATAAGACACCGTACCGTGCAATGTTAATGTATTAAAAATTTAGCGTATGGTCGAAATCACAAAATTACAACTACCCATAAATATAAAATTACATTTTGATGTTATCTTGTCGTGTCCTTATTTTTATGTGTTATTTTTTTCTCGTACGTTTGAAATAATAATTGCGAATTGAATTTATTTATTATATGAATTGTGTGTTTAGCTGGACGGTTGTGCCCCCTTTTTCCCTGTCGACGCTCATTTTTGTTTTTCAGCCCGAATGTCGGTCGGTAAGGTAGAAAAAATAAAAGTAGTGTGTAAAAAATAACACGCCGTACCGTGCAATGTTAATGTATTAAAAGTGTAGCGTATGGTCGAAATCACAAAATTACTCATAAATTTAAAATAACATTTTGATGTTATCTTGTCGTGTACTTATTTTTATGTGTCATTTTTTTTCTCGTACGTTTGAAACAATAGTTACGAATTGAATTTATTTATTATATGAATTGTATGTTTAGCTGGACGGTTGTGCCCCCTTTTTCCCTGTCGACGCTCATTTTTGTTTTTCAGCCCGAATATCGGTCGGTAAGGTAGAAAGAACTGTACGGTGTAAAAAAAATAATGCACCGTATCGTGCAATGCATTTAAAATATAGCTTGGTCGAAACCACAAGATACCAACTATCCATAAATATAAAATAACATTTCATTATTTTCTATTTGTTTTTTGTTTTGTATTTCTTATTTTGTCGGGTGTTATTTTTATGCAAGTTATTGTTTTTCTCGAAGTTTGGAGATAACAATTAAGTATTTAATTGATTATATTACATGAATTGTATGTTTAGCTGGACCGTTTTGCCCCAATTTTCTTCACGATGGTGGCCGTTTTTTCCCCGGAAAAAAATTCCCTGACTTTTCCCTGACTTTTCACTGACCAATAAAAAATGTTCCCTGATTAAACGTCTGACGATATCAATTAAAAAAAAATTAATTATGGAAATGAAAATGCCTAATTATTGGTATTAATATTTAATTCTATTTTTTTTTTTTTTTTCAAAATGTTCCCAATTTTTTTAAGGCTCCCTTTTATGTACTTCGTATATATTTATAGAAGGACCAGCGACAATTTACTTTTTCCCTGACCAATTTTGAAATTCCCTGACTTTTCCCTGATTCCCTGATCAATATTTTTTTCCCTGACTTTTCCCGGTTTTCCCGCTTTTCCCTGACCGCGGCCACCATGTTCACTGTCGATAATCGACGTTCGCAAAGTAATCATGTCGCTAATTAGATGAGAGATTCTTTATCGGCCTATCGTTTTTTGATTTTCATCTTCATTGAGAAATAACGAGAAATCTCTCCGTTTCGATAAAATGTGTATCAACGCGAGAGAATCTCTTGGACAAGTTCACTCGACGTTTCCTCGTGTATCTTGCCCGTGTCGTGATGTAAAGCCATTGATAGCCTTATCTGCATTCGCCAAGGTGACGATGTGCGTGAAAGTTGAATTTAATCCCCGTTCCCGTGCGTCATCGATACACCGTAACAGGGTACTGTGCCGGATAACGATGATTTACACGTACATAAAGCACCAAGCGTTAAGGTAACACGACGGACAGACGGAGAGCTCATATGTTTTTAAACAGTTTTGTTGATTCGCGCGATTTGAAACTTTAACTTGGTAAATTTTTTGTCTCGCCTTATCAGTGATTTTAAAGCGATCGCTTCTAGATAAATTTTTTTCAAATACACGGTAAAGAAAAATGTTTAAATATTTTACAAAAAACAGAAATTTCAACGGCAGGAGAATTTGATTTATTTTTTGTATATTGGATACGATGAAATTTTATGACGGGACACAACTGCAGTCATATTATGTATATTCAAACAGCAATGGAACGAAGGAGTTCGATAATAAAAAAAAATGTTGAAAATTGAAATTTTCATATCGCTTTCTCATAAAGTTGAAAATTGAAATTTTCATATCGCTTCTTCATAAAGTTGAAAATTGAAATTTTCAAATTGCTTCCTCATAAAAGCTGAAAATTGAAATTTTCATATCGCTTCTTCATAAAAGTTGAAAATTGAAATTTTCATATTGCTTCTTCATAAAAGTTGAAAATTGAAATTCGCGAAGCTTCTTCTATGAGGAAGCATTGTCTGTATTTTTGGCTTCCTCATAGAAGAAGCGTCGCGAATTTCAATTTTAAACTTTTATGAAGAAGCGATATGAAAATTTCAATTTTCAGCTTTTATGAGGAAGCGATTTGAAAATTTCAATTTTCAACTTTATGAGGAAGCGATATGAAAATTTCAATTTTCAACTTTATGAGGAAGCGATATGAAAATTTCAAATTTCAACTTTTTTCAACGTCAACGTCTTAGACTTTTATACAAAACGGCTGACCGATTCAGGTTCGGTGCGTAAAAAAATATACCATCGTCACGTTTAACTTTGTCGAATCTGCGTTTGGCGCGAAAAAATACATGGAAGTATGCGCTCCTGAATTTTTTTTTGCCCTTTCGATTTTTATTCCAGAATTCCTAGTGATACCTTTTTATCTAGCTTTTTAATCTCGTCATGTCCATCGTCTTGTGTAAGTCTTGCTGTAGATTACGATAGGCACCTGGGTTTTTCCGCGATGCCATCGAAAAGCAAAGAAATCGTTGTTTAAAAATACCTAAAATCATTCATTTTTGCAATTTTGGCTATAAAAATGCCTGGTAAACTTTTTGGTTAGTTGTTGCTCCGGAACTGTAATTCTATGTATTTTTTCGCGCTGATCACGAATTTGACACTTATTTTATTCGCAGATGAATATTTGATCCGCAAAAAATGCGTCTTAAAAAAAAAAAAATTGCATGAAATTCAAAAAATTCAAAATGACATAAAATTTAAACGGTTCGATCGATTTTCTTGAAATTTTGATGGGATCCTCGGGTGATCAGATTCTATCTGTGTACGCATTTTTAGCCCGACAGCTAAAAAATTGCGAGCGCTACAGTGCGTACAGACTTTTTCGAAGAAATTAAAAATGGCGTACAAAAAAAAACAACTGACCATTTTTGGACGAAATTTTTTTGGACGAAATGGCAGAAACATTGACTATTAACCACACAGGCTGTGTGCAAAATTTCAGCCTGATCGGTGGAGGCGTTCCCGAGATATAGCCATTTGAATTTTTCGCGTCTGACACACACACACACACACACGCGCGCGCACGCACACGCACACGCACACGCACACGCACACGCACACGCACACGCACACGCACACGCACACGCACACGCACACGCACACGCGCACGCGCACGCACACGCACACGCACACGCACACACATACATCCGGACATTTTTCCTAAATGTGATTTTTCGATGTTTTGGAACATTCTGAACACGTTTTCATTCAAATCTCGAAAATTTTGTTTTTCTCCATCACAAACCTTCCTCTATGAGGAAGCAAAATAATAAAAAATTGCATCTAATCGGGACAAGCGCGACGACTGCTGCGAGGCTCTCGTCCCGTCGATTCGTTCGGTTTCGCCGAGGAGGCCGTAGAATTCCACCGGAGGCAATATTAGATCGACGAAAGTGCAAAGTACGCTCTCCTCGAGTGTACCAACCTATACAAGGCGCGATAGAGCAGTCGCTTATATCGCTACGGATACCTGTATCAGCAAAGTTCAGCCGTATCCGCCGGAGGACATTGTACGAGCTCCAAGAAACATTGCCGAATTATTTGCATTAATCGATCGAAGATCGTCGGGACCAGTTTTTGGTCGTTCGGTCCCATCGAGCACGAACTACGAATAGCCGGTGATAGAGACGACTTAAGCATATTTTTAAATGACTCAACCTCCTCTGCGTCATGACAAACATTTATTTTATTATACCATTTTAGCCTATTTTAGCCCAGTGTTCCAAAAGATGTCTCAACAATTTCTTTATCTACTCCATTTTGCCCCTTATCCGAGTCCCAATGTCGCTCCGGAGTACGTTATTAATTTTTTTAATTGCGTGATCTGAGCGCAACAGCCTTTTCCACTGTGCGGTCTCCCGAGCGTGGAGACAAGTTTTTGGTCGTTCGGTCGCACCGAGCACGAACTACGAATAGCCAGTGATAGACACGACTTAAAATTAAAAAAAAATAATCAACTGCCTCTGCAGTCATGATAAACATTTATTTTATTATACCATTTTAGCCTATTTTAGCCCAGTGTTCCAATAAATGTCTCTACATTTTTTTAGCTACTCCATTTTGTCCCTTATCTGAATTCTAAATAATTTAATTTTGTCCCCGAGTCCCAATGTCGCTCCGGCCTCCGTTATTAATTTTTTACATTGCACGGACCGAGCGCAACAGCCTTTTCCACTGTGCGGTCTCCCGAGCGTGGAGACAAGTTTTTAGTCGTTCGGTTTCACCGAGCATGAACTAAGAATTGCCAGTGATAGACACGACTTAAAATTAAAAAAAATTAATTAACTGCCTCTGCGGTTATGATAAACATTTATTTTATTATACCATTTTAGCCCATTTTAGCCCAGTGTTCCAATAAATTTCTCTACATTTTTTTAGCTACTCCATTTTGCCCCTTATCTGCATTCTAAATCGTTCCATTTTGTCCCCGAGTCCCAATGTCGCTCTGGCCTCCGTTATTATATTTTTTTAATTGCGCGGTCCGAGCGCAGCCTTTTCCACTGTGCGGTCTCCCGATCGTGGAAACAAGTTTTTGGTCGTTCGGTCTCACCGAACCTGAACCAAGAACAGTCGATAATAGACACGACTTATCCGGAGCTCTGTGATAAATCGAACGTTTACTAAAACAAAATAGAAAAAAATTCAACTTCCATCGCGGTCACGATAAACACTTTTTTTATTATATCATTTGCGCTCATTTTACCCCAGCGTTCCAATAAATTTGTCAAATTTTTTACCTACTCCATCTTGCCCCTTATCTGCGTTCTGAATCATTCCATTTTGTTCCCGAGTCTCAATGTCGCTCCTGTATCAGTTATTAATAATTACAAAATCGCATGGTCTGAGCGCGACAAACTTTTCTACTGTGCGGTCTGAGCGCGACAGCCTTTGCCACTGTGCGCTGAGCGTCGACACTTCGTTCGACCTCTCCGCCGTGATAAGACTCGAGATAGCGGACCCGGGGGTCGTCGGGTCCACGAAATTTATGTCCCTCGCCATAAACATACGCTCGCGATTATAAACTACGTTGTAACCCAAGTAAATTTTGGTTACTCGTCAGCGAGTTCTTCCCCGGTGTAACTTACGTCGCCCAAAGATTAGTGACGAAGTTCCGAGACACGTGCTGCCGCGTCTTGTTTCGCACGCGATGCAGGCGTGTATGTGACCTAGGTAAAGGGATCAGGGCGCGCGATCGTTAAAACTCGCTTCCAAGGTTCGGGTTTAACCTTTACCCATCCGACCCCCCCCCCCCCCTCTCGCTCTCGCGCACTCCCTCTGTCTCGCTCTCTCGCTATTCTCCGGCACAAAGCCCTGCAATGTGGAGCGCTCTACTTGTCCGGCACAGAGAAAACTGGGCGGGCGCACTCGGAGCGCATTTTTTTTCCACGCTGCGTTGTCGTCGGATTTCTGTCTCTTTTATTCTGGAATTCTGGCCAAGGACGTTTATCGAGCATCCGCGGAGACACTGCGACCCGCACAACCGTCTCCGGATTATGCGAGATGCTCCTTTTTTTTTCGTCGATCTATGAAATTGCAAAATTATGCAAATTGCTTTGACCCTTAACGGGCATTAAGGGAATTCAAAAAAAAATATATATTTCTCTATTTGCAGTTATGGTGACGTCCAAACTGTGCTCGTTTGTATCAATGGTTTTATGGATTTAAAAAAAAATTTACAATTGTTCGATCGCTGATAAAATACTATTATACAATGTTTGATACCAACAAGGGACATTCTTGGGACCGAAGAATTTTATCGCGTTTGATTTTTGTTAATCTACCAAATTGTAATATTATGCAAATTGCTTTTACCGTCAATGGGAATTAAGGGGATTAAAAAAATATATGTATATGTTCCTCTATTTAGATTTATCGCGACGTTCGAACTGTGCTGGCTTGTATCAATGGTTTTATTGATTTAAAAAAATTTAACAATTTTTCGATCGCTGGTAAAATACTATTATACAATGTTTGATACTAACGAGGGACGTTGTTGGGAACGAAGAATTTTTATCGCGTTTCATTTTCGTCAATCTCCCAAATTGCAATATTATGCAAATTGCTTTGACCGTTAATGGGAATTAAGGGGGAGAGCGGGGCAAAACGGTGTAGAAACTCCGGATGTATCGTTGGGACAAAACGGGGCATCCAAAAATTATTGGAAAACTGAGTTTTGCACCCGCTGTCCCGTTTTGCCCCGCTCTCCCCTATGTATATATCTTTCTACTTAGAGTCGTCGTGACGTCCGAACTGTGCCCGCTCGCATCAACGAACCTGTCGATCATTTTATTTATAAGAAAAGAAAATTGTCCAATCGCTGATAAAATACTATATACGGTGTAATGTTTGATATCGACGAGGGACATTCTTGGGAACGAAGAATTTTATCGCTTTTGATTTTCCAGCACCCCTGGGGCTATCGAGGTCTTGCAGTGATAACGCGTATCGTCCGAACGCGCAATTTTTTTTTCTCTCGATTTACAGAGATTAACGGCGCGTGGGGGAGGGAGAGGAAAGCGAGCCTAAAGTCGCAGACCATTCCTAAGAAAATTCCGTGCTCGGGCGAGATGTAGTATTTATTTTTAGGAGTCCTTGGAGCCTCGCAGCTAGTCCCTCTGTTGCTCGTGCATCTCCTTTTGGCACACGGTTCCAATGCACGCGGTCGTCGTCGAATTCGTCGACGCTCACCCAGCACCTACGTTATCTTTATCTGCATTTCTGTATCGCTCAAAACTGACCTCGTCCATTGATTACAAAATTAAACTATCGAATTTCATTTACGCACATTTTTATCAAATTTTATTAAATTCTTTACGTGATAAAATTTTGATTATTATTATTATTATTGCATCGAAGGTCGAACCGCGAATACTCGAAAGTGCGGGTTGCCCTGAACGGGACGATGAAAAAAAAAGAAAAAGGAAAAAATGATAAATTTTAATTCAATAAAAAAAGATTACTTAACAAGGTTATTAAAACTATTATTATTAATACTATAATATTGCAGGGTCAACCCCGCATACTCGAAGATACCGAATGTCCTAAACGGGACAACGAAAAAAAAAAATTATACATTTTAATTAAATAAAAAAAAAATTTAACAAAGTTATAATAATAATAATTATTATTATAATATTGAAGGTCGACCCCCGAATATTCGAAGACACGGGACGCTCTGATCGAGAATGCGAAAAAAAAATTGATAAATTTAGCGAACGTTCGGTCGTTCGAGATTCTTCGATCGACGCGCAACTATTCGGAATTAGTATCGGAGAGGAAAATTTTTCGCGGCGCGGTAAAACTTCACGCATACGTTAGCGGGCCGTTCAGTCTCCCTCGGAGGCTGCGAGGAGCGTTAAAATAGAACGGGGGCCATACGCGCCGGTGTGCGCTAAACTATTCCCGAAATGTTATTCTTCGCGTAATAGCTCGGTTGGGCGAGGGCGAACGAGGGAGTCTGGCGAGGGAGGCAGGGATGGCTGTGCGCTCTTCCTGGACCCCTTGATAAACTGTCGGCGTGTTTTGCCCGCGGCGGCTGATACGCGTACCCCGTTGTAATCGCGGGAATTAATATAACGCTGTATCGGTCTACTGTACGAACGCCGCGATAAATCCCTTCCGGAATCGCCCCGCACGAAAACTACTCCGGTCTCGCGCTTCGGCTTCTCTCGCGTATACACTTTCAGGCCAAACTTGTTTTAACAGCTTTTACGCCACCGACCGAGCTCCTGACGGTTTTATGTACCCTCCGCGTCGTCGCGGTGCTCGTCGTTTACTCGGATCCGTTTCAACACCGCTGCGTGTGTATATATATATGTATAGGGGGGGGGGGGGGGGCAAAATGGCACAACGGGGCAAAACGGGACAGTGAGGGCAGAACTCCATTTTCCAATAATTTTTGGATGACCCATTTTGTCCCAACAACACGTCCGGATTTTCAAACCCGTTTTGCCCCACGTACCACCATCGTCACCATCGAAAGGTTATTGGAAAATTGCGTTTTGTCTCATTATCCCGTTTTGCCCTGCTGTGACATTTTGCCACGCTCTCCCCTATACGGTGTACATATGTGTATATATACATATATATACATATGTGTGTGTGTGTGTATATATGTATATATATATATAGACGGTCCCCTCGCGAGGTCTCGGCCATCACTGGATACCTCGTTCGTTATGTTCCTTCATGCCGTCTCGCAATTTTCTCAAACTGTTGGATTTTTTTTGCATTTTTTGTGACTCGGAGATGGAAGAGATTTCTTTTTTTCGCATTAAGAGAGTAACGACTGTATCCGCGGTATGCCCGGGAATGTTAGATAAAAATTGTAATAATAATTCACGGAGCTTTATGGAGCGGTTGCAGGGAGGCAATTTTTTTTCGCATTAACTACAGAATCACTGCGTTTTGTGGTACATGGGGGATGTTTGGAAACATTTTATAATAATTCGTCGCTTTAATAAAGCGCTGCGGGGGGGGGGGGCGGGGAGGGGGAGGATATTTGTTCGCTTTAGATAAATAATTAAAGGCTTCAATGGTTTGTGGGCAAAAACAAAAAAATATTTATAACTCGTCGTTTTGTGGAACAGCTGTGGGGAGGGCATTTTTTTTATTTTTTATGTTTTCATTGCTGAGGGCTGTTTAATTGTTTATCGAGATTTCAAACGACGATAAAATAGTTGAGATTCTCGGGTCAAGGGTTAAGGACGTAAAGGACGACGTTCCGGAAATAAAAAAAAAATAATTAATCGTTTTATGGAGCAGCTATGATATTTTTTTATTCAAACATTTTTCCTGTGATCTCGTTGCCGAGGACATTTTAATTGTTTCTCGAGATTTCAAACGACGGGTGGGATTCGCGTGTGACGACGATAAAATAGTTGAGGTTCTCGGGTGAAGGGTTGAGGTCGTAAATGGGCGAATGAGCTGTAACTGGAGGAGTCGTAAAAGGAGTTTAACGGAACCGCAGGATGAACGTGGTATTCGATACAGGTACAACGGCGGGTGAGGATCAAAAGGGCGTGATTCGGGTATAATTTACACGGCGCTTACGCCCTTTTGGTTCTCAGCAGTGGATGCGACACGGTGCGTACGAAGCTCATCCTGACACGACGACTGTCGGGCCATGGATTCGGATTATTGTCGCACCTTCGATACAGCGGGGCAAAATGGGACAGTGGGGCAAAACGGGCCAGTGAGGACGAAACTCAACTTTCCAATAATTTTTGGATACCCAATTTTGTCCCAACGATACACCCGGATTTTCAAGCCCGTTTTGCCCCACGGATCCAAAAGTTATCGGAAAATTGCGTTTTGTCTCATTGTTCCGTTTTGCCCCGCTATGCCATTTTTCCCCGCTCTCCCCTAACCCATTGGCATCCGCGGGGTTACAAGAGCTCTGTGAAGCTCCGGGTAATTGATCGGTGCGTGACTATGCGCGTGCCGGCGCGTGACGACAAGAATGGACGATGCACCGCTCGATCGACGTCACTAAAATGGAAAATGGAATTTCGAATATCTGTCCCAATTCGTCGTCCTACTTCTATTTTTATTCATTTTTTTAAATTCACTTTTATTGATTTTTATTGCGCTCAAGGACTTCGGTCAATGTCCATTGGCCCACCCTAAGTATTATAATCGATAAAAAAAATAGAACACGGATTGTAAGTGAGGTCAATAAATGTTTACGACTGCTAATAATTTTTATTAATTTTTATACATTTTTATTATCTGTAGTAACGAAAAACTATATTTTCATTATTTCTACAATTTCTTGTATTAAAAAAAGAAAGAATTTGCATCTATAAAGGGATCTAAAAAATCTTTCCTGGACCAGCTGAACCAATGAAATTAGGCTTGAGATACGAATAACATATTCGTTATTGACTTGGTGTTTAAAGCGTCAACTTCGAAGCGACTTCGAATAGCCTCAAGTTCAAAGTGGATTCGACGACATAAATATGGTGGAAAAAAAATAATTAAAAAAATAAAAACTCTCGGAAACTTTGGTTCTGACGTTACTCAGTGCGCCGCGTGTCCCTTAACACTTGCCAGTCCGCGAGGGAATTTCTCTCCCTCGACGGCCGCGAAACTTCGTCGAAGAATAGTCGTCGCGTCTCGGTCTCGGTTGCCGAGACACCGTTTTAATCGTCGCGGCAAGTTTTCGCGAAAGCCGAATATAATTGGACCGCGAGGGATCATCATTCGTTAATTGTTTCATTTCGCGGTAGCGGAGCACCCTCGGCGTTGCCGCTGCCTCTCGAGGGCACAAACAGTACGCTAATTGGAATCACCCATTAAAAAAAAGGTACCAAAAAAACAAAATTGGCTGTACGTTTTGCAAAATGTCGAGGATAATCGAGCCAATTACATTTATCCAATTTCTCCAAAATGAACCATTAAAAAAAATTATGTCAAGAAAAGGAAATAACTTGAAAACATCGAAAAAAAAAAAAAATTGGAATCACACATTTAAAAAACGTTTCACAAAAAAAAGAAATTGGCTGTATTTGTATTTGCAAATTTGGCTGAATTTGCAAAACGTACGGTTATGCAAAATGTCGAGGATACTCGACCCCTTATCCAATTTCTACAGTATGTCCTATGTAAAAAATGTATGATAAAAAAAAGAACTCGAAAATATCGAAATAACATGAAAAAAAAAATAATAATAATTGTGCATCGGTAGATAAAATATAAATTTCCAATTCTCCGGAAGTCGGAGTGATCGAGTAAAAAAAAACTTAGACGCAATGATATTGGGAATAAACACATCCGACGTGTGTTCGCTCGAGCGACAGTGCGATATGAAAGCGCCCCGATAGGGCGGAGCCAATTAGTTTCGGGTTGTATGCCCCGGGTCGTTATTTTTTTTTTCGTTTGTTTTGTTTTGTCTTGTTTCGGACACCAAATTAGATTCGATGCTCCAAGAGATATGTAGGTCGTACCGGTGAATTGAGTTCGATCGATCGTGCCAAGTGAACGGATATTATATTTTATCCTATAGACGGACGTGTACACACGACTGCTTCCGCCTAATATTTAATCATGCTATTCATGGCAAGCAGGAGAGTCCCTTGAACTTCGCGAGGTACGTCTGCCTGATCGAACTCGTGTCGTAAACATCGATCACTTTCTCTTGTCCTCAATAAGAATTTATTATTATTATATTTTTTCTAATAATAATAATAATTATTATTGTTATTATTATCATTATTATTATTATTATCACAATTGTATCTAAATTATGTCAATTAGATTTAATATTTTCGTAATCATTAATAAAATTCTTATAATTTTGTATATTAATGTATGTAATTTTTTTTGCTTCTTCGATTTGCGAGCTTGATTGGTCCCTTTGCGCGGCTTAATTATTCACGAAACCTGCGGAAATTGCCGAGGCGCTCGGTAAAGAATTGATCGTCGCGATTGGCGAATATGCAAAGGTCCGAAGGATGGGGTGCTGGAGGACAATGCTTCGTCGCGTCGACCCAAGACCAGAAGTGAGTGGTCCGAGAGTGAAGCACGCTGTCGACTTCACTGCGACCTTGAAGTCCGACGGTTGCATCGATCGGGGTGGGTCAAACGAGCCTACTTGCTTTGATCGTTTTATCCTACATTCGAGACCGCAATCCAGAACCCTTAAGACACGCTCGACTCTGATAAGCCCTGCCAATAATTATCTTCTCAAACAATCACGCTATAAAAAAAAAAAAATAATAAAAATAAATCATATCAAACAAAAGTTGACAAAGAGGACAGACCAAGATAAAAAAAGTAAAGATCGGGGTGAAACGGCAATGGTACCGAGTGTCCTTGAAGCGTCCCAGCGTCATCGATCGGTGCGCACGGCGGTTCCTCTCGAATAACGCGCGCGGGGACGTCGAAGCTCCAAAGCTGTGCATCGGCTTGCACTCTCTCGGTGCATTTTTTTGCGAAAACTATCAAATTTTTGTTAAATTTTTGTTTCAACAATTTGAATTAAAAGGAAAAACCAACAAATAAAAAATGATCGATTCTCGTGAATATCGTTTTTGGTGAACGCTCCCCCTCTCTCCCCCTCTCCTGAGGATCGGGAGGGAGAGGGGGGGAGGTTAAAGAGAGGGATCCTGGAAGGATCGCGTTCGTGGCGTGAGAGAGCTTTGGCAAGGTTGTGTGTTCCGTATTGATCGGGACAGTGCACGCCGCTCACTCGACCGGCCTCGCCAGCAACCCCCGCCAATGGTGGCGACGGCGGCACCGGCAGCGCGCGCGACCGTCCTCTCTCGACGGCTGTACCTACTTGCAAGCTGCTCGACGCCACCAGCGGCAGCGACCCAACGGACGGAGTCGGCAGTAGTCGGTAGAAACAGCAACATTGAGGAATCACCGGCTAAGCAAGATAATAAACGTCAGCAGATATCGGGAGGGTGGGCTTCCATGCTTCGAACGATAAATTGATGAGAGGGACATTACCGCGAGCTAGGATCATAGGCCACAGTGTTATCTTATGGCTTTTTCCACTCGATGAATTTTTGTGCATCTCTGCACTTTGTTCCCCGGGTAGATATTTTTTTGTGTTGCACCAACACCTGATCAAGACTTAACCAGCGCCTGATTAGGAACTGACTAGGATCTGGCTTGGACGCGACTAGGAACTGATTCGGACCTGACCAGGAACTGACTAGGATCTGGCCCTGGCTAGGACCAGATTAGGATCTGACCAGGATCTGACTATGAACTGGGTAGGATCGGACCAAAACCTAACTAGAAACTGATTAAGACTTGGCCAGGACCAGACAAGGATTTGACTAGGAACTGGCTAGTACCTGACTAGGATCCGATCAAGACTTGACTAGGAACTGGCTAGTACCTGACTAGGATCCGATCAAGACTTGACTAAGATCTAACCAGGACCTGACTAGGATCTAACCAGGACTTGACCAAGACCTGATGTATCTAACCAGGAGCTGACTAGGATCTAACCAGGAGCTGACTAGGATCTGACCAGGAGCTGACTAGGATCTGACCAGGTTCTGACCAGGTTCTGACTATGAGCTGACTAGGATCTGAGCAGGAGCTGACTAGGATCTGACCAGAATCTGACCAGAATCTGACTAGGATCTGACCAGCATCTGACCAGGTTCTGGAAAGGTGCGGACACAACGCTCCAAACCTCCTACCATGGACCGGCCAAGTCCAGCCAGCAGGAAAACGTTATTTGACGATTGAGCAACTTTCCCTAATACCCTTGGAACGAGAAGAATATAACCGTTCGTTTATTCCCTCTAGCTCCGTGTATCCTGATTCGACTACTAACGCCATCGAGCAGGAGCTGAGCCACTCCTGTAAAACGTTCCGGCGAATCAATATATTGCGTACATTCAATCTGACGTTCGTGTGGAAAAAAGGTTAAATGAAATCACGTTTCGTGACCCCTCCAGCCCCTCCAATCCTCCGAGAATATCGAGGCCGTTACACAGTCCGGGGTCGCTAATACTCTGTGATTTTCTTTTTTTTTTCATTTTTTTTTAGAACTTTGTGGAATGCGGCTTTAGGGGTTAATCGTAAAAATGTTTTGTTTACAGATTGTCAATTTGTTGCTAACTACAGGCCGTGCACTTACTTTCCGTTACTACTCACTCTACTACTGTACACACGGGGGAGGGGAGGGGGGACGGCGTCGGCGCCTCTTTCTCTCCTCGTGCGCAAGTACGACCACTCGGGATCGGTCGCTCGATTATTCGCTTTCTGGGTCATACGGGGAGTGCCTCACCCGCGTTTCGGTTCACGCCGCCTAGCTGCTTTTGCGGCTCCTGACTGCCTAGTATCTTTCTCTTCCTTTTTCTTTAAATCCTATATATGTTGTCTACGTACATATGTATATATATATATATATATATATATATATATATATATATGTATCTAATTTAGCCGGATTCTCGTTTAGGAACTTCGCGTTGATACGGGCTCGTGCATATAACCCACCGCACTTCGTTCCACCCTTTTCCGACATTTAAATAGACGCGAGTTTACAACCGTGGACGCATCTACGCGATTTCGACTTTATCACTCCACGGACTTCCGGACGACATGAAAAATTTTCGAGAAGGTTGCATTTTTTTTTCTCCACGAATTCCAGGCAACGCTGTTATCTTTGACCGAGTACGGACACTGCGCGAGAAACTCCATTTTTTTTTTTCTTTAACGATCCCCTTCGCGCTACCCAACGCCATAACGTGCACGCAAAGATGACTCATCCCTTGTGCATTCTATCCATACTTTATACATTCGTTCCCTCGCTGGGATTGGCATTAACCACGCCCATTTCTCAGACCGGACGATCCCCGTTAGAGATTATTGGTATTTTTTTTTAATCCATCCGTTTGGTACTTTGCTCTCGGGAATAATTGAGAAAAACACGTTGGAAGGTGCGAAATCGGTTGGGGCGCTTTTTTTTTACTAAGGCCCGAAGAAACGACGATTACAGCTCTCGCAGACTTTTGTGTCGGAGGCGCGAAGAATAAGGGAATTAAGAATGGAGGGAAAAAAAGATGAGAGACAGGCTGTTTTCTACATACGATAGTGATTCGTATGGCCTCTCGTTTCCTCTACGAGTCCATATACATGTACACTGCACGTAATGGCGTAGGCTCGATTCTCCCGAGCCTACCTCGTAATCCTCACTTGACCTCACGGCGGTTTCGTCCCGACAGAGTACTCTTTACTCCATCTCACTTTCGCCCCTCCCCCCTCGAGCCACCGAGCTCTCTTTCGCTCTTTCACCCTCTTTATCCTTATTATATGTTCAAAGAGAGCGAAGATTTTCTCGTCGAACCTTATTCACGTGAGTTTAAAATTTTTATTTTTTTTCTACAATTTATTATCAATCCACCACTGACATATTTCGCGAATCGTTGAGCGAAAACACATTTCCTTTTTTCGTCAGAAATGCAAAGGTAATTTTTTGTAATGTCCGATTTTTTAATCGGAAATAAAAGCGATTAAAACAATCGGTTTTGATGATTTACCTTTTTGCAGTTATTACAGGTACGTAAGTGGAGTTTGTAAGGGAATTATTTTCGTGATATTATGTCGCGATGGAATGACGTTCGTGATTTTGAATAGAAATTGAAGATGTTTCTTTTTTAATGCCTTTGAAATAGCGGCAATGTTGCGAATAAGTGGAGTTTATAAGGGAATTATTTTCGTGATATTATGTCGCGATGGAATGACGACCGTAATTTTGAATAGAAATTGAAGATGTTTATTGTTTAATACCTTTGAAATAGCGGCAATGTGGCGAATAAACGGAGTTTATAAGGGAATTATTTTCATGATATTATGTCGCGATGGAATGACTTTCGTGATTTTGAATAGAAATTGAAGATGTTTCTTTTTTAATGCCTGTAAAATTGTGGCAATGTGGCGAATAAGTGGAGTTTATAAGGGAATTATTTCCGTGATATTATGTCGCGATGGAATGACGTTCGTGATTTTGAATAGAAATTAAAGACGTTTCTTTTTTAATGCCTTTAAAATAGCGGCAATGTGGCGAATACGGTAGGTCGGGCATTAGAGAGCAAAAAAAGTGGATATCGCTCGATAGAGTCAGACAATTGCATGTCGGACGGTGTCCGTCGGAGCATGCTGTATAGAGTGGCGATAGGATCAATTGAATTCCACGTCCAGTCGTATCGGCACCGCAGGCCTCGGATAGACGGTAGTGTCTCCCGCGAAGCAGAGATATGCTCCTCGGGGACATTGGATCGTGGCCTATTTGGCTAGCGTCTCGTCCGTTAAACTCGGGATTTTGGTACGTACGCCGAACAGCGTGTATCACTGGCGGTACACGGAGAAAACTATCGATTCGCTGTATATACGCTATGCGGCATCGTTCGGTCGACACCCAATTGCAGTAAAAAAAAAAATAAAAATAAAATATAGGTTAGTGACATTTTTTTGGTCCACAGGCCGGAGATAAATTCAACATTCGTTTCGCCGTATTGCCGTCGAGGTATTATTGTTGATAATGCAAAATGTAACGAAACACAGTTGTCTCGTTTTTTTTATGCATAGAGCGGAAATAAATTTATATTTCAAAAATGTAAAACAAAAAATTATTTAGACGCGTTTTTTGTATTAACGGGTCGGAAATGAGTTCAACATCCGTTTCGTCATAATGCCATCGAAGGGTTATTGTTGATAATGACAGTAAAAAAAATAGTTTTGCCGTGTTTTTTTTATCCACAGGCCGGCAATAAATTTGCCATTTTTTTCGTCATATTAACATCGCGGAATTATTGTTAATGGTAAAGAAATAATAAAAACTTAATTAAATGGAAAAAGAAAAATTGTTGTTAATTTTACCTGCTATTCGTGGCTTGCGTCGCTACTGCATCTTATCCCCGAGCTGCTCCTTGGATAGTCTGCAGATATTTCCGTTGCTTCGCGAAGCATGCGAAGGAGGTTTATCGAAGATTCCGTCCGAAGATACGCTCGAGGCGATTTAACACCGGCGCGGATCAATTCTGTAACATGATAAAAAAAAGTGGTTTGAATAGAAATGTTCGTCTCGATGCAACGAATGCACGATACGTTAATTAATAAAAGTCCTCCGCGAGGCCTACGCAAGTAACGGAGCGTATGCTAACGAAACTGATTAGCGACCCAACGAGGAAGAAACTCTTCGGGTGCAGTGACCTGAAGTGCTTCGAGTATTGGAATTAAACGTCACTCAATTACAAGCTCGCAAACATTTTCTTTTCTTGCCCGCTAAATAAAAGTTTCGCACTTTCACCAACCATTTTTTGTCAACAACGGTCCACCATTTTCTTTTTCTCATTAATTTGATAACTTTTCGTTCGTCGACGAAAAGTATTTCTAAATAAATAAACAAAATATTGTGGAGTTTTGTGAACCAACAATATTTGTTAAATGTGCAAACTTCTCTACCGTGTACTTTAAGTTCTAGTTTTTTGTCGTTGATTTTTTTTTTACTCGGTAAATAAAAGTTTCGCACTTTCACCAACCATTCTTTGTAGGCAAAGGTCCACCATTTTCTTTTTCTCGTTAGTTTTATAAATTGTCGGTCGTCGACGAAAAGAATTTTTACATAAAAAACAAATTATTGTGGCATTTTGCGGACCAGAAATGTTTGTTGAACGTTCAAACTTCTCTACAGTGTACTTTGAGTTGTAGTTTTTAAATTTATTTTTTTTTACTCGATAAATAAAAGTTTCGCCCTTTCACCAATCATTCTTCCACAACTCCGTTATTTTATTTTTTTCATTAATTTGGTAACTTTTTGTTCGTTAACGAAAAGTACTTTTAAATAAAAAGAAAATTATTGTGGCATTTTTTGGACCATAAATGTTTGTTGAAAGTGCAAACTTTTGGACCGGGTCCTTTGAGCTGTAGTATTTTTTTCGTTGAGACTAATTAGTCAGATCGATGTACCCAGGGAATATATTTGTCGATGAAGATAAGCTGTGGTATATCCGGGCCGTGTGCCTAAATGCCTGTCCGGACAAAGGAACTCGAGTGTCTGTCCGATAAAGGGTGAGAGCGGTGGCGACAAGGGAGTCGTGGCATTTGTGTGAAGCGTTACACTACCTATAAGTACGAGGTCGAGAGCCGTCAAGGGTCGAACACCCCTCCGTATAGTCGCTCTCTTGTCTACAAACTGCCTCACAAAAAAAAGGAAGGAAAAAAATAAGAAAAAAAAGTATCCGATGCACAGACAATGTTAAAGAGTCTCCGGAAAATGAGAAAATAGCGGAAGCTGGGAGTGTCTGGAAGCTCCGTAGAAGCGTGGGTATCAATGAAATACCGACGTCTTCACGATAACGTCATTATTACGCTAAATTCCTTAAAAAAAAAAAAAAAAATGAAAATTCTCAGCACGATGATATCAGAAGTGGAACGTTGAGAATGTGCCCTTGGTAAGTGAGTCATGAATATACCGTATCTGCATATTAAAATAATCCGTCGGGGTATTTCCATGATGCATTAATCTGAAGAACAGCTTTGTTTTTTTATACTCTTTTCCATTTCCCGTAGATGAAACAATTACGAAATGAAATGAAACATGTTCGAACAACGTTTATCGTTACGGACCATAATTGTGGGTGGTCCATTTCGCCCCTCTTTCCAGCCTCGAACTATCCGATGTCGCCCAATGAATTCCCAACTAATTTTGTATCGAAGCAAAAATCAAACTAACGATCCTAAACACCGGAAGATGAAGAACACTGAGAAAAAAAATTGGTTGGATTAACCAAAAGCCGCGGTGACATACGTTCAAAGCTGTTAATTGTTTGGTACAAATAAAGCATTGTTTTGTTAAACGATTATTTGCTTCAATTTATTCAAAATTTGTTGATTGAAACAAACATATGTGTTGTACCAACAAAATACACCTTTGAACGTATGTCACCGCGCATTTGCTTAATCCAACCATTTCTTTTTCTCAGTGAAGTATCGAATGCGATAAAAAACCTCTTATCCCTAAGGGTGGTCCATTTCGCCCCCTCTCTCCAGCCTCGAACTATCCAATTCACAATATCGCCCAACGAATTCCCAATTAATTATATCGCCAACAAAAATCGAACCCTAACACCGGAAGATGAAGAAGTATCGAATTCGGTAAAAGACCTCTTATCCCAAAGGGTGGTCCATTTCGCCCCCTCTCTCCAGCCTCGAACTATCCAATCCACGATATCGCCCAACGAATTCCCAACTAATTGTATCGCCAACAAAAATGCGAACCCTAACACCGGAAGATGAAGAAGTATCGAATGCGATAAAAAACCTCTTATCCTAAATGGTGGTCCATTTCGCCCCCTCTCTCCAGCCTCGAACTATCCAATTCACAATATCGCCCAACGAATTCCCGACTAATTGTATCGCCAACAAAAATCGAACCCTAACACCGGAAGATGAAGAAGTATCGAATTCGGTAAAAGACCTCTTATTCCAAAGGGTGGTCCATTTCGCCCCTCTCTCCAGCCTCGAACTATCCCATCCACGATATCGCCCAACGAACTCCCAACTAATTGTATCGCAACAAACCCGAATTGTAACGACCCTAACACCGGAAGATGAAGAAGTATCGAATGAGGTTTCGGAGGCGCAAGGTTACTGAACGGAAGCTAGTATGTAACCAATCGATCGTCTCTAAACGTCTCGGGTGTTTATTTTCCCTGAGATATATGATCCTCATGGTTTCTCTGGCGAAAGAGGAACCGAGGGTGGGGGGGGGGGGTGGAGGGGGTTTGGAAGGGGGGGGGGTGTTGAGTTTGAAAAGACGGAGGTTACGACGACGCTTTCCTCGTTATCGAGTAGAGGATCTTCCCACTCTCTCAGGCGAGCTTTCGCAAACCCTCGTCGTGTATACTGTGTACGAGGGAAAGAGCCCGCCGGGCTGATCTCCTGAGACGTTTGCGGAAGAGCTGGGGCGGCAAGGGCGACGTCATAGAACAAATACACTTCGGGCTGTACAGGATGTACTGCGACGTGTACGGAACTTATATACACTCCGCGGAGTAAAATCCCGATGGCGCAAAATAGTTCTCCGGAGTAACGGAGAATTTTCACGAATGTATACTCCGTTTCGGGCGCCTGCGCGGAAGCGGGGTGGAGACTTGCAGTTCGCGAATTCAATTGAAAACTCGACGGGGAGAGGACCAACGAGGCGACACGCGATATTAACATCTCCCGAAAGTCTCGGAACACTCGTGTATCCGAGACGGTGTTTTCGGAGCTGTTCGCGAGAGCGGGTGGGGCAAAAGGGAACACTGGGGCAAAACGGTCTTCCGTTTTAGATGAGACTTTTCTTCTTTAGGTGAATATAGTCCGTTTTGAACCCATCTCTACCTCTGGACGGTAAATAAGGTTTGTAGGCTTAACAAACAGTTTTCTTGATTACCAAATTTTTGTCAATTTTGAAAGGTTTTATTTTTATTAAGAACCATGGCGAAAAAATGTATAAAAAGCGGTCGATAATTTGTAAATAAGAAAAGTGTCTGTTGGAGGCAAACATTTATTTTTACCATGAAGTGCACGAAGTTCGCGATGTTCCGAAAATATTCGACAGTTTCTAAGTTAAATACGTCGCTATACGGCATTTAAAAATGTATTTAAAAAAATTGTCAATATAATAATTTTAAAAAAGTAGTGAACCATTTGTGAATAGGAAAAGTGTTTGTGGGCGACATTTTTATGTTACGAAGGTGCATAAAAATGTCACTAAAAAATTCTACATTTAATAATAAAAAAAACAATGGGGGACCTCTTGAGAATTTTTGTTACTAAAAAAATGCTAAATTTAATAATAAAAAAGAATGGTAGACCACTTGTGAATAAAAGAAGTGTTTGTGGGGTGCAACTTTTTTTTTTACTGAAGTACATGTTTTTGCATGTTTTTACTGAAGTACACGTTTTTGAATGTTTTTACTGAAGTGCACGAGGTTACCGGTATTCCGAAAATGTTCGATAGTTTCTACGTTAAATACGTCGCCTCGCGGTGTTGGGTGCGTGCGCGATCCGCGAATGACGTAACGCTCGATCGGAGAGGCTGCGGTGCGACGTGGCAACGTCAGCAGCAGCAGCAAGTATAGCGGAGTATAGTACAAGAGTTAAGGTATATAACCATCGGGAGCAGCCGTGTCTCGGGCTTGCCAAGAAACTGCCGGTGCTCTATGCCAGCGCCTCGTCTAGGCGACGCCCAAATTAAATGCGTAGGGTATACCGGGTGTACGAAAATATATAAGTTCGTCCTCGGTACGAGAACGCGCGCTGGAGGGAGAGCCCGAGCGGTCGAGACTTCGGCCAGGAATCTAGGAAATATATTAGTTCGAAACAATAAACTCGCTTCGACATTCTTCTAAAAAATTTATTATATTTTTTATTTTATTTTTTTACTTCTTTCTTATCGCTTTTTCGTCTCGTTCCCAAAGTTTCGAGAGGAACACGACCAGCTGCGGGTAATCTTTGACCCGGATCGGAACATATTGTCAAACCGTTTCGCGAAAAAATCTCCGACATTCGGACGGTGAAGAGTAAAAAGGTTTACCCATTTAGCAAATACTTTTTTGTCCAGAAACATCAACAATTTCTGGTCACTTTGACCTCACAATTATTGTCTTCTCGAAATTATGGTATTCGTTGGAAAAAAAAAACAACAAAAATTGTAACATTAAGGAGAATAATAAATGTTTTCTTACATGTAAAAACTTTGTTGATTTCGTTTTTATAATTATTTTTATATGTTATATGATTTATATATATCTATACTAGCACGCGATTTGAAATATATATAAATTTCTCCGAATGATTGGGACACTGGAGTGAATGGAAAAAAACAAAAACGCTCGTCTGTCGACCGAGGTTCGTTGGACGATGGTGCGAAAAAAAAGATTCATCGTCGTCTGTGGCACGCAGGATTAGCGCTCGGCGATTCGATCGAGCCTCGAGCAAACAACCACAATTTTTGTTCTCATTAATTTCGCAATTCCTATCTTGCAAAAAATACGGTTCCGCGAAAAACAGAAATTGTAAAAATAACGCGAAAAAATAAACGCTTAAAATGAATCTTTGTTAAGCGTGCGAACCATGTTTAATGTTTTTGTTAACTACCTCTGACTTAAATAAACCAAATAAAATGATAATATTTCTTGAAAAAAATAATTGTAAAATTAAAGATAAAAAATAAATGTGGAAAATTCATGTCTGTTAAACGTGCAAGGCGTGTTCATGTTCTTCTCGTTTTTTACTGTCTCTAATTTAAATATATCTATACCTGCACGCGACTCGAAACATATACAAATTTCTCCGAGTCATTGCGACAGTGGTGTGGATAGAAAAAAAATACTCGTCTGTCGACCGAGGTTCGTTGGACGCGTCGATGCGACGAGAAAAATATTCGTCGTCGCCAGCGACGCGCAGGATTAGCGCTCGCTGGTTGTATCGAGTACATTACTGTGCATGCTCGCGTTTCGCCGATCTCCGCGTGCCTCGCTCGACCCAGGTGACTCCACCTCTCCCGGTACGCGGTGTGTCTCGTTTTCCGCACGCGTCGGACGATCCTCACTCCTCTTTCGGACCTCCTCGACGATAATAACGATAACGAGCTAGCCGAGACACCGCGGACACCTTTTATCCATGCGCGCCTATGCTACACCCACGACCGCAACCGAGCCATGGCCAAGGGAACCAATTCATTTCCGCACGCTCCGCGGCATTCTCGGCCGACTCGTTCCTCCTGCCGTACAACCTCGTTCATCAAACCGCGCTATGTAAATTACTGAAAATCAACTTTTTCATCTGTTGACTTTCGTTTTGTTATTTTTGGCAACATTTTTTGGGAATGGAATATTTGGTTTTTCAAAAAAGGGTTTTCCAAATTTTCAGATAACCCTTTTTCACGAGCTGCAATGATTTTCGAATTATGGAAATGATTGTTAGAAATTTCGTATTTATATATTTTTTTGAGACGACTTAAAGTTGCGGTCTCATCTTGGATGGTCCATTTTGCCCCGGTCTTCGCTGCCCGAGTGTTTGGAGACGAGAAAAAAAAAATAATAAAAAATAAGGCGTTTCTCGCGAACCTCCCTCAGTCACGTCCCTAATACTCAGCTGTTATTTCCTCATCACATTCTCTCGTAAAAGCGGTTTATTTCAGAACCGCACGGCGCTCACTGCGCACGTGAGTCTTTTACAAGCCGACGGTTGTTTTATTCCTGGGCCTCGTGTCACCCCTCGAGTTGTATTTATTATTATCGCGTTTTTTAATACGGATGTACAAAACGTGTTAGCGAAGTACTCTGTGTGTTCCACCACCGTCTCGAGAATTACTCCGATAAGCGGAGCCTCGAGCGCGCACTCGAGGCAAAAAATACCGTAGATAAGAAACGGCATTTAATGCATCCGGGTGGTAATTGATCATTAAGTTGGTCCGATTAAAATATCATAACTATAACGCCCGAAGAACCCCGGTATTGTTTTATGTCTTTCGTACCGGTGAGCTTCCCTTGCGCCAGAAAAAAAAGAAGTTAATTGACTCGGTAAATTTAACGCAGAGGAGAGTGGGGCAATACGGACCAGCATCGTCCACTGAAAATAATACGATTTCTGCAGCGAAAAAAATGACCCCATTGTTCCCCGCTCTCCACCCCAGTAATGAAGTTTCAGAAGTCGATTATATGCGGAACACCGTGGGAGCTTTACGTAGGCGTTCAACACCTCCAGAAATAAAGAGGTGCATAGTATAAAAAAAACAATATTGCTATTGTTGTGAATTATATAAAAGTATCAATTTTACCACTGATCTTCTCTATCGCTATTAAAGAAAAATCCTAATTGACTCGGTAAATTGAACCCAGAGGAGAGTGGGGCAAAACGGACCCGTGGCTTCCATAGAAAATAATACGGTTTTTACGTCCAGTGAAAGAAAAAAAAATTGAAATTTTCATATCGCTTCCTCATAAAAGCTGAAAATTGAAATTTTCATATCGCTTCTTCATAAAAGTTGAAAATTGAAATTCGCGAAGCTTCTTCTATGAGGAAGCATTGTCTGTATTTTTGGCTTCCTCATAGAGGAAGCTTGGCGAATTTCAATTTTCTACTTTTATGAGGAAGCGATATGAAAATTTCAATTTTCAACTTTTTTCAACGTCAACGTCTTAGACTTTTATGCAAAACGGCTGACCGATTCAGGTTCAGTACGTAAAAAAATATAACATCGTCACGTTTCACTTTGTCGAATCTGCGTATGGCGCGAAAAAATACATGGAAGTATGCGCTCCTGAATTTTTTTTTTGCCCTTTCGATTTTTATTCCAGAATTCCTAGTGATACCTCTTTATCTAGTTTTTTAATCCCGTCATATCCATCGTCTTGTGTATGTCTTGCTATAGATCACGATAGGCACCTGGGTTTTCCCGCGATGCCATCGGAATGCAAAGAAATCGTTGTTTACAAATACCTAAAATCATTCATTTTTGCAATTTTGGCTATAAAAATGCCTGGTAAACTTTTTGGTTAGTTGTTGCTCCGGGACTGTAATTCCATGTATTTTTCCGCGCTGATCATGAATCTGACTCTGCTCTGCTCTGCTCCGGGACTGTAATTCCATGTATTTTTCCGCGCTGATCATGAATCTGACACGTATTTTATTCGCAGAGGAAAATTTGATCCGAAAAAAAGCGTCTTACAAAAAAAAAAAAAAATGCATGAAATTCGGAAAATTCAAAATGACATAAAATTTAAACGGTTCGACCGATTCTTGCCAAATTTAATAGGGAATACGAGTCCATAATAGCTTATTTATGTACAAATTTGTAGGCAAATATCTCGAAAATGGTAAAAGTTGGAGTGAAATAGATATTTTTTGAAAAATCGAAAATTTCACAAAACCGAAACCTCTCGACCGATACGTACCAAATTCAATAGCGAAAATTGTTTGATGTTGGTCTACTTCTGTAGAAACTTTCAGCCTAGAATCTCAAAATTTGCGAAAGCTAGAGCGCGAACACACTTTTTTCAAAAATTTCAAAATCTCATAAAATCTGAACGAATGTTTCAATTAGTGCATAAATTGTAACAAACAGAGGCACTGAACTGCTCTACGTGTGAGTCACATTTCAACCCGATTGATAAAACCGTTCTTGAGTTATAGACGATTGAATTTTGGAGGCCTGGCGCGCACACACACACACACACACACACTCATTAAAATCTCGAAATTTTTTTTTTTCACCAAAACAAATCTTCTTCTATGAGGAAGCAATACAAATAGTCCATTTTGCCCCGCTCTCCTCTCAATTGATGAAGTTTCATGGGTCAATCATGCGGAACATCGTGGGAGGTTTACGTAGGCGTTCAGGACTTTCAGAAATAAAAAGCTACGCAGTATATAATTTAAAAAAAATGTTTACAATATAAATTGTGACATATATAAAAGTAGCAACTTTTATCTCCAGGAGTCGAATCGCCGAGCTTCTACTATACAAGATTGGAAAAGTGTGTCTGGATCTTCTTTATAGCTATAGAAAAAAAACATACTTGACTCGGTGAATTCAACGTGAAGGGGAGTGTGGCAAAACGGACCAGTGTCCTCCATCGAAAATAATACGGTTTTTGCGTCCGGCGCAAGAAAAATTCGTAGAATGGTCCATTTTGCCCCGCTCTCCCTCCAATAATGAAGTTTGGGAGATCATTCATGCGGAACATCGTGGGAGGTTTACGTAGGCATTCAAGTTTTCCAGAAATAAAAAGCTACATTTAGTATATAAAAAAAAGTATGAGAAAAACCATATCTCTATTGTTGTCAAATATATATAAAAGTAGCAATTTTTATCTCCAGGAACCGAATTGCCGAGCTTCTATTATACTATATTCGAAAAGTGTGTGTGTATCTTCTCTTGCCCTATAAAAGAGAAGAAAAAATCGACTCGGTCAATATAACGCAGAGGGAGGGGAGTGGGGCAAAATGGATCAGTGTCCTCCATCGAAAATAATACGGTTTTTGCGTCAGGTGAAAGAAAAATTAGACATTCACGTTTTCCAGAATTGAAAAAAAAGAATATGAGTATATAGCATATAAAAAAAAAGTATGAAAAAAACGATATCCCTATTGTTGTGAAATATATTAAAGTAGCAATTTTTATCTCCGGGAAACCGAATCGCCGAGGTTCTATTATACTAGATTGGAAAAGTGTGTGTATAGTCTGAGCTCAGGGACACTCGAGTCTGTCCACTTGACCGGTACAATTCGCTCTCCGCCCGATGAGTAATCGACTACGGCCGTCGGTAGTGGGTCGTCTCGACGTCGAACGCTCTCCCGGGCGCGTTATCTCGAGGTACTAAAACGTCGGGCGTTGCTCGAGTGGACCGCTGTACCACATCCGGTATCGGAATCTCCCTCTCGCTCGGGTCGAATCCTCTCACGTGTGATTCGGCTGCTCGTAACGGGGAAACTACCGGCGAAATTACAACAGTTGTATCGACAAGTCGGCGAACCGCGCCCGGAGGAATAATTTTTATCGTTGATGCGAAGTCGCGCAACACCAGTCGGGGCAAAACGGACAGGTGTGACAGGTCCGTGTTTACTTTTAAAAAAAGGATTCAATAAAAAATTGAACTGACGGATGGTCCGTTTTTTTAGCCTTTCCAACTGCTGTGATTACTTTTATTCGAAAAAATGTTGTGATAGTCCATTTTGCCCCGTGCCCGCTGACGAGATTTATCTCAATGTGTGGTGGTCCATTTTGCCTCGTATCCGTTGACTAGATTTATCTCGAAGACGAGACCTTTTTTTATCATTCGCGAAGCTGTCTTTGCAATCTCTAATCTTGGATTATCGATTCTCCGGTTATAGTATAGTCATACACGATACGGGGTGTAATGCGCATGTGTGTGTGTATTTATATATAGCGAACACGTGCTATTCGCTCGAAGTGTATCGCCGTTAATAAAATACGTGGGAGATAAGCAGAGCCTATTATGGATTGGCCTGGTCGGCCGTCCGTCGCGGTACGTTCTCGTGCTTTGAAAAGTCCACCTTGATTAGAGGGGCTCAAGGGTAGAACGGTGGAGGAAACGGCCGCCACAGAAGCCGAAGCAGCTGTAGCCAAAGCTCAGAGTTCGGCAAGAGCCCCGTGTCGTTTAATGATTAATACACCTTATCCGCCCGGCTCCGTGCAGCCCGATTCAGGTCAGCGTTGGGATTACGATCTTTTTTTTTTCACCGTCCGATATAACGAGTCTACCGCGTTGCGTCTACCGAATTCGCTCCTCTCGATACTATCGCGCGAGCAAATTATTTTGAATAATGGACTTTATCGTTGGAGCAAATCCGCTCCGATAATACACGGACCAGAAACAGATGCCAAGATTTTTGATATCCGGATGTATTGACCCTTCGAGAGGCCTCATTTCTTTTGAAAAAGAAAAAGATTCTCTACCGTTCGATAATTTACCGAAAAATGTTGGAAAAAAAAGTGTTCACTTTTTCAGTTATTTGAGCCGAATTTGAAAGTACGGTGAAATCATACTCGAAGAAACCGAGCGGGGCAAAATGGGACAGTGGGGCAAAACGGCACAGAAAATCCGCCTGTGTCGATGGGGCAGAATTGGACATCCAACAATTATTGGAAAATTGCTTATTCCCACTTATTCCCAATTATTGGAAAATTGCTTATAGTCCCACTGTCCCGTTTTGCCCCTGTCTGCCCACTGTTCCGCAATTTTTTCTATAATATCTAGATCGGAATCAAAGATATTTTGTTTCCCGTCCATACGGAGAAGAGCAAGCAAAGCGGACCATTTGGGACCATTTTATCTCCCCTCAACAGTCGGTAAAAAAAACAGTCTGCTTTACCCCTCCTCCCTGCGAAATATCCAGATGTTATTCGGCATTATAAATTCCCCCTCTCCATCAATAGATATAGCGTATATATTAATAGCCCCGACGGAATTATATATATTTTTGTTGTACGCTACAGTACAGCCAGATTAAATAATACACCGGCTGTACAAACGCGCGGGTAATGTAGGCATTTATTTATAAACCCGGGACTGTAGCGCTCGTCGAGGTGCGCATGCGCGCTTTTTCCAGAACTAATGACGCGAGCTAAGCTACTAAAACAATTTCACCGTCCAGCATAGCGCGCGCCTCGTGTGTGTTGGAGATTCGAGCCACGAACCGGAGGGATGATACACGGGAGGTACAACAGCCTCCTGTATAATATATACTGTGCGTACGACGGCGTGTTATTATCGACAGGATATTTCGATGGCCCGTGTAGTCGTAGGACCGAACCATTGTTTATGTATGGTAAACCGGAGAATCGATTTATCGTTCCGAGTTAATTTATTCGCGGTTCGATGGTATTCGCACTTGGCGGTGTTTCTGAGAGAGCCGAACGTTAATACGGGCTCCCGCATGTGGCGAACATTTTTAACGCGCGACTGATGTGTCTACGGTCGTAAATATTTCGAGACGCACGACAAAAGTTGAAACCGCTTCGCGTGGGAAAAACTGAGCTCGGACATCCAGAAAAAAAATTCTTTCACGGTTGCCCCGCAAATTAATATTTAGTTGAATTAAATGAGTATTTATTTAATCGAAATAAGCGAATTGAATGGATAAAATATAAATGACTATTAAATTCAATCCGTATTTATTCGAATTGGATAAAAATTGATTTGCAAAAAATCCGTCGAATAAATAATTTTTATGGACGAAGAGGAGATGAATATTTATTTGAATTAAATGGACGTTTATTCGAAATGAATAAAAAATTGTTTGCGGAAAATTTGTCAACGAAATAATTTTTATGGACGAAGAGAAGGTGATGATCGGGTGTGGAACGAGTCCGGGGTGTAAACTGGACCGCAGCAACCAAGCCAATGCGCGTCCGTGGCATTGCCAATGCGCGTCCAGGCGTCAGCGAGGTGTAATTGCATTAATGAAATTTGACGGGTGAGCGGTCGCTCGGCTAGTCAATCTTGCGCGGTCAAAATTCGATCAAAAGCGCGAGAACGTGGAAATATTCTCCGATTACACGTGTGAAAATTTGTGTGCACTTTGTTTTTTTATCACCACCTGATAAATGTTTGTCTGCGTTGATTACAATGTATTTTCATGCGATAAAAGTGACAAATATCGTCGATTTGCAGGCAAATGAGGGTGTTCCATATTCACCCCTTTTCCTTATCAAATTTTTTTATTTGATTTTTATGCGATAAAAGTGACGAATATCGTCGATTTGCGTGCAAATCAGGGTGGTCCATATTCCCCACTTTTTCCTTATCGGATTTTTTGCTTTATTTTTATTTTCTTTATTTACGCTTTCGTACCAAAGATGGAACATGTTCCACCCATTTGTTCGACGATTATTATCAGCGCGGATAAAAAGTTGGCGTGTTTCGAGCGCAAGTGAGAAAACGCGGATTTTCCGTACCGCAATATTATAGAATTTATTCGAAACATCGTGTACTCGTTCGCGGCTCGTTCCTAGCCTGTAACGTCCCACACGTGCCGACAGTAAAAATAGCGAGAAAAGAATGCAGACTCGAACGAAACGAGCTTTCGTGCGAGAGCCCGTTGAGCGTGCGCGGCTCGCGAGAGTGAATCGCGCTTCTCGAAGTGTGTGGCACAGCGCTAGAAGGTGATTCTGCCGCGGCATTCTATCTTCTGTCCGCCGATGTGTTCTCTCGGTCCGCAAGGTCCACGATGCTCCGACTCGGCTGCCGTAAATTCTTCCTCGACGCCGCTCCAGTGATGAAATTCTTCGGTATTTACTTAGTTTTTAATCACATGTTTAAAACGAATTTATGTGACTTCAGAGGAACATTGAATTTTGTTTGACATTGAAGGAGGCGTGGATAAAATTGGTCATTCACTTTTTAATTAATTTTTATTTCGTTCCACTCCTGTATATGTATATGTATATGTATATGTATATGTATATGTATATGTATATGTATATGTATATGTATATGTATATGTATATGTATATGTATATGTATATGTATATGTATATGTATATGTATATGTATATGTATATGTATATGTATATGTATATGTATATGTATATGTATATGTATATGTATATGTATATGTATATGTATATGTATATGTATATGTATATGTATATGTATATGTATATGTATATGTACGGCTGACCGTACGTTATACCTTTTCCTCTCGCACGGTTAAAAACCCTTTCAGCGTCGAACAGCGATCCACGGCTCGAGCTTTTATTTATAGTTTCTCTCCTGTCTCTCTACGCTGTCTGTGTGCTCGCTGGCTGGTGCACCCATGTGTGTCGCCGCACCGAACGTCGCCCACAGAGCCGAGCGGCACGTACAGCACGTCGGAACTACGTTGACCACCCAAAAGTGTAATTTCACCGACAATTTCGCGGTTCGCGATGGACGGACGAGAGATACAAAATTGAATGTCTCGCCCAACGAGATCTCGAGATGCGTGCGTAACTCGAGGTTTATCTCGCGTTTGTGTCCCAAGATAAATTTTGCTCGGTCCAGCGAGCAAAATTATTCCCGGACAAATTGCAGATTTCGACCTATCGCGAGATAATTAATTAATAATCAGAAGGTACATTTATTATTTTCTTTAATGCAATTTTTTTTATCTATTCACTTTTTTACCGTGTCAAATATTTCAAACTTCTCTCAGCAGATTAATAATTGGAAGGTAGATTTATTATTTTTTTATACAATTTTTTTATCTTTATATTTTTTACCGTGTCAAATAATTCAATCTATCGCGAGCAGATTAATAATCGGAACGCAGCTTTATTTTCATTTTTATTTTTTTTTAATATAGTTCAAACGTGTATTTTTTTTTTTCAAGAAAAAGTTTCGGGATGATAAACCCTTCGAGGATGTGTACACGTTCGATGTACAACACGGGCCAGTCAGTAATTTCCCCGGCTTTGCCGGAGTCGAGTTATTTCGCCGGCTTTGCGGTGAAGGAAAGCTTTGACCTCGTTTCATTGTGGCCCGATGGGAGAGAGAGAAACAGCGGGAGAGCACGGCACGCTCGTCGAGGCGTCGGTGTTGCTGTAGTACACACACGGAGAACACCCGACCGAGCGACTATCTCGAGTCGCAACTATAGTTGCAATTGCATGTGCATGGATAGATAGCGACGGAACGGAGAGAGAAAACTCTCTCGTACAAGCCGCTCCTGCTGGGCTCCGATAGGAGTTCTCACTCGGGACCCAATGCGCTATCCACCTGATACAACGTTATGGAGGGGGGAGGGGGGGGGCAAAATGAACCAGCTGTTGGGATGAGTCAAAACAAAAAAAAGACATTAAATTTTGGATAATTATTCCGCGGATTTGAGAAAAATTGCCATTTGGGGCAAAATGAAGTACCTCTCAAGGGCACCGTCTCCGAAACAACTGGGATTATATAATTTGAGCAGATTTAAGGCATGTTGAATCCCGTACGCACATTAGGGAAGAGCGGGGCAAAATGGACCCGGCTTTCCCTATATCCAGCGACCTCATACTAAGTCCACTTTTCTGAGTGCTTCGATTAATTTTGCTGACCATTTTTTCGTAGGCCATCTTGCCCTATGCCTGTGGCGTGCAGCCTCTCATTTTGCCCTGGCCTTTCCTGTCCCCCGTTCTACCCAAATTTGTACCACCTAACTAATTTTTCGGAGTTTTAAATCAATTTTACAAAAAATTTTGTCGTGTGCCATTTTGCCCCAGTCCACAGTATCCTCCGGCTCTCTACAGTTTGCAGCTCCGTTCCCTTCGATCTTTCCAGTTCTCCCCTTCTAGTCAAATTTCTACGGCCCCGCAAATTTTTCGGATGTTTGAATTAATTTTTCAGCAAATTTTGTCGTGTGCCATTTTGCCCCAGCCTAGAGTATCTTCCGTTCCACTAAACTTTGTAACCCCCGTCCCATTCTCTTCGATCTTTCGAGTTCTCCCGTTCCCGTCGACGTGTACATTTTAATGCGACCGGGCAAAGCCAAGAGTGGAGTATAAATGACTCATTATGCAAGATAAATACGGTAGGACCAGGAGAGCGATAGCAAGAGCAAAGCTCGAGGGACGCTGTGATTGTCTGAGTCTCTAGCGCCCGAGAGCTTCTAAAACTCTCGCCCCCCCCCCCCTTCTCTCATCAACTCAGCGACCTCTGCGCGCGCTGTTTACGACGTGATATACCATCACTACATATATCGCGCTGCCTCCTGCTGCAGGCGTATCTCAAAAAGGCCATGCTCTATCGCGACGGACGATCTCACTTCGTTTCGTCAATAACCGTGCGGGAGCCACTTCTGTTTATTTTAGTTCGGCGAGAGCACATGGCAGGTACGGACAAGCGACTTAGGACTCGCGATCGCTCCGCTTGAAAGCCGTGAATACTGCATAATAAGAGTTGGCTTTTAAATAGACCGAAGGAACTCGAGTGCGGTGTCTCAGATGGCACAGAAAAAAATAATAAAAAATGCATTGCAAAAAAGGAGGCAAGACAGAAATTCGTGAAAAATTGAAAATCTGTCGAAGGGTCTCTTCCGAAGCTTTCGGAAAAATTATGTCAGAGAAGCTTTTTTTTTTAATTATTTTATTTAAGGACTGCATAAGTAAGGGTAGCTTTGAAATAGACCGAAGAGACCCGAGTGCGGTGTCTCAGATGGTATAGAAAAAAATAATAAATTCATTGAAAAAAAGAAGGCAAGGCAAGAGTTGTAAAAAAATCTCCCAAAGGGTCTCTTCAGTAGCTTCCGGAAAAATTATATCGGAGAAGTTTTTTTTTTATTACTTTACTCAAAGACTGCATAATAAGAGTATCTTCTAAATAGACCGAAGGGACCCGAGTGTGGTTTCTCAAACGGTGGAGGGAAAAAAATTATTACAAAAAGAAGGCAAGGCAGGATTTGAAAAAAAAAAAAAAAAAAAAAAAAAAACATTTGCCGAAGGGTCTTCTTCAGTAGCGTCGGGAAAAATTATGTCAGAATTGTTTTTTTTTTATGAAAGACTTGATAAGCTGATTAATGACTTGCTCTGTCAGTGGTCGTTTCAGAATAAAAGCCACGATCGTCTCGAGCTTACTGAATATTATGACCCCTTTCATACTAAGTTGTATTATAGCGGCATAGATAAGGTCACTTATTCATTCAATATATATATATGAATATATATATAATATAGGTGTAATACCACTCAGGCGAGAGCGACCCTGCTCCGCGAGAGACGGCACACTAAAGCAGTTAATTAGATTGACTCCAATGGGTTTCGGTACTGCTGCCGGAAGGCCAGCCTCGTATACATTAGCGAGAGATAAATATATATAACTCCTAAACGAGATTTAAAAAATATATATATATCTTTATAGATCTCGTGCATTTCCGGGGGTTACGATTAACCCTTCATCGACGAAATTTCACCAAGCGGCCCTTACTATTAATAAAATTAAACTACACAATAAAAGTCATAAAATTAATTCAATAAATTCTAATACAAAAAAAACTCCAAAATGAGATTCAAAAAATATATATTTTGTATCGATCTCGTGCATCTCCGTGAGTTACGATTAACCCTTCATCGACGAAATTTCACCAAGCTGGCAATATTATTATTGAAATTAAACTATGCAATAAAAGTCATCAAATGAATTCAATAAATCTAAATTGAGAAGATAAAAAATTAAATGTAATACTTCATCTCCCATCGAAGAAATCAATATTTATCACTCGGCGAACCTGATGCGAATCTGGTTCGTACAATCGACCTATCGCGGCTACCCCCCCCCCCCCCCTTTCGGTGTCCGATATATCGGATGCACCTGTAGCTCGCACTCGAGTGGATATTCGACAGGTGTACAACCGCCCATCCCGCAACCGACCCGACAGCGGCAAGTCCCGCGTCACCCTTTGATGATGGGACGTACAGCCTCGCATAGTGGTCGACGTTTATGTGTATACATGGCTTACACATATCACTATAGCCGGAGGGGCGGGGGGGGGGGGCGAGGGGGAGGAAAGGGTTAACCGGACTGCGCGCGCGCCTCCCCGCTGCCAGATACCTCTACTTGGCTGTGCGCTGCAACTACGTGTGATTAAAGTTACACGGGGGGTGAGCGAGCAGAGAGGCCTTGGCTTCATCGCTCCTGCGATGCGCCGGTGCATATTACAACTGTACGGCTCAGGGTATTGCAGGCCGCGAGAGCCTCGTAAAGCTTGCACGGTTCGTCGCCATATAGACAGAATATATATATATATATCTACTATGTATGTATATATGTAGTAGATAGATGGATAGACGAAACGGAGATGCAGCTATATCTGTCGGCACGCCCAGCCGTTCTCTCGCCGGCGAGCAGCTATTCCGATAACCGACAATGATTTCCCTGCAGAATCGATTAACTCGTCAGGATTTCTTTCCCGATTATCGAACCCTTCTGTCCTATCTGGCAAGGCGAAAAAAAGTTTTTACGAAAAAAGAAAGTTCGAAGATTTGAAAAATATTTTGTTTACGGACTTCGGCCTTTTTTTTCCTTTTTTTTTGTGATTCTACAATTTTGTTTTATTCAGGAACCGTGCTTTTTTTTATAGGAAATTTAGAAATTTTTCCTGAATTTAGATTTGGTATTGTCTCATTCCGAAAACGGTGTCTTGATCTCCAATAATGTCGCTATACAAGTCGCTAGCTGAACGAGGCTTTGATGAAATAGTATATTTCGATACTAGAGGCCAAAACGAGCGATTTGCGCACTGCGAGTGTGAAGCAGCACGAAGTCGAGGCGAAGTGCTGCTTCACACGAGCAGTGCGCAAGAAGCGAGATGGCCTCGTGTATCGAACCATATTTTTCTTCACGAGGCAATGCAAAATCCAAGTTGTGCACCATTCACAGGCATGCCCAATGGCGCATGCCTGTGGCGCCTCGGTCGCCTCGATGTTACCATAGCAACCGCTTGGTAACAGTGCGCAAAGTACTTTGCGCACTGGTGAAGGCATTTTGCGCAGCGGTGAAAGTATTTTGCGCATCGCATTTGCGTATCGTGCGGGAATCAGCCATTTTGCATGCCTGTGAATGGTGCGCAAACGAGGATTTTGCATGCATGAGTAAAGAAAATAATTTTTTTAATGTTAAACATTTTTACAAAATCGATTACTTTTTTTGATTTGCCTAAATCGGTTCTCTGTATATACGAGCCATTGAATGTTAAAGCGCGTCGTGTATGAATCAAGCCTAACAATTTTGTTCTATTAAGGAATCTTTATCTTCGTCATACGAAATAAATGTAAGATCGGTATTTTCCCTGATTGGGATTTATTTGCTATAATCATTATAATTTAATTTCGAAAACCGTGCCTTGCTCTTTGAAAATATCGATACACAACTCGACCAATAGCCGAACGAGGCCTAACGACGAAATTAATGAAAGCATAATTTAACAAAATCAATTTCTTAAATTTTTGTTGTTATTCTCTTAAATCATTTCTCTCGATATACGCACCGGTGAAAGAACAAGAAGCGAACAATCGCGGTTAGCCGCGACGTGTGAGCGACGTTTGTCAAGTTGTTCGACGCGCTGGCGAATGTTGAAGCGCGTCGTGTATGATTCAAGCGTAACGAGGAAGTCCACCCGAGGTTAGTCACGAACTAACCGAAGTACATTTGCATCGCATCCGGCGTCGTTCGCGAACTCGGAAAAGCTTATGTGCGACAGACGGTGCGACCGGTAGTTTCAGCACGGGGGTGGTAGTTCAGAGCGTACTAACTCGGAGGTTTCTGTGAAACGCCACGAGTTTGTTGAAGGCATTTGCCAATCGACGTTCCAACGTCACAGAACCATCGCGGTCTCCCCCTCATTCGTCAACCTCTAACGATCGCGCCTCGAGTTTCTCCGGTGCATATAACCGAGTCGGCGATGGAGAAAAAAAAATTATATATATATATATATAGCGGTTTACCCAACACTCGGCCGGCCGAGAATAGCTTCCGTCGATGAAATTAAATGAGTAAATAAAGAAAGGGTAAAAAAAAGAAAAAAAAATATGAGACTGGACGTTATACCGGTCGGCTCGTTTTTCCAATTTCCCGTTCCCGCGAGATTAATCGCACGTGCGCGAGAATCTGCTTTCTCTATTTCAGCGATCGGAGAATGATTAAGGTCAACGAGAGTCTCGATTGTCCGGCCCGGTTACGGCATTGAATCTCTCGGCGGGATTCGCGCGAGCAGACGGCATTGAGGGAAGAATAAAAAAAGAAGCGTGAAAAAATATCAAGCAACGGTATTGACATCGATTCTTCCGACGACCGCGCTGGATATATATTGTTTCGCCCTTTGGGTGCGAGTTTCATTTTCTCTGACTGTCGTCGGGAGAGCTTGTAACGGCGAGTCGATATCGATAGAGCGCCTCGGGGGCGACTTTTATTCTCACTTTTTTAACCATAAATAAACATACGGAAAGTTGAAGGGAGGGTAAAACATAAGGAAGAAAGTAAAATATTAAAAGTTAAATGAACCAACGACAAATTATTCAGATTTCAATCCTACCATTATTATCTAGGTTAAAAAAAAAAGAATTTCATATTTTCCTACAGCCCTCCTTGAGACCTTATGTGGACGCGTCAATATAGGTCCTTTTTTTAGAACATAAATAAACGGTAAGGGAGGAGAGAAAAAAAAGTGAAGAAAGAAAAATATTAAAAGTTAAATGTACCAACGAAAGATAATTCAAATTTCAATGCTACCATTATCATCTCGGTTAAAAAAAGAAAAATATTTCACATATACCATAGGGGAAAAGTGGTGAATATGGACCACCTCGATTAACACGTAAATCAATGATATATGGACCGGGCCATATTCCCCACTTTTACCCTATACATAGTTTCACCCTTCGGGCACGAATTTAATTTTTCCCGACAGTCCTCCTGAGAGCTTATATGGACGAGTCGATATAGGCTCTTTTTTTAGAACATAAATAAACGGAAAGGGAGAAGGGAGGGAGAGGAAAAATGAAGAAAGCAAATCCTGACGTTTCACGAGTGAGGGTCAGTTTGACCTTTCAGCCGGCGGAGCCGTTCGTCGAGCGCGACGGTTCGAGGACTGTAATCCCGTCGCTCGGCCGATATGCGAACAGTCATCGGAGATGGAGAGAGTGCGAGCGGGCGATGGTGGTGGCCGAAAGTTCCCGCCGGCCCCGGCCAAGAGAAATACACAGGTCGATCGCCGAGCGATACCGACACTCTCGCTCTCGCCCAGTCCCGGTGTCCCAATGTAATCAATGTTGGCTAATGCCAAACACAAATATTGAAAGGAGAGTCCGACTCTTCGAGACGCTCGTTTGCGCTGACTCTTCCATTTGCCGACGAGAATACCGTTTCAAACCGCCCTCTCGGTCTGGTATGGATTACGCTAATGCACTGTCGAACCGATCCGAGTTGTGTCGACCGCTGAGAAACTGAAAGGCGTTTCCCGCATCGTTTCACAAATTGAACGGCTCACGATACGCCGTAACATTTCTTAAGGGTCGGTAGTTACAGAATCGAGCTCGATAATCGTAAAGAAATATTGGTAATTGATAATTGATAAATTGAAAAAATTGAGAAATATTTGTAATTGCTTTAAAAAATAAGAAAGTCCAAGAATTACTTTCAGTTTTATTCTAGACTAGAAACCAATAATCAATCGAAGATAATTATGAAAAAATGAAGACATCATTATTTTCATAAAACTTAAACTCCATTTGCTGATGTTGTTTTTTTAAATTTACTCGGAAAGTGGCTCGTTAGAGGGCTACAAAAAAATTGTGTACACCGGCCGGATTAACCACGGATATAATAGAGGCAAAGTTTTTGTCCTCTGGGCTTAATATAAACCCACCCCGAAAAAAAAGAAACAAAAAAAAATTAAAGTTGAGGTTGCGCCCTGCGGGCAGAACTCGCTTCTGTAGTTTCCTTTTGTTCCTTTTACGCGCCAGACCGGTAACCCTCCGGAGACTCGCTTTGAGCTCGGTGAATTAAGCCGCGCACGCTGTTATCCATGCCGATGAATTAAGTGATTCGATGTTTTCGTCTAGGACCTCGGATTTTGTTTATTTAATTCTCGAGAGTGATTGAGAAAGTGTTCCGGTTACCGATCGTGTCCCGCTTACTGACAGTGTCCCGGTTATTGACCGTATCCCGTTTACCAACCGTGTCCCGGGTCTCGAGCTTGTCCCGGGTACTGACCGTGGTCTGGTTACCGCCCATGTCTCGGTTACCGACCTTGTCCCGGTTACTGATCATGTCCTGGTTACTGACCGTGTCTCGGTTAAGGGCCGAGTCCCCTTTACTGATCGTATCTTGGTTAAGGACCGAGTCTCATTTACTGACCGTGGCTCGCTTAAGGACCGAGTCTCATTTACTGATCGTGTCTCGGTTAAGGACCAAGTCTCATTTACTGACCGTGTCTCGCTTAAGGACCGAATCCCATTTACTGATCATATCTCGGTTAAAGACAGAGTCCCATTTACTGATCGTATCCCGTTTAAGGACCGAGTCCCATTTACTGACCGTGTCCCAGTTACCGCCCATGTCTCGGTTAAGAACCGTGTCCCAGTTACCGCCCATGTCTCGGTTGACGATCGAGTCCCATTTACTGACCATATCTCGGTTAAAGACCGAGTCCCATTTACTGACCATATCTCGGTTAAGGACCGAGTCCCATTTACTGACCATATCTCGATTAAGGACAGAGTACCATTTACTGACCGTGTCCCAGTTACCGCTCATGTCTTGGTTAAGGACCGAGTCCCAGTTACCGCCCATGTCTCGGTTAAGGACCGAGTCGCATTTACTGACCGTGTCCCGGTTACTGATCGAGGTCATCATTCGCCATAGAAGCTCGGGTACAGTGTAGTGTCGCGCAACGGAATCTTCGGGACTAAACCGTGGGACCTTGGGAAATTGCTTCGGTGTAATTTCCTCGCCGGCCGCACTAGGCGTGGCAATACAGCAGCCTTTTTTTTTATATGCTCGGAACTTTTCCACGTTCGCGAGAACTTCAACGTGCCTGGGCTGCCTCGTTAAACGGTGAAGCTATCTCGTTTCCTCTTTTCGTTCGGTTCACACGAAAAAAAAAACAAACAATGCGAGGAGATTGTCGCGAGAGGATAACAAAATTATTTAAATGCACACATATGTGCCAAGGTCGCACATGCACGCGCCGGGACTCTCCTTTAAATGCCACCGATCGGTAATTTCGAGACCTTAGCCTCGTTACGATCGACTCGACCCACTGGACCACCTTCGCTCTCTACCCGAGCAGCGGCTTGATATATTTAAAAAATAGTACATTACGATACTAGTGCGATAAAAGTTTTTCTGACGGGTGCGAGTTTAGAGCGCGAGCCGACGGCGAGTGTTGCAATCACACGTTAAGATCACAGTTAAGGAAAAAAAAAGTCGCACGTGCATCGTGCAAAGTAAAAAGAAATTACGTGCGTAAAACTGCAATTTTTGCACCGAGTGTAATAAAGTATTTTATTAATTTTGTATCGTTAACGGATATCACTGACAACTATGTATTTTTGCGGCTATCTCGAACATTTAGTTTCAATCCAACAACAAGTACGAAAAAAACGGAACAGTTTCTTGACACTAAAAAAAGGTGACTCAACGCATTATTCTGGCGTAGCTATCGTACTGGGATAAATTCCAAGAGCTCCGAACCGCAAACGTCGATTTATCGACTGCTCGGAACCAAAGGGGCGAAACTTCAACAATAAATCATACGAGTTATGCCTCTCTGATTCTTAATCGCCGATTTGAAGATAAGTATAGATATATATATATATATATATATATATATACATATATATATATATGTGTGTCTATATGCATATCAAGTAGTTCGAGTTCGGTGAAAAGTGTATTGTGAGAAAATCGAGTTCTATATAGTGGACGATGTAGTCATAACAAAATTCAGACTCTGACGTACACCGGGACGGTCTCGAACCACGTTTTATTTGAATATAAGTTTACGAAACGATATAATGACATCATCGAGTTGTAGGTCGGCGAAATGTTTTTTTTTCTTAGCTTGAGTCTCCGATGCATTTATGCATACAAATAGAAAGTGCATCCCTAGTCATCGACTGGTCACCGATTATGACGCCCGTTTGCGTTACGAGCTATCGCGTCATCGCTCTGACAAATGAAAACGCACGACGATCGGCACATAGTCAAGTTGTACGTAACGCCTTTCCGATAAACGGCGTGGCGAGCCGTGCAGAATCACTCGGTCGCTCACGCCGTGATTCATAAATAGCCATCTAATAAATTACCTCTCAAGGGATTCTCACAGACCTGACCGGCGTCCTGTGACGCTTTTCGATTTTCAGGAACTTTTCTTATTGTCTCTAACCTGTGATATATTTTTAATTTTCAGTTAACAGCTCGGTTGTAAATGTCTTCAGGCTCAAGAAGAAAAAAATTATTTGATTTAAAAAAATTACAATTAACGCTGCGGGCATTTTTAACGGGAAATAAAAAATAAAAACTAAACGGCATTCTTTTCGGTAAAGGCCGCGGGTGTTTTTTTGCAGAGTGCTTTTTATCGGTAATTTTTTTTTTATTAGTGTTTAAAGAAGATTTTTTTTTTGGGATTTTTAAAAAAATTAAACAAAAATAGGTCAAACACGGTAGGAATCATTTTGTTTTTTCGAATTTCAAGAGTACTCGTCTATGAACCGTCAAAGGGGTGAATTGCACTCAAATAGACTGAATTTTCTGTTGGATTCTCGGCGCAAAGTAAATCATGATGTAACTGTCTTTTGTACTTATTTATGGTCGTCGTTACGATGAAACTACGTCACGTTCGAGGAATGCAATTATACACGAGAATACGGAGAGTGAACCTCAATGAACGGGACAGAAATAATAAGTGAAGAATCGTGTTAATTTGTCCTATCGCTGGGGAGTCACGCCATCGAACTGACCGGTGATAAATTTAGCTGGAATTTTTTTTTATAGTTTTTTTTTTTATTTCTTGTAAAATCAAAAAGGTCGATCGACCGGAAAATTAATCAGTAAAATTGGCTGTTTATTTCCGTCTTTCACTCGTGCATTTATCGACGATGACGACGCGTCGACCCGACTTTGGCTTTGAGCCGCGCGGGAGACGTCAAGGAACCAATGACGCAATCGGACGAGGTCTTGGCCGCGAGAGTCTCCCAGAGACGATCATCGTCGGCGATTAATAAACAAGACTGGTCGGTATTGCGATTCCCCCTACGACCTTGGGACCGCATGGCCAACGAGCTCAAAACTCTCTACCGAAAATTTGTATATCTAATTTTAAATGAATTGAAAATTATTTTACATTAATTTTCTCTCAATTAAATTTAATAAGTGAAGCTAGAAATAAAATTATATTCAAACGCGTTTCCCATAATTTTCTAATAATATCGATGAAACTACCAAAATTGTCCGTGCGGCGTCAGTAAAAAAAACTAATGTTTTCAATAACTGTGGCTATTATTTCGCGTCAGTCATTCGCGAGAGGCGTGTGTTTAGTCATTTTGTTTTCCCAGACTGGTGTGCAGCCTCGGCTGCGTCGGCTTGTTTTATATTCATCCGATGCAATCGCTCGGCGGTCCCGAGAAGCGGCAACGCTTTTCATTGCCAAGCCTGGTAATCGATGACGTTACTCTCGGCACTAACGAATCAAGCCCGTTGCCACTATACGCGGTCGCGCGAATATCTGCCAATTTACGAATTTTCATCTCCTCCATATACTTGCATAAAATCATCTAAACGTTACAACCCTGGGAAAAAAAATGTAATAAATGACTTTTTTTTACATAATTCATAAGATGATAATCGGTGAATATTTCCGAGTACATTGTCGGGTTATTATTATCACACTTGCACGTGGATTAATTTAACGATTGCGTAAAAGTTAAACGAGTTGATTAACCAAGTACACACAGCATGGAACGAACGTTCGAACTGGTGTTAAACTGCACGACGAAAAGACACGTTTGTTTCTGTTTTTCCCTTTCGCGCTCCCATGCTGTTACGTTAAAGCTCTCGAAAAATAATCATTTTCATTTTTACTTTTACAAATAAGGTTTTTAAAAATAATTCATAACATGATAATTGGTGAATATTTCCGAGTGTATTGTCGGGTTGTTATTATTACACTCGCATGTGGATTAATTCAAGGATTGCGTAAAACTTAAATGAGATGATTAACAAAGTACACGCAGCATTGAACGAACGTTCGCACTGGTGTTAAACTGCATGACGGAAAGAGACGTTCGTTTCTGTTTCGCTCTTTCGGTCTCTCATGCTATAATACAATACGAGTATTCTCGCGAATGCGAAGGACACGCAGGATCGCTTCGATCATACGTAATACCTACGGTGAATTCGTGATATGGGCATTAAGAATTTCTCTCGCCTTCACGCACGACTCGCAAGAGCGGGGGAGGGGCGGAGTGGGGCAAAATGGACCATTGTCGTCCATCCGCGATTTTACTTTATTTAGCGAGGAGTCTGTGGAAGATTGCGAATACAGAAACTGAATCGGAGCTCGCAAGGTTATCGGATACGAGACGAAAGAGGTCACCGAAATCTTTTTATCGTTATCGAGTCCAAGCTGCACGAGACCAGCAGATACGCGAATAAATTTTTTATATATATATATATATATTATTAAATATATACTCACGATATTCTAAATTTTATGATACCACGCCCAAGTTTCGTAATTCTTGGGGGGTGTCGGGTCGAGGATGCGCTCAATAATATCCTCGTTGTATATACATGTTATGTCATCAACTTATCGGCCTCGGTCGACTCGATTTCCTTACGGTCGTTGCTTCTAGTGCATGGCCTATATTTAGGGCAGACCGGGGTAAAAAGGGGACGCTGCGCACCACGGATACGGGGCAAAATGGTCCACGACTAATATTTCTATAAAAATTAATTGAAACACCAGTGATAAAAATGGTTTTAAAAGAAATGAAGACTGAAGAAATAAAAGCTCCAATGTCCAGACATTGGTGCTTTTATTTCTTATCCCATTTTGCCCAGACTCTAAATTTTCCCGATTTCTCGGAACAGATGTTACAGATTTAATTTTTTTTTTAGTAACAGGTCTTTATTTCTCATCTGGTCCATTTTGTCCCGGTCCTCTCTACACATACATACCAGTCTACTACAACGATCAGGAGATCGATCGCGATGAAAGAGGATTAAAAAAAAATGATTAAGACTCTTCACATAGCCTTTATTTCTTACCTACCCCATTTTGCCCCACCGCTTAATTTTTCTCGGATTCTCGAAACAATCATCACGAATTAAATTTTTTAATTTGTATTTAGTACCAAGTATTAATTTCTCAACTGGTCCATTTTGCCCCCGTCTGTTCTACATATACGTACCAGGGTACTATAACGATCCGCAGCGGCGGCTCTACGTGGCCCGTCCGACAGACTGATGGCAAGAAGGAATCGACCCATCCTCTTTCCGCCTCTCGAACGTTTTCCTTTTCCTTCTCCCCATCCTACCCGAGACCCATCCCTTTTTCTTTCCATACACGCTTTCACCCCGCTCTTCGACCCACCAACATCCCCGCTATCTTCCATCGCCTCCTCTTCTTCCACTCTCTATTTCTCTTTATAGCTCTTTCTCCCCCACTCTTTTCCTCTCTCCGCCGGCAACTCCAATTTTCCGTCTATATTTTACCGTGTTCTCCGCGTCTCCCAAGTAATACGTGTATCCGTGTCCATTCATGGTGTACATGTATGTGTGCGCATGTGTCTATTCCTCAGAACCGTCCATCTCGTCTTTTACTTCGATATAACGGTTCCGACGTTGGCGCCAAGTCTGAAACTTCTTCAGCTCCTTGCAGCCACCCTCTTTCCACTACATATATATATCACATATATATGTATGTACAGCTATCGGGTATTCCTTTCTGCCCCCTTTTCCACGCCGGACGTTCTCCATTTCGTGTACCTTGCATGGACCTCTTCCATCCCGAGATCGAATCGATTATGTAATGTAAATGGACGGGAGAAAAAAAAGTTCGTCGCGGGGCGGAGAAGAAAAAGCGGATCCTCCGCGAGGAGAGAAAAAAAATAGACAATTATGCACGAGTGACTAGCGAGCGGATCACGTGGGCGACCCCACGGAAAATTGATAGCGGCTTCGTTAACATTCTCGTTCGGACAATTTTTATTTAATTTATTTTACTATTTTTTTAACAGAATTTGCGTTGGTTCATTTTGCCCCGTGTCCGAAGTTTGTAGCGTTCCCGTTTCGCCCAACCTTCCCCGCAGTCCCGAGTGATCATTCGAAAAATATTTAGCGTTAGAAATGAAAATGCAATCCCCACTACCGACAAATCGAAAACCCCCAGGGAATCCTCCCCTTATAAGTATACAAAATCCTATAAGTTCGTCGAGGGGCGAAGGAGAAAAAGCATATCTTCCGGACGGAGAAAAAAAAATAGAAAATTATCGACGCGTGAATAGCAAGCAGATCACTTGGACGATCCCATGAATGGAGAATTGATAGCGACTCACACTTCGTTAACATTCCCCTTCAGACAATTTTTATTCAATTTATTTGACTAATTTCGTGCTGGTTCATCTCGCCCCACGTCCGGAGTTTGCAGCGTTCCCGTTTCGCCCAACCTCCACTGCAGACCCAAGTGACTTTTTGAAAAATATTTGCCGTTGCAAACGACAATGCAATCTCCACTGCCAACAAATCGAAAAACCCCTCGTACGCCCTCTCGTTATGAATATAAAAAATCCTTCGCAAAAAAAAATAGTCAAAAAAATTGTTTGAAAAAAAAAAAAATGAAAATCGCGTCTGTGCGTTTTTTTATAGATATATAGATATGCATGTGTACATTAACCGGGGTAAATCTTATTGATTCCGCGCGCTGGCGCCACCGTCGTCGAGGTCGCGATTGTTCGGTGGTCTCTCGCTCTCTCCCAGCGCGCATCCCAGCCGGCCCGAAGGCCAGAAAACGAGCGCTGGGAGTTAAAGCTCGGGGGTAGTTGCTAGCTATGCCGCCCGCGGAGGGTTTTCAGGGTGTTACTCGCACACACGTATAGAGACGGAGCCGAAGGGAACGTCGTGGAAGTCGCGGCGCTGGCGCGACCTCCGTCCAAGCCCGGCCGTCGTTCCCGCGAGCGGCTCGCGGGCGACATGCAACTGGCGTCACTATTGTCCCGTCGTGAGGGCGGAAGGGGGAGGGATAGTCAACTTGGACGCCCAAGCGCCGCCAGCCCGCCTTGTAACGACCTTCTGCTTATCGCTTAGACTTCCGAGTCGAAGGAGGCGAGCGACCTAGAATGCGCTGCCCGACTCGTGACCGGGATAACCCCTCGAGTTATCCGTGCAGGCCGAACACTCCGCACACGTGCGAAACTCTCGACTTCACGACGAAGAAAAAACAATAATCTCATTTGCAGATTTCTTTTTTTTTTTTTAGATGAAAGTACTTTTCTTTTAAGCCTTCGGGGGTGAGCGAAGATGGTTGGGCGATAAATTGACTTAACTTAAATGTTTAGGCTTTGAGGAGAAGAAATTCCTTCTGAACTTTGATTGTTTGATTGCGTAAACATCTGATTGGGTATTCTACGATTCGAATTTTGTATTTTTTTCTCCGCGTTGACTATACAGTTATGATGGAAATGGCTTTTTTACAGGAATCAGCTAAAGGGTTAAAACTGGCCTTGGCAACATCAACGCGATTTTTTTATTACCTCGCTTGATTTTATCGTCTGGCAGCGAGATTGCTTTCTCGGTATACGGCTCGGGACTATCACAGTTCTTAGAGGAACCAACGCAAGTGGAAAATCCTAACGCCTGACGTCAAGCAAGATTAGGTAGATATTTTGTTTCCCCGTAAAAAGAATCTTCCGATGGTTACGATGGTATGTTAAAATATATATATATATATATATATATATATATATATATATATATATATATTATAGAATGCTCTAATGATATAGCAATAATGTACATACAATCATAAAGCAATAGAATATAAATAATAGAAATAATTCGTGTACTGTGCGGCCGGAAAAATTTAACAGTTGTTTTTGTAAAGTCGTCTACGGCTGGGTTAAATTTAAAGAAATCTTCATGTATTGATTCGCAGCTGACTTTCCAAAAACAATTGATAAATAATAATAATACGTCAAGGTTCTAAAGTCACCTTTTTCAAATTATTTTTTCAAAGAGAATGAAATTTTTTTTTTTCGAGTATCGACTATTGGAACTACTCGTTCTATGTCGCGTTACGTACGCGACATGGAACGACGCAGGGCTTCGCGGGTGGAGAAGCCAACGATGACGTCGAGGTTTTAAAGGTACCTTTTTAAAATGTCAAAGGGAAATTGTCAAAAAGCTTCATTTCAGTTTGTTTTAATATTTTATTTTTTTTTACGAATATCGATAATTCGACGATAAAAACTGTTGAAAATTTTATCTCGCGCGTTGCGTACCCGACACAGAACGACGCAGGGCTTCGTGAGGGAGAAGCCAGCGATGACGTCAAGGTTCTAAAGGTACCTTTTTAAAATTTCAAAGGGAAATGGTCAAATAAAAGGTTGATTTTTGTTTTGTTTTACGAATATCGACAATTCGACAATAAAAACCGTTGAAAATTTTACGGAGTATCTAGTCGTCCGGGTACCGGACGATTTACTGTATATTATTCATCCGGATACATAGAATGCAAATGGCCTGAACGTCGCGGTGGCCACCGCTAGATGGCTAGATGGCCCAAGACATTTCTCGCAAGTGGCTCGGTACCTACTACCTTCATATATAAGAATCTAACTTTCAGTTTATTGCACCGAGAAGACGACTGGGTATACGAAATAATGAAGTTTAAAACTTAACGTATAGATTTATTTTACACGATGTATTCTTAACTTTTAGTTGTTTAAATATCCGGATGAATAATCGTATATTATTCGTCCGGATATACTGATGTACGATTATCTCCGGACGATTAATTGTATATTAGTCGTCCGGATATCTTATTCTATGATTTCAACTTTCATATCCGGACGATTAATTGTATATTAGTCGTCCGGATATCTTATTCTATGATTTCAACTTTTATATCCGGACGATTAATTGTATATTAGTCGTCCGGATATGTCATTCTATGGTTTCAACTTTTATATCCGGACGATTAATTGTATATTAGTCGTCCGGATATGTTATGCATGATTTCAACTTTTATATCCGGACGATTAATTGTATATTAGTCGTCCGGATATGTCATTCTATGGTTTCAACTTTTATATCCGGACGATTAATTGTATATTAGTCGTCCGGATATCTTATTCTATGATTTCATCTTTTATATCCGGACGATTAATTGTATATTAGTCGTCCGGATATTTTATGCATGATTTCATCTTTTATATCCGGACCATTAATTGTATATTAGTCGTCCGGATATCTTATTCTATGATTTCAACTTTTATAGCCGGACAATTAATTGTATATTAGTCGTCCGGATATTTATCCATTTTTATTCATGGGTTATACGTGTGATTATACTCTTTTTTTTTTTTTTCTTTTTTTTTTCTTTTTTTTTTGAATTGTTTCTTCCGGGTTTTTTATTCATGAGTTTTACTTTTATATCCGGACGATTAATACTCGTCCGGATGCAACCATAACCTTCAATTTCCAACTGGTATTAAGAGGCGAAATTCGATCACTATCCGGACGAATAATATACATTTATTCGTACGGCATCCGGACGGGTAGCCACAGTGAAAATTTTATCTCGCGCGCTGCGTACCCGACACAGAACGACGCAGGGCTTCGTTGAGGGAGAAGCCAGCGATGACGTCAAGGGGACGTCTGTCTCCGGCGCACGCCCGAGCCAGCGGCGTCGGGTCTGACGTCATCGAGCGAGCCATCTCCCTCTCCTTATCGCTCCTTCGCGGACCGCCAGGAGGTATGGGCGATCCTGTGCTATCGTCACCGCCGCTCCGTCCTCCTCTGTGTATCGCGTCCTCGCGATCCTGCGCCCGCGCGAGCTCGCCCTTTCCCCACCCCAGCCACCTCGACGAAATTCGTTGCGACTCGTAACATCGTTCGACAAATATCAAACCCGTAGGGAATGCGACTCGTCGACTTCGAGCCTCCCTGATATACGATACAATATTTACTGTCGACGAAATCTACGGATAACCGGGTCAATGACGCATTAACGGACTCTGGCCAGTTACGAATTAACGTTCTCCCTATCAACCAAGACCCTATCCGTCCAACCGTCAGGAGCCATTTATCGCGTAGGTCAACATTTAAGCTGGCGATTATTTAAAGAATTATCATTATTATTATTTTAGTTTAATGTCAAATTGTGAGCCTGATTGCTTTTCTTAATTTGGCGTTAACGGACTTTTGCCAGTTACGAATTAACGTTCTCCCTATCAAGATAGACCCTATCGGTCCGACCGTAAGGAGCCTTTTATCGCGTAGGTCAACCTCTAAGCTAGAAACTATTTCAAGAATTATAATAATAATAATTATTATTATTTTTGTTTAATGTGAAATTGTGAACCGCATTGCTTTGTTTAATTTCGCATTAACCGACTTTTAGCCAGTTCCGAAATAACATTTTCCCTATCAGCCCCCCTTTCCTTCCAAACACAAGGAGCCATTTATCGCCTAGCCCAACATTTCAGCTAGAAACCACTTCACGAATTACCATTATTATAATAATTATTATTGCTATTATTTTTATTTAATGTCAAATGACCAAACTCACAATTTTTTGTAATATCCAATCTCCAGATAAATGTTTACATTTGCGTATTTTTCTATTTCGTTTTCCGACCCCTGAGGGTGTTGTTTGAATGGCGATTCCCTTCGAGGGTTCCGCATGCCAATCTCCAGCGAAATCTCAATTTAGGATCGAGAGATAGGACTCCGCTCGACTAGAGAGGACAGACGACGACGAGGCGTCGTCGAGAGTCGGCGCCGTCTGGTCTGTCCGTGCGTCCTCTCGCGCGAGCTCCTCCACGGAGGAAGGAAGGAAACACAGCCCTCGCGAGGACGGAGCTAAGGGCGCTCGGAACAAATGAGCCTAGTCTCGAAGAATGAGGAGAATAAATCACGATGACGAGGGAGAATGCACGTAAGCGATCTCCCTCGTTCATGTTACCGGTCCGGTGAACCCGGAAGTCCCGAAGTTCAGCTTTCCCCCTCTCCTTCCCCCTCCACCCGATCCTCTCAGCCACATGACATCGACATATTCGAGCGAGTCGAGAAGAGCGCAAACCAGAAGCGATAATATGCCAGTAGGACCGAAATAGCGGGCCAGCACTGGCCCAGCGTCGGCCGTACAACGGCCAACGTCGCGCCAGTACTAGCCCCGTACGACGCTCCCGCTATGGTAGAATCAACCGTAAGTCCTCGGAAAAAGCCCTCTCTCGTCCCTCAGCGGTTTTACTACCCTCTCGAGTTATCCCGCGGGGCGGCACTAAAAGCCTCGTAATGTTGATATTTCCATAATTAGCCGTCGCTCGATAGCCGGCGGGGCTCGGTCACGCGCATGTACGACCAGAAGACGGCGGCCCGCACGTGGCTTTACCGACGGCAGCTATTTCTCCCTTCGTTCTCGAGTACTTGCTCTTCTGCCCCACCTTGCCCCCCCCCCCCCGCCTTCCCCACCCAGCGGATTCTCCCTCGCTCTCTCGTTAACTCGGCTCGACTGATGTAACTCTTAAATCACGACGATGATCGATTCGCGCGCACCGAACGCCGACGGGACGAACTGCTGCGGCCTGCCTGCTCGCTTGATTTTCTGGGGTGGTGATGCACGCGTTTGCGCGCCCTCCGAGGGATTCTCCGCTCTTCGGACTTACTCTCGCTCCCTTCTCAGCTCGCCGTAGAGCTCGCCACTCTATATGGGTCAGGGGCGCGGTTCCGTTAACGTCACTCTCACCCCGTTACGATTCACTCGTACACGCGAGAGTTTTCACTGTAGGAATTGCGCTGGCGGTGTTGAGATCGGATAGTCCTATTTTATTACATTTCTTCAGCTTATGGGGTTTATGTATATGGTTATTTTTTTTATGTGGTGAATTTGAAATATGAAAATTGATATTGGGGGGGGGGGGGGGTACTTTGGATACTCAGGGACGAGAGGAATTTTTGGTATAGTCACGTGGTGCTGACATTATTCAAGCGGTGTTGAAACGCTTGGATAGTCCCTATCTTAGAACATGTGAAACGACTCAGTCGGTAACCAAAATCTGTAATGCATGCGATTCAGAGACAGTAGACTTTTCGGGAAAAAGCAAAGCATTACCGGATGTAGAATTCAATACCGCGTCCGATGATGTTTCCTTTTTATCCGAAACGTCAACGGGTTTTAAGGTAGCTTCAGCGAGTGGTGTTCATTTTGTCTAAATTCGAGAAATTCGGGCAAAAATTGCAAACACTTCCCGATGTTATAAAAATCTGAAAAAATTCATACTTATTATAGGCACTGAAAAGACTAATTTTGCATAATAACAATTCCAAAATGTTATCAACAAATTGTTGAAAAAAAAAATTGCTGATCAAAATATGCGGTACCTCAACTTTTTTTTTTATGAAAATGATTCGTTCATTTTTCGGAACACGTATGAATTTTTTCAGATTTTTATCTTTATTTTGATTTTTCTTGTTTTTTACATGGAAAAATGTGCAAGAATCAAAATAGTATTCCGAAAAATGAACGAATCATTTTCATTAAAAAAAAAAAGTTGAGTTACCGCATATTTTGATGAACAATTTTTTTTCAACAATTTGATAATAACATTTTGAAATTATTATTATGCAAAGTTAGTCTTTTCAGTGCCTATAATAAGTATGAATTTTTTCAGATTTTTATAACATCGGGAAGTGTTTGCAATTCTTGCCCGAATTTGTCGAATTTAGGCGAAATGAACACCACTCGTTGGAGCTACCTTAAAGGGCATTGATTCGAAAAATGCATCTATCTCCTCGCACTCATATGTCACGTGGTACGTCTTTCACATGGCCTGAAAACAATTTTCTAGCTTATGGGGTTTATATGAATGTTTGATTTTTTTTATGTGGTGAGTTTGTAATATGGAAATTGACATTGGATGGTGTTTTGGATACTCAGGGATGAGAATAATTTTTGGGATGGGCAATTGTCACGTGGTACTGGCGTACTGATGGAATTCTGCAGTATTGAGATGATCGAACAGTTCTATTTTATAACGGTTCTTAGCCTATGGGATTTATATGCATGGTTGATTTTTTTTTATTTTGTGTGGCGACTTTGAAGTATGAAAATTGATGTCGGACAGTCCTGTGGATAATCTGGGACGAGAATAATTAGTGGTATAGACAGTGCTGCATGATGCTATTTAAATATGAATACTCAGCATCGAACTACTTAATAGATTATACTGATAAAGTTTCACCGTCCATGTTTTGCACTATCTCGGTGCACTCTGTTAAAAAAATAAATAAGGAAAAAAACATATCTTAATTAAATCGAACTGTAAAAACCGATAAGACAGACGTTGTAGCGAAGCTGTACGCTTCAGAAATGGACCGAAATGTATGAGCTTTGATGAAAAAAAAAAAATACAAAATTTAATGTTTTTTCTTGGTAACAGCTGGTCGCCGGTCTGGGGGTCGAATTTCCTCGATCAATCATCCGAAGCTCGTTGGGCCCAGCGACCCGCACCCTATCGCCTATGTCGAACGAATAATTCCAACGATCTGCGCGCATTTTTTTTAAATATATGAAAATATATTTTGCTACATTAAGCACCCCAGCTCGGCGCCGATTCCACTTAGCATCAATAGTCAGCGTTCGGCGCACCGAAAGAGGAAGGTGTCCGGGTTATACGGTCAGCGAGTTTAACCGCGTTCCGTGGGCGCTCGATTACCGCGCTCGGCGCGTACCGTTTGCGAACTAATTCGATCTAATGCCTACGCGCGTCACCCCTCATGGCCCACGACAGGCTAAACGATCATCTAATGCAAACGTCCGTACGAGCGCGGTGCCCGACGCGTTTGTACAACGCCAACGGGTTACCCCGGCTAATTCAATCTGACCGGCGAAGATCCAAATGCGGGCCGGAACGGCCGTAAGGGGGACTTTTATCGCGGAGCCGGACTTTGGTTGCGCTTAAACTGCGCGCATACCGGAGCGAGGGACTCGGCGGGCCGAGAGCCCCGGCGATACCTTGACCCGCGATCGATAATACTTTGTGCAAGATTTTAGTTTCTACGGATAAATCATACGGCAGACTTAAAAAACAAAAATTTAATAATAAATAGAACCTTATTTATTTATTATATATAAATATATAAATGTTTGCGCAAGATTTTATTTTCTACGGATAAATCGTACAGCAGACTTAAAAAAAAAAAAAAATGTATAATAAATGGAACCTTATTTATTTATTATATAAATATATAAAAGTTTGCGCAAGATTTTATTTTCTGCGGATGAATCGCACGATAGACGTAAAAAAAATATAATCATGAATAAGTAAATAAAACGTTATTTACTTATGATATAAATATATAAAAGTTTATGCAAGATTTAATTTTCTGCGAATAAATCATACGGAAGACTATTAAAAAAATTGTAGATTGTCTACAAAAAAAATAATGCGATAATGCATTTTTATTTATCAAGGTGGAATCGATTAGAGGGTAATATTTAATAGCGACTTACTTCATCGAGCCAATTACGAGAGTCGCGGTGCAGTGGAGTTTAATATTATGTAGCAAAAGTCTGGTCGGAATAATGAGAAATAAATGATAATAGTCGGTGCGGAGGGGAGGCAAGGGGTGAAGGGGGCAGAACCGACCGCTCTTTTCGTATATAAAAGTTGAATGAGCGCCAAAGTAAGTGGGTAAAGTCGCGTGATGTCCGGACACCTTTATTCCCCCGGGGAAATATTAAGCCCCGTATCTCAGTCTCGCTCGGTATCTCTATCTCTCCGAGCAGGTATTACTGGCAAATTTATATCGTGCTCATGCCCACGATGCATACGAAATCGTTTATACGATACTGTACAAGTTACACCGGCGCCACTGTGTCCTTTCGGGCTCAAATATATATATATATATATATAAATATATATATTTCGTGACAAGGGAATTAGATGGGTAACATAAATATGAAATAATTTCAGGGAAAATTATATATATAATTATTTACAATATATAATTCCTTTAATGCCCAATGTGCAATATTTTAGGTGTTTAAACTTCAATTTAAAAAATTTTCATTTTCTTCATTTAAAATAAACGTTGTAATTTTTTATTTTATTTTTCGCACCTGTAAATCTGTGCAACAAGCGATCGAGATTATTTCGATCCATATACTTGGAACACATGACATAGCAGTTTTCCAGTGTAAACTCTCCATTAAAAAAGTATATAAAAAACAATGTTATTTCAGTAGAGTATCGAGCGGCCGAGAATTATTTTTATGAAAAAAAGAAAGAGGCTTTGCGTACTCTCGAGGCTTTATTATTTATCGGATGACGCGCGCATCACAAAAGGCTTCGAAATGGCGTAACGACGATTGGACTTGCCAAAAAATTTCGAGCCCTCGGGGACCGATTACAGGGTTGCGAAATTTCAATTCGCCGCCTTGCCGCACAGTCCGATGGACAATATCGAAACAACGTTGCAGTCCTTGAGCATAAAAAATAAAATAAAATAAATAAATTAAAAAAACATTCATAAAAGAAAAAATTCTTTAGCGGGCGATAAAGTAGAATTTGGCACGATATAAGGTACCGTCCTAATACCACCGGGCGAGAGAAGTGTAATTCGAGGCAAAAACCCCGGTATGATTTTAGCCTACTGTGTCCCACATGAGCCTCGATGCCAAGAATATCCGGACTAGATCTCTCTCACTCACTCCCTCTCTCTGCATCTCTCGCCCCGCCATGTTTCCGAGAGCCGTGCTCTACGAAAACGACGCGTTCCCCACACCTCATGTTCCACCGTTCGTGGAATATAGCCCCGAGCCCGTGTTCGCACTTCTCGTTCCGTTCGCCAAACTCAAATATATTATACACACAACGGGCGCGCAATACCGCATCCGGCGATCTACCTTACCGACCTATCGTACCAATATCCTAATGAACGTCAAACCCCGTCACGCAAACCAGCGCGAAATTACGGAGATAAATATTATTATAGGCTATACACGTGTATGTTTCAATATCGGTCCGGCCGCGTAGGACGAGGCGCAATATAGATGCACGGCCATTCTCGCGTGATGACTTTTCCGACCGCCGTTACATTTTTTATTCTTTTATACTTTTTTTTTTTTTTCACCTCGGATTCCCTCGAACGTTACTGCGTGTCACTCCGTCGATATGACACCGGATCCTATCTCTTTTTTCCCGCCACTATTCCTTTTCATCGTTACGTTATTTTTATTTTTTTTGTTTCTGCGGTCGAATGATAAGGCAACGATTTTGTCGCAAATTTAATTTACCGTGCGGACTCCGGGGATTTCCGGACGGCGTCTAAGTTGCGCCGGTAACGCGATTTAAAAAAATGATCGGTGATTATATGGGAGGCTAAACAGCGTTATTTTGTATACTTTTTTTCAGTCAGGATTTCCTCGAATGATACGGCGCGTCGCTTCCTCGATATCACACCAGACCTATCTCGTTTTTCCGCCGTTACTTCTTGCCCTCCATGCTTCATTTTTTATTAAACATATTATTTTTTTTCCTCTTTTGCGTTTGAATGATAAAGCAACCGTTTCGTTGCGAAGCGAATTTACCATGCAGACTTGGGAGATTACCGAACGGCGTCTTACCGAAGAGCACCGGTAACGCGACGAAAAAATAAAAAAATAATCGACAATTATATGGGAGGCTAAACAACTAATTTTTCTTACGTATCTTTCTCTCTCGGATTTCCTCGAATACTACTGCGTGTCGATCCCTCGATATCACACCAAGAACTATCTCTTTTTTCCGCTGCTGTTTCTTGTTTTGGTTGCTTCATTTTTTTATTAAATAATAATTTTTATTTTTTATTAATTTTTTTTTTTTACGTTCGAATGATAAAGAGACGATTTGGTCGCCAATCGAATTTACCGTGCAGGCCCGTAGGATCACCGGACGACGTCTGAGGTGCATCGGTAACGCGATGAAAAAAAAAAATGCTCGACGATTATGTCGGAGGCTAAACAGCAAAGTGCATAGGGGTGCGAACAAATGACGATCGCCTTTGACAAATTGCCCCGACGAGGTCACTCCTAACGTGACGTTGTAACATAGCGTCACACAAGCTATACTCGTCCGGGGGAGGGGCGAGTTGTATTTATCGCGATAAATAAATATATATATACACGTGACATATATGTAAAAAAAGAAAACTAGAAAGTTGCGACGGTTGACAAGTGTCTATTATTGCCGGGGCGTGAAGAAAATACAGAATAGGTCGCTTTACACGAGCCCGCTCGTATAGCGTAAACTTTGTTCTTTGATAAACGAGATACACACGATCGTAAACGACGTCGATCGATTCGCCACGAGGAAAATTTTTCGCGCTCGAAGGTTATCATTATCGGTCAAAATTTTGACAAACGAGTATTTTTTTTTTTTTTTTTTCGATTCCTTCTTCCTATTATCTAATTGGGCTTCGATTATAAAAATTGCAAGGTTATCCAACGCTCCGTCTATCATCTTTCCGGTAATTGGTGTCGTTACCCGGGACAACAGTTGTCGGTGTGCGAAATAATTACTCTCATATTTACGTAACGATATTCAAGAAAATTTATAGTTGTCGCGTGCCCCGTCAATTTATACAAAACTTATGAAAAATACAGCTACAACGTTACAACGGAACAATATTATTAACGTCCCGTGACATTTTTTTTTCAAAGTAGTCCATTTTGCCCCGCTTACGAGGGTGCTCTTTACGTTTTACAAAATATTGTTTTAAGTGTTAAATTTAAAAAGCAACGATCGCTGACAGTTATGTTAAAATGTCTGTAGTACAATTTTGCCAGCGTCGACCTACAGAGGTTTACTATTTTTTTGGTCGTGTTTTTATTATTATTATTTTTTAAGGGGCACAATGCAACAAGCAATTTGGTTTTACATCCCTCTAAGTATAGCATGAAATATGTTAAAATTTCTATAGTACCATTTTGCCAACATCCACCTACAGGTTTTATTATTATTATTATTATTTAAGGAGCACAATGCAACAAGCAATTTGGTTTTACGTCCCTCGACGAATACCAAGAAATACCGCCGCTCGACGAATACCGAAGCTTCACAAATGTATGTATAATGTAGTATACACAACAAGTCATTCAGGTTGTAATTGTAACACAGAGGCTTAATTGTCAATGCTGCAGGACAATGGGAACGGCCGGGAATAATAGAGCCTGTAATACACCGCTCGGTAAATAGCTCTAAATAATGCACGTTATCTTCACGATTATTTCTGCACCAAATTGATTCATTTTTTTCCATACCCTCTTATTGTCAATTGCATGAGGATAAAATTGAATGCTAGTAAGGTCGGGAGTAAAGGATGCAAAAAAATTTGACTAAAATAAAAAAAAAATAAAAAAACGTGACCTCGATCGGACGATATATCGTTGCCGTCCATCATCGATGACCACCGTGTCTCATCGACCTTGCCACCGCTCAACGAGCGCTTCGAGCTACACACGTTCTTACAAGTATCGTCGTTCAATAATTCGTGAGAAAAATCGATCTGCTGAACGGTCACGTTGAACTATTCTCGTAGCGCCGGTATTTCTGCCGTTAGCGGACACACACACGCCCGTTCGTCTTTTTCTTTCCATTGACTTCGACTTGATACACGCTTATTTGCAACCGACTCGAGCATCGATAAAGTCAACGAGAAAAAAATTACAAGCTGATCGTTAATTTAAAAAATCTAATTTCAAATATTACACCGTATTTATCATGTTTTTGTTTATTTAAAGAACTTCAATTAGAGAAAATTTGTTATTAAATATTTATGACACGCTAGTGACGTTTCGGCACACACACGTCGGTTCGCCTTTTTTTTTCATTGAGCATATCGAGTATTCGACTCGATACACTCTTATTTACCTTATTTACAATCGACACGAGCATCGATATCGAAAAGAAAAGAAAACAAAAAAATTACAAGCTAATCCTAGTCGTTAATTAAAAAAACCATATTTCAGATATGTATTTATCGATATAATCACGGGTTAGGCTGAATTGCAACCTAATGTTATGTCGCATGTATCATGTTTTTATTTAACTACTGTTTATTTACGACATCTTTCGAATAAGCAAAAATTTGTTACAAAATATTTACGATACGCTAGTCTCGATCGATAATTAATAAAAGTGTAAGCAGCGTTTCGGTGCTACCCTGTAGGTGATATCATGTGCGAGCACTGGGTTGCCCAGATGAACTCTCGGCGCTATAAATGAATCTCTCTCGGATGGAAATGGGCCTATGTATAGAGGAGAGAAGACGGTCTTTCCGGACCGATGCACCGACGAGAGCTTTTCATAAAACTCCTCTGTGTCCTACATGTCCATCTATACGTACAGTATGCATGGATGCTGTTCGCGAGAAGCTACAATAATTTAATTCTGGGTCTACGTGTTTTAAATATATATATATATGCATACAGATATAATACATCCAAATATATATACATATATATAATCGAGGCTGTTGGTAGCAAGACTCGGCACTGCGATCGCACACAAGCAACGGTCCTATTCACATCACGAGGATGTGCTTTTCCTGTTTAAACTTTCTATACAAATTAACTTTGTCATCGCGAACCGAACGCTCGTCTCGTATCGGAGAATAGGCTACGAGGGGCGTGTGCGAGCGTGTTGGATGTTCGTGCCTTGTATCGGTATTCTAGATTGGAATTGATTCGTCCACTATTGATATAAAACTATGTCGAGTAAGCGACGAATTAAAAAAAAAAAGTGATAAGAACGCGATTCCCGATAACGAATATGAAGCCCGAACACGTATTTACACGACGCAAGAAAAACAATATATCGATCGAAGAAACAAACTCGCTGGGATGGTTGTAAGGAAATCCGCCGCCCATCGAAATTAGCTCGCCTCGACACACCTTGACGGTTATCTCGGACAGTTCGGACCGTAGGTAGATTTTCAGCTGCAATTCTCGTCGGTTACACCGTGGCTCGTAACCATCGGCTTCGACGATAACGCGGCTAACTTGCTCGATTTCGTCGTCTCTAAAATGTCCGATCGTCGATTGTACTTCAAAAAAGCTTGCCCCTCGATTTTAATGCTGTCTTAATGCCCCGATCGTCTGTCGAGAGTCAAGTAAACGATCAAAGGTAAAAATATATATAAAAAAAAATAATAAAAAAAGAGGTTATAAAAGAGGCGCGGTGGGATATCGAGAGAGAGGGCTCTCGAGTGTGTGCGCCTCGGGAGGAACGGGAGCGCGAGCGAGAGCGAGAGAGGTCGGTGGGATGTGGTAGAGTAGTTTGGGTGTGAAAGTGAAGCATAGCTATACGAAGACGGTGTGTGGTCGTGGTGCGTATTGATCGGGATAAGCACGGAGGAAAACGGGGACCTACTAACGGGTGCTGCTGCCCGTCTATATAGATACTCCCCGTACAACCGAAGTGGGAGTTATATCTCAGGGTAGGATAGGTGGAGTCAGTGGGGATTCGCGCGCATGCGGCGATAGATAACGGATGCGCTTAGCGCAAAAAAACGTCCTTTCTTAAGGATAATGAATTATGTATTGTATGCATCGAAGATGGCAAGAGAGCGCTACATCGTCGTGTTTTCCCAAACACTTTGGTCCCCCGTTGGCGCCATTTTCTTTTTTCTCTTTTATTTTTTACAGGACGATTAAAAATCTACGAGGTACATAAATTTGTTTCTACTCACCGGACCTGCGTCCAGCGCCGTCTCGCCTCCGCCGGATTGTAATCAAAACTCGACGAAAACTCTGCTCGAAGATCGAACGTTCCAGGCAAAACAATTCACCGTATACCGCGCGCGATCAATGGAAATCGCGCGAGCGACGAGAAAAAAAAAAATATCTCGATAGTCCGAGTTCTCCACCGTCGGCGATTCGCTTCCTCTCTCTCGCTCTCTCTCGCGTCAGATCCTCGCGATGTTACTCTTCAGACAGTCAATTCTCTACTCCGTTCGATTATCGCTCGATTACTTCCAAACCTCTCCGAACGAAGTTCGCAATCCGCTCGCTCGCACTGCGAGCGGATTTTTTTTTCTTCCTTCGCTGTTCTTTTTTTAATGTTCTCCTCTTTATTACCAACTCGTAACGGACAACGACGGCGACGAGAGGGAGAGAGGCGAAGAGGAACAAAAAAATATGAACAAAAAAAAATTTCCGAACTTACTCACTCCTGAGGGGTCGAGCGAGCGTGATACGGACGGTCGTGTCGCGACACGGCGGGCGACAGCGGTCTAATGAGTAACGTTTTTTCCCCCCCTTTTTTTCCTTCCTCAAGTAGTTTCGGAATTCGAGGTACCGGTCACTGAATTTAACAACACTTTGTCAAACAAGCCGGCAGGTCACAAATGGCGCACACACCCCGGAGCCCACCACCGCGGCCGCCTTGTTACTCGACGACTTCCTTCCTTCCCTTCCTCCGAGCGAAAACAAAAAAAACTTCGGCGATAAAACAATGCGCTACAAACGGGACGGTGTAGCCCAGAGTGTTTTAATACGATCACCGCCACGAGCCCGGTCCGCACTCTCCCTCTAGCCTCATGCACACTCTCCTCATTGAGAATAGGTAGTAGATACAGACCAAGCGTCGAGTGCCCGGACGACAATGTCGCGCAGTGGGGGAGAGAGCTCAACGGTCTTTTTTCTTTTTCCAAGATGGCGCGCGCTACGAAACTCGATCTGTCCAACGGTTTTTTCAATCGCCCGACGAAATGTTCGGAGACGGTGGGTCGTCTTGCGATCGTGTAATTAAGATTATAAAAAATGTTTTTCTTCGTTTTTTTTCAACGTAAAATGAATGTCAGGCTGCCGTTGGCGCAGACGAAAAGATTTATCGAAGGGAATACGAAAGAGAGATTCCCGCCCGTCGCGCCGCGCGGCCAATCGACACTCTCGGCAACGGCGGGCTTTACGAATATTCGCACCAATCACAACGTCGCCGCTGTTAAGGGTGAAGGGTCGAGAAAACATATTTGATACGACGGGTTTATAAAATACCGCAACTTTCTTTTATTTCCATATTCTACACCCTTGAGGCAATTATGAGTGAATATACATCCGTTATCTGCGACGGTCACGAAATACAAAGTTCAGAGATTGAAAATTCGTTACAAGGTAAAAATTATTTACCTTTTTATTCTTTTTTTTTCTTTTTAAAGTGTACAATTGTCATTTGTCTGTAGACTACGCGTGTCGAGGACCATTTTCAATTCCTAAACTCGCTCGCGAAATTACGTCGCAAGATCGGACGTCGTTTAACATAGTTTTTGTCATTTATTTGTTTCCGAGTGTTTCAGGCTCATCTAAGAATGTACGGATATCTATTTTCCGAAAGATAGCAAATTAACGAGTTCTAATTATCACAATCATAACGATGTACATGTCTTTTTCAATTTTTTTTTTTTTTTTACACAATTAATAATTGTGGAGACCGTGCAGTTTCGGAGTCTTCCGTGAACGAAAAAATGAGCGAAGATAATTGTTATCTTAATGTTATCGGATTGTCCGTAGATCTTAGATGTAGTCCCGCACATGCTCGGATTGCGGACGATTAGGCGATCGTGTCGGTTAGATAAATCTAATTGAGACTAAAACGATGGCCGGGGTTTTTCGAAGGGAGAGATAGAGAGATAATAGCAAGCTGTGAAATTCGCAGCGAACCAACGTCGTTAGCGGTACGGTAATCGAGCATAAAAGATAATTCATCTGTAAATCATTAAAATTCAATATTTTTTTTTCATCTTATTGCACGCATCTAATACTCGGACACTCAAATCGTCGAATTCTTAAAAAGTGACGAGTTTTGCCAGGGACGATTGTTTTGACTGATTGATCACACGCCGAAAAAAAAAATTGTGAGAATTCACGCTCGCTCATTGAAAGAGTCACTGCCGCTGCAAGTGATATACTTTGACAAAATTCGTGAGAAATACTTCTTTTTTTTCTTCATTTCCTTTTGATTATCTTACAATTTGAAAAGCTTGCTTAGCTGGCATACAATATGAGAATCGAAGTATTAAAAATCCGTCATCGACGACGGACACGCTCGCAATCAACAAATAAACGGCGTTTGGTGCTGTCGCCGACGACGATTTTTTTTTGTTTCCTTTCAGCTTCTCCGAGTGTCTTCTCGTCTTGTCTCGAACTTAATAATTTTTTTTTCTATACATTCAACGGCTTAAAGTAATATCTACAGTACAACGTTGTCGTGGATGGCGCGGCATCAATATTTCGTAACAGATTCTCCTCGTTCTCCGGTAACCTCTCCAAAGTCGTTATGTACTCTCGATCAAAGACACCTGCGGGACAGTCGATTATATTTTATATTTTTTATTATTATTATTATTTTGCCTCGCAGTTTTGTATTTTCAACTCACTCTGATCGATGTTACTTCTTCCCAACACTGTGAACGCCAGAAACAGTATGTCTCTGTATATGGAAAACGGTGCTTGTTCGCTCGCTTCATTGTTGCTTCTCTCTAAGGCCACTCTTTTTATTGGTTCCGCCAGGATATTGTGACGAACATCCGTAATTATACTCTGCATCAACCTGCAAAGAATTTATGTTGTTGTTATGCGTGTCGATGTCTCGATCGAAATCGTATTAATTAAGGGCTTACGCCATAGACAAATTTCATTTTTTTTCTTTCTGATAGTTCATAGTGTCAAGAGTATTCAGTTAAATTTTTATGCCGAAATTCAACGAATTACGAAACTGGTGGAGGCACGAAATTTACTGTGGCGTAGGCCCTTAACCCTTCACGTACGGGAGCTTCACACCAAGCGTTACTACGCAGGCCTGATGTAAATACAAATTCCGAATAACAATAGTCCACCATATATTGACGATAAAAATATATTTTTACCCGAATATAATATCGTGAAAATTACTCTTACAAGCGTTTTTTTTCGAATTTCGATATTATAAATATTTTTTGAGACAGCGAATTTTATACCGCTCAATGTAAGTACTCGCTGAGCAAGGGTCCCATACGTGAAGGGTCAACAAAGTATGATACCGATATGACTCAACGAACGTTCTGTCCTCGGTGATGTTCTGTTTCCACTGAAGATACATCGGCAAACGATCCATGTGAAGTTTCTCGTTGTCCCACATAGTCCGGACGCCGACCAAGCCCGAGTTGCTGTGAAATTCCTTGTCCTCGCTATCGTTGAGCCATAGCTCGGGCAAGTGGCTCGTGAGATTTATCCTCTCGAAGTACCATATCAAGTTCCAATACACTATCGGATGTTCGAGGATGAATCGATGCTTCGTCAGGCACGCGTCGCCCTCCTGGCTCAATACATTTTCCAATTCTTTTCTCAACACCAACGGATTGAGGTAAGGAACTGTTATGGGCTCCGGCAATTCTTTCGGCTCGTCGAGGAGCTCGAGCAGAGCGCCGGTCAGCGGATCGTTGATCCTCTCGCCATCGTCACACCTGGCAGACAAAAATTTGCGTTAACATTTTTTAACACCAAAAATTACCATAATGGCGATAAAGTTTTCAGATAGCGAAGAAATAAAAAAATATGTTTATATATTTATATGTAAAACAAGATACCTGTAATCGAAAATTGTGATAGTGAGAAGTGGGACGGTAGCTTTGTCGCAAAATTGACAAACGGTATTTAAATTCGAATCCTCCGGTTGCCAGCCGGCCATAATCTCCTCGTCGTAGAGTATCGATGCGCAATGATGACATCTACTGGCACTAGATAGAACAAGCTCGATAGCCAAACGTTCCTCTAAATCTCGTGAACCTTTCGGGTACATGCAATCTGCTAGTTCGTAGAGCGAACCTAGGCCCTCGATACCGGAGTCACCTGAATCGATCGATGCACAACAATTAATAACTGATTAACTAGAAAATAAAAACGTAAACTACAACCAACGAAGCTGGACATTCAAAAAATGATTTAACCGACTACACTGTATAGAGTTAATAAAAAATAAAATAAAAAAACTCACCGGACATTCTGGCGGACATTTCATTGCGATCTTGCTGCGATCCGTCGGTCAGCGAGTCCAGCGATTCGTGTGACACACCGTAAGCTAATTTTTGTTCGCGCTCCTTCAACTTAACGGGTGTACTAGTTGCCGATATGGCTTCTTTGATTTCATCGAACTTTTTAACGACCGTCGTCGCAGCCGATTTCAGACTGTTCAATCCACCGAGAATAATTTCGTTTGATTTCTTTCCCGTCAAGCTCGAAGGACTGAAAAACATTTTACATATTTTACAAACTGTTTTACCATTACGATTACGATTTAAGCTAGTAATTTACAAGAATTACGAGTGATCAACAAAAAAAGAAAAGTTCAAACGGTTATTGTCGATTTGATATATTCGTGCAGATATTGTGCAAGCTCACGTACCTCATGTAGTTGGAAAGGCTAAGAGACTCGATAAACTGATTCGGAGTACCTAAATCCTTATGCTTAACGAAGGCCAGTCCTCCGGTCGAGTAACGTCTGAATTAATACGTAAAAAAAAACACAATCTCATGCAGTACGAGATTAAACAATGAAAAAAATCAAAAAAAGTGTCTACGTGGTAGGAAAACTAGGACCGTCGACACGATAGAGAAGTAAGAATAACAAAGCGTGCAGAGAAAACACTGCGGTAATACGTTCGACGGATAGATCGACTCACCCGAAACTTAGTTTAAGGCTAGATCCGAGACTCGATAAACTAGATGTGACGCTGTCTTTATTCTGCGCCCAGAGGCTGCCGATTTCCAGTCTGTCCTTGTCTCTCTCCTGATCGCCCTGCTGGGCGACCGAGTGGGGCATTGTTTCGCTCCGCTGCAATTGTCCGCTCATTGCCGCGCCGGTCTCGTCGATCGCCTGATGAAACGTGGCGCTCCGCGGCATGGTGTTGCCACTGAAATCGAAATATCGTACATGTTAAAGCCAATTTCCGCCACGAATTTGCCCGATGTATTTTCGTTTAGTCTATCAAATTACGATATTGTTTTAGATATTTCTGCTTCGCCACGTATTACCTCCGAAACAGAACAGGCCCTCCTGCTCTCTCTCCGACTGTGTTGTTAACGACCGTTAGAGTGCTCGTCGAGCAATTGGAATCGTTCTCCTCCGAGGGCGAGACTATCGGCGTTTCATCGTTCATCAACGCCCCCAGCGGATCGTTCTCGGTCACGGGCGTCCTGACGGGACTCTTAAGCGGAGATTCCGCGTGGCTCGCCAATCTACGAAATACAAATTTCAACTATAAATATGACTAGAGAGACGAGTCGTTAATTGGATAAGGAAGTAAATTATCGATACCTCGTTTCGGAGGTCGATCTGTCGAGAATATCCGACTGCGCTGAACACAACATTCCCTGGTCTTTTACGATGCTATTCTGACGAAGGAACTTCGGTTTCATGTCGAGCAGTCCGAAACCCGGTAGATCAGGCACCGAGCTGCCTTTCAGTACTGTAAAAAAAAATTATAAATTTAATGTACTGGAACTTGGAATTTGGATACATTAATTGAAGATTAATGTACGTTTTTTGTAAAGTAAAATACCAAATATGAAAATGACAAATCTTTCGTCTGAATTTTACAAAAAATTTCATAAAAAATTAAAATGCTACTGTAAACAGGAACAGTTCAAATTCTAAAAGAATTTGTGTAGAAAAGCTTTCAATAGCGTCTATTCATTGTCAACAATAATCTAGACTCACAGTCAGTGTGCAGCGCCTCGGTGTCTTGGGAATGAGCGCTGTCGAGGCTCGACCTCGAGACAGCATGCTCCATACCCTCGCTCTTAACGCCGTCAATACTGAGAACATCTGGATTCGAGCTCATTCGCCTTCGAGCACTTTTCTTTCCGGCTCTCTTGAAAAGAGCGGCTCCGAGTATGACGTTTCGCAGTTTGTTCCACATCAGCTGACTCGAATTCGTCATGTCCGAGGGCCACGTTGCTTCGAGAACGGCCTGAGGGAATCGCCAAAATAGGAGTTTATTTATCGATTTTTTTTCCTCTCAACGATTCGATGAGGCTCATGTTTTTTACCTTATTGTAAAATCCGTAAGTCAACGCATTGGGTTGAACTCCACTGCGTTTCATGTGGAATAGCAACTTGACGGCCAGAACCGGCTGGCCGTAAACCCCGCAGAGCTGCATCATTGCTCGATAACATACCTGGAAAACATATTTAATTAATATTCAAAAAAATGATTTACATTACCGATAATTATATTATTATAAAATATTTTATAATTCTTACCTCTTCCATAGGATCCAATCGTAACTTCTGCATTTTTACAAGTAATTCGTAGGCTTGATGTAATATCGATACTGGCTGACTCGAGACTTGCAGCATGGCCGGCAAATGTAGGAACCACAGACTGTAACACGTGCCGAGCAAACATCTGCCCCATCTCGCTGGATGCGCAGCCTGTACAATAAAAAAAAATGAATTAATATTAATCCAATCGCTCGACGATATTGAGATATTTGTATTCAATCTCACTTGTTTCCGTGCCATTCGTTGAGCCACTTTGATTTCGTGTTTCGTACGTCGAGCCATAGGGCTTCCAGGTATCATACCAAAGGCACTTAGGGCAGGATTCTTGAGGCTAAGATTCTTCTGAACTCTCATAAGGGCAGGATTCAGTTTGAACGTGTTGTACACGACCGGGGCTTGATTAGGACCCGCCTCCGGTGGAGGGATAAATACTGTGCGCTCGCTATGCTGAGACTCGTCCAGCTCCAAGAAGGTCACTGTTGACAAAATACGATCGTAATTTTCATACATCGCTTTGGATGCTTTCTTGCATGCAATTCTGTTCTGTTCAACTAAATCCAGAATGATTCGAGATGTATCCACACGTATAAGCAATAGACATTCTTATGTCTCATCTGCGCTCAGTGTAGTGTTCAGTTTTGACCCAAATCGGACCGGAAAACGGACGAAATGTGTGTAGCAGTGGGCAGTCACAAATAAAAGAACGCATAGCTGAGCATATTTGCATTCAAGAATCCCTTGCACCCCTTGATGGAAACGAAATCAACATCGTCGGATGGATAATAAATTTTTTTACCATTCTCTTCCTCAACGCGCTCTGTGCATTCGTCGAAAAACGCTAGACCGGCCATGTCCATGTCCGATACGAAGCTTCTCTCTTCGATGAATCTATAAAAACGATCAATAATTTTTATTTGAAAAAACCCTGTTTTTCTTGCACTTGTAGTTTGAAAAATTACCTGATGAACATTTGCGTTCTAACGAGCATGCTGTAGAACTTCGCGTGAGCCTTGTCGCGGCTTCTCAGGAAAGCTTGTATATTGAAGAGGCTCGTTGGATCGGTAGAGCCGACGGTGGGAGCTTTTGTAATGGGAAGTAAATAATTTCTGTATCCCTTAAGTATCATCGCTGTAAATCGTAAAAATGTGTCTTGTATCTCAAGCTCCATGGCTTGCTCCTTTCGTTTCTGGCGAAACTCTTTGTCGACACTGAAGTCCTCGTCGCTTTTGTCTGAAAATTAAATAAATCTTTATCGGTGATAACGCCTCGAGTATGCAATATTCGTTGGAGATAAGCATTTCAATATTGGCTGACCTTTATGGGACGTGTGTCCCTTTCCCATCGATATCAGTTTCGAGTAAAGAAGTTCCAGCCAGCCCTTCAGCATTCTCGCTGCTTTTTTCGGCAGTAACTTGACGTTCAGGTATTTTCTATCATCGCATATAGCTATGTTGTTCGTATCCAAATTGACGCAGTTTACGTCGGACGGCGGATCGTACAGGTCGAAGAAACGGGAATCTACACCGATGAGAAACGGCAAGGGAGCGTGTAGTACCTGAAAAATACAATACACAGTCAAACATACACACGGGTAATCGAATGACTACACTGTAAAAAAAATTTGTTTGAAAATTAATGAATGACATTCGAAGGTTTTTTACGTATAATGATGCTGAAATTTCAAACATATGTGCGTTGCAATCTTAGAGTAACATTTTTTATTAAAATTTTAGTAAATTCAAGAAAAAGATTTGTAATTTTAATGTCTGGTATTTTAGTTTTGCAAAAAGTACTTTGATTCAATTAATGTAATTATTGCAAGCAAATTTCAAGCTCCAGTACCTTAAATGTACAATTTATTTTTAGAGTGTAATGAAAAAATAAAAAATCGTACCTCTGCCAAGCCCAACGGACAAAGTGGTATGTACGGACACTGCCACTTGAAAGGAAACAGAATCATCGCGATCGCCTCGCTGACGGACGTGAGTACGTCTGGTCTGAGCGAGTGTACCAATATCTTCTGCTCGGTCAGTATGAGCAACAGTATCAGCATGCAGTTCTCTGGACCGAGATTAATGAGCAATTGTCGAAAGCTCGCTCCGGATCTCGGCAGGGCGAGATCCTCGGGTTGCGTAAGTATCAACCTGTGATTGGCGCTCAGTTGAACGAGAATTCTCGGCCTCTGGGGACTCGGGAACGGTATGTCGCAGAGAAAATACGAGATGTATTTTTCTATAGGAACATTCTGCGGTTTTCCGTTGACCATACTGTGTAGATAAACGAGAAACTTCTCGAACGTGTCGAAGAAAGGCCAGTGCGACAGTATGCATATAGATTTGCTCATGTTCAACGACTGAGTAACCGGATCGGTGTACTGCAATTTTTCGAGTTGAGCGAAATTCAGCTTCTTCAGTATGCCAAATTTTTTGAACGGTTTCATCTTCACCTGCGGCTTGTTCGCCGACACTTGTATACCTTCGTCTGGAACGGAAAGAAGCGGTAAAAAAAAATTATTCTCAATATTCTTTCGTACATTTATACACTAACAAAAAAATGCGGTTGAATCAACTAAAGATTCGGACGTTCAAATAAATATTTACTTGGTAGAGCTAAATGATTAGTTAGTTCAACAATTTTTTAGATAATTTCACAAAAATATTTGATAGGCATTAAAAAATTTTGTTCGACTTTAGTTCATTCTTCCCCATTATTAAATCCTCGCGACGATCTTATTTACCGTTGTCGATCATCTCTGCCTTGTCCATTATATCGAGATAACTGTTGCAGTTGCGAGTATTCGAGTCCGGCAGAACTTCCTCGTAGAACGTGATAGCCGAGCCGTAGATCTTCTGCGCGGCGTCGGCAACGGTGAGGACGAATGTCGAGAAGACGGGCTTGGGTTTGCACGCGACTTTAGGCCAGCATTCGATCGTCGCGCCCATCGGCAGACAGAACATTCCGACGGAATTCGGAAAGCAAAACGTATTGTAATCGGTCATCGGATACTTGTAGAGTATTGTAGGTTTGAACGATATGAGATTGGCTCGGTTCATAGATTTCTTGTAGCACAAAAATACATCGCTCCCGAGCATCCCCTTGTTTAAGTTTTTGTATATCGTGCAAAAAGCGTGAGGCGTTGTTTCTCCCTTGTTCTGCAGTATGACGCACACGTCGGTTACCACCAATGAGTTGCAGGGCATTCTCTGACTGGCTCTTCTGTAAGTCACGTAAATTCTCGATGTCGAATTGTTCACGTTCGCCACGTAACCGTTCGGGGTTTCCAGTATCATCTCGGCGTCTTGCATTATTCGCTCCTTACCATCGTAAATCACACCTGAAACAAGTTTTTTTTCCATCATTAAATTTTTCCCATAACTTTCACGTTCTTCTTATTTGATCTTTTATACATTTTACTCTTCTAGATTTATACCATTTTTCAAGTCGCTTTTTCTCATAAAAGGTCTGTTTCCAAAAAATAAATAAAATAAAATAAAATAAAATAAATACATTACTTTGAAATGCGAGACAGAACAATTTGTGTAAGTAGTTTGCGGAATCTATGGAAAATGTAGGGAACCCCTTACCAATATCCACCAGAGGCGGTTTGTCCCTTCCCCGCCGGTAGCAAAGAAAGCATTCATTGGTCCTCAAACTGCCGTGATTGAGGTCGGCTGGAAAGCCTGTCACCGTGTGCTCCAGCAGGGTATAGCCCTCCGGACATTGTTCTCCGAGGGCAGGAAATATAACCGCGAGATCAGTTATCGGAGCCTGCATGTGCATGTCCTTGAGATGAGTGCCTTCTTGACACCAGTCTTCGAGTTTCTCCGACTCGTCGCCGCCTTGCTCCAAGTCATTGTCCTGACCGGGCAGGCCGGCGACTACAAAGTAGTCGGCCACTCGTCTCTCGTCCATCTTCCACTCCCGACTTTGTCAATCAGAATCTATCGATCCTGTTCTTTCGAAACAACATAATTTCTCTTAAACTTCGATGTTTTTCTCTTATTTTTTCAAAAAATTTTCTTCGCCGGTTCGACAATATAATTTTTTCTTGAAATACTGTTAAGAAAAAATAATCACAATTTTTTTTTTAAAGACTCCTCGGCCGATATACATAAAATCTATGTAAGAAACCTTCTGGACAGCTTGCGCAGCGGTTAGATTAAATGTGCACCAGAGCTCTCAGTGAGTCCGGCCGTTCGCAGCGGGAAGTCGTTGGACGTCGTCGTTCAGTTCGCTAACGAATATCGTTAAAGCGCGTCGTAGATTGACGCAGTTTAATAGACGAACGGTACCGTCGTCGGGTTTAAGGTTCGGAGACTCGTGCGGACGGCTGCGATGTGTCGAATCGTCGTCAATACTCGTCACTTGCATTGTTCGGTGCGTGCATGCGGATCGCACGAGGATAAACCGATCGTTTATGTACAAGACAACAAAAAAAACTCGCGAAGTTATTACGATGAATCGTCGAGAATGAGAGGAAGAAAAAAAGGCGCAATCAACAGACACACTTCCGTCCGAGTGACGTGTGACGACAATGAAAATATTGTACGGCGAGACGAGCGTGTTGCGACCGAACTTTTTATAAGCGTGAATCGTCGTTTAGTTAACTTATTTTTGTTTGTTGTTTTTTTACCGACAGACGAACTCGTCAGAAATTCACTCGCGACGAGTAGACGAGAATTCGTCTCTTTGTAGGTTAGACGTCACGCACACACGGACACACGGTACACGGGCGAATACAGCTTTTGCTGATACTCACTTCGATCGTTCGCAAACGTGCAACAAAACAAAGGATTGTTACAGGTGAACGTTAAATCGTCGGGTACGGCTTAAGGTTTTTTTTTTGTCACCAAACACGCACTCGGTACGTTAGTCACTTTAGCATTGAGATCGCGCGTTGCGCGTTTTCGTGCGAGTTAAAAATATAAGAGAACCTGTAATTCTTGGACGGCCATCTTTCACTGGTAAATGGTGTGGTAAGATGCAGTAAGATGGTTGACGGGTGTGGGTTGGTGTTACTTTTTTCTCTTCTTCCTTTTTTTTCTTCTTTATGTTTCCTCTCTTCTTTTTTTTCGCTGTCGCCTATTCGCACGTTGCAGCCATGTTGGAGTGACTCGGATAGAGCAACGACGCGCGGAACTGTCCGACTCGTCACACAGTGTTCGGTGGTAGTCGGTGCAGGTCCGTGCGTGCGAGCGGAGCTTTCCGCAGCGTGCACGGTGAATTAATTTCTCTCTCTCGTGAAGTCCTTCAATCGTTCATCGATGAATCCCCATTGCCGTACTCAGATACGTCATGAAAAATGAGACTCATTTCGATGCAGCTAGATGCAGCCGAATGATCGAACGAGTCGTCGCTGTAAATCGGATACGAGCTGGATGCAGGTAAAATTTCGACGTTTTGTTTACGTTTGTTGTTCGTTTGATGCATATTATGTTCGGTACGTATTGCACAGATCGTGCGATTCTGCAGACAATTTTCGCTTATCGAGTGCGAAGAATACATTTTAATCTCGGGAGTATGTTATCGTTTCGACAGAAAACACGATAATTCACTCCTTGCATCCTGTATCGAATATTTTGTAAGTTATAAAAGAGTACATAGGCAACAAAAATAATCGGTAACGCTACGAAGTCTTGTTTACATTTATTATACGTTTGGTACATATTATGTTGGGTAGGCTTTGCACAGAGCGTGTGATTCTACAAACAATTGCCGCTTATCGAATGCGACTAATACAATGTAAGCATTGCGAGTATGTTATTGTTTAGATAGAAAACACGAAATTCGCCCGTTGCGCCTTCGTATCGAGCGTTCGATCGCACATTCTAGAACCTCTCATACCATGTTTTTTTTTACGCTGTGTCTATTCGCACCCCTTTTTCCGTGACTCTAAGCAAGAGACACGAGACACGAGACACGAGTTTACGTGTCTCGAGAAGATCATTTTCGTGTCCCGTGAAGTTCGTACGCTTGGAGACACGACACAGCGGATACGACAGTTTAGTATCGAGGGCGCGTTTTCACTAACGGTATTGTAGTTTACAGAAATTTCAAATGATTTTTTATATGTTTCCGAATGCTCCTCGTACAAAGCAGCGAAATACTTTTTCTTTACGCATTAGGATAACATTTCTAGGTTATGACCATCGTCGAAGTAAATAATACGAAATATTAAATAAAAATCCATTTCACCAAATCCTCACGCAATCATTTCCAAAGATATTACACTTAAGGGGCCCGAGACGCTAACTCTCAATACGAGATAAGAAATAAGAGACACTTGTTCTTTTTCCTTCAATTTGGATAGGCTTAGCAATCTCACTGGGTGCCCGCTTGGCCACTGCAGAGCTCGTGTCAGTCAGCTGTTGGATACAAGACACGAGACACGAGACACGAGACACGAGACACGAGACACGAGACACGAGACACGAATGGGCATTTTGTCAATATTGTCTACATCTGGAGACACGAGACACGAGACACGAGACACAAGACACGAGACACGAAACAAATAAGTGTCGCGTCGATTTGATCACGTTGAAGAGGCACAAAATTACGTGTTTCCCGCTCCAGTCTTATTTCACCGAATCTGCCGAAGGTGTATACCTCAGTATAAATTACATGTATAAATTAAATTACATGTATAAATTACAACATCGACGAAATTCTTTTTTGTAACACGTGCACAAAAAGTCTTGCTTTTCGTTCCTGTAAAGTCTGGCGAAAGTGGTGCTTTCAGAGGATGCGCGAAAAATGCTGTATATTCTATTTTACACGGTAGTGTCTTTTTGGCACACTTTTTTCACCCTCTAGCTACTTTTGCGCACACTTTTTTAACACTCTAGTTACTGTCACGTACCCTTATCTGACACTGTAGGTATTTTCCTGCACGCACTTTACAGGCACGAAAAGCGGGAATTTTCGTGCACTCGTCACAAAAAGTACTATGCTCGCGTCTCGTGCGAAAAAAATAGTGCATGCGTACAAACGCAATATGGTCTCCTTTCCCACGCGAATGCGGGAAATGACTATTCCGTGTCTTCTGAGAATTCGTGTCTTGTACATATCCGTAGTGCGCGAGACACGAGACACGGAGACATTAATTTTACGTCGATTTTATCACTATGTAGAGGCACGGACTCACCATCATGCTATTACTTGCTGAGTAAAATTACGGGTTTCTTGCGGTAATCTTATTTTTATCGAATCTGCCTCAGGTGTATAAATTACAGCATCGACGAAATTCTGTTCCGTGTCTTCCGAGTATTCTTGTCTTGTAGATATGCGTAGGGCACGAGACACGAGACACGAAATAAGCATTTCGTTTATATTATCTACTGGCTCGAGACACGAGACACGAGACACGGGACACGAGACATGAGACACGAGACTCGAGACACGAGACACGAGGCACGAGGCACGAGGCACGAGACACGAGACACGAGGCACGAGACACGAGACACGAGACACGAGACGCAAGACACGAATAAACGAGACACGGATGCGTATAGTCCGAGAATCACGTTATTTACTGCAGTGACAAATCGCATGCTTCTCGTAGTTGCATTCATGTAATCTGCCGTAAATATAGACGCGTTTATCGTTTATCGGTCATTTGGATCACAGAATCGAAAGAATTATTGTCCGTGTCCCCTGCGACGCGAATACCAGACATGAAATTGCGTTTTGTGTAGCTAGAGGGTGAAAAAAGTGTGCCAAAAAGACACTACCGTGTAAAATAGAATATACAGCATTTTTCGCGCATCCTCTGAAAGCACCACTTTCGCCAGACTTTACAGGAACGAAAAGCAAGACTTTTTGTGCACGTGTTACAAAAAAGAATTTCGTCGATGTTGTAATTTATACATGTAATCTAATTTATACATGTAATCTAATTTATACATGTAATTTATACTGAGGTATACACCTTCGGCAGATTCGGTGAAATAAGACTGGAGCGGGAAACACGTAATTTTGTGCCTCTTCAACGTGATCAAATCGACGCGACACTTATTTGTTTCGTGTCTCGTGTCTTGTGTCTCGTGTCTCGTGTCTCGTGTCTCCAGATGTAGACAATATTGACAAAATGCCCATTCGTGTCTCGTGTCTCGTGTCTCGTGTCTCGTGTCTCGTGTCTCGTGTCTCGTGTCTCGTGTCTCGTGTCTCGTGTCTTGTATCCAACAGCTGACTGACACGAGCTCTGCAGTGGCCAAGCGGGCACCCAGTGAGATTGCTAAGCCTATCCAAATTGAAGGAAAAAGAACAAGTGTCTCTTATTTCTTATCTCGTATTGAGAGTTAGCGTCTCGGGCCCCTTAAGTGTAATATCTTTGGAAATGATTGCGTGAGGATTTGGTGAAATGGATTTTTATTTAATATTTCGTATTATTTACTTCGACGATGGTCATAACCTAGAAATGTTATCCTAATGCGTAAAGAAAAAGTATTTCGCTGCTTTGTACGAGGAGCATTCGGAAACATATAAAAAATCATTTGAAATTTCTGTAAACTACAATACCGTTAGTGAAAACGCGCCCTCGATACTAAACTGTCGTATCCGCTGTGTCGTGTCTCCAAGCGTACGAACTTCACGGGACACGAAAATGATCTTCTCGAGACACGTAAACTCGTGTCTCGTGTCTCGTGTCTCTTGCTTAGAGTCACGGAAAAAGGGGTGCGAATAGACACAGCGTTTTTTTTACGGTCGCTTTAAAACAGTACGCGACGAAAATAGTCAAACAGCGTTTCAAAGGAACGTTTAAGTTTAATATACATGTTGGGTACGTTTTACATAGAGCGTGCTATTCTACAGACAATCGTTGCTTATTGAGTGCGACTAATATATAGTAAACATTGCGAGTATGTTATTCTTTAGATAGAAAACACGAAATTCAGCCCTTAGCCCCTAGTATCGAGCGTTCGATCGAACATTCTAGAACTCTCGCACTGCGGTGTTTTTCTTGTTGTAACATTCGCTTGGCGACGATTAGAACAGTACACGACGAAAGTAATCGTGACGATTTGTGCCAAAATGTTGTCTCCGCTAGAGCACCATTAGATCTTTGTTCGTCAGGCTGGTCAACAGAATTTTCTCGGTCGTTACCGGCCCATCTGAAACACGAAAAAATGCATTTATTTGGCCATTCGGCTGTATCAGATGCGACCGCGTCGTTCGGCGTTTGGTGTCGCGTCGACGAGTACGGACCTAATCGGTACCACGGGTCCGTGTTTCCGGCGTCCGCCCTCGCCGAGTCCAGCGCGTTGCGAATCGCCAGAGGAATGCTGCAGCTCATGCAGAGAGGCGGCTCACCCGTAGCTAGGAAAATTCAAACGTGAGTTTTGTTTTTCATTTGGACTTTAGCACAACGTGGCGGCCGGCGCGCGTAATACCTTTCGATCGAAGTACACCCGTCAGATTCGGGGCGTTTCGTCGAAAGCTCACTCTGAAGTCAACAGGAATATCCTTGGCTCCGGGTGGCTTGTAATTCTGAAAAATGTTACGTTTCGGCTCGATTCATATACATATATATATACACACATATATATATTTAAGTACGAACGGAACCGTCTGGAGTTTAACGACGCAAAGTTCGAATTGCGACGAGCGTTAATTTAATTTTCGTACTCTCCAATGTCCCCCCCCCCCCTACTTCATCGTGACCCTCGCAACGGCAAAGTTTGTATAGTTCGAACGGTGGTAGCACTTCCGTTATATTCACGAGTTAGCTGCTTGCAAGTATACGCCGAACAAATTTTAAAGCAAATAAGCTTGCGATAAAATTGAAAGTGAATATTGCGCGGAGATTTGAAATAAAATTTTATTCGTTTTCTCGCGCGATATACCCAAGTTCTGTTGTTGGTGAGAACGCCGGTTTTCGGATCGTAAATCAGATCCTCGGAGGTCCAGTAACCGATGCCCATGACAAAGGCGCCCTCGACCTGGCCCAGATCAATTTCGGGATTGAGACTGATGCCCGCGTCTTCTATTATGTCGACCCTCCGAACAATGTGCTGTCCGGTCAACACGTCGACCTCGACCTCGGACACGGTCACACCGTAAATCGGGTAGGGTTGCAGATCTTTAGGCGATGGTGACCTGTAAGACAATAGTTATTTGTATGGCAAGGGCGTAGGAAGGTAGTTCTTGACCAATGCGACACCCGCGTTAGTTCGCATAATTTTTCCTAACAAATTCATGAAAATCACGCTTTTCGTTTTTGGGAAGTGTGCGCAGTGAGGCACTTTTTCGCACTAGTGCGATAAAAAATACCATATGCGTTTGTACGCATGCGCAGTATTTTTCACGCACGCGATGCGAGAAAGGACTTCACAGGAACAGAAAGCGCGATTTTACGTGCGTGCATTAGGAAAAAACAATCTTATTTAATCGCTCGAGAGAAAAAAAAAGTTACTTTTAACCCTTCGTATTCGTGGTGGCTGAAATTGACGCCGTTTTGAAAAAGTATTTGAAAACTGTCTGTCCGACTGGACAAAAAAATTCATTAAAAATTATAGATATTGTAACGATCGAGCGAATGAATAACACGCGTATTTAGTTTGGGGGCGGATATTATTAGTACAATCGCATCTAAATAACCCGAGCATGAACTGTCACACGTCTGTTCGGTCCGACGTGTCAGTCCCGACTCTCTAACATGACGATCTATCTCATATTGATCGTCCGTTCGTTTGTCTAATGTCCAACCTAACTAATACCGTGTGTCTTAACGAATAGTCAGCTACGATATTCGTTACAATATTTTAAACATTCTAAAATACGTATAGATTATGTGTTGTAAAAAAAAGTGTCGAAAGATCTGAAATCGCAATTTTGTTTTTGTTTGCATGCTGGGTCAATTCGGCCTGCACGGACTACAAAGGGTTAATTCGATATATTGACAATTACTTACAAGTATCTAGCGCATAAATCAACGTCCTGCTGATAAGCAGCAAAGATCAACTCCTGCCAGCTTGGATTCTGCATTTTCGCTTTTATCGGCTCTAATCGCTTCAGTAACTCTTTGCAGGCCGTTATGGTCGCCTATCAATGAAAATAAATAAATTTCGTGTTAAATGTTCATTACCAAAATTCCACAATTTTCAACCGGATGGGGAGATTATATTTACAAAAGCGCAGGACTCGCTTGTGATACTTCCGCCGGTAACCGTATTGTTCGGCGTGATCATGTTGTTGCTCGGCTTCACGGTAACCAGGCTCAAATCTATGCCCAGAGTGTGAGCCGCAACCTGAGCAACCTTGAACACAAAAATATAAAGCGATCGTAACTATACTGCATAATCGAAAGAAAAGTATATATATATATATCAGAGCTGGTTAGTACTTGAAGTACTTGGAACTTGTTTGGTACTTCAAGTACTTTTTTTTACGATTTCAAGTACCGAGAACAAGTGGTTTTTTAGTACATGCTATTACCGATACTCGATGAGTAGCATGACATCCTGTTTTTATTAATATAAGATTATCTAGCTAAACTTTTCAATAAGTATAATTTCAACGAGAATTAATTTTTTTTTAATTCCATTAAAAGAAACGAGAAGGAACGAGACGGTCCCTTTTCTTAATGAAAAAAGTGAAGAATATATTAAAAATATCCTCAAATCGACGAATTACGAAAATTTCAATTAGCGATTTTTTACAAGCCATGTGATAACGCTTAACGCAACGAACCTAATTGCGAAAAGGACTTGGTAAACGTACAAAAAGTCCTTGATACTTCAAGTAATCGTGATAGTTTCTCTTGCTTTGATATATGTATATATATACGTATACACTTAATAAAAGAAGAATATGAAAGCAACTCGTCTCTCCGGCGCCGGCTCCAGAGCCAGCAGACTGCCTATGGACGACTATGGACGACCCCTTTGTTTATAAAATGGGCATAAAAGACCCTTTGTGGGCCTCACACGGAGGACCCACCAATCTCAAGTACTAGGAGGAGACGCCTCGCGTCGCCGAGCTAGCGAGGCATTCTACGACGAGTCCCCACAGCGTGCACATCTCGTCTCAATATTCGAACTTGTATCCGATAATATCTTTTGTCAACCAATATACGATTTTATATTCTCCACGGTCTACGGTTTCTTACAAATAACATTTTTTAAATGTATATATTGTATAAAGCTTCGAACCTTAGTGTGAATACCCTGTCCGCATTCGATTCCACCGTGCACAACGGACACAGTTCCGTCACGTGCGTAGATCGACACCATAGCTTGAAAATTTCCAAAATATTGGAGTGGATATTTCATCGTAACCAGCGATATTCCTCTCTTCTTCCAGCGATTTTCCTGTGTGAAATTTAACGTTATCACAATCCGAACCCAAATTATAGTAAAACCTTGATTGAACCCCATTTTTCAAAACTTTTTAATACGACATTGGCGATGAATTTTTTCCTTCGCTCGGGGATAATCGAAGTTCTACCGTAGCTCAGTTATGGCATGACAAAAGTAGGTTTGCTCCTTACCCCGTTGAAAGCCGCTATAGATCTCTTTCTCGCTGCATAATCGGACGACTTTTTCAGATCCTCGACCATCGGCTCCAGCGCCGTGCGATCCGTGGCGTTCATGTTCATCAAACGAACTTCAACAGGATCTTTGCCCAGCGCCTTCGCTATGTGGTCCATTAAGTGTTCCGCCATTGCGACTGCCTCGGTCGAGGCTGAAAGGATACGATGGATAAAAAAAATCACTCGATCCCGAATTTATTCGGAACGATCATAAAAAAAGAATCATCTGGTGCAAGAGAATTGCATTTGATTGCACGAGGATTACATTTTTTTCGCAATCCACTCGCTGCGAGCAGAAAATTCTCTCGCACCAGCATTTTCCTCCGAGCAAATGATCGTCCGCCCAACCGGCAAATTTTACACACATGGAGCTCTGCAGTGCGTGTTCGACGGTATGTCGGTTTTAGCCTCGAAGGCGTCGCAACTCCACAAGTCCGAATCGTAGCATGAGTAAATGTGCAGAACGACAAACGGCCCTTGAGGCTCGTTGAACGATGCACCGGCATTTCCCCAATTCGTCGAGTTGAGATACTGAATGTGTCCCTCGTCGTTAACGCCGATCTCGTACGCTTGTAGCTGCGAGTAACGCTTACCCGCCGACGTCATATTACTCTCGATTGTCATCACGAAACGGACCGGTCGATTCAACAGGTGACAGACCATGGCGCACGCACAGGACACCGGCATCGAGCGTGAAATCTTTGCGCCGTAACCGCCGCCCAGTCGTCTGACGTTGATGTTCATGCTGGAACATCGGATGTGACGGATAAAGGTTGTGCGTGAAACAAACGAACAAAATGTTACCGCAACGGGTCAGCACTGAAACGACGAGCATCGACGATCATCCTCAGATAACATTTTGCCAACAACCCGCCAGCAAACAAGCAGCATATGTCCGCACGCGATGGCGGCAAAATTGCGGCACGTGCGTCCGTATTTACCTATGATTTTACCAGCATTCAATGCCGAAGATTCTTAGGAGCTTATTATCGGCAAGTGGTCAGCAAGGCTTGCTGGTGCCTTGCGTCTCACTCGAAGATTCATTTGCCTGAGTCATGGTTATTTTGGGGGAAATAAAAAAAAAAATCGATTCCTTATAAAATTTAAGTGCCTGTATCGATTCTCACAAAAATTAAATTCCAAGGATCGTCAGTGCTAGTCCATTTGTGTATCATATTTTATATGATACACAAATGGACATCCGGAATTTTGATCTCTTTCATGGCTGTTCTGAATAAGAAAGCAGCTTATAGCAACCGTTGTTGGGTTTTTGCTACCAATATGCTGCAATCTCGTGCTAGAAACTATTGTTGCAATATTGCTGGCGCACAAACAGCAAAGCTTGCTGGCAAGCAATTGCTCTTGTTTGCTTGTGCTACGGTTTGCTATCTGGGTCGTTGCTGCTGGAATTACGAATTTAACCTTTTGAAGCATACATTTTTTTTACAAGTATGAAATTTCAAATACATCGGTTGATTATTGATGCATTTTTTCGGAATTAAAAGAGAATTCAAAGATATCACCTGCGATAGACGCGTTTCAAAAGGTTAAGATAAAGGAGATATTAAATTCGGAATAAATCGATACTGGACAGGAACGGCCGACGGGGACGTGTCCGAGAATCGGTACTGTTACCTTACCTATTATTCTTTACGCCGAGGAAGGAAGCTATGTTGGTCTGCACGAGGTCGATCCACTGCGTGGCCGGATATATATCCATGCCATCCTCGTTCGGAATGCAGACGCAACTTTGGGGCTCCATTGTGAAGTGGTACTGAAATCCGGTCTCCAATTTACCTTTTATAACGCGCGTCACGTCGGTACCTGCGCAAAGATTTTTCGATGTTATTGAAAAATCGTCCGACGTTGACGATTCCAAACTGACCGAGCGACGATGCAGTCACGATCTCGGGGGTCGATAAAAGTAAATAGATGGCAAATATGAGAGAAACACAAGAGATTGAATGCAGGCAATAGTCAAACCTTTGCGCTTCGCTGGCATGTGAGCAGTTTGCAGGAGCCGAGTTTTATCGTTCGAGTCGATAGCGTCCTGAGTCGTTACGATACCCTTTTTCTTCAGGGCATCCGTGTACGTGACTTTAACCTTGCCAGCGGCCTCGTTCGCGAGGGCGTGCGTCTCCGCGACGATCACGCCGATCGGTTGTCCGGCATACTGGATTTCACCATCAACGAAAAGCTGCCGTCGAGATGCGACGTTGCAAATAATTTACAAAATGTTTAATTAAAAAAGAAAAAGATGGCAAAAAGATGAATAGATTGAGTCAAAAAAATTACCCCTTGCAGGTGAATAAAATAATATTCGGTTCAAAACGAAAAGAAATGCTGATCGAATCAACAGACAGGAAATTTTAGTGTTTCTTTATTTACAAAGAAAATTCTTTCCTTCGATCGAACCGAATATATATATTTTTTAAAAATATTTGTTGACTCGAACGATCTTTGTTTGCCGCTGACATGAATTGGTTTAACGATTCGTCTCTTACTTGCTCGTCCGCGTCGAGCAGCAATTGCTTTTGGGCTCCGTCGATGAACAAATTTTTGCCGGGCACATCTTTCGCAGTGAAGAATGCTATTACCCCATCGATATTCTGCAAAAATAATATCGCATTTCATCGGTAAATTCCGCTCCGCTTTTCCGCAGTTGTGTAGATTCAACGATCTTTTTTCCGCGATAACGAAGCATTCTCTGTATGCCCGAAGCTCGGAGAAGAATAGAGAGTGTGTTATAATCTCGAGCTCCCGATCGGGACATTTTACGAGGGGCAGTTAAAGCGGTAAAAAAAAAGAAAAAAAAAGAGCATTGGCATTTCGTTTTTACGATGCGACAGCGAGAGAATGCCGATAACAATACCGTTGGAAAATACTGACCATAGCTTCCTTGGCGTCGATGCTGGCCACTTTTCCGTTCGGGAATTCCGCGTGGACGAACGCGCAGTGAACTTCTTTACCGTCCGTCGGTACGTCGTTGACGTACTGTCCTTCCCCCGCCGTCTGATAGATGGACTCGAGTTTGGGCAGTGGCTTGTTGACGGGCCAAACATTTTTGTCAGTGTCGTAATCGTGCTGTCCCGACGAGAGGCCGCGCTCGAGGATCGTCCCACCGCTGCGGAGCTTCGCGTCCACTCTGTCGGGCTTTACGCTCAGCGCGAACTGCAATTATTTATACTCAAACTGTACAACCGTCCGCGTTGCTTCGAGCTCGACGAACGCCTCTGCGGCGGAGTGGGTAAACAATCTTTCACCTTGTAGAACAATCCTACCGCCAGAGTCTTGCGAAACTCTGGCGAATAGTCCGGCAATCTGTGGTCGGGCTTGAGCTCGGAGTCCAAGATCTTCACAGCCTCGGCGAAGGTCTTCTTGTCGAGAAGGCACTTACCCTTGAGGAACGTCTCCGTTTGGGTCGCGTGCAACTAGAAAAAACAATAGAACTATAGAACAATAGAATTATGTCTGTACCTAAGGATCGATGAGTCTTGAGGATCGATGGATCTCGAGGATCGATGGATCTCGAGGATCGATGGATTCTGAGGATCGATGGATCTCGAGGATCGATGGATCTCGAGGATCGATGGATTCTGAGGATCGATGGATCTCGAGGATCGATGGATTCTGAGGATCGATGGATTCTGAGGATCGATAGATCCTGAGGATTGATGGATCTTGCGGATCGATGGATCTTGAGGATCGATGGATCTTGACGATCGATGGATCGTGAGGATCGATGGATCTTGAGGATTGATGGATCTTGAGGATCGATCGATCGTGAGGATCGATGGATAGTGAGGATCGATGGAGCTTGAGGATCGATGGATTTTGAGGATCGATGGATCTTGGCAATTTATAACACTATCCAGTGACTTACAAAATCGTCTCTTATTCCTCCGATGATAATGTTGGGCGTTTCCAAGACCCTGCTGGCTCCGTCCAATTTAAACAGGAAACCGGCGTTCACGTGAGCGTGAGCGTTTTGGGCTCTCGGCATTATCTGTACATAGGCGAAAATGATGTATGGTAATAGATAAATTACGTCTGTAATGCGTACTCGTGATTTACCTTGTACGAGCGATAAACGTGCTCGGTGCTTTGAGCTCGCAGGACAATGCTATAAATTATCTTGTGATTCATGTTAGCGTTGAAGAATTCCATGAAATTCATTACAGTCTTCTGCGAAGGGCTCTCCACTGTGAAAATCATCGACATTGTCAAAGTCTTTTCAACGTTATTTTTCGCGACTGTTTATCAGGTTTATCAGGTTCGGGACTCACGAACGTGTATCTCAGCGCCAGCGGTCTCGAGGATGAGAAACATATCCGACGGAAATTCACGGTGCATGTGCTTTATCATCAAATTTCCAGCAATCGTGCCGATCTGCAAGGAATCTCAGGTGTACCAACCGCGGAAATCACGTTTGTGATTTGACATGGAGATCGACGACGCGAGCTCATTTGTCGACGATACGAGGAAAAGTTAAAAAATATTTAACCCAATCGCTCGAACATTTTATTCGCGAGGTCCCCAACTTCGAGTCAGGTAGAAAAAAAAAGTAATGGAAATTGTAACTCACGTTTCGAACCGGAACACTGGCAATCAGGTCTATGTGATCGGCCATGTGGCTCAGATGCGCGAATCCAGGATCCTTGGAGTATTTCACGAAGGCATTCATCGCTACGTTGAGTGAGACGTTTCCACCGAGAACTAAGCAGTCGCCATCCTTTTCGACCCTATGTAGGTCAGGAATGTCATTTAAGTCGACGTAAATTTCCGGCTTCGGTGAACGATACACGCCTGTCGACGGGGAGGTAAAGGGTTCGTTAAATTGTACAGTATTAAAAGTGCCCAGCCGCACAGTTAAAAGTGCACAGACGCACATCTTTCGGCACCATCGAGAGTCGAAATGAACGATCATATTTTTTATCTTCACTTGTACCGTGTAGAAATGTTGTTTATGTAAATGTAAATTATTGTACGGGGCTTACCGTGTGCGGTATTTCCGCCGTTGAGGATGTAAGTGGCGTTTGGATTTTCACGAAAAATCGAGAACAAATTGTCGATGGACAGTATCTTGTAAAATTTTACATTTCCGAAATGCATCTCTATAGTTTCCGGTTTTGTTACAATCTCTGCGTCCGAGCAATCGCCTTTGCACGGTTTGCCGGATTTCGGGCAAGTCTTCAGTTTGTAGAGTTCCTGAGACAATTGTCATTCGCGATTTATCGTGTGATTGCAACTCGTGAATCAGCGGTGCTGTAATTGCTTTTTTTTGGAGTTCGTTTACCTCGATGTCTTGAATTTTCTTCGACAATTCAGGATCTGCATCACCCGCGAAACCCTTGAAAGCTTCCAGAATGGGCCTGTAGCCGGTGCATCGGCAAATATTGCCGGCAAACGAATTTTCTATCTCTTTCATCGTCAAAGACTTTCCTTGCATCAAGCTGCGTCCCGATTATCGACGGATGGTAACAACAAATTATATAAAAATTATATAACAACATATTATACTATAATAACATATTATTTAACAAATTATATCGAAATTAGTCCATAAGTTACCTAGCTAAAGTTATACTTGAACTTATTAATTAAGGTGGATTAAGTTTTACTTAATCTACCTAATTAATTTCGGTACTGTCTGTATTTGCTACTATTGGCAAATACAGATAGTTCCGAACGCTTAAACATGTAAACTTATTTGCACTTACAGGGTGTAACACCCTAGCTATAATAAGTAACAACAACAACAATAATAATATCAGAAAACGGATGCTCGAGGCGATGTAAATTTTTCAACAAGCCTGACTCATTCGGTAATAAAAAACTGTGAAAAACTTTTTTTTAATGAATGCTGAACTTTTATCAAGTCCAAATTATTAGCGTCTTTTTAACTGTTCTTCGGAGCCTCTAATAATTTCCTTTTAGCCTACAAAGTCGAACAGCCTTGAAAAAAAACGCATTCCAGCTTTTCCTTATCGACCGAGTTCGCTTTACGTCGTCTTATCGACTTTGATATTCCCGGAGCGAAAATTGTTGTCAAACTACGTTCTCTGATGAGTATTATGTACCTGTACATATTCATAACCATTCCCGGCGAGCAAAAGCCGCACTGCGAGCCGTTCGTGTCCGCCAATGCCGCTTGAATCTTGTGATAGCCAATCTTTTTATTTCCTATACCCTCGGTAGTTTTTATTTTCCATCTGAAAACAAAAAACGCAATCGATTGTTTGCCGACGTACGAATCGAGTCTCGAATTCCATTGACCATCGCTCTCACCCGTTGCACATGAGCACAGGTACGAGGCACGAATTCACGGCCAGCGTCTCGCCGTTGTTCTCCGCGCTGACGATACAAGCGCCACATCCTCCCTCGAGGCACATAAACTTCGTGCCTTTTAGTTTCGCGTGGTCTCGGATGAAAACATTGAGCGACGTCTCCGGTCGTATATCTTCCGTGACTAGAAAAAAAAAAAAAAAAAAAAAAAAGCAAGTAGATAATCCAGTTAATAGTCAACCACAATAGCGATACAAAATAGAAATTATGCCTGCGATATAATTGTACAAGTTCCCCGACGGAAAACTCGAGATTGGAATATCTTAATGACAAGTTTCCGATCAGCGGGCTCGTTAATTTTTATGCCATTGGAAACCGGTCAGATAATAGGATGCAATTCGTTCGCCGAGAGGACTCTGACGTGATTCAACGTATTACGCTCTGGAGGCGAGTCCGACCGAGATGTAACGAGGTACGAGAATCTCGCAATCCTCTTTTGCCTGCGAACGATGGTTTCTCGAGCCTCGTTACTCAACTTTGTTTTCCGCGCGCACCGTCGCGAACTCGCCTCGCGCATCGTTGGCTTTGCTAATTTACGAGCAAAAAAATAAATGCTGTTTCGAAGGGAAGATTCCCGTGCGCGATAAAAATAAATGAGCACACAAGATAACAATTCGCTGCCCGCTTCACTCACAACGTTCTTTATGTTAATTTTACAAACAAAAGAAAAGACTTGTTGATTATGCGACGAATCGTTTGCATGCGACAAACGACTTTCGCTTGGCAGGCAAATTTAAAAGAGTGTTTTTTCTGTTGTGTACAAAATCGTAACTCTAGAATCATCGCTCGCCATCGGCGTTAAGGACGTTGGGGTCAAAATCTCAGGAGGGAAACGGGAGAAGGGCTCCGCTGACCGCGTTAGTCACCGTGCGAGTGAGAGACGGAAACAAAGCAAGCGGCTAGGCATAGATAGGGTCTTTCGTTTATTGAATTTATCTCGCAAACAAAACGGTGAATCTTCTTGAAATTTGGTCACACTTTGTCTGATAGCATGCCCTTCACTGTGGTAGGTTTTTTATTCGGTTTGTTTACACGGTACCTTATGTAGTTTTGTACACGCATTACAAAAAAAAACTACACGGTCAAAAAATCTGAGAAAATTGCAAACGATTCAGTCTTTCCCTACAAAGTATCAAAGTTTTACAACGATCGATCGGAAACGCGTTTTGGGCCAAACATCCTGAAAAAATAATACTAAGCTGAGAGGGTGTGAGTGTCGCGCTACAAACCTTTATACAAAGTCCCATTGATCCACAGTTCGACCGCCTCCTTCATCTTCGGATTCCTTCGGTCAAAATTAAAATAAATTAATAAAAGATTAGAAGATGCGCGTTATTGAGTTCCTTCGACAGTTCGATCGACCCTCGGCAGGTGCACCTTTAAACCACTCGCTTACACTATAGCAGATTATTATTATTTTCTTTTTACAATGATTTTTTTTTTATTATTGTTATTTTTTATTATCAACGAGCATAATATTATCAGGATAATAGCAATGGACCGTGTCGACGCTTCGAGCGCCGCGTATCAATTGAGCGATTGCCTAGGAGTGTTGTGCCGCGTCATGCTTTCTGCAGATTAGACGCAGTATTGAAACGTTGCACTTCTAACGATGAAATGAAACTGCCGCGGCTTCGCGCCCGTCCGCTCACGAGCAATATTTATCTTCATAATCATCGTAAATCATCGGTTCATCAAAATCCATCACACGATCCGTCGATACCGCCGATACGGAAATAATTTCTCGGGTAACAGAGCGGAACTAGTTTTTACTGTCGGTGGAATACGGAATAAGAGAAAATAATTTTATCGCGCTAGAAATGATCGCTTTCACTACCGAGCGTCACCGGGTTTACAGGTTTTTCCCGTCGACCTTTCTTGCCGATTGGATTTATGTGACCGAAACAGATCTGTATATTTTGTACTGCAAATGCAATAAAGTGGTACGAAGTTGTCGCGTTAGACACGTTGGGAAAAAAACTTATCATCATTGTTATTTTTTTATGCTGCACCAATGCAGACTGATTATGCGGGTCATGCAGGATGAACCCGAAGAGGCGTGCGGCATAGGCAATTTAGATAGAGTTGTAGATAACCGTCGTCTCATCGTCCACGCTTACGGTTCGAAAAATCGGTACGGAAATTCCTTGGTCGTGTATTTGTTTTTTTCTCAAGCTCGTAGATTTTCAAGAACTTTTCATTCCCCATAGATTCAGTCTACGTTGCACGGTCAAAAAAGTTTGAACACCTAACAAAAATTTCTGACAAAAAAATCGGCTCAATTTATTTCTTTATTTTTTTAATCTGCATTTCGTTGACAAAAGCAAAAGTGCAAACGTTTTAAAAAATGCTCATAAAAGAATAAAAAATGTAAAACCGAGAGAAAATAAAGAAATCGTGAATATTCGTAGACGAGGATTTTTTGTTTGTTGAATGTAAATATTTTTTATCATGTACTAATAATAGACTGGATTATTTCGCTCGACCTTCGCCGTCGGCGAACTTTTATATGCTTACTCTTCCGTGACATTGGCCTGTCCCATTTTGCGTCGTGTGTTCGTCTCAGTTTCTTCGCAATTAATTATATCCTTCACTGATCAACCAATCCGCGTTGTCATCGATTCGATTATCGATGGTACACGAGTGCAAAAAAATGCTATTTGCCGTCGTCAAACAGCACACGAGAACCGGTCAGAGATACCGGTAACCTATCGGAGAGACCGTTTAAGGACAGTCGTGCTTAGGTCGCTCCGACGGAAAAAATTATGTACTGTCGTTCGGAGACTAGTGAAAACTGGTCGGAATAATTTGGTTCTAAACCAACTGCTGTCCTTTATACACTTGTGTAAGCCGTCTCCCCACCAGGTGAATGTCGTTTGCTGGAAGGGTAAAAATCTCTTTTGAGCGACTCTGCGCGACGCGCCACACGGAGAAAGAAAAATACAGGAACTGATCTTTCTAAATAAAGCGACAACAAACTATCTCGCTGTGGTAACAAATTTATTCTCTGCAGCAGCATTTTTTTTTGCCGTAGCAGTAATTCTTTTTGGTGTGGCGGCAATTTTTTTTTGCTGTGTCGGCAATTTTTTTTTATCTGTCGGCAATTTTTTTTTCCCGTGGCAGCAATTTTTTTGCTGCAGTAGCATTTTTTTTGCCGGCGCAACAAAATTATCAACAATCAAAATTTTGTTAGAAAAACAACACCGTTTTCCTGGGCGACAGAACCCACGTACGCTGTAATGAACTTCTGCGATTGAAAGGATAATTGCTAAGTAATTACTGACTTCACTCGTATAGATGACTCGACGGATTACGTATATAATTATGTGTATAATTGACGGATACACTGTGTACAGGTGTGATGGGAGTGATAACACGAGCTCTGCGTCCCGTGGTGGGGATGTTTTCATATAGCTGAGGCCTCGTCGCTGAACAGCTGTGCGGTCTCACCGCTATATAAATCAATTGCACAGTTATTCGTTCGTATCTCTGGTCGCCCAAGGGATCATGTCTTCGGCACTGTCTATGTTCCGCCCCCGCCTCTGGCTTCCCCCTCCTCCGGATTACCAGGAGCACTGTGAGAGCGGGACGAATATTGCGGATGCCTACAGTTCGTCGAATATTCACATATTTGGAGACTTTAAGCTGCCCAACGTCGAGTGATCATCGATCGTATCTCGGCTGTTGCTTCTACGGAATATAATCCATGTTATATCTTCGAGACGGCCTCAATCGATGCCGGGGAGTTCAGTAGTTTTAAGTCACTAGCGTGAGGATTTGAACTAAAAAACAGGTCAATTTTCAACATTTTCTTTAAAGCGATTTTTAGAAGGACAACGTAGGGTTCTTACAGACAGTTAATACAAGGTGAAGTTTGAGTTTCTTTTTATTGAAAAATATCAATTAAGAACGGACTTATTTTTTATACACGAAATATATTCGGCCGCTGTTTGGTCGAACGGCATACACTGTTTCAGCCCTTGCAGCAATTATGAAATAAAAAAACCAAAATTGTACTTTTAGAGAAGCAATTAAAGTATCGTGTGATCGGATAATTTTCCAAAAATTTTAATTCGGGCATGGTGAGCCGGTGAAAAAATATTCGAATCTTCATATCTCTTCCTCATAAAAGTTGATAATTTAAATTTTCATATCGCTTTTGCATAATTTTGCTTTTATTCGTGGAGCTTCCTCTATGAGGAAGCCAAAAACACAGAAAATGCTTTCTCATAGAAGAAGCTTTACGAATAAAGGAACATTATGAGAAAGCGATATGAAAATTTCAATTTTCAACTTTTAAAATTTGTAATATATATATATAATTTTTTTTTTTCATCATCAACCTCGTGCTTGATTATTATGCAAAAAGGCTGGCCGATTCGGGGTCAGCGCGACCAAATTCACAAACATTGCGCTTCACTTTTTTTTTACGTGTTAGAGAAAACGACGATAACAGTCGCGAATAATTACATAACACACGTGGATCACGAATGTTTAATAAAAATTCGTCTGTCAAGCATCATAAACTCCCGTCATCATATTTTTCTTAATATTGCTTCCTCATGGGGGAAGCTACGTTTTCGTGAAAAAAAAATGTCGCATACTAGCGATGGTCAAAAACGTCGAGAAATGTGATTTTGAGCTGGCGTCCGGATATGGGTGCGCGATCAGATTTTATGGAATTTGGATTTTTTTTTAATTACTCATAATGGTCTAATTCGAGTTAACACGAAGGTATCGAGCTTAAATTTGGCATGGGAGTGGACCAATGGTGCACAATGTTGCGTATTAAATTTGGCAAAAATTGACCAAAACTGTTAAAATTTTATAGGATTTTGAAAATGTTGCATTTTTTTGAAAAATATCATGAATAATAACAACAAAACTATTGACGTGAAGCGTAATCATTTTTCTTTAGCTTCTGCTTGCGCGGTCACGATTCTCAAATCACAAGGAGGCACGCCTACCGAGATAGTCTACAATTATGATAAGACACATTCGCAGCAGTTAGTATCGGTTGCGTTGTCACGGGCAACAAATATTGAAGGACTCTATATCGGGTCGCGACGTAATGATTGCACGTTTCATCGCGAACGAAGAGTCGCAACCTCGATGGCCTCTCTGCAAGAGGAATTCTGCAGATTGTCTCTAAATCGACTAGAGTCAATAGACAGATTAATCCTAAATTTCATTGACAACAGAAGAAGATTATCAATATTACGATACCTCCTCCGTGTTTACCTGAATTGTACGATTTTTATTAATTTAAAAAAAATCAAAATTCTATAAAACTGACCGCTTAGATAGATTTCTCTCTAGGTTTTATGCATTATTTATTTCATGATAATCATGAAATTTCGTGATCAATCAGAGCGACCATTATGTGACTTAAATAAAAAAATGAAAATGAATATAATACAAGCATATTCATTTGTATTGTATGGTTCGTTTGATTTTAAGTGCGCGGACTACGAGTCCGTGAACTATTTTCTGTTATTAATTTCCGTGGAATACGATGTTTTTTTTTTTGAACGAGTCGATTGATTCTGCTGCTACTTTATTCGCCGAAACCTTGCATAATGCGATTACCAGATTCGTTCCCTGAAGACTTAAATTCACATATGAGTATCCGAAATGGTTTTCAGCTGAATTGAGGCGATTCGTTGCATTGAAAAAGATTCCTCACTCGAAATATAAAGCGTCGAATTCTGAGGATGATTATATAAAATTTAGCGTGTTGATAAAACTTTGGCAAATAAATGTTATCGCTCTTTTGTATCCCATATTCAAGGACGATGCGTGCGGTAATATAAAAGCATTTTGTAATTTCGCTAAATGGGGTCGTAAGGGAGACGCGGTACCGAATATAGTGAAGTTCAATGAACGCTCCGGCAGATCTCTTGCAGAGATAGCCAATTTCTTCGCGGATTGTTTCCAACGGGGACGGCTCGCAATAGAGAATTGCTAATTATGCCTACTTCAGTTAGTTCCGTTCAGTGCTTCTCTATTTCGTTTCAGAAGTAAGGTAAATGTTCCGGCTGGGTATTTAAGACGACATTTGGCTCCGAACCCAATGTTTGCTATCAGACATTGATCGTTTTAGCATATGGCGTTAACTAATCTCAAGAGTTTCTAGTCTTTAAAACCCATCCAGTAAATACTTTTGCGATATTTCATCAAAAAATATTTATTCACAAGAACGCTGGGAGACACAAATTTACCAGTGGCTGGAATAGCTATTTATGGGTGTGTCCCGATTTTCGGACAAGACGTCCCAATGTTTCGGACAGTCGAAAATTCCGAGAGTAATGATGCGCTAACTCTACTAGTTCCGGGCAACACGGATAAAAACAGGGTATTATTATCTACGGATGGTCTATGCCTATCGGTTGCAAGTATATCAATTACTAATTGTAGATAATATTTTAACAGAAACTGTTATTTTTTAACCATTATATTCGTAATAAACCCAAGTCCAAACCCGGGTCACTTGTCCGGCAACTCTAGCGTGTCAGTCCATTGGTAGGTTTACCTCAGAGTTCGTGACATTTTCCCGCCCAGCTAGTGTTTGCTAATCTTCGCTATTGCGTTCATCCCAATACCTTTTACAATCCTGCTGTGATCTTTCTTAGATTTATGATTTTTTTTTTTGTTATTTGCATTTTTTCCTGTTATTATTCTGCACGACTTTCAACTCCATTGTACAACCTTGTCGATGGGTTTTCCACTCGTCATGTAAATGAGCGTAGCCAGCTTTTATATATGAATAAAAATAATTAAAAATAATAATAAGCTTGCTAATGGAGCTATTATACGTATCCTTGTATACTATTCGACAGTCTGTTTACATCGACCGAAGTATTTGCGACGCTCGATGTACCATTTCAGCTACCAAAGAACGACACATGGAATTACTTAGTACTTAAAAAAAAATGTTTTTATGAGCCGTTATCAATTTTTCAGTGACCCAGCAACGCAGAGCCGGAGACCGGATTATGTAGCATCGCTGAAAGGTTTTTTTTCGTCTTGTAAATTATTCTTGTTCGAGGATCATTTATTATGCTTTCAAACTATGTGAAACAGACTTGGTGTGTGACAAAAACTATAATCCATTTACTTGCATTTTATTCGAAATTCTTATCAGTTCGGGCTGAACGTAAATAAAACACTTTACAGAAATTGAATTACAGTTTTTCTTTACTAACTGAACTCAAGTCGGGTGGAAGGGAGGACATCGTCCGCAGAAAATTTTTACAGTAAACGGGATAACGGATTTATAGCTTTCAACATCTTTTATTATACTTTAATAATACAATGAGATCTCAACATAACTATCACTCGGGTATTCATTAGTATGATACGATCAATCATGCGACGTTTTTCTTTTATTTTATTAAGTCAAAGCCGTATTTTTTTAAATCTCAGCTCAACGGTTCAGTTAACAGTACTTATCGACTTACTAGTGGTCCTCAAATGTTTAATAACTTCGTAATACTATAAACGCGACAAGGCGTCGGTCACTTATAAATGGGTAACATCAATATTCATCTATCAGTTCTCGAACAAGATCGACAAGGACCTTATTGAATGGTAATCCTATGAGTACGTAGAAAACTAATTAATACAAAATCGATAAACGTAAACTTTCCGATTATAAGAAAAAAGGAAAAAAACAACGAAAAAAAATAATCTGTTTTAAAAAACTAAAGTAACTCGATAGTAATACCTCTCTTTAAATGTTATCGGACGGTGTTTAATCTCCAGGACTAGGCTATCTGTCCGACGATATAATCAAGGCACGATAAACTTTTCAACAGGAAAAAAAATAAAAAAAAATCAACGAAAATACTTGTAGTGTAATATACCTATATAGTTGGTAATGAAATAATGGAATGCGTTAACTTTGGGAATCGAAGGCACTGAGCGTGAAGAATTTTCTTTTCTTTTCTTTCGTTATTCCCGATCGCGATTAGCTCTGCGCCGGAAGTTTTTCGGTGGTCGTGCTCACCGGAACGCCGTTCGTTTCATCGTTGACGGGCGAGTCCGACGTCGTTGTGTCCGGAGAATCGGTCTCAGAATTATCTTTCGAGACCTTTTTTATCTCCATCTTGACGATAATCTCCTTGTTCTCGAGCTTGACGCTCCCGCTCTCCTCCGACCTGACCGCCTTCTTCTTTTGGCGTCTGGCCTTTCTCAACTTCTTCTTCTCATCGTCGGCCGGTAACGGCGGAGTCTTCTCCGGATCGAAGTGGGTGTCGAGGATATCGACGAGATCGTCGAGATCCTTGTTGTCGCCCCTTACTTTTGCCTTTACGAGCTTCTCCAAGCCCTCGCGATTTCCGTTGTTCCATGCGTCCTGCAGCAAATATGAAAAAATAAAAAATTCAGCCAATTGAAAAAATTCGCAGCCGATAAAAAATACACGAGGGAGGGTCTTTGTATCGGACGGGTCGGACGAACCTGTGACTGTGCGTAGTCTATCCCCGATTCGGCGAGGAGTCTGCGCAGTCGGCTGGCATGTTGCCTCTCGCGTCTGACCATGCTCAGCAGAGGATGAAAGATTGGCTTCAAGGTGTTCTGTATCGCCAGTACGACTTTCAGTGCTGTAACAGATAATTGACGACATGTAAACAATTTGTATATCTACGACAATGCCGTGAAAATTGTGTCCCACTTACCGGCGTACTCATTCTCCTCGACGAAAACGGGCTGCACAAATTCCCTTATGAGCTCGACGGTGGCTTTGGCGGCTGCGTCGCTGTCCCCGCTGCCCACCTTCTCGTCCGCGTTTCCGTTCTCCTCGCCGACGCTCAGATGTTGAACTATCTGAAGAGCCAAGCGCGCACGATCCACTGCACTATTCAACTCTTCTTCCTAAAAAAAAAAAAAAAAAAAAAATACGGTATTAATTAGCGAGTCATTAGATCAAACGGCAATGCCCGATGCGCAAAATTATTTCCTACCTTATCGAGCAACACGCGGGACAAAGTTCTGAGGGAAAAGACTTTGAGAGAATTCGCGCATTTGATCTCGGCAACGTCGAATCCGTTGACGAAACCCTTGACGGTGGTTCTGAATCGCTCCAGCAGGTTGTACTTGGTCAAAGCCTCGATGAGCATATACGGTATGACTTTGCGGGGCTCGTGATGGACGAGAATCACACCGTCGGCCGCGTCGCCCTTTACTTTTTCCAACCACCCGAGGAAATCTACCAGAGCCCATATTTCGCTCTTTGTCGGCACGACCTGAAAAGGGATAAATTTTTGAAGGATTAAATAATTTCAACGAAAGAGCTTCAGTTAAAAAATAATAATAAAATAATAGATTGGAAATTGGTTTTTTTTTATTTTAATTTTATTTTTACTTCGTTCGTTACGCTGTTCTTCAGTACTCTGTATCGTCCCATCGTGACGACCTTTATACAGTGCCTCTTCTTCGCCGGTGGGCTGAGATTCTTGAAGGGCATTACGTACTGGCTGTACGTTGAACCGCTCGTATAACCGGCTATCTGGCATATCTCGTCGACAAGTCGCTTGCCCGTCGCGTCCATGTCCCAACCTACTAAACGGTAATCCCCGCTCGGTACTCCGGGAGTCGGAGATACTTCGACTTTCGGGACCACGTCGCCATCCTCAAGTACAGTGGAAGATACCATGATGGTGGAATACTGCAGTTGTCTACTGAAGTTTCGTCTATATAATTATAAACAAAAAAAAAGAAAAAGTATTGAAATAATTTTTTTTTATAAATTAAATTAATATCCAGAGCGTTTAATTTAAAAAAGCAATAAATTGAAAATAAATTGAAAAAAAAGAAAGCAATTAAAAATATTAATGTTTATAAAAATTAGAAATGAAACATCGCAAGAATGATTTTTGTCACGATTAAAGACTTACGATAGTTTATCGAATCGTTAAAGCCGATTGAATATTCATGCGGAAAAGTTTCGTCGCAACGGCAGATCTTCGAGATATAGTAAACGAATGTATTTTCGTCGCTCCGTGCGGAGATAATATTCCGTACGAAAGGAACCTCGGATAGAGACAGGCAAGTGACACAATAGACGGGTGTTCCGCTCGCCGGAGAACGCGCTCTCGGTTGGCTCGCGGTGATACACAAAAACAAAAAGGTCAAGCTCTAACTCTGGATACGACATTGTAGCTTCTGTTTACATTTCGATCGCTTCGCCGCTGGCCCGTTCGACCGAAACGCGACCACACTAGCTACCTCGTAACCACGAGACTGAATATAATTTACATTTAACACCGGCTACGTAAACCAATTATTGATATTTTTATAGGAACATTTTCCAGAGTACATATATGTATATATCAAAATATTTTTTCTTTCAAAGAAGAATAACCTGCGCGATATATTTCGTGTTAGCTTCATCGCTCGGTATTGTTTATAACACGGGATTCAGTGTCGCCTTCGAGCAAACGAAGATAACAAAAGTAAAACTTTGACATTGTAGCTATTTTATTATGCGCGTCACACGCCACGCGTCCTCGTCAATCAGGTGCCGTACACTATATTGAGGTCGCGAACGAATATTCTAGACGAGATACAAACGATAATTTTCTTCTCGATAGAAATGGAGGTCGCGCTCTCTGTGCTTTTCAACAGCTGCTTATCCAGCGTTCAAATTACAGATAAAAAAAGCACATCGAAAACTAAATGATGAAAATCCGAAGAAATTACGAATGAAAAAAAAAATTGCAAGACGAGACGAAAATTCGAAGTTAAGCTAAAATCAGATAAGAAAACGCAATAAAGAGGTCGAGTGACAGAGGGATCTGGGAACAAATACAAATAACTCCACACGTGGCTGCCGGCTACGGAGCCTCCATCCTTGTCTTGCACGAGTCGTGATATTATGTGCATATATATATTTTTTTCATTACAAGCCCCACCCTGCGATTAAAAGATGATTATCAAAGAAATACTCACCGAACCAGAATGAATATCTCGACGTATCTCTGATACAGTTACTCTCGTACGATTAGCCTTTCGGACCGTTGCGGGAACGAAAAATCGACGGTGTCCTGCGTGCACGTCAACTCGAGTATTTGCCGAAGCAGCCCTCTCTGCGTCTCGGCTGTGGGGCTCTGGCGAGCGCACGTGTCGCAACAGACGAATCTCGACGGACGGAGCGCGCATGCGCGAAAACGTACCTCTCTCGCGTCTCTCATTGGGCGCTACGCTCTTTAACGCGAATGTACTTTCGCTAATGGCCAAACAACGCGCGAATTTCAATTCGCACTGCCGTAGTCGCGACAGCTATTTTGTTAAAACGGAAAAAACGACCAATTGAGATGTCAATCTCAATCGTGAGCCAGCGCTCTTATCCAGAGGGATATTATTTTGCGGCTATAAAGAATAAAGAATTAGCATTGTTTTAAATCACGCGTTCAGAAAGGGGTAAGACTGGAAGGAAGAACTTTGAGGCGCGAGTACAGCTGTGTAATGAAACGCGTCCTTGATCCAGGAGATAAGCAGGTATTTTCTTTTTTATAATTTTTTTTTTTATTTCAAAGTTTCGAATAAGGATTTGGATTAATCGTGCTTGGCGTCCATCGAGCTGTTTACTTTGAATTGTATCGATATCTGCAATAAACATTTTAAATGAATATTCCAATTAGTTAAACAAATACCTGCATGTAATAAGAGATCTCGATCGATTTTCCTCGTTTAATGGTGACGCAACGACGAATAAATAATAATGTCTTTCGTCGCACCGAATATTATCCTTGGTCGTTTGTTCGTTGTGGAAAAAATTTACCCAACGAGACAATCAGGGCGTATCGTGACTACGGTAGTTTGAAAATATTGAAATTCGACCTGGCTATTGCCGAAAGTATATTCGTGTTAAACAGCATATCGACCTATGATGAGACACGTGAAAGAGGAATGTTTTCGCGCTCCTTTGTTCGAGCCTCATAGCCAAGACGTACAGCGAGCTTTTTCTTTAGCTCAGCGTTGGCTCGTCCCCTGGAGGAGACCTGTGGTACTCTCTTCACTTATAGCGAGCTACAAATACAAGAGTTGACGCCAGCATGCGGGACACCGTCGATTTATCGTTCCCGCAACAGTATAAAAGGCTAATCGACGACCCCCGGAAAGAATGGTCGCTGGTCGACATCCAAAGCTAAGTATAGTAAGAATAATAAAAGGCTAAGAGTACCTGTACCAGAGATACGTTGAGACATCGAGTCTGATTCGGTTAGTATGTCTTTGATAATCATCTTTAATCGCAGGGTGGGGGCTTGTAATGGGACAAAAAATATATATACAGTACACACACGACTCGAGCAAGAGAAGGATGGAGGTTCCGTAGCCAGCAGCCACATGCGGAGTTATTTGTATTTGTGTCTAGATTGTGTCTAGATGTCACTCGACATCTTTATTGCGTTTTCTTCTCTCATTTTTGTCTAACGTCTAATTATCGTATTGTTGCATATATTCTTTGTCTTCATCATACCCTTAGTTTTGTATCATTTATTCATCGACGAACTTTTCTTAATTTATAATTTGGCTGCTGTAGATGAGTAAGATTCTGCATTCTGGCAACTAGAAAATTATCGTTTAATCCCATAGCATATTCGTTCGCGATCTCAATATCGTGTTCAGCACCTGATCGACGAGGATGCTGTCAATGCCGTCCTGACAAAGCTTGCCATAATGTTATTATTGTTTTTACTTGTTGATTATTCTTATTATTTTTATTTAATTTACCGGTCGTTTTGTTTCGACTTCAATTTCCAGTACAACTAGATTCCCCGCATAACCCATAGCGCGCTCTCGTGCTGATTCCTAATTCGTCATATCGGTCAGCGCAAATCTATCCCACGTACAAATCGCTCGCATATTCATCGAATTATCACACCATGATATAACTGTGAGGTGTCGAGTGATCAATTGTCCGGCGTATACCAATAATTCGGATTAACATCCGTGACGAATGGCACTGGAACGACCCGTCGACGCACCTCTCTATCTCCTTTGTCCTCCGAACGCCGCAATAACATATACGAATCGTCGTATCCGTTATTATTCGACATAACGAGTGGTCACGTCGACCAAAGCGCCTTCGTCGGACGCGCGAAGTTAACGGTCAAAATCATCATAAAAAAATCAAGCTTATTTCCATTCTATCGCCCATATACGTTTAATATACGCGTTCACATTCGCTCCAGGCGGTCGTATACCACAAACAACACCGATCCGATAATGTTTGTGTACGTTTGCTGCAGGGACGCCTCTATTTCACATTACGAATACGTAGAGGTCGACACCATCGACAATTGTTGGCTCCGGACAGACGCGGCATCCTCTGTACGAGAGTTATACTCCAGAGCTCGTTTCGCGGAGAACACAAGCTATGCCAATGACTTTACTTACAGTCGTTTAACTACCGCGGCCAATCGCTGTGCCAGTTCGACCATTATCTACGGAAATTTCGCTGTGTGTATCTAAATTTGAGTGCATATACGGACGAGATGACAACGGGGGAACAATATCGTAGGAGGAGGCCTGCGGGCGTTCAACGACCCCGTTTTAACATGCTTGCCGGGATGATGTCCGAGCGGCCAACCGGACTCGCATCCCTCGGCCACAAGCCACTCGCTCCTTCCTCTCTCCCGCTCCCATTTCCTCCTCGTTCCTACACACGCACACACTCGAATATACCGAGTCGACGTTTTCATAGCTGCAGCAGCACCGTTAGCATTTTCGTTGACGTTCATTTTCCAGAGCTGGGCGGAAATCGGGCCGAAGCTCGCAGCGCCCTCTGTCCCGCAAACTGTGTTGGTAACAATGCCGCGCGGAGCCATTTTATACCTCTGACACATACCGGACTGCAAAATTTTACCGAGGCTAGGCACCGTGAATTTATGCCCACAATTACCTGGTCATTGCCGACCACAAAAATCCCGGTTAACTGCACGATCGCATATTAGTGGTCACTCGGTTGCTGTCATTAATTTAACCGTACCAAAACCCGTGTATTTATATTCTTGGGCCGATGCGTGCCACACCGCGTGTGTGCGAGTTTTTGTGCGCGCGTGAAAGCGAGAGGGACGCGACGGTAAATTGTATGGGAAAATAGGTCTCATTACAATAACGAGAGGACGCCGTATTAATCCTCGTAACGAGCTACCGTACAATCCCTTGCCTCCCTATCATCTCTCTATCTATAACCTGGAATAAAAATAGAAGTATACACGTGGATTCGTGAATTCTTTGCGCACGCAAGCTGCTCCCGTTTTACGATTTTTTAGACACAACGTCGAGCGTAAATCCAGCGTTTGCACGGGAGGAGACGAGGCGTTAAAAATAAACGATTGTGCTCTTTGCCAAAGGTACACATAGGAGATGTACTTTTTTTTTATATATATACATTTTTTTACTTTACTTCTTTTTTTTTTACGATTTATCATGCGACAGAAAGAAACGGGTTTCCTCGACGGTAGCTTCACGGTTTGTTTGGTGTATAAAAATAGAGGGAACACAAAAAGGCTGAATAAACCAATCGATAGAGGGGGCGCATTGTACCGTTTCGTTGTTGCCCCCGTAGCTGTGTCTGTTTCGTTCCTCCTCGTACCGCTTCTTTCTTTCGCTAGCCCCGTTCTCGGTGTGTTGTACCATCGAGAAGTAAAATCGGGAATGCAGTTCACGGCGAACATCGAAATTCGCGAGTCTTGTGTCTTGTACGCCTCCGACCGCCGGAGGCGGTGGCACGGGGGACGGGGGCTCTCAACGGTTTTCCCCAACCTCCGCGCCAATTTGCCCTGCAAAATCTTATCCATCGATCGGAAGCCGATGCACACGGCGACGTACACAACGCCGGATGTATGTACCGTGTTTTCGTGTGAGCTCTACTACACAGTAGTAACGATGAGTAGTGCAAGCTGGCGCCCGAGGGCATAAACCGACGGTTTGGAGGTTAGGGCCCCGATGTGGCATAATTTTCCGACGGACCGGCGGATTCCTTCTCGCGTCCCGACCTGACATAACCCCTAACTCTCTCAGCCCCCGCTCGGCGTACTTACGCCGGACTCGACGAAATATTACACGTATCGGCGAAACGTTTAACGGTAGGTTTCTCGCCGCGTGTCCACGATCCTGGGGGATCTCGTTAGTCGACACGTGCTGGACGATATTACGAAGAGTCGCGTTCCTACAATGGTAAGCGTGATGTATATACATATATATATGTGACTACTTTATTTATATACGCCTACGATATTTATATATTGTGATCGTTAAGGTGGCTGGGGCCCTTCACACTAGTCAAATGAGAGCTACATTTTTAAAGTCGTTTGTACAAACTTTTAGGCATCTATTGATTATAGCGGATGGTTATTTGTATTGCAGCACTCTAACCTAGAAAAACATTAAATAATCTGTAAGATAAATTCAACACACGGGTTCAAATTTAATGGGCGTGAATGTAATTACGATTAAACATTATTTTATATCGGATAAACTTCGATAAGAGTTAATTAATGCTAAAATTAACGGACGCTGTATCAAATCGAGCTTTACACACGAGTTTAACATACCGGTTAATTAATTTTGCGCCAACATTGGACCGATGAATTTAATACACCGGTTTCTCCACAATAGCTCGGTAATTTTTTGTTTTATATTAATTTTCACACAATTTCGACAGTGTATCGATGTCGATATAACTGGTCGGAATGGTTGTCGGGCGACTCGACAGGCCTCGCGCATTCATTGAATTTAACGCGAGGTGATCGAATTAGCGGGAATAAATTATCCCATTTAAAATAATAATAATAAACGTTCGTTATGCAAACTACTAAAAATAATCGAATCACATCGCTGTATTTATTTTTTCGGGAGTGTTCTCGCGCGTTTAGTCATTGAGAAATTGAATGGCAACGATGCGATGTTACTGTAGGATAGAATTTGCCTTCGGAGACAGTGCATCGGCGGTTGTTACGTAGAACTCGAAGCAATTGGATTGCAGTCGTCGAGTAAAGCGTTTTGCGATACGCACGTAGAAGACCGGAATAGGATAGAGGCACAGGCACTTTAGCTACCCCCTAATTGAGTTAATTAGTAGCTGGAAGCACGAGATAATCCCTTGGGGGCTTAGCGATGTTGGGTTATTTCCATCCCTCCAAACTGCGCAGAAATTGCGCAAGGCTGAGGGGGTTTAGCAGATACAGGTATACACGCATTTCTTGACGAGCTTACCCTCAGAGGGATCGGCAATTGCCTTCTCCTAAAAAAAAATAAACAAAGTTAAAATTGTAAAAAAAATAAAATAAAAAAACTGATAATAATCCGAACCTCCGCTACCTGAGTTACACCCAAGTAGATTATACTTCGAATTCCAAAGGATGAATCGATCGAGGTGTAATTCGGAACCGGGCATAAATTGCCTAATAAATGGAGTACATCGGATTAGTTTGGAATTTCGGCGAGGCCCTGGTGTGTGATACGTCTCCGGTTTCTCGATGGATCTGGCCGAGATAATTTTCAAAGTGGCTCGACACGACGGACTCGGGGAGTGTGTTTGCTCGTCCGGCGCGGACCGGGTTATAGCTTGTTGCTCGTGTCACGAAGGCTCTCCGGTTTGGCGCTGATCCGATGCAAGCCGGAGGACACGGCGAGAGAGAGCCGAGCGTGCCTCGCCGCACGGGAAACATTACATCGGGCGCAATCGTTTGTCTTACTTAAACGGACGGTAAAGGGCCGGGTGACTTTACCTACGAGCCCTGAGACACACGCTCTGGCTTCTCTCCTCGCCTCGCCACGGCCACCGGGGACGAAAATTTCTCGACCCTAATCCACGGCTCCTCTCTTCTTATCGAACTTATATCTCCTCCCGGAGCAATCAATATTTATTACCGGTAAGCCGTGCGCTAAGTACGCACGGAGACTCCGGCACGTACGCTACGCTGCGCCGCGAGACGGCGGCGCTGCCGATACACCGGGACAAGATGGTTATACGAATATTGATTGAACTATCGGGTCGCTCGGTTTCGTTGAAAAAACAATAAAATAAAATATTATCTTTCGTTAATCGATTATAACAATTTATACCGAACGATAAAAAAAATTAATTTAAATCGTCGTGTCGCGGAGAAGAAAATTTATAAAGCAATATATTAACCACAGCGCGTCGCTCGAATATCGTAAAAAAAATATCCTCCATTTATAATTATGAAAATTTTAACCGAAAAATAAAAAAAATTAATTTAAATCGTCGTGCCGCGGAGAAGAAAATTTATAAAACAATATATTAACCACAGCGAGTCGCTCGAATATAGTTAAAAGAAAATATCCTCCATTAGTAATTATGAAAATTTATACCGAAGAATGAAAAAATAAAAAAATAAAATTTAAATCGTCGTTACGCGGTGAATAAAATTGATAAAATTTTGATTATCGGTTAAATAAAAATGATATACACAATTATGTATACGCTCGGGAAGCATGAGAATTTTCTCTCGCGGATATTAAAAATCGGGTGGGCGTTTATGCGCCCGGGTAATTAATCAACATCGAGCTATCACGAAGAGTCCGGGTGCGGTTTGATTTATCGCTCAATCGCCGGTGTGCGTATCTATCTACTATTGATTTATCTTTGCGCCGTTAATAGGGTTAATGCCGATTTGATGTCGGCCGTAAAGGATCGTCGTGCGCTGGCTAACGCGTATATGTATAATATAAATCTGTATATATATATATATATATTTATTTATTATCTACATATATGACACAGAGTAATGCACGGATAGAAAATCATACGGACACTCGAGTTTCCAATACACCGTCGAAGCGTCGTGTGATAATACGTTATTTTTTCTCCCCCTAATTGGAACATTCCAATTTGGTTGCGATACTGTGAATAAATCCGCGCACCGCTAATTATCAATAACCGACGAGCACTTTACACACGAATCTGTTGATCGACGCGAATCTATGAGTTTTTTCTCTTCATTTTACGAAGTTACCGAAATTAACGTGAAAACCGTGTATTTCATCCGTTCCTTCCATTAGCGAAAATTGGGTCGCATTGTCGGTACTTTTTTTTTCCCATTCAACAAATCACTCATCGCTATTAACGTTTCTCCCCAAATCATGATATCTCCGGGTAGAAAGCTCGGAGAATAATCAGGCAAAATCACAAAGCTCTACAATAATCCCTATAAGAGGGCTTTTAGGTTCTTGCATTAATAATAACAGTAACAACGGATATTGAAATGGGGAGTTGATGTAGGGATGTAAAAAATTATGAAAAAATTCCCATTTATTCGGATTTCTGGAGAGGGGGGGGGGGGGGGTGGTTTGTAGTGAAATTATTGATAACGCCGATCGTGCGATGGAAAGCGACTTTGTACGTGACGCCGTCCCTGCCGGCTATTATACTATTTCCATTTAGTCCGAAATGGTTCGAATCGTCCAATTTTCTCGTTGGTACCGATTATTTGGCCCGGCCGATGGCTACGTGATCGCAATTCCGCTCGGCGCTCCGGCGATTCAGGGTTTATATGTAATCGTGACGGTGTGTGTATAAACCACCGCTGAATTCACCACGTTTACCAAGATATCTCATGATGCCGGTAATCAACGGTCCTCCAATCAGAGCTCATCGAGGGCTTTTGTACGCTCGCTCCGTACGGACCCCATGCCCATGACACCCTGCGCATACACCCGCACAGGCACTCGAAGGGGACCAATGAAATAATATATTATTACGTCCGACAGCCAAAATCCGGTTTTTTTAAATTTATTTATTTTACTTCATTTTAGTTATTTTTTATTATTTTTTTTTGCTTCAATATCCACTTAGCTGTTCATGCGGGCGAATCCTAACGAGGCTTGTTTGAGCTCGAGTTCGTTATTGTCATCGACCGTTTATTTTTTCATTCGGTGGAATTGGAAACGTTTTTTTTTTTTGCCACCGATCGTTTTTGTGTAATCGAGGTGTTGTTGGAATTGTTTTTATTCTTTTATTTTATTTGTCGACGGACATTGCCCTTGTTGTAGGAAGTAGAGATTCCTCATGCGTGTTGGCTGTGTTTCGGGTGTGGTCGAGTCCGATACATTTATCGTTGTTGGACGTGAAACTGGAGTGGTTTCGGGTACGCTGGATCCTGGCTATAGTGAACGCCTGAAATAGGACAAGGTTGTGAGTGATTAAAAGATTTAATAATATACAATTTTTTATTTTATTTAAATTTATAATATATATCAAATGGGACAAGAAGGCAAAGGAAAGTGCGAATGCAAAAAAGTTAGCCACGGACACTATTTAATGCATGGCCTATTAAATTGTTACTCCCATTGCAGAGACTACTTAAATTAAATAAAAAGTCTCATTTTTTTTATTCCCTCAACTCGGCGCCCAAAATTTGGCCGGCAATTTTGCGAGTCGTTCGGCAAAGTTTCAGGGAACTCGCGAAAAATTTCGCAAAGCGCAAGTCGCCCCAGTCGTCCGGTGAAAAAATTTTGTAGACGCCAGCCGGTTCATCTTCGCAGGCACAATTCAAGCAAAAAACCAAAGAATAGCATTAATCCAAAATGTAGCACTTCATCCGAGCCGGCTGTCTTAAGGTGATCCAAAACACCCTGCCTTCCGCCTGTCCCGCTCTGAGTCGGTTATAAAAACTGTATTGCTATTTTTTCCAGGGTGCTGAAACTTTATTCATGGTGGCCACGGTCAGGGAAAACAGGGAAAAGTCAGGGACTTTCAAAATTGGTCAGGGAAAAAGTACATTCCTTGACCAAATCCAGACCCTTCTATAAATAAATAATAAGTACATAAAAGAGAGCCTTAAAAAAAATTGGGAATATAAAAGAAAAAAAATTAAATAGAATTAAACATTAAGACAACAATTAGGCATTTTCATTTGCACCGTTAATTGTTTAATTATTATTATTAATAAAAGTCGTCAGAAGTTTGGTCAGGGAAAATTTTTAATTGGTTAGTGAAAAGTCATGTCATTTTTTTCCGGCGAAAAAACGGCCATTATGTTATTGCCTAGCGGAAATGGAATGCCACAATTACCACACACACAGCGCCACAGCGCCACAGCGTCTGTCGATTCCATACCGAAAAAAAAATTGGTTGGGTTAACCAAAAGTTGCGGTGACTTACGTTCAAAGCTGTTATTCGTTTGGTACAAATAAAGCATTGTGGTGTTAAACAATTATTTGCTTCAATTTATTCAAACATTTTCGATTGAAACAAAAAATTTTTTTGTACCAACCAAATACACCTTTGAACACACCTTTGAACGTATGACACCGCGCATTTGCTTAATCCAACTATTTCTTTTTCGCAGTGCACATTGGGCTCCTATTTCCTTTGAACGCTAAAGTTTCAGCAACCGGAAAAAAATAGAATAGCGCCAAAGGTTTTATTATCGACCGCGGAATTTCACGTGCCCTTTCAACACTATTAGTAACAATGTGCTTGCGCACAGTAAAGTTAATACCAACGTTTACTATCCGCAAACGTATTAATTGAAAACAAAACGTTGTTCATTTCCCAAAAATGTCTCTTAATTTAACAAATATTTGTTGTAAAATTAATGGGAAAATAATTGTGGGCAATTAATTTTGTTAAACGTACAAATCGTTTTGCTGTGTGATTTCGCGACGCTCGAGCGTTCCCGTTCCGTTTCCGGTATGGAATTTCGATATACCGTGTTTGAGTCGTCAAACGATGACGTTCAACGCTCGCGGAGCCGGGGCTCTCGAGTTCCGACGTTTCGCGATTCCGCCCGGCCTCTAATCGGGGGGACTTGCCACGAATAAAAAAAATTTCATTCGCGAATACTTGAAATTCGCTGAGCCCCGGTCGAGCCGTCGTTCGAATCAATTTCCTACCCGCTCGCTTTCAGGAAATCGAATGTACCGGAATCATCGACCCAATCCTCTGTGTCGTCTGCCGGCTCGTCGATCACTCCTCCAGATAACACCGTTTCGAAAATGTTTTCGGTGTAATCCCCTCGGTGAAGTTGCTGATGGGGTTGTCGGCTGCGAACGGTTTTTCAATACCGGCAGACGCCGCTCGACATCCGAGCCCGCTTCGTCCCCCTCCGAACAGAATGTCCGAAAAACCGCCGCGAGAACGGGAGAAATAAATTGAAAAAGTGGCCCCTCAACGCGGAGACCGAAAACCGAGCGCTCCGAGCCGGGCCGACGAACGGCGAGCATTAAAAAAAATCCAAAAACTAAAAGAATTTTTAAAAAAATTAGAAGAAAATAAGCGTGTTTGTTCGGAAATTTCTGGCCAGTCGGTTCACTCTGTTCCGAGAACCTCTGCAAACTGAAGTTTCTCTGGAATCGGAAAGCCGCACGGGTATTTCTCTAACGAACGTGGGTTAATGTATGTATGGTTATTAATGCGGATGCGCCAGGCTACGCTATTGCAACTTACGGGGACTCGCTTCCAGTGTTATTTTTCGAATAATGCACGCAAACATTGGCATGGCTGAACGCCTGCTCCCGATTAATTTTGGATAATCGGCACAGCATACACCATGTCATGCAGCTCTCTTTAAAAATGTCCCTTTCAATTTTAATTTTAAAAAAACACGAAGTAACGCCTGGAGAAATTTATTTCGAATACGACTTCATCGTAAATTTTTTTTCATTTGGGCCTTACTAATGTTGTAACTATAATTATAGTTTAATCAATTGAGTATATAGTATCACAAACTATCTATATAGACGTCCCCCTGGGAACTATTCGTTATAGTAGGAAATACAATTATTTTTCTCAGTGTATCCATCGTATTGAATAACATTTAATTATTTTATTATTTTTTTATTTTTTTCAGAATACGTCCGCGAACTTCTGCAGACAATACCCCGACGACGCGTTACCGTTGACGAGCGAGAAATCGGCCGAGCAGAGCGATTCGGCTGTCAAAGTAAGTATAATTTAACATGTATGATGTAACATTTGATTATTTTATTATTTAATTATGTTTTCAGGACGAGGACACCAATACGGCCAGTACGTTGGTTAATGTAAGTATAATTTGACATGTATAATGCATCGATTGATTATTCTGTCATTTAATTATTTTTTCAGGATTGGTGTGCAGACTTCTGCAAACAGGAACCCCTTTTCGGCTCGATGCCAAACATGACGATGACGAATCGTGAAGTCATTAATATTCCCGATGATGCGTTTCTTTCAACGATCAAGGTCCGAGGACAACGATTCGGCCAGTATGTCTAGTAACGTAAGTATGATTTAACATGTGTAATGTAACACTTGATTATATATGTCACTAAAGTTCGCAACGTTGCAGCAACGAAATGACCTCAACTGTCAATCGTACGAGCTGTACATAACCTCCGTATTTCTTTCAATTTTTATTTGAATGCCTGGACGTTCTTACGAGCCCATTTTATCGCGATAGTTTTTCTTCACAGCCTTGAAAATGTTCACCAACATTTAAGAGAATCTGTTGTGCGGACAACTTTCCACAGGCTTACAACGATGAAGTGAAAAATAGTTTGATCTTGAAAGGCCCGTAATTTTTTTTTGGGACAGATTTCCCCGCCCAATTTATCTTGACAATTATCTTTATGCTTCATGAAAAGTTCTCACCAACTTTTAGGAAAATCGTTTGTTCGGAAAACTTTAAAAACTTAAACTTAAACTTAAACTTTAGATAAATTGGGCGGGGAAATCTGTCCCAAAAAAAAATTACGGGCCTTTCAAGGTCAAACTATTTTTCACGTCATCGTCGTAAGCCTGAAGAAAGTTTTCCGAACAAATGATTTTCCTAAAACTTGGTGAGAACTTTTTATGAAGCCTAAAGATAATTGTCAAAATAAATTGGGCGGGGAAATCTGTCCCAAAATAAAATTACGGGCCTTTCAAGGTCAAACTATTTTTCACTTCATCGTTGTAAGCCTGTACAAAGTTTTCCGAACAAACGATTTTCCTAAAACTTGGTGAGAACTTTTTATGAAGCCTAAAGATAATTGTCACCATAAATTGGGCGGGGAAATCTGACCCAAAAAAAAATTACGGGCCTTTTGTAACGGCCCCAGCCTCTTCGAAATTATTATTTATCGCGAGCGCTATTATTTTCCGCCGCATCTTAATTCAGAGAAGCCCTGCAGGTTATCTGCATCCGGCCTCGCGGCTTAGAGCCGTGAGAAGGCCCTTATCGCGAGCGTCGCGACAGTCCGTCGCGGCTTTGTTACGGGGTCCGAGGCCCTCAGCCTCGCACCTCCGATCATCAGTCCAGCTCGAGCAGTCAAACGGTACACTCTCCCGAAACTCTCCTAATTAACCGTTGCGATTCAAATAAACTAAGTATATATATATATCCAACGACAATTCATTTATACCCGCATCGTCCTGACATCACACTTTCAAGGTCAAACTATTTTTCACTTCATCGTTGTAAGCCTGTAGAAAATTTTCCGAACAAACGATTTTCCTAAACACATACATACATCCGGAGTCGCACAACAGCCTCTCTCAAATCTTTTTGAACATTTTCAAGGCTGTGAAGAAAAATTATCGCGATAAAATGGGCTCGTATGAATGTCCAGGCATTCAAATAAAAATTGAAAGAGATACGGAGGTTATGTACAGCTCGTACGATTGACAGTTGAGGTCATTTTGTTGCTGCAACGTTGCGAACTTTAGTGACATGATTATATAATCACTTAATATTTTTTTCAGGATTCGTGTGCAGACTCATTCGACGACTGACGTTGCGATAGTTGAAGAATTTAGTCTTTAATTCCCATATCGGTTAAATATATTTTTTTACTTTTGGGGGTGCCAGCTTCATAGAGCTCGTCCTCTTAATTCTCGGGCTTTTACTCCTCCCACCAGCAACTTCGGCCGTTCCACGCTCTCCGAGCATTCCACTTATTTATGCGTCGAGCAAACAGCACTTCGACTTTAAGACTTCGTTTCACTAAGGCCATTGTAATTCAGCAGCAACGGTAGGAATGACTATATAGGGGCTATACGACGGGAACTGCCAGAGCGTAATGCCGATGTATTTCAGCGTCGGTGAATCAGTGAGTATGAGTGAAGTAGTGCGTCAGTGAGAGCGTGTACGAGACTCTGAGGAACGGATGGAAAGAGAATGAGGAAGAGAGGAAAAGGTAGAAAGGACGAACGGAGGAGATGAGGAGAGGAGGAGAGGAGGAGAGGAAGCGCGGACCGCCCCAGAGAGCGAAAAAAGTGAGACACACCGATATCCATGACTTCGGCCCGATGTTCTACCAACTTTTCTTATAGATATTTAACGACTTTTGCCGGTGCACTCGGGCCCTCTCCACTCCCAAAGTCCCGAACTCTAATCGTCCGTACTGCGCTTGGATAGATGGGGCTCACGGTGGCACCACATATACTTCCCCATATCTATATCATGCCTCGACTATATCATCCCACTTAACTGAAAAGGGTGCAAATTTAATCTGCACCCTTATCATAATTTTAGATTTTTTTAAATTTAATTTTGCCTGCCGAAGCACCGTTCATGAGAGAAAATTGTTGAGCAATTTTGGCCTCCTTATCTCTGTAAGGTAAACTGTGGGAATAATTTTTTTTATAACAAAAAAATCCGGAAGCTTAATTTACTGTCGTCGAACACATATTGTACACTTTCGGCAGACCATAAACGACGGCACTCATAAATACTACGCCTCATACAATTTTGTTTTCTTTTTCTTTTTACAAAAATTACAGAACTTGTCGAAAGCAAAGCGAGGGTCGAGCGAGCGAAAAATGTTGACCTACATATTTTCCCAAGGAGAAACAAATTTTTGAACAATTTTGGCTCCTCGCTGTAAGAGGAAGCAGTGGGAATCATTTTTTTTGTTTAATAATAAAAAAAAATCATAAGCCTTAATTTACAGGTTTGCAACGCTTTTAATTTTATTCGTGCTCCATGTAGGTCGACAGACGATAACCAACGGCACTCATAAATACTACCCTTCATATCATTTTTTTTGTCATCTTTTTTTTACATTAATTATAGAACTTGACGAAAGAAAAGCGAGGATCGAGCGAGAGGAAAAAAAAGCTCCCTTCAACGAAATATATATCGCACATAACCGATTTTTAATGAGATCCTTTAACGCTCGAAACACCCGTGCATTGCTTTCCCGTCCGTGGAGACTCGTGCAGGAGTTTCCATTGCTCGTAGCGTTTTCGACAGGATTTTTTAAATAAAAATGTCTGCATCTCTTAAGCGTAACTTTTTTGTATATTATTTTTATTTTTTGAAAATGTATGAGAAATACCGCATCGTTTTATTTAATACGGTGAGGATGAATATTAACCTGCTGTTGTATCGTAGAATTTCTCATCAATTAACGAGGGCCCCTTGTTTGTCCGTAATTATAAAAATAGTTCTCCGCTTCCCATTTTTCGCTACGCAACCGCCATTAATGACGAGATCCGTGAGTACAATTTATCCCAGCCGGAGAAGGCCATGAGAGGCCATGAGAGGAGTTCAAAATTAATTTTTAATATGCAATTAATGGGTAATATTATACCTATCCAGAAACAACCGAAAACGTATAGAAATTCCTGCGCTTCGCATGTCGTTAAAATGGTTATCCTTATCAGAGCATAATATATAGTAAAGTGATTTTTAATTATTTTTTCGCGCACGAAAAGTTTTCATTATCGGTATTGGTTGAGATGTTCTTTTACTTACCGTACGTCGGTTTACGTACCTTTTTTTGTCCTCGATGTCGTTTTTGAAATAAATTTCACTGTTAATATTAATCATTTTACGGAATGTTCTTGACGAGCAAGAAGCCGTAGATAAACGAGGGGAGGTTGGGGGGAGTTTGTAGGACAAAATATTTCACGAGACATCGTTGTAATTCGGAACATTCTCCGTATACGTGTATCGTATGGATATAATTTATTTACAAGAGTAAAATATTATATACAAGAATGCGTTGGAAAATACGCATGGAACGAAACAATTTAGGTCGTAGCCCCGCGAACGAGGGTGTGGTGAGAGGGTTGAAGTTTGTCAAGTATGAGCGTCGAGGAAGGGTATGAATAAGGAACATATCCAGCGACGAAAGAGATGAATGGAGACGAGATGGGTGGCCGTGTGTAAGAAAACGTGGAAAATTATAATTAAAATGAAAATTCGTTGAAATTCGTGACGTTATTTTCATTAAGGGCGGGGTTGACACAATTCCTACGGTTACTTCAGTTATTAACATTCACATTTCGCAGAAAGTATATCATTTTTGGGACGGGCGAGGGAAGGGAAGGGAAGGGTTTTGAAGATAGTGGTTTTCGAGGAAATGCAGTATCCGCGTATAGGTACAGCATATTGTACAGTATCCTAATAGGTACGTGTTCACGCCGATTTCATGATTTTCTTTTTTTTTAATGTCTTCTCACTTGTGTGCCGTTTTACTTATAATATTATACCTCGTGTTTTTCTCTAACGAAAAAAATTGAAGAAACGAAAAATCTATACAGCTTCAATGGTAACGCACACAATACTTTTCATTCGCCCTGTGTGTTTTGTTTTGTCTTTTTTTTGTGGTTGTTTAGTATTTGTGTTATTTTTTTATACCATGACACTCATTTTACATATAACATTTATTGGTTTTTTTTTTTTTGCTTTTTCTTTTTCGATGACGTCTATGTCAGGGTTGGATACAGAAGGGATCGAGAGGCTCCGGATGGCGCGAGGCCCGAGCGAATATTTTTTTATCGACCCGCAACGAGGATACATCGCTCGCGTATTCGGTGAGTTTTTGAAGAATAAATAAATTCGATAATTTAATGGAACGAGCGGTGAAAAGCTTCAATTTTTAATCGTGGTCTTTGATTGAATAAAAAAGATGAACTATCGCCGAAGCTCGGTTGGAGTGTTTGATTTTGTATTTGGGGACAATTGACGCTAGAAACAAAAAAAAGTTATACAGATTTAACTGAGAGTGGGGCAAAACCGACCGTTTTAATCAATTTCTGCGCGGACCATTAAAAAAAGGTCTCTCAAGCGCGAGGCAAAGTGGACACAGGTCCGTTTTCCCCCACTCTCCCCTCCATCAAACTTTTTCTTTTTTAGAAAATTGTTCTAAGATAGAGTTCCAAGCTCTACGAGAACGCTGCAGGAAATTAAACGTCAGGAATCTTATCCACGCTTCAACGATGAAGATAATCGTCGTTCAGACCATTTCTGTTTTCTCCATAAAAGATCCGAGGTCCGGCGTCAGCCAACAACGAACGCGTTCGTGCTCGCGAAAAGATCCACCATATGTCGCGACCGATCGTGATAGAAAAAAAAAACAAAAAAAAACACGAATTCTCGTCGATTGAGCAATGTTTCGTTACGCCAAGCACGCGCGCATGCGCGTCTCACATAAAACATATCCCCTAGTAACACACGAACTGTTGCACTAACCGTCCGCTTCGTTCTATCGTAATTTTATTCGACGGCTGTGAAACCTCTCTCGACCGTATGGGCAAACTAAAATGATACACTTAATAACACGCCTGTGTGTGTGCGCGCGCCGCCCTCCGGTGTGTGCATCCGTATCAATAAGAGCTATATTCGCCTCGCCGCTGACCGTCCGATAAGTCAATTGCCCGTTCGACGAACTCGATCAGAATCGATATAAAGCAATTGTCCGATGTTTATACCAGTCCAATATCCCACCCTCCCTCCTCCGCCGCGCTCTCGACAGTAATATCTGCATAAACTCTCGATCTATCTCCAAACCGACGAGAAATCTCATATATCAGGGAGAACGCCCGGGAGTGTGCCTCGGTGTGTAACGACCATCTCCTCGAATGGATTCATTTCCTCCGCTTCACCCTCCATACATGTATATATATAAATATACATATATGTACATATATTTTTTTACTATTTTTTTTTCTTTTTTTTTTCCCTCCCCGTCGCTATGCCAGTAATATCGGCACCGGAGAGGCAAAGAGACGAGGCAAGAGGAGAAAGAGAGCGAAGAAAAAAATCCGACTACTATAGCGCCCCCCCTCCCTCCCCCTTCGCCTGCGTTCGAGATCGAAGCTGCACGATCTTCCCTACGAACGTCGAGGACCATCACCGGTCGGTGAAGAATCCCGCACGACTCACCGAGTCACGTAGGCCTTTTCATATCAAATTCCTCGATCGTAGACCTTCTCAACGGACTTGGTCTCCCCCCTCCCGCTCCTCTGTCTCTTATCGCCGAGCGACGGCGCATCGTCGATATTGCGAGATCGAATATCGAGAGTTCTTCAGAGTGCGACATTCCCCCGTATCGACGAATAAACCAATCTCGACTTCTTTGCGTCCCGCAAATGAGATTCTTACCCTTATGGCTTTTTTATCCACGCATTTTGCGCGCGCATACACACATGGAAGTAGATGTTTTTTTTAAGGTCCAAACCTTATCTTTCGTTATTTAGGCGTTTCACGGACTCTAACCCTGGATCGTCACACCTTGCCCTGTAACTTTCGAGCGGATGGGTATTTTTGGGTTCAATTGTAGCGAAATCGAAACGCCAGACTCTCCCCGACAAGAAGGAGCTGCGGTCGAACCCGAAAAAAAATGTTCTCGAAAGTTACACCATTTATGAAAAAAAAATATAAGAATCGAAAAATCGGTAAAAATGTGTGACGTGCCAGGGTTCATTTTTTTATTTGTCATTCGGTGAAGCGCTTTTTTGTAGTTTCAGGGTTTCACAGAAAAAACGATAGGACGACGTTCTACAGTTATTATCGTTTCGGTATCATCGATCGTCTTAAACGAGTCCGTGGAGACCTCCGCACTCACTTCCGGTCGATTTTGGCGGATTTTCTTTTATTTGTATTTTTTCCATATAAACTACATACAGCTAATTATTGGCCCGTTTGCTCAGAAGAAAAACTCTCTCGCACTCTCACTCTCTTCCGTCCTTTAAACCGCGATACTGCGCGTCGCTCTATAGGCAAGTAATTTTCGCGTCGTTCGTAGACAAGAAATATCGACCCTGTAGAAATTGTTAATGGGCTCTCTCACTGAAACGAGGGGGAGGGGTCGCGGGAGGGAGGGGGAGGTATGTATACAAGGTTTTCTGCACAATAAGAAAGGAGTAGACGTTTTCCGTATAGGGGAAGGTGCGGTTCTCCAATAACGTGCCGCGACCTTTCATTTCTTGTGTTTTTCTTTCTTTTTGTCGAAATTCATTTTCTTCTTTTTTTTTATACATATATATTTTTTTTCGTCTAAATCCATACCGCGCACAGATCGCTCGAGCGACGTCGCGGATTTATCGCAATCGTACCACGGGACTCGTTCGATTAGCGCGCGCCCTCACATCGACAATAATATTATTATTGCGGGCGCGACTACGCGCGTACCTTGGGTTATAAATGTACATATACAGAATTATTATTCGCGATCTATTTTTTTTCTCTCTTCGTTTTGTTTTTTTTCTTTCATTTATCTTGTTTGTTGTTTGTTGCAGTTGCCACGTGTGGAATGGACCCTCCTCCCTTGAACACAAATTATCTCAATTGGCCGAGAAGAAACGCAATCGTGACGAGAATCGTTCTCGACGTCGGCGAGCCCGCTGCCGTGTTACCGTGCTGCATCGCTGCCGGATGTTCGTCTGAAAAACATTAAAGCAAAACGAAACTTCGCTATATATTTTCCATTAGTTTATCGTACCGGGTTTTTACGACTGCCCACATTGCGGGACGTACGATTGATAAATTGAATCGCGTTAACTGTCGACATTTATCGACGAACGCCTCGGTGAGAAAAACAAAATTCTTTACAGTTTTCATTACCGACCGTGTCTTCCCATCGCCTTACTAACACGTGAGGCATTATTTTCCCCGAGGCTGTTGATACTTCGGAAAAAAGCGAATTACTTTTTCACACGTCCATTTCAGTACCCGTCTGAAACAAACATTTTCTTTTCACCAAAATACTAACAGTCTCGAAGAAAGTGGGGAAGGTGATCTGTTACCGACTGAGCAGCATGATAAAAAAAATTGCGCACCGTATTCCACTCTCCCATGGACAATGAAAAATATTTTCTGAAAAAATCATTACAGTTTTCATTACCAGTGGGACATTATTTTCCCAGAGGCTGTTGATCTTTCGGATACATGCGAATTATGTTTCCAGCCGTCCATCTCAGTACTCACGAAAAACCAAATTTTCTTTTCATTAACATATAAACAGTCTTAAAGAAAATGGGGGACTGAGCAGCATGGTAAAGAAATTGCGCACCGTACCCCACTCTCCCATGAATTATGAAAAATCTTTTCTGAAAAAAAAAAAACTGAATTACAGGTTTCATTACCGACCGTATCTTCGCCTCGCCTTACGGTGACGTGGACACTATTTTCCCCGAGATTGCTGATACACTGATAAAAAAATACGGTTGAATCAACTAAACATTCGGGCGGGGACGTTCAAATAAATATTTTGTTAGTACCGCTAAAAGATTGGTTAGTTGAACAATTTTTTGGATGATTTCACTGAAATATTTTTGAGGCATTAAAATATTTTGTTCGACCAACTAAATATTTATTAGAACGTCCCTGCCCGAATCTTTACTTGATTCAACTACATTTTTTTATCAGTTTACATCGGATAAAAGCGAATTATGTTTTCACGCGTCCATTCTCAGTAACCACGGAAAACTAAATTTTCTCTTCATCAAAATATTAACAGTCTCGAAGAAAATGGGGAAATCGATCTGTTACCAACTGAGCGCGATGACAAAAAATATTGCGCATCGTACCCCACCCGTCCCTGAAATATGAAGAATCTTAAAAAAAAAAAAAAAAAAAAAATGCATGTGCAACTCGATGAAACGAAAGACGTTGTAGTTGTGGTTTCGTGCTCCTGCAGTCCCGGCCGTATATTCGATATGACGGGAGGAGTTTTCTTCTTTACCATCGAGTGTCTCGGGGCGTTTAGCGTAACTCTCGCGAGTCGTGTTTATCTCACTTCTCCACTGTCATTGCTGTAAATCACAGAGCTTCAGAACTGTATGAGACGTTCTCGGTTGGATTCGCGGCCCGTTATAACGTCACGCGTTATCGGTTTACACGTATATATATATATATGTATGTATATACATACTCTATAGAACGGCGGATATATGCACTGTATCGTCACCGCCGACGCCGCGGCCATCGCCGCGGGCTGTAACGAGAGTTATTGCCACAGCGAAACGACAACTTTATACGCATATACAACATTTTGACGCTGTAAACGGTGTTATACCTGCGATACAATGTACAGCAAATGGGCTTAGATACTGCTCAACACAGGACTCGATACATTTTTACTTTTTTTTTAACTCCTTTTCTTCCCTTCGCTGCCTTTCGAGAATTTTTATGGAGAAACACTTTACAGAATTTACATAGTTTTTACGTACTTTATCGGCGTCGCGCGATCCGGCGTCGACGCATTTTTCCAGTCTTTTTTTCTTATGCGTTTATGTATTCGATACATAAAACCAGTAAAATATCGCGTTTAGCGAAAGGTTTGTTTTTTTTATTGGTCTCCAGAAAGGCAACATGTCTCACGCGCGCCTTACGTTACTTTTATGGACTTTTCTTTCTCCTAGGTATGTGGTTTTTTTTTCATTTCTCGGAGGCATAAAAACGTGTTTACAAGTTTAACGTCGCACCGTTCGGGTGCAGTAAATACAAATATCGTTCGATACACGGAGCGGCGAATTCGCTCGCTTCGAATTCTCGATTTACATAGTCATTGTGTAATTTATCGCATTACACGATCTAACGTCCGCGCATTTTGTATTTTACCGGTTTATGTGTTCGATTTGTAAACGAGTAAAATGTCGCGTTGTAATGAACCAATTAAAATGTTTTATTTCCTCTGTCACGAGAATGCATACATGGCTCTCGTCCCTTTGAAAATTAAAATTAACGAAACGATTTCGGGGACAAAATAAAATATTATTTTGCTTTCAGAGATGTTTTTTTTTAGCAACATAATGGAAAACGGTTTGGAACGGAATAAACGATTATATTGCTCTCAGATTTACTGATTGTTTAGTGAAACTATGGAAAACATTCCACGAAAATAAACCATAATTTTCCTCCCGGAAGTTTTTTTTCATTTGTAAAATGATGGAAAACATTCCCCCAAAATAAATCACAGTTTTGCTCCCAGATGTTCTTTTTGTTTCGTGAAATAATGGAAAACATTCCACCAAGATAAATCATACTTTTGCTTCCGGATGTTTTATCTTAACTTTTATGTATTTTTCTTAATCCTGTTCCCCCGCAGGTACACAAAAAAAATTGTCTTCGTACTTTTTCACCGGGCTGGTCGGGTGTCCGCGTTTGGCCAAACAAAGGTTATCGTGCGAGTGGCGAAACGCGATTCCCTCGTTCGCGTTATTTCCTCCTCGCCGGTAGCCCCGTCGTTAGTTATTTACAACAGCTCGTTTCCTTTCTTTTTATCGCGAGGGTGAATTTCGCCGCAGGTGAATCTCTTATTAATCCTCCGGATGGGGTGCGAGAGCGAGGGCCATCCGTCTATCGGGCCGGCTTGTACACCTGACCCGGACCCTTGGACCCGGAATCGAGCTTTCGCTGCTCGGCCGGTTGGTCTATTCATCGTAAGAGGTATAGCGCTCTCCGGGGGATCGGAGATGTATGTGGCTCGCGTGAGAATATCCTGGCGCCGAGTGTATCGCACCCTCGACCTTACAACTCGCTCGTACGTAAATACAATTCGCCTACGATAAACCAACGTACATTTTGTGAATTAAAAACGCTAAATAAAATACTTTCGCAAATTGAAAGCACTAAATAAAATACTATTGTGAATTAAAAGCGCTAAATAAAATACTATTGTGAATTAAAAGCGCTAAATAAAATACTTTCGCAAATTAAAAGTACTAAATAAAATACTTTCGCGAATTGAAAGCGCTAAATAAAATACTTTCGCGAATTGAAAGCGCTAAATAAAATACTTTCGCGAATTAAAAACGTTAAATAAAATACTTTCGCGAATAAAAAGCGCTAAATAAAATGCTTTCGCAAATTAAAAGCACTAAATAAAACACTTTTGCGAATTAAAAGCGCTAAATAAAAAACATTCGCGAATTAAAAGCGCTAAATAAAATACTTTCGTGAATTAAAAACTTTAAATAAAATACTTTCGCGAATTAAAAAAAAACGTCTGGATTAAAAAAAAAAAACGAACCAGTGGCAATTAACACGCCGCGGCGATTGTATTATTTCAAAGGGGCGCGCGTGTTCGGCCGATGTACTTTGTACCGTGTTTTTTTCCTTTTTTTTTCATCCCGTCTCATGAAGCGTGTGGTTTTCCGTGCGTGTAACGAAAGCGATTTTTTTCTGTTTCACGTGAAAATTCACGAGTCACTGGAAACAAACCGTGGGCAGCTTGAGCTGCATTAGCGGTGAAAAAGAGAAATTTGACTTGGGTTCGGCGAGTGGAAAAAACGGTCGGTTGCACCCCGATCGTGGTCTAACGCGATTCCGATCGTACGTTCAGAAAATTGTTACCATACACATAGTACACGCGGCGATTTATGCCGAGGCAATTGCAACCTATTTACAGTGCATTCGGTTCTCCGTCACGTAAATTTCGAGCCGCCCCGATCTACCGGAGACAACGACGGGGAAGCGAGTTCCCGGTTAAGACTTTGGAACCCGACTTATTGCCGGAATTTATTGGCTGCGCGTTACCGGAAATGCCGGCGTACACGGGGGGCGTTTCGTAGGGAGATGATGAAAAATTCAAAGTGTTGGAGACACCATCGGGTGGATCGATGAGCAAACAATGAAACAAACAAGGCAAAAGCGCGCTCTAACATTTACAAAAAAGAAAATTAAACAGTCAACATTTTTTTTTATTCGCGACACCTTGTTATTTTCTGTTATTTACAAAAATATCTCCGTGATTAAGCGTCTTCTGCTATCACGTTCGGGTATTCTTATCGATGAAGTTTTGCCGATAAAAGATAATAAGAATAAGAAATATTAAAGAAGAACAGACATTATTTGCAAAATAAAAAATATATCGAGTCTGTGTCGAGCGTCGGCAATGCAAATTTTCGGTATTAAATTGACTTATTTGCGAGGCTGAATGTTAAGAAGTATACCGGCTCGCGGAACGCGGATGCAAATAATTCGTCGGCGTCACGATGTTGGGCGCACTCGCTGTGCTATTAACGCTCGGAAAAACCTTGCGCTTCCGTGTGTAAAAGTATGAAGCGTGGTATCGGACTCGTCCAGAGCCGCGTGCACCGCGCGATCGGTGCTCCGTGAATTTAAATACACTCCAAGACGTTATCAACTCTCGGGGAAAAATACATTTAAACTTTGTCAATTATTCGTCGAGTTTTGTACTTTATATACACAGCGGAATGATACTTAGTTCGGAGATTGATAGCGGCGCAAGGGGCGAGTTCCCACGGTGGTTCGACGTTGGACACCCAATTATGATATTATATCATCCACTCTCGCAACGCAATCATAAAACCAAACAATATTTTATGCAACGAATATATATGTCTGTAACGCAGTTATTCGAATGAAATTATTTATAAATACAATTTAAACAAAAACTTTTAAACTCATCAAATTTCGCTGAGCCGATTTCAGCGTGTCCCGCGAACTTTCCGGATTGTCACGAGTTTCCTGTATTTTTTGTCCTCGTACATCGCGAATTTTTAACGAAATCCTCGTTCCCGAGTACCGCGCCGTTATTTGTTTGGTCAATTTTTTTTTCTCTCGCTTACATCCATTGGGCGAAGAGGAAACTTTTTAAATTTTCCAAAGCCGATTTCGAGCGTTCCATACATGTATACATGTTTTTTATTTCATTTTTCCATCTCCATTTTTTATTAGAGTACGATTCTCGTCCATTAATATTTACAATAATTTTACGACAACGCAAAAAAAAAAAGAAAAAATACCGGATCCGCAGAACTCGTCAGTTGTTTGCTATTTCGGCGTTATTCGAATACATTTTTTTTTACGTAGCGTAAAGTTCGTGTGTCATGTATGCATATACAGTGCCAGCTATGTTGCCTATGCCTATGTTTCGTCTGCATGCATTGTGTACGTATTCGAGAAACGGGCTACTGCATCGCGAGGCATGTCCGAGTGAATCGAGTGTACACGTTCCATAAATATTTGCGTAAAGTGTTGCCGGACGACGCACGAATCTCGTTCGACCCTACGTTCGTTCCCTCTCTACGTGAGGCCCTCCGGGTTGTATGGACATACCACACATTTCCAAACAAACAATCCACGATCGAATATTTGCCGTGTACTTTATAATATTTAATCAATAGTTACGGCATTTTCATTCGAACTCTGTTACGTCCGGCAATTCCTATAACCGCGGGCACAACATATATGCGTTGCTTGGCACGCCTGTGACCTAGCGAATTCACCCTTCGACCTGAAATCAGTAAACTCCCGATCGGCATCGAATATCGGTCAAGCCTTCGCCAATGCTCCTTCGATACTCCAAAATTTTGCTGCCCCGCAGTTCGACATTAAACAAAATTTATTTGTTGAATGCTGTGACCGATGAGAAAATTTATTGCTTTGACTTGCTGCGACTTCGAAACGGTCTAATTTCGGACTCCTCCTCTTTTTGGTCTTTAATGAAGAGACTCTTTAATGAGGGCACCGACCAGGGTCGAAATGTAACTGAGGCTCTTCATTAAAGACCCAAAAGAAGAGGTTTCCGAAATTAGAAAGTTCCGAAGCCGCAGCGAATCAAAGATATACATTTTGAAGAATGTATTTTTTATTAACATTAATTTCATATAATGTAGGTAATATACGACTAGAAGACCCGAAAATGTTAGCAGCGATATTTACTGTACTGAGAGAAGGATATAGTAAAAACTACCGATCATTTAAGAAAAATCACCATAGCACATACTAGTTGGGCACTACACTGATTAAAAAATTCGGTTGAATGAACTAAGATTCGGGCAGGAACGTTCAACTAAGTATTTTGTTGGTACAGCTATTTTGTTAGTTCAACAATTTGTTGGTTGATTTCACAAAAATATTTTTGACTCATTACAATATTTCGTTCGACCAACTAAATATTTATTTGAACGTCCCTGCCCGAATCTTAGTTGATTCAACTGTACTTTTTTATCAGTGTAGAGCGCCACCTGTGGCGGAAAGTCTCAGATTTTCCAAGAATTTTTACCATAATATCTAAGAAAAATTCTTTTAAATCCGGTACTTCCTGCCATAGGTGGCGCCCTAGTTCCCTACTGCTATGCGATATGGTAATATATCTCAAGCGATATAGTCTTATTTACTAGATCCTTCTATCAGCGTGAGACGAGCTTTTGATAATAATACGAATAGAAAATAATAATAAAAATCAGAGCTGGACAGAGTACCAAAAGAAACAGGATGCGAGTGTGTACTCAAAAAGTACTTTTGTACTCGAAGTACTGCCAAGCTCGGATAAAAATAATAAAATAATAATCGGACGTGAAACAACTTCATGCCTCTTTTTTATTGACCATCTAGTGAATGCAACATTTTGAACGAAATTTCCTTGCCCTTTTTATATATATAAAATGCCTTTGTCGAGGTTTGTCCGTCAAGGATATACCGATCAATCGTCGCCTATATATATATATAATATAACATATATATACATATATATATGTATGAGTGTTTATATGTACGCGTCATGGAGCCATCAGACTCCTTTGACGTCGAACGTTGTGTTAACTGATCGGGAACTCCGACGAGCCTCAGGACCAAGATATCACCCTCGAGTCGCCGGTGTATTCGGTCCCTCAGTCAACGTGGCTTGCTCGCCGGGCTGCAGTGCTATTATCGATGCACGGTGTATTACGGTCCATAGTCTATTAATACGGGCCTCCGTATCTAAGATATATAAAGATCGTACGTTTCTATATTTCAACACCCCGACGAGATTTCAACTTCGCCCTCGTTATCGGCGATCCTTCATTTCATCTGTTTTACACTGTACCCGAGCAACAAGCCATCGAGGTACTGTTAATTAATCGTGAAAAAAAAGAAGGCGATTTTTTTGATTTTTTTGTTTTCTCCGTTTCGACAAAAGGCAATTAATCCTCATCCGGTCTCGCTGGAGTGGACTTTGAAGCACCAGAATTCACGGGCCAGGACATTGCTGTGGTGCGATCGATCGTCGGATAGGGGGGAGGTAACAACCCTCTCTATATATACATCTACATATATAACTGGCTGCAAATTCCACCGGTGTAGTTAGCGGTGTACTCTCGAGGCTCGAAAGAGTGCGATGCACTGGCAGTCATTGGTTTCCGGGGAATAACCGAGAGGCTGCGAACTGACGAGCGTCCGAACTCGAGAGCTCGTCGGTGCAACCTCCGGTCTCCGTACGAGGGATATCCGAAAAATCGCAACTAATTTCAATACGCCCCGATACGTACGAAAATTGAGATTGCACCATTTTTTTTATTCATTTTTTTCAAAAACTGAAAAAAAATCAAAGATTTTTGTATCAACGAAATCATTTAATATTGAATCGTATCAAATGCTTTCTATAATTTCTATAATTCTTATCGATTGATGTAATTTATGCAAGAATGAATTAAAAACATTTTTGCAATTACAATTTTAAATGTAACTTAACCTTTGTTACCGATCAAATTTCATTCGCCGCTATTAAAAAAGAAGGTAAAAATCTTTCATCAGTTCGAGCACGATTATAACTGACAGAAGAAGAAAAGAAATAGTCAACCGGTCGGGTACATAAGCGGGCAGGGCTCCTCGGGAGGCACGCAAGTGATTACGAGTATCGAAGTTAATGCCGTGCCGGGAATAAAATTGAGCGGGAGAATGGCTCGAGGGTTGGGGGAAGGTAAGGGTGGGCAAAGGGGGAGAGGAGCATGAGAAGCTGCCGGTAAGGAGAGCTCGGGCTCCGAGCTGTATGGTCGTCCGGGCTGGGAAAGCCAGACACCCCAGGTACTCAAAGTCTCGCCGAGAGCATCGCAGTAAGCGGAGATGTGCTCGGCGACTCCGTCGACGAGTGGATCTCTCTTGTTTCCTACCAATCTCGTTAACCCCTTCGTTCTCGTCAATATCTCAAGCGTTATTACGAGCAAAGGGGCGCGCGCACTCCGTCCCCCCCCCTTTCCTTCCCACACACTCACACACGTGCCATCCATTCGCTGCGTTTTACCCTTCGAGTGACTCTTGTTCGTTCAAACATTTACCGGCTTTGTTCGTTTAACGATTCTCACGGGCACGGTAATTTTAATCCGACTTTTACTCCGTTTTCTCCTCCCGGTACGAACAATTCCGAGATCCTCGCCTCTCTGCAGGTACCGCACGTACCTCGCCTTTCTGACAGGGCCTGGCGTGCCCGCGTCTCATTTATATACCCGTCTCCACGGCACGCCCGAGGATATCGCTACGGATCACGTAATCGCGAAAACGCTTCCTTAAAACGTCTTCCACAAACCGGAAATTTGTATATCTTATAACGAGATGTCTCTTCTTTCGCGTATCTTCAATATTCTTCTATACATATATGTAACATGATTTGGTGTACTTGATTCTGTCAGTCTGTCGTCCTTGCAGAGATAATCCTGGAAACTTTCAAAAATTTCCTCACGATTTTGAGAGTCGTTACGCATCGAATGTTGGAAATGTGGTTTTAAATTTCCACTCGTCGAGCGACTTGTACGGCTCGTCGGGAATCGAAGAACCACTTTAATTTCCTTAATTTATTGCATGCCTGTATGGGCAGCCAAATGACTTTCCAACATAAATACAAGATATTATAAATATATATTTATGTATAGAGTACGAAACGGTGAGGGTTTAAACTTTACCGTTCCGTAACGAGTTTTCTGAGAAGGGCAACGAAGTTACGTAAATCAAATAGAGCGACAATATTCCAATTGGCGACATCGCGCCGGAAGAACTTGCGATGCATGAAATATAAATGGTTGAAAAAGAAAAAAAAACAAATTTAAATAGCTTTCCAATTTCGATATATAAAAAGCGTGTGTCACAAAGCTGCACCTGCGACGACCGGTAATAATGGAGATAGCGGTAGATACGATAATAACACCGATTGAGATATGTCGGACGGCGCGGATATTGAAATTCTTTCTCATTACCGATGCCGATTTTATCCGAATATTGAATTTATAATACGATCGAACCGACGGATTTGTAAATTCGTCGAGGGTGAATGCGAGACGGGCTATGTGCCTCGTCGAGAGAACCGTCGCGGCGCGGTGGAACCGGAAGCGGTGGAACGCGAAGAATTGAAACGGGGGGGGGGGGGGGGAGGAAGAGCGATGCAATGAACATGAAAATTAAATTGAATTACCGTACCGATTAATCGACTTTCGCCCGATGGATTTTCTGACGCATGGTGCCTCCGCGGGTCTTTCAGAATATCACTCGAAATTGAACGAATGCCAACGCTTCATTGTTTTTTATTGTTATTATTATTATTTTAATCACCTGCAAATTGACAAATTCCTCCACCGTTTCGCAATTTGCACCGCGTTCATTTTCCATCGCTGAACCCATCCAATTTGTTCACTTGTCGCACGTACAGATTCAGCGTACATACAATATAATAGAACATATACATCAGAGCCGGGCAAAGTACGAAAGAATACTTAAAGTACAAAGTACAAAGTATTTCTCAAGTAGTTTGTCTAAGTATTTGTCGCGATTAGGTTCGTAGCGTTTATCGTTATCTACGGTTTTAAAAAAAGTGCAAACTCATTTGCACCTTTTCGTCATTGTAGGCTATTTTTTTTAATCTACTCTTGACTTTTTTTCATTCAAAAAAATCATAAAACATATCGTTAACAAAATGCGCAAAGGTTCCTTTTTCTGCTTTATGGAAATAAAAAAATGCTCGTTAAAATTATACTTATTGAAAAGTTTAGACAGATGATCATATTTTAATAAAAACAGGATGTCATGTTACTCGTCGAGTATCCGTAATGGGAGCGTGTACTCAAAAAGTACTTGCACTTGGTACTCAAAACCGTAAAAAAGTACTAACACGTACTAGAAAGTACTAACACGTACTAGAAAGTACTAACAAGTACTAGAAAGTACTAACAAGTACTAGAAAGTACTAACAAGTATTAGAAATTACTAGAAAGTACTAACAAGTATTAGAAATTACTAGAAAGTACTAACAAGTATTAGAAATGACTAGAAAGTACTAGAAAGTACTAATAAGTTAGTACTTGTTAGTACTTGAAGTACCAAACAAGTACCCGTACTCAAAATACTGCCCAGCCCTGAATACCGAAGATCGGGACAAAATGGACTATCTTTTATTTTCTCAATTTTTAGCGATCCTTGAACCGAAAAGTCTCATCTCCGAAGGAGGAAACAGATCCATTTTGCCCCGGTGTTAAATTTTAGTTTCCACGGTACATGAACGACACCGCGGCGCCCCTCATCCCCGATAGTGCGGTTCGTCCGTATCACGGGCATCCGTTCTTACAAAAGTAAACCGCAAATTACAGGGTCCGTCTCACGATCATCGTCTAATTTCTCCTATTCACAGGTTCCTCCCGTCCGTGAACCGGTTTTGATGAAGGCTTCTCTGTGCGTTCGGAATCTTACACCGGGGCTGTGCGGCGCCGGCTCGCGGGATGTTACACTGCCGCACAGGGCGCAGGATTCACCGCAGCATCCACTGGTCCACACGCCCGGCGAACGACGAGATAACGGCGCAAAAAGGGAGAGAGGAAAAAAACGGCTCGTCGGTTCGCATAAACCGACGAGCTGCTTCCCCCCTTGCCCTGCACCACCCAGGCTCGTCCGCGTGCAGCATCGGCTATCCGTTTTCGCTTTTCTTCTCGACACCGAGCCAAAGGTGCTGCCGGTATCGCGGACAAACGTATTCCCGCGGGACACGGAAAGAACCGTACAAGCTGGAACGATCTGCACCGTCTGGCAAATTCACTCTGCAGTGTCCGCTTCCGCCCGTAGATCCTTTCTCGTTAACCATTAAACTCCGTCAAAGTCTTCGTCGAACTACGTTTTGCTCGACTCCTTTCACTTCTCCATCCTTTCACTGCTTTACCTCGCGAAGAGCCCGGCGCTTCGCGCGTGCTGTGCATCTGAATCCTTAACGAGAGCTTTCAAAGTCTCTTTACGCATTTCTTCGTACGTTCGCAAATTATTACGTGCAACCCGGAAAGATAATCTTCTCGGGGGTTATTCAACTATCGGTCTTATAATGTAATATCGTCGCCGTGCTCGGTCGGTAACGGAAACTGTAATCCATTTTTTAAAATTTTCAACGTTACTTGAAGTTCTTTGAGGAAAATTAAATCGTCACCGACCGTTTGAGCGTAAGGCGAAGACGCTAATGGTTTCGGCTAGGAACGGTGACGATACTTGGAAAAATTGGATTACAGCTTTCGTTACCGACCGAGTAATGTTTTTTGTTATTTGTGGGGTGATTTTTTTTTTTTTTTTAAGGGATTATAAATCATTACTCACCGTTGATAACGTGCACCTTCACCGTCGCCATTTCCGCGAATGTTGGCACGCAACTGTAATTACCCGAGTCGCTTAGTTTCGCATAAACGATGCTCAATCTGAAAAAAAAATTACATTTTTATATATAAAAATGTATAGTTTTTTTTTATATATTATATAGTGTATAAGCGATGTTTGGAGGAAGAGAATTTTCTTTTTTTATGTTGGTTGTTTTTTAGAGTAAAAAATGGAATGACAGTGAGCCATCGAGGATGGATTGGATTGTACGAATTCTATGTTGTATACCTTGACGTAAGTGCCTCGCTCCATTCCGTCTCTACGGTTATTCGAGGCGCGGTGTCGACATCGTTTTCCGATATGGTCGACGTGTCGAGGGGCTGATTGTCGCGATACCAGCCAACCGTGCCGAGATCGTGAGGGCCCTGAGACATGAGACACGTCAGTGTCAGGCTGCTACCCGTTTTTATGTATAAGTCGGGCTTTCCCGATATCCTCGCTCGAGCCTCTGAAAAATCAACAAAAACAAGATATATATATAATGGTCGATATTTTCAAACCCTGAAAATTGTAAATGATAATAACAATACTTCATTTATTTTCAGGCACCGAGAGAGTTTTCATATTGGAGTGACTGGTGTTGAAACAAGTGGAAGATTCGCCATTAGTAAAAAAAAAACTTTACCGAATGAGGCATTTTTTTTGGAACCCAGGTAAACCGCGACGTCTATCAGGCTATGTGAACTTAAAAAACGACTTAAAAAAATCAATATTTTTTCGTAATTCTTAAAGACTTTTGTATGTAGTTGTTTGTTGTAACAAATTTTCGTAGTAAAAAATTAATACGGCTGTAACATTTTTTCGCCGTTACTACAAACGGAAATTTCTTCACTACAAGCGACTACGAACGCTTCCATAAAAATCAACCGCTGAATAGAAAAAATTCAAAATGGGTGTATGGGTTGGTTGCAAAGTCCTATAACATTTTTTGAGCTACTACAAACGAAAAATATGTCACTACGAACTACATACAAAACTCTTTAAGAATCGCGAAAAAAAAAAATTATTTTTTGTTTCATTCGAGTGCTAAGTTTTCACACAGTTCTAGATGTTATACAGAAACAAGGTATTTGGCGAAATCGCAAAATTTTTTTAAAACTATGTTTTTAATTAATTGAACCGAAACACTTTTTTGCCTGAAATTTGTGGACCCTTCCTCGTTGATAAACACTGATGTTTGACCCAAATTTGGGTTTTAGCAAAACCGCAAAAAAATTTTTTCGAAAGGTAAAAAAAAAGTATTTTTATACTCATGCATATTTAATGAGGGACACAACACAGGAGCGGCGCTCTTTCGAGCTCCGTGTTGTGTAGTAGATTATTCAGGGAGAGTTAAACAATCGATGAGAGTGGAAATGGCTCTCCGGCCCTCTCTATCTCTACCGTCCTCCTGCGATATACATATATACACTACCTCGCATTGAATACTCGACTATTATCGCTGGAGAGTAGTGCTGGAACAAACTTTTTCACCTATACATATTACATTTTTTTCATTTTTTTTTTATTGTTAATACCACTTTTGTCTCATGTTCTCGTGGTACCGCCATGTCGACGAGTTTCAGCAGCAGCAGCTCGTTAAAATGTCCTCCCCGTCCCCCGCATCTCCCAGCCCACGCTTGTCATACAACGCGAATTTTATATGATCGTTAATGCGGAATGATTCAATTGTTAAATTCCTTCGTAGACAAAATGACCACTGACCGTACGCTTCATTGTCAGTGTGTCGGTGAGCGTGAGGATAATTTTGACACAACCAGGGTATACGATATCGATCCTCCCAGTGTCAAAGATTTTGGCTGACGCGGCGGAAGAGCGAAGGATGAAATGTGCGCGATAATTAAATTAAAACAGCAAAGGGCCGACCCTTTGCCTTGCGGTAGGTCACAGCCTGTTATAGCTTTGCTCTTCCATCATCACTGAGATCCTGAAGAGAGTAAAAAAAATACAAACAAAAAAGATCGCACAGATGAAAGGACACCTATCTCTCGCACGGTCTCGCACGCCTCTGCAATGGTCATTTTTACGTAAATTCATATTTCTTCCAGCGTCCTCTTATCTCGCTCGCCACTTGGATTCCTCTTTCTTCTGTCCCTACCGCTCCAGCCTCCGCGAATAATGAGATGGTTGCATGACGTACTGGCAATAATAAAAAAAAATACAGAAGGAAAAGTACATCCCTCGCGTATTTTACAGGCAACCGAGCGAGCGTTGTACCGGTAAAAAAGGGATATATATTTTTACTGTGGAAGCACTGGGAAAACGTTCCCATCGCCACAGGTGTACCGAACCCGATAAGCCCAGTCCTAGTGCCGCTCCGCTGCCGCTGGCACTGCCGCTGCTCGGTCTAAGCTTTTCTTTGGCACTGCGAGCACAGTGCACGAATAAAAAGTACGGCGAGAGCAGGACGAGAAAAGAGGTTAAAGAACGAAAAAAATAAAATAAAAATGTATAAAACACCGCCCAACGGACCATCCCCGATAGAGCCGGTGCTGTCTCGGAGGGTTACGTAAACTTTACTTTTCTTTTTTTTTTTTTTACTCACGCAGCCGAATATCTAGTTCACGTCTTGACGCAAGATTTTATTCTCAAGTAGAACGCTCCGCTACTCATTTATTTTATTTTTGAAGGTAGCTACAGCACCGAACACTAGTGAAACGAGTGCTAAATTTGCATAATTGTTTATCCAAAATTTTGTGCATTTATTAACAGTAACGGAAGTCGATTTGTGTTGCATGGGTCCTCCATGAAGGGAACTATTTATAGCGATGTTTTTGCAAATACGTAAACGTATTTACATAACGATACATTTTCGTTCAGCTTTTATTGACACGGGGTTGATTTGTATTATTGCATTTATCCACAACCAAGAAAAATATTAATGGCCAGAACGACAATTGGTCCACTGACAAAAAAAATTGGTTGGATAAACAAAAAGGCGCGGTGACATACGTTCAAAGCTGTTAGTTGTTTGGTACAAATAAAGCATTGTTTTGTTAAACGATTATTCGCTTCAATTTATTCAAAATTTGTCGATTTGAACAAACATTTTTGTTGTACCAACCAAATACACATTTGAACGTATGTCACCGCGCAGTTGCTTAGTCCAACCATTTCTTCTTCTCGGTGTCATTGTACGTTTTTGTTGAGTTTTATCAAAGAAAAATGCAATTTTTTAATTAATTTTAATTTACTACTGTTTTATAACTTTGTCCGTTTGACAATGTCAGTAGTTTGTTTATGGGGAAAAATTAACCGTAACAATGGGCTGTATTTGTCGAATGATCAATCATACAAAAAAATCTACATAACGAATTCGTGCAGGAAATCGTGAGATACAAAATGAGCCGTGCTACATTAAAATTGGCAAAGAAAATACGGATTTAATTTTGAAAAAAACCCACACAAAAACATACTATCATGGAAATTTGCATGTACCAGTTGTTGCTCTTGCAAGACCGTCGTGATGAATATTTCTCTTTATTGAGGATAAATGCAATTATACAATCCTTGACTGTCAATAAGTGCATAAAATTTTAGATAAACCATTGTAAAACGCAGTAGCCACCTTAAAGATTCCTACAAATTTCCGTCGGTAACAACGATTTCTTTTTCCTCCCATCTTATGCCCGAGCTCACGATCTTCCGATCGCGCCCTCATCGTCAATCATTGTATCCGCCCCGCTCCCGTTATCGTATTTCTTTTTTCGAGGATCTATTGGACAAACCGTGGCTTTCATAAATTCCTAGCACGAATCGGCCGAGCTTTCTGCTTCCCGCCTCTCCGTCGAGAGTTCGCGAGCCAACTTCGAGGATCCCAATGCGGTCGGCTCTTCCTCTCGTCGCGGCGTTCGCCAGTCTGGACGCTCTTACGAACCGTCCAGACGCTTGGATATGCTGCAGCTGCTCCTCCAACTTTCTTGCTATTTTTTTTCATTTTTTATTTTTATTTTCTTCTCGCCGCTCGCTGGTTGACCCCCGCAGAATCGAGTGACTCGAGGACGAGGGACGGCAGAAGTGGACCGGAGAGCACCCAGTCCCGTCTGCTATTCCTCCCGGCTCGACGACACTCGTAGTCGTCGATCTCCTCTCGCTGCTCGCAGTGCACAACGTCGTCGCCATCAGCAGCGACAAGTAGATGGAAGGAAGCGCCCAGCTGGTAGTACATCGTGTGTGCCGGGGCTTATGTGCACAATGTAAACTATGATAGTCAAGAGGGAGGCGAGGGAGGGGGCGGAGAGGCCATGTGCCCATCCCGGTGCCACCTCGCACGCTAAGAAGAACCGTCGCGAAACATCGGGCCAAGTGCATGTCTTATTCATCGCGAACTCGTGAGGGAAAAACAAAACCGACCCTCGCTCCGGAAACGACCCGGACGACACCGTGCACGGTTGCGTGGAACGTTACGATGAATAAAAACTCGCAGCTTCCTCCCAGCGGTCCACCAGATGCAGCCCGTCGCGGCGTCGATCCGACGGACTATTGCATGGGGTCGCGAAAAATAAAAAAAAACGTCGCGGTTACTATTTTATACACGCTATTGTATATTTCACAGGCCGACGCATGGCTGATCTTCGGAGAGATTTATTCCTATTCTTATCTACACAAAATTCGTCTAAGAATCTTTCTTATGCTCCTTGGATAAACGATTTCTTTTCTTTCAGTTACTAAAATTATCGTTAAAATTATAATTTTTTTTTTTACTGAAATTATCGTTAGAATTATCATTAAAATTATAAAAATTATTAACTTTACGATGAATAAAAACTCGCAGCTTCCTCGCAACGGTCCACCATATGCAGCCCGTCGCGGCGTCGATCCGACGGACTGTTGCATGGGGTCGCGAAAAATAGAAAAAACGTCGCGGTTACTATTTTAAACACGCTATTGTGTATTTCACAGGCCGACGCATGGCTGATCTTCGGAGAGATTTATTCCTATTCCTATTATATATTTATTCCTATTCCTATTGTAAAAAAAAATTATCGACAAAATGATCATTAAAATCATAAAAATTATTAACTTTACGACGTATACAAACTCGCAACTTCCTCCCAGCGGTCCACCAGATGCACCCCGTCGTCGCATCAAGCCCCGGATATTGCGTAGGGGCTCGAAAAAGTATGAAGCCACGGCTATTACGTCATACACAATCGTGTGTATTTCACACACCGCCACATGACTGATCTTTGGAAGGATTTATGCTAAATTTTATCTTAAAAAAATGGCATTTAAGTATCATTTTTGTGCTTCTTCGATGACAAATCTCGTTTTCTTTGTTTTCTTACAAAAATTATCATTCCGATAAATTTTATTTTCTCATCGCTCCGTTTACGAACTGCGATGCGAATTTCCTCCGTTCCTGTTTCGACGCTGCTCTCCCCGGGGTAGCTTTAATTAGCTCCTGAGCGGCTTCGGTAATATTTCGTGGTTCTCCGAAGCACGTTTGATCCTAATAATGTTCCGAGCGGAGGGGGGTTTTTAACCGGGGAACCGCAAGACGGGCCAGCGCGGGGCCGCTGGTCCTCCGGCGCCAGCATCACTGGGACACCCTCCGGTTCTCGGGAAAGATGGTGGTCATGCGGAACCTCGGGGTCGTGTGGTGCTAAAAAAAAAGAAAAAAAAAAAGAAAGCCCCAGCCACGCTCCGGCGGAGTAAAAAAAGAGTACAAAAAAGAAAAATTGTGACTCAGCGACACACAGAGCGAGAGAGATAAGGACGCGATAGAGGGAGATGAAAAAAAGGCCGCTAGAGCCAGCCCCCGGGTGAAGCAGCAATGAGCTCACGCTGTCGCGAGAATCGAGTTTCAAAAGGCCTTCCAGGTCATGCTCTCGGCGTGAAAAGAGCACACACCCCGTGCGGTCGACATTGTGAGGGAGAAACTACAGAGCAAGCATGCCCCTCGCCACACTCTTTCCCTCCGGTTCCTCGGGCGCTTGGTCCTCCTCCGCCGCCGTTCCTTTTTTTCCTCCTCGCCGCGGTCTTCGCTATGCATGTATGTAGGCGCCCGAGACCGACACATATAACCCAACCGAGCACGTCTCAACTTATTACAAACCCGGAGATATACATCTTTGTGAGATATTATGCTTTAGTGGAAATGACTTTCCGTATGCATGCGGTCGGCCAGGTGTGCCGCGAGAACGGTTCTCTCTCTCTCCCTACCTCACCCGCTAACGCCTGCACGGGGCTGCACTTTTTTTCCCTCTTTTATTTTTCGTTCTCGCGCCCCGGTGTACCTTGACAACCTCGCGACTCTTGTAAATCCGAGCGGCACACACGCCGCTCAGACCTCGCCATTAAACCGCGCTCGAGACGATTTTTCATATTTTTTCCTTAGGATTGTTTTGGCTACGAGTTATGGAAAGAAAAATTGACAACGCCGGAGCATCTTTCTTTTGTCGAAAACAAAAATCTAGTAACAATTTTTCTCAACCGCTCGACACTTTTGGTAATTATAAAAAATGATAGTTGAAAAAATGCAACTTTTCAATTTTTTGTTTTTAATCTTTTAGAGTAAAATTGATATATGATATATAATGGGAATATATTTAATGCATAATTTTTGGTGTACAAACAAATATATCAAAAATATATTGCTCAATGAATTATTTAGTCGCGAACAGGTCGTCAATCTCGAATATTTCCATGAGTTTGCGAATCGGTAACGATTGCACCTGCTTCGCCGTTCGCGGGCGCGCATATTTTCGCGGGATAGTTTCGTCGTGCCGTTATCGGGGTCGTCGACTAACCGGGGGGAGGGAGAGCCAGAGACGAGCTCGAGATTCGGCTCGGGCTTATTGGCCGAGTCATTTGTCTCGCGGGTTGTGCATCGAATTACGCCGTTATGCAAATCGAATGATATCCTCGGGTTCTCCCCGGCGGCTGTCGAGCCACCGCCGTCAGAAGCGGGGCTCGTTCCATTGCAGATGCGCTCCGCGAGAGAGCGAGAGTTTAATTGAGCTCCTGAGTTCTCGGTTAATAATACACCGGAGAGAGAGAAAGGAAAGAGAACGAGAGAAAACCGACACCGTCGAAACCGCGCTCTTGAAAATCGTCCCGCTGGTAGGGTAAAAGTGGTGAATATGGCCCACCTCGATTAACACGTAAATCAATGATATATGGACCGGGCCATATTCCCCACTTTGACCCTACACCAAAGCCCACTTATTCGGCTCGGCTGTTCGACTTTACTTCATCAATCGTTTGAAACATAAATAAAAGTAAATAAAAATTAATCGATTACGCAACATGCCCATTACGGCAAACGAGCCGGCCACACTTTATCTTCGTTACCAATATCCGTCACAATTTAGAAATTTTTTAACCTCTCTTAACCACCGTTCAATCAGCGAGCGTAATCACATTGTTCCATTATCCACGAGGTAACTTTGCAGTAAATAAGTTAACCTTTTTTTTTTAGAGTGAACAAGAATCGTATTACGAAAATTGACGAATATAGTGGAAAAAAAGAGAACTAACGAATTTCGCTCTCGCGCCTCGTTCCACCTGCGTGTGTGCTCGGCCCAAAAAAAAATTTAAAAATAATAAAACTGACATGTGTCAAGGCCGATGAAAAACTCGACGCTATCATTCGAGCGAATAACGAACGGCGCCTCGGTATATAGCCGGTAATTAGTGATAGATTGAATCGATAAATAATAATGAATTGGGGGGAGGCCTTGAGTCATCAAAATCCGAGCGCGACGCGGTGCGCGAGGGAAACGAAAGCCGGAGAGACGGAGAGGAGGTCAAAAAAAAACTGGGGGTGCGGTAAGCGAAAACGTAATCGAATTTATCGTTCGCCAAGCTACACCGCTCTCGCACCGCACTGGTACTGTACTCCTGCGGCTGCGAGCGGTTTTCTCTCTGCAGGTGAGAGTGATTTGCAGGTCTGCGCCGTGCTTCGTGATAAATGGTCGTGCCACCGGGGTTGTCCGTATTAATACGGGCAAGCCAGCCGCCCGGTTCCAAAAACCTATGTCCATGTGGCCGCGGCCACCGGCTCGTACGCAACCCCGGCGAAAGTGTTCGTTCTCTATCTTTCTCGTTTTACACATACGTACACGCTTATATAATATCCCACAGTTGCAATTTATCCCAAACCGAGGGTGTCGCGTATAACCCCCTGCCCCCCCCCCCCCCAACCCGCCCAACGAAATGCCCGGTGGAAACATCGGAACGCCTGCCCCGTATACCTGGCACGGATTTGTTTCAGGAAATTGGACATACCGGATTTTTATCCTACAAAATATTCAACCCCAGTCTCGCAGCTGTTATCAGTTTTTCGAAAAAAAAGTCAGCTTTCACGGGAGGCGAGAAGCGACGTCGTTGCGTGTACGCTAATAGCAGTTGGATGTGTATACGAGTATAACCCAATAATAACCAGTACAGAAACTCGTCTGCCGCTGCTATCGGGTGATGTTTCATTCAACGCGCGGTACACGACCGGAGCGGTTTTTTTTTTTTTTTTTTTAAATCTCTATCGATGTTTATTGCATTTATTTATTTTTGACGCTGACCGGCGGGCGGGAGTGGAGGGGAGACGGTTTATCTGGATGTTTATTGAAGAATTTTTGCTTTTCATCCATTTATGGATCGAACGACACGGTCTATTCGTGGATGGAGTTTGAGGGATATTAAATTTATTCCTTTGATGATCGAATGAAAATAATTTGATAAGCGAGGAGCGAATTCGCATCCACGGGGCTGTGCACAGCGCTGCATTCAACCCGGCCGAAGCACACGATAGACCGGGACGAAATTTGAAGCTAAGAGATTAAGGCCGTTCGGATGAGTTCGCATCATATGGATCATAGATTCGCATATATGAAGCACACGGGAACTTTTTAGTACTTCAAGTCCAAGTACAAGTACTTTTTCAGTCCACGCTCGCATTACGGATATTTTATGAGCAGCATGACATCCTGTTTCTATCAATACATGATTATGTGTCTAAACTTTTCAATAAGTATAATTTTAATGAAAATTAATTTTTTTAAATGAATTTTTTTTTAACTGACAAAAAAAACTTGGGCATTTTTTGTTTTTGTTTTTTTTACTCACAAAAATTTCATTATAAAAGACGCGAAGGGACAAGAAGGGACCCTTTCCGTTTTTGTAAATGGAATTTTTCATTAAATTGTGTAATGGATTTTTTTTTCAAGGCAAAACAAGTGGAGCATAGTTTAAAAATAGCCTCAAAAAGACAAGTGACGAAAATTTCAATTGGTGATTTTTTACAATGAGAACACCATGAGTAAATTACTTTGCACCTTTTTATAAAGCCTGAGTAACGCTGAACGTTACGAACCTAATTGCGAAAATTACTTGAAAAAGGTACTTCATACCTCAAGTACTTGTAATACTTTTAAGTTTGTATTTGAAATATTTTTTGGTATTTTGCCCAGCTCTAAAATGGGGCACCTATCAACGTCATTATCACCTCGAGAAATTAAATTTTTTTCCCCCGATTCAGGAGGTACCCATTTCAAGATAGTTTTTCTCTGGGTTCCGATTTTGCCAAGAACTACCCTACCTGCATCGTGTACGTGCCGATAGATTTACGCTTTCCCCGAATACTCGCCGATACGTGCGGGGAGGACTTTCCGCCAAAATAGATTTATCACATTGACAAACTTTGGCAATGTTCTAGGCGAGGAATGACTGAGGGAGTATTAGGGACTTTTCGCCCGAGGGCGAAAATTGTCTTCCCTTGTTTGTACCACCACAATAGCCATACGTTGTAACGGAACTTCCAATCACCTTGGTGACTTTAACACAGTTTGAGATGAGTTGGAGCCGACTCACCCCGGTGTGGGCCGTGTCGGGGACATGTACATGTTACCGAGGTACTCGGGGGAATGCGGCGGAACAAGCCCGTCCGAGGCTTCGTCGTTCCGGAATTATAGAATCTCCTATCCTTGTCGAATCTCCCTCCAACCGGATGAAACTTCATCGATCCCCGGAAACACGTTCCAAATATAATCTCTCGAGTTTCTCGCCATAATGGAATACACGTAGATCATTGTCGTAAAGCTCGAAACTAACACCCAATAGTCGAATCGTGAATTCCTCGTATGTACGAGTTCAACAACTGCGCATGCGTGGCGCTGTTGTTTCTCAATAAAAAAAACCAGCTACAAATAAAAATAAAAAAATTGAAAATGACAGGAACCTGTCATGAAACGAAAATGAATAGAGGCCGAGTCGATATATAGATCGCAGCTAATTCATCCCCAGGATTCATCCCTTTTGACACGGTTAAAAAAAAATCAGCAACCGCATGCAACGCCCGAGCCTCGCAGTTTATTTATAATAAATTACGTCACCCTCCCCCGTATATGGCAATAATTCATGTGTACGATACGGGAATATAAATAGGCATACATATACGATACGCCGGAGTATATATCATTTGAGTTATCCCGGCGGTTGTGGAGGATCTGGAACATTGCCCGACTATATCTGGGTTAAGAGGAGAGCCGCTTGTAACACACACGGCGAACGAGCGACGGGGACGAGCAAGATACACGCCATCATTCAACAGCGCCAAATCGCGTAGTCACGCGGCCTGCGGGCACATCGGTTGCGTGTTCTCTATCGACCGCGCGTTCTCCACTGCTACCAAAGGGTCGCTGACGATTTCTGGAAACCCGATTCCTATCATAGACATGCATGCTTACATTATCCACGTTGTCTGTCCACACGCGCGCAGTGCAAACGGAGCAGTAGAAACAAGGGTTAGCTCCGCAATCGGTATAGATGGACGATGCTGAGTATATTGAATGTTTCGACTACGCAGCCCGGCACTGTGTAAAACGACCAGTGAACCCGGTCAAAACCCGATGAATCAACGGTTTTTATCTTAACGGAAGGTGTTCATTTACCAGTCCCAACTGATCGGATGGTCGGTTTATTCTAGGTAGGGTCATCATCACGAACCGCTTAGTCGAGGAGGCTGGAGAGCCCTACATTGATCAAATTTGTTATGATCGTTAGTGCAACGTTTTATGCAGAGCTTGGCACGGTACCAAAAAATCCTTCAAGTGCAAAGTACAAAGTATCATAAGTACTTGAAGTATCAAGTACTTCTTGCACTTGCAGTATGTCTCCAGTACTTTTCGTCATTAAGTTCGTAGCGCTAATCGTTATCTACACTGAGAAAGAGGATGGTATTTCCTACTATAACGAAAAGTTCCCTGGGGGGACGTCTATATAGATAGTTTGTGATAGTATATATTCAATTGATTAAACTATAATTATAGTTACAACTATAATTTTTGGTCATTGTCGTAACTATAAAATGTAGACGTCCCCCCTGGGACGTTACCATTTACTATGTAAGTTTTTCTCAGTGTAAGTTTAAAAAAAGGTGCAAAGTAATTTGCACGCAGCTTCCTCATTGTAAAAAATCGCCAACTGGAATTTGTGTAATTCGTCATTTTTAGGCGATTTTTAATGTAATTTTTTCTTTTCATAAAAAAAAATGCACTCAAAAATGATAAGGGTCCATTCCCAACCCTTCTCATTTTTTGTTAATGGAATCTTTTAGAAACAAATAAAAATAATAAAATCTCGTTAAAATTATACTTATTGAAAAGTTTAGGCAGATAATCGTATATTAATAGAAATAGGATGTTATACTACTCATCGAGTATGCATAATGTGAGCGTGTACGCAAAAGTACTTATACTTGGTACTTGAAACCGCAAAAAGCACTTGAGGTACTAAAAAATACTTTTGTACTTGAAGTACCAAACAAGTACCCGGTACGTCAAGTACTGCCCGGTTCAGGTTTTATGCACCGATCAAGCAACTATAAACGGTTTTTGTATCCATATTCTGTAGCGGGAGCGCCACAGAGGGCCGGTATTGGCACATCGCCGGCCAGTACCGGTCCTGTATGTCGTGCCCACCGGGGTCTTTACTGAAGGTGTTCATTTACCGGTCCCTGCTCGTTCAATGGTCGGTTTACCCGCCCATAGCTTCGTTGGTCGTTCGTCGACATTTTTGCAGGTCAATCGACTACGGTTGACGGCCATTCTTATTACAACATGAACCCTTTCACCAGAAAAACATTAATTGCCGCGCGTCAGTTGGAGGTAAAATTGAGCCAGGACGAATACATTTTCGTTTTACCGTGGATACAAAGTTCGTCGAAACTTGTCGAGCGAGGATCAACTGCAGTGAAACTTGGGGCAGAGCAGGCGGAGGAAGGACAATTGAGGGAGCATTGAGCGAGGAGAACGATTGCCTCTTGTAGCCTTGACTAAGGAAGAATCGTCGTCCGGAACGAGAAGACGACAACTGCGAAATTTCAAGTTCCTCCCCCCCCCCCCTCCGCCCCCTGGCCGAGGGTGTATGTGTGCTAATAGCGAGAGTTTAACTTTGCTAAGGAAGGAACAATCGTCGGTGATGAAAATCACTCCGGGGGAGGGGGAGGAGGTGGAGGCCTTCGGGAACGAACAATGCCGCAAGCACGCCCGAGTCGGCACGTTTCGTGACGGAAACTTGCCTTGGCCCGAGAGCTCGAGGGATGGCTCTGCACTCTGCCGTTCGGCCTTTACAGCGGGCAAGCCGCCCTCCGGTGCCTCCGTGTACATCTATACAGCCCTATGCCCTGGTACAAATGCTCGCACGAGTCCGTCGGGCCATCCCGTGAAATTGCACCGAAAAATGGAAAGCAGCAGCAACGCCAGCAGCAGCGGTCCACCTCACACTCCGATTATGGAGATTTTTTTGCCAATCTCGTGAACCGTGGCTACACATGTAGCTATAACACCGTACCCTATATTATCTTTACATGGCACTGTGGATATTTCTCGTGGATCAAATTCAAAATATATATCCATGCGCGCCGCTCGATCTCGCCGGAAACCGTAAATTCAGAATTCCCTCGACCCCCCCCCCGTTGGTTCAGGAAACATTCGAACACGGTCTGTGCTTCCTATTACGATAGTCATCCTTTTTCCCCTCCATTCAACGTAATTGGAGTTATTAATTTAAACGTAATTGGAGTTATTAATTTTAAAAGCCTTGCGCTGGACACGATATATAGTAAAAATTTTACCTCGGCGAGTGGGGCACGGGTGCAAGTAAATTTTTTTTAGCGGTCAGTCTTCCGAAAAAAATGTTAAAGATAATTTTAGACAAAAAAAAAAAGAGGTCACCAAGGCATCGAGTAATCTTAGCGAAGAACGAAAAATTGCGCACTCTGCCCCCCCCCCCCACACATGTAGCTATAACACTATGCCCTATATTATTTTTTCATGGCACTGTAGATATTTCTCGTGGAACAAATTCAAAATATATATCCATGCGCGCCGCTCGATCTCGCTTTAAACCGTAAATCCAGTTCCGTCGACCCCCCCCCCCCCTCCCCTCCCCTCCCCTCGGTACGGGAAAGAGTCGAACACGGTCTGTGCTTCCGATTACGACATTTATCCTTTTTCCCCGCCATTCAACGTAATTGCAGTAATTAATTTAAAAAACCTTGCACTGAAAACGATATATAGTAAAAATTTTGCCTCGGTGAGTGGGGCTGAGGTGGAATTTATTTTTTACTTGAACGGTCAGTCTTCCGTAGAAATGTTACAAATTATTTCAGACGAAAAAAAAATGAGGTTGCCAAGGCATCGAGTAATCTTAATGAAGACTGAAAAATTGCGCGCCGTGCCTCACCGGTGAGCAACGGAATTAATTCGGTAAGACGAATTTTCTTCGCGGTGTAAAAAAAAGTTCGTTCACTCCGCGTGCACGTAAGCTTCGTGCATGAACTCAAAATTTCTATAGAAAAATCGTTCTCCGATTCAGTTAGTGGCGTAGAAGTGTAATAGGTGTTTGAATAGAATGTGGAAGATGACAATTAAAACCGCCCGCGTATTATGACGTTGTGAGCTCCGGGGGAATTCTTGTGAAAGCGGAACAAAAAACGGAAAAAAAATTGTCGTTCCCGTCGTTGCCGGAGTTTTTTTCTCTTCTTTTCAGTGACCGATTCGGAATAGCTTCGCTGCGAAAATAGTTTAAAGGAGAACATGGGGGGTAAAACGCGTTACTGCCATTCTTCGTACTTTTCGACGTACTCTCGTTCTCCCTTTCTCTCCGAATCGAAATAAAAGAGGCGGACCGTCGGCTAGATTATAGACAGACAACGGGGTTGCGGTGTGTAAAAGCTCTCGACAACTACAAAGAATGCGGATGGGACACGATGTTTTTTTGTTGTATTTTCCAGCGTTAATTAAAAACTTTAATTGTTCCGACTTGTATACACCGCCGGTCGGTGTTGCGCTGTATCGCAGAATTTAACTCTTTAAACCAACTCTCCATCTCCAGCCTCGGCGCATAAACTTCCCTCAGACACTGCTTGCGGGGGGCCCGAAATAATAACTCTTGCTCGTCGATGTAAATCGAATTAAAAAAACGAAAATGTCCGAAAATCGTGTGAGCGCCATTGCGCTCACCGGAGCTTCGGTGGTTTTGCCGATAATAATAGAGCTGCGAGGAATCGTTACGGGCAATGCTATATAGGGTAAAAGTGGGGAATATGGCCCGGTGCATATATCATTGATTTACGTGTTAATCGAGGTGGTCCATATTCACCACTTTTCCCGTACATCTGACAACCGTAGATTTTGTACGAGTGATCCGCAAAATCAAACCACACTAGCGGTCACTGCACAGTCACTCGCAGACACCTTGCAGACTCGCTTGCAGTGAGTGGAATAAATTTCATTCCATGAGCTAGAATTTCAAAATTAGAAAATGTGGCTCAGGTAATGGGATTGGTATTTAACTCTTTAAATCAACTCCCCATCTCCAGCCTCGGCGCATAAACTTCTCGCAGATACTGCTTGCGGGGGGTGCGAAATAATAACTCTTGCTCGTCGGTGTAAATCGAATTTAAAAAAAGCGAAAATATCCGAAAATCGTGTGAGCGCCATTGCGCTCACCAGAGCTTCGGTGGTTTTGCCGATAATAATAGAGCTGCGAGGAATCGTTACGGGCAATGCTATATACAGCTGACAACCGTAGATTTTGTACGAGTGATCCGCAAAATCAAACCACACTAGCGGTCACTGCACAGTCACTCGCAGACACCTTGCAGACTCGCTTGCAGTGAGTGGAATAAATTTCATTCCATGAGCTAGAATTTAAAAATTAGAAAATGTGGCTCATGTAATGGGATTGGTATTTAACTCTTTAAATCAACTCCCCATCTCCAGCCTCGGCGCATAAACTTCTCGCAGATACTGCTTGCGGGGGGTGCGAAATGATAACTCTTGCTCGTCGATGTAAATCGAATTTAAAAAAAAGAGAAAATGTCCGAAAATCGTGTGAGCGCCATTGCGGGCATACACGCGTTTTCGGTCTGCATAGGCGCCCGGGTCAATGGAATTGTCGGAGCCGGTGTGTAGCTGAGGCAGCCGTCGAAATGCATTGTAGTGGCAATTTTGTCGGAGTCTCCCCCCAGAAACAGAAGCAGCAGCTTCGAGCATCGAATTGGAATTGGATGGCCTTAAAGTGTACGGATGGGCACATACAAACGTACGCCCGTCGGATTTGGGACAAAGGGAAAAGAGGGGAGGGGGCGGGGGTGGGGGGTGGCTATGAACAATGTATTTGTCGTATAGCAGCGATGGAGAGGTACGGCATTGAAGAGCGCGCGGGAGCGAAATGGTGCGAGAAACAGTGGCGCAACACAGAGCCCGACACACACAACAGAGTCCAGCATCCCCGTGACTGTGGATGAGCAGCGAACGGAGCACGCTCCGAACGGCACGTTTGCCGGGACCATCGGGATACGCGAAACAGTAGCAGCAACAGCAGCAGCAGCATCACGACCCCGCGCCCCCCCCCCCCCCCCCCTTCCGCCTCCGCCATTCCAGCTCCGTTGTAAACCAAGCTACTATAGAGATTCTCGCGTCCAACCGTCCGTGTATTAATTGTCTTGTTACGGAACGCGTTCCACGAGGACCGGCGCTCTCGTATCTAATTTATGCTGGCCGTTCGACTGTCACGTGCTCGCCCGGCCTAATCTCCATTCGCGATGGGAGCCGCATCGTCGCCCTCGGACCACAGGTCGCTTGTTGTTACCCACCTATTATCGCGCAATCTGGCTTGTATCGGGGACAAGTGAGTCCCGAAGAAGAAAATGTACGTAGCATCGGATGTTCATTTTTGTTTCTTCAATAAGAATTTTTATCATTTATTAATAAATGTACAAGAGGACCAGGCCTGTGGACAATTTTTTTTGAGTTTATATGTAATCAATTAAATATTTGATTATATCGCACCCCTAAAACAACAGCGTAACCCTCTCTTATGCGATTACCATACAAATTGTTAGACTGTTGTTCTGGGCGTGCGATATATTAAATCATGATCGATAAACATTGATGTAATAAATTGGAACTGGTTAGGTCCAGCCCCCACCCCCTTTTTAAGGCTTCTGTGTGCCATCCAGCCAGTAACTCTCATATCAATTTTTCGACTTTCAAATCCCCCCCATAGTGTATCGCATTTGCACGCGGGTGCAGGGAAACTGCGGAAAACCTACGCCGGTTCAGTCGATCATTCCAACTGAGTCTTGATGTTCGTATTCGTTACTTCGAGTACGAACACCAATCCTCAGTATTGGACCTCCCGCTCAACGGTTCCAATGCGCCACGGCTAGGCGGTCACCCATCCAAGTACTGACCGCGAACAATTCCGCTTGACTCTGGGGAAGCTGCACACGAACCGCGCATCCACCGCTGTCGGTGTTAGGGTGAATTTGACGAGTGCGCTCGAAGCGCCGTCTCTAGGGCGTCAAGCGCCAAAACCAAGATGCCCCCCTCCTCCGCGTCGCAGTCGCGCGCGCGCCCACACCCGCCAGTCGTGAACTAATACGACGACGGCGAGATCCGGGGCAAGCACGCTTCTCGCGCTGCTCCCGGTTGGCTACAGCATCCGACGGTTATCAGGGATTCTGGCTGACGGCGGTGCAGTGCAAGAGCTTAAGTGCGCCGCTCTCTATACCAGCAGTGGAGGAGGGAAGGCTAACGCCCCAATTAACAAGCGAGCTTAGCTTCCCTGACTGATACTGGCTCTAGGCAGCTTCTCTCCCGACTCTCGCCGCCTATGACTCCCGACCGTTTTCACTCGCTTCATCTTGCTCAAGCTCTCATGGGCGTTAGGTCGCGGACTAAGATTCTCCATGTCAGATTAGAGTGCTGCCCGGCCCGGCAACTTTGCACTTTTTAATGGATCGGCCAGAGCTTCGGTGGTTTTGCCGATAATAATAGAGCTGAGAGGAATCGTTATGGGCAATGCTATATCCCGAGTCGAAATTTAAGAGCGTTACATCGGGCCCTGATGCGGTCCTGATAAGACCTTATCAGGATCCTATCAGGACCCGATGTAACGCTCGAAAATTTCTACTCGGGATACAGCTGACAAACGTAGATTTTGTACGAGTGACCCACAAAATCAAACCACACTAGTGGTTACTGCACACTCACTCGCAGACACCCTCATAGAAGCAGATGCTTGCAGTGAGTGGAATGAACTCCATTCCATGAGCTAGAGCTTAAAAATTAGAGAAAATTTGGCTCATGTAATGGGATTTGTTCTAAAAATTCAACCATTGGAATGTGTGTTCCATTCTGTGGGCCAAATTTCCCAATGGGTGAATTTTTTATTGGCTCGGCTAAAGCTTCGGTGATTTACCGCTAATAATAAAGCTGTGAGAAATCGTTACGAGCAATGCGATATAAGCTGCACAGTCACTCACAGACACCCTCATAGACACAGGCACTTGCAGCAAAAGGACTAAATTTCATTCCATGAGCTAGAATTTCAAAAATTAGAAGGTTGGGCTCATAGAATGGAATTTATTCTAAAATTGAACCATTGGAATTTTCCATTCTATGAGCTAAATTTTCCAAAGCTTGAATCCTCGCTCGTGGAATGGAATTTATTCCATTCTATGAGCTAAATTTTCCAAAGATTGAATCTTCGCTCATGGAACGGAATTTATTCCATTCTATGAGCTAATTTTTCCAAAGGTTGAATCTTCGCTCATGGAATGGAATTTATTCCATTCTATGGACCAAATTTTCTAACGATCGAAGTAACTAATTGCTCGTACGATGGAAAGTTGTCATGGACATTCGCAGTGTCCAGAGGGACTTTTCTGTAGAAGTTAAAACGGTGAAATCAGATTCGATTGCTTTGTTCCGACGTGCTTAACGAGATAAGTGCAGATTAATTTTGGCTTTGATGCTCAATTGTTTAAGGCCCGCCAGGGAGGCATTACCCGTGACCACTCTCTCCTGATATCCCGTTGAGCCGGTATTCTCGATGTGGTGTCGCGCATTACCGGCCAAAACGCCGCCCAGCTGCGATGTACGAAGGTCCACACCGTTCCGCCCTCTCCCTCCACCTTCCCCGCCTCGCCCAGTCCTTCGGCACAAGAGAGTATCGTGTTATATAGCACGGGATCTTGGATGCTTTCGAGAAACTGTCGAGTCCGCGGTTACATCGCGGCGTGGCGGTGAAGGCTCGGTCGTGACTCGAAACCCGAAAGAGCCGACGAGCCGGTGCAGCTGCTCTTGCCTTCGCCGGGCGCTCCGAGGGCAGTAAAGCCACAATGTCTCTGGATACTGTGAGAGGGTCGCCCTTTGAGCCTCACTGAAAGCTGCACTGGTAAAAAGAGAAGGTGAAAAAAAGAGGGAGAAAAAGAGAAAAAAAAGTAATCTCGCTGAACATCGTGCACGTTCGCCTTTCGAGACTACGGCAGGTTTTATTTTTATTTAATTTTTTTTTTCATCCTCACATTACACAACCCTGTGACAATGTATCGGGTAATGGGGAAGAGGCTAATTCGACTTTTCGAGACTTTGGCAGGTTTTTTTTTTTTTTGCTCCTTCATTCTCACATTACACAACCCAGTGACAATGTATTGGGTAATGGGGAAGAGAGGCTAATTCATAGTCGCCGAGACAGGTTCCCGTATGCATGTACGCTGCCTCCGCGTATTAACGTTGCAGGGGTGCATGCTGTGCGCTGTACATATATAATAACTGTCGAAGCGAGTTTCATGGCTAAGACCCCCTGCGACTCGGGTTGTAACGATCGATGAGGAAAATTTCACGAGCCCGAAGTTGGTCTGACCGTACACACTTCGCTACCACTTCCGCGCCGATGCCGCTGCTATTATTATAGATATTTTCGCCACTGAAAATATAATGCCTTTGGATCCACCGCTGGTGACCACCCTCGTAGCTCCCCCCCTTTTCTACTTCGCTCCCAGCGCTATCAAAACCCTCCCCGGCGCCGCGCGGCGGACAATCAAAATTTTCCACCTCGCGGGCTGTAAAGGGAAAATTCCACGGTTATCGCGCGAAACTCCCGGTCCTTTGCCTCTCGCGCCTCCGTCTATTTACTATCGTCCATAAAATCTATGCGTGCACCGCAAACAACTCACACCTGATACACTTTGGCGTTAAAATGCTTCCCCCCGTACTCACGGCATTCACGCTCACTTTGGAAAGTTTATCGCCCCTTGGAAATTAAATACATGCAAGAAATTTATTTATTGTTGTTTATTTTTTGCTTTCTCATAGAGGAAGCTTTGTTTTGGTGAAAAAAAAAATTTCGAGATTTTAATGAAAACGTGTGCAGAATGTTCGAAAACATCGAAAAATCACATTTACAAAAAATGTCTGGATGGATGTGTGTGTGTGTGTATGTGTGTGTGCCAGGCCTCCAAAATTCAATCGTCTATAACTCAAGAACGGTTTTATCAATCGGGTTGAAATTTGGCTCACACGTAGAGCAGTTGAGTGCCTCTGTTTGTTACAATTTATGCACTAATTGAAACATTCGTTCAGATTTTATGAGATTTTGAAATTTTTGAAAAAAGTGTGTTCGCGCTCTAGCTTTCGCAAATTTTGAGATTCTGGGCTGAAACTTTCTACAGAAGTAGACCAACATCAAACAATTTTCGCTATTGAATTTGGTACGAATCGGTCGAGGGGTTTTGGTTTTGTGAAATTTTCGATTTTTCAAAAAATATCTATTTCACTCTAGCTTTTACAATTTTCGAGATATTTGCCTACAAATTTGTACATAAATAAGTTATTATGGACTGGTATTCCCTATTAAATTTGGCAAGAATCGATCGAAACGTTTAAATTTTATAAAATAAACCAAAAAATCAGAAAATTCGTACCTAACAAGAGACGATTATTTTTGTTTTAAATACTGAGAAAGAAGCTAAATAAGTCGTAGATTCGAGATTAGTGAGAAAAATAGATTAAATATAGTGCCTGAGCGGCGATTCACTTTATAATTTTTTTTTAATCGCACTTCATAACAGACGTACGTATCTGTTTCAAATATTCATGTAGAAACAAAAAAAAGTTGAAAATTGAAATTTTCATATGGCTTCCTCATAAAAGTTGAAATTGAACGTTAAAAGGTGAAAATTGAAAGATGAAAGTTGAAAGTTGAAAGTAGAAAGTTGACAGTTGAAATTTTTATATCAATTCGTCATAATGTCCCTTTATTCGCAAAGCTTCCTCTATGAGGAAGCCAAAAATATAGTAAATGCTTCCTCGTCGAGGAAGCTTTGCGAATAAAGGGACATTATGACGAATTGATATAAAAATTTCAACTGTCAACTTTCTTTCAACTTTCAACTTTCAACTTTCATCTTTCAATTTTCACCTTTTAACTTTCAATTTTCAACTTTTTTTAATATTAAATTATGATCGGTAAAGTTTTAAGTGATAAATTGAGACTGGTTCGGGTGAATGTAACGAGTGCGCTCGAAGCGGCATTTTTTAAGTTCTGTTTATTATTTATTTCTTAAGTTCTATTCACAAAATTTCGAAAAAAAATGTTTTTCATGGCATTTTTTTCTCTAATATTTTTTTTTACGCATAACAGACATATTTTTCGATATATGCCACTTATACATCCACACATTTTCTTTTTTTCCTTTAAGATATTGGAAATGTCATCAATTTTTTAAATTGTTTACTGAATTCTATTTGATTAAATGAAAAATAAAAAAACATGGAGTATCTCTGCGAAATGTGAAGGAAAAATGACAGATAGTATTCCCGACCGTAAACGCAATATTCCGTCGATAATCGGTAATCGAGGGCTATCGCAGCGTTGCTATATACACGACGCCGGTTGGATATCCGACCGACCGTTAGCTCTTTTTTTCATTTTTTTTTGCATACTCAAAAACTGGGTTAATGCTCAGCATTAGAGAAAATTATCATAGGCGCTAATTACACACTGACAATTGGCAAAATTCCAATGAACCGGCGCCTCCCTCGTTGCAATCGTCGTTGAATACGAGACCCAGTATGTAAAAGCTGAAATCTCGATCGGCGCGCGAACAATTCTGCGTGTTAACTCCGCGTTGCATTATGCCCCGTGTTTTTTCCGCCCCCCCCCATTCTTCCTCTCTCTCTTACTCCAGATAATTTCGTTCGGTCGGGTAAAAAGCGGAGAGACGGAGAACGAAATATTTATAGCCGAGAGAAAACACTCGAACGATCTGCTCGAGTCTAGCTAGGATAAATCAACCGGCAAAGAAAGACACATCGCGTCCAGTGGAAACAAGAGAAGTTCCGAAAGTATTTTAGTTTATTTATCCTCGCCTCTGTAGCGAAGAATTACATTTTCCCTGGTCTGTCTCTCATCCACCGTCGGTAAACAAGTCCATTAGCATCGTTAGCGGAAACGCCGAATCTGCGAACTCAACGGGTCGCGGACTCGAGAAAAAATTGCTGCGTCTGCCACGTTCAAAATGTAGTTGGCATGACTTGCGAATTGTTGTAAATTTTACGAAAAAAGGTAAAATAAAGAAGAAAAAAGAAAATGTTTTTTGTTTGCAGTCAGAAACGTATGTTGAACGAACATTTATTTTTTTGCCGCAATGAAAAAAAAAATATCATTGAAAAAAAAATACCAAGTACAATTTGATTGCGCGCTGTCAAAGAAAAAAAAAATTATTTCAATTCTACTTTTAATTCTAACAATTCCATACGGGATTGAAACGATAACACGTCACCTTGACAGTCTTGCTGCCGTTGTTTCAATATCATATGGAATTGTAAGAATTGAAAGTAGAATCGGAATAACAATTTTGTTTCTTTGGCAGCCCGCACGAAATTTTTTTTTTCAGTGCGCGTAAAACATCGTCATTCTGGAACAAGATTGTAAGGGCTAAACATCGTCATCCTGGAACAAGATTGTAAGGGCTGGTACGGCGATGCCAGTAAGAGACATCACTGCTGATACGAGCGTGGGACATTACTCGTGTCTCCGCATAAACCGGATTGCTATTCAGGAATTCATGAGCTCGCGAGTCATAGTTACACTGGACATACAATCCGTTATTGCGTCGTACAAACGTTGATACACGTTCGAGCTCTCGGAGGTTTGTGCAGTCGCGCAGGTTTAGCTGCAGAGTCCGGTTGCACAATCCGAAGTGCGTGCGAATGTACGCTATACATTTGGCGAGAGGGTCAAGGGTCATCCTGAGGGACGCAAAAGACAAGATTGTCACCGGACGAGTTGCCGGGCGTTATCCGGCCGGGAATGGTAACTGCTGAGCAGTGGCTGCTGTGTATACATATACATACGTGTATACATGCCCATACATAGTTTACAGGCATCTACCTTGGCTTTACCTACTGGAAGCGGAGCAAGAGGACTCGTCTCAGGGGCGTTGGAGCAGAGAGCTAGTTCAAACCTCGTCGTCTCGTCTTGCGCCAGGAGAGGCTCAGCTGGATTTCACCCTCAGCGGCAGGCTGCGAGGCAAAGCACAGCGGCTCCAAGAATCGACGTGGACTAAGGGCCCCCTCGTAGACGTACAATCTCGCCTCTCCCTCGGTCGTCCGGCTTCGTCACCATTGCATTTTCGCAAAGTTCGTCGTCCAACAACCTGGTCCATCCAGTTTAACCGTACGGGCTTCCACGCCTACACATCCCCATCCAATTCTAGCAATGTCTCCGACACTCCCTCTTGTCGGCGACAAACAAGGCAAAAAGCTTGGAGCGTCATCAAGTCCGCCGAGTTCATCTCGGCGCTGCGTTCTCCGAAAGGCGTTTTAGCCGTAACACCCGTCTCGGGGGCGTCGGAGCCGTGAGCCAGTTCGAATCTCATCGTCCCGTTTTGTGCCGGTACGGTGGACATCTGGGTGCCCCGCCGTAGACGGCTGCGAGGGAAACACAATTCCACCGACAGTCGACGTAGCCTGAGGGCCCTCGTGGATTCTAATATGTACACTCTCGCCGACCTCTCCCGTCCGCCCTCGCCGTCATTGCGTCTTCGCCAAGTTCCGGTCGTCCAATGATCTTGGTCACCCGCTCCATCACGGTGCCAAGTTTCCACGGCTATATTCGCTGCCTCGAGCCTCCGTATCTCGTCTTCGCCACCCTTTGCCGCTCGCGACAAACAAGGCAAAAAGCTTCCGTACGCCATCAAGTCTGCCACGTCCAGTGAGACTCCGCACACTTTGTGATGGGCTCACCTACAATCGGCAGGTACATAGATAGTTATTGGATGTATACGAGAGCTGCGCACAGTAACAAAAAATACTTCGCGTACGAAGTACAAAGTATCCAGTACTTTTTGTACTTGGTTCGTAGCGTTAAGCGTTATCTAGGCTTTAAAAAGAAGGCGCAGAGTAATTTGCACTTCCAGTTTGAAAATGGAATTTTCAAACCGGAAGTGAACTGTGCTCAAAAAGTACTTGGACTTGAAGTCGTAAACTGACTAACTGACTTGGTACCTAAAGTACAAAGTATCCAGTACTTTTTGTACTCGGTTCGTAGCGTTAAGCGTTATTTAGGCCTTAAAAAGAAGGTGCAGAGTAATTTGCACTTCCGGTTTGAAAATGAAATTTTCAAACCGTAAGTGAACTGTGCTAAAAAAGTACTCGTACTTGAAGTCGTAAACTGGCTAACTGAGTTGGTACCTAAAGTCGTAAAAAACATACTTGAAGCGCTCCGAGGTACTTGTAAACAACAAGTACGTACTTGAAGTACCTACAAAGAACTTGTGTTCTTTAAGACGTACTTGAAGTTTGTGTAGTTCAAGTACGTACTTGAAGTACTGCCCAGCTCTAATGTATACTTTACATATTCAATTGCGATTTTCTGTCCAGCTCCGCTGTGCTAAAAAGAAAATCGAAGAGAAACTTCAGAGGCTTCGTCTCATCTCGTGAAAGGTTCATGCGGTCATGCGACTGTGCGGTTTGCGTAACTTTCTTTTCGAATTTCAGTTCACCATAAAAGCCTCGTTCATGGCAATTATCGGATTAAGGTTGCAGAGTAACGGAAGGTCTAGTAACACGCGTTAATTTGCATCGAATAGGGATTACATAGATGTTTACGCCCGGGGGTCTAATGCTCTGCGTACTTTGCCTTCCTCGTTCCACTTGAGCGATTGTACTACATAACGCTCGCGGTAATCGGTAGATTTCCACGGTAGAAATTAGGTATGGTTGCCAACACATCCGACGATAGAGTCTCGAGTGCATGCACATCCTCTGACTATGCGTTGGAGCGTAGTCCTTATACGGAGTTGAAACAGGCTGGGGGAACTCGGTACGCGGTACTATTGCCAGGCCGATCATCATCCCATGGAGCAGAAGCTTTTGCCTGGATATAGGTATCGCTCGTATAGGCTCATTTGTGCTGATCTCCCGATGCGGCAAGTCTCTCCTCTCCCTCCGTATCCTCCTCTCGATTCCGCAGTGGAAATTCTCATCCTCTCCCTGAATCCAAACCCTCCTGCATAGAACTTCGCGTAAACCTGCACAGCTGCTGTCTGCAGTGAATACGGCGATGTACCGTTTACATATAACGGCGCTTTACGTTTAACCGTAACGGGTGACTCTTCGACGACGAATCCCGGGTCTTCGTTAGGGCACGAGAAGACTCTATCGCGTTTGGTGCTCCATCAATCCGTGGCCACTTTTTGAACGCCGTTCACGTAGGAGATGAATTACAGTTTTGTTTACCGACTGCGCCCCGTTCTCGTCGGCTCGCTGCGATTTTCGCGGTACTCGAATGCCCGTCGACGAGCGAGCGATAATGGCTCCGGGTTATAGTTTAGGAAAGTCACCCTGTATGAAACGGACGTACAGCGGCAGCGGTGTGTACATCGACGGGCTTGTGTGTGATGCCCACGGGTTTCCGGTTCAACCCCGACGACGCCGACGTCGACTCTCCGCCCCCTGCGCGTTACGCTCACATTCGCAACGAGCGTTATTCGACCGATAACTCGAACGGCTCATCCTTTGCATGCTTTACCCCTCATACATGCGCTGGTAAACCTATTAGTACGTCACTGCGGCCACGGTGGGTTGCCTTCCCGCGAAACTTCTACCTATTCGCGCAAACCCATATCGATCAATGCTTATCGGGATCCTCTTAGCGATTGCATTCTATGTGCCCGGAGAGAATTATGATTTTTGCCCGTATTATTGACGGTGACCGAGGCTCGCCCCGTCAGCAATATCGGAACTTGATCGGATTACTTAGACACGACGTTTGATGTCTGAGCGCATTCGTCGTCTTTCCGATTAAAATGTTAGAGGGTTAATCGGGCGGAATTAAAAAAGAAATGTTGCATGGATTTGAAAAACGAAAGATATAGTATAGTATATATATTATACCAGCGCTTATGTTGGCTCGCGCGACTCGCGTGCTCGTCTGGATCGCATGATTTATAGCTAGCATGTGAAAATTCATTCCCTATGGAATGGATTTTCGAAAAACCGAATTTTCGAAAATATATCATATGGAATGGAATTTCGAAAAACCGAATTGTCGAAAATATAGCATATGGAATGGAATTCAGAATTCCAAGGTCCATTCTATATGCTATAAAAACTGCAATTCCGAAATTATAGCATACAGAATGGAATTGCAAAAACCAACGGAGGGTGGTCAGCTTCTCCGAAAGGGGGGCTCAGTTAGGGAGGGGGAGGAGAGGAGTGGGACAAACATCCAAACCAACAAATCCACAATATTCCAAAATATATATAACATTATATAGTATTATTAGATTATACTATATTATTCAAATATTATAATACATATAATAGTAAATCTGTACAGAATAGGGTAAAAGTGGTGAGACTGGCCCACCCCGATTAGAACGTAAATTAATGGTACGTGGACCGAGCCATACTTGCCAATTTTACCCCATTTGGAAACTCCAAACTCAACGAATTATAGGTGCGGACCGCTCCAAACCTACCTCGTGGGAGTTGCCGTTCCTGCGTCTGAACGCGGTCGATGTGTATTTCAAATTGTTGGAAGCGCCCGGGGTGCACGTACAAAGTAGAAAATTGAAGTAAAAACAATCTGTCGCTGGTGGCGCAGTCGCTTGCCATTGTACCCCGGCTGTATTCAATTAATATAAATCGTTCCAAATATTGAATCTGACAGACAGTTCGAGTGAAGCGTTCCGTAGTCCGGCAGTTTCAATTAAAATCCCCACGTTTACAATGCACACGTCTCTTTCCCCACACCAAGGTCCCCCTTTCTCTCGCTCTTCGTATCTGTTTCAATACATCTATCTTTTTTTTACATACACATATAGATTTTTCTTTTTTTTTCTTTCCAGGTCCGTGTTTCTCGTTTGTACATACAAGAGGCAAGCGCGTACTTCGTTGATTTACTAACATGTTTTTTCGCCGCTATTCTATTCGATATCCGGTACAGGAGATATGGCAATTATCTTTCCTCGGCAATAACAGAACCAACTGCAATTTAATGGACGCTGTCTCGAATAGCCCCGGGCATATCCGGACTGCGGATTACAACGTTTGTGTTTTTTTTCCAATTTTCAGAATAAATGAAAACGATGCTCGTGCAATATAGATTTTTCTTCTAGAGTTCATACGCGATGTATGTAGAGGAGAACGGGGCAGGACGGAGTAGCTAAGAATCAAATACCGTTCGAAGCTGCGAATGTACTGTTTATCACCGTTTCTCTTTTGGCCATTCCATTTTCGGAAGGCCACAAACAATACACGAGATTTTTCCTAATCTATATATATAGGGTTAAACTATATATATATAATATATATAGGGAAATATATAGGGTTAAACCATATATATATATATATATATAGTTTAACTCTACACCTCGTGTATGGTTTTTTACCTTCTAACTCATGACTGGGGTAGATTTTCACGCCACGCGTTTCTTTTACGTACAAGAGTCCTATGAGCAGTAAACCGGCATATTTATATCTCTACCACTCACAACTCTACCAGAATATATCTCTCCCCAAACATCTCTACCAGAAAACAAGTCTCCCGGATAATAACTCTACCAAAAAAGATAATTCTAACAACTCTACCGCATAACAACTCTATCAAAAACTCTTCCGGAATAAAAATAAAAATTCGGGGAGAGTTTTATTTAAATACGGGGAGAGTTTTATTTAAATACGCGGAGAGTTTTATTTAAATACGGGGAGAGTTTTATTTAAATACGGGGAGAGTTTTATTTAAATACGGGGAGAGTTTTATTTAAACTCGGGGAGAGTTTTATTTAAACTCGGGGAGAGTTTTATTTAAATTCGGGGAGAGTTTTATTTAAATTCCGGGAGAGTTTTTTTAATACGGGGAGAGTTTTATTTAAATTCCGGGAGAGTTTTTGATAGAGTTCTAATACGGTAGAGTTGTTATGCGGCAGAGTTGTTAGAATTATCTTTTTTGGTAGAGTTATTATCCGGGAGACTTGTTTTCTGGGAGAGATGTTTGGGGAGAGATGTATTCTGGTAGAGTTGTGAGTGGTAGAGATACAAATGTGCCAGTAAACCGGATTTTTCGTACGTGAATGTTTTTTTTTTTTAATAAGGAAGAGGAAGGGAATTTTTCATGCGGCCAATTGCCTTTGCCTAAAGTTTAGGGGCTGAAAAGCACACTTAAAGCCGAACCAAAGTTGTCAAAATTCGTATTTCTTTAAACTTCGACTAAGGTAGTTTTCCACCCCAAAAATGAGCTCTAGGGTCAATACGGCCTGAGGGGAAACTCGTGGTAACAGCGCAAACAAAAATCTCTTCCTTTCCTACCCCCGCAGTCCGACAGTGCTTGTGCATCTAAAGTTAAAAAGCGTCCTCGCATTTTGTACGTCTATGAACGGTAAAACGGGGCAAAACCTCTGGAAAGGGAAAGAGTATATTGGTTTTATCGATTTTGACGTCCGGGCATTTAAAACGGTCACTCGAGTAAGAGTACTAGCGTGGCTGTTGGGAATGGATATTACACGAAGATCGAGTGTACCGGAAGTTTTATTTCCCTCTCACGGAGTCAGTCACCGACAGATGCGCATTTCGACTTTTCCATTCACCTCCGGAAAGTCGGAGGCCGAGGGGGGAGGGTTGGGTAAGACGGAGCGAGAGTTAAAGACCCGTCGATGCAGTATAACCCCCGTAACGGGGGAGGTTGAAACTTTATAACAGCAAAGTCTGCGAGACAAGAGCGTTAGCGGCTGCTAAGCAGATAAGAGGACTTACGGAAGAGAAGCGGCTGCTCTTCCCAGAATACTGTGCGTAGGATGGAACATTTATGGGGTATAGATTTATGTACAGCGGAGAGCGGGTCGAAACGGACAATTTTTGCCAATTTCCCTCGGGAACACGGGAGAAAAAGGACGACCTGTCCATTTTGCCCCGGTGTTCCGTATTGCTCCACCAGACCCGCCGAATGTGAAACAGGCTATCCGAAGGAAAATCCTGTCGCATCGGAACGGGGAATGGATCCACGGAAAAGCAATACAGTTCAGGATTATTTCTTTATTATATCATATTTCTCATTTTCCTCTTGTCCAGTTTATTTATTCGTCTACTTTTCCTATCCCCGGGTCGACATGGGACGGTCCAGCGAGCGGTGTACAAACGACCGGCCGGCAGCTGACAGAATGTTTGCACTCATCGAGCTTTTCCGGACGAGGACCGTCGCCGCAGGGGGAGGGTGGATAGACCGGACCGGAGGAAGAAATTTTCCGAGTATGAAAGCCCCCGGAGAGTTGTTTGCTAACCGGACCAGCGAAAGGAGCAAGAAGCAGCATCAGCGTCAGCATTGGGAGGAGGCTATGAGATGCAAAGCTCCTACACCGGAGAATCTCCCTGCGGAAGGCTTACGTCTTTTTGCTCCATTTCGTCCCGGCCCTCCTTTCTTTGTCGTCGCGGTCTCCGGTCGTTCTCCCCACCGTTGTAATGAGCCGGCTTAAGGATGGTTCCGATGATTGCGTCGTTGATACACCAACGTATCGAAAATTTACACTACGGATAGATAGATTCGTTTATTGCGTGCTCTGGGGTATAAACCCCTTAAATACACCTTGCCGCGCGATACAAAATCGAAACCAAACGTGCACTGTTTAAAACAATTGTGAATTTAACGCAGCGGATCGAAAGTTTTTAATGCAAAAACTGGTACAATTTAATGTACAAATGTGATGAAAAATTAATGGATTTTTACAGTAAAATGTATCTAAAGTTTTTCACACACTGTACGTTAATTTTTCATCACAATTATACATGAAATTTAATATACCGGTTTACGCATAATACAATATTTTTTTACAGTGCAGCCGTTAGCGTAGAACTGGATAAATAAAAATCTGAAAAGGATTTGAGAAGAATAGTAAGAATCAGTAAAATAATATGAAATATGAATGATAACACAAGCATAGCCAACAGCACAAAAAGTACTTGATACGAACCAAACGAACGATAAATAATAATGTGAAAAGGATATGACACAGCGATTGTTAGCGACATTTGTGACGGTTAAATTCGCAAAACTAGAGCTCGGCGAGAGCGAGAAACCATTCAGATTTAACAATGCTCGGAGCAAAGTGCACTCGTTGTACTTAATTCGGCTCAGCGTCGTTGTAATGAGACGGCTTAAAAATTGTTTCGATGAATCCATCGTTGATACACCAACGTCTCGAAAAGTTACGCTACGGCTACAAGTGATTATTAGTGATATTAGCAACTGTTAAATTCGCAAAACTAGAACTCGCCGAGAGTGAGAAACCGTTTGGAGTTAACAATGCCCGGAGCAAACCGCACTCGTTGTACTTAATCCGGCTGGTACTCTAAACCCTGCAACAGCGGTTATAGTAACACTTGAAAATCCATTGAGTTGATCCTAACCGTCGAAGAGAAATTGTGAGAGAGTGATTCGGGAGAAATTATATCGTCGGTTAATGCCGGGACAAAAGCGTCTCAAGATGCGTCTGGCCTTACAAATGACGATCGAAACACTACTTAGTAATACGGTAATGTTCGGCCGTGTACTTGTACACTGGATGCCACTATATCGGCGCAGTTGCTGAGGTGTGTGAGGTATGGGTATGGGTGTGAGGTATGGAGGTGTGTGATGGCTTGCTCCCGCCAGCCATAGGCGGGAGCAAGCCATCGGCAGGAAACACTTATACAAATTGCACCCCGTACTTAGTCTATTCTGGTGTCTGACCGATGCCCTCGTTCCGCATTGTCGATGCGGTGTCGGCGCTGCGAACGGTCTTCGCCGTGGCGGTTATTACATGGTGTGGCGACTGATTGGGGGAAATCTGGGAATCCTGGAAACTTCAGGCAATAGAACAAAAAAAATACTCAGAGAGATCAGAAAAAAGTCGGGGATTTTTAAAAATTATTTTTGCTTCTTTAAGACGAAGCTAAGCTGAACCTCATCAGTGATTGTGCATATTTTTAAACAGTTATATGTTTGGTACCTGATGACATCGCGGAAAAATCCAGGTGTCTAGCATGTTTTGCGGCACGAAATATAAGAGATGATGGATAAATGTGACACCAGTTTTGACCAAATGTCAAGGGCGACGTTCGTAAATTTTTTCCATGTATTTTTTTCGCGATGCACCTGAACCGGACGCCCGTGGTGCTTAAAATTCAAGCACGACGTTGACGTTGAAAAGAGTTCAAAAAAGCTTCCTCTACGAGGAATCAAAATTACAATTTTCATGTGGCTTTCTCATAATATTCCTTCATTCACCAAGCTTTTTTCTATGAGGAAGCCAAAAATATAGAAAAATACTTTGCGAATAAAGTTATATTATAGGGAAACAAAATCAAAAAGTCAATTTTCAACTTTTTTATTGGCGAGGGAAAATGAGTGGCGATATGGAAGAAAAAAAAATGAAGTTGTCTTCATGTAGGAGCGAAATTGGAAGAATAATGAACTAGAGTAATGACGATAAGCGAGTTTATGGTTTGAAATGCGATGCTCTGAAGTTGATGGGTACGTCGGAGCCAAAAGCCTCGAATTTTCGCACGCTGGGTAAACAAAAAGTTGTTGAATGCTCAATATATCGTATGCAATGAGAGAGCGGTAATATATACGCACATCGGAAAATATACGCTCCGACCAACAAACCGCACGCTAATGGGCAAGCTCAGCTGATCTTTTTTTTCTGTTTTTTTTCCGAATCAATGACTGAGCACTCATTGAATTATATGGAGCGCGTCAGTTGGGCGGACTTTGCCGAGTGGAGGTGGAGAGATAGAGCGACTGATAGGAGATTAAATTTGCATTACCGTGCGAGTGACCCGTGACGATCGTTTGTCTTTTTTAGTCAGTCGATTTGGTATCCCCTCATTGCTATAATTATCATCGCAATTATCGATGAAAGAGTACGTATATGGAATCCATTATTATCAACTTTAAATTAGTCCGACCGTTAAATTCGCTCAATCGTCGAATTGATATCGTTTAAATTCCCGTAAAATCTGATTCGGCAGCGGCGGAAAAATAATGATTCGATTGCACAGTTAAATGCACAGGCGCTTAATTTAGTAGGTCTAAAAAATGTATCAGTTGCGCCAAGTTATTAATTAGTTGGGTTAAAAAATGTATCAGTTAATTGATTAATTAGACCCAATAATTTATTAATTAGACCCAAATATTAATTAGTTAGGCCAACAAATTAATTAGTTACGCGAAAAAATTAATTACTTTTGCCACAACATTACCCCGTTACCGACCAACAAAAGTGTTGACCTGGCAAGTCAACTGGTCGGCCCATCATATTTATTTCTTGGCCTAACGAACAATTTTTTTTGTTATTACGCAACCAAATAAATCGTCCGGAGCGCATTTAACCGCGAAGTTAGTCGGAGCAACAAATAATTTTTCTCCGTTGGAAACCGCCGATTTTTCGTCGAAGTTAACATAGCGTGGCGACGTTGAAAACTAGTTCGCAGATTAAACATTTCATAGAAAACTCCGACGAGGATTCGCGAAATTATGACGAATACGCGACTGTAACGGAGGCTGCGGGCGACTCCGGACGTTAACGGCGTTGCCCCCGCCCGTCCGAAACTAACCCACAGCATCGCGGAACTCCTCGTCCGCCTCGTGGGCTTAAATCGCGAAAGTGTCCCGAAGTTGGAGTGCCGACATAAATTACCCAGTTTGTATAATTCTTTCGTACTCTTAATCAATCAAGCCGGATGAGTGCATTTTAAATTAAATAACGTCCGACCGTGCGGCAGTGGTGTCGGCGATGGTGCGCACTTCTGCCCGTTTTACTTTTATGAACCTCCCCGGGTACTCTCGGGCAACGGCTATGACGCTCCGGCCTCCCTCGCTCGGTCTAAAATATTACAATTACTCCACTCTCTGCGGGGCTTACCCCCCCCCCCCCCCCTCCGGAGGATGCCGGAGCGCGAAGAGAGCACATCTCTGCGTTTGATCAGTTCCTGAAGCAATCGGGGGCGCACTCTCCGTAATACTACGAAGGATTATGTATTCCCTACTTTTTTATCCTGCAGTCCCTACGGTGAATAATTAACTGTCACTGGAGCTTATTTTTTATTATTACCGGTCCTGCACTACCGATCCAGCTAGAACCATGCAATATTTCATCAGCAACTTTTTTTACCAGTGTCGGGAACGTTCTGAATCAAACGGTATTTTTTTTTTTTTTTTTTTAATATGAAAATATAATATTTATATTCACAAGTTTATTTGCTTATCCGACGGATAAATTTGCCTCGATAAAATAACGTTCGCAGCCGCGTTTGATTGGCGATTCGCGCGACCAATTTTCTCACTCCGATCGCAATTACTGACGGGCGAGATCTCCATGGAAGCAATTTTACTTTTGTGGAGAGGAAATAATGATACCGAGTAATTATGTTTTCACTGACGTTCGATACTATTATTTTTAATGCATCGACGCATTTAGACGCCAGCAACGACCCTCGTCAGTCCATGTTTGATGGCCTCGACGTTCAGAGGCCAATTAGCGGGTTCTACGGTCTTAATTGCTTCGCCGAGCGACTACGGTACTTGTTCGATTCCCGCGGATTCCGCAACAACATCTCTCCTCTTTTATCGGCGTTGCATTGCGACCGACCTACGTAGAGCGGGAAGTCGCGGTTTTCTTCTAATTACTATTCCGCCCAGAAATTGTCGTAATTTTAAGGCTCCCTGGCTCCATTCGTAAACCCTGCACCTCCCACCTATTTCCGGAGCGAACATCGCCTAGGCGGTTGCATTACGCTAAATACTTTTGTGATTTCTATAAATTAGCATCTACTCTACTCCTCACGACGATGAGGATAAGCCCGTTTAACCATTAGCCTCCTCTCTCGTTTCCTTCGCCAACAGTTTCCTTCCTAAAATTCCTCCCCCGTATTTTCAACATTGACCGATAGCGGGCATTTCAGGACATACGAGTCCGGTTATCAATCTTAAAATTAAAAAAAGAACTCAATATTATAGAGCAGAGCTGGGCAAATACCATAAATTCTTGAAGTGCGTATTAAAGTATCAAGCACTCGAAGTACTGAGCGCTAGGTAGTTCTTGAGTACTGACGTATTGAGTACTGGCAGAACTAAATTCTTGAAGTTTTGAATTCTGGGCACTGACTCAGTACTCGATGCTTCAATACGTATACAAGTACTTAGTGCATTATGCCCAGCTCTTTTAGAGTTAGAAAAAAAATAAAAGGAGTCACATCGATTATACAGTAAAATAGGTACCAATGTTTCTACTGTACAAACGTGCACAATTATTTTCATGTTAATTTTACAAATACTGTTGTTTTTGTAAAATGAATAACAATATAACTGTGGATGTTTGTGCACAAAAAGGTGTTAAATGTACAAATCTTTTTTACTGTGTATCTAGATGTTTTTTTGAGAATACGCGTCTGGCAGTAATTGTCAAAAACGTTGATTTTTATATCTTTGCAATGATCAATAGAATTATATATATATAAATATGATTTCATATTATATATATATATATATATATATATTTATTTATATTGATATCTATATATATTGGAAGCAACGATTGAGATACGCTGCCGAGAGCGAAGATAAATTTCCCTCGAGACATCGTGGATCAACGATTACGCACGATGCGTACATATTGGCGTCGTCACGTCAAACTACTTCACCGTATCGCATGTCCCGACGCTCACTATACGTACACGGCGTGCATAATAAGGCATCTTCTGCTTGATCTTCGACGAGACGTGATTTATCGGTCGATCCTGAGGAACATCCCATAGAATCGAGTAAGGGATGGGGTTTGACACATCTTTTCATAAAGATGATCCTTTCATCGTCCTCACGCGTGGCGTCGCTGACTATGATACATCGTGGTACACGTTCAAAGCTGAAAAGCGATTCCTGATATAAAATTCATTAACAAGCCTATCGTAGTTTCACACCGGATAAGCTGCAGTAAAATTGACGATGGAGCTCGAGCAGCTCGAGATTTAACCATTTCTAACATAAAAGGGTTTAAACTCTTTTATCGGCTCTCAACCCTTCAACACTTGCGTGGGGTCGTTTCGAGGAGCGGAAAAAGCTTTTTCACAAAAGTTTCATTCAATTGCAATAATAACTTTGCCGATTAAGACATCGAGAAAGATATACGCGCTTTAAATTCAACAATTAAAATGAAGATATTCGAAATTGAGCTTGGGGTCCCGTAGACCACCATTCGATGGTTCTCCGCCGATCTGGCCGAGAATGGTCGAAGGTCCAATGTCTCAAGCGTACCGGAAGTACGTGTGAACTTTTTGGTACTTCGATATTCTGACACGTCCGCGAAATTTGTCATAATTGGGATTATTAGTCGAAGCTTCGCGACGGTCTGGAACTACGTTGAAGCGGACCGGGCATGTCGGAGAATGTCCAAACTAGTTTGTACTCGTGTAACAGGTGCTCGCGGGGATGGTAATGTCCCGAACGTTACGTCGCCAGACAGCGTGAAAGGTCCCTTTCGTGCATTTAGAGGCAAACATCCACTTCATTCCCTCGTTCGCAAGCTCTGGCCGGCTTATCTCGTGCGCAACGCTCTCGATCCCGTGCCGGTGATACTGCTCGTGCTTTCCCAACAGCTCTAGCGAGGGCGACGGGATAAAGGGATTACACGAGCCGTCGAAAATTTCCTCGCACTTTCCAGCTATTTTGTTCTTCATTTTCTGTTTGTTTTATCTTCCTCTATTTTTGTTCTTTTGTTTCGGTGCTGCCGTCCTTTTTATCGTCGTCGAATTTGTCCGTAAAGCGGATCGCCCACAAACCTCTCACGTCCACCGGTATACTGTATCACACCCGGATACTATGCAAGATCGACGGCGATGAAGTTTCAAAGGGTGAACCCGAGACTGGACGTTTAAGGTATCCGATGGGACGATAGATGAGAGAGCGAATGGCAGCTTTCAACCCACCGATCGATCCGAATAGCGTTTCGACAATTCACTTTCGCCACCGTTACGATTATCTTCTTATATGTATTTTGGAAAATTGTCGATCTGTTTGTTGGTTTCGGAGCTGAAACCCCCCCTTCTCACCCCGCCGGTTTTCATAGCGTAGAGAATGAATTTCGAAATTGCGAAATTCCATTCTATATGCTGTAATTTCGTACGTTCGGTGTCTATAGCATAGAATAGCAATCGATAAGTGTCTATAGATTTTGGGCAAAACAAAAACAAAATAGTATGTAGAATTAAATTTTCCATGGTATTAAAAAGCGTTGTCTCGAGAATCCCTCGCGATTGATCGTTCGCAGTGTTCTCGATTGAGTTAAAAAAAATCCCTAGGACTGAATATTAACAAAAATTTTAGGAGAGGAAAATTTTTTTTTCGATAGTATTAACTGATTTACATTTTCCACTTTAAAAACGAAAAATTTAAATCCTGTGATTTAAAACAATTCGGACCCGCGAATTTTGTTAAAGTCTTCGGAACACTTTCGCGAACAATCCGGGGATTTGGCGATCAAGTTTTTTTATGACCGTGTTTTTTCGTTTGCTTGAAATCGAAGATCATTCCTTCTTCTACGAAACAGGTTGAAAACACAAGACTACTAAAATTTGATTGCGGCGGTTTTGGCTCAGCCGCTGTATCAATCGGATGCATTGTCGGAAACTCGTCGTACCGGCGGAGCAACAATTGCCGGATTTCCTTGTGTAACGCTCTCGCGCTTCCTTCCGTCGAATAAGGAACATGTTTTGGTAACGTCGGGAAATTCGCAAAGAGAATAACAATCGTGTGCATTTACCAATGCGAATAGCAGGAAGGAGAACGAGGAAATTAAGCGGGAGCCCGACGTTTCGGATTGACGCTCAGTACACGGAAAATTACGGGTTACGAGTCGCGAAAGGGTGACTCGTCATAGCTCTCGACTTCCGCCATCCGGAAGTCTGCGAACGGCGAGAAAATAGTTCCGCTCGGTGGTGAAGGCGCTAAAACCAGGAATGAATACGCCGTTCGACATTTGCGCTGACACGTTTTAACAATCAGGAGCGACCGAGGCAAAACAATGAGCGGCGAACAAAATTTTCCGAGAAATTAATTAATTAAAATATTAATATAAAAAATACAATAAATAAAATAAATAACGAAACGAATAATAATTTCGTTAATCTCAGGAATGTTTTATTCCAGTCTCTCGTCCGTAAAATTTTGCGGTGCTCCGGAAATTATGGGAATTAATTGACGAATGTAATTTTTCGTATAGCGAACGTTCCGAGCGACGGAAATATTTGAATATCGTACAGTTGATTGTGTTATTCCATCGAAGTATTAAATCTCACGCTCAATGACGGTGGCTGACCTACTTCATATTATATGTTCGCAGTTGACCCCACGGAGTTCACGGTAGGACGCGCTTCGCGCAAGGCAACGGGAGAGCAGCACATACGAGAAGGCACATTTTCCATGCTCACAGAGAATTGCGTTGAACGAGCATCCCGCCATCCCGCTGTTCGCATTACCAGTGCGGATGTGTACATATCGCAGCGCGCACGGCGCGCCCTCTAACGAAGTCACAAAGGGGAGGCGTGTAAAACCCCTGGTGGGGAATCTGTAACGATGTATACGCGGAGACAACCTCCGCACCCGATGAGCCGTCCGGAATGCACCCGAGCGAGGAGATACAACTGATACCAACAGTTATAATTAGTAGTGCGAGTGCGGTCTCTCTGTGTTGCAACCGTCGAGCGTAAAGAAACTCACTGACGCACGTGGAGCTCGTTACGTCGAATTCAACACGGTGCATTTCCATTAAACATAATGGAACTTCGAGTCGTGGGTTTTCTTTTTTTTTTTCATATGTATCGCGTTCAGTATTTTTCTCGTTGAGCCCGAGGGTTCGAATAGTTCGAAGAAGGTAGTATAGAGAGACTAGATTCGTTACGCAGGACAAAAAAAAATTAAATTTAATGTAGCTTGAAAATTGAGATTTACTGACCCGTATACATAAAACGAACATCGATTTACCCTTCGCTCTAAATTCACATACCTTCCGTATAATTAATATATCGGACATGCGAATTAAAAACAAAAGAATTCAATTGAAATTGCATAATTGTTCGTTAACGTTGAATCGGTATTGCGGAATTGCAACAAGTGTCCGTGTTTGTGAAATTTAGTGAACTGTTCACGCATAAACACATTCAGAACCGTTATTCAATTTGCGAGCAATTTTTTTTTATTTCCTCGGAACTTATTAATGGAAATAATAGAAATGAAAACAGTTGTTTACAAAGCTAACTTTATTATGATTAGAGGGTGGATCGAGCGGAGTCTGCGCGGTATAATTACATTGTTTGCCTTCTTATTGTGAGCTGCAAGGGAAACAAACACAGGGAACAGGACACTGAAGTTCAGTGAACTTGGTTTTGGACCTTAATATCCGGATTGGTACAGAAAAAAGCTGTTTTTAGGGCCGACTTTATTATCATTAGATAAAGGGTGGACCAAGCGGAGTCTGCGCGCTATACTTAAAATTGTTTGTCTTATTATTGTGAGCAGTAAGCGAAATAGGCACATGGAACAGAACACTTAAGCTCAGTGTAATTAGGTTTCAACGTTAATATCTGGGTCAAAAAACAGAAAAGGAAACAGTTTTTAGGGCTGACTTTATTATCATTAGATAAAGGGTGGACCAAACGGAGTCTGCGCGCTATAATTAAAATTGTTTGTCTTATTATTGTGAGCAGTAAGCGAAATAGGCAGAGGGAACAGGACACTTAAACTCAGTGTAATTAGGTTTCGACGTTAACATCCGGGTCAAAAAACAGAAAAACCGAGTTTTTAGGGTCGACTTTATTATCATTAGATAAAGGGTGGACCAAGCGGAGTTTGCGCGCTATAATTACAATTTTTTTGCCTGATTATTGTGAGCTGCAAGGGAAACAGGGACAGGGACCAGGACACTTAAGCTCAGTGGACTTAGGTTTAGACGTTAATATCCGGGTCGAATAAATCAAGAGATAACGCAGCGGCAAGTGAGAGCATCCCCGTGGATGCTGCGGAAGGGAGGAAGAGACGGAGAGAGATAGAAACCGGCACTCTCCGCCGTTGCGCCGTTCGGTCGTTAGCGGAAGGGGTAAAGGGCTCGAGGGTTGCTTTATGGCAAAAGCGGACGACGGTTTTCGTCCCCCTGCAGCAGCAGCGCCATCAGCCCGCAGGGCGTACGAGATAGGAAGGATTTCGATTTTCACAAGAGACGTATTAGTGCACCGAGAGAACAACTCGAGCGAATCGACAAAAAACTCCCCAGGTTTCATGCTCGACCACGCAAATTGTCATATAACACCCGACCGTCTACTTTGGAAGGCAGCATTTTTTTTAAATTGAACAAAATTCGTTCGAAAATAAACAATTTTGGTAGCAAAATATTAGGTCAGATGATTTTTAATCAAAGAATCGAAATGATCGAAATTATAATTTTTTTGTCATTAACGGAGTTACACATTTATTATCGGTAGACAATTATTATCAACTTCTGTAGGACTGCACGATATTGTTTTTCCTTTTTCTGCGAGAGAACATCTTGAGTGAATCGACAAAGACTTCCCAGGTTTCATGCCCGACCACGCAAATTGTCTTATAACATCTAACCGACTACATACGATATTGTTATTTTTCTTTTTTTCCTATCTCATTTATTTTTATTTTCTTCGCAGTCATTTTTTTTCAACTCGCGAAATATACATTCGTTGGATTCCGTGCATCTTGTTATCCGGTAATGCGAGTCGCAGCAATAAACGACGAGAGACACCGGGTCGCTCGTTCACCGAAAATATATTACCTCTCGTGCCGGAATTCTCCACGGATTCGGTCCAGAAGCGCTGATGGATTCCGATATTATACCACAGAATAGACTGTCTCGTTTGTGTGTTTCAGGAACGAAACACGATGAAACGCCTCGCCCCGGCGTTGCGGTGGCAAACCGAGCTCGCAGTGGCAATCGTGCAGCAAAAATCGGGAGCTCAAGCCAGCCAACTTCGAAACGAAGTTTCAGAGGGGAGGTAAAGGAATCGTCGGGCGTGGAGGGTTGAGAACGAGCGGAAGAATAAAAGGAGTTTCTGCTCCGAAAGAAATAGAACACGGTTCCACAGACGCTGCGTCCAATCACTGATTACTCCCGACGATTCAGGTCGCCACCTTTATCACTGAGGGATTTGTGGAGAGGTAAGTTTTCACGTAACCGTTTGTGCGTCAAAGAGAGATCTCGGGGAAGGGAGAATCAAATAAATTCTCATCAACCACTGTTTTTTTTTGTCAACACGACCGTTTGATCGATATTATTGTTTTGGCATCGTTTCTATAATTCTCAATTGATGAAACGCAGATTTGAAATTTCTTAATTGTTGAAACGCAGAATAAAAAATTCTTAATTGTTGAAACGCCTGATTTAAAAATTCTTAATTGTTGAAACGCAGTTTATAAAATAAAATTGTATTTTTTTTAAATTTCAGATGATACGTCATACTTTAAAAATGCCTCCACAATGATAAACAGCATGTGCGCCTACGTGAAAGGGTGGATTTAGTAGCGTACGCGGGATGCCTTTCATTGGCCCGACGCACGCCGAGAGCGGAGGCACCCAAAGGCACCGAGAATGAGAGGTGAGCGTGTTCGCGGCTGTTTTCAACTCGTTCAATCCAACGACCCAATTAACGCGAGCATTCGGTTACCGAAGTTACTATTAAACCCCGGCCGAGTCTCGTTCAGCGGGAGGCAGTAGCCAGAGACCCCCAAAAACTCCACCTACCGCCGAGTATCCTGGAGTATTGGATAGAAATTGCTTTCCACCCCACGTACACCGTGCTGCTCGACTCCAAAATACTGCACAAAAATATACACAGAGAAAAATAATTACTTCCCTCCCCAAACAAACTGCGTACTCAAATACACTTCAGCCAATTAATATAGGGTCACGAACGAATTAATAATAATAATAATAATAATAATAATAATAATAATAATAATAATAATAATAATAATAATAATAATAATAATAATAATAATAATAATAATAATAATAATAATAATAATAATAATAATAATAATAATAATACATTTATAGGCCTAAGCAGATAAATCGCCTGGAGCGTATTCAACCAAGCAGTTTGTTGCGGCATCCAATTATTTTGCCCCGCGTGTGGAAGCCGCAAAAAAGATAAAGGCGAAAAGGTGAACGGATCAAAGACAGCGACGCGTTTGAATTTTCGATAATCAGTATTTGGCAATGAAGAGAGTTCTATTGAATTCAACGAAAATTAAGCGAACTAGATATTCCGAAGGCGTTGTTGATGCAATCTCATTTAAAATTTTTTCTTCACTTCCAGGTTCATTCCACAAAGGCTGTCGGTATCATACGGTACTACTTTATTGCATGCACGGAATATATTTATTTCACTAGACTCTCGGGCTGTTTTTTCCTATTTACGAGAAATTGCACCGCCGCCCACGGGCTATGCCTGTATACCTTTATGTGTATATAGAGGTGCACCGTACACAGAGCACAGAGAAAGTGCGGAAGCGTGCTCGGTCGGAGTTGCGGTTGGTTCTCGTTCTTGAGAATGCTGAAAAGCTCCATTCGCATAGGTAGCATACTTATACCACCCACCCTACCCGTATATTCGCACTAGCTGAGACCGGCCAAACTATGCGAATTGTTTGGTAACAGTTCGCGAATCATATTTCAGTTGTGAATGCAGCTTCGGGGATCTGTTTCCTCGAGTTTCCGGTTTTTATTTTATTTTTTATTCCTCTTTTCTTTTTTTTCTATCCTTTCTCGGGACGGCTCTTTCGAAAAGCTTCGGTTCACGATATTCCGCGCGCAAACTCTCTTGAGAGTCTTTGAAGTCGTAAAGTAATGGAGCCGTGGGATCGATCTTATGAACCCTTCAGCTTCGTGCAACTTCGAAGGCTCCTTTACAAAGCGCTTATTATCTCGATAACGTAATCGATAAGTCTGCGAGATGAACACCGCGACGATGTGATTTTATTATGATTTTATCTGTACAAAGTTTTTCGCATGAATCGACTGCGATCGACGTTGATTTTTATCACTGTCTATATGTCCATTGCTCCAGAAAAAATATTAACAGCCATTTGCAAAAATATTAAATGGTTCGTGACAATTTTTATTTTTTTATTTTACGATGTTATTGATTTGATTTTGAAATAAAAAATCCAGTAAAATCTCAATATCGGTGAACCAACTTCAATATAAAAAACATTGACACAGTGACATAGACGGGGTTAATGCAGGCATACCGAAAATCGCGAGATAAATACCGTGTTTTTAATCTACGTCGAATATTCATCACCCGGATCGTCGAGCGAGAAACAATTAAAGAAATAATAAAAAAAAGAGTCAGGAAAATAGAATTTCATAAGCGAGAATTCAAGCGGATCGTGTGATTTTGTCACGATTTTATGAATCGACAGTGGTCAACGGCGATTTTTATCGTTGTACATGTCATTGCTAAAAAAAACACACACATTAATAACCATAGATTTACAAAAATATTAATTCTTTTATATGATCATTTTTTTTGCTTCATTTTACGCTGCTATTAATTTCAAATAAAAAATCCCGTCGAAACTCCAATAACGGTGAACCAGCTTTAACACAAATAAAAATTGACACAGTGACATAGACGAGTCCGGTTACTGCAGGCATACCGAAAATCGAGAGATAAATACCATGGCTTTATCTACGTCGAATATTCATCACCCGGATCGTCGAGCGAGAAACAATAAAAGAAAGTAAAAAAAAAAAAACAAGAAAATAGAATTTCATAATCGAGAACCCGAGCGGATCGAATGGGATGCGCGGAGTAGGTGCGGAGCGGCCTTAATTGAGAAGTAGACTTGATTGACCGTCGAGTTTAATATCAAATTCTCATTCGCTTCTCGTGATGTTATTATCGAGTCCCACCTCCCGCGGCGATCGAAGGGGCGAGCGAAAGGAATGAGAAATAACGGAGGGAGACGGGAGCAAGGGTGGATGACGGATACCCGGTATTCCGCTCTCCGCGCGATAAAACGAGACGGAGGTGTATAAGGGGCTTTGTTTTATGACAATTGGAAATAGAATGAGAGAAAATTAAACGACACGGCGCGCGGTGATTCGTTTTGTGCAAATGAAGTTTGCTATTGGAATTGTCCTCGTCCGACAGAGTCAGAAAGCTATTTTTTTTTATGTACCAGTTTTCCACTCATTTGAAAGTGTAGCCATTTGGTGGAGATTAAAAGAAAGTCGATATATCGGCCGGCCGGAACATCCGTTTCTCATCGTGAATCGGAAGTCCGTATTTTAATATACGTTTGCCTGTTACAGTGGTCCATCCATCTTTGTACTTTTTCGTTCGAGCACTGATAAAAAAATATGGTTGAGTCAACTAAGATTCGGGCAGGGACGTTCAACTATATATTTTGTTGGTACAGCTAAAAAATTGGTTAATTCAACAATTTGTTGGGTCACTTCACCAAAATATTTTCGCGTCATTAAAAAATTTTGTTCGACCAACTAAATATTAATTTGAACGTCCCTGCCCGAATCTTAGTTGATTCAACCGTACTTTTTTATCAGCGAGCCGAGTGCGGCCCCCGAACTAATAATGGCACCGCTGATTGCGAAGGTTCGAAGCGGTGATGTCAAAATCAGTTCCTAGTCTTGTCACCTAAGTAAAAAAATAAAATAAAAATTTGGTTGAATTTAATAATTTTCGCTGGTCCAGAAAAGCCACTTGGTACTTTCGGCCCGTTTTTCGCACAAGAGTTCTCACACTTTGTGAGGGTGATCTTCTTTTTTTAATTCACTATTCGATATTTCAAAGTTCTATTCAAAAGAATCCATTCGTCACTTCATTTTTCATTTTTTATGGTAACTTCACTGTGTTACTTAGATAGCCGAGGCCAGACATTTTTCCCTCTGGACAAATGCCCTACACATATTACACCACCGCTGAACACACTTACGTGTGGACCAGTCGTCTGTATCACCGGCGAGGCGGAGTCTGGCTATCGTTCTTCGCAGCATCTCCCGACTCCGCGGTCGTAGCGCCCAGCACAATACGTGACCGTGCCAGATGTATATATTTACCGGACGGGCGATTTGACAAAAGAGTATCGCGATAAGTCCATGTACTGTGGTGGAATAATGGGCTTGTCCGTTCCCTTTCACGACTTGCAGTATCGCACGTTAACAGTGCGTTAAGGAAGAAGTAACCCGAGTAACTTTACTTCCGGTCGATTATTTTCGTATAACGTAGTAGAACTTCCTACTAGGCACTCAATGTCCATCGGTCCTGTAACGCTCGTGATAACGTTTGAAAATACGTTTGATAAGGTCTGTAAAAAAGTTTGAAACTTTTTTGAGGAGCCGTTCTTGATAAAATTTAAGTAGAATCAAGTCAGTCAAAGGAGACGGCAAGGTGAAGGAATCGAGAGTATGGCATGTTGACAGTGCATTAAGGAAGAAGTAACCCGAGTAACTTTACTTCCGGTCGATTATTTTCGTATAACGTAGTAGAACTTCCTACTAGGCACTCAATGTCCATCGGTCCTGTAACGCTCGTGATAACGTTTGAAAATACGTTTGATAAGGTCTGTAAAAAAGTTTGAAACTTTTTTGAGGAACCGTTCTTGATAAAATTTAAGTAGAATCAAGTCAGTCAAAGGAGACGGCAAGGTGAAGGAATCGAGAGTATGGCATGTTGACAGTGCATTAAAGAAGAAGTAACCCGAGTAACTTTACTTCCGGTCGATTAGTTTCGCATAACGTAGCAGAAATTTCTACTAGGCACTCAACGTCCACCGGTCCTGAATCGCTTGTCATAAGGTTTTTATTAAATTTTTTATTTAGTTTTATATCGACCCCTTTTTTTGATAAGATTCAATTAAAATCAAGGCCGTCAAGGGAAACGGAGAGGTGAAGGAACTGCGTATAGTTATTCGTCCGGTAATATGGAAAACGGTCGGAGGAGTCGCGGAAAGCCTCGGAAGTGCGGTGAGTACGTGTCATGACAATATAGGAGGAAAGTCCCATACAATCGAGTAAAGCGTGAGATGCAGAGGTAGACGGCCGGTTTACCGAGAAATTTAACTAAAACTGTACCGTGTAAACTCAAGCTCCGAAAGTTTCGTCCTCCGTTGACGTTCTGCCGGAAGCGCCGTCGCGGGCGCTATATCCCCTATGTTCGAGAGGCTAATAAAGACACTCGCGAGGCAAAGAGAGGAGGGAGGACGGAACCTGGTGGGACGGTAACGCAGGGTTCGCATACCGGGGGAGGAAACAAGACGCGAAGTATCCCAGCCGCGACTCGACTCCAATTTCGCCAAAAGGTCGAAACTAGCTTGCATAAATTAAACTCGAACTAATCCGTCTTGGCCCAAAACCAACTTTTAGATTGGGCCAAACTCGTACAATTATTTACCCAGCTTTACCTTTAACCCGCCCTGGCGGGGTGTAAAAGGGTTCCCGGAGCTCCCGCGGACTTCCAGAGGACACACAGTCCCTCCCGGGATACATAATAACGCGTGGGAGATTAACTTTTATATTATTGATCAGGCAAACTCTGCACAAGCTGACGATCAAATGTGACTAAAATTCTACCAAATTTGAAGATTATGATGCTGGGTAGACAGATAGATAGGTAGATAGATAGATTCGTTTATTGCGTATTCTGAGGCCTAAGCCCCCTAAGAACACCATGCATCAAGATACAAAATCACTGAATCGAAACATAGCAGATAGCGGAGTAAAATTAATACAAACCAAAAGTAACAGTAAATAAAAAAATAATATGAAAACCGAGGAAAACAACAAGACAAGAGAACATATAAATACTAAACAAACGGCAAATACAGTTAAGAATAAAAATTAGAGGTAGAATAGAAGTAGAGGTGACATGCCCAATCGTTAAAATACTTAAAATATCGCATTCAATTTTGCCGAATCTATCTTCATTAAATACTCAGCATCGACGCTCGCTGACCCGCTCTCTATCAATTTTCGATAAATCATTAAAGTCCTCTTCGGTGGCCGATAAAAAAAATCTCGACAATATCACTCCGAATTATAGTGAGTTACCAGTTTGGAAATACCGTGGACAATAATTCGGGTAGAACACAAGGAAATTTGTAAGCGCTTGTGGATGCCAGTGACAAGCTCCGAAATGTTACAGAGTTCTCGTGCCTTCAATTCGGAAGCTCGGGTGCCGGGTATTCATCAAATTTTAGTTAAACCGACGAAAAGTTGTCATAGTCCAACATCAGCCGTGGTTCCGGGCCGCGGATGAATTGAATTTGGTAATTTTATATATACAACTTGGCACATGTGTTACCACCGGTCGTGCATGCCCGTACGAAAACCCGTTGAGCTACTTTATATTAAAACATAAACTGCCTGATGCTATCCGGGCAGCTCGACGGGAATGAACTTTCGTCCTTCTCTTTTCTCCCCCATCGCTCCTCCCTCGGTGCGACCGGCCCGACGTGACTGACGCTTTTCGTTACAATTAATACAACCAAACGGGCTAAATCACCCGATATTGCAGGTAACCGGTGCGCGTCGGGCATTAATATATTTCGATAAATTTAACGATAGTACGCGATCCGCGGTGCCCCCGCATGAAAATCCATAACGCTTTATGACAGACAGTCTAGACTGTGCGTTCATTAATTTTCCATAACGACTGCGATTCGATTAAACAGTGGAACACGTACGACGAAATTTCGTCGCAACTATTTTAATGTTGAATTTGTTGTTTCATTTTTTTTCCTGACCCAGCCTTATCATTTTCATATAACAATCGCTTGAAGCTAGGAAAATTTCTTGAATTGAAAATTCGAGGGTATCGGAAGGGTGAGGGTTCCCTTCGAATGGCAGGGCGAGCTAAACTTGGAAGTGGTCTCGGTATATGCTATACCGGGCACAGCTGCGTCACCCTCGTACCTTCCTTATCCCCACCGTTCCAACGGATTATGCAGTCTCGGTGGCCGATCGTTTTACCGATAATATCCTGCTTAAACGGAATCGGCGATCTCGTTTACCGCAGCCTGCTGTCACCGAGAAATTTCTAGGCTCTCCTGGAGTCATATCAATATATATATATATATATATATATATATGACATTCCATACCTATGAACACCATATGTGTAGACAGATCCTCGGATTTCATGAAACCGATAATCGATATAATTTGACCTCTAGCGAGGGCGCTAGAGGCCGAGAGGGGAAAGCTCCTTTATAACCCGCATTCGGGAATTGAACGATGACGAGTTCAGTCATATGGCTCGCATTGCACATGTGGGCATTCTTTATCAACCGAGTACCTCTTTTTTCTCGGCTATCAGATTTGTCCCTGTAATTGAGCAGATAATAATACCGCTTAGCGATCCCTCTGAATATTTTAATCTGTGTAATATTTTTTTAAAAAGTTGAAAATTGAAATTTTCATGTGGCCTTCTCATAATGTTCCTTTATTTGCGAAGCTTCTTCTATGGGGAAGCATTTTCTGTATTGTTAGCTTCCTCATAGAGGAAGTTTCGCAAATAAAGAAACATTATGAGAAGGCCATATGAAAATTTCAATTTGCATCTTTTATGAGAAAGCCACATGAAAATTTCAATTTGCAACTTATATGAGGAAGCCATATGAAAATTTCAATTTTCAACTTTTATGAGGAAGCCATATGAAAATTTCAATTTTCAACTTTTATGAGGAAGCGATATGAAAAATTTAATTTTCAACTTGTTTCAACGTCAACGTCGTGTTTGCCTTTTATGCAAAACGACTGGCCGATTCAGGTTCAGCGCGAAAAAATACACCGATGTCTTCGCTTTGTAACATCCGTGCACCTATTTTAATTAACGAAAATACAGGGTTTTGGAAAAAGATTTTTTTTTTAAATTATTAAGTCAATTATCCAATATTCACCGTTTTGTGGCCACGTCCAATGTATTTTTCCCCCACCGATGACAAGTCTCCAAATTATTTTACTCCTGAGACGACACTTGATACATAAACTCGTGTCGGACAACAAATACAACTTTTGAAAAAATTCAAAAATTTCAAAATCCCAGAAAATTTAAACGGTTCGATCCATTTTCCGCAAATTTAATACGAAACATTGTACAGTGTTAGTCCATTCCCGTGCCCAATTTGAGCTCGATACCTTCATATTTACTCAAATTAGACTGTTTTTAGACATTTTTCAAAAAAATCAAAATTCCATAAAATGTGACTGCTTCGATAGATTTCGGCCAAATTCAATACCAAAGATCTTTGGTCATAGTATTATATTTATGTCAATTTCAGGATGATCGTTCAAAATTTACGCAAGTTAGAGGTACCACGACCTTTTTTCAAAAATTTCAAAATCGCATAAAATCTCGAAACAGGCCTCAATCATCATGAAAATTGTACCGGGGGAAGAGACGTGACCACTCTACTAGTGTACCAAATTTCAACTGGCTATCTCGAACCGTTTCCGAGTTATAGTCGTTTTAAACGACGCAAGTGTGTCACACACATACATACACACGCACGCACGCACGCACGCACGCACGCACGCACGCACGCACGCACGTACACACGCACACACGCACACACGCACACACGCATACAAACACAAACACAAACACAAACACACACACACACACACACACACACACACACACACACACACACACACACACACACACACACACACACACACACACACACACACACACACACACACACACACACACGTCCGGACGCCAGCTAAAAATCACATTTCTCGACGTTTCAGACTATTTTAAGTACTCTGACACTAAAATCTCGAAATTTTTTTTTTTCACGAAAACAAAGCTTCCTCCATGAGGAAGCAAAAATGAATCTTTGAAATGGTCCGATTACAAAAGCTGCAAATATTCACCGGAAGTGCCTTCCAGTCGTACAATGTGGCCACTTACGGGAGAGATGTAGGAGGCTCGAAAAAAAAGTGGCTCGATCGATAAAGAAGATTCCATATGCGTTTTACGTATCCGACAGTCGTGTGCATAAAAAATCAGCCCAGCAACGATTTGCGTCATTGCCCTTTCAGCTGCACACATACATATGTATGTTACATTCTGTAAGTTCAGTCACGCGCCGTTTTCTCCGACGATGACAATCGTGCTGAGATTTAAAGTGGAGTGACGCGTGGCACTGTTAAATGGAAGAGCAAAATCGTTTAAAAGGTCCTCATAATTCATTGAAACATTTATAGGAGAGTTTGGATTTTAGAGTGTATTTGCGGAACGATCCGGGTGGTTTTTCGCGGGGGCGTGGAACCGTCCTCTTTATATCTCGCTGGCGCGTGAGAAAGGATTCTTATATACGAGGTCTTCGAGGAGATCTTAAATCAAGAGGATTCGGTGGTGAAGCAGCGCCGGTGCCGCACAAGCGCCGGAAGCTCACTTCGGAATCAGCAGTACGTCAGGTCTAAAACAGTACGGCATCAAGCGAATCTCTCTCTTTTTTGCGAGACCGTGGATGGGTACGAATGTTAGGAATCTCTTTGAGCGACGATGCTCACTCAAGCGGGGCCTTTTGGTCCTAGGGGTATCTAGCGTGCAGCGCAGCCGCTGCTGATGCTGCTCCAGCGCAAAGAAAATTACAGTGACTGTAGACACTGGCAGTGAGTACAGTATAATACATAGTTTAGTACATCCAAGATGTACTGCTGTGGGAAAGCGAAAACTGGTCTCTACTCCGACCCATCTGTGCTATCCTTTCGTCGGGGGAAATACACGTAGTGGTGGCTTTTGTCCCGAATCTAGAGACCGAGAGTCGACCTCAGTTGTTTTAGGATTGCCGCTCATTTTTCGATAGAGCTTTTTTGTTTTGTATTATTTTTTTTTGTGACACAATAGTTTATTAATTATGACAATTCCATAACAATTCCATGACAATTCCATGACAATTTGGACATTTTTTTTCTGTAATTGTATATTCTCCAATTTTTTAACTTTAGTTGTCAGGACAGCCTCACAACCTGTAATTGGGTTCTGCTCGTGTGAATAAATAAATAAAATAAAATAAAAATAAATAAAATATCATATTGAACTCGAATTTAGTTTACTTAGATCACACTGAGAAAAAAAATTGGTTGGATAAACAAAAAGGCGCGGTGACATACGTTCAAGGCTGTTAGTTGTTTGGTACAAATAAAGCATTGTTTTGTTAAACGATTATTCGCTTCAATTTATTCAAAATTTGTCGATTTGAACAAACATTTTTGTTGTACCAACCAAATACACATTTGAACGTATGTCACCGCGCAGTTGCTTAGTCCAACCATTTCTTCTTCTCAGTGCAGACGAACAAATTTCGGTCGGTGTTGAAAACGAGGAATACAAGAAATTTCTTATTTTGTGATTCGGGATGCAATTTATAGAAATGAAAATTACCGGTCGCTATGTGTTATATTATAGCGGGTCGTCGATACATCAGCGATGTGGGTCATGCAGCGCAGGTCGTCGCTCAAAGGTCAGTCTGATTCGCCGAGGAACGGGGAACGAAAGGCGAATAAATAGCTGGGGTAATACAGAGAGCTATTTCGAGAATAGCCGTTACTCCGATTTAGCTGTCGGAAAATTCGTGCGGGAATCTGGGACACGCGGATTACACGGTTTGTGGGGTGTAAATTGAATAGATTTTGTGATGCGCCAGACAATTACATTTCGTCGCTAATTACTTTTTTTTTTAAGCGTGGCATTCATATGAATGAATTGGAATTGCAAGATTCAATTCCAATCAATCGTTCATCCCATTCGGATCGTTCATCCAATTGTTCACACCGAGTTGCGTCTTCGCTAATTTCGGGTTTGCACGCGATGCAATTTACCACTGGGAGACAGAATCCTCTCAACGAAGAGTCTCACTTCGGTGTTGTTGAAACGGCGACAAAGGTGGAAAGTCCATGCACAGCGAAGCAACTTTGTATCCAGCGGGGGATTAATAAGCCTGCGAGAGACAAGATCAGTCGGAGGGAAATGGCACTTCAATTACACGTCATTCATCGCCGTTGTCATCGGCGAAAGGTGGTTCTCTCCTCTACGCAGCGAAGCGAGGAGAGACAAACGAGATCATTCCCTCAGTTACTCGTAAGAGGATCCGGATAAGTGTACTTCGGATAATCAGCGTTTTTTCACTGGGTCTCCGAGTGCTAAGCTGACTAGTCGCTTTTCTCATCCTTTCCTGAAGAGTTCCTCTTTAGATTTTTATCTGAAAAAAATTATAATTCCAGGGCAATTTTTTACTGTTTGCGAATTTTTCAAATTTTTTACATTTTCGGCATTTCCGGTCCCTTCCATTCGATCCAACGGTTAAATGCTATAAAAAATCATGTAGTAGTGACCAACTTTCCACATCAGCTATCCAACTCCACGTTTACACCAATTAAACGGATTTGCACTCGAGTTCCTCGCAATTTTTGTTTGTTTATTCGGCATACAAATTACACGTAACTGTGCATACATAGTTAAAACACTCTGACGCGTTAATGCGAACACATCCTTACTCGTAGGGTAGGGGCGTGTGCGAATTTACCGCGCGGAGAAAGTATACGGATGGTAAAAGTTTCGAAGCTACTTCTCCCTCCTTCTCACGCCAACTTAATAATTAAACCTAATTCGTCGGTTTTAACGAGTTTAGCGAAGCTACTAATTTTCTACCGGGAGCCGAGCAATATCGCTTAATTTGAATTTTCCGTTTACTCCACGACGGTGACAGTGTCCTTCCCTCTTGTCGTCTTTTATTTATCTCACGCATTTTTCACTCTGCCCTCTCCAGCTCTCCGTCCCTTTATCTTTTCGCGACAAAAGAACCTTTAAAACCCGACGCATCAGGATATAATAGACTGTATATAACACAGCTGAGTTATTCACGAACTTGGAACTTCGTTAATGAAAAAAAAAATGAAAAAAAAAAATGTTCTCACAGAGACTCAAGAATTTTGCAGCTGCTGGGGTGCGAATTACCTATTCTTTATTGTTTTCTATTTTATTATCTCGCAAGTGCCTTTTTCGCCGCGCCCTCCTCAGGAAAATCGAAGCAGTCTCGGAAATACTTCCTCGTCGATGCCCGGCGTTGGAACGTGAAGAACATCCAGTGAAACGTAACGCAGTCAATCGAGGGCTGACGAGGCTCCAATAGACTTGGCGAGGGTCCAGTACCGATCCCCAAAGGACCTCGATCGAAAAAGCGTGTCGCGTAGTTCCTCTCGCAATCTGCTGAGAAGTCCTGTCTCATCTTACTCGTGTCGCTAATCATCGGGGATTACTCGGAAAGTACACGACAGTCGTGGCAACGAGGGCTAATCGGAAATTGGAGCTGAAAGCCTTTTCCTGATCAACGCAAAAAAAAGTCTCAACTCCTTCCACGGGATTATCAGAGCGGGGGCTTTTTTTTGCTTTCTCAAAGACGGAGCTTTATTTTGGTCAAAATTTCTTTTCCGAGATGTTTAGTTTTATTTTACAAAATTAATGAAAAGGAAGTTACAGAAGACGCCTTTTCGTAGAAGAAACTTTGTGGATTAAGGTGAAGTGACAGTCACGTGACGGAGGAGTGTGAGAGAGATGACCGCATTGGCGGTACGGTGGAGCGCGAGAAAGAGAGCGATAGAGAACGTGTATATCACTTCATCTTTTAAAAAAATTATGAAGCAATGTGCAAATTCGCGATTATCATGGTATTTTGACGTAACTCTCCGGGATAATTTTTTTGGTTGTTTTTTTCGTCTGTATAATTGAAAAAATTCTGATGGGATTTCTGATGGAAGAAACTTTGTGAATTAAAAATAAATTATGAGGCAGCAATGCGTAAATTCGTGACGTTCATGGTATTTTCCCATAATGCTCCGGGATAATTTTTTGAATTTTTATTTTCGTCCGTATAATTGAAATGACTTGAGGACCCTTTCTCGTGGAATAAACTTCGTCGATTAAACCAGAAATTATGTGGCAGCCGTGCGTAAATTCATGGTATTTGCCCATAACGCTCCGGGATAATTTTGTTGGTTGTTTATTTTTTGTCGTCCATATAATTGAAATGATTTGGCTAGCGAGAGTTGCGCGGATCAGCACGGACGTGTAACTCGTAAAGTAAATGTGTGTCGATAGGGACATCATGGTTAGAGTCGCGGATCGAACGGTACGTTCGTGCCCGAGTCGTGCGCGCTCATTGCCGCCTCGTAACGACAAAAATCATGGTTATCGTCGATATTAGCAAGATAATGGGTTGGGATTCTCGTTCCTCTCTGCCGTTAACGACTCGTGCTCCACGAGGATAATTTATGCGAGGCTGTTTGCGGCCTCCGACCCCCCAGATTCACGACACTAACGACCGCGCGTTAAGCCCTCGTTCACGCGTGTTTGTTTCACCGTTATGTATGTGTGGGGAAACCTCCCCTCCCACTGTCCCTCTCTCTCATTGTCGTCATTGTTTCACTATCAGATTTGAATCGGGTTACGATTTAAACCCATTATCACAATTGTGTCTGCGGCTCATTTCGGGGTCTTCCAATGTCGTCACGGTCGCCTGTTTCCTGTCGTTCAGTGTAGAGTTACCTGTTTTCGAGCAGTTTCAGGAGTATTATAACATAAAATTTAATAAAATTGTTGTGTTTATTGCATTCACTGTTAAAACATATGGTAAATTTAATGCACTGGACTGAGCGTTTTTCTCCAAAAACTGGTACATTCAATTCAATGTACAATTGCAATGAAAAATGTACGGACTTCTACAGTGAAAATAAGTGAATTAAAGTACGTTCATAGTAAAAGTAAATTATTTCTAAAGGTTTTAATATACTATACGTTAATTTTCCATCACAATTGTACATGAAATTTGATGCTTTGAAGTGGATAAAAATGTATGCAGTTTATGCATAAAAATTTACCGTACCAGTAGATTAAATCTCATACGAATTTTTTTTCAGTGATGAGACTGACCATTATTTAGATTAATATTATTGCATAATTTAGGCATTGTTTGTCACACAATATTGAATTCTTCGGGTGGCGTAAAGGTCTGTCAGTTCTTCGTTTTCTTTTCCCCATCCATTATCGATGCAACGATATGGCAGTGTGAAATGTTTAAAATTTTGTTTTCTTAAGTGGTTGCCTGTGCCCACTTTTTATTGACGATTGTCGAAGTAACGCCTTGGCGACTGCAATTAGAAGCGTCCGACCGATTATACTCGATAATAGTATTAAAGTGTAACATTAATCACTTGAACGCCTCTTGCACAGATTTCACAATCGATAAAATTAGGACAGTTCGATTTAATGCCCATTATACATATAGGCGTTACGATATCGTGTAATGAAATGGATTGTTTATTACCGCGCGATGCGCGTACACACATGGCGAGGGGCTCGGGAGGACAGGAGGCTTGGATGGAGAAAACACTCGTTCGTTTAATGCGAAACGTGGGGCTCGTTATGCAAAATGCCGCATCGAACAGTAATTTCGGTATGGGAATCGAGAACGAAGTTGGTATATACAGTGTAATGGGAAACGAGGGGATTAGCGTCGCAGCGTCTGCGCTTGTCGTCTCTTGCACCCCCCCATATCATCCACCATTTCGATTTTGTTTTTTTTTTTACTTCGATCACGTAACGAGTTTACTTCACGCGAATCCTTCGGAAGGTATAATTTATCCAATTGAACGCTAATTGGGGGAGTTCCAGTTTCACCGGTTTTTTTTTTAATGCTCTCTTTAACACGTCCGCCGTCGAACGTTTTATATTTTTAATAACGAATATCGCATACTGTGGCATATATATATATATATATGTATGTGTGCGCACAGTATTGGCTCGTACTCATCGATTTAGTCTTGTTTGTAACGAGCAAGCGCATATAACTCGGAGCATCGCCGAAACTCGTTTCATCCCAGCGCTCTGGCTACCGATTGCACGTACAAAAGTTTGTACCAACTGCACTTTGCAAGAGGCAAGGAAAAAGAGAATATAAGGCGAGAGAAGCTACTACCGGGGTGGGTTAGTACGGCGTCGGGTGGCAGGAGGGGGGGGGGCGAACGAGGCGACTTTGTTTTCCTTACGATCACAGATTCTTCCAGCGCGGCACTTCGACTTCCGCTCTTTCGGCTCCTCTAAGTGTCGCAACTTTTCTCTCCAAACGAGAAATTATGATACCTCGAACAGGTAACATAAAATCGTGAAAATTGCCCTTCCATTTCGCTTTTCCCCCGATGTTTCCGCACTATCGACACATTTTTGCGGGCAAACGGAAGCCGTAGAGTACACCGCCGTTATACAAATTGTCCCGTTTCAAAAACTCATTTCGGAACGATGTCCAATTCCATATTTCCACGTATACGCCGCAAACAGATTTTCAGACATTATATACACTTGAGAAAGTCACATTTTCCGACCGCAAGTGACATATTTCCGGTATGACGTCATTTCCGGTCGAAGAATAAATTTTCCGGACCGGAAGTGACGTATTCCTGGTCGAAAAATAAATTTTATTTTGCGCCCGACTGTAGTGCACAGCGCTGTTGTGCACAACTCCGCATAAGATTTAATAGAGCGATTTTTTGTAAAAAATAAAAACTTCACAATGTTGTCTATAAGTTGTTTATTAAATTAGAAAATAAAATGTGTCGCGATAGAAACAATTGACGAAGGTAATAAACAAAAAGGGACAAATGAACAAATCCGGGTGTGCGCGTTTCAGAGAGACGTCCGGGGACGCGGTATCACGGAGATTCGTATGGAATAGCAGCAAATGATCGGCCGTGTATAGGCGGAGAGCGAGAGGTTGAAGGTAGATTGGGGCAGCGAGGGAGAATTTAACCGAATCGGTTTTTCGCCGTCGGTGCGATAAAAATATCCAGGCCGTGCGAGCTCGCAGAGCAGTATCGGTGGAACCGCAGAGAGTGGACCTCGCGTGAAATTCTCTCGCCCCCCCCCCTCCCCCCTCTCCTGTTGGGACGATGCCGGCGGCGCCGAGCAGCTTCGTGTTTTATTGCCATTCGCATTGGATTTGCAATGCTGGCCGGCCCTCGACCTCACGAACGGACTATTGCGATACGTTTTTACGCGCTCCTGCGGTATCAATACGTATTTATACCATGCGCAACTTAGATATACGTCCACATATGTATGGAATACCATATTATTTACTCTTCGTCCGGCATCGGTTGGACTCTTCCAGATACAAATTCTTTATTTCTACCATTTATTTGATAAAGAATAAAACAAGAAAATTATTACAGCTATTGGAAAACGCCGGCGACTGACCGTGCATTTTTTTTAAGGATAGAGTGCAACGTCCCCCGTCTACTTGTATCTGTACAGTTCCTGCACATAATCCCCTTATAGTGCACTTGCGGAACTTGAATAGGGTTTGCATCTTTTTGTAGCTAATGTGAATATAAACTCGAGTAGGGATTGAATTTTTTTTATGCAATGTGCTCATCATGGGCACTTGGGAGGACGAGCTCCAGATTCCTAGCTTTAATTTTTTTTATTTGTTTCAAGGAACTTTCTCAGAGGTCTTCGATGGTACTTACAGTTAAGAGATAACGGGTCAGCTGATAGCTCTACGACTTTCGTATGCTTTTTAGTCTTACGTTCCTCAGCTTGCCGAATTTTGTCAAAACTTCGTAACGATAGACAATTTCAGTCTCGTTTTCATTATATTTCGATATTCGTCATTTTTTACTCTATTTTATTATTAACGGTGAACGTATGTGCACGTATGGAATACGATATTATTTACTCTTCGTCCGACACTGGCTGGACTCTTGCAGATACAAATTCTTTATTTCATCCATTTATTTGATATAGAATAAAACAAGAAAATTACTACAGCTATTGGAAAACGCGAACGGCTGAGCGTGCACTTTTTTTAAAGGAGGAGTTGTAACGTCCCGTTCACTTGTATCTGTACAATTCCTGCACATAGCCTTACTTGCAGAACTTGAATACTGTTTGAATTTGTTTTTATCCAATCTACCCCTCCTGGGAACTTAGAAGGACGAATCCTAGTTCCCTTACTTTAAATTACTGATTTGTTCCAAAGAACTTTCTCCGAGAACTTCGATGGGGTCCGTCCATGAGACACCGGGTCAGCTGATAACTTTACGACTTTGTGTATACTTTTTAGTCTTCCGTTCCCCAGCTTGCTGGATTTTGTCAACATTTTTTCTACGACACACAATTCCATCCGCGTTTTAAAAAAATGTCCCTATTCGTAATTCTTGACCCGACTTTATTATTATCAGTGAACAGATGATTATACGATTTTTTTGCAGGAAAAACGAGAGGAGCAGGACGAGTGTAAGTAAATGGTCCAATCACATAGATTGAGAGAGCAGCATTTCCACATCGCTTTTTTGCCATTAAAAACCGAATAGTCGAGGGAACGTAGTCGACGGAAGATATGCAACAAACTTGAATAGGGTTTGCATTTTTTAATGTACTTCTCCTGGGGACTTGGAAGGACGAGACCTAGATCCGTTGTTTTAAATTACTGATTTGCTCTAATGAACTTTCGCCGAGGTCCGAGATGGTCCTTGTATCCAGGTGATAACGGGTCAGGTGATAGATCTACGACTTTTTGTGTGCTTTTTAGTTTTCCGTTCCGCACCTTGCAGGATTTTGTCAAAATACATCATTTCAGTCTCGTTTTAATTATCTTTCCCTGTTCGTCATTCTCGACTTGACTTTATTATTAGCAGCAAACGGATGATCCATTATTCGAAAAATGGTTGTAGGAAAGGTGAGACTAGTTCGGATCTGAGTAAGTGGTCTAGGGACATAGATTGAGAGAGCAGTTTGGCGTCGTAATTTTTTTGCCGTTAAAAATCGCATAGCCGAGAGAACATAGTCAGCGGAAGATATGCAACACCTGGCCGGAATGTCTCCGTTTTCCCCGTGGCTGTTTCCTCTCCTCTTATTCCCATCTCAGTCACTGGCGCGTTCCTCTTTCCGTTCACTCTATCGAAAGTTATATATCCGGGAACGCCGCCGGGCTACGAAACTTTCAAGTCACGATAGAATCGGGATTTAAGGAGGTGATAGTATGAGGGCGGGACACGTGACCGGTTTAGAGTAGAAGCGGTGAGACTGCTATCGGCTTTTTCGAACCCCCGAGACCTCCCATGCGCGTGCATGACATCGTTGTCCAATACCTGAGACGTGCGAGTCGAGGGATCAAGCGCTCGACGAGGTTAATAAGCTTCGAATAACCGCCCGCGAATCGCCATGTCGGGTTTTATGCTTTTCATTACGAAGTTTGCATTACATCAATGTGGTTTCTCTCTCAGCTAAGTTTTTTCAGGGTTAATTACGGACCTGCCACTGTCAGAGACAACCCGGAAAGCCCGTAAATGTCAGGCGAATGCGTCAAGGAAATCAGGGAAATTTCCAGGAATTGGAGATTGACGATCCGTCTAGAAAGGGCAGATCCCGTAAGTTAAAAGCCTATGTCCGAAGCATAACTTTTTTCATGTTCTTGGGATGCATTCCTGTTCGTGAAACATTTCGAGAATTTTCTGATTTAAAACAGAGAAATGTATATTTACAAATAGACTTTTAATCACCGCGACAAATACGGTACATTGGGCGTTAAAGGGTTGACGTAGCCGGGTCGCGTAGCTCCGGTATTTTAATCACCGGAATTTCGCTTCGCTGTGAAATCGTGCAAATTCTCAAAGAGTCGGGTCTCATCTTGATTAGTGCAAGATAGTTTCAGCTTGTAGTCAGTTTATTTTTCTCAGTAATATAAAACTTTGACGCTGGCATATAGACACAACATCTCGAAATAAAACTAACGAGTCTCCGCGAGGAATGAAAGCTGCTGATGAAAGCTTTGCGTGTCGTGTGAGATATATAACTACGGGGGAGATGTCGAGTTAGATTAATGGGACGAGGCGGACCGGGTTGGGAAGGTAGTGGTATCGTTGAATTATCCAAGACGGTGCGCACCGACGAAAGAGAGTATATCAGAGTAACTCCGCACTCACCGACTACGGTGAGGGTGTAGTTGAGAGACATCTTGGGCTCGGTGCTGACCTGGCACTCGTAAGTGCCCGAGTCTCTCTTCTGCGGTGACTTTATCTGCAACGTCCAGTTCTCCGACTTGTCCGGATGTATCACTTGGAATCTTAGGTCAGACGTGTACGTCGATATACCGGCGCTCAGTATGTGCATGTCCCGTTTCCTCATCCAGGATACCTGAAATTTTGAGAAAATCGGATGGGTAATTAAATTCAGTATTATCGAACGGAAATTATTTTTGCATTATTAAATCGTACAACTCTTCGGGCATTGCTAATTCTCAAAAAGGCCCGCATTGCCAGTTTACAATTCCAATGCCTTAAAAAAAATAGTCGCTGGACCTATTGATTGAGCGATGGAGTTAAAGTAGCTACTGCGTGGCACGCTAGTTAAATGAGTGCTAAATTTCTACAATTGTTTATCCAAAATTGTATGCATTTATTGACAGTAAAGGAGATTGATTTGTATTATTGTATGTGTCCTCAAGAGGAATATTAATCACGATGGTCTTGCAAGAAAAACCATTGCGTGATGCAAATTTTGATGATAGTACGTTTTTGTTGAGTTTTTTCAAAATAAAATCCGTATTTTTAACGAATTTTAGTGTACCACGGCTCATTTTGTTTCTCAAACTTTGCTCTATGAATTCACCAAGTAGAGTTTTTGTAGGTTTAACCCTTTGCCTAATATGGCCCATTGTTTAACCGGTGATTTTTTCCCACAAACAAACCGCTGTAATTATTCAACGGCCAAAAGTATAAAAACAAATCTACTCGGTGAATTCGTAGAGCAATGTTTGAAGAAGAAGATAAGCCGTGGTACATTAAATTGATTGAAAATATAAGGATTCTTCTTTGAAAAAACTCACGGAAAATGAATCGTCATGGAAATCTGCATTTATCAGTTTATGTATTTGCAAAACCATCGTTATCAATATCCCAAATCGACTTCCGTTACTGTCAATAAATGCACAACATTTTGGATAATCAATTGTGAAAATTTAGTATTCGTTCGTCTAGTGTTCCGTGCAGTTGAAGCGATGGTTCCGGCTTGAATCCTACGATCTACGATTAACAATGCAAACGCTTGTCAGTCCTCCGAGACGAATGGTCCAGGAAGTCGGTAGAAAATCGCAGTGCATCGGTGCTCTCTACGTCACCCCGTGGCCATCTCGTCCCCTGTACGTACTCGCCTCGGACACGAAGTAGTTTCGGTCCCGGCAACTTCGCTAACGCGCTTAAATTTTAGGATCTACAAAAATTTGTACCTGGAAGGCAGGAGATTTGGCAACACGGAGGTGGAGAAAAAGGGAGAACGAGAAAAGTCGATCCCAGCGGCAGGGCCACACGTCGCTGGAACGACGAGCTGAGCGAGTAGTGCCCCGCGCCAAGAAGACGGCTTGTCACGCGACACGTACCAAAGACTTTCCGTGAGCGCCATCCGGTAAATCCCGCTGCTGTTTCTTTTTAAAAAGTAGTGGAATACACAGAGAAAGAGAGAGAAAGAGTGGGAGGAGAGAAAAGAGGAGAATAAGGAGAAAAAGGAGAGGGCCGGGACTCGTAGCTCCCCGGAGGTTGAAGCTCTTGCGAATTGAATCCGTTTCGACAGCGTGAAAGAAGTAGACAAAAAGCTTTGGAAAATCTGCTCGGGAGTCTGGCGTGTGAACAGAGTTTCCGGGATTCACCGTGAATAACTCACGGGCTTTTATACACTTTCTCTGGTATTCCAACGTGTACCGGATAGTTCGCACTGCCTAAATGTATGTCCTACTTTACGTGAAAGCCGTAGGTGGAGTAAGTCGTAGAGCCGATCAGTGATGAATCCGGTTAAAGATCGACTGAGAGGGAATCGTCGCACTTTGCCTTTTTTTATTGTCCCCTTCCCCTCCCCCTCCCCCCCATCGTTCGTTCGGTTTTTCTCTCGCTGGTGGTACCGTGTTCCATTGGAAAGGAAAATTACAGTTTCCGTGAGTAGGCTGTTTAGTCGTTCGACGAGACGGGACTTTTCCCAATAGCGTTTCCCGATAGGTATTTCGGTACTGCGAATGGACTATACGAGCAATCGGATTTTGTGCCCAAAGTACCGAACATTTTTAGTCGATTCCACGCTTCATTTGATCGGCATTGGACGTTGCACGATGACTTGCCCGTTGAATAGACACTTCTCCTTAAAGCTAGCGCATAGATAATGTCCCTTTGCTGTTTCAAGACGGACCATCTTTGCCCCTCTTTCGCGGCGCCCAAAAAGAGTCTCACATAGAACTAAGAACGCACGGGTCAATTTTACCCCGGTGTTCCGTTTTGCCCCTCTCTGTCCTGCACGCCGCGATATCGCGCACTGAGAAAAAGGATAGTATTTTCTACTGTAGGGTAAAAGTGGTGAATATGGCCCACCTCGATTAACACGTAAATCAATGATATCTGGACCGAGCCATATTCCCCACTTTTACCCTATACCAATAGTTCCCAGGGGGAACGTCTATATAGATAGTTTTTGATAGTATAATTCAATTGGTTACATTATAATTATTGTTGCAACCATGATTTTTTGTCACTGTCGTAACTATAAAATGTAAACGTTCCCCCTGGGAACTATTTTTTATGGTATAAAGTCAGTATTGTTGCATTTTACTATGTTATTTTTTCTCAGGGCGAACGAAAGCTGTTGGGAAGTTTGACGGCGCTGCAAGATTGTCCGTGACGATTCCCGGCATTGATTTCGATTCGTGACGCAATTCACTTTACCGACCGCTCACCACTGGGTCGCGAATCCCACCCGGTGAGGATTCCAAAGGAACGAATAAAAAAAAAGGAAAGCACTTCTCCAGAACAATTTTAAATTATCATCGATATTGATTTGAATGCGTACACGGTTCACGGTTGCTGGTATCAATGGCGTTGAAGAGTGGACCACAGATACCGAACGGGAGGGAAGGAGGAAGAGAAAAACGTGAACGAGGGAGGTGACCGCGTAAGAGATGGGATGGGGAGACACAATAGAATGTAAATACAGACTGAATAAGCTTTTATTACCGCGAAACGTTTCCATTACTCTTCGTTTCATTGTTTCCATCGCTAATACGTCGTTGTCAGGAGGCTGTCACTGAGAGTAAAAAAAAATATATTTTTTTTACTGATATATATGAAAATAGAAAATTGAGACCGATAAATGGATGAATAAATCGGGAGGATGGAAAAGACGACTTTCGATATTCAAACGCTACCATTTTTTTTTGTCTTAATCGCGGATTAAAAAGGTATAACTAATGAGGATATTCGACGGTGTCGAACGGATATGTGAGATCGCGCTCGTATGGATACGCAGCGAACAGCCGACGAGAATCGGCTTTGGTTGAAAGTAAAAAAAAAATTAAAGAGGAAATTGATATGAATAAATGGATAAATAAATCGGGAGGATGGAAGAAGCGACTTTCGATATTTAAACGTTACAATTTTTTTTTTTCGTCTCGATCGTGGGTTAAAAAGGTATAAATAATGAGTATGTGAGGCAGTGTCGGACGGGAAAGGTGAGATCGCCCACGTACGGGTACGAGGCGAACAGCCCACGCGAGTGTCAATCGGCTTTTACCGAGAGTAAATAATATATATATAAAAATAGAAAATTGAGACGCATAAATGGATAAATAAATCGAGACGATGGAAAAGGCGACTTTCGATATTTAAACGTCACAATTTTTTTTAGTTTTGATCGCGGTTTAAAAAGGTATAACTAATGAGGATATGAAGCAGTGTCAGACCGGGTAGATGAGATCGCGCTCGTATGGGTACGAGGCGAACAGCCCACGAGAGTGTGTACAGGCCGTGTTAATTTCTGCGCTACAGTTGCTGAGCTGGGGTGCCTCGCGCGTCTCGCAATTTATGCACCAGTTAAGAAACACATTGCCCGTGCCCGTTCCTCACTTTGATCGGCAATGCGTGTAACGCTCGTACGAGCTTGGGCATCAGAACCGGGCTCGCACTTCTCAACACTTACAAGTTATAAATATACCTACGTCTATAATCATGTTGCACGAAACTCTCGGGAAAATCGTCGCAAACCTTTTCAGTTTCTTTTCTCTCTTTTTCTCTTTTTTTTCCTGTCATTTGCGAGGCAAGCTTCGAGTCGATGGAAAGTTCGTGTCGGAATGAATTTTTCACCATGCTACACCTTTAATGGGGGGGTTTTTATCGATTACGGGCAAAAAAACACCGGTTCAAGTTTTTCCATCTCAATTAATCATCATAAACCACAGTAGAACCTCACATAAATGATTTCTTCTTCGCCTATTATAATTATCAGAGCTGGGCAAAGTTCCCAAAGATACTTAAAGTACAAAGTACAAAGTATCATAAGAATTTGAAGTATCAATTACTTTTTGCAACTAAATTCGTAGCGTTAAGCATTGTATAGGTTTTAAAAAAGGTGCAAAGTGATTTGCACACAGCTTCTACAGTGTAAAAAATCGCAAACTGAAATGTTCGTAATTCGTCGTTTTGAGGCTATTTTTAATCTACTCTCCACTTTATCTATAAAAAATCAAAATCCGTAAAAAGATTTCATTAAAGCAAACGAAAAAGGTCCCCTCTCCCCTTCTCGTTTTTTAAGAGATTTATTTTTATATAAATTATTTAGATAAAAGAAAAAAGAAAATGAACCATTCTCGTTTATTTTTAATGGAATTCAAACAAAAATTTCGTTAAAATTATACTGATTGAAAAATGTAGACAGATAATAATAGGTTAGTAGAAACAGGAAGTCATTCCACTGATCGGGTATCCATAATGTGAACTTGTAGTCAAAAAGTATTTTTGAACCTCGAGTACGTACAAGTACGTACTCGAAATCCTAAAAAGTACCCGATAATCCAAGTACTCTAATAATTATTTATTATTTTATGTTATTTCAATCCCCTCCGTGCAGTTTAACAATAAAAGTAATGCAATATGCGTGACATCATCGGCGAGCGCCAATGTCGGAGGTCACTTCCATAACTCACGAAGATTCGGACTGTATGTACGTCATTGGTCTCTCTATCCATACGTAATTGTCGTCGATGCGACGAAATCCGTGTGTTCCGAGTTCTATTTGTGTTTGGTCATTATTATACCGACCAATCCCGCGAAGTCGTATAATAGCCGACTCCCTCTCTCAAATTGATTCGTATTTAACTGATTGATTACCCGACATTTCTGTTGTAATCATCGCTCAGCTGACCTTTAACCGAATTGCGTAGCTTGTTTCACGCTGAAATCCCATAATATCGGCGTCGGATTGTCAATCATTGTATCTTCGGAAATCCCGTTGTTTTCAATTGCTTCAATATTGTTTCTCCAAATATTTACATATATATACATATATATATATATATATATATATATATATATATATATGTTTTGAGAATAACAGTACACATACGGTGTGCACACGCACAGTGAACGACAAACGTATTTGGCACCGTTGTTCGATATTCCTCAATTATTGGTAATTAACGTTCTATACGCATTAATACATCACGCCACGTCGAGTTGTGGTGAGTGATTGCTCCGATGCGATTATTATCGTTGAATCACCGTTTAATTGATATCTCTCTCCGGAATTAGAAAATTTACGGATTCTCGGTTGAAAAATGCTTTCGCGTTGTCGAGAAGCGCGGTAGACGGCGAGGAGGCAAAAAAACACACGAGAATTTAGGAGAAACGATATGAAGGAAGTTATAGGACGGTCGGTATCAGTGCGCGTGACTAATGCGCGCAGACCGGAGGCCGTGAAGCTCGCAGAATAGTCGTGAAGCTGGGGCAAATACGAGGCCCGTAAATGGCCGGGAAACCATCGTCACTGATATATGTATCCGGGGTATCGTATTGCCGACGCGAGAGTGAATGACTGTAGGTCACCGAAATTCTCATTTGGTCCTGGTTCATTGGCGATATTCCAAAGGGGGAGGGAAAAAAGCACGCACGCACGTTTGTTCGTGAGAGAGAAATAATAAAAAAAGCTCAAAAGAAAAAAACAAGCTTCCCTTTGCCACACATCGGTCGAAGGGCCGGGTATCATTACGGCAAACAGTTGGGCGCCAGGCGCGTTCCGATCGATGTGAGAATATTGCTACCGGGTGAGATGGTACCGGCCTTACACGTAAAGCAGAAGATCCTCGGTTGTATATTATCTTTCCGGGCGCTTTACGATAATATCGCGCAATGCAGTGACCATGCACGTAGTACGTAACGAATAAATCGCTCGCCGAGATGTATGGTGAGAGCGGGCAAGACGGACTGTTCTCACAAATTTTTTCAATTTTTCAAAGTCTCATCCCAAATGGAGAACACGGATCCGTTCTGCATCGTTCTACCTTACCGACGAATCCGGAGCGTAAGGGCATCGTCGAAAGTCGGTCAGTAGATCAGTCAAGAAAGAAAAAGAAAAAAAACACAGAATTCTTTAAATTTCAAAAAAAGCGCCACCATAATATATAGGTCAGTGTAATAAGAATCAACAACGACAACAGGACTATTTTCACAATTAAAAAAAAATGTTGAAGTCTCATCCCAAATGAAAGAACACTGGTTCATTTTGCATCGCTCTACCTCCCGACAAATCCTGAGCGTAAGGGCATCTTCGTAAGTCGACCGGTAGATCAGTAAAAAAAAAACAACATAGGGTTCCCCAAAATTAAGAACACCCAGATAGTATATAGCCAGTTTAATAAAAATCATCGTACACTGCGATCACTGAAGATCCTACAGTGTATCCCCTCAATGGACTGCGACAAATCCATCGGACAGCCCCGTTATCCAGTATCCCGAATAAAAATACATTGCTCTCTGAGAGCAGGGAATTCGCCCGTCAGCATGTGTGTAGGATCGAGGTAATACGAGACTCGGAAGGGGGGCTTCTTCGTAGCAATAGGAGGGTAGTTCATATCGGCCGAGGACGATACAGGAATCCTAGCAGGAGAGAAGGGAAAGTCACTGCCCGAAACGACCCGTTAGTCTTCGTAATACATAAACGAATGGTGTGTGCCCGATCGACCACATGCCCACACATGCGTGCATATACACCCCCCCCCGACCGGGACCAGCGTGGTGAAACTGCGATGCAATAACTGCTACACAGCTCCCAGCTAAGGTAGCGCCAGCCCGCCCGATTTCATCCCGCACCATGAATACGATACAGTGTATAATATAATTTATTAATCCCTTTAACATTGCAGAATGAGCGGCCCGGCGAGGGAGGCTTCCGTGCAGCCCCGGGGACAACCCACGTCGAGACGAGAACGACAAGAAAATCGGCGAAGAGATTTTTGTTGGACCGCCCGCCACCGTCGCCGCTGCTCGGTGAACATGGAAGCCTGGCGTGACGCCACGCAAACGAATATTGCCAATAAAGTGCCAATCCAATTTAGCTACGCAGAAAATACGCTCGCCTCCCTTTTATTAGCGGAGGCCAAGGCGCTGACGGGAAAACGAGTAGGGTGGTGGAGGGGGAGAGTAACCACCCTCGAGATGGCGTTCCAGGGGGGCGGAGGGGGGGGGGCGGAAAGCATCCGCGCCGATTGCCCCTCTGCCCTCCCGGTTTGCAATTGAAGCACGCCGAGCAAACCAGAAGGACTTCCAAGCAGCGAGCTTCGCCCCCGTAAAACCTCCCTTAACTCTCTCCCGGTCCCTCTTTCGCGGATCCAAGCGGCCTAGACGACGCTCTTGCGAACCGACTCGCTCCACGTCGCGCGAAACCCACCCCCTCTCCGCCCCGTCGACCCCGTTACGACACGGAATAAAATGCAAATAGCTCGCGCTCGCGCGCACTTTTCTCCACGTTCGCGAAAACTTCCTTTCGTACTCTATCCCGTCTCTATCCCGGGGCGCGAGACGGTCCCGGCCCGGGCTAGGCGCACGTTTCACTCCGCGCCATCGAAAATGAATGAGATATATCCCGTCGCAACCATCTCACACACGGCCAGACTTTATAATCGCGAGCACCCGCGACCGTCTCGGGCTATCCAGTTTTCCTCGACTCACCCCTGCGTCGCTGCCTTCCCGTTGTATAGGTAAAGTCATTCGTGATACGCGCACTGTTGCCTATTAGAATACCGGGTTTAACGTTCGTAATAAAGTCAGAGTTTAACTGCATAACGATATTAAAGCTCGAGGGGGCGGTTGGGAATGAAAGCTGGAGCTCGGGTCATTCCGCTGCTCAGCTTAAAACGGGGTTTCTTCGATTTCCGGACCAAAACAGGTATTTCGTTTTGTTCGATCGGTAAAAAATGGTATCAACAAATACCAATCAATCGATCCTTCCTAAGGGTGTTCCAATTGTGTTAAAAAATTCCCGGGTTCAAACGCAACGAATTGTAGAAGATTCATTTTATTTTTGATTGTCATTCTTTTTTTTTGTAACTTCTTTTTTTTCGAAAGCGAAATTCCTCCGATATCTTTTTATATTCGGACCGGAAGATTTTTTTACACTGTCGGAACGCTGCAAGCAATCAATCGGTGAGGGTCATGGATCCAATTTTTTTGTTACCTATTACCGAGAAAAAATAATTAGAACACTCGTTCGGAATACACGAGTTGGCGAGAGTAATCGGATATAGCTAGCGAATAGTCGGAATTCACCTTCGCTGAGATTCTTTTTTTTTCTCTTTTTTTCTTCGACTGCGAGTTACGGACGAAGGAACTCGACCGGCACAGAGCTTTCCGCCATACCACAAATTTCCATCGGAGCTTGTATCAACATTATGAAGCGTCTGATCTGCCTCCGTAGGAATGTTGAGGATATCGGGTCTAACTCGGTAGTTCTTACTCGCAGCTAGATCGTGGATTGCGCGCGAAGTTTCGAAGCTTTCGTTGGAAAAGGCGGTCAGTGTTGCAGCATCGACGGAATGTATATATTGTATATATGCATATACATATATATATATATATATTAGGGTGTTTCACAAAAAGGACATTTTTTTAATTATTTTGCTCCCACTTTTTTAAAGTCTAGATTTCGATCTCAAATTGAACCTCGCGAAAGGTGGTCTCTAGCAAAAAATTCTAAGAGGTGCCGCATTCGACGTTTGTACCCAAAAATGCGGCACCTTTTAAACTTAATTGTCAACGACCGCCTTTCGCGAAATGTTTTTTTAGATCGAAATATATAATTCTACGGGGTGGGAGATTAACTTTTTGTAATTTTTTGTAGTGAACCCAAAATACATATTTTTAATAATTTTTTTATTTGTAGTCTTTTGTGTTTAATACAAAAAATGGCAAAACGTTAAGCTCCCACCCTATAGAACTATATATATTAATTGATAAAAAAATCCAGCGAAAGACGGTCGCTGACAATTAAGTTTGAGAGGTGCCGCATTTTTTGGGTTAACCGTCGAATGCGGCACCTCTTAGGATTTTTTGCTTGGTACCGCCTTTTGTGAGGTTCAATTTGAGATCGAAATCTGTACTTTAAACAGGTGGGAGAAAAATTTAAAAAACAATGCCTTTTTTTGAAACACCCTAATATATATATATATATATATGTGTGTACACATATACAAAATCTGGTGGCTCGCACTATCTCGAACTGTCTGTCCGGTGTCGAAAACTTTTCGAGAGAAATTCCACGTCCGAGGGTTACGCGGATATCGGGAGGCGAATAATCCACCGCGACTCTCTTCCTCGCTCGCTCACCTTTCCTCTATGCGGTATCATCGTATATACCTGGAAACTGCAACGGTACTGCAGGGGCCAGGCCTTCTAGGTCGAGCGGCGTGTACCACCGGTCGCAGTGCGCGAGGAGGCCATCAACTTTCCTCGCGGCATGCACTTCCGGAGATTTCCGAAATCCTGGACCCCACAAGCACGCTCGCGTCCCGCCGCTCGACGTTTCCCTTCCGTTTCCTTCGAGTTTTCGCGAGCGGACGAGAAACTAATAAGTCGACTCGTTACGTGTTATCTCGGAGGCTGGACTCCATTCACGAGTTGGATCCCTCGAACCGAAATTTCATCGTCGGACTCGGCTAAGGTAATCGCATTGACGGTGATGTTATTTTTTTTTAGTTTTTAGTAGTTCCTATTGTTTAACTCGCGACTGCGCGTTAGGGCAAAACACGGGAGTTATGCGTTACGCCGACGTCCCGCGATTTTGCTGTTTTCGTTGTCTCCAGTATTTGTCCCGACAACTCAGTGTCTATGTCAGAATTGGACACATTAGTTCTGTCGATTGGGAAGTGTGTTAGTAGCGATAGATTATTGGTCGATAAGATTACTGAACAATTTTTATCAAGTGAATCGTAATTTGCAAAAATTATTATAAAAAATTGGAGATATTATATATTGATTTCTACAAAATTTAATACCAAAGGTTGGACCATAGCTCAACATTTACGCAAGTCGGCGCTACCACAAGAAAATGTTCAAAAAAATCAAAATCTCTAATGAGGCCTCAATCTTCATGAAATTTGAATTTGGTATACCAAATTCGCTGTCTCAAACCGTTTTCGAGTTATAGGCATTACAACCAATGCAAATCTGTCACACATACATCCGAACGCCAGCTGAAAATCGCATTTCTTGACGTTTTAGACTATTTTAAATAGACATTAAAATCTCGATTTTTTTTATTTTATCAAAACACAGCTTCCTCTATGAGGAAGCAAAAGCACTCCCTTTGCGGCCCATTCCATTTTACGAGGGGGAACTCGTGAGACTTGTGTCCCAGTCGCGAATGGCTTTGGCAGTTCATGGACGGGGAAACTTGATTGGGTTTCGAGTCGGACTACAGGCCTGTTTATCGCGCATATAATAGACCTATAGTATTATTAATGCGGTTGAGAATCAATGTCTCGCATTATACGCGGAGGTAAACACACGGGTATAGTGTTGTATCCCGGCAATCCCTTCGAGTTGAGCGGATGGGATCGATATTATTGGACTAGTTGGTAATTATCTTGTCGGCTGGTATACATCTCCGTGCACCTGCGATGCTACGATTATATCTGGCTGTTATGACCACCAAACTGGGGATGCATTGATATAGAGCTCTTTGAGGGTATCAGACTCACCGCCGAAACGGCAATCAAGATATGAAGATCTCTCGAGGGCAAATCCCTTGGTTAATTAATATTTACATTTTCCGACTTCTCTATAATCCCCCCTCCCCCCCCCCCCTCGGCCCTCCTACCCGCCACCGAGCCGTTTCCAGTTTCTCTCCGTCGCTCTTCAAACTTCTCTGATGGTTTCGCAGTGCCGCGCTTTGAAATTCGATAAATTCACCCCAGTCCTCGGAGTAATATGTGCGGATGGATAATATATACATGTCTTCACTGTACTGCCGAGGTTTGCGCTATCAGAACTTTCGAGATGTGATTAAACTGAGACAGTATCGTGACTTGGAATAAATATGTTCGCAACTAAAATTCACAGACAGTGAGAAGTCAAAGCATTTTCGAGAAAACGATAATTAACTTGACTCCTCGAGATTGCGAAATTCTCGGGGATACGACAGTGCAAGTCTTGATTACTCGTGAAAAGATAATCAGAGTTATCGCGATAACTACCGTACTTCTTTCTGAACTCGCCGGATATCGAGGATAGTGTATGACTGTGATTATCTTCGATGGATATTATATACGGAAATTCGTTAATTAAAAAAAATAATTTATCGGATAGGAGTGGGCGCGAGATAAAGCTTATCGGCTTATATCGAAAAGCTCGTCCATTTTTATTATATTAATTTAACGAATGTACGGGGAGGGGTAGTGTAAGTTATATATTTAATGGTTAAGAGAGTACCAGATCGAATTGAAAGCGCACCGGCAGGGTTGCATTATTTAATGCACTTTTCTCACTCCATTAAATGTCTCTATATATAATCTACATATTATACGCACTATGTACAATATTATATTATATACCACGGTACGCATGTGCGTCATCGATATGTGTGGAATGAAAACTCGAGGAAGAAATTCGATACGCGGTAAATTCACAGCCGACCGAATTTAGATTTATCAATAAATTTTTCAGAATAACTAGCAGCTATAATAGCGCGCTTCGGGCGCGTATCCTCAAATCTCGGTGTTTGGTTTTTTATTATTATTTTTTTTTAATAGATTATATTTTACTTTCTAAGAAAAGCGATATACCCGTGGTTATTGATAGGAAATGCAGTGTCAATACAACAACTTTAACCGCAAATCGACTGTAAAACATATGGTCTTGTTTATTCGACAGGAATTGGTCATCGCCATTTTTTAAGCGACAACAATACATATCGAAAATGCGGGTTATTTTGGCCACGGATTTTTAGAAGTGAGGAAAATTTTGAGTATGTCATTTTACCCCGTCTCCGCAGTTTGGAGCAGTTTTATCCAATTGCAATACACGTAACGATTCTATTTGATTCAGGAAAAAAAAGGAGTCGACGGTTGACGTGAAGAGCCGAGGTTAACGGATTGCGGAGCAGGAAGTCGTCTGCACGGTACAAAATGAGGTTCCTAGTTGAAGTTTTATTTCATCATCGGGAACGGTCAAGAGAGGCCACAGACGCAACCGAGACGACCTGCCGCGTTGCCGAGCGCAAAGTATAACGGTGGAAACTCCAGCGGGGTAAAATCCGGATAAAACGAGACGGAAGCTGGCTCCGGGGTTGGGGGAGGGTTGAAAAGTTTTGTCACTATGGGACACTTTCGTATCGCCGTAGGAAACGTTCCTCGCCGCGCATCAACCCCCGGCTGTCTCTGCTCCCTCGCTTTGCCCGACCGTCATGGAGTTGCGTGAGGCAAAACAGAATCCGGAGGTAACCCGAACATAAGAGTTGGAACCGCTAGATGCGCTGGCTGTCACCGAACGAAAAGTTTTAACCCAAGAGTTCGTCGACTTTTCTCTCCACTCTTTTGCGCCATTCGCTTCTTTCTCAACCGCTCATCCCACCCTCGGGACGACGTACCGACCCTCCCCGTTACACTGTACGTACCCACATATATGTCAAGCGACCAACACAACGCTTTCTGCATGACGTGTGAAACTTTTGTGCGGCACGAGTATCTCGCGTCAATAAAAAAATATATCGAGTCATCAAGATAAGCCGACAAGAGATAAGGTAAGATGAGAGTCGATGAGACTAGACATCTGTTAATTCATTGTCCGAAGTGATTTATCTCCGCTGCCGGCCAAATCCTGCCAGATTTATTATTTAGGGGGAGAGCGGAGTAAAATGGTACAGTGGGGGGCAAGATGGACTATTTTAAACATTTTTCACTGTTTCACAAAAAGACATTTTCTCGAGTGAAGAACTGGAGGTCGTTTCGCTCCGCTGGTCAACCCTAGACCAGTAGAGTGCTTAGTTCGACAAGAGATTAAGGTAAGATGAGAGTCGATGAGACTAGACATCTGTTAATTCATTGTCCGAAGTGATTTATCCCCGCTGCCGGAAAAATCCTTCCAGATTTATGATTTAGGGGGAGAGCGGAGTAAAATTGTACTGTGGGGGCAAGATGGACTATTTTTAAAATTAATTGTTCACTGGTTCACAAAAAGATATTTTCTCGAGTGAAGAACAGGAGGTCGTTTCGCTCCGATGGCCAACCGTTGACCAGTAGAGTACTTGGTTCGATGTAATTCGTAAGAGCCGTCGACGTCTGTCGCAGTCAATTAGCCGCGACGTGTGGCCGCTGAAAGGCGGAGTGGAAGCTGATAACCCGAAGTCACGAGCAACTTGAGACTTATCAGTTTAGACATGCCGGTTTGTCACCGCAATGTCTCACGGTAACGGATCGTGTCGGATTCACCGCTAATACCGAACTTCAAACTTTGATATTGTGTCAGTGATCTCCGCGAGTTGCCGTAAATCATATTCGCGACAAAATCGATCAAGGCGAGTCAACGGTGTCTCCTCACTTCTATTTTCTCCTACACAGACTATCGCCACATATATCATCCCTGAATGTATAGGGTAAAAGTGGTGAATATGGCCCACCTCGATTAACACGTAAATCAATGATATATGGACTGGGCCATATTCCCCACTTTTACCCTAGGTAGGAAAGACTGGGGCAAAATGGGGTAGCTAAGAAAAAGACCGCGTGGACGAGTTCGGAGCTATGATTGATTATTCACTAACATAAAATAATAATTCCGAGAACTGGTGAAAAATTGCCCTTTGGGGCAAAATGGGATACCTCTAAATCTCACCGTTACTACCAGAACTAACATTTTATGCCATTATGTCTCTGATGCATCATTATTTCCAGTCCCCATTTCATCTCGTATTTCTGATTGTTCCAACGCATTTTTCTAAATATTTTTTTGCGCTCCATTTTGCCCCGCTTTTGTAGTGCAGAGCATTCTCATTTTGCCCAGGTCTATTCTGCATGCATATCTGTATAGGACCTGAAGTCGTCATCTCACCCTAGCGCGTCACTATTGTAATTCGATTATCTCAATTAGTCACGTTTCGCGCTATATATAATCGATCAACTATAATTCCTGACGTCCGACGATGAATTTCAAAGGGATTGACGAGTGATTAAACGGACGGACACATATAAGCTGATTCGGAACATCGGGGAGATTACAGATTTCTCGCATCGATTACCTTTGCCCATTTCTATCGTTGTCGATGTAATTGCAGATGTCCAACAAAGATTTGCGGACCGCTAATTCTCCACAGTGATTCCTTCGCTTGTGTTTCGATGATTTTAATCATGGGTGGAATCCTGAACGCATGGTGTGCTACCACTACAGGATTATTCAACTAACACGAAAACGTCCCTTCCGGTCGAAAACCGAAATTTTCTAACCGCAAAAGACGTCATTTTCAATTACGGCAATGGCATTTTTCAAATTTTTCTGCGTGACATCCAAAAATTCGAAATTTCGTTTTATTTACATCGAAACTTACGTCACGCAGAAATATTTTTGAAAATACCTTTTGACGTCACTTCCGGGTGGAAAATCTGTCTATGCCCCCGGAAGTGACATAATACGTAAAAACGTCACTACCCACGGAAAAAACGGATTAGTTGGGCTAACAAAAAAAATAGCTAACCCAACCAATTGTCTTAGTGCTCTGAGCGCCAGTCAATAAATTGGTTGAGTTAACGATTTTAAGTTAGTTGATATGCTATTCGCTAGACCAAGTAATTTGTTAGCTGGGCTAATTGCTAGGGAAATTGTTGGATTAGCCATTTACTTGCCTGCTTCAATAATTTACTGGCGTGATACAACCAAGCGACTTGGTTGGACCACCAGCACAGGTTACCAAAAATATTAATAGACAATTAATACAAAATATTGATCTGCACGACCGCATAAATGCTTTTTTATCACCCGAAATTGCTTTATTGTCGTTTTTTTACCTTCGTACCATTGAAACCTCGGAATAAATAATTTGGTCAATAATGAGGATTCGAACCTGCGACCCTGCGATTTGTAGTCCACGATCTTACTCACTCTGCTACACGTATCTTGAAACATATATTTTTTAACCTTGTACATGACATTCACGGCTGCTTGAACATTATCGTACGAATTAGTTATACGGATGATTCTGTAAGGGAATTGCTAGGTTATGAACATCTTTTTTTGTTAAGTGTAGCCTTAAATCTGCTATTTTTCGAATCTGCTCCTCTCTACCTGTCAATAAGTGAATATCCGTTCATTAATTAAGTAAGTAATTAAGCCCGTTCGTCTCTCGCACGCCTTCACAATTTCCGACATTATTAACATATCAACTGACTTGCATGTATAACGGTGTGATGTCTGGGTTCGCAGCAACTGCAGTTCGTTGCTGCAACCATTTCAGTTGGTTGTCTGACACGCGCGCCGAGCGTGGTCGCACTAACAACTATAGTTGGTTAGGGTGCCTATAAAATTCGCTGCCTATCCTGAATACTATGTTAGTAGTTAGACTAACTAATGGTAGATTCAACTAAACCTAAGTCGTTACTGTAACGAAACAGATAGTTATTGTAACCCATTTATACCCAACTAATAAATAGTTAGGTGACCCAACCAAGCATTTTTTTCCGTGCCGGATTAAAAACCTCATTTTTCGACCGGAAGTGACGTCATACTGAATTTACGCCACTTCCGGTTCAAAATGCTTGACCACAAGAGCGTTTACGTAAAAAAAAGAAGTGTTTGCCTTCATTCGCACGTTTGATTCTTAAACTATTCGACAAAAGCTAAATTCGGTCCGAAACGGACTTACAGCGTCATCTACAAAATATAAGATTCATATACATAATGTAACTCTAACCTATTTACATTTTGGCTGAATTGAATGCGGCGTAAATGATACCCTACCCATGTTCAATGCAGCTGTAATTTTTTGCCTTGCTTATTCTCTTTTATCCTCGTGCTGCGTCGGCGTTCTTTGTTCGAACGGCCGTGAATTTTGACGCTTTGTCGTTTTCGACGTTGTTCACGTACTATGTACGGTCTCCAGGGCAGGTAAAGAAAAGCTTGGCGGAAAAAAATAAAAAAATAAAACAAAACAAAAATCTGCGTGACACGGGAAACATGTCATTTTCATCAGGTGTGTCCGTTGCGAAAGCGGATGGGAGGCTGGCGCCAGAAGCAAAGCTCGCGGGGTGTTTTATTTCGCCTTTGGGACGAACCTATTTCCCTGGCGGTGAAACGTGACGAATACAACGTGCCTTTGCATACGCTCGTTATTGAAGTACGGTGTGCTTTCTGCGTGGCGTAACATACGGCTCGCGCGCATACGTGCCCCATTCGTTAATCCAATCGCGTTCTGCACTTGATTCGTTCTGCAATGTTCTACGCGATAACAGGTTAGTTTTAAAAAAAGATATACAAACTGTGATGCATAAAGCAGTCGGTTGCTGTGAACGAAATTTTCCGGGGGCGGCGAGACAGTATGACAATGTGTATATGGATTTTCATAAAATTTTCCCACAAATTATTTTGTTCAATAAGTGACAAACTCGTTTGTTCAGGTTTGAATGTACAAATCTGCCCTTTTATATCTCGTGTCATTAACAACTTTTTGTAACACGTGCACAAAAAGTCCTACTTTTCGTGTCTGCAACGCGTGGCGAAAGTGACGCTTATTAGTAAGGCGTGCGATAAAAATACTGCGCAAGCGCAGATCACACTAGTTACTTTTTTTCACACGTTTTTTTTTAACACTCGTCATTTTTCCCACGCTACAAGCGTAAAAAATGGGAGTCTTTGTACAGTTGTTACGAAAAGTAGTATGCCATACTTGTACGAAAAAGCGGTCTCCCGACGGCGGTTCTGAAGTAGGCAACACTCGTCTTCATCTCGTGCCGCTTCCGGGCTCGCGTGGCCAACTTCACAACCTTCGTCGAAAGACCTCTTTTTTCGCTCTAGTATCGCAAAGTGCTATTGGTTTGTACTTTGGTTTGTAAACCTAGAGCCGGATGGTGCAAACGGAAAATTAACATATCAAAAATTGTCAACGGTTGTGGACAATAAGCTATTGTAAACATTGCAAACTTTTTTTTACTGTGCACGGGTGAGAGAAAAAAAACCACCGCCAATCTACTGTCAAATGGAAGTTCTCAGTACAAACTGTGCTACGGCGCATACGGCGCTTAGTTGCACTCTGTATCGTCGACAAATAATGGGCGGTTCACACGTCCTACAAAATGTTCGAAGTTCGAAATGTTGAGGCAGACATTCGGTACATTGAGCGGGGACCGAAGCCAGTTGTGCTGTGCCCATGTGTACACATCTGCATGGGATGGAATGTGGTCCAGTTTCCATCGTGACAGTCGCGCCGTTATATCGCACGCCTGTCGATGCGAGTGGCTACGCCGGATGTGCCACCAGCAATTGCCCGCGCTCAATTGTAAAGCCATAGTCGAATCCAGAACGGATCTGCGTAGGACGCATCAGAATGCCCTTTTGAAAGTCCCCCGGTAGTTGTGACAGTGGGCGGTATTCAACGGTTTAACCCACCCAAGAGTTTCCTGAGCCCGCGAGATAAACGTGTTAGTAGTACCGCGAGAGCAATGTGCGCTCCCCGATATCCGCCAGAATATCCCTAGGTGACTGGCTTCCCATCCAGCGCTGTCCGTAACTTTTTATACGAAACTTGGACGCAACGGCTCAAATGTCAACGTTAATAAAAAAAGGTGCAAATTAATTTGCACGCGACTTCCTCATTTATCACAATTTTGCGCATAGCTTTCTCCACGAGAAAGTTCGCTGATCGATATTTGGTTTCCTCATGGAGGAAGCTATTCACTATTTCAAAATCTTGTAAAATCTAAACGGTTTGATCCATTCTCGCCAAAATTAATACAATACATTGTACAGTGTTAGTCCATGTCCGTATCGAATTGCAGGTCGATACCTTTATGTTTACTCGAAGTAGACCTTAAAAAAAGCAATGTTTAAAAAATCACAATTCCATAAAATCTGATCGCTTGGATAGATTTCGTCCAAATGCTATATTTGTATACAGTTTGAGGACGATAGCTCAACATTTACACGAGTTAGATCTACCACACCCTTTTTTGAAAAATTTCAAAAACGCGTTAACTTTCCAACCGGGTCTCAAACTTCATGAAAATTACACCGAAGGAAGAGACGTGACCATTCTACTATGGAACCAAATTTCAATTCGCTATCTCAACCGTTTTCTAGTTATAGTAATTTTAAACGATGCATGCTGTTCCACGGACACAGAGACACATACATCCGGATGACAGCTAAAAATTGCAATTTCTCAAAGTTTTCGACTATTTTAAGTACTCTGACATAAAAATCTCATAACAAAAAATGAAAACATAGCTTCCTCTATGAGGAAGCAAGAGACATAAATTTGCACCTCCTTTCGTTGTCTATTTATAAAAATAGACAATGTTGGGAATCTTAAAAGTTGCATCATTGGCGAACAGATTATTTTTTTCCAGTAAAAGTAGTATACATTTTACCGGCAAAATGGCATAACTACTTTGATACTACCGGTAATGGGGTTCTCACGTTTACCTTGCAGATGCGATATCCGCCGAAGACCCGGGCATGAGCGACAGTCTCGCACTGAATGATGTGATCCCCAATGCTGTTTCCTGTAGCATAATTAACCACGAACTCCGAGAGTCGCGGCACAATGTTCTGCTGGAGGATCGTGAAGCAGCGACGGTTCAAAGCCTTCCACAGAGTCTGTTGCTCGTCTCCTCTGGCTCCTGCGTCTGCCGAGTTTGTCACACGAATAACTCCAAGGAATCTCTGATATCGCCGTGTAGGTAAATGTATGCTCGGCCGGGCGATATTCCGTAAGTTCTCCCCCCTCGTCAAAGTTCACCGTGTGCGAACACCTGAATTGTCGAATTTGCAAACACGCCGACTAAACTATCCAGCCGAGCGCCAAGTTCTTCAAAGAGCCACAGCTTTGAGTCGTTGCTCATCCCCAGGCGTCCAATTGTCACGTTATCCAATAACGGTAACAGCTTTCCGATAAGATGCTGGATTTTTTTTTTGGAAGGATAGAATTTGTGAACATCGGTATATTCGGGCCAATCAGATTGCAGCCTCACTGCGATGATCAATAAATCAGCTTATCATCTTATCGAGTCTCGGGTTTCGTCGGAAGCCTCGCGTTTCGTTCGTCTTTTTGCGAAAATATGAGATTCGTCGACGAATCGCTGAAACTGTAATCTCTCTCTCTCTCTCTCTGTCTCTCTCACGTTCACGTTGGTATAGTGCAAAATTTCACTCTGAGTTTCTCGGTATCGCGACGCTTTGTGCACTGCAAAGGATAATTAATCGCATAGCGATAAGGAAGACGCCGGGCAACGTTTCATCTCCTAGTCTGGAGACCTTCCTGTGATACTTGCACTGTTGCATCAAATGCCAATTACACGCCGCTCATGCTTTCGCCGCTCGTCGGCAATCATATACGGTTTCTTGGATGAAACCCCTTGCGGAGGACACTGAGTCGCTTTCCCCGTACTCCCGACACTGGGAATTCTGCTCGAGAGAATTTCCATTGATATCGCGACGAGAATGTCTCAACGTTAATTTCATTAAGTGGACTCTTCAAATTAGGGATGTAACAATAGCGGTATTTTCATTAAGTGGATTATTTTAATTGAAGATGTACGAAAGCGGTATTTTCATTAAGTGGATTAATCAAATTGGAGATGTAAAAATGGCGGTATTTTCATTTCCGGTGAAGTGGCCTTTGGAACAACTTGTTTCCTAATACCGAGAATACTGTTTACGATTTTGTTTTTCGTAAAGTAAAAATATTTACCTGTATCCGCTTTACCGTGTTGAAAGATATCGTAAAGATGTTCTCGGCAGAGGTTCGTGCTCGGGAATCACAAGCATATATGGGAGTCAGACATTTTGGTGCCGATTGTCATTCGAGGCAGTGTCAGATTAGACCGAGAACGGAAATCGGCACCAACAATAGCGGTATTTTCATTAAGTGGATTTTTTTAATTGAAGATGTAAAAAAGGGGTATTTTCATTAAGTGGATTATTCAAATTGGAGATGTAAAAATGGCGGTATTTTCATTTCCGGCGAAGTGGCCTTTGGAACAACTTGTTTTGTAACGCAAAGAATACTGTTTACGATTTTACTTTTCGTAAAGTAAAAATATTTATCTGTATTCGCTTCACCGTGTTGAAAGATATCGTAAAAATGTTCCCGGCAGAGGTTCGTGCTCGGGAACCACAAGGATATATGGGAGTCAGACATTTTGGTGCCGATTGTCATTCGAGGCAGTGTCAGATTAGACCGAGAACGGAAAGGACCTCAGGAAACCACCAGCCAAGAAACTATATAGCCAGGTCAACGAATTCTCGTTGTGCATAACTCGAAGTTTTGTGGAGATATGCTACGAGCCACCGAAGCTTCGGTCCTGTAAATTTTCCGACTATATTCGCATCCGGAATAGTCGGCTTGGGCCAACTGTTACAAAGTTTAACTCGAACCATCGGCGTGACCCGCTTGGTGAACGTGCTGTAATATATGTAACGGAAGGAAGGTGTAATTCTGACGGTATCAGAAGTCGAGATTGATTTTAAACCCCTGGAACAATCAGATATAATCAGATCAGATCGTTAACGATAGCTTGATCAGTAAATTAATTATTTCAAAGAATTTATTTTCTTTTTTAACTCGTTTTTTAGTGGAGGAAAAAAAAATAGCGCAATTAGCACATCCCGGACGAGGCACGTACATGAAAACTTTGCTTCATAAATTATAATAACTTAACGTTCGTCGCTGACGGTAGTGCATCTGGCGCTCTTACTCGTTACTCCACTTCCACCAGTCTCGACGAGAAAACTATTACAATATTATGCAAAAACGATGCGATCTCATGCAAAATAATGTTGAAGCCCTGCTCGAGGGTGAACTGACGTAGTCGTGCTTCCAGGATCATTATTTTCGTACCTCACAAATTGAAAGCAAAAAAAAAGGAATTCGCTTCAGCGAAAGTCTGCACATTCATTTTCTCCGATATTGCAGGAGGGCATGATAGACGTCCCGACGTCATAAATTATTCTTCGTCGCTTCCAATTAGTCGGTTTTTCAGAAAAATATATTTGATCGATTCGATTTTGCGTTCGGTTAAAAATGGAATTCATCAATTTACGCTTCGCTGCATTTATCAAAATGACTCATGAATTCATTAATTAAACTCTTCGAAGTGTCCCAGTGGCAGATAAAATTCCGTTCGGAAATTCAGGAGTGAACATTTTTGGCGCGTTAAAAAAATGTTTAAAACATCGGTGGACAGCTGAATGTTTTGGCGAATTTATTAGAATCTTCACGAGGTGTACTCAATTCCATCTGAAATTGGTATTTGAAATTTTCAGATGCAAGGGTAGCCTCGCCTACGTTCATCTATCGTGTCTCGAGCGTTGGCTGAACCAATCCTGCCGCAACCACTGCGAGCTCTGCCGTTATCAGTTCAACGCCGTCGCGACGCCTCGTTACCGTTGGTAAGCACCCGTAAATAATCGTCAATCTCAATCGTAAATCGCGTCAGCATCTCAGTCTCGGGATCATTAAAATATCGTCTCAGGATACTCGTCAGCAGTCGAGAGATTAACCAAATAGCGACACACTGTCGTTAAAATCCGCTCACAGACGTTCGATGGAAAGACAGATTAAAAAAAAAGATTCTAAAAACAACGTGATGTAACCTGACTCGACCTTTGCAAATGGCAAATTTAATTCGTCACTCATAGAAGTTGAAAAACCAGAAAACCAATTTTTCGTAATGGGCTTTTATTATGCACCAGAGCTGGGCAGTACTTACAGTACCAGGTACTTATTTGGTAGAAAGTATTTTTTTAGTATTTCAAGTACTTTTTTTACGATTTCAAGGACCAAGTATTTTTTTAGTACATGCTCACGTTACGGGTCCTCGATGAATAGCATGACATCTTGTTTCTATTAATATATATATATATATATATATTCTATTAATATATATATATATTCTATTAATATATATATATATATTCTATTAATATATAATTTTAACGAGTTTATTTCTTGTTAATTTAGTTTTAACAAATTCCATAAAAAAGAATGAGAAATGTACTCTTTTACGGTTTTCTATTATTTAAAAAACGAGAAGGGGCGAAAAGTGACCACTTTCGATTTCTTTAATGAAATTTTAAAAGTTTACGATTTTTTACATTGAGGAAGTCATGTGCAAATTACTTTGAACTTTTTTTTTCTTAAGCCTGGATAACGCTTAGTGCTACGAACTTCATCGCGAAAAGTACTTGGAGAAAGTAATTTAGAAATACTTAAAGTACCTGTGACACTTTGTACTTTGTAGTTGAAGTACTTTTGAGTACTATGCCCAGCTCTGTCACGCACGTATGGAGAATCAATAATAGCAGCATCGGCAGGCGAAGAAGCTGATCCATCTATGCGGTGTGTCTGACCTCGTGGAAACTAGCTGCCGGCTCGGGTTTACTGTTGATATGTAGAGCCGGCGTTATAGGAAGCACCCCTGGCCCCCTCGCTCCTTAACGCCATCCACGGTAGCTTCATGCTCCGTTAAGCGGTAAACGTTATAACGACCGCCCATATCGAAGATTGATCGAAGAGGCTATCCGTACGCTGTCCTCGATGCCGAGCAACACCTCGTCATTTCATCCCCGCGGAATTCCCTCGGTTTCTTCATCGACGTGGCCATTCCTTCCGCTTCCTTCCTTGGGTCTTCGGCCGGTGATCTTTTTCGCATCATGGCACCCAGCCAAATTATAATTGATCTATTCTCACACGTGACGTCGACTCTATCCTGCCTAGGGAGACACAGTGGGAATATAGGGAGGCAGAGACCGTGATTGCAATAGTCGCGACCCGATCGATCCGGCACACATAGGGGATGACGAGTTGGCTACGGTGCGCAAGTTTTTTCCGAAATTTTTTCGTCATTTTTTTGTCTTCACGCGGCGAAGTTGGCTGCAAATCGTAGCTAAACGCCTTCCCCTAAAGGACGCTGTCCTCCACTCGCACCCGCTATTAGTAGTGGATTCCTCCGTTAACACGTGTAATCCCTCATACAACTGTAAACAAATGTATACCAAGGTCTTTGCCGACATGTATACGCTGACACGTACTCTAACCGGACGTCAATACTCTCGATCAAACGAAACCCCGTTCGCGACGACGAGACCGGCGATATGTAGGTATTCCGTCGAAGCTGAGAGTCAATCGACGATCGAACGGCGGGGCTTCCGGAGATACAGAACGCTGAGCCGATCTGGCTGGTTCGACAAGGATTATACGGTACGCGTATAGCTATACCGTTCTATACGAATGCCCGCAGGTCCGAGTCCCTCAGGATATGGATTAGCCACCCACGTAATCGGAGACACGTGCAATCCGACCTTCTCATCCTGACACTGCTCACCGTCGTTACAATGGGTCTGGTCACCGTCTGTATACTCGGTGAGTAGTTCGCTACTTGCAAAGCACCGTTCAGGGTTTATCCAATTTCAGCGATTGATCTTTTTTTCTCTTTTAGGCATGCGTTATTTTGTCATCGAAGGAAGGAAGATCGGTATATCGAGATTATGGACGAAAGGAGCGATATGCTTCTTTCTCACCATCGTGGTCCTTGGTTACGCGACTACGGTCTATCTACTGGTGAAGGTAAGCTCGTTTCTATGGTGGGAACTGCGTGTAACATCTGCAATCATTTACAATAACAAAAATCCATGTTAACGGTAACAAAACAAAAAAAAAGCCATTCTTTTGGCGTTACCAACCTGAACTGGGCAGTACTTGGGATACCAAAGTAATTTTTAGTACTTCAAGTATTTTTGCTATCTATTTATCTATCTATTTTTTACGATAACGAACATTTCAGGTAGCGATTTTTTACAATGAGGAAGCCATGTGCAAATGATTTGGCACCTTTCTTTTTAAACCTAGATAACGCTTAAAGCTACGAACTTAATTGCGAAAAGTACTTGAGAAATACTTGAGGTACAAAAAGTACTTGAGAAATACTTGAGGTACAAAAAGTACTTGAGAAATACTTGAGGTACAAAAAGTACTTGAGAAATACTTGAGGTACAAAAAGTACTTGAGAAATACTTGAGGTACAAAAAGTACTTGAAAAATACTTGAGGCACAAAAAGTACTTGAGAAATACTTGAAGTACAAAAAGTACTTGAGAAATGCTTGAAGTACAAAAAGTACTTGATACCTCAAGTATTTGTGATAGTTTGTACTTAGTACTTGAAGTATTTTTTGGTACTTTTCCCAGCTCTGTCACCAACAACAAATTATTGCTGCGCCCTCGAGCAGTTCCGACGCCACTGGTATAATTCATTTCCGCCGTCCCTCGCTTCATTACTCCGACCCTTTAACCGGCACAGTTCTTCGACGTTTGCATGCAAATATTCACCGTTTGACAAACCGTGTTGGCGGAATGCAGAGGAGAAAACGGCAGAGAGGTAGTTTGACGGAAACGGGCATAACGCGCAAGACGTCAATGGCTTGTTCGGTGCAAACAACACGCACGACGACTCTCATCGTTCGCGTCAATGTTCCCTCTCTTTTCCTCTCCGTCGTATCTGGGACGAGAAAGGTTCGCTGCCTCAGGCCTCACTCGCTCCCGAGGTCCTCTCGTGCATTTTCCCCTCACTATTGCGCGCGTACTTTGTTTTTCAAAACTGTAACGGGAACCAGAAGCAACGTCCCGAGTGTGGCTACTTCTCACCCTGTTATCTACACAATAGGTTTCCTGTTTCTAGGGCTTGCCGGTACGTACGTACGGCGAGTGTATTTTCGTTTTCGCGTTACAATCTCGTAAACAACGTGTTCATTGAGCGTACCGCCGAGAAAGCATGAAAGCCGGCATTATGCTCGTGTTTTCGCAATCGGGGGCCTCAGCGATACCGGAGGGGGTGCAAGCAAGGAGGTATGCGCCATAGAGGCACAGAGTAAAGTGCGGCAAGAGGGCAGACCGTGGGAGTCCTGAAATTTGGTACAACAAGCAGCGAATGAGGTCTCTTGTACTACAACAGCCAGAGTATGTGATGCACGCCGCTAACGTACGCCCGACGCTAGTCATCCTCTTGAGTCAGTTCTGGATGTACGCTCGAGTGTACGGAATTGTTTACAATACAGTAATACGAGCCGTACGGCGAGGTTCCGGCAGCGATGTTCTCTGTACTCTCGTCACTTCAGCCGACGGTGCCGCCGAAATGTAACGGGGAAGTAGAAGCGACGGCAGGAGGGTGCTCGGGCGCATTCTCGCGGGGGCTTGTGGCAAATTTTAGGAAGCCCGACCCATTCCGGAACACGCTCGTATGTAATTCTGACATACAAGTGTCTACATTGTGGGTATTCCCGGGGCGACGCACCAACGAAAGCCACATACAGAGACGGGGGGTTGAAAATTCTGGCGCGCGATGACTTTCCTCGTACAACGCGTCGCTTCCGGAATCGCGTGCGCGAATATACTGCACGGTCGATAAATGTCTGGCAAAAAAGAAGAAACAAAAATGTATACATAGCGTTGTCGAGGGGAAAAAAAAATTGAATCTGCAAACACGGATTGCGAATGGTCGCAACCGTCGTATTTTATTTTGATCGGTCGCCCATCGGTTTTTGAAGCTACGCTTCGTAGCTTTAGCGAAACTAAAATCGACCTTTCAGTCTGCAAAGAAAAATTGATAAAAAAAAATGTCAAAAGGGTCCATCAAGCCTCTCTTTGTGCGGAGTACAATGTTCCGCGCTGTAGTAACAGAGCAATTTTCCTGCACAATTACAGCGGCGTGGACAATGATGTTATCGTGGCGCTAGATTAATCAACGTTTGCGGTTGAATTCCAACAGACAAGGATCTACATATAAATGGTTTTTTGCTGTCGGTACGCGAAGTCGAAGGTCGGTTCGCAAATGGCACCGTTTTGCGATGCACCGTGAAACCGCCGGTTTGTGTAATCGCGCGGGGTGTGTATTTGACATTTATGCTTTCCGATCTTGTCGACCCAGATGTAAACGAGCTTGACGGCTTCCGCCGACTGTGGACAACAACCCAACAGTCCCCCCTGTACCCCGTGCCTCGAGGGCTGGTAATGCACTAATGTTGGGTGGCGGACGATGTCGGCATTTGCGAGCGAGCGTCGACGAGTTTATGTACACGTGTTTGTTTGAAATATACGAGATCAAAGGGTGCCAAGCCTGTCGGGTGAGGTTTTCGACGCATTTTCAACACAGGAATCTTAAGGTAGTGCGAGCACGAATTCGATTATTAGATACAATGCCAGTATTTTCATATGTTGCGATCAATGCATACAGGATGTGATGCCTTTAAAAAAAATGCAAGAAAGGTTACCCGCTATTTACATTAAGGAGGATTGACTACCAGACGAAATCCAACTCTAGGCCTCAATTTTTTAATACGTTCTATACGAGTACTCGCATATATTCCCGAAGTCTGAGCAACTTTGACCGGATAGTTTATTTGCAATTCAATTTAGAAGTTGACTACTTTGACCATATCATCCTTTATTCTGACATTGGAGTCGGTCGTTTTCGTGATAAGATATCACTAAATTACTATGTTTCAAGCCAACTTAGAGCTTTCAAAAACTAGCTTTAATTCGAAGCATCAAAGATTATGTAAAAAAAAAAAACGAAATCTCCACTTTACCGGATAAACTCAATGATTTATCAATGCAAAGTTTGGCGTTGCTGTACAGCGCTACAATCTGCAGACGCGGAACTAGCACTTCTGGATTTATTACAAAAAAAATATGCGATACTAGTGGGCTGTAGCGAATCTATACAAAGCCTTCGAAGTGACCACTTCACAACCTGCGTATAATGTTCGCGTTACCGCACTAAAACCGTTTCGGAGGAAAACGTGTTCGGAATATTTTGAGGTCACGTTGATCTTTAGCCCTCATTAAGCCACAGCAACACCAACGCTTCTTTGCAAACGAGTCGGAACACCCGCGGTGACGAAAAACGAATAAGGAATTCAAAAAGAAATTCCTAAAAAATGAGAGTGAATTACTCGGCAAAGGTCACCGGCGTTGATATCCGACCCGAAGAAAAGTCGATGATGCCGTTACTCTCCCGGGGCTCTTCTGACTAATGGCGAAGAGTCTCTCGTAGGTGTAACGGGCTACTCGTTTCCCGAGCTCGTTTGGCCGCCCGTCGAGAATCTTCAGGTCCTAACGACACCAACCGGTCGGGACGCCGAAACGGATTGGCCCGACAGAGAAAATCGTCCGACGATGAAAGGATCTTTTGTGCCTCCCAGTCAATTCCGGTTTTTATAGGTGTTGGGTCGCAGTCTTCGTTCCCCTCGTATGAAGTCCTTGTGCAGATAGAAATTCAGCCTCTTGCACTGCACTAAATACATACCGAACGACAAGGGAATCCCTGATTGGCTTCCTCGCTCGTTGAGGATATTGTCAATTACGCTGCTCTGAGTTTTTTTGCTCTTGATTTCCGCCCCGCTGCATCTTCCAACCCATAGCGATCGCGCAAGAAAATCAGGTCCGATGGGCGAATAGAATTCCTCCCGACCGCTGAGATTGATCACGGGGTTTGTGGGTGAACTCTTGTGGTAATGTTTCAGGACCAAGTGTCTCCGTGGTACAGGTGGTGGAAGAGCACGGTGAACGTCCGCCTGGTGATGGAGCAGCAGCAGCAGCAGCATAGTCAACCTCAGCAGGCACTCCTGGCGACGGGAAACTTTGACGAGGAATCCTTTGGTAACGGCAACGCCGAGGTTAATACCAGGAGCGAGACTGGCGAAACGCCCACAAGCATCGATTCCCCCTTCGTTCGATCGAGAGGCCGGATCCTCGAAGGTCAAAGCTCGGCCGTCGGAAGATTCTAAAGTAAAAGCTTGAGCAAGATTCGGTAATCCCGGTAAGTGAGGAAAAGCCTTTGACGGTCGCGAATCTCCTCGTGCCGAGATTCTCTTTTTCTCTCTCCACTCTTTCCGGTCCATCGAAGGAGTCAAGGAAAGAAGAAACGACTGCCTTTCGGAAATTTTGAATCATCGAGTGATCCAGATTCGGAATAAAGTCGAACGAAATAATAACGTTGTAGAAACCGTACACAAAAAAAAAAGTTGAAAATTGACATTTTCATATGGCTTCCTCATATAAGTTGCAAATTGAAATTTTCATGTGGCTTTCTCATAAAAGCTGCAAATGGAAATTTTCACATGGCCTTCTCATAATGTTCCTTAATTTGCGAAGCTTCTTCTATGAGGAAGCATTTTCTGTATTGTTGGCTTCCTCATGGAAGAAGCTTCGCAAATAAAGGAACATTATGAGAAGGCCATATGAAAATTTCAATTTGCAACTTATATGAGAAATATCATTGAGTCAAGTAAAATTTGCTTGCTGGCTGCCAAAGAAGTAAAAACGTTGTTTCAATTCTGCTGTGAATTCGTACAATTTCATACCGGATTGAAACGATAAAATGTCACCTTGGCAGTCTTGCTGTTGTTGTTTCAATATGTGGAATTGTAAGGATTGAAAGTAGAATCGAAACAAACATTTTTTTCTTCGGCAGCCCGCAAGCGAATTTTTTTTGCAGTGTAGAAAAGTAAAAATCGCTTAGTCGTAATGAGGTAGCTCGATCGGGTCGATGAATTGGGAGAGCCGTATCGAGGACCGAGTGTTGCACTATCGGGTCACGGATCGAGTGGTTGTTGCCAGTGTGCTCGAATCAAAATATAAACGCCTCCGGATATTCGTGAAATTTCTAGGGTTGCATCTTCTCGTCTATTTGACCGACGTTGCCCCCTCCGGGCCCCCCATGGCAGTTTATAGTTGCGAGCGACTAATGAAATCGGAGTGCGGTACGTTATCGATCGTCGGGAGAATCTGAAACCGGGTCAAAAACAGCCCCTTCACTCCGGCCCGGTGGCACCCGTATCGGCATGAGCAGTAGTAGTGGCAGCAGTCGCGGGACGGGATCGTCGGCGAGTGAACGGCAGGAGGGGGCGGCGGGGAGGGTGAAGGTGTTTTCACCGTTGCCCCATTTCCCTCGTCAATCTCTACGTTCGTCGGGCGTATAGTTTTACCGAAGCGTGGCGCCTACCTACAACGGAGTACCAAACTCGAGTGGAAAACAAACAAAAAAAATAGACAGAAAAAAGCGGCAAAAGGGAAAGAGTGTTGAGGTCACGAGACGAGAAAAACGGGAGGGTGGGGAAGAAGAAACCCAAAGTGCGCGTGGGTGGCCACAGAGAGAGAGGAGGAGGAAGCCGCGAGCGAGTGAGATGTATAAACGGAAAAGTAGAGAGTAGAGAAAACCATCGTTTCTTTGGAAAATGAGGGTGGACCAGCGCGGTCGGAGAGGGGGGGGGGGGGGGTTCGGTACACGTAAAATATGAGCGTAACCGGGAGACGTCGAAATGGAAGGAAAGCTCGCTAGAGGAACCCTCATAAATCCTTTATTGTGTCGTATTTGGGCTCGAGGAGGGAGGAAGGTAAGAAAATTTTGCGCCACACGAAAAGCCGCAACATTTCGAATGACAGGGAGCGGTAGTGGTGGTCGTTGAATGAGGGAGGCTGCGAGGGATCGAGAGGGGGTTTTGACCGAGAAAAAATTAATCGAGGCGAAGGCAAGGAACAAGAAAAAAGAGAAACACGAATGAGATTCCCACAAAAGGTGGGTGGCGCGGGCAGGCCGCTGTTGTCGCTACGCCCCGATGTTTGTACAGTGCGGGCGGGCCGGGTGACGACGATTTTGAGTGATTGGATTCGCGGCAGATGCAGAGGCGAACGACGCTATGCTTCTCTGATCTCTCGAGGCAACAAATAACCCTGGAGCCGTTGTGTTCGCGGTGAATGACGCTTGTTCGTTCGGTTCGCGCTGCTGACCTCTTAGCAACGAGGATACAATGGCCAATACCGCTTTTTGAGGGACTCGGGATTACCTCGAGAATTGAACGTCGATAATGCCGTTAAACGAATTTCGCTGATTGAGGGGGCTCCGAATATTTTAATTATAAAGGCTCCAGAATAATTGATTTATTAATTGATTACCACTTGATGGAGACTTTATCAGCGCCGGGCAAAGTACCAAGGCTTTTTTTAATCCACTCTTCACTTTTTTTCCTAAAAAAAAAATCTATAAAAAATGTCATAAAAAAAACGGAACGGAAACACTAGCCTTTGTTTTATAATGGAATAAAAAAAATGTCAGTGAAATTAGAGGAGAGTGGTGCATAATGGCACAGCGGGGCAAAACGCGATAATGAGAGAAAACACAATTTTCCGATAACTTTTGGATGGTTCCGATGGTGATCCGTGGGGCAAAACGGGGTTGAAAAACCGGATGTATCGTCGGGACAAAATGCTACATCCCAAAATTATCGGAAAATTGACTTCTGCCCCCACTGTCCCGTTTCGCCCCTGTCCCATTTTGCCCCGCTCTCCTCTATACTTATTAAAAATGTTATACAGATATACACAGATATTAATACAAACTGGATGTCCATGCCACTCATCGAGTATCTGTAAGGCGAGCGTGTACTAAAAAAATACTTAAAACCGTTAAAAAGTACTTTTGTACTTCAAGTACGTATTTGAAGATCCAACCAAGTGCCCGGTAATTTAAGTACTGCCCAGCTCTGGATTTCATTGATTCCGCTCTCGTGCAAGACAGGAGAATAAAAAGGTCGATTCGGGTCCGAAAAAAAAATAATAATTCGAGGACCCCAAGATCATCCTTACCGGACCACATCGATCAGTTCTTCATTGTAATCCATCGACAGTTCAATCGCGATAATGAAAAAAGAAATAATATAAATCCATTAATTTCCTAGAATAAATATATGTACATAAAAGTATAGGAATAAACGCTGAGCTCCCGGTAACTGCTATTCGTTGCCCAGCCTCCGGGGGATTCAACGTTCGTTTAAACGAACAAAGGTCTGACAAAGCTTTAAAGCGTCAAAGCTGTGTATCGACTGCACAACCGTTGATGCTGCGATGCGGTTCATCCATTTCCTCGAACACAGAACACGGAGCTTTCCCCGCGTCTACGCGGATTCATTCATTGAAAGCTCGGCTTTGGATGGGAACACTGGGGAGAGTCCCTGGTACACCGATTCGTTTATTTATTTTTATCGATTCGCCGACTCCATCGAGAGAGGGTCGTCGATTTTTCACCGGGGCGTATGATGTTTCGGGCAATAATTCACAAACCGCCAGGGCCGGGCCGCGGATGAATCCGCGTGGTCGCTGGAATCTCACATCGGCCTTCTCCCCATTGGCTGGCAATCACGACCGGAGCGAGAAGGAATTTCTCTTCTCGTCCCGTTCTAACTATACTTCATTTTATCTAACGTGTGTTTTTTTTTTTATCACCTACGCCACTCGCTTTTCTCTTTCGCCGCTGAGAAAGCTGTCCGTAACGCATACGATAGCTTGACATTGGCAAAAGTTATTGGCGCACCCCCAGGTGGAGGAGGGCGAGGGGGGGGGGGGGATGCGAAGCTGCGTTGTATTCCAATTTTCCAGATGGCTGCTCCAACAGGATAAAATATAGCAGTAACGAAAACGTCTATAGAGAAAATTGGTGAATTGGTCGAAATCGTGGAAAAGAAATCTTACCAATGTTCGCTCGACCCTTCGTCAAATTCCACATTTTATAACGTTCCCTTCTCCATCGTGATACCTCGAGATTATCTTTCATTGTAAAATTTTTCTCGCCCGACGAAGAGGTCGGGGATGCGAGAAATTGTCGGAACGATATTTCACAAAAGAAAGGAATTATCTGTGCTGCTGACGGTGGAGCAGTAAACTCGAAGGTATTGCGACAGGTACGTTTCGGTACAGACGCGGCAGCGAGAAATTTTTGATTTCATTAAAGGTGGAGACTCGTGTAATTCTTTTTCTTCCCTTCGAACATGCAATGGCACATCCCTAAAATTTATAAAGCATTATTTTTATTGTTTTCTCGGAAAAAAAATCCCAACATTCACGATGTTTTATACCTTGAATTACACCTTGAAACTCGTGAACGTAGAATCGCCGAGATTTTGCACCGGAAGAAATTTTAACGGAAGATACACTGCAGCCGATGCAGCTACGAGAAATTTTCGATTTCATTAAGGGTGAAGACTCGTGTAATTTTTTTCAACCCTCCAAACATGGAATGACGCAGCCCTAAAATTTAAAAACCATTATTTTAATGGTGTTCTCAGACAAAAAATTTGAAAAATGCACGTTGCTTTTAGTGAATTACAAAAATCTACTCCCCTCGAAGCTCATGAATGTCGGATCGCCAAGAATGTGGACCAGAAGGAATTTTAACGGAAACTCACATTACATCCCATGCAGCAACGAGAAATTGTCAATTTCATTAAGGGTAAAGACTCAAGAAATTTGTTTTCACCCTTCAAACATGGTTTATATAGTTTTCTCAAACGAAAAATTCCCAAAATTTACGTCGTTTCGAGCGAATTACAACAATCGCGACCCCTCGAAGCTCGTGAATGTAGGATCGCCGAGAATGCGCACGGGGAAGAAATTTCAAGGGAAACACACGTTGCAGCGAGGTTGCAGCGAAGGGTAAACGGTACTGTGTCGCAGCTGTGGTTTTGACGCTTGCGATTACTGTACTGTCTCTGTGCGACACTTCAACCGAGCAGAGTCGTGCAGCAGGGCTGAATACGCCGCTCAATTAATTGCTGCAATCTCGTAACTGAGGTATATTGAATTTGAGCAAATTGATTGTCCCGAACAGGGCCCCGCTGTACGCATGGATCGTCGACATAACGATAGTTCCCCCGCTCTATGACAAAGCGGTGACACATTGCGCAGGTTACAGCTCGTATGCCGGATACGCAGAGAGTTTCAATTGTCCAATAGTCACCGAAGTTGAAGCAACGTGTAACATCCCACACAGGTCCGCCGGCAAAGTGCTCGGACGGTAGCAAAAGGACTTTCCTATTTCCTCCGAGATGGTTGATGTTAATGGTGAAAAAATTTCATCGGGACACTTGGACTCAAGCAAATTGGAATTTTTAACCAATGGACAAATGTATAATCTGAATTCGTTCAGAATATTAATGAAATTAAATAGTAATGAAGTTAAGGCAATGTGAAAACTTCTCTCTCGGCCCGCAGGCAAAGTGCTCAATCGGTAACAAAGCGACTTTCCTATTTTCTCTGAGATGGTTGATGTTAATGATGAAATTAAATAGTAAACGAAGTTTAAGGTAATGTAAAACATCCCTCTCGGCCCGCAGGCAAAGTGCTCGATCGGTAACAAATCGACGGTTTTATTTCCACTGAGATGATTGATGTCCCTGGTGAAAATTTCAACCCCCGACATTTGGACCACATGCAAATTGGAATTTTTAGCCAACGGATAATCTGAATTTGTTCAAAATATTAAAAGTTCCGGGAAAAGTATGCAAAGTTTCTTTACCGACTGCGGTATTTAACGCGTTCTCTTGTAATGTTATTGCTCAATTCGGAAGAAAAAGAAACATGCAAAACAAATTCAATTATTGACATCTGCACTGATAAACGAGTAAGTAGAAATATTCCGAGGAAGAAGGAGTTAACCCGCTGATTCGTAAGATTGAAAAACATGAAATATGAAAATCCAGGTAAGTCGAAAGGAGTAACGGTAAACTTTTTGCAATGTCGAGTGCAGTCGGCGGTTTGCCCCCGAGGAGTGAGATATACCTTGGTTGATATATAAAACTTTGAGCATTGCCAGAGTTGAAAACGGACGGCGGCCGCTACCCACCTCTGAATGTCTAATGGAAGAGAATACATTTATAATTAAGCTTCGCTAGTTGAGAAAGTTAAAATTATACCTGCCTACACGCGGGTCCTGGCTCGGGGCTCGCGGCCTGCCGCTCTATGAAAGGCAAGGAATAATGAGAATTTCAATATTCATGTTCCGCCTTACGGAGCGGTAATCATAGCTGGGTTAGCCGGTCGGCAAGGCAAATTCGGCACATGCTCGAGGATACCACAAATCCTTGTATCTCCTCTCTTCCAATTAATCTGACCGTCCCAGAGGGGGAAAAAAAAGAAAAAAAAAACCTAAAAACAGTGAAATTTAACAGTGGCCCGTAAATTAAGCTCGGGCGGTAATATGACCTACGGCCACTAGGTCGAACGTTTCTAAGCCCGAACGACCGTAAGGTCGGGCCTCACGTTTGCGAGGCCGAGCGACTGTAAGGTCGGACTATACGACTATTCGAGTTCATGAAGGTCCGACCTTATCATTATTCGGCTTTACAACCATTCGACCTTATGGTCCTAGGGTAGAGGTGCAAGCTCCTTCGAGCTTGCACCTACCAGAGCTTTTAACAGGCCCAATTTATCATCCAGAATTATTACGGTGATTCGCGCCGATCGATAAAAAAGAAGAAAAGAAAAAAAAAACTAACATTATTATTAACCGATCCGGAAGAGGGTCCTAAATTTCGGGCGCAAGGGGTTGCATCGGGAGCTAGACAAACGACTTAGATAAAGGAAAAGGAAATAATGTATATCGCGTATGGTGCCCAAGCGTACATAGATATACTTGTGCATCTAATAGGGTGTACTTTACGTATACGTATTATATCCCCCGGTGATACATTTCTCACGGGTGCAGGCTGTGTGTAGCTCGTGTAGTATCATATCGGGTAGGGGTACGAATTTACACGATAATACGTACCTGTCTCTAGGTACGACCGGGCTATACACGCGCACAAAGCCGGAGTGGGCTGTGCACTATAGTCCTGTCCTCAAAATATTTAAATGCCCGGGAGCGTTAGAGCCGCCGGCCGACACTACTTGCTGTCCGGCAAGGGTGCGAAATATGCTACCGTCTCTAAGATGTCCAATTTACATACGAAATCTCCCAAGGGTAGCCACTGAAATACCGGAGCTCCGTAAGCCCCGCTCGGCCAGACCTCGCTATTTCTTTGTCTCGTTCTCGACCCGAGACAATTTCGCCCCTTCACCCCGGACCGGCCGGTGTCAAATGTGTTAACCTGGTAGCAGTGGTCACCGAGCCTCGAAGGGAAAATCTCACCAACCGGGAGAGCTCTCCAAAATTTCATCGAATTCCAATGAAGTAAAAAAATAAATTTCAACGAACTTTCACAGAGAGATCGGGCTTGCGCTTCGCGGTTTTTCCGGACTACACTGTTTTTATTACTTTTCGTTCTGAAATAAACATTGCATATCGACAATGTGTATAACATCCTGGTATTTAAGTGAATATATTTCGCAATAGATTTATCATGCATCGGCTTTCTTTGTCCCGTTCTCAACCTGAGGCAATTTAGCCCCTTCACTCCGGACTGGTCGGTGTCAAATATATGGGACATTTGTATCTCTACCACGCACAACTCTACCAGAAAACATCTCTCCCCAAACATCTCAACCAGAAAACAAGTCTCCCGGATAATAACTCTACCAAAAACGATAGCTCTAACAACTCTACCAGAAAACAGCTCTACCGTATTAGAACTCTATCAAAATCTCTACCACTGAACAAAAAAACTCTCCCGGAATTTTTATTTCAAATTCCGGGAGAGTTTTTTTTTCTTTAGTGGTAGAGATTTTGGTAGAGTTCTATACGGTAGAGATGTTTTCTGGAAGAGTTGTGAGTGGTAGAAATATAAATGTGCCAAATATATTAACCCGATAGTAATAGTCAACGAGCCTCAAAGGGGAAATCTCATCGATCGGAAGATCTCTCAAAAATTTCAGCGAATTCCAACGAAATAAATAACAAATTTCAACGAATTCCAACGAAGTAAATTAAAAACTTTCATCGAATTCCAACGAAGTAAATTAAAAACTTTCATCGAATTCCAACGAGGTAAAATTTAAAAAATTTCATCGAATTTCCATAGATTCATCGGGCTTCCGCTTCGCTATTTTTCCGGGCTTCACGGTCTTTGTTGCTCTTTGCTTTGGAATTGGAATTCCATATCGATAACCAAATTGATCCACGCGATCAATTAACGGCATCGAAGCGAATCGCGAATTGAAATCGTTCGCAAATTGATGTTCGATCAGCGCACTCGAAATTTGGTGATTGCTACACCGAACTGGTTAATCATCGCGGAAATTTTAGCGAAAATTCGACTCGTACCTTCATTTCGGGCGAGGCTCTCAAACAAGTTTAATTAATTCTCGGCGTATTTTCTCATATCACTCGAATACAATTAAGGAACAACTCCAATCTGTAAAAACCAAAAAAAGATTAAATAAAATGAAAATAAAAATAAAACAAAAGCGCCAGTGCATATTTCACTTTCATCGTGGCTGAAAATTTCTCAGTTTCCACGTTTCTGCGGATTTAAGGTAATCTCTGCGTCCTCGGATCCCTACTTATTCTTATCTCTGGATCGTATTATGTTTTTCTTTTTTTACCTCCGCGGTTAATTAGAACCGGAGAGACCTCGTTTAGACATACCCGCGTCGGTGGGCGGGTGCAACGGGAATAAATTAAAACACGGAGGACCGTCCAGATGTACGAGGTTTACATCGACGGTGGTGGAAGCTGGCGCAGTCGGTGCGGATGTCTGACCGAGGCGTGTACAAATTATGATGCAAGTGGGTCGTCCCTTTGGGATTTCGTGGATGGCTCGTTAGTGCTATCATAGTCGAATGATAGCACAGTAGGTATGTACGGCGAATCACCCGTGACACAGAAGCAATCGCGGATGCAGAAGAATTAAAATAAATTAATGAAGCTAAAAAAAAAGGTTTTTAAAATTTTTATTGGGAACAATCCCACGTCCATCGAGCCGCGTTATTTCGCCTACGGCACATCGCACAAGAATCGCCCAGTCAGAGAAAAGAAAACGAAACAAATAATAATACTGCACACCTGAACGTTCGATATAAAATATAAAAAGTGAATAAAAAGAAAACAAACATTTAAAAAAGATTGGGAATAATCCCACGTCCATCGAGCCGCGTTTCTTCGCCTAAGGCACATCGCGCAAGAATCGCCGAGTCAGCGGAAAGAGAAAGAAAAAAAAAATATTGCACACCCGAACGTTCGATATAGAATATAAGAAAAGGATTTTTTAAAAATAACAAACATTTTCAAAATATTGGGAACAATCCCACGTCCATCGAGCCGCCTTACTTCGCCTACGGCACATCGCACAAGAATCGCCGAGTCAGCGAAAAGAGAAAAAAAATATATATATATTGCACACCCGAACGTCCGATATAGAATATAAGAAAAGGATTTAAAAAAAAAATAAAAAAAATAATAAACATTTTTTAAATATTGGTAACAATCCCACGTCCATCGAGCCGCGTTACTTCGCCTACGGCAAATCGCGCAAGAATCGCCGAGTTAGAGAAAAGAGACATAAATAATAATAATAATAATAATATTGCACACACGCGAACGCTCGATATAGGCTATGGCCGCAGCACCGGTATAGGAAGAATCTAAAACACCCGAAGCGAACGAGCGAATGGCCGCAATCCAATTTCGTTTGAAACGTTCATCCATACGGAATTATGGTAACCGAATCCGGAATGTCGAGATCCCGGGCGAGCGAATGAACGAGCAGCAGCTACGATATCGACGCGTTGTGGCGAAAGTAAAAAAAGCGTGGGGGAGGGGGAGCGGAACCAAAAAAAAAATATCCAGACTGCACGAGTGCACTATTTCGAGAAAGGCAAAAAAGGAGAGCGCCTCTGTGCTACGAACTCGCCACGCTACACGCTACGATGTAGAAGCGTCATATACTCCCCCTCTTTCCCCCGAAAGTACCTTTATGGAGGCATCGTGTACCACGTACATATCCATATGTATGCAGTATTCCAGAGTAGAATATAGCGCAGAGGTAAGCTAGCACTCTTTCGATCGGATTCAATCGTTCTATTACGCTTCATGACCTGATTTTAGCGAGGGTGGACGAGCGGGATTGTAAAACGAAATCTCTTTGATACGTCCCTTCCGCGAAGCAGTAAAGTTCGAACGACCGTACCGCAAAGCCTGCATATTATTATCGACGAATTTCGTTTGAATTTTTTCAATTTTTTCGTTTTTTTAATACAATTTTTTAGTGCAACTTCAGTTAGCGAAATGGACGGAGTGATTTCGGGCGATGTTACGTGGCCATTTCAAAATTGCCAATCTCGATAGCGCGGACCCAATCAAATACATCCATACATACATAAAATTGGCAATTCCGGAAATTTTTTACGATCGATGCGCATGAAGAGAATAATGGGAGCACAGACGGAGGGAAGAACTGATTTTCCGCCAATATCCTCTCGATTCGGGGCTCTCGGTGTAGAAACGTTGTACCGACCGTATGGAATCCATTTTATTTTTCCTTTTATTCCAAGTCACATGAGCAAAGGGAGGGCAGAACGACGGGGAAACGAAGAGAGAGCTTTCCGGGCTTTCCTCGGCCCGTCCTCGCCGGCGTAAGTTCCTTTTGTCCGCGGTCGAACAGTTATTAACGTTTAAAGGATTTCTTGACCCATTCGTACCCCGTTGCCCCCTCGATGCTTCTACCGGTGCGCGAGGTATATGGAGTTACACTCTATACCCTGCGAAAATCCTATAGCGACGTCGAAAGACCATTTCCTGCCGATGAGTAATGAACTCAGGGAAGCCCGCTGCGAGTTCACTTGCTTTCTTGCTCCTTTCTCTGTCCCCCGGCTCTCTGCCGCTCCTGTTTCAACACCTGAATTCAATTTCGTTTCGCTGCTATAAAGCTGTTAACGCCAGAACGCTATATAACGAGGGGAGTAATTTTTGTTCCACCGTAAGAATCCAAAGGACTTCGGCCGGGCCTCGAACCGACTACAATAGCGGATGCCATTCTCGGCGATGCCGGAGATTTTTATATTTAGGATCTTTTTCTTTTTTTTTTTTTACTACTCAAAATCGCTCCACCGTCGGAGTTCGTTAAATCTAATAGATAAAGTAAGTGCAACGTAGCGCCAAATATCTTGTTTGACTTACGAACTCGGGTGAAACCGCCGAGAAAAGTCGACGAAAGTTCTCCGGCTGACTGAAGTTTAGTTTGTAGATCCTGAAGGCATTACTCTTCCCGATTCCCTCACACACACACGTACAGTACGAGCAGCGGTGAAAACCGGATGAAGATGAACCACGAGAAATTAATGTCTGATCCTAGATTGCTCGAAGACTATGGATTGATGCGGAAGCGAAGGGGGAAAGAGAGCACGAATCCTCGGTTGATTTCTTCCTGCGCGTGATCCTCGGAGATTGGAAAAGTTCCGTGGCTTACGCCCGTTTTTATTTTGCTTCGTGAATTCGAAGCTCGGGGGGTACCTCGTGCGAGGTCCGTTGGCTTGGTTTCCTCTTTCGCACGTTAGTTTTTTTTTTTGTGCGCCAAGTCAATAAAAACTTGATATAGTCAATCGACCTCGTGTTGTACAGATGGGTTGCCTCGGATTTTTTGTCTATAAAAAAAATACTTCATTCGCGTCCGATATACAAAAAAAAAAAAATGATAACTCTGACACAACAATATACAGTTTCGCAGAAACGGCAGCATCGTGCCGAAATCTCGAGATAAATTTTTCAAAGCATCGCCGTAGAATAACATTCGGTAATGCTAATTAACGCAAGTACGCGATCCGAGTGTTCCGAGGGGTAAATTAATTACGGTGTACACTCTTGTGCTGTTCAAACAGCGGCGATACGAAACTTTCGACGAAACCGCGACGATGTGATAAAGGAACACGTACCGAGTGCTCCGCCACTAAAACATGGAATTATAATTGTCCCGGAATAACGACGAACTCGCGACGCCAGTGAGACACGCTTAATTAATTTAATTCATAAATTCACCGCTCTTTTTGTCAGACGAAATGGGGAAAACGCGTCGGGGCTTTCGTGTACGGTTCCTATTTGTAAGGTATCGCCGGGGCCCGTTGCATTCGCAAATTTGGATAAGTATACAAAGGTCGTCGGAGCGTACGAGATAAATTATTCAATGTCCAGGGTGTTCCGGGTGTACGTCAAAAGCGGCAATGTGATTTGTCTCCGGCGTTTGTGCGAGCTTGATGCTCGTCTTAGTCATCCATCTGTTACTCAACCTGAGAGGCCGGTCCGCAACGTCATACGTGAGCGTGGGAGCCACGTTTGCACTTGCCGCGAGCTACCACCGGACGCGGAGGGATAGTTCGCTGTTGGATTGCGTATTATACGCTCCGTCGCCGAAACTACCGGGTTAATGCCATCCAGGCAAAGAGTAACGGGCATGATCGAGGCGGTCTATCAAAGGAGCCAAATCTACCGAGTAAGCTGTAACACCGAGTCCGGCTTTGGGTCGGTTCCACTACCGGAATATGTCACGGGACACTTGTATGCGGGTCACACCCCCATGTAGGTTTTTCCGATGGAATGGAAACGGCCAATGGTCCGACCTGTGTCGCTGGTAACGATTATTGGTTTCCACGACCGTTGGCCAATGTCCGGCCGGTCATCGACTCGTCCATCTTCGGTTGGTCGATTACGGACCGGCGAATCAATCGTAGCCATCGGGCTACCCATTGATTCGTCGTTTGCTAATGAGGTGATGTTGGGACCCAACCATATAGATTTTTATTCCACGTAGGCAAGGGCCGGTCGTCGACGAACTTGGAGCCAATATTGGCTGGCGATTGTCGACTGTGGCGCGGTCAAAGTAACAAAACTGGTCTTGATTTTCATCCCCATTCAATTGGCAATTCGTCGGATTGTTCAGCGAACTACAGGCCGATCGAGCGGATGAATGTGCGAATTCCGTACAGAGGCGAATCTCTGTTTTGCGATTTCAAGTTCCAATCGCATTCGGTAGAATCGGGGTACAGACAAACTGTCCTCGAGCTCCGCTGACGGTGAGAAATCTCGTTTGACGCGGTATCGACCCGTAGGCTCATTACCAAATGCAACGGTACACCGCACCGGTGACTGTGGAATTTCTATTGGGAGTTCGGTGTGAGAACGAGATCGGATGAACTCTGTGTTAGAGTCTCGGTCGATCGGACTAGAACGACGATAGCGATTCACCAGCGGCATTGTCACCAACGCCGTCGAAGGATTCGAGACATCTCTTTGCCGAACATTCGAAAGCGCCATTGTTCGACGACTCCTCTTCTGTTTCTATCGTGTCCTTCATTCATTATACAAATGGAAGCTCGGAGCGTACCAAAGCTTTGGCAACAGAGAGACTCTATGTCGGATCCTTCCCCTCGATACGTGTCGCTTTGAGTTCTTTGGCGATTTGCGGCTCTATAATTTTGGTTAATTATTCAATAATACCGGAGTATAATCTGCCAACGGTAAGCCTCCTCAAAGGCTCGATGAATCAGATTCCCGCGAGGCAATGTTACCGATCGTCGGACACGTACCGGGCTTCGGACGCTATCGTGTTATATTCGCGTTTGTCAGAAACATCATCATTGAATAGCCAACAATGACTCTTGAAGACAATGTTGAACTCGCACAAACGATTAAGTTTTTGCACCTAGTTCGAATACACAAGAGTCGTGTTCGTAAATTAGACTCACAAATACAGGATCAATGAACCCTTGAATCTGGGAATGCTCTTTCCGGAGGTTCGGTGCCATTGACTCGTACACGATGTTGTGCAAATGTGGTACCGATGAGGATAAAGTTTAGTCGGTAAGGACCACAAGCGGATAGAGCTCCATTAACGAAAAGATCTTCCTCCAAGCGAATTCAACGATCGAAAGCTTAGCGGCTAAAGAATCGGTCTTGGAAGGGAATTCGCGCAAAGTTCCGAACAACGAGGATCACGGGGTGGGGAGGGGGGGGGGGGAGGAGATGGATAGCGAAAGGAAGGGATTGTAATCGCGAACGAAAGAGAACAGAACAACAGAAAGGTAAGGGGCGATATCGTGAGATCACGCAGTAGATCGGGGTTCAATGATGGGACAAAGTTAATTAAAAGATACAAGGAGATAAGGGAGTTGCTATTTCGAGTAGGTGGTATGGCTCAGTGAATAGGTTGGCTGATCCCTGGTCCATCATAACGTCCGAGCTTCTGTAATTCGGGCGAGAATACATCGATCCAAAAGCGGAAGAGGGTTGGGCTGGAAGGTGTTCGTGGATGAGCGGGTGAAAGAGAAAGACGAGGGGGTGAAACCCGGGAGAAAATCGTAAATCGTGTACTACAGTCACGTTAACACCGTTAGAAGGATTAATGTTAGCTCAAGGGATAAGCATCTAACAAGCACGTAGCTACGTTAAACTCTCGGGGCACGTTTCCGTAATGCAGAAAGTCGTAATCTGTTTGAGCTTATACACGTAATATCTACTCCCTTACGGATCCACCAGCGTTGAAGGCATCCTCGGTTCCTCGGTACAGGAGCAGAACGTGAATAACAACCAAACGCTTGTACCCCCCGGGGTGTACAAATGTAATCCCAAATGCGTTAACGAATTCTTGTGTACAATTAATAATTTTAACTTCGGTGGTCTATAAAGTTTTTATCGCGGTGTTGTCTAAGCTGTCCGAGAAACAGCAAAGCATGCGAAAACCTCTCGGATGTGAAGAGCCTTTTGCAGGAAGTACCGAGGAAAATCGCTAACGATTTGGGCGACACCTCACTCGAGGAGTAACATTATAGACGTATTTGCGTCGTATTAGGTCCGAGTACCGTGCACTTTCGGAGAACCGAGATACACGAGAGTTCGGGGTCGTTATGTGAATTAGTAAGTGCGATACACTATGGTGGTATAGCCGTTCTAGGAGCGTTTGCTTTTGCCTCGTTCGCCACCGGGGTGAAAACGGGACCCGGTTTATGCCGTGAAATATTAAGTATTTAACGAGATTGGCGGTCTCGTTGATGCGAACGAGGCGCCGTACACGAGGATGATGGGAGGAAAACAGAACGAGCGGTCGCATAACCGTGCGGGCCGGCAACATGCGCTTCGCACGCACACTGAGATACACACACGGATGCACACCGGCCAGTACGAAACGAGTGAGCACTTGCGGTCTTGCCGAGATATCAGACGGTATCCAGGAACGGGGAAGAGAGGGATCAATAATGCCGAGGTTGATAGTACGAGGTATGTCCTCTCGGGGTGTTCTACCGGAGGCGCTACCAAGAACCCAACGGGAACATCGAGCGCGCAGAGGACGACGGTATACTTCCATCAGTAGACATTACTCTGTAAGTACCCGCGTTTTATGCTATACCCATGTGTACGTAGCGCCGAAGTGTGGGTAACGGGTACATAGTCCAAGCGAGGACCATCCCAAAATTTATTACAACCGTGGGAGAAAGGATTACCTGCGCCGGACCCGCAAATTCGATCAAGGCTAGTTTTCCAGCGTCATGAAAAGGTAGGAGGCATTCCCTTAACCACGCCAAAACGTGGCGGGGCGAAGGCGTCAAACGAGATTAACTCGTCATTGCAGATTTAAGTTGAATCCAGTAGTTTGCGAGTTTGGAGATCGTATGGCAACAGGCTTCGTCCTCGGGGTCAGCTAGAGTAAAAGGGTCAGCGGTTGTTATTAGAGAATTAAAATCTCTGAAAGAGTTAACGCCATTCCTTAGAGTTGTGAAAGAGATACGACAAGTGACCTCATCAATTGGTAGGCCATGTCATATTCGATCAAGGCTAGTTTTTCAGAATCATGAAAAGGGAGGAGACATTCCTGTAAGCACGCCAAAACGTGGCAAGGGCGAAGGCGTCAAACGAGATTAACTCGTCATTGCAGATTTAAGTTGAGTCCAGTAGTTTGCGAATTTGGAGGTCGTATGGCAACAGGCTTCGTCCTCGGGGTCAGCTGGAGTAAAAGGGTCAGCGGTTGTTATTAGTGAATTAAAATCCCTGAATGAGTTAACGCCATTCGTTAGAGTTTGAAAGAGATACGACAAGTGACCTCATCAATTGGTAGGCCATGTCACCCGGAATTATCCTACACATCCTGACTATTCATATAACCGTATTATAGGAGACAGGGTGTGATGCTATATGTAAACGCACCGGTATGGACAGTGGCTGGAACTATAGAGCCGAGCCAGCGGTAAGCTGATCAAAGATCATCACTGAATAGAGTCGTTAGCGTAATACCGATGGAAATTTGTAGGTCAGATTTAAAACATCGTATCTCCGGATGGGTTCGAAAAGCCCATGGCTATCGTGTCAATAGTGGATGTAGGGACGAACGGGGCAAAACGGACCGGTGAATTTTACCAATTTTACCAACGTTGAATTTTACCAATTCAACGCTGTACATAAATAAGGCCCATCTCAAAGGAAACATATCAGTCCGCTCCGGGATTCCGCACAGATTCAGCACAGTGGCTCTATTTGTACCATTCGATCCATCCGCTGCGCCAACGGAAAAACATCAACAAGATTCACTGCCTCCTCTATCATCTTGCGTCATTTAATCACTGTTGCACAACAACAGGTGGATGAAACTTTATACTACAAGTTGTATAACACATCGAGAACATATTTGCTTCGTTAGCCGATATCGGCCGGAGTTATCGCCGCTCAGTATCGAAACGGAGAAATAATCGTTTTCTTTGTCCGTTTTACTCGATTCGAAAAGAATATTGTTTTCGGTATACACAATTGCGATTGACGACTGGCGTTTCGACAGTGGGCGATAAATTTTTCCGCGATTCAGATGAATGCCACGAATATTTAGCAATTTTACTTTCGCGTCTCCGGTATTTGCCAATTTTATCCGACACATCGCACGAACGATCGACGCACGTCGGAGAAACTTTTTCGATCGCCATGCATGGAAAACGGCCAATTAACCAGGGTACACGATGAATCGTCCGATCGAATAATGAATCTCTCCCCGACGTTTGACGGTACACAATGGGGGATGGAAAATCTGCATGCGTCACAAAGTAACAAGGATGGAATTTCATCGTCGGGCTTGTGGGAGTCATATCTTCCGCTGATGGTTATGCGCTCGAAGTGAAGAGCCTCATCGTGCTCCGATGGTTTCGTTTCTCATCGTCATTCCGACGGAAAGCTTCCCGAGGCTCTCTCCCACCCCCGAGCTGGCTGCTCGTCGCGTTCAAGCTCGCGAAGAGCGTGAAACTGAATGAGCCTATTCTCTTTCTGCTTCTCTCGCGCGGAGGCTTGAATAGCTGCTCTATCGGCGCCACGGCTAGCGCTCTCTTGTCTGTTCATTCGTGCACTCGAGCTTTTGTCACTTTCGGAGAGAGACGGAAAGAGCAATGCCGCCCGTCGGCGTTGGAGTTGTCTCCGGGAACGGCGGCGCGGAATGTGCCTCAGTCGCGGGAGCAAGCTTGATCAACCGAGGGGTGGTTGGGCTTTGGGGAGGGCCGCCAGTGGCGGGGTAGAATATCGATGCGGCTCTTTCTAACCCCGTGTGATCGTCGGGCGCAAAGCGACCGCGGATTCTACCAAACACTCTTTCACGTTCCAGGCTCTCTCCCACACTCTCCGACCGCTTTCGCCGAGCTTACGATGTCCTCTCCTAGGATAAAACGTATATGTATACATGATACAGAAAGCGGGACGGGGGCAGGGGGGAGAGGTGGCAGGTAGGTTTGGAGAAAGAGAGACCTCTGGAGCGCTGACAATGAGAGATGCAGAGGCGTCGGCGGACCTTTGGCTATCCAACGCCCTCGCGGTATATATTATATTTGGGTCAGTGAATATATGAATAAAAGCCCCACAGTGTATAACATCCATTGTAGATTCTCAACCGCTGCGGCCACGGCGGTGGCTAAAATTCACGTGCGTTTTTGGCGCAGCGAGCGAATTGACGTCTATCGGAGTCGAGTCATTTATGACGATCCGGAGATGGTTGATCAATAATCAGATATCTATGTCAACTGGTATTCTTGTTTTCTTTCGGCAAATTGAACGGAATAGTGTGTTGCAAGTAGTTGTTTGACAATTCCATTTTTTTTGTACTCCTGCGGAGCGGCACTCCGACGATTCATGAATTCGTAGCGGCGCCCCGGATGGAAAAAACAATGTATGCAAAAATGCATGGAAATATGTTTGCGTCGTAAATTTTTATGTATCGAATATATTTTCGGGGATTTATGTGAAATATATATTTCTGTTGCGGTTAAAAGGCCAAACGATTTTGTACGTCGGATATGAACCTCATACGATTCTCCGCGAGTGTCTCCCTGCTGTACCGACCGCCGGTAACCACGTCCAGCGAATTCCGATTCCGGATCAGCGGACCGACAAAACAATCAGGGTGCTCGAAGCGAGGGGATTCCCCGTTGCCAGGTCGCTCATCTGAGATTAAAAAATTGACCGGTATCGCGTGTACCGAGGTGAGAGAATGGGAATTCAAGGGTCATCCGAGAGCTCGCGGTAACGCGGAACGCGTTCGGCGTACCGTAAGGCACGAATACCGTGAATCGGTGGGAATGTCGATGGCACTAGAGACGGAGCGGAGACTCGAGAGGATCAAGTCGCACTCATGAGAGACCGCAGCGATGGTTGAATTCTTGGACCTTCGCCAGACTTCGCATCGAGTGATACGATTGTCGTGACACCAGACCATCCCGAGTGCGCCGTTACCGTTTAGGTATCTAACAGGGAGTATATATAACCGGGGCAAGGGCTCGACCCAGAAGGAGTTCGACGAGAGAGAGAAGCTCAGAACTCTTCCCGCTCGGTATCCCTCTCGGGGCGAGCCCTCGCATCCCTTGTGTGTCATTTACTTATCGCTCACGGGTCTTCGATGGCTTAAACGCGATAAAGCCCGCGCCGGGGAATCCTCACGATTCTTCCGGATACCCTCTATTCCCATGGCTGTAATATACTCGGAGCATATATTCACACACAAGATCCGTTACACTTTGAACACCGTTCACCTAATTTTTGTACATTAATTTTTTTTTTACACTTAAAATCGCGATGTAAATACGGACAGGCGATATTGTCGTCTTTCAATCGAGGAATTTAAAATTGTACGGCAATTGTGCGGGCTTTAGTTATGTACAGCGTTGAATTGGTAAAACCAGTCCGTTTTGCCCGGTCGTCCCCACATCCACTATTAACAATACTCTTTTATACACATGCATAACGAAGTCCATGGCTATCGTCATGGACTTCGATATGCATGTCCATAAAAGAGTATTGCTGACTATTCTACATTGTCCGCTTTTAATTTCATTTATTATTGTTTTTATTATTTTCTAATCGTGATAATGAAAATTGCGACCGAAACAATCTCAATCCGTCGTCACACAAAACTGCGTCATCCAAATAACCATCTTCACAACCCATCATCTCGCTATTTAAAAAGCCCCCAACAAACAACGTTCCCAAATACAAATTTCCAACACACACACTGAGACAAACGACATAGTAAAAGCAATAATACTGACTTATTACCATAAAAATAGTTCCCAAAGGAATGTCTACATTTTATAGTTACGACAACAACGAAAAATCATGGTTTCAACCATAATTATAGTTTAACCAAATGAATATATACTATCAGAAAGTCCCTCTATAAAGACGTTCCCCCTGGGAACTACCTACTTTGTAATAGGTGATACTATCCTTTTTCTCAGTGCACAATTTCTTAAATAATCTCCTCATTAGTATAAATCGAAACCGAGGTATGAATCCGATAGCTTAAGTTGTTATTATAATATATACTAGGTCAATGGCCCATTAGCCTGAGGAAAAAAAAATAAAAACCACACATGTATTGACGCGATACCACCAGATCTTGTGTTACTGAAGCTAATGAAGCGCATTTACTACTACACTGTAAATTGCAATGGAGACGCAGGTGAGTTTGTCCCCGTTTCATCGACAGCCTTGAATTTCTACGCGAACGTAATTCATATGCATGAAATAGTCTATTCCTCCTGCAATATTATTATGGGCACACAAGTTTCCTGAACGCAGTACGCTATGAGAGATGCTCGACGTTTTAGGTATGCAAAGCTCGTAAAAACTAACCAACGTCATGGTTTACTTCATTAGTTCAAGGACCACACGGAATTCTCCATCTTTCTCCCTTGGCCACCAACGTTGGTACGGCCCAAAAAAAAAAAAAAAAACAAAAAAACGTCGAGACATTGGACGCCTCATTAACCGCCGCTACTGATGTTGTAGTATTTGTACAGTGGCTGTTTCCCCAGGCGGGAGAACCCGAAAAAAAGAAAAAGAAAAAAAAAAGATGGAATGTCTGGCGCGAATAGTTCTCTAAAGGAAATTCCACAAAATTTGCAAAACCGTTACCATTATGCACCGGTAGAGTGGGACGAAATGAAAGAAGAGAAAAACGAAATTCCTCGTACGAAATAACCTCGAGAGTACTGCAAAAAATGTCTTTGACAATAAAGCTCTCTCAACAAGCCTCCTCTTTTCGATCACGATCTTTTCGGTTCACGTTCCAGCAATCTCGGTGACGCATTGGCCCGATGGCAACCGGCGATAACGCTTCGTTACCGGACTCGATCGATCGAACGGGGAAACTATTTACAAAGCGAAAACGTGTGGCAAACGATCTCGCTGTTAACCGTTAACGAAGCCAATGCGATTTCGGAGTTTTGTCCAGTAATTTATCGAGATATGCTTGAGGTAGTCTGCGACTTAGCTCGTGACGGAGCGGAGTCGAAGAAAGCTCGCTCGATGTACACTCCCGAGTTTCCTAATAACAGGAGTGTGTACAGCTAATCATTTATCGGAAACTCACATAGTAACCGATAAGTTGAACGGGTAATAACGTCGATACTCGCAGAGCCCCAACTTATAACAAGGGGCCTGAAGGACGTCGTCGGGACGGCATGAAAAAGTTTCATTTAATTGGGATAAAAATGTTTTTTTTTCTTCTCGATTTCCTCACGCCCGTAGCTCCATTTACGTAGATCTGATTTAAAGACGGTGATCCATCGATTTCAGGCAAAAAAAATGTATTGCTTCCTCATAGAGGAAGCCTTGTGATGATGGAAAAAAAAATTCTAGAATGTTCCAAAATATCGAAAAATGACACTTAGAAAAAATGTCTGGATGTGTGTGAGTGTGTGTGTGTGTGTGTGTGTGTGTGTGTGTGTGTGTGTGTGTGTGTGTGTGTGTGTGTGTGTGTGTGTGTGTGTGTGTGTGTGTGTGTGTGTGTGTGTGTGTGTGTGTGTGTGTGTGTGTGTGTGTGTGTGTGTGTGTGTGTGTGTGTGTGTGTGTGTGTGTGTGTGTGTGTGTGTGTGTGTGTGTGTGTGTGTGTGTGTGTGTGTGTGTGTGTGTGTGTGTGTGTGTGTGTGTGTGTGTGTGTGTGTGTGTGTGTGTGTGTGTGTGTGTGTGTGTGTGTGCGCGTGTGTGTGTGTGTGTATGTGTGTGTGTGTATGTGTGTCTCAGACCCCAAAAATTCCAATCGACATATCTCGGGAATGCCTCGACCGATCATGCTGAAATTTTGCACACATCATGTGTGATCAATAGTCAACGTTTGGTCAAAATTTCATCGAAAAATTTTCAGTTGTTTTTTTGTACGCCATTTATATATATTTTATATAATAAACACTGTTATGAATCGACTTTCATGCGGAATTTCCGATGAAACATTTTATTGCAGAAACGGATAAAGTAAAAGCCTGCCACCTTGATATATAAAATTGTTTAAACGCGTTATTTTCCGACAAACCAGTTTGATGATCCCGACAGTGCCGGATCGTCAAAGCCACCGTCAGAGACGGAAGCTCGAAAGACCAATGCCGTTTGGGAGAGGGATGAACTAAAGCCAAACGGCGGAACATTTACATACGCGACCGAGTTTGCCATACCGCCTACCACCGCGTACCAGGATGCCCGAGGCGTGCTGCGTGTCAGGCGGACATCTGCACTCGAGGAATACCCAGTCAAGCGGTACGAAATTCGGTGGAAACGTTCCAATCATTAGCGTTAACCACGTGCCGGATCCCCAGCGGCAAAACGGATCCTGGAGCGACTGTACGGTCATTGCATATCACTATTCCCCCACGTTACTACTTCACGGCGGCGGGGCTTACAAAATTTTCGCTCCACTGAGAATATGGTTGTCTCCATCATCCTCACAGAGTTCTCCTTGCCTTGGGAAAACCCCATGACGTGGTCGAGTGGGATTACGGGAGAGCGGGGCGAAATGGCACAGCGGGGCAAAACGGGATAATGAGACAAAACGCAATTTTCCAATAACTTTTAAATGGTGGCGATGATGATACGTGGGACAAGACGGGTTTGAAAATCCGGATGTATCGTTGGGACATAATGGGGCATCCAAAAATGATTGGAAAATTGAGTTTTGCCGTCACTGTTCCGTTTTGACCCGCTGTGCCATTTTGCCCCGGTCTCCCCTATGTTCGGAATTACAGGGCGTCGGAAAATATTCACCATTAATGTTCATAGAGTTGCTTGCAAACCAATTTTTCATTAATTTCTTCAGGCTCTTTATTTCGTTTCCGGCAAAACGAAAAAAAACATGGCCACCCGGAATTGCTCTATACACACATATAGGAAAGCGCGGGGCAAAACGGTGCAGCTAAGCGAAAACCGCCGTCGCAACTATACCGATGACATTAAATTACTGTGTTCCACTAAACAATCGAATTTGACGTTCCGAAAAAAAATATCGTCGGGGGCAAAACGAGTCAGTCTCCAATTTCTCCGGAATGCTGGCTTTAGTTTATTTGTATGAAACGCTCCCGCGGGATACGGATCATAAACATTTCTCACCATCTCACCATATCGTGAGCGATGTAACCTTCTTTTTACAGTCATGTATCGAATTTTGGGGAGCCACATTTTCCCCCGCCGTACCCTACATATATAATCTGTGTGCGTATATGGAGTAAAAGTGGTAAATATGACCCGACTCAATTAACACATAAATCAATGATATCTGGACCAGGCCATATTCACCACTTTTAGCACATATCTATATATAGCTATATATGTATACTCATGTTCATTTAACATTTGTACGGTTATATATGTATTTATATACGCTGGAAAGGAGCGTGGCAGCTTGCGGTTCCGCTGGTAGTGGTAGTTATTCTTCCGCTGGTGTGGCAATCTGTGCTCTTACAGAAATGGGAACGCGCCGGCAGAGAGATTACGTACTGGCGCGGGCGAGTCAGCGGTTATTACGAAACGCGACGTTGCGTGAGAGAGAAAACACGGTAAACGTAGTGCGGTACGAGTAACAGCAAAGACCCTTTGCTTCGTACTTCCATATTTTGCGACGAGGGACTCGCACCCGCTGGCTCATCCTCCACACTCTGTTTTTCCATCGTATCTCGTTTCTTTTTTCTCATCTTACCCATTCTGGCTCCTTTATTCGCTCCGTCTTCCCCGTCGGATAATGGAGTGCGATGCGAGAAGATAAGTGTACGGGTGTCATTCGCCCGGAATTTTCCAGGGTCGTTCTCGCTTCTTTCATTTTTTTTTCCTTTCCAATTACGAGAAGAAACGTTGTGGCATCGAGGACGAAATTTCGCCTCGAATATTTTTCGTCACGTTCCATCCGGCTCTCTTCCGTACCGCCGAAACTTTGTTTCCCCGGACTGCTCGACCGTCGAGCTTTTAATTAGCAAACAGTAACTAAATCCGCTTTTCGTGTACCCTGTGTACCCCTAATGGGTGGGGAGGTGAATAACGGGATGACAAAAAGAAATTACGACGAAGAGTATCAAACAAAGTGAGGACCGGGCACGTTAAGCAGCGGGCTTGCCGCAAGAGGTGCAGCGAGGGGTCCACGAGAAGTCTGCAAAACAGGAACGCGGAAATGGGTACGCATCCGGGCTTTTACACGGTAAGCCGGCTCCCGAACATGGTATACAGAACTCCTGTTTCAGCATCACACAGACAAATATACTGTGCAATGGGAAGGAGTAACTCTTACACATGTGTGTGTGAAATATGTCTATACGTGTGTGTGAAATAATAGCTGACTACGTAAAGATGACGCAGACAAACGAAATGCAGTGCATTCGTGTCTATGTTGGCCGGAATTACGGATACCGAGAGAGAAGAGTGGAGCTTGGCGGTGCATCATGGGTTGGAAATGAAAACTTTAAGGCCCCCAAGCTGGAGGAGTTACCGTGCGTGAGCAGAATCTCCAAACCTCTACTTCAGGTGAATTGTACACACGATGCACATGCCGTTTAATGGAGGCTCGTGAAACGAACGGCCGTACGATGATCCATCACCGGCTCCTTTAAATCTGCGAAAGTACACTGGCGATGCGAAATCGTCTGCATTTCCAGACTTACTTTGCCTATCAACCTATCCAACATGAATAAGAAACTGAAAAAAAATTCAAGCACATTTTTCGAACACACATCATGCTCATATTTTCAAACACACGTCTGCATTTCCAGACTTATTTTGCCGATCAACCTATCAAACATGAAGAAGAAACTGAAAAAAAAATGCCAGCAAATTTTTCAACACACATCATGCTCGTATGACTGTCGCGGTGAGGCAAGCGTACGAAATCCCGGGACGACAATCACCGGTCGACGACGGAACGACTCTCCCAAGCGGGCACTCCTGCTCGGCAATCCGAAGCCCATAGTGTCAAGTGATTCTTAGGAGCGTTGCATCGCGCGAAGCCGTATCTACGTTATCGTGCTCTTCGCGATGGCACTTCCGGTACGAATGCATGCACAGGAAGAAGGAAAAGTTAAACAGCTTTGTTGCACGAAAGCGGCTTATTCCCGAGTGCTGTGTGCAATAGACCTGTGCAACGGTTGAACGCAGATTTGATGCGGTCGTGAAGAAGCCGCACCCATCGATTTTCCCAATTAAAATCCACATTTAACGTGCCCAAGCTTCGATGGAACGGACGAGAGGAACGGATCAGGCAAACAAATGAAATGTAATCAGCTCGAATCTGTGGAGCGCTATCGTCGCACTTTAAAAGCCCTCGGGAATGCCTGTTGACTCTGTAAAGTGGATCTCCATTATTTTCGGGTAGCGTGTGTCCACACGCAAAAGTCAACGATCAAGAGAAGAGCGACATCGATTTCGGAGACTCCAAACGCCGACGGGGGGGGGGGGGGGGGCGATGTGGAGTATCGGCAGTATAGTTTCTCGGTGCGAACTGTATGTCATTAACGGCACGAATCAACATCCGCGGCTGTTGCTCCATATCGTTGTAATAATAGGTCTCGAATATTCAAGGAGCCGAGCGGGTACACATATTGTCCAGCAGTGTCAACATTGTCACGAACGACCACTCTCTCGATACGTCAACGGTAACGCGTGTCTCACCTGGATCGATAGAGGCGATCCTCGCGGTACCGTATATTCAATCTTGTCCCAAGATTTGTAAAATTGTTTGCCAGTTATTTTTCTCCAAAGTTCATGTTAATACATTCTTATTTACACAGAGAAAAAAAATCAATTGAATCAACAAAATGTGCGCTTACGGGTGGCGAAACAAATGTTTGGTTCATCGAAATGAATACCTCGTTGATCGAAGTAACAGGTCGTCGATTCAAATGTTTGTTTACTTAGTACAACAATTATTTTGATCGAACAACCAAAAATTTTTTTCGACACCCGTAAGCGCTCATTTTGTTGACTCAATCATTTTTTTTCTCAGTGTATCTTTATTTCTACATCTCGTAGGATTTCTTTGATCCAGAGAAATCTTGGGCGTCTTTGGCAGTAGCAGTTTAAAACGGGTGCATCAAAGTTTAATGAAAAGATGTTGAAATACTTTTTGAAATCCTGTTCCACGAGTTACTCAACTGGACAGCGAGGACTATCGAGAATTGAAGAACCTTCCGCAAACGAGTTTATTTGTATTCGATTTCGCGCTATTCGGTGGAACGGAGAGGGGAAAAAATCATTGTGGAGCATAAAACGTGACATCCAAACACTGCAGCGAAGAGCGAAAAGCTGTTCTTGCTTTTACGCGAGAGGAGCCCGAGGGAAAAGGGTGGCCGTTCGATTTTTCACGCGGCGGCCCCTCGCGCGTCGACTCTTCGCTATTTGAGTTACAAAGTAAACGCCCAACAAGCTCGGATATCTCTTTTTGACTCGCCAGCATTATGTCGGGCGTATAGCATTATAGCGTACAGAGCTAACCGTTCCGAAGCTCGCCGGATTTCTTGCCCTGGCTTCTCTCTTTTCGTTCGTTCCTCCCCGCCTCGCCTATTCTATACCTCGAGCGAAATGCGTTCAGCGAACACGTCTGGCCTCGAAGATTTATTACCCTCGCGGATCCGCCCAGTCGTTAATAATATTCTTTGCGTAGAGCTATATCCTCGGTCTCATCGTATACCGGCTTCTCGTTCGCGAGTCGAACATCAACGGATCGACAGCGGCTTTACCTCGAGGCGCCTATATATGGTTCGAAGTCACACGTATCGTCTGTGCCCGTACACAGGTGAGTTGTTTGGCCGTGACGAAAGCTATCGTCAAAGTGGCAAAAAAAAAAAGATTGTATAATCAGCTCCATTATCTTTTAGGTATACTTCAGATGAAAACCCCGAGAATGATAAATGTTCACACTGCTACTAACTCACTGGTAATATGGTTTCATTTGAAAGAGAAGAATTATATTCTGCAAGAAAGAAGCATATTCGGTATTTGATTATATCTCGCTGGTTCAAAGCCACATGTATCACCTACGTCCGTACTCAGGTGAATTATTGGCAGCGACAAAAGCTATCGTCAAATTGGCAAAAAAGAATTATAATCTGGCCCATCTTTCTTTTCCACATATTTGCGATGAAAACCTCGAAAATGATAAATTTTCAATCGGCTGATAATTCACTTGTAATTTATCTTGATTCGAAAAAGAAGAATTATCTTCTGCGAGAAAGGAGCATATTCGGTAGTACCGAATATTCAGTAGTATCGAAGCTAGTATACCGGCTGCATATTCGGTACTTTTTTTTTGCTACCGATAATAAATAAATATATTTTTTAATTTATTCTTTAACTCTTTTTGTAGGTCAGGCACGAAACGATAAACCTTTTGTGTTTCATGCGAATCAGAAATGTCCGATACGTCCGTTTCCACCTATCGAAACGCAATGGACGTGTCGTATATTTCGGATGAAAGCGTTAAAGTAATTATTCAAAATTTACGGAACAATTAGAATAGAATTCAATACAAAATATGTATAATACGTGGGTCTGGTTAGCGCATATGGCTGGACGGACATTGTCATTATGGGGCACGCAGGCTCTTGTGGTTTATTAAAATCTGTCAGTTGAGAGAGAGAGAGAGAGAGTGAGAGAGAGAAAGGAAGAGAGAGCGAGCGAGTATGAGGGGGAATACGTAACGACGGGTTCAGTATTCATCATCGTGTGCCGTGGGATAGTGTATAGTCACACCGTCAAATTGTGTAATATGAAGCTTAATCAAGGCCGGGGCGTAACATTCGTATAACCGCATTGTCACTCACCGTGGCCGGTATTCGGTACGTTGCCATTGCTCGCACGTTCATGACTCGCCGAGAAGCAACGGCGGGCATTTTCGATATGTAGTACGTTAATTCTATTTTTAATTATTTTAAACTCCGGCACTTGATCGCATGTATAGCACTGCATCACGAAAATCCGTGCATCCGAATCTAATTTTTCTCGACCTCGGAGAACCACCCCTTCCAGGTTCTGTTTTGTTTTCAAGTAAGCCAGGAGTCCACTCAGAGGTCGTAATTACTTCAAATTCCCCTAAGAGTCCCCGACCCAGGGCCTAACTGTTCCAAGTCCCACAAGAAACTGCTTCAAGGTTTTAATTGTTGCAAGTTCCCGTAAGAATACCCGACCCAGGACCCGATTTTTCCAAGTTCCACAAGATTCCAACCCGAGGTTCTAAGTATCACAAGTCCTTCAAGAATCCGCTCCGGGGTCATAATTGTTCCAAGTCAACCTAAAAGTCCCCGACCCAGGGCCTGACTGTTCCAAGTCCCACAAGAAACTGCTTCAAGGTTCTAATTATTGGAAGTTCCCCTAAAAATACACGACCCAGGACCTGATTTTTCCAAGTTCCACAAGATTCCACCCCGAGGTTCTAAGTATCACAAGTCCTTCAAGAATCCGCTCCGGGGTCATAATTGTTCCAAGTCCACCTACGAGTCCCCGACCCAGGGCCTGATTGTGCCAAGTCCTACAAGAAACTGCTTCAAGGTTCTAATTATTGCAAGTTCCCCTAAGAATCCACGACCTAGGGCCTGATTTTTCCAAGTTCCACAAAATTCCATTTCAGCGTCCTAAGTATCACACCAAGTCCTTCAAGAATCCGCTCGGGGGTCATAATTATTGCAAGTCCACTAAAGGTAAAAGTGGTGAATATGGCCTACCTCGATTAACACGTAAATCAATTATATATGGACCGGTCCATATTCCCCACTTTTACTCTACGTGTCCCCGATCCAGGGCCTGATTATTCCGAGTCAAAGTTCCGGAGGAATCAGTCCCAAGTCCCGATGGGCCACGGTTTTCACTCAGAAATCACGCTAATGATGTTTTCACATGAAAAGCCTCGAGTTAAACCGGTACTCGAACGATCCATCTCCCTCGCCCGTACTTTTGTGCCATCGCCTACACTCCAGCCTGTTAAAGCACAGTCGTCGCGCAGATTTATCCACCCTCGCTCTTCGATCCATCTCGCCGTTCTTGCGTGACGATATAACTCGGATAGCCGGAGGCTGCCGGCACTGAAAAGAGCGGGTGGATCGGTGAAGTGGCTAGTGAGCGAAGCTGCTGCCCGACCGAGCTCGACTGTCGAATGGTCGTCCTCAAGATCCCGTTGACACACTTGAAATTCTTTCTGTATCGCTCCGCGCGCTCGTGCCACGGCATTTCGAAAGCGTTTAGAGTCGTTTGGGCTCTAAGTCGTCCGACTGCGAGGCTAACTCGTAGCTCGTACATGTCCCACTCCACCGGTCGCGGTGCTCGGAGTGCGTTATGTACCGGTATGTAGTTTATATAGCGAAATGTATATACCTACATGACGCGGATGGGTGGCGGCTGCCTCACCGGATGCGGTGGAGTCACTGGAAGTGGCAGGGGATTCCCGCGGGGCTCGGTCCGTCCGCAGCAGTACCGGTAGCGGCAAAAAGTACTGGACTAAAAAAAATATATATATAGCCTCTCCCGGTCGGAGCTTCGTTAGATGGCACGTGCTTTTTCTCTCCTCCCAGAAACGTGCGAACCAAGTTAAAAGAGCATGTGGCACACGGAAAAGACGAAACGAAGTGGAAAGTGTTGAGGAACGTGGAGCTTTAGGCGGGTAACAGGCTCAAAGCAGATCATGGCGCAGTGGAACTATATACGACACCCGGAGGGAAGGCAAGACTCATAACCAAAAGCTCGCTCGAATGGCAAAGAGAGTGGAAGCAACGCTTATTAAAATATGCCGCTATCTAAAAAGAAAAAATAATCAGAACGGAAACTATTCAAGGGTAGGTTGTTACCCTCCGTCTTCAATCAGAGAAACGAAACCCAAGACGTTGCGCAATACGAGATTGGAGCGAGAGGCAAGCGAGAAAAACAATACCAGAAAGCTCGCAACTCTAATTCCCTCATATTGTCGAGGCTCTTGTTACTATTACTACTCTTCTTCCTTCTTCATTTTCTTCGCCTTTTCTTCCTCCGGTTTTTCTTTCCCTGGCAACGGAATTTTTCCGACTACCCGTGAGTCATTTTTGCTGCTTTTGTTTTTTATATTCGTTTTTCTTCTCCTCGCATCGGGCTTATCCTATTCTCTCCAAGCCCGAGCTGCGTTGCTTTCGTCACTCCGATACGCTTCGGCTGCTTTCTTACTTCGGTCTCGTGTCTTTTTTGCGCCCCATCAACGAGACCGTGATGGGAGGCACTCGAATTGCAGAAGCGCACGGAGAATGGTCGTTTGCTTTTCCGAGCCTCCTTCCGAAGAAAACCGCACACTTCGATTAGATAATTGAACTCCGTCTCGAAGGATAGTATCGTCCCGCCCGACATCGAGTCAACGTTGGTGAAACAGTTGTGCAAATATCGGCGCTGAGAGCAACGACCTGATAGCGACTGCAGAACCGCCTGCGAGTGCCCTCCGAGTCAACCCTGCACCCAAAAAAATTATTTATTCGACGGCCACCGTTTAGTTGGTTTAAATAAAATATTTATTTGATTTAAATAAATGTTTATTTGATTTAAATAAATGTTTATTTGATTTAAATAAATGTTTATTTGATTTAAATAAATATTTATTTGATTTAAATAAATATTTATTTGATTTAAATAAATATTTATTTGATTTAAATAAATATTTATTTGATTTAAATAAATATTTATTTGATTTAAATAAATATTTATTTGATTTAAATAAATATTTATTTGATTTAAATAAATGTTTATTTGATTTAAATAAATATTTACTTAATTTAAATAAATATTTGTTTAAATCAAATAAATATTTTACTTAAACCAAATAATCGGTGGCCGACAAATAAATTATTTTTCTGGGTATGGTAGACATTTTAGGGCCCTGATCTAACGCTCGAAAAATGTCTAATGCGATATGCTCTCTACTCGCTGCTCTTCTATTTCTCTATTGTTATTCGTTCGCCTTGTCACTTTATCTATATTTCTTTATTACTGTGTTGCTTTTTCTATTATATATTTCTTTTATTACTTTGGCACATTTTCTATTGTATCTCATTGCTTTATTTTGTTACTTTTTTATGGTATTTTATTGTATTTTGCTTTTGTATTTCTTATCGTTCATTGTTGTACCTGGCACGGTGTTCTTAGGAGGCTGCGGCCTCAGAACACGAAATAAACGTTTCTATCTATCTATCTATCTATCTAGCAGGGATAGAATCAAAGAGCCCAGCAAAGAGCAATGGCAAACGGGTCTGATGGATCCGAACCATTTCACGAAAATTGGAACCAAAAATATTTTGCGACGAGCCACAATCGAGACAGTCTGCTGGGATACAAAGTACATAAATTCTCAGTATTTCCGAGTCATCGATGATCACTCTGACTAAAATATTAGGGACATAAATGTTGTTCTTTTGGATGAATTTGTCGTGATTGTCGATTTCGTGGCTGCGTTGACTTACGTCTTATTCTAGGTAAACAAAACAGAGTCCCCCAGTGAAGTACCGAAACTGAGAGAAACGATGGGGCGGCGGAGCGAGGAGGAATCGAAAGGGATCACTCTGTCACGGAGACACTGTCGCGATCGTTTGTTTGTTCCGCGGGAAACCCCGCTAAAAGGCGAAGATGGTATTGACGGAAGGCGGACACGGCTGCGCTGGGGATCTTTCCGGCGCTTCGAAGAGATCTCGTCGGCATTGTTCTGCCCGCGATTCGGTTTACATTCGCTCTTCAACCGAGTCCAACGTCTCGTGCGATCCGTTGTCTCGCCATCCTCGTCGTTGTCGCCACAGCAAGCCATTCCGTTTATAAACAAATCGTTTCTGGATATCGAGCGAGTCGCCGGAAAGTTATAGCGGAGAAGATCGCTCGCGCCGTTATCTCCGTTTGCACCGAGACTGACGGAAACAACAGCTCACGAGCGCAACGAGCTTCGCTGGGGAAACACTCGTGCATCGTTAATGCACCCTCGTTCGCGTATTGCTGGAACTACTCGGCAGTAATGCTCGTCAAAACAATCTCACGACGGGAACGATGTCTTAATGCGCATCGTATACGCATTAATTGGCGACGCTCCGAGCGAGCTTGCGAAACGACGTTAACGAGCCCGGTATTGTTTCCCGGGGCGCATGCAGTAGCAACCGATTTCGCTACGGGCGATAGTTCTTTTTCGATTCTGTGCACACATTTGCTATATATACGGGTAACTTTTTTTTATAGTTTTTATTTTCCGTAGATAGTTTTTTTTATATCGATTCAACGGGGATAGTCAGGAATACTGTATTGCCGGTATAGTATGCAATAACGGATCGCAAAGAGGGCAAAGGTATTGTACGCAGTCACATACTGTATATCGTAAAACTCGTCGAAAACTGGCCGCAGTGGCTGCGACCGGCCGACATTGCATGTGGCCTCATAAAAGGCAATCGCTTGTTTCACCCTCACGGCGCAGCGAGGCGACTCCCGCTTTTTCCTTTTTTCCAATTCTTTTTTTTTACTTTTTTTTATTCATTTTTTCCCACATTCACTGGCTCTATCTTCGCTCGACTGCGGTACGTTTCTCGTTCGGTATTGAAATTGAATTAATTACAGTCCCGCTGATTCCCCGTTTCGTCACTCACCCTGAATATTTATATATATATATATATAAATGGATATGTGTGTGTATATGTATAAAGTATACCTATCTATGCGCGATCACGTGGCGCCGAGACACCTGGGCAAAGTCTGTCAGGCTGCCTGTCTGGGGTACCGCGTGACTTGGAAATATTAATTAGTTTATCCAACTACGGACCCTCGCCGGAGACTCGCCGAATCGAAGCTGCGGAGTGTAACTGGATGGTAACTTCCTGTCGGGAAGCTCAACGACAACGCGGTACACACCGATATCAAACAATAATTAAATTTAATCATTACAAGTCAATTAGCCGAGTTAATATCAGCCTCCGGAACATCCTCAGCGCGAGATACCCCACTGGGATTTACCATTCTCGATGGCGAGGCGTCATTCTCTCACCGGGTCCTCGCTGTAACGGCGAAACGTCGCCTCGGTTCGTAAACGTCACGGGTAACTTTGGCATGAATATTCAGTAATTTTTTTTTTTTCATTTCTTTTTTTTTCTACTGTCCGACTGAGCAGCAGGAGAGTTGTGCATTTGACACTGACGCGACGTCATCGGCTCGGTGTCCCCTGCGCGCTCGCGATAATTTTTTTTTCGATGGGACACTTTTGCAGTAAGCGGATTGTCACTCGCCGCAAATAGAATCCTCGTCCACCGAAAGCATTCCGGCGCAACAAATTCATTTTTTTTATATTAAAAAAATCAGGCAAAATCCGACCTGACACACCAGTTGTATTCCGGAATTAGCTTTCCCAAGCTACATCGGGGAATTTTCCCAATCTGTAAAATTGTTCCCGCAGGCTTCTTTTTTTATTTATTAATTGGCGATGTAAAAAAAAAAAAAATAATACGAAACGCGTGTTTCCTGCCGCAAATTGTTTCCCCGCTGGGGTGGCAACTTTCCCTGTTCTCTTCCCGTAGTTGAACTATCGGGTCGTACACACTCGTTCTCTTGTACCCAGTCGGCAAGCCGCTTTTATTGCGTTGCACAGGGAGAATCCCGAGACGGTATGAACTTTCCGTGGCGTTCATAAAATTTCGGAAGACGTACGAAAACCGCGCGTGGGATACAGCTGGTTTTGCGGTGCCGAGGTGGCGCACCCCCGGTTACACAGTGCTCTGGGGGGCCTTCTCCGTGAGAGAGCAACTTGTGGCCGAGCTCTATTAAAGCCAGCCCCCGTTCCAGGGAATATGCCGCGCGGATGGGAGGGTAAGTACGCGGCACACTTGCCCATGCAGCTCCGGGGCTAACTCACCGGGGATATACGTGTCTAATAGAGCGGTGTAGAGCGGTATAGTCTTGTACTTTGGAGCGCTTCGACGGGACTTTTAATTTCTCACCGGCACACACGAACCGTACTCACGGAATACTCCTCGCTTTTATTTTACGCTCCATCCACCGCGTACACTCGCGAGCTCTACGTTTGACGCGGCTACAACTTTCTCTGTACACACAGCCGTGACACTCGCTCCTTAAATTCATGAGCCTTTTAATGCACGGTTACGAAACGAGGTAAAACACCCGGAGGTTAAACTTATACTACCCACTTTGCCCGGCCACCCGGGTTGCCGGGATTGCGCGAACACAAATTCATCACGCTGGATATTTCTTAAACATTTTTTGTAATTCTATATATTTGTTTTCTATATTTTTCTTAATTTTGATTCCTCATGGAGGAAGCTTTGTTTTCGTAAAAAAAAAAACAAAAATCCAGATTTTAGTGTCGGAGTACTTAAAATACTCTGAAACATCGAGAAATGTGTATGTGTGTGTGTGTATGTGACAGACTGACATCGCTTAAAATTACTATAACTCGGAAACGGTTTGAGATAGCCAGTTTAAATTTGGTACACTAGTAGAGTGGTCACGTATCTTCATTCCGTACAATTTTTATGAAGATTGATGCCGAATTTGAAATTCTATGGGATTTTGAATTTTTTGAAAAATGTCTGTTGTATCTCTAACTTGCATAAATTTTGAGCTATCGTTCTAAAACTGCACACGAATATAATACTTTGATGAAAGATCTTTGGTATCGAATTTGGCCTAAATCTATCCAGACGGGCAGATTTTATGGGATTTTGATTTGTTTGAAGAATTACTAAAAATCGTCTACTTTCAGTAAACATGGAGGTATCGAGGGTAAATTTGTGATTAAGTTTTGATGTTTTTTTTACTGGAGGAATATAAATAAATGCGGGACAAATATGTTCATCAGGATTGCGGCGACTCCACGAGCGGAATTGTTTTACAATGCGGCGCTAATAAGTTGCCAGGCAGACATAGAATCGTCGGTGGCGTATTCAACGGGTCGATTGGATTGATACCGCGTGTGAAACGGAAGCCGACGAAGCAAAGAATACAGGGTGCAATTACAGGGAGTCAGGGCGAAACACACGCGATACCGAGAGAATAAGAGCAACGCAATCGATTAATTGCCCGCGGAAAACCGCGGATATTTCGACTCGTATGCGTATCGCCAACTTTCATATGTAAAATATGAAGCCCGGGAGAGTGTGACATGGCTCGATGATTATTCGCTATTCAGGACTGTTCGACGAGCTCCGGGCAATTGCAACGCCGACGAACCAACTCAGCCGGAACGGGAATCCAAATAATTTGCTCGACTTACTCGATGGGTGACCGGTGCGGTGGTCTAGTGGTTAGCGTGCTCGCCTCTAAGACCTAAGCATCGGGAGGTCGACGGTTCGATTCCCGGCTTTGTATGTTTCGACGAGAAGGGAAAAAAACATGGACGAGACGAAGCTCCAGATATATACATCGGTCACTCGCACATGGTAACTCCAAGTGTGAGTGTCGGATGTATATAGCTGTACTCCATTGTTTTCATTCTCGGTGAGACGCGACGAAAGTCCGACGTCGGGAATCGAACCTGAGACCGAATCGGCGTAGGGAACGTAGCGTACCCATCGCCCGGACGCCGAGTCTGTGTATCAGACTCGACGCTCCACAATAGCTATCCCTAGCTAGCCAGAGTGTAAGCTACCGTGCTGAGTGCTCCATGGCACCGGGGTATAGTGTGTCGTAACGGTGCTTCTAGAACACCAGGCGACATCCTAGAATATTGAGCCTTACCTCCTTAACTGGGCTATGAGGAGGCCGACTATGATTCCCAGCATGACTACAAGTAGGGTTGCCACGGCACGAGGGTCTAGCCAAAAGATACCCCGAAACAACCAATAAAACCCAAAGAAAAAGGGGGATGCGCGGGACCGGGGGGCTAGGCAAAGATACCTTGAGCAACTGGTAATCCTTAGGAAAGAAAGGTGTCAAGTCGCAGAAGTAGGTGCGAAAAGTCAATGACGAAAGAGGGGAAGACACGAGGAATGCCCGACGGTTGTGTTCCGCGTTTGAGGAACACAACGTGGACAATTAGGGCGGGGTACACAATGGGCCTACGGCCTGCGTGACGGTGGAACGCGTAGTGACCACAACCCCAAAAACATTAAATTACTCGATGGGTGAATTATTAAAAATCGACGCGTCCGATCGCCAATCGGAGCTCATCGATTTCTGGGCAAAAAATCAACAGAGACATCAACCGGGTTCGCTGACAATCCGGCGATACTGTAAAAACAAAATTTTCCATAAATTAAAATTCAATTATAATTGAATTAACATTTTGCAAAAGAGGAAAAAATATCGCCGCTACCGTCGTTGCTTTCACAACAGGCAGAATCGTATATCAGATGCGAATACGGCGATCACTCTTTGAACAGTCGATGCAGAGACCTTTATAAATTTCCCGAGCTCAGCTTGTTCGAGCGTTCGTCGTACTAGATACGACCCGGTGCGACCCTTTCTGGGCTCGACGCGTCACTTCGTCGATTTCTCGTCGAAAAAATCAACGAGAGAAATAAATCGGGTCGCGGATAATTGGGAGAAAGAATAAAAACAAAATTTTGCATAAATTAGAATTGAATCACAATTGAATGAAAATTTTGCAAAAATGGAAAAAAAATCGTCGTTACTTTAATAACGGACAGAATCGTGTATCGAATGCGAATCCGGCGATCACTCTTTAAAAAGTTGATGCAGAGACCCTTATAAATTCCCCGAGCTCAGCTTGTTCGAGCGTTCTTCGTACTAGACGCGACACGGTGGGGCCCTTTCTTGGCTCGACGCGTCAGTGTGTTATGCAACTCTATGTATGTTGAGAATCTAGAGGCGGAAGAGTAAGAGGAGGAGCTCGCTTGTCTAGCACTTAGCGGTCCGACAAGGAGGCAGCCACAACTGCATCATCAGGAGAGCCAGAGAAAAGTGCTGATACCGAGCGAAATTTAAGCTATACGTGGTTCATCAGCAGCGCCGAGGCCGATGAACCGCGTCGCGCGGCTTGTTAGCACGTATCTACTAACACTGTTATACGAGAGCGGCGAACACCGGACAGTTACACGCTCGAGAATCATCCGTTTACCGTTAAAGCCCCCTGACGACGAACGCGAGGTCCTCTGTTCGTAGCACGTATTATTGCGGCCCGAAGTACATTACCGTGTTAAATCGTTACGCATCAAGCTTGGAAAATGGTAAATCCTATAACCCGATACTCTACGAACACGGCTGTTAAGGGTCAATATATAGTTAGGGTAAAAGTGGTCAATATGGCCCGATCCACACATAATGGATTTGCGAGCAAATCGGGGTGGGCCATATTCACCACTTACATATATATATATAGTAGGGTGTTTCACAAAAAGAACATTTTTTTATTTATTTTGCTCCCACTTTTTTAAAGTCTAGATTTCGATCTCAAATTGAACCTCGCGAAAGGTGGTCTCTAGCAAAAAATTCTAAGAGGTGCCGCATTCGAAGTTTGTACCCAAAAATGCGGCACCTTTTAAACTTAATTGTCAACGACCGCCTTTCGCGAAATGTTTTTTTAGATCGAAATATATAATTCTACGGGGTGGGAGATTAACTTTTTGTAATTTTTTGTAGTGAACCCAAAATACATATTTTAAATATTTTTTTTTTATTTTTAGTCTTTTGTGTTTAATACAAAAAATGGCAAAACGTTAAGCTCCCACCCCATAGAACTATATATATTAATTGAAAAAAAATCCAGCGAAAGACGGTTGCTGACAATTAAGTTTGAGAGGTGCCGCATTTTTTGGGTTAACCGTCGAATGCGGCACCTCTTAGGATTTTTTGCTTGGTACCGCCTTTTGTGAGGTTCAATTTGAGATCGAAATCTGTACTTTAAACAGGTGAGAGGAAAATTTAAAAAACAATGCCTTTTTTTGAAACACCCTAATATATAGGTTTGCAGCACAGAACGGTGCGATATAGCAATTTTAATTGGCAGTTTAGTTCTTTAGAGGCGATCAATCGGAAGGATAAAAACATTAATTAAATTACTCGGTACAGCGGACTGATTGCATCACGAACATTAAACAGTGGAATCTCCCACATGGTAGCTTCCGGTAGCTCGCGGCTCGCTTCGCACGCAGAAATATATTTTGTGGATATTTAACAGAGTTGGGTCGCCCTTGGAGTACCGGGTACGTGTTTGCTACTTCAAGTACGTACTTGAAGTACAAACTTTTTAGTGCTTCAAGTACCAAGTACTAGTACTTTTTGAGTACCCGCTCGTATTAATATATCATTATCTGTCTAAATTTTTCAATCAGTATGATTCTAACGAGAAGGGACAAAAGGGACCCTTTTCGTTATTTTTGATGAACTTTTTTTTTATAGATTTTTTGTTCCGAAGAAAGTGAAGAATAAATAAAAAAAATAGAGGAATTACGTCAACAGAAAAACGACGAATTACGAACATGTCAGTTAGCGATTTTTTACGATGAGGAAACCAAAGGTGCAAATTGCTTTGCACCTTTTTCTAAAGCCTAAATAATACTTTAAGTACAGAAAGTACTTGATACTATGCACTTTGTACGTGAAGTATTTTTTGGTCTATTGCCCAACTCGGATATTTAAAATATATTTCATATAGGGTAAAAATGGTTGAATACGTTCCCTGATCATTAGTCACTGATTTACGTGCTAATCTGGGTGGGTCATATTCACCAATTTTGTTACATATCTTCGTACATACATTCGAGATAAGTTTTATATATTCAACATTTTTTTGCACGGATTGTGGCCCAAGAAACGATTGCTAGTTTGTGTACGGCGGGTAATCGAAGCCCGGTCTCCATCGTTTTTGTATCGACACCAACGTTGCCGAGTGGCGAATTACCCCGGGGAATTTGTCTATATCAGCCCCGACATGCAGAGTCGGTGGTAGATTGGCGTATATACATGTATACACACAGGTCTATCCGCCCACCGCTCGCCATCGCCTCGGCGCATTATTCTTTGGGACACGGTACGTTAAGGGAGAAGAAAAAATCGGAGTTAACAAGGAAACTACCCCTCGGGCGCTGACTACCCTTCGTGAGGCAACCGAAGCGCAAACGAATCACCAACGCGCTCCGCCGCTGTCTACCGCTCCAGATTTTTTCAAAGTTCCCTCGACGGAACACGGGCCTATTATCAAACATTGCGCCCCGAACTATAATTAATTATTCGACGAAGCGTGAGCCACCGCCCTTTTTAAACTCGTATCTCAAGTATTACCAGATACACGGTCAAACTTCTTAATATAAATAAGAAAGGACGGTCAAAAAAATGTTTCAAAGAGGAAAGTCGATGAAAATAAAAACTAAAAATAGTACGGGCGGACAAACTTTGCGAGCAGTGGCGCCACTCCCCTGTTTGGCATTTTTTTTTTGTACGTCTAACGAGAAGAGGAGAAAGGGGAAATAAACCGAAAACTGCCAAGGGCAAACTGGTGGTAGGCTGATAATTATTTTCCGCGGACAAAGGATAATAGAATGTATCCATTAGTCTCGAGTCGTAGAATATGCTGATATGCTCCGCATCCAAACAAGCCCCACGAGCCTCCTTCCCTCGGATGCACTGCATGAACACAGCGCGCATTGCGAGACATCTATGTAAACAGACGTGACTAGCATTGCCCAACAGGCCTTTCTACGTGCGAACGGGGTGGATCTCCGACCCCTCCAGCGACATCCTGCCGGCTGCATATATTTATCCAAAGATAACAGTATTCAGATGCATCGACTCGCCTCACCCTTCAATTATCGTGCGACGTGGCGCCGATAACGGAAACAACTGATACGAGATATTGCAAAATCTCCACGAAGATAAACAGATGTAATGCCAAAAACAGACGGGAACGCGTTCTTCCTGAAAAAAAAAAAAAAAAAATTAAAATAAAGTAAAGAACCACCATTTTAATTATGTTTGAGTACTTTCGCTCGTCGCCCAAAGAGGTGGAAAAAAGTGTGGAAATGTGGAGAGCGAACAAAGTTTCTGTAACGCGCTCGAGTGCTTACAAGAAGTACATTTTTTGCTACCCGCTAATTGGTCGTGTTACTACGAAGCGGATTTTCTGAAAGAGAAGAGAAAAATGGAACCAACATGAGAAACAACGCCATATTATTGCATCTCGTGCGTCAGATCGCCGACTCCTTGCACGAAGGATTCGCGGGCGTAATTATACGCGCACTTCCGTTTGTGTACCGTGAAACGCGTGTGTGCACCGATGGCCCGTTGCACCCGCGGCGGTACATAAATTCCAGTGCCGGCGGGCTTTACGAGAGGTTTCTGGAAATTTCAGTAACTGTAGTGTACATTACAGCCTCGGACGGAATTGCATTCGCGCGGCGGGGAAGCAGAGAGTAGAGAAAGGGCCGAGAGTGAGAGCCCTCACTGCCGTAGGGTTATAAATTCTCGTTCGTGCGATGAGAGTTTTGAAGTGGGACCGTTAAACCGAGCGTGCGGTGGTTGCAGCTCGGAGCTGGTACCGCGGTTGGAGGGCAGTTCTGCGTGCGGGCGAATCGAGTCCCCGCTAAGGGTGCGGGCAGAAGAAAACCTCGTTTATACGCGGTGGAGTCAGATAAGAACGAAAATGTAAGAACTGGACCCGAGAGTTGGCCGGCCCGTAATTTATGGCGCCGGAGCCTGTGGCGGAGGAGAGAGGGACCAGTCTTCCACTTCCACTCTTACTTTGCCACTGTATTTTTCAAGATTTATACACACGTATAGAGAATGGAAAATCTCAGCGAACGAGAGGATACTTTTTCTCGCTCTTCCGGTCTCTCCTCGTGGCTTCTTCTTATGCACCACCGAGCAAGATCTAATACCGTGTTCCTATCCCTCCCCGCTCACCCTGCCTCGTTTCTCCCGAACGTCACATTAGTTCGATAGAGCGAAGGATGCGGGATATCGTGCGCGAGAAATCCTCGGTTCTTTCCGATTGATTGCACTTCGATAGGAATGCGGAGTCGCGTCTCTTCCGTCTCTGTCTCGGTGTTTACGGAAACGTGCATTAATCTATCTCTCGTCGAGTTTGTATATATATATATTGAAGGATAAAAAGTGAGTCGACGGAGGGAGCAGCGAATCGCAAGCGTTCTGCGGAGTCCGAATGGAACAGGAAATTGTTGAGGTCCGGATGAATTTATTATCGACGACCGGCAAGAGACACCGTGAAATTCGCAAATAAAGATTTACTGATTTTACTGTTCGAGAACGGAAACGTGCCTCGTAGAGCGCAATTGAGGATTATTACACGGTACGCACATTTTTACTTCCTTATAGAGGAAGCTTTGTTTTGGTGAAAAAAAAAATTTCGAGATTTTAATGAAAACATGTTCAGAATGTTCGAAAACATCGAAAAATCACATTTAGAAAAAATGTCTGGATGGATGGATGTGTGTGTGTGTGTGTGTGTGTGTGTGTGTGTGTGTGTGTGTGTGTGTGTGTGTGTGTGTGTGTGTGTGTGTGTGTGTGTGTGTGTGTGTGTGTGTGTGCGCGCGCGCGTGCGTGCGTGCGTGTGTGTGTGTGTGCGCGCGCGCGCGTGCGTGCGTGTGTGTGTGTGTGTGTGTGTGTGTGTGTGTGTGTGTGTGTGTGTGTGTGTGTGTGTGTGTGTGTGTGTGTGTGTGTGTGTGTGAGGCCTCCAAAATTCAATCGTCTATAACTCAAGAACGGTTTTATCAATCGGGTTGAAATTTGGCTCACACGGAGAGCAGTTGAGTGCCTCTGTTTGTTACAATTTATGCACTAATTGAAACATTCTTTCAGATTTTATGAGATTTTGAAATTTTTGAAAAAAGTGTGTTCGCGCTCTAGCTTTCGCAAATTTTGAGATTCTGGGCTGAAACTTTCTACAGAAGTAGACCAACATCGAACAATTTTCGCTATTGAATTTGGTACGAATCGGTCGAGGGGTTTCGGTTTTGTGAAATTTTTGATTTTTCACAAAATATCTATTTCACTCCAACTTTTACAATTTTCGAGACATTTGCCTACAAATTTGTACATAAATAAGCTATTATGGACTCGTATTCCCTATTAAATTTGGCAAGAATCGGTCGAACCGTTTAAATTTTATGTCATTTTGAATTTTTCGAATTACATGCATTTTTTTTGTAAGACGCATTTTTTTCGGATCAAATTTTCCTCTGCGAATGAAATACGTGTCAGATTCATGATCAGCGCGGAAAAATACATGGAATTACAGCCCCGGAGCGACAACTAACCAAAAAGTTTACCAGGCATTTTTATAGCCAAAATTGCAAAAATGAATGATTTTAGGTATTTGTAAACAACGATTGCTTTGCATTCCGATGGCATCGCGGGAAAACCCAGGTGCCTATCGTGATCTGCAGCAAGACATACACAAGACGATGGATATGACGGAATTAAAAAACTAGATAAAGAGGTATCGCTAGGAATTCTGGAATAAAAATCGAAAGGGCAAAAAAAAATTCAGGAGCGCATACTTCCATGTATTTTTTCGCGCCAAACGCAGATTCGACAAAGTAAAACGTGACGATGTTATATTTTTTTACGTACTGAACCTGAATCAGTCAGCCGTTTTGCATAAAAGTCTAAGACGTTGACGTTGAAAAAAGTTGAAAATTGAAATTTTCATATGGCTTCCTCATAAAAGCTGAAAATTGAAATTTTCATATCGCTTCTTCATAAAAGTTGAAAATTGAAATTCGCCAAGCTTCCTCTATGAGGAAGCCTAAAATACAGACAGTGCTTCCTCATAGAAGAAGCTTCGCGAATTTCAATTTTCAACTTTTATGAAGAAGCGATATGAAAATTTCAATTTTCAGCTTTTATTTTTTACTTCCTCGTAATAAGCAAAGTAGGGTAAACCGGCCAACGAATAGACGTTTTTTATGCACGTGCTCTTATGGAAAGTGTCCATTCATTAGCACTATCCATTCATTGGCTGGTTTACCCTATGCGAGGGTGGAAATTATTGTGACGAAAAAAAAATGCAAGGTGGGCGAATCGAGCCTGTTTCGAGTGTCATCACATCGTTGAAGCTGAAGTTATCGTGTAATTCACCGGGGTAATTCTCGCAAGGCTATCGAGTAACCGGGGAAGGAGATGATACGCCGCGACATGACTTCCCAATTGGTGACGAGGTGAAAGACGAGGAGGCTGAGGCGTGCCGATATCGAGCCAGTTCCTTCCTATCGGTATTCCGTATCCGTGCGCCGCTATGATCCGCTATCGAATATGTTGTGTCTGATGGGGGATCGGAACAGCTAGCATCCAGTGTATAACGAGTTTCTTACCCCGGGGAGAAAAAAAAATGTGGAAACGGGAAGAGGAAGAGGAAGCCTCGTGATACCTTCGATGAAAGATACTGAGCTCATAATGCGCCGAGGAGTCTCGACTTTGCCACGTGCGAGGAATCCGACCGATGGCTTCTCACACGAAGCGGCGTGTTCTCAAAGAAAGAAGAAACGAGACTGTTCCATCATCCATATCGTATCTTGTTGTCTGAAAATGCCAATCGTCAATCAAAATTATACATACAAATTCCGGCAGGGATTTACGTATCGAATATCGATCGAAACTATACGAGTGACGAGAGAGAAGAAATATTTGACCCGCTTTTTGGAAAGTGGTGGATGAAACTCGACAACTACTCGGTGGTATTTGTTTCCTCCATTCTATATACATCTGCCGACCTCTCAGGTGAGAATAACTCGAGCATCTCGTATTTCTTATCAGGTTGATGGTAACGCGCAAAGCGACGTACTCTGAAAAAAAGAAGAAACGAGACTGTTCGGTCATCCATATCGTATCTTGTTGTCTGAAAATGGCACTCGTCAATTGAAAATTATACATACAAATTCCGGCAAGAATTTCCGTATGAATCGAAGCTATAAGAGTGACGAGAAAGAAGAAATCTCCGGTCCGTGTTTTGGAAAGTGGCGGATGAAACTCGACAACTACTCGGTGGTATTTGTCTTCTCCATTCTATAGGGTAGAGCGGGGCAAAATGGGGCAACGGGGCAAAACGGGGTTTTTGGGCAAAACGTCATTTTTCAATAATTTTTGGATGCCCGAATTCGCCCTATCGGATACATCAGGCTTTTCTGCCCAGTTTTGCCACCTTGTCCGACCCAAAAATGATTGGAAAATTTAGTTTTGCCCAAAAACCCCGTTTTGCCCCGTTGCCTCATTTTGCCCCGCTCTCCCCTATATATCTCCCGACCTCTCAGGTGAGAATAACTCGAGCATCTCAAGAGCCCCGAGATGCAGAGTATTTCCTATCAAGTTGGTGGTAACGCGCAAAGCGACGTACTCTGAAAGAAAGAAGAAACGAGACCGTTCCGTCATCCATATCGTATCTTGTTGTCATACAAATTATACACAATTATACACAATTATACATATAAATCCAGGCAAGAAGTTCCGTATCGATCGAAGCTATACGAGTGGCGAGAAAGAAGAAATCTCCGGTCCGTGTTTTGGAAAGTGGCGGATGAAACTCGACAACTACTCGGTGGTATTTGTCTTCTCCATTCTATATATATCTCCCGACCTCTCAGGTGAGAATAACTCGAGCATCTCAAGAGCCCCGAGATACAGAGTATTTCTTGCCAGGTTAATGGTAACGCGCGAACCCGAGCACTGCGGAACGCTCGGTAGCCGCAGGAATTTCTAACTAGCCACAGTCGCAGGATCAACCCCGAAACGCTCCGGGTTCGAGAAAGGCGGGAGAGATGCTCCCGGATACTTTGGCGTCCCTTTGAGCCACTTTAATTCTCTTTAACCAGACGGGAAACATGCATATTCTATAAGTTGCACCTAAACCGAAACCACGGAAGCCCTCTCTGTTCGCCGTGTTAACCGGCTGCTGAATTTCGTAGAGCGGTTGCTCCATAGCCGGTAGGCGACCGCGTTGATGGTTCAGCCGCTCGCTTCTCCTTCGGCAAAGCTGTTTCCGCGCGCGTGTGTGGTTTATAGAAGGTATGATTAAAAAAAAAGATAATACGAAAAAAAAGTATACAAAAGTAAAACTGCCACGGGCAAGCTTCGGCTCAGATACCTATGCAAATTGAAACGTTCCGCTTAGCTTGCGCAACTTCTCCGATCTTGACTTCTTGATTGCGCAACTTGAGAATTTACCATACGCAGACTCAAGAAATACTTGAGATCGATGGTTTGTTTAACGCCGCGGAAACGAGTATCTCTCGACGCGATAAGTCAGCTACGATGTATCGTTCTCTTCTGTAAATATGATGTATGTTACGTATCCGGGGTGAAACTACGAAAAATCCTGTTTTCCACGGTCGCGAGTGACGGGAATTCCCAATATAAGAGAGATTCGCGGATAGGTATACTCGGTGAGAAGGGGGTGAAACATTGACGTTTCGATTTCCCCTGCTCCAAGGAAGAGAGCGTTCGTCCGTGTGATACACCCCCAGTCTGGGCTATCCGGAAAGCACGGCAACGCAATCTTCTCAATGATTAGGTAGCGTGCCTGGAATGCATTCGATTTGTGACCTGCGGTGGCTTCGCGACCGCGCTTATAAACACAGGTCGATTCGCAATGAATACATCTGTCCCGCTTTCCGACCCTGGACGGCGGTTTTGCCGTCGGGATATTGCTAAAGGATAATTCAAAAAATCAGGATAGACGTCCGTCGTGAATCAACCTGTGCGGTTGGCGCGACTCGGTCTGCTTTATTGCGTGCGCAAAGGAATGCACGGATCGACGGAGCTTCACTGCGGACGCGAACGTTGAAGCACGTCAGCGAACCTTCTCGCGGCTCGTCATCGATTATCGTGCTCATCCTTCGTGTCAACCGCCATCGCAACATATCCAATAATCGTTTTCACTCCTCGACCGGAAAATTTACATGTCATACATTGATCTGCAAGTTGTGGGACACCGCGACGATCGATTGAACGGGTACGCATTATGGTTACGCCGCAGTTTAAACAAACTCGTGGCGGTGACGCATTAACGGTGCGGCTTCCGGCGTGCACACTGCTCGATTGAACACCGATTAATCCAGCGATTCGTATAAATTAACGTGTCGTTCTGTTTGCTTCCTCATAGAGGAAGATATGTTTTTAGTAAAAAGGAAATCGAGATTTTAAGGTCAGAGTACTTAAAATAGTCTGAAACGTCGAGAAATATATTTTTATCTGGTATACAGATGGATGTGTATGTGACAAATTTGCATCGTTTAACAGAACTATAACTCGGAAACGGTATTAGATAGACAGTTGAAATTTGGTACTCTGGTAGAGTGGTCACGTCTCTTCATTCAATGCAATTTTTATGAAGATTGATGCCGAATTGGATTTTTTACAGAATTATAAATTGTTTGAAAAATGTATGTGGTGTTTCTAACTTGCGTAAATGTTAAGATATCGTCAGAAAATTGCACACGAATATAATATTTTGATCAAAGACCTTTGGTATTGAATTTGGTCAAAATCTATGGAAGCCGTCAGATTTCATAGGATTTTTTTTTTTTAATGATTAAAAACGGTCTAGTTCGAGTAAACATGGAAATATCAAGCTTAAATCCGATACGGGAATGGATTAACACTGTATAATGTTTCGTATTAAATTTTATGAAAATTGATCCAAACGTTTAAATTTTATGGAACTTTGAAGATTTTAATTTTTCGAAAAATATTTTTTACGCCTGACACGAGTTTCTGAATGAAATATCACGCCAAGAGTAAAATGAGTTATAGTTTTGTAACCAGCGGTGAAGGATGGATTAAAAAAGGCGTCAAAACGACGAAATCCGTAAATTTCAGTTTGCGATTTACAACAATAAATCTTGCGGTACATTTTTACGGTTTTAGAAGTGTAAGTTTAGGAGATATTTAGGAGGTATAGACATTTTTGTTATGTTACGAAAAAAAGTGCAAAGTAATTTGGACTTGGCTTCCTCATTTATCACTATTTAGCGCATAGTTTCCTCTATGAGGAGGCCAAAATCGATGAACGAACTTTCTTGAACAGAAAACTATGAGCAAAATTGTAATAAATGAAGAAGCCATGTGCAAATTACTTTGCACCTTTTCACTTGGTTTGCCGGGGATTCGTGTTTGTCAATTTCGTTCTCGGAAACTTCTCGAATCTGTAGCGAGCTGATGGAGTTTCCTAGGAATGTCTGGCACGAAGATGGCGATTAACCAGTGACCGTAAAAATTCATTAGGGTCGCGTAAGACAACAAGTTTGATCATTTGGCTTTCTGGGGGATGATTGCGCTGTACACAGTGTGGTGTAAAGGGGAGAGGAGGGGGAGGGGGCTGTTGCTCGCTCTTTCCAGACTAAGCGGAGCACGGGAAGCGTACCCCGAAGCGGTTTGCGTTGTTGAGTAATTGGTTTTCGACTATAATAGTTCGCGGTTTAATGTTCAGTGTACTCACCTCCTTGTCACTGCGCTGATGAACTCTGCAGTGGAGAAACGCTGTCTGGCCTATAGCCGTTGTCACATTCCTCGTCACGTTTGTCTCGAAATATGGCCATCCACTCATGTTCTGACCACCTAATCTGTGATCCCGGACGAACAAACCTGCCAATCAAATTTAAACAAAGAAATTAATTTTTTAATGGGGAAACATTTATATTGGTACTCGTAAGATAAAAGTTTGATTAAAACGCTTTTTTGCATGAGAAGTGCCACTTTTCGTACCTGTAAGGCGTGGCAAAAGTGTGCCAGTTACATCTGGCACGATAATTTTACTTCTCGCACGCTAATTTTCCTTCTCGCACGCTAATTTTACTTCTCGCACGCTAATTTTACTTCTCGCACGCTAATTTTACTTCTCGCACGCTAATTTTACTTCTCGCACGCTAATTTTACTTCTCGCACGCTAATTTTACTTCTTGCACGAGTGTGCGAAACTCAGGCACATGCACACTATTACCACGCATTTGTTTCAAAAGGCATTAGGTGATACGCGTACGAAAAAGCGGAGTCCCGAAGACGGTTGTGAAGTAGGCAGAACTCGCCTTCTTCCGCGCTACAAGCAACATTTGGGCTCGCCTCGTGTCGTTGTAGCGCTCGATCCGACACGTGCAACCAACTTCCCAACCTTCGTCTGAAGTTCGCTCTCTCGCATTGGTATTGCAAATTACTATTCTGGCCAAAATGTTTAGTTTTTTCGATTGACAATGAAACTTCTGTACGGTCGTGCGAGATCGAATCGGCGAGTCGTTGCATCGATAATCGAGCGCGCATTGTAACCGACGTTGGATAATGCTACATTATCCGCAATGAATCCGAGTGGCGTTACAATAGAAGCTTTTTCGCATTGTGCGATCGAACTCTAGACTCTGTTCACTCGCGATAAATGGGGTGAGGAGGAAAAAATTAAATAAACGTGAAACTGCTATTCGCGGCACTCGGATCGTTGGAATCATCTCGATGGACGGGCACGCGGCGGGGGGGGGTCTTGGGATAAATTCTAGGGAAAGTAGCGAACTATTGGATTCGATTAGCCGACGACGGCTGACGGATTTTAATTAGAGCTGTAGAAACGTTCTTAAGCACGATCGTCGAGAAGCTTGTCACAATATATATGTATAGTTATACACACAGTATGGATATCTATATATAGGATCATAGCTCTTTCAGAAAAGCAGCGGAACGCCTCTCGACGCCATCCTCGATGCCATCTCTTCGGTGGCTTACAATTCATCGAGTAAACTTTGCCATGAAAGGACCCCGAACTATATTCATTCGCTTAATTACGAAATCCATCAACCACCCTGGACCAGGCAAAGGCGAGAGATCGTTAAAATCTTGAAATATTCGGAACTAAGTGAGACAACCTAAATTATAAAAAAACGAAAAAAACCAAGATATTAATATCGGATGTAAATGGCATCACGAAAGATCTTAATGGATTGGTTATTTACCAGCTCTAAGGAGGGATCGATCTCGGGAAAAATTCAGGCTGCCGAAAGGATAATTGTTTATTCAGCGCCGCGTAATAATCCTCTAGACGATGAAATTTCCGAAAAGTGGAGAAAAAAAAGAAAATGTGAAAACGGTAAAGCGCGGAATAGCGGAAAAGCTCGAGAGCCAGAGGAGAGTAATTCGCGAGCTGTACCGGACATTCTTGTGATCGCGGTCCAGCGGAGGGCCGCACTTCGCTACAGCGTATAATAAATAAAGAAACGTGTCGATAAAACTGCCCGAAAAGTGTTCCACGTCCGATCCAGATCACACTTTATATCGCGTCGGCCCCGGCCGGCCGTAGGACCGGAATTTGATTTACAGATCTAGTTCTCGAGAGAGCCCTCCAAGGTATACCCTATTAACGATATACCATATTGTACCGAACAGTGTCTTCCGATACGGTGTCCGGTGTAAAAGCCCCGTACTCCGGGGCGGATCTGTATATACGACACTGTTCGAAAGCCGGACGCCGGGCAATTCGAGTTTCCCCTGCGAAAATGTCAGTGAGGCTTTATTGTTTCAATCGCTCACTAACGGCAATTACAATAGCTCTCTGCGCTTCGTGCAGTTATGTATGTATGTATATATGTATATGTATAGAAACATATATATTCTATTGGATAGTCCCGCATAGACGAGCGCCTCGCGCGTTGATAGAATCCCGAGAGAGAGAAAAACAGAGCTTCGGCTTTTGTCTACGCCGAGCGCGCTTTATTTAACCCCTGTCCGTTAAAGCTTAAGCTTAAACCAACGAAATTTCGATTCTCTGTTCCCTGGCATTTGATTTCTGCATGAAAAAGAATGTATCCTCTCTTTTGCTCTCTCTGTTTTTTTAAAATCGATATCCGCTTGGATTCTCTTTGAAAAAATAGTGGCGCGCTAAAATACCTCTTCTTTACTGATTATCGACCGGCACATTTTTCTTTTTTTTCCACCACTCAGAAACAAGTAGCCAAAGGATCGAAGCAGCAAACTTGGTTCTATAGTGCAGCGGCCGATCGGCGTATGAACGAGCTGTGGAAATAAAAAAAATATAAATTGTTCGAGAAACATTTCATCTCCAGAAATCGCATAGCGGGGGATTGAGGGTTGGGTTTGCTAAGGGGGGAAGGAAAAGGATTGGCCCGCGGTTTCTATGTAGGTCGGATCAACTAGTTTGAAAGATGATTCACCCTTCCCCCTCCGGCCGAGTATAAAGTCAAAGAAAAACTATTCCAATCTCGAGTGACCCTCGTCTTTTCGGGGTTTGCGGAACGAAGTCATGGTCTAACCGAGGAGCAGAGAGCGAGGGAGCCTCGGGAACGAGAGAGGCGGGCCACGGGCCGAGGATGAACGCGCGGAGCTTGGCCGACGAATCCTACACCAGATTCGTATCCATCCATCAGACCCTAAGTTGAACCGTCCGATCGTCGGACGTAACGAAAATCGAAATTTTCTTTCCTCCGAATCGAACACGATTCTGGACGACGTTGACTGTGTGCTGCACATATGCGCTTCACATATCTATATATACACACATGTGGGTATATAAAACCGTAGGACAAATGGTGGCGAGAGATAGTGCGCCCCATCGGCGTTGTGAAAGAGTGCAGAAGCGAAGACAAAGGCTGAGGCAGAGAATTCAAGGTGGAACGTGAGCGGGAACGAAACAGGAAGAGCGATCGAGTGCGCGGCGGAACTCCGCAGGTTCGATATCAAATCACCCGATACTGTTCGCCTCGCCGAGGCGAAAGACTGGAAAACTTTTGGTCCATTAACGTTTCTCATTCTGTTACGAGGGAAGTAACTTCTGAAAAAAAAGAAGAAAAAAAAATTATAATAAAAAACAATACATTTCTCTCGATGGAGGACCGTGAAGGGTGTTCCTCGAGCCCGGTCATAGTCGCGGAGCTTCCCGGTCTCCCCGAGTCCCATTACGACGGAAACTTGCCGAGAACAATCTAAATAATAATTAAAATAAAGCAAAAAAGCGAAACCGAAAGAAAAAAAAAATCCGTAACTTTTCACTATTCACTCCGAACTCTCTCCACCCTTTATCTGTGTTTTGTACTTCCCGTCGCTCCGCACTCGAGACACTCACCAAGTAGGAAAACAATTTTTGTCATGCGCGAGAAAGATTAATGGCACCCCCCTCCCCCTTCCCGCTGGTATCTCTCGGGAGTGATGGGATAGCGCGGCGCCCGTCGTTCCTACCATCGTCAGACCTTTCTCGGATATTAAAATCTCTACGGTGTCCCTCCAGCTTTTCTCACACTTTCCGTCCGCGGTACCAAACTTCGAGGGCCCTTCAACACCTTATTTCGTAAAACTGCCGGGTTTCTTGTGTACCCATCTCGTCATTGTGCCCCAAAGTGTACCGTGCATGGCACGGCGCGCTGCGGGCAACATTATGTCAGACCCGATTGTGGACGGTGCGCGGAGAAGCCCTCGCGAATTATTAAAGATACACCGTCAGACGCACCGAACGAAATAGCGGTCTTGTGTGTATATTCACGTACACAGGTGTAGTTGTACAGGGGATCTTGGTAAGTTTCGCTCCGGGAGGGAAGCCAAGTTTGGCCGCATCGACGGAGCGTCGGTCGCTGCCTGGGAAACCCGCGACAATGAAACTTTGATAATCCCCCCGTTGAGACGAAAGATTTATAGCGAAAATTTTATAACCCGCGCAAGGTTTTCCGGAGTCGTGATGGCTGCTCGGCTCCCCTCTCGTTACCGGTGAATAGCCCTCGCACCGTATACTGCGTTTGATACTTTATGTGCATGTATATAACACACCATTCGCGCGAACGAAGTTGACAAAATTTTAAGAAACTAACAATGTAAAAAAAAAAATTTTAAATATACTTTTTTATTACATTGAACTCTAAAAAGTTCAGTTCGTTAAAGTGACGTGAAACAGACTCGGCAAAGCTGCCAACGAGTTTTTTCCTCGATAGGGAAAAATTAATTGTCAATTATTTTGAGAGCGGAAAAAAAAATCTGAAAAAGTGTCGAGTCAAGTGAGCGGAGAAGAGTATAACTGAATTTTGTATACACACGTTTTATCGTGTTTGGGCAGTAAATAACACGCAGCTGCGATCACGCCGTGACACAGTGCGAAATGTTATTGAGTCTGTAGATGTTCTGTCCGACAGGTATTGATTTCACCACCAAAAAAACGAAAGGGGAAAAAATGATTGCAGTGGATTGCGTTATTGAGCAAACAATTCGCGTTTGACCATCGTCGCAATCTATTTCGAATTGATTTCTCCTCTTTTCTGCGTTTCTTCTTTTTTTTACCGAGTTCTTTAACACCAATCAAACGGGATGCTAGGTCCGGTACTAGCTTCGCTGTAGCCCGAATGGTAAACGAATGAATGGCTCGGCCTGCGACCAATTAACTGTCGTCATACACAGCTGTATTTACCGAGATCATCATTGTGAGTCGTTCATCAGAACGTTGTTACGTATTTACATCCGGTAAATCTTTGTAACGACTCCCGGATAAAACGTTACTGATTATTTTCCATTACCGGCTATTGATAAACGAGCCTTTGAAACGCGGAGTTTTGGGCTTCATGACGAAAGTTACTGAAATGGCTCGCCGCAATTTCGGTCTCTCGCTGCAGGAGGGATTATATCAAGTCACAAAGACAGGGAGGTCGTTCCGAGCAACCGCCAGAGTCAATCCTCTCAATCACATTGCGATTGGTTGTTTGATCTTCCCTGACCTCACTTTGCTCGGCTCCGCGGCTTATATTCCCCTCTCGGCCGGACGCACATCTATTCTCCGTGCCCTTTCCGTATATTCGAAACAATCTCGATATCCCCCGGCGAAGACCAAATGGGATTCGTGAGATCCTGCACGCTGCCGTTTCCGGCTATGCGAATTCGGTTCCACTCGCCGGTGAGGCTGTCGGCGCTGATGCCTGGAAATTCAAATGAAACGGGTGAAATTGCTCGAATGCCGGTAGGCAACGAAAGTTCATTGAATAAGTATCTTCAAAGGAAAAAGTTGGGAGAACAAAAGCGCCCTTAAATTTTAGGTGCAAATGCTTTCGGTAGATTTACAGAACGTTACAATGGCTTTTTCAATAGCGAATCTTAAGAAAGAGGAAGGTGGCGAACTTGGAGCGTTATCTTGATGAATATATTTCTCGACACTTTTCTTCATAAAATACATTTTTTTTAAATGCGACAGCGTCAAGAAACCTGGTAAAAAAACAGCCAAGCAACACAACTCTCATCCATAGATCGTCGCACCGTAACAGGGCAGTCGACGACTTCTTCGTTCATGTTTCTTATCTCAAACTCCTCCCCCAATCTCCGTGAATCAAAGTCAACGATTTATTCAAGTGGACCGAGGGTCGTCGCGTTGACGTCGTTCCAAATATATTGCGAGTATCGTATAACTCGTAAATCCTACGTCTTAGCGCCACGCTCATACAATAGCGTAAAAAAAAGAAAAATAAGTACCACACGCAGCAAATCAATCGGAGGTTGACATCGCGGTAAGTGACTTTGGTAAGGTTTCCGCAATTTGGTTAAACAATTGATACAACGCCGCATAACATACCAAAACATAAATTTTCCACCAACACTATATTTTAGACGGTAGAAGGAATGTTCGACTGCATTTAATTTAATTAACAATAATAGGCCAACACACACCACAAAAAATACAAAATCTAAACCTTCACCATTGAAAGCGTAAGAAAGGCTACACTGGATACCAAAGATTCCCCTAGGCTCGGGTAATAATAATAATTAAGAAGGACCTCGGTCGATAGCCGATTGGCATTATATGTATTGCATATAGTTGGTAACAAATTTTAAAAAATAGTATGAACTGAATGCAAAAAAAATTCGTATGAAATTTAATGTACGGAAGTTTTTATGCAAAATCTGGTATATTAAGTTTCACGTACAATTGTGATGAAAACATTACTGTTCAGTGTATTAAAACACATTGAAAATACGTTATTTTTAATAATTTAATTCAATTTCAATGAAAAAGTATATACATTTTTAATCACAATTCTACATTAAATTTACAATTTCTTTTACAGCGAATACCTCACCATCAATATCGTAAACGCCAATGTCCATAAATACATTACCGCTACGACAATATAATTGCCCGATCTTCGAAGGGTCATCAAACCGGCTGGCATTGGAGGGCGACCGCGAAGCAGCCACGTTACAGACCAGTAACAAAGGCCATCGGCTTTACCCCGGGTTCCCGCAAGAAGAAGGACAAAGGGTCCAGACACTCGGCCTCGACAAGGAGCATTCGTTATTATGCCCCGGGTATTCCCAAAAGGGTATCTGACCCCTCCACCGGGCAGCTCCTCTGGGATTCCCCGCAGGGACGACGCGTCTCGTGTGTGCTCCTCGGCGAACTCACCGTCCGGCGTTGGGGATTTAAAGAAGGAAAAAAAAAATAAAACGAAGAGCCACGAGGCCCTTATCCGTCGCGACGCGTGCCACCGGCGGGAGCGCTGTCAGGGTGAATCACAAATTGCCATCCCGAATAATCTACTCCGGAGTGGACCAACCGTACGTTACGATGTTCGGACGAAGGAAAAAAAAAAAAAAAAAAAACAAAAACGGATAGAAGAGAAAAAAAAAGGCAAAAAAAGGCATTCGGAGCACCGAAATCCTTTCGTGACGAGAAGATAAGACCGCCCGGTGCCTGGATGAGTGAAGGAGCAGGCGAAGGGACCGAAAACTACGTGGACTTTATGCCCCGCGGCGGGATCAACAGACGGATCTCGCGAGAATTTCGTTCTGGAGAAGTATGACCGGTCGGAGTATGAGGGGGGGGGGGGGGGGGGGGGGGTGAGTGAAAAACAAAGAAATAATACGAGTAATGCGAGAGAATACGTTGGGGATGTACGAGTCTCGTTGGGCAAACACGTTTATAGAGAGGGAAGGGTCGAGATTCTTCACGAGTCGTCGCTGAACATTAGGAGAATGAGATATAGCGAGTGTGCTATAGGGTTGTCCTGGGTTGGCGCGTATATAAATATGGCCGGTACAGCGGCGTGCAGTTGAAGCTCGAGGGGGTGGAAGGGAGCCTGCCGGCTCCGCATTCCCGGAGGCAAGTACCCGTACCGAGAAAGAGACCGATGGAGGGGGTCGGAGAGGTTTTACGACTCAGAAATAATTCTGCGAGCCGGAAGCGCGTTTCCCCGTGAAAAATATGGGCTTCCGCGGGATCGGAGCGTTCCGTCCCGCTGCGCTGAAACGCGCGAAAGAGATAGCAGAAACTATACTATAAACCAACCCTCCGTTCTCCTCCCACCCATGAAACGAAAATCGGTCGCGACATTTTCTTGCTACCGCCGCTGAACTCTCGTCCCTGAAATTCTCCGGCGGATATGGAATTAGATGCTCCGCTCCGAGTACCCGTAACGGCGAGATTGGGACAGCGAATGCGCCGACACACATGCATGCAGAGACACAGGAATTCGAGTCAACGGCAATCTCTTACTGGCGAGAACAAAATACTCGTTTGCATTCACGGTGTCATAAACTAAGGTATTAATTATCGAGAAGCTCATTCCGATTCTCCTTTGTTATAACGAATTTTCATTAATAGCACCGTAAACCTGATTCCTTATTGGTTTTACGAGAGACTACGGGTAGGGGAGAGCGGGGCAAAACGGGACAGCGAGGGCAAAACTCAATTTTCCAATAATTTTTGGATGTCCCATTTTGTCCCAACGGTACATCTAGCTTTTCAACCCCGTTTTGGCCCACGGACCACCATCGCCACCATGCAAAAGTTATTGGAAAATTACGTTTTGTCTCATTATTCGGTTTTGCCCCGCGATACCATTTTACCCCGCTCTCCCCTATTCGCTCTTGGATATTCGCTATTCGGCTTCGCTCGATTCGACAAAATTTATTTCTATCGAATTAAATTTGTCATGTCCGGTGTGTTACGAGACAAAAAAAACGCCTAAAATTTCTGCATCGAAGCAATCGTTTCCGTACAAGCTTCGCGGATAAAACTCCTCCGGTCTATTTTTGTAAATTAAATTTTTATTCCTCCTGATGGTCTCCAGGTTAGCGGAAAATCTTTAACAAGCCGGAGGTTCATTAACAATTGACGAGACAGGAAACGCTTGCGCTCGACGCCCGAGAACGTCGGAAGTGCAGTTGAATCGTGGAGAGAAAAAAGGCGAGGTAGAGTAAAAATAAGCTTTGCTTTGCAGGGAAAAAAAATGCCCTCGTTCATCTATAATAACAGAGAGCGTTGTGCAACCTGAGCTCCGACCGACGCAATGACGAATAAAGCGTTGACTGAGCAACGAAAACTGGCTCGAGCATTTAGGGACCTCTCCTTAAACCTGCCATCGCTGAAATAATCGTGCACGGACTCTCACGTCTGTGTGCGCGTGGAACAGGTATCAGACACTAATAATGCAAGAACCTGGAACTACCGGGATGGGGGAGGAATAATGGAAAAAAACGGGAGTGGAGGGGGAAAGAGCGACAGGCAGGAAACTACAATAATTTATCGCATTTTCTTCTCGGCAGGCCGGGAACGAGAGAGTATCGTATCGTTGGGAGTGTAGCGAGGTAAAAGGGGCCGAGAAAGGAATGAGAAAATAAGCCGGAAACCGAAGACTCGAGATCGTTCGTGGTTGAGGCATTCTTTTATTGCTTCAACTTTATTCCCCATCGGGGAATTCGTTCGCGGGATAGAAAGAACGGGACGAACAGCGGAAGGAAGGTCGGGGAAATTGGTAGCGGAAGAGGCGAAGGAGAAGCGCACGAAGGGCCGAGATCTCGGTGCGGAATATTGCGAGCGAGGGGATGAGGGGAAAAAAGAGACCGAGACCCTTACGGCAAATAAGGTATGGAGGGACTTGGCGAGCGGGATCGTTGGATGGCTAACACTCGCTAATACACTTACCCGTGACGTGGACGGGCGTTATGCGGAATTCCGCCAGGAGCCATAACCGTACGCGTGGCACGGTCTGCTGCACGGGGGTTCGTACTACTGAGAGTGTCCGACCGGGCCGCGGATCAGTGGTACGAGTCGAGCGATCGCAGACGGCGGGGACCGCGAGGCAGCCCGGACTGCGGAGCTTCCCAGCGGCAAAGTGAAAAAGGCAGGGAGGGGTCGGACCTTCTCGCTAACGGAAGTGTACCGAGGATACGGAATGTGCGCCGACTACGATGTCCAGGCTCATCTCGGAGATAAGTAGAAGTACGAGACCACGCGCTCGGATCGGAACGGACGTGGCCAGTAATTTATTCCCTCGAACTTCGAAAAATTTTGTAAACAGTGCTCGAGAGAAGAAAAATGCTGCGAAGTAATTTGCTCATGGATTCCTCGTTTCTTACAATTTTGCCCGTAGCTTTGTGTATGAGAAAGTTCGCTGATCCGTAACATTTATTGTAGAAAATCGCAAACTTAAATTTGCATAATTCGTCGTTTTGGGGCCAAGTTTTATGTAATTCTCCCCACTGATCATGAATCTTGAAATTATTTTACTCCTAGAACGATATTTGATACATCAACTCGTGTCGGACGTGAAAAAAATTTTTTAAAAGCTGCAAATTGAAATTTTCATATGGCCTTCTCATAATATTCCTTTATTTGCGAAGCTTCTTCTATGAGGAAGCATTTTCTGTATTGTCGGCTTCCTCGTAGAGGAAGCTTCGCAAATAAAGGAACATTATGAGAAGGCCATATGAAAATGTCAATTTGCAGCTTTTATGACAAAGCCACATGAAAATTTCAATTTGCAACTTATATGAGGAAGCCATATGAAAATTTCAATTTGCAACTTATATGAGAAAGCCATATGAAAATTTCAATTTTCAACTTCTATTAGGAAGCGATATTAAAATTTTTATTTTGAATTTGTTTTAACGTCAACGTAAAACAACGTAAGACAACGTAAAAACATAAAATAAATTTAAAAAATTGTGAAAATGAGTAAAAACCGTAAAATCGAGAAACGAGAAGGGTCTACGAACCAAGTCGGCATCAATCGTGACAAATGAATTTTTGCTAACAGGGCATTAGTTCTACGAAAAAATAAAAAAAAAATAAAAAAATAATCCCTTGGGTCGAATGGATTTTTGTGAGAGCGTTGTCCAGCGCTTGTCGAATATCCCTATGCAGAGCGCGCCAGTCATGAACCCTCTCTACGCCCACTCTAAAAATTGCCACGCGGTCTACGGGCAGCCCCGCTTTTTTCATCTCCCCTGTGCACCAAAGCTCCAAGGTTGTTTACGGTGTTTCAATATTTTTCACAAAAATCGTAGAGACGAGAGGATGGAGTGCCCGGTCGGCATTCTTGCTCAGAGGGATTCGATTAAATTTCATAGCTCCGCCGTCGCGCAATAAGACGAAATTTAATATACGAGAAACGAGAAGAAAAAAAAAACCGAAGTCTCCCCGTGGTCGCGTCGTCAGCGGTGCGGAAAGTTCAGCGGGTAGTCGACTGGGGCGTTTTTCTTTTTTTACGATATCTCCTTCATCATCCGCGCGAATGTTGAAAATAGCATATCTCGTGTCGTCGTCTCCATCGTTCCAATTTATCTACCATTTTTTTTTTTTTCTTTTTTTTCTTCTCCCTGTTAAACGCCAACGCTCCAACGTGAAGGGACGAAGGTGGACGATGTTCGCCTTGGCGGTCCGATGGTTTACATTCGCGCAAGCGGAAGAGTCCCGGTAGGGGAAAGAAGGTCAGGAGGGCGAACGGGCGGTGTACCGGCAAGACACAGGAGACACGCCAGTCTTCCCGGGGAAAGGGAGCCGAGTCCTGTGTCGATTTATTCGTGCAGAAACGAGGAACAATTGAAAGCGGAGAGGCAGGGCCTTTCTGGAAGCGCGGCGCGCGTGCTATACGAGAGGTTAATGGCGCACGAGCCGCTATACTTGCCTCCGGGCCACCATCCTCGCACTCCCTTTCGACCCCCTCCTATCTGTACCACCGTTTTCCGCCCCTCCTCACCCCGCCGCCCCCGCCAGTATAAAAGCGCAGTACCCGGCGCTCCCATTATTTTCGAATCACAGTTCAAGTTGCCCGGGGCCGCAGGGGAGCGCGGAGCGAGTGTGCGAGAGGGGGGGGGGGGGTTGGAGGGGGGGGGTGATTCGGGTTATCTCTCGCGTACACGGGCAAAAGCGTGGAAGAAACTGGAGAGATGTGTAAACCTCGGGGAGGAAGCCGCCCCGGACGTTATGCCGGTACAGGGCGCGAAACCCATTGCGAGGTGAATCTATCCAATAGGGAAGTCGGATCACGCACGAAGCCAATAGCGCTTCTGCGGTGGGTATCCTGGTAATCCACCGGCACTGCGCGCCCCGTTGTACTCGCCTAGATCAGCGCTTGTGTTAGTAAATTGAAATGCCCAAACGAATAATATATGTTTCCGGAAGTAGAGGGAGAGCGGCGTATAAACGTGCGGAACCTTCGAGCGTAGCACGTCGCGGGCTGCAACAACGGGAGCGAGAAATCTGTGGCAGTCTCGGTACCGTGCCGAAGATATACGCGACCCGGCTCGACACCCCGCGGTCGATATTGATAATTGAGCTCCTAATGTTAATCTTCCGTTATTTCCTGTTTCATGACCCATCCGGCTGGAACGATTAATTGGGCAGATAGATTTTGTTACTGAGTTCTGGGGTAATAAGCGGACGCTACGGAACGGAGTAAGCGTACCATAAAAAGCAAAATAGTGGATATAACGGTGGAGCGCGTACAGATTACAGTAAAATTAAAACTAATGGAGTGAAGCTAAAAATTAATTCAAAGTAATAGAGTAAAACTCAAGGTAGATAAAACTCAAGGTAGATAAAGCTCAAGGTAGATAAAACTCAAGGTAGATAAAACTCAAGGTAGATAAAACTCAAGGTAGATAAAACTCAAGGTAGATAAAACTCAAGGTAGATAAAACTAGAGATACATATGCGAATCGAAAGATAAATCGGTACATGAAGATTTCGGGGAATGAGGAGAAATTAAAAGGGTACGACACTTATCGAGGCGACAAGAAAAACCGGAGGGTTGCAAGTACTTGCACAATTAACAAAGTTTTTTTTATATCGATCATTCATAATGTTTTTATTTTACTATTTACTATTTTACTATTGAAGTATTTTACTATTTTTTTATTAATTTTTTTGTGTCAAAAACGTTTTTCGTTGACAGAAACCAATTATGTGATAAATAAAAAAAAAATTATGGACACTCATGGACAAAAATTGTTTGGTAAATGTGTAAACTTTTGTATTAAATTGTGCAAAGGGTTATAAGGGTGGAATAAACGTGACTTATTATCCGCGACTATCTGAGACGACCTTGCGCTCGAATGCGCCCGGGGACGTCGATAGCTATTTCGTTTATTCATTAGTCATTTAAAAGGCTTTTTTTTGCATCTGATAGTGCTGCCGAGAGAGACGAGCATGTGCTCTAAATGTACTTTTAATCAATGACTTATGAAGCTTTCAGAGCTCTCGCCACGTATTTCAGACGACGTTAACGGTCTCCCGCTCGCTGTGGAACATCCTCGTCCTCCTCTTCCTTTTCGTCCTGTGAAACGTTCGCGCACAGCGGTGTACACGGACGTTCGCGCACACAGACCATGGTTCACGTGTTGGAGTCCCCTTTCAGCGAAAAAGAGCGAAATCTCGTTAAATGTGACTCGCCTTGGAAAAAGGCAGTTCTTCCTATCAACGACGAGAGTTTCAATTTACAATCAGGCCTCGGCGACCCTTTTCCTCCCGAAGTCACGTGAAAGACTCCGCCGAGTTGACTCCACCCTTTTGTGCGAGAAAACACGAAGAAATGAACGAAGAAGAAAAAAGAAAAGGCTCGCCAAGGGTTTGAGAAAAATGGGCCAACACATTATCTCCTTGAATTTATTCGATTCACTCGGCCGAGCTTATCGGAAATAGAAAAATAAGAGGAGAAGAAAAAACGAATGTTTGGAAAAAAAGGAAAAAAAATAATGAGGGAAGCAGCGCGATGTTTATTCGTGAATGATTACTGATGGAGCGGCGCCAACAGGCGTGGAAAGGAGAGCTGGAATCGAATGGGGAACGAGTGCATTTTTTTTTATCTCCTCTTTTTTTTATCAATAATTTCGATAAATGGTGAAAACTTCATCGCCTGCTCGATATACAATAACGCGGGAGAGGCGAGGGACCGAGGTGAGGAAAATAAAATGGGAGGCTGGGTCATATATACCGGGTTTCGTTCCCCGGACGGACATAAACATAGCGTCGCACTTAGAGGAATTTTATGCTGTCGTTTCGGTTGACGCTCTCCGCCCCCTCGGACCCATCAATCAACGGTATTTATCTTTTTTTCTCTTTGTATCCCCCTCCGTACCCCCTTCCCCCTTTCGTCTCTCATTCTCCCGATATAAATGGACGGTCGTTACGGCTCCTTCCACTAACCGCTCAACCTCGACGTTCCCGTCTCTATCTTTCTCTCCCTCCATTCCCCGCTCACCCCTCTGCTTCTCTTACTCTTTTTCTCAATTTCTCCATCGCGCTCGCTCGATCCCTCGTTTCCCGTAGTTTTCTCTTGCCAGGCACTTTTCAAATAAACGATAAGTTTCTTTTTTCTTCTTTTCCTCAAATACATTCGACGATTGCGCGCTTTCGTATAAATTCGAGGCCATTCGGTCCTACTCAGCAGCTCCGACGAACTCGATTCTTTACAGCACTTATACACGAAAACTACGATTTAAAAAAATTGAATTTACAATACAACACTAAAAAAAAAATTCGCTTGCGGGCTGTCGAAGAAAAAAATGTTTGTTTCAATTCTACTTTCAATTCTTACAATTCCATATGATATTGAAACAACGACAGCAAGACTGTCAAGGTGACATGTTATCGTTTCAATCCGGTATGAAATTGTACGAATTTAGAGTGGAATTGAAACAACGTTTTTACGTCATTGGCAGCCCGCAAGCAAATTTTACTTGATAGAATGATATTTTTTTTCTGTGTATAAGACATTTTAGATGGGTTTTTTCGTATTCGTGGCACGGAGTATTATTGGAGTAAACCGTGAGGAGCGAGCTCGAGAATTATTGCTGTAGAAGAGAGAAATGAGAAGTTAGGCGGGTGAACGACGAATTAACGAGGGAGCAAACTCGGTACTTCTCTCAGTTACTCCTTGCCGCAAAAGCGAGAAACTAGCGCGAAAACTGCACTTCCGTGTGCGCGAGCTCTTAGTCGGAAGCGGCAGCAATGAGAAGCTCCCATGGTGTACGACGGGAATGGACAACGGTTAAAGTTTTATCAGTCTTCGGCTCGGGGTTACGCTCCTCTTGGACCAGCGGACTCGGGGCAAAGGAGAATCTTACGAGAATCGTAAGGCACCAATCGAGAGAGGAACCTCGACATGCGCGTGGCAATGGAATCCGCGCAGTGCTACGTTCTACCGGGCTCGCGGAGTTCATGACTCGTCATTCGACCGGCGGGAGCGTTAAATTGTTTATGCGACGAGCCGGTCGGTCAGGGTAAGGAAGATTAAATACTCCAAGAGACGCGCAGTTGCACGCGGAGAAAAATAAAAATAAAAGCGTTTTGTCTACTGGAACGACCAGATTAGTCACCGAACTAATTAATTCGGATTAAATGATTAATTAATTCGAATTTAATCACTCGGGCAAATAATTATTTTTATCTTACCGATTCGCTAATTTACAGTACGTTTTATACGGCGGCCTCCGAGAGGAACGACTTATGGTTGCACGAACGCATCCGAGTCGAACGGGTTAATCGTTAAATTCGATTTCCAACATTCGCAATATCGACAACGCTTGCTCATTTTTTGTTTTTTTTTTTTTGCCGCGATTTTTTGTTGTGAGCTTGCATGCACTCCCTCGGCCGTGTTGGCGCCTGACTTTCAATCTTTGATCGCATCTTTGATCCTACGTGATCGAAGTTCACGCGAGCTGTTCGGTACCCACAGAACAAAAGAGTCTGACGATTTGGGGCGGGAAAAAAGAAAATGAACGTGCAATATAACTCGTCGCTACGATTCCTTTGATCTCTCGCATCCTCGTGATTACGATTGTTTTCGTTTGTTTCAGATATTGTTTTTTTTTTTTGCTTTTTTAAGCTTTTATACCTACGTTTTTCATTTCGCTCGGCGAGATATGTTTACGTAGTTAAGCTCGTAAGCTTATTTCGAACGGTCTCTTTTACCTTTGCAATCTATATAATAGTTTTTGAGCTTTGATGTTCTCTCTCGCAACGCTATCTCCTCGGAGCTTAATTGCGTTTTTTATGATTGCGATAAAAAGTGCCTTAGTCTTTATGAAATTGTTCATCCGCGGTATTATTGCGAGGGAGAAATATTTTACTCTCAACCGAGAGGCCCGAGAATGATTGGTATTGTTTTATCATAAAATTCCTGTTTCTTGAAACTTCAATATTTTTTTTATATCCAATCAGCACCTGTAGACTATCGGCTTTTCGAGCTTCTTTTTTAATATTATTATTACATTTTTTTATAAACCGACAGCGTTAGGTGCGCGGTCGGTGTGTGGCTTCGGCGGTCTCCTAAGTCAAGCAGCTTTGCTTGCGTCCAGTAGATGGATGGGTGACCGCTTAGCCCCACAGCGGCTTGCACGTCGAATGTTGAGCGGCAGGCCAGTTTTTCTGAGTTCTTGATGTTAAAAACATCGAGGAATCAGAAAAATATAGGGCCGTCTGTACGGACACGGGTTTTCCGCAGTTTCCCCGTGTCCTCGGCAAATTCGGTACAGTGTAGCTAAGTCGGCTGCGGACACACTGGAAGTTAGGTAGCTTAGTGAAGTGCGGGTAGGGAGTGATAGGGGGGAAAGGGACGGGTTACGTAAAAACCCGAGGAGGGTATACGATGGAACATACAAAAATTTAAAAGTAAATAAAAAAAAAAAAATTTATAACGCTCGTTCACCCAATAAGAAAATAAAAGTCCTTTTTCCGAAAAAATTTATAATTTTCCGAATTATTATTATGATTTTTTTTTTGTTTGTAATCAACGTTGCATACAACTTTTCCGAAGAATACGGATGGGATGGGAGTGCGAGGAACTGTTTTCGTGATCGGAATCGTTATTCGGAAAGATTTTTCTACGCCCCGAAGACACTTTCTCTCTCTCTCGCGAGCGATGCCTCGAGAAAACAAGTTTTGTTCGAGAGTACGGAAGTAAAGAGTACACAACTAGGTTCAGCCGAGTGTACACCAAGTTTTGGTACTCTCGCTTCCCCCCCCCCCCCCGAACTGTTCCATATAAATTTCTCGCCTCGTTGGAACGGATGTAATGCACGAACTTTTTTTTCCTGCCACTCTGATTGAAGGGAGCGATAATACATGCTTCCAGGCGCTCGAGCCGAGTAGTGAGGACTCGTAAAAATCGTGTCCTCTCTGGGTCTCCGCTCGGTCGAGGAAACTTTGACGCCGACCGAGAGAGCCCAGCGAGGAAGGAAGTAACCGGACTAAGAAACCGACACGAAAGTCCAGCGTAGCGGCAGTAACGGTGAATGAGCGAATGAGAGAAAAGCAATGGGCACGAGGGGTGAAAATGGACATAAGAGGAATGGAATACATCAGTGAGAAAACGTGGCGAAAGAATTTTTGCGCAGCTTTGGACGGAAATTGTTGGAAACAACATGAGCTCTGTGTGTATGATCGATCACGAGGTCAAAACTAATGGCGCAATTTTATGGATCAGAAAACACAAAAACCGCCGAACGCGGAACAGCTTGATAAACTCCGTCGGCCGGACCTCCGTCGATGTTTGCAACTACCAGTTCCTTAACCCGTCGGAAAGGTCTGTATCGAACCGGACGGTTTTTTCGGGCATTCCATTAGAAGGAAAAAGTATCGCTGTAATATTCCTCGCCGAAAAGACCCACTAGGGGTCCGGTAACGACTATTGGAGTTTCAGCACTACACTGAGATTTTTCTCAGTGAAATGGTTGGATTAAACAAACGCGCGGTGACATACATTGAAAGGTGTATTTGGTTGGTACAACAAAAATGTTTGTTTCAATCGACACATTTTGAATAAATTGAATCAAATAATCATTGAACCAAACAATGCTTCATTTGTACCAAACAAATAACAGCTTTGAACGTAGGTCATCGCGACTTTTGGTTAATCCAACCAATTTTTTTTCTCAGTGTACTGGCATTGCTGTAGTACGACAAGCTAATAAGTAGAACTATAAGCAATACCGAACCACTGAAAACTACAAGCAAACTCAGTAGTGAACTACTGGAAATTGCAGGGATTCCCAGTAGTTAACTACTGGGCACTCATAGTAGTTTCGGGTAGTTATCTACTCAAAAAACCCAGTAATGTTCAGTAGTTAACACTCCAGATTTCCAGTAGTTTTCAGTTGTCCGCCAATTAGTTCAGCCAGTAGCCGAATTGTTCGTTTGTTCTTTTCGGTGAGGGAAGAATACCGAAAATATCAACTTCTCAAAATTTATCGAAGAACAAAAACATGTTCTTGTCTTGACGAATCTGCCTTTCAGTCTCTACCGAAGCTGAGAAACCATTTCAAGAGCTTCGAGTACTCATTAATGTACTCAAGTACTCGACGTATCCGTCACTCGGCACTTCCGAATTTAAGTCGTACGCGGTACTCGTCGCTTGAGATCTCAAGTACTTCCCAGCTCCGAGTACCTCGAGCACCAGTTACTCCATTACGCACTCAAAGTACGTAAAGTACTTCAGGTCTTTAACCCGGTAGTTCCCTCGGCAGATACTCTATACGCTCGAATACGATACTCTGAAGTTCCACATTGCCAGAACAAAAAGCGACTCGTTCCTTTACCAAGCCTGCCACACAATACCTCTATAAATCTTTGAGAAACACTCCAAATTGAAACCCACTTTGTGTGCACGACATGCTCAAAGTATTGATTAATATACTCAAGTACTTGGCGAATCTGGCACTCAGCAATTCGGAACTTAAGCCCTACCCGGTACTCGTCGCTTCGATTCTCACGTACTTCCCAACTCTGAGTACCTGCAGTATCAGCTACTCCGTCACGTACTTAAGGTACTTAAAGTACTTACAGTATTTAACCGGTTCCCGCGGCGGATACGCGAATGCGGTATTCCGGACGCAGAATTGCCACGACAAAAAGCGACTCGATCCTTTACCAAGCCTGCCGCATCATACCTCCATAAATCTTGGGGAAACACTCAAGATTCAAGTCCACTTTGTGTGCACTGCATGGAGTCCGGAGTCCCGGGGATACGTGACACGCGGACTTTCGTAGGGATATAGGTGATGTTGAGAAAGAGAGAGAGAGAGAGAGAGAGAGTTCGGAGGAGTGTGTAAGTGCGCGCCCCCGGTCGCGTAATAACCCTGTTCTATTTGTTTTAATACGTCTCCCTGAACTCACGGCCCGCCAGAGTCATCCGTTAAACTGCGAAACTTCTGAATATGCTAATCTCTCTCTCCGGTGAGCTCGGTACCACCGACGCTTCCTCGCGGGCTAATTCTAATGTTTCTCGACAAGGTACGAAGGGTTCCCAGCGCGGGCGAGGATGTGAGCCTCGGTGGCTCACGGGCTGGCTCGCGGGCTGAGAACGACAAAATCCCGTCTCGTACCTCGCGAAGTCCAGGCTTTTCACTGTTCGGCGGGAACTTTAACTCATCGCCTCCGCGTTACTTTCCCAGGGCCTCCTTCACGACTCGAGTATGGTCGAGTAATTACCTGCTACCTCGCATATTTAATGAAGTATTCCAGGAATGACGAGGCGACAACTGTTGGAAATTATACGAGTTTATAAACGAGTCCCTTTGGTGAGAGTTCCGCATAGTCGTCCTCTGATATCGCGCTGCAGTAACCCTAGCGAGCCCAATTCTCGTCGACCATTTCGTCTTTTTACTTTTTTTTTCCTCTCCTTTTTTTCGTTAAAGTGTGTCATACCCGGAGCATCTCATTTCTTCGGAGCCCGTAATAATATCTAGTACACTCGAGCGGTATACATGTAGGCTCTAGCTGAGACGGGTCCGTTGAAAACTTTTTACGCTCGTCCCGGAGAAGAAGGAGAAGAGGAAGAAGAACGACGTCGACGACGACGGGGGTCGAAAACTTTGAAACGTCTCGGGCATATTTTACGGTCCGCAGTTCGCGCATATATACCCTGGAAGATGCGGACTATTTCCCCTCGTCACTCGCTACGTATACAACTTTATATTCGCAGACGACATGATTCCCGGCGCGGGGGCGCGCACTCAGTCGTTTCTCGTAGCAATATTGTTGTCGACCCCCTTAATAATCTCGTGTCATAGTTTGGAGCCGGCAACTGCGTGATCTCGGAAATCTCGTGCCGGGCCTTCAAACTTTTCGAGTGTTGTATAACTTAACTAAATTAGCATCGCTCAATTTTCTCGAGCAATACGGAATAAACCTTCGAGCAATATGTTTCGCCGATTTTTGTCGGCAAAATCTTCGTGAGTCACTTCGATGTCAAGACGGAACTTGAATTCTGACTAGTTCTAGCTTAAACCACGAAATCAGGCTCGAAATAAAGATCAACCTTAAGATCAACCTTAAGATCAACCTTAAGATCAACCTTAAGATCAACCTTAAGATCAACCTTAAGATCAACCTTAAGATCAACCTTAAGATCAACCTTAAGATCAACCTTAAGATCAACCTTAAGATCAACCTTAAGATCAACCTTAAGATCAACCTTAAGATCAACCTTAAGATCAACCTTAAGATCAACCTTAAGATCAACCTTAAGATCAACCTTAAGATCAACCTTAAGATCAACCTTAAGATCAACCTTAAGATCAACCTTAAGATCAACCTTAAGATCAACCTTAAGATCAACCTTAAGATCAACCTTAAGATCAACCTTAAGATCAACCTTAAGATCAACCTTAAGATCAACCTTAAGATCAACCTTAAGATCAACCTTAAGATCAACCTTAAGATCAACCTTAAGATCAACCTTAAGATCAACCTTAAGATCAACCTTAAGATCAACCTTAAGATCAACCTTAAGATCAACCTTAAGATCAACCTTAAGATCAACCTTAAGATCAACCTTAAGATCAACCTTAAGATCAACCTTAAGATCAACCTTAAAATAAACCTTAAAATCAACCTTAAAATCAACCTTAAAATCAACCTTAAAATCAACCTTAAAATCAACCTTAAAATCAACCTTAAAATCAACCTTAAAATCAACCTTAAAATCAACCTTAAAATCAACCTTAAAATCAACCTTAAAATCAACCTTAAAATCAACCTTAAAATCAACCTTAAAATCAACCTTAAAATCAACCTTAAAATCAACCTTAAAATCAACCTTAAAATCAACCTTAAAATCAACCTTAAAATCAACCTTAAAATCAACCTTAAAATCAACCTTAAAATCAACCTTAAAATCAACCTTAAAATCAACCTTAAAATCAACCTTAAAATCAACCTTAAAATCAACCTTAAAATCAACCTTAAAATCAACCTTAAAATCAACCTTAAAATCAACCTTAAAATCAACCTTAAAATCAACCTTAAAATCAACCTTAAAATCAACCTTAAAATCAACCTTAAAATCAACCTTAAAATCAACCTTAAAATCAACCTTAAAATCAACCTTAAAATCAACCTTAAAATCAACCTTAAGATTCCGCATTTAGTAGAGAACAATGATTATGTACTTGCGGTAGTTAGAATGATTATGTACTTGCGGTAGTTAGAATGATTATGTACTTGCGGTAGTTAGAATGATTATGTACTTGCGGTAGTTAGAATGATTATGTACTTGCGGTAGTTAGAATGATTATGTACTTGCGGTAGTTAGAATAATAGTTCGATCTGTGGTTCGTCGACCATTCGATTTTTGAGGAGTAGAACACGAATGGACCCGACGTAAATGGAAGGACGTTCTGCGTTCACGGTAGAGATGTTGCGCGCCGGATAACTCGGTTAGGGTCGGCTGTCCGACAGGGGTAGCTCACCGAGCGTCATACTGGAGGTAGAGATCGTAGGGCACGGAAATTCGATTATTTCGAGCATGGATCCCGCAGCCGCGTACATTCATCAGTGCATTCGCGAGATACGTTAGCGCGAAACGTCCTGAAGGATTTCATGCATCGAATGCCTCACTGATTCGCATTCCTGGTTATAACGAAGCAACGGCGAAACACGCATCGATGCCTGCATCGTTCCAAAGCGGCGCCTATCAGAAATCTTCAAGAGTAACTGATGCAGTTTCGATGCCGGGGCGTACCTTGCATCGAAACTGCACGCCGCCTGCTGCCGTGGAAATTAATACAGCTAGGGTCGTACCGACAGGCTTTCAATATTTCACCGTGTTCGAGGGCAGCGCTCTATAGTCGAGCAAGTCATCAGAACTAAACGCACGAGTAGAATATTGCCTTCGATAGTGCACCGCTCCGATCGGCAGCGATGAAAGATCATGTCGCGCGGAGTATCCCGAATGATCGATCAAGCGCAGCGCCATCGAGAACTCTCGTCGTTCGACGTTATCGGAAATTAATTGCACAGAGACACGCGAGAATGTCGCGCCACATATCGTTACTGAGTGCGGATTTGCGCACGGATTTCGATATCGGTAATGATCGAAAGTGGATAAGGAGCGTGACGATCGGGACATTTTGACAATTAAAGTATACAGGTTGAATGTTCAGTCACGATGAAATTTATACACATTGACACCAAGTACAGATATGAACCCCAATTGTACACGCAACATCTGCAAATTTGAGCAATCACTGAGGCGACCATTGAGCACGGAGTCGTGTTTGCCGACGCCGTCGGAATAGACTCGAATAACGAGCATGCATGCGCATATCCGGAAATGTGTACACGCGACAGAGCAACTAAGTCTCTTTCGCCTTTGCGAAAATCCCTCCTCAATTTGTGCAGAAGTCGCCAAATAACTTGTTTTTTTTTCTTCAATTTCTGTAATTTCGCGATAACACCAATGTATAATTCCAATCACTCCGCAATCGTCGACGAGTGGAATGAATTATTTATTTTAAAAAATCGAAATTTAATGAAGATACTGTGGCGCACAAATTCGTCCGATTAAATATCAAAGTTGACATCGGGTTGTGAGATACGGCAAAGCAAGGAACGAGGTCGAGTTTCGACGGGTTGAATTCAACCTGGTAGCGCCGCTGCCCGCCGTTGTATCCAGCGACCGCAACCCCGGCAACTTCCTTGAAAAACTTTCAATTGTACCTTGCAGCCGGAGACCGCAAGAGCCACGGTGCAAAACGTTCGCTCCTTCGCTCCACCTGGGACGACTACCGACTGTTTTGAATTCAACACGGAAACGCCGCGCGACAATCAAACCGAAACCGTGTTGCTTTATACGCACGCCCAGCTGTGGGCCACTTATTTGCATTAAAACATATTTAAAAAATAAAAATCGACTCATTTACGAATCAATTCAAAAAAGTGTCTACTATAAAAAGTACGTCGAGCGAACCGTCAACCTGACGTAAAAATACAAAAAATCTACGATCCTTCAATGTCTCCTATCCCTGGTACAACAATATCGTACCGTTTGGCTCGTTTCCGGAATTCCTTTCGTACCGTCAAAGAAATTCCATCGTCTGGGAATTCTCTTAATAATGACTGTTTGACTCTCCTCACCTTACTTTATCATTTGTTTCTACCTTGGCTGACGACAATCGTTCCGAAAGCCCTCAGTTCGTCTCGCAAGTTTCGCTAATTCTACCGAGATCAATTTTACAATACAAATATAATTTGTTGCGATAATTAACTCTATAAGTAAGACGAAGTTCGAATTAACCGGCGTTACAACAGCCTCGCCGGAGCGAACTTTGGGTTCGTTAAATCCCGCGACATCGCTCGTTCCGCAAATGGTGACGAATTTAGCGCAATTCCATGGAGTCCGAGCAGACCAGTGTCCGTACACGACAGGCCACCGGTATATTCCACCCGTGGGAGCGGAATGACCGGAAGTACGCTACTTTGACGGTGGAGGCTCTCGCGATTGCAGCGTGGATGCTGAACAAGAGGGACGAGAGACGAGAGACGAGAGACGAGAGACGAGAGACGAGAGGATTTGTGGGTACTGAGTGGAATTAGGATTGTGGACTCTAGGGGTTGGACTTGGATGATAAAGGAGAGAGGGTACGAGGTGAGACGGGGGAGGGGGGCGGTTACGGGGGTCTGGAGCTCGAGCGGTATAGGAAGTCGACGCTCCCGTGTACATCCAGTACATTCAGGAACAATACACTGTACCTAGTCCAACCAAAGATAATTACATGTCTCTCCGTCATATTATTGTGCCGAGGGGCCTATTGTTGAAAGCCGCGGCTGCGATACAATGCTTATACGTGGCGGGGGTGCGACTCTCATCCCTCAACATCAACCTCTCTCCGCCGGCATGCCTCCTTCAGCTTCACCCGCGAACCCCCTCCCACCTTCGCCTCCTTTGTCCGACGATTCGCGAGCTCTCAGATTTCGTCGCGACCTTTCGACACACGCCAGAGAACACGATGGAAACAGCATACAGGGTGATCCGGCAATTTTTTTCACCGGATTTAGGTTCCTATCTATAAATACCAGAGCCGGACAAAGTACCAAAAAATACTTCGAGCCAAAATAACAAAGTACAAAGTCACAAGTACTTGAAGTATCAAGTACTTTCTGTACTTGAAGTGTTTCTCAAGTTCTTTTCGCAATTAGGTTCGCAGCATTAAGCATTATCTAAGCTTTAAAAAAGGTGCAAAGTAATTTGCACATGCTTCCTCATTGTAAAAAAATCGCTCTCTGAAATTTCCGGCATTCGCCGATTTGACGCTATTTTTGAAGCAATCTTCACTTATTTTGTTGTAAAAGAAATGTAATAATGTCCCGTTAAAATTATACTTATTGAAAAGTTTACACAGATAATCATATACTAATAGAAATAGCATGTCATACTCATCGACAATCCGTAACAGAGTTGGGCAAATACCCTAAGTACTTAAAGTGCGTATTAAAGCATCAAGTACTCGAAGTACTGAGCGCTAGGTAGTTTTTGAGTACTGACGTATTGAATACTGGCAGAACTAAATTCTTGAAGTTTTGAATAGTGGGCACTGACTCAGTAATTCATGCTTCAATACGTATATAAGTACTTAGTACATTTTGCCCAGCTCTGAATCGTAATGTCAGCATGTACTCAAAAAGTACTTTTACTTGGTACTTGAAGTACTAAAAAAGTACTCGATATTTCAAGTACTGCCCAGATACATTAGTAACCTCACCCAATACCCAACCTGACGCAGATTGCGTTTCGCCCAGTTGGACTGTTCGTTGACACATATATATAACTAATTGAATGATAACTAAATAACTGCTGCGAGTTTGGAAAAGAAAGAACCAAGTTACTTCGCTCCGAGGACGCGATGAACTCGAATCCGGCAAAAAGTGTGGGCAAACTTCCTGGATCACCCTGTATGCCTCGAGCGTCTAGGGACCGAGAGAGAGAGAGCTCTGAATAGGTAGGCTTTCGTTTCCCAAGACCTAGTTATAATCCCAATTGTCGTCGTCGACGACGTTGTTGTCGCGACGTTCTCCGCCAGCGGGAAGTACAGCGGACCAAAATCTCCGGCAATTTGTCCGAGTAAACTGGAGGACAAGTTGCCGAACTCGGGAGACCGAGGGATGTGGCAATTGTTACAGAAATACATACGCGATAGTGACGATAAAACAGGGCTCGAGAATTTGTCGCATGTTTTCATGGAACAAAGGGATATTGATTAAACGAACTATTGTGCCCTTTTTGGTACTTTCTGTCTGTAAAGCCAGTTCGTTTGTAATGCAATTGTATTATTATGTATTCATTGAGTGCCAGAGTCATCTATCGATCGGCGCTTAACAATATCCTACGGTATTGTTACATTATAAATTAATAAATGTATACCACCGCTAGTATATTATACAAAGCGACATTTGGGCCCAGCAATCGGTGCTGTTGACAAGTATTAATTAGCTTTATTTTCGCAGCGTAATTCATTAATCTCCCTTATCGCGGTACCGAGCGGAGTCCGCCGTAGGGTCGGAGGAAAGGAAGCTTCCGGCGCGCGAGTGTGAAAAAAAGCAGCTGAAGCACTTCCTCCATCCAGTGCTCCTTTTTTTTTAAACCCGCTTTTACTTCCCTGACTATCCATCTTTTATGTTGTTGTTGTTTTCTTCGTTTCGACGGCGCACGCTCGAATATTTATATTCCCACTCAAGGAGCAACGAGGAACAAGCGATTTTGCCCGCACGTGAGATAATCGAGCATAAGGATGCAAAGTAAAAAATGTATATATTTACGCGAGCTCGAGGGAAGCTACGAAAGAGGAACGAGAGAACGACGCCGTGATACGTGAGGTGGAAGAGGATTAATAGAGAGCGGTCTCGATGTAATTTAATTCTTACGATAAAGAAGAAAAATGTAAAAGAGCGGGCTATGTATTGTATAATTTAGATCGTAAGTAGCGAGATTGAGATAGAGGAAAGAGCCTTCGAGGGAGCAAAAGAAAGCGCAACCCAGCCGACTCGTTTTTTTTTTTAATTTTTTTTTGTTCTATTATTTCTGACTCGTTCTATATCTCGAGGCTCTTGCCACGAATGAAATCTTTTCATTAACTAACAAACGCGCTTCATCGGCGCCGGCAGTGCGCACCAACAGCAGTTCCGACGGAAGCACAAACATCAACAGCGGTTTGAATTATTCTCGTTACGTCGAGCCCGGTAGTGGCCGCCGACCTCGAAGCCGCTCTCGACCATCCACGGTGCAGTCCGACGAATTGCTTAATTAATAATAGGCTCGAGAAAAACTTGTCGGGATAATAGATTGAAGAGATGCCCGATACGGCTCGGACTCGCGATTGCATGCTATCTCGTTTCCGCGGATGGACGGGGAAGCGTATTTAAAGAGAATTAGTAATTTAATATCAAAATATTTCGGAGCGGCAAGGCCGGTATTGATTTAATTAGTATGTTAATTCAATCCGGTAATCAACGTCATAAATATCGAATAAAATATATAAAATAATCACTAAATAATTCATAAAATATAATGTCTCATTATATATATTTCATCGTGAATTTCTCGAATTTTCGACGTTTACGATGAAATTAATTAAATGAATTAATATTGTGAGTGTGTCGTTATAATTAATGGGGGGGGGGGGGGGGGGGGTAAAAGCAACGCGAACTCTTCGACGTACCGGAGGTTTGTTTACCGCGGATCTTATCGGACGTGGGAAGGGTGCACATATCACGGATGAAAGCTCGTATGTGCGATATGTTGCCTGGATACAGTCGATGCACTCGATATAGATTTATATAGAACATATACGTGTATGTGTTCTATACATGTAGGGGTCTCGTTGTATCGGACACAGCATGAGCGAACCTGGGCAACGAGAGCACAGCCGGACGCCGGTCTCTCGATCGGTTACTCACCTATACAGCCCCTCGCCAGCCTCTTGATTCGCCGTCGGAAATCTCGATTAGAGCACGCATCGATCTGGGTCATGCCAATAACGAGCTCCACTTCAGCACTCATTATCGACTGTTGTTCTCGCGAAAAAAGAAGGAAAAAAACAAGACGAAAAAAATCCTTGACCGTATTCGACGTTAAAGAAAAGGTAAAAATAGAAAAAACATTATACCGATACTAGGTATCCAATGCATTAATTGGAGTCGGATGAAGATGGGTTTTATAAAATTTTACTTAACGTTCGATTAATTTTATTCGTTCGTTAAAACACACCGAGATGTACTCATTGTGTCGAACCACGATTCCGTATACCCTGTCCCGACGTATCGGCTGCTCCCCAGTTATTCACGGATAACACACAATTTTATGGATTAATTTACCCGGCAACCGGAAACCGGTAAATTTCTCCCCCGGTATGTAAACAGGTAAAAAAGTTTGTACGTTCAACGATAATTTCAGGTCTGCAACGCTACTGTTTTTTTCTTGATTTCAGTTTTTTATTTCATTTTTTTTTTTTTTATTTTGCCAGCAAATAGTATTTTTACCAATGGTAATTGAAAAATGAACAAGGATAAGAATCGTGGACCTTTGGGGACAATAAAATACGAATAAGGTATGAAGAGCCAACCTTTTTGTTTAACGATTAAAATGTAATTTGCTGAACTCGAAATACATATTTCGGGAGCAACAATATCGGGCTATTGTTATCTGCGCCAAATATCGGTATCGACCGTTTCACCGACGATCGCCTGGATACGCCCCAAGAACGCAGGTGTTCATAGCACGATATCGAATACCTATCGGGCCCGGGCCAGCCAACCATAATAATGTACACGTTGATCCGGATAACAACCGTGACAGACTGAACCTCCTCGTCCAACGGATAATGTAACAGCTTTGCGAGAGATGGCCCGAGCCATACTAACGATCGCGCAAGACAGAGCGAAGCTGTACAGGACGCCGATATAACGAACATATTCAACGCCTCCGCTCGATCGAGGCTTACCCCCCAAGTCCGCGATGAAACAAAAAGAGCAAACTTTATCCCCGAATCTTTTATAATATTCCCGAGAGTTCACGAATCACCCCCGTCCTTCGATGGATGAGCTTCTTTTAGAGTTTCTTTTTTTTTCTTTATTTTTTCGTTCCCTTACGAGAATATCGATGGACTTTGAATATCGGATTAAGTACCCATCCAAAGGCTCAAACTCGGTCGATCCAACTTTACGATACTGGATATCACACGGTTACGGGCACGTACATGCGTCGCAGTGTAGTACATCCCTCGGCCAGAACCTAAACTTTCGTTCGTCTTTAAAAAATAAAATAAAAATCTACACGCGGCGAAGAATATGGGAAAAGTTCCCAGTATTCAGGGTGGCACTTGAGATATACGGGCACTTCGGCGACTTATCCCACGCGTACGGTAAAAGTGGTGAATATGAACCAATTCATGCACGCTTTATTCACGTGCTAATCGAGATAGGCCATATTCATCACTTTTACCATGTCTATGTCGTTGCCCTACTTTAAAAAAAGAAGACAAAAAATTAAGTCTGTTAAACTGCCTAGTCAGTATGACGGACAGTTTTTCAATAGCATTATCGCAACCGAGAATTCGTTTCGATTCCACTATCGCCTCATAGAGAATAGCAGTTGCCTGTATGATTGTATCAACTTTCCCTTTAGTAGGATTCACTTGTACTGACTGGAAAGTGCAATCGCTATAAATCGCTGGTCTCGATGTTGGCTCATGGGTTCAAATTCGCAGATTCTCTACATGTATATACCGGCCTTACGAGTGTGCGGAACATGTCCCATCGGAGTACGGGAGGGGGGGGGGGAGGGGGTTTGACCGGGTATTGGGTCAGCCGGAAGGGTTGCGTGTCCGCGAGCATCATAATTCAATTATCGAGCGTGCAATGTACACACGCATTGGTAAGCTCATGGAATAATGATCGTATCGATCGCCCGGTTATACCATCCCTTCTCGACCACGAGGACGGGGTTTCTGTACTTCCACATTATCCGTATGCACTTTCCCGGTACACTGGGGCTCGATATATACAGAGATACAGAGAGTGGGATGAACTCGTGACGGAGATGAGAAGCGTACCTCACTTGCACGCTAACGAGCATCGCCGAGAGACAAACTCGGTAGGATCAACTTCGAAGGGTTCAAGGAAGGATCGATCGAACAAGATGCCTGGTCCTCCTGCGCTCGAAACTGCCGAATTTGAATTCCGCACGATGTACCGCAAGTTTGCTCCACGCTAACAGCGATCGGCAGTTTATTCAATGAGAAAGACGAACGTTACAAAAAAGAACGCAATTTGTAAGAAATTTCCTAAAAAATCATCTAAAAATGTTTGTACCATTTAAAAAAATCCCTGGGTCGAGTATAAGAAATTGTACGAGGAGTTTCATATTTGAAAAATAGAAAATATAAAAAAAATCAACTCCCGCGATTTCTCATATCCGAACCTAGGCATTTTTTTTCAGTTCCTCATGAAATCAGTTTTGTTAACAAAAACTTCACAATTTTGTGTACCATTTAAATAAAAAAAAATTGTCGACAGTGCATGGAGAACGACTTAGTTATGCCAATAACTGTATTTATCGTCGATTCGAGTGGCCAATCGCTGGAACGCATGCCGAAGCAGTGTCGAGTGCTATAGGTTGTTCGCCGTCTGCCAGAGGCAGTCGAACGAGGAGTGTGTATAGGTAAAGAAAGTGCAAGCACGAATGCAGAGCGAATCCCTACCAGCACCAGACGAATCTGTATGCAGGAGTTCGTCGTCTCTCGTCGCGTATGTAGATACATGCAGGGTAACTCGGATATCCCGGATGTTTGGTGCTACAAGCATCGACGGAGTCTAGACGCGGAACTATAGGAAGTAACCCATATAGACAACTGTCCTGTCGCCTTTACTCCCTATATAAATCTATCTGTACATCTGTCGTAGCTACCCCGAAATCCACGGAGTTGGAATCTCTGTGGTTGTTACATAGACCCACCCGCACACTCACACACACACACACACACACACACACACACACACACACACACACACACACACACACACACACACACACACACACACACACACACACACACACACACACGCGCGCGCACGCACGCACACGCACACACACACACACACACACACACACACACACACACACACACACACACACACACACACACACACACACACACACACACACACACACGCGCGCGCGCGCGCGCGCACACATGTACAGACACTCGTCGTGGATCGGGCACGGAATTCGCTGGGTATCGAGAACTAGCTCAACCGACCGACGGAGAATGAAACGATAGTATGGAGTGCCCGAAGTGCGGGAGGGTAGGTGATGGGTAGGGAAAACCGGGGAAAATTAATTCTCAACCACGAAGCCGAACCTTCGGCGAATTCACTAACAGTTATATAGTAACGAATTAATTGTCGATCCGGATGACCGGCACGAAACTGGACTTTGTGGATTGCTCTCGCGCAACTCTGCTAGCAATTTACTCGGCGTATTGTTCGGATTTAAATCAAACATTGCACAAACGTGACGATTGTCTGCTTTTTGTGAACGATGCTCCGAGCTCAATTTCTTTGCCGCTTGTTTGCCCACCCAAGGGCGCATTATGAGACGCAGATATGTAAAAGAGAATCCCTTTGATGTGAACGGTACCCTTTCGGGACTTCCCCGTGCACGAAAATCTCGGCACAACAAGCAGAATCGAAAGAACCTCTCTATATACCGTCGGGTTTCCATCAAAAACACTTTACTGCCGAGGAACATCAAACCCTGCTTTGCTCGACTGGTCCGCTCGGCTCACCGGGTCGCATGGGACAAGCTGACGTCTCTTATGTCACCGGAAGTGCTTTGCCGAAGCTTTATTATGCGAGGAGCACTCTGGATGTTCTCCATATATACGATATCTATATGTATATATATATGTATATCCATACTGTATTGTCTGTGTGTACGTCGATATTACACCCTCGAGATTTACAGACACATACATACAAAATACCGGCATAAGGATGTAGATTCATGAAGTACACGGCCTGCATCCTAACATCACGTTGTTCGCATGTTCGACTTTGCTTCGCTCCGCCAAACTTATGCCCCAAAGGTAATAGTTGGAATTGCGCTCGAACATCTCGATGATCCAAATTGTTTCACTATATGCAAACTCGCCAGGGGATCGATACATGGGGAGTGCGAGGCAGAACGGACCACTGGAACGTAAAGGGCCCAGGTGCGGTTGACCGAAGCTCGGAGTATGGCCGACGATTGGCTGATAGCCGGCAGCAGGTTGGCATCGCCGGCATTGACTAAACTGTCGATTGATAACCACTCCGACGTTGGGTTCAATAGGTGGCAAGACGCTACCTGCCAGAGTTGAGCCGACGCTGGCGTAACGTCGTGATTATGCGATCTCGACGATATCAAGTGGACATTCGCTTAGGACGTCTTACCTTTGGTCCAGTACACGCTAACGATGTTCAGCCAATGTTCAATACAAAATATTTATAAACTATCTTTTTTTCAATTTGCGCGACTGCGGACTGCTTTTTTAGTATTCCAAATTCCTTTTCAATAGTTTTCGGGTTCGGGCTCCATTACTGACAAAAAAAAATGTATTCGGATTATTCCAATATGTGAAGATAAAAAACGACAAAAAAAAATTGTAGAATAATTTTAAAAAAGGATTTAGGAGTCGCGCATATCTAACACGTTTTTATTGCTTATTAATATGTTTTATTGAACGTTTGCTGGACATCGACTTTCTAACCCAGGCGGTTAGAGTTGCTCCAACATCACTTCGGCCCTAACACCGCAACGGGGGAGGGTCTCATTAAAAATGAAAAAAAAACACGGGTCCGTTTTGCCCCGGTCCGCTCCACCACTCTGATATCACTCGAGAAACAAGGGTGTTGTATCAACGAGAGGCGGGTTGTTTCAGCGCGTGTTAAAAGTGACTGCGGAACAAACGTGGTGAAACGACACACTTGTTTTCCGACTCGTATGAAAATAAATTGTCGCCATAAATTTCACGGGCGATATCGTCAAATGTGAATAATGGAAAAGCCGCGGGTACCATTCTCGTTCGTATCCTAACATTCACCGAAAGTTTTCCTTCCCATATTCCCACACCGTTTCCTACTGAGCGATTGCTCGAGATTCTTTTCACCCCGGGTTCCTGTCCCAACCCGGTACCCTCAGAAATTCCACTTCTCACAGTTGACGCTTTGTTGGAAACGCCACCGAAAGCACTTCCATCCCCCAGTCGATGGCTTCAATGTGTCGTGTCCCTTATCCTCCCGTAATGTTGCTCGTGCATCATGATTGTCGCCTCCTGGTCGTTGTAAATGCTGCGACGGTAATGTCGCCTACCAGCGCACCGAGGGCCCTCCCTCGATACCCGATGCACCGTCGTTCCCTGTTACGTCTCGGACAGATATATACCTTTTCACCCGGAGCCTTTATCCTACCCAGCACTCTTACTCTATCTCCGGCTGTTTACCATCTGCGCATACATAACAGTATATGGGTAAGTACCGCACCGGAAGCTCAACGACGTACCTATGATACAGACACTCGACGCTGTTCTCCCAGCTAATACTGCTATGCAAAGCAGAAACGCGTGATGCTTGTATCACCAATTGTGTGCACTTTCGAAAGAGACCTCGGCTACAGTGCACGACCGGGTAAGTTTCAGCCAGATAAGTCCGACCGGCCAGGCAAGTTGGAAAATCGTTACCATGCAAACTGGGTTCGGTCACTTTTCAAGTATCGTCCACCTGGTCGGTGGGGAAGAAATAGTATTTATGTTGCAAGTTTGAGTGCAAAGTTCACACGAGATGAAAATCTGCTCCCTTCCGTGTAGCACACGATACTTTTTTCTGGTTTGGTCAAAGTAACTACATTTCTTGCGTCGCAAAGTCGTCATATTCGGCTAATGACCATTACTCCTCCGGGAGAAATGAGGCTTCCTGAGGAAGTAATGATTCCTATTACTCCCTAGAAAGTAATTAAACAGAGTAATAATGTTCATTACCCAATAATAAGCGAATTTCCGACCGTGTTGCACGCAAGGAATGTGGTTTTTTTATTTTAGCGAAGTCGGCAAAAAAGCACTTTTCTTTTTCTACAACACACGACGAGACGAGTTGACCGCTAGGGCATCAAACTTATTCGGTCGCGTACTGTACAGCGCATACATACCGTATCGGGTGGAACGCAGTGCCGGTTTGTCCGTAGGTAGATTTGTCGCATAGCGAGAATACTCGCTCTTATCTATCTGGAGCACGAGAAAGAGAAAAATATCTTCGTGCCACATGCCGATGCTTTTTCTTTACTTTAGCAAACTCTTATATCCCTCGCTCCGTTATAGTCAGTGACACTTGAATTCTAGTGTTACAGCTTTATACTTTCTTCCTTACTCGTGCCTTCCCCAGGATAGAGTGCCTCGCCTATTCTTCCACTCTTTTTCTACCCTTTTCCGTACTTATTTCGTACTTCCTTGATCGTTATTCTCGGTGACCATGGTCAGCGAGAGACACACGAATGGATCGTTAACTTTCGCTCGGATAACTCGCTCCGCACGCGACCGTGGCCGCACACTCCGAACCGAAGCGTTATATCCAGACTGTACAAACAGAACACGTATACTATTTTTTTTCTCCAGCATGATAGATGGTAACGGCGTTAGGATGTACATACCTATAGTGCCCAACTGTAAAACGAATCATGACATTACTCGACAGTACGACAACTCGGCTGGAAAACGTATTTGCCGTACGATCGAGTTTTAGCGCGAAAGTGTGTATAAGGGAACCGGTCGGAAAGAGTGATAAAATAAGATAAGGAACGATCGAAACCTCCACCGAGATATAGCTACGAATAAGATCCGTTCCGTATCTTCCGTCCCCGGAATCTCCAGCGTAAAACTTAGTCAACTTCCGAGTGTACATATATATAGAAATACATATATACAACGAGGGTCTCTTCGCTTTCCAATCAGCCAAGTTTTCCAAAACTTTTACCCAAATTACTTTGTACGATGCGAACGGAGTAAAATTTGATAAAGAAGCCAGGAGCGGTGGAAGGGTATGGAATTTCTCACCAGCAATCAATCGTCCCCGAGGGGACAATAAAAGGCGCCCCAAGATCGGTAGAAGTTGAAGATAGTGAAATGATGGGAGGACAGCCGGGGGTTGTTCGGAGAATGACATCGGCGGGATGAAATTTTTTTTTAAATTGTTTTATAATCGACTTTTCGTTACTCGAATTCGGCCCTTTAATGCAGCGAAACGATCCCGCGGAGTTGGAAACTCCGATTCGAGAGGGAGAGAGGATGATTGAGACGAGGAATCGGCGTGACGGGACTGGCGGTGAGAATTTCGCTCTTCGTCGGAGAGCTTTTACCGAAGTGCCCACCGAGGGTGCCGAGACGAAAGCTCTATCGTATAATGTCGTGCGAATAAAACCGTAAGGGCGTATCTCGGCATTCTCCCAGACGGTGAGGTACGACTTTGTGATTTCGGCCGAGCGATACAGAGTGCGAAGTATGAGGCGGTGTGCTGCGAGCATACGGAATGGGAACGTTTTCACAAAACGATTGAATGCAGTAACGACGCGTCTCGTCGGGCATGTATGAAATGTTGTCGCCCATATAGCGAGGTCCGCGTGAACGGCTGTGCGACGGGACGAAAAACGGTAAAGAAGCGGAAGGAGGAGTGACGATGTATCTGCATCATCTCGAGGATTGGATACACGCCGTGAAGTGAGGCGGATGCGAAGTGCCGAACGGCCCTCGAGCAACCCCACCAGTTTTCGTTCTATTCCCCTCCTCACAAAACACACACACGCACATATGTCGAGTTCCATTCGTAAATCGCTTCGACTTCCATGAAGTTTTTCCACCTTAACTGTGCAAGCGAAATTCGTCTTCCTACGTCTGGTAACGCCGTCTCATATACATACTCGTATATCTTGCGTACTTGACTCCGTATGTACCCCTGTTATGTATGCACATACGTATGTAATACATGATTCCACATCCCTCAGTATGCTCCGCCAACTCTTACGTGAAAACTTTTGACGTCGGCTCTTCCGCCTCTGTGCGATACTTCAATTGATTGCATGGGTTTTTAGGTTCCATCCTCGTTCCCATACCCCCCGGTGCGCCGAAGAAGACGAGAGTCGGCGAATTTCGGCAAGTGAATGGCAACGTTGGGGCTGATTAAAAAATGTTAGCAGTAACGTCAAGATTATTGGCGACTTGCATTATTGAGCACGTAAAACTCTATGGAGTCCAGTTTCATCGTTCTAGCCGGTTGGGACAAATTTATTAAAATATTCCTATCTGTATCTTTATCTATAATGAGATAGAAGAAAATATGAAAGAACTAGTGAAAATATTTTTCTGAACTTTGAACTTTGCATTAAGACTCCACATTACGATGGCACTTGTTAATACAGTAAACTTTGTATCTATAGACCTTTTTCATATAAGATATATCTTAATCGTTACGATTTTATAATTTAGATTACTGCGATGGTTACATACGAAATGTGTTGTAACAGTTGTTCGAGAAAATTGTCCCAAACCTCCCATCTATTTTTCTCAATAAAAGAAAAAAACTTTGAATCTGTCCAATATACCTTTTTTTATACGTATTCTTTTTTGGAAACTTTACTGTACCACTGATGTATCAAGGTTCTCCCTCAGGTGGCCGGAATTCGCCGGCGCCGTCCTAAATATTTCTCGACGCTCGCCTTATTTGTTTATCCCACTCTCGTCGCTGTATGTTCGACTCTTTATAGAACCCGTGTATCCTCCCGTATATTTCATCCATCTACCCCCGGCATCGTCTTACCTCGGGGGATTTTACTAGTGCAGCCGAATCTAATGCGGATTATGGAGATTTTCGAAACTACGGAATGATATACGTATTCGTGCAGCACGTGCATCTGAAATGGGAGGAGTGAAGGGTCTCTGAGGAAAGAAAAGAGAGAGGGGGAAGGGGGGCAGGGTAACGCGTTGCTGTAGCCGGTCCCCCGTCGAAATCTGGAACCTCAGTCGAATTTGAACGCTCGCCGGAAGCCCGCCCACGTCCACGTTCCGCTTACTCCGGCAGTCACGGAAATATTAACCCTTGGGAAATCGGATAGAAATTTCGACATCGGTGGCCACTGCGCGACTTAACGAGAATGCCCGTGATGCACATGCACAATAAGACCAGTCTTCGAATTACTTAAACAGAACGTTAATGTGAATGTATATATACACACTTATATGAATCTGAATTTATCGTAGACTTTGGCTACTCCCGCAGTCCCAGTGGAACTTTCCCCAGCGCTCTGCGCCAGGGTGGATTCTGCCTCATTTATGATACACGACGAACAATTTTCCCAGCTAAGTAATTCGAGACCATTTGCAACGATGGGAGAAACGGGGCTGCGGGGATGACCTATTTCAATGCTGATGTACCCTTGCGAGGCGCTTGTCTGGTAAAACTCAATAACCGTGTAGGGGTAAGCTGGGCGCAGCGTCATGTTGGGCTGTTCACTCGCGATTTGCAGCCAACTCCTCCACTGCGAAAAAAAAAATGAAAAAATTTCAGAACATTCCACTCCAGGAAAAAAAGGCTTCACACGTGAGCGGGTGTGAATCGACACGGTTGTCTTCCTCGTCGCCGACGAGTAAGTACATTTCCCCACGTAGCTTACGACCTGCCAATCAATGGATTTGCGTCATAAATTCGGTAATAGTGGAAATTCAATTATCGAAATACAATCAAAACGCAAATTTCCAAACTTCTGGAATTAGAATGGAACACGTGAATTCCATTCGAACGTCACGCGTCGACATGTCGAAATTCATGCATCGAGGATTGCCGAGGCGTGAATTGCACTTTCCCACATCAAAGCCGTAACCACATCAAATATCAAAATCGTGCAAATTCATTTAAATTATACAGAATCCCACGAAGATTGTAATTTCGCTCTGATTTACAGGGGTTTAATTATCCGGTCGGTATACATTAGAGCGCCGTATCGCTCAATCGGGGCGAAAAGATTGTGAAAATATATCCCGCAGCTCAGTGACGTTGCACGATCCCGCTGTGTACAATAAACCTACAATTTGCCTAATCTGGCAAATGAGCGAAATAACAAACGGGATTTTTATACCACCCTTTCTATCGTCATAAACCTGGGATAACAAGTTCCTGGTTTTTGCGAGAGAGGGAGAGATCGTCGGGGACTCCACTAGCGAGTATTCGGGCGTTCTCTCGCACGATATAATTCAATGTCGGTTGGCCAGCGGGGAGCATCCCTCGGGGGCTCTACATCAACTTCCGGGCGGGCTCATCCCGACGGGCCTCGCTGCTCAGAACCCTCTCGACACACACATACACATATGTATTTGAGCACCGGCACGCCGCAACGCATACACAGACGCGAAGGCAAGACACGACTGCGCCACCACTGAGATTATGACGTTCACTTATTTATCGCCATGATTAAGTTATGGATAACGCTCTCGGGGAAGCCCCCGACCGGCGTCTGCACGACGACCACGAGAAACGTGTTCCTGGCACGTTAATTGATCGACGAGACGGCGGCGATGTATCACGAACTGATACAGTTCGATTGTTTCATATTTGTTCTCGTGACCACCGTATCACTATAGCATTATCGTATTCGCTACAAGATAGAGTTGTTATATAGAGGTATACAAAAGAATAGACTGACGAGCAAAAACCTTTAAAAAGGAATCACCGTTAGGATAACAACGATGAATCGAAAACTGATACACTTTGATTGTTTCATATCTGTTCTCGCGACTACTGTATCGTATTATTCTAGCATTATCGTATTTGCTACAAGTTAGAGTTGGGAAATAAAAATATCCGAAAAAAAGACTGACGAGGAAAAACCTTTAAAAAGGAATCACCGTTAAGATAACAGCGATCTATCAAAAGTTGATACACCTCGATTGTTTCATATTTGTTCTCGCGAGTACGGTATCGCTATAGCATTATTGTATTTGTTACAAGCTAGAGTTTTCGAATAAAAGGTATACAAAAACACACGAGCAAAAACCTTTAAAAAGGAATCACCGTTAGGATAACAACGATGAATCGAAAACTGATACACTTTGATTGTTTCATATTTTTTTCTCGCGACTGCTGTATCGCGTGTATAGTATTATCGTATTCGTTACAAGGTAGAGTTTTGGAATAAAAGGTATAAAAAAATACACGAGAAAAAATTTTTAATAAAGGAATCACCGTTAGGATAACACGGGGCGGCGAATTTTTTCCGATACTGTTGGATTTTACGAATTTCACTCGTTGGACTTAAGACTCCCGGGGATATTCGACTGGATCCAGCACCGTCGGCACTTACGAAATTTCGGGTGGTCGAATAAATGTCGAATGCGACGTTATAACGCCGACGCAGCGTCGCCCCCGCGGGTATCGAGTAAAGGATCGACCATCCGGGTGTAATTTTCGTTGAAATTCACGATAGGCACAATCGAGGAAAAATTTAAGTGTACGACGAGATTTGGAGTTTTGCCATACGGTTGCGCCTCGATAGGACGGTCATACCGTAGGCGCCTCGTGAATTCGAGGAAGAACAGAATGAAACGTTCATATATATATATATATACATTTGTGTGTATAGTGCGGACGAATTCCGGAAGAAGAACACCCCCAGGCTCCTGGGGGGATGTCGGAGGAAAGAGAAAGAGGTGAACAAAACAAAGACTAAACGGGCGCGAGAACGCTCGGGGCCGAAGAACGAGAGGGCCTAACGGGTATGGAAGTATCAGAAAACTCGAGCGACAGGAGAGTAAAGAAGTTTTTTTTTCTTTTTTTATATTTGACAAAGGCAAAGGTCCAAAGAGTATAATCGAAGTAAAGTTTACATCCGCGATGATATAATAGACAAACGAAAGTCACACGAGTCTCAAGGTAGAAGATGCTCATGAGAAACTTCATGCGCGCAGGGAATAATTTTTTTTTCATCCCGATGTCCCGATTGTTTTTATGTCAAAGCGATTCTAGGCAACAAAAAAAAAGTGCACGAAAGCACGCGGTTCAATTATTCGTGAAAGCGTTAATTTCCCGAGAAAAAAGTTCCTTCTCTTTCCGAATAAAAATCTCCCCAAAAATAGTATCTAGCGTAATTTGTCCATAAATTCGCAAGATCGTCGTCGATTGCTGTTTTTAAAACCGTTATGGGTCGAATCTCATCGGGCCGTCGGCTGCGAGATAAAAAAAAAAATGGCGAATCCCATACGCACATATTTACACTAGAAAAATGTTTTTATAAGCGCCTGTGCATAATATATAAACACACATACGCACACGTGTGTACCGTGCAGATTCCCACACGCGAGCGCGATAATACCTGGGAGCCGGAGAGAAGTTTCGCAAGCGGGGCGTACGTACCATCCAGCGCCAGATAAACCCTCGATGGGTGGCGCGCATTTACGGAAATATAATTGTCCCGGATTAACGGTAGAGACGCCGGTGCTCCGAGCCCGCGGAGTGGGATTGGGTTGTACGGCGTCGGTGCAAAGGCTGCTCCGAGGATATAACCGCAGCGTTGGAGAACCCCGCGGAGGAAGAGGGGGGCGACGTTCCTCCGCTCACTTTTTACAGAATTACTGGTGGAATTAAAAAAGGCTTCCTAATTACCGCCAAAGCTAAGCTCGCGGGCCCGATGCCGGAGCGCCGGTACGGTAATGCGAAGATAGAATACCGCCGCCTCACACTTTTCCCTCTTTTTTCTCTCGCATCTCCCTTTCTGCTTACGCAGAATGTGCTCGAGCTGGAGAGTAACGATACCGTAAGCACTGGCGCTATCCGTTTCTCTTAGCAGCGAGCGAAAACGATAAATGGATACCGCTAAGTTAGTTTGTATATAAACCGTCCTATATACGACGTATATGGATGTGCGACGATCCGGCAACGGGCACATAGCCGACGCCAGCGAGTCACAGAGGCACACGGACCTTGCAGGATTCTCGATGGTGTTGTATGTTGAATAATCTGACAATGTGTGGAAAATGTAATTCCTGCGATACCTTAATTCTGCGAAACTCGGTGGATGAAACAATTAGTACCAATTATATTAGAACTTTGGCGAATTTTCCGTTTCAATGGCGATGCGGACCACGCGAAGAAAGTTTAACACCGAACCGCCCCGCAGGATATAGTTTGACAAAGGAAAAACTCGTTGCTGGAGATAGACGGTGGAAGGCAAACGACAAAGGAAATTTTGCGGGCAAGATTTTCCGAACGACGCGATGCCGAGTGCCTCTTTCAGCATTGCATGAACTTCTTCGCCGCAAGTTCCATCATTATAAACTTATGGATGAATGTAGGGCTTACGAAAGTATGCACGGCACCGATGCCGCACGCTCGGAGCTCTTGTTGTTCTGGTAGACGGGGACGAAATTGAACACCGGGGCGAAATGGCACACGCTGCTCATTCGGGGCAAAATGGGACGCGCGGCTGATAGGGGGCAAAATAGGACGCGCGGCTGATGGGGGGGGGGGGGGGGCAAAATGGGATCTCTGAACACACAGCGCGAAGAAGAAAACAATACGAAAAGGCAACGAGAAACTAACTTTTTTCGTTCATCCGTCAGCGGCCTTTTAACAGATCGCCCGACGGATCGAGAAAATAAGGGGAAATCTCAGTTCACCCATTAAACAGGAAACTTCTTCTGGCAGCTGGTGATCGATGAGAAGTGAGGAGTCGGGGGTGAAATAAAAACCAGAAAACGATCAACGAACTTTATGAAAGCGTGACCGAAAATATTTTCGTGCGGATCGAGCGTCGAAACGAGAACGCCAAATCTCGACGAGAAAACCGTGAGGCCGAGATTTTACACTTCGATGCGGAAGCGTTACCTGCAAATAAAAAGGAAGCAACGTGAGTGGCGCATCCAAAAAAAAAAAAAAAAGGTATCGTGAGAGTGTCGTAAACTCGATACCGCTTTGCGAGGTCAGAAAAAGAAGCAAAGAGAAACCAAGTGCGGAGAGGCTTTAAATACTAGATAAACTACTTAACATCAGGATACTCTGGCGAGGGTATTTCTTTGATATAGGCAGCGAAGCGAGAAGCTAAAATGGGTCGGAGGTTGGGAAGAAGAGAGCCGACCGGAGGTACTCGGAGGCTTTCGGTGGTCGTCCGGCAGTAAGGGTAGTTGCGTAAACATTCCCTCCTTCCTGCCTCTTATTTTTCGTATCCTCTTACTTCTCCCACTCCATCCGGAATTTCACGACGTGCATTCTGCTCTCACCCCTTTTATCTCCCATTTCCCAAACTTTGTTTACATTTTTTTTTTTGCTCTTTTTTCCCCGTTTTATTTGTTCCCTCGCCGAGTACATAACCGGGGAGGAAGCGGACGAGAATGAGAGGATGCGATGGGGGGGGGGGGGGGCAAGGGTGTTTCTCTTACGGCCATTCTCGTTCTTTGCTTGTTTTAGCCTCGTTTTCCGAATCAGCGGCGGTTAATTGCCTCGGTGGGATAATCCAAGCTCGCCCCCGAGAGCGGCAGAGCGGCTACACGGCGAACAGCGGGGTTAAGGGGTTGTGCGGGTAGCAACAGACAGAACCGAGCGGTAACCCGCCGACCCAACCGACAACACTACTACCGCCTCGCGACACACCAGAGGCGAGGGCGGTAGAGATAGAGCTTGCCGCGGCCACCCCCTACACCATAGGTAGTATATGGCTCTCAACCTACAAATGGCCTGCGGTACGAATTTACTGATGAAACAAACGGCCACGACTCTTCGCTCGACACCCCGAACACCCCTCCCGCGTGCGGTGCAGAACCGGTGAATTCGCCTCGTACTGCAGGATGCAACCAAGGGAAACAGACAGTACGAGACCGCCAGCCCGTTGTAAAATCCGCTCCAAGTGCGAACACGTCCCGCTATCGCGTTTCCACGATCACCTAATTTAAAGGAATTTCATATTAGTCGTACATTATTTCGGGCAGACCCAAAGTGAACGCGATTTCTATGTCGGAAATCATTTTTACCTTAAAATATAATTTTTTTTTTATTAATCATGAAGGAAGATTTGCTCTTGAAAAAAACATCTTTTTAATTCTTCTCATACTCGCAGAACTTTCTCCTCGACGAAGCTAGGTAATCATAGAAAATTATTTCTCGTAAAAAGTTTGTGGATGAAGAAATAAATTAAAGCGAGGGCTCGCTCGTGCTGTATAGCTTTATCCTTTGAAAATGTATATTTTCAGCCTTTTTGTTTAATTTGTTTCATAACTTCGTTTAGATGCGACGAAGGACGAAGAAGCAAGCTCGCGAGCTTTTAAGTGCAAAGGCTATTTCATCCTCGATGGCCCATTCATCATCCTTTCGTTTCAACCGGTGTAACATTTCGGCTCGAATTCCTTTCAGGATCTTTTCTTCCTCCGCCTCCTCATTCTCGATTAAAAACTGCGCCGTCATCCGATGCGAAAAGTGTCTTTTTGAAAGTGCGCTAACCGGGCTGGGGAGAACAAAAAAAAACATTGTTTTATTTCGCGTCATCAAAAATATATCGACGGTCAGGTTACAACAGCTTAAACGAAACCGGTCTATGTACATGTGCGTCATATTGAATAGATGAATATGTACACTGTGCGTTGGATACAGAATCTAAAATGTTTATTTTTCCATGCAATTTCTGATCCTCTTTCACGATCAGAAATTGCGCCGTCATTGGCTGCGAAAAGTGTCTTTTTGAAAGCGCGCTAACCGGGCTGGTGAGCGCACATCGAAAATATATGGTGGAATTACGACAGTTTAACCGAAAGGGTTATTCACAAGGGCATTATGTTGAATAGATGGATATGTGCCATGTACTGTGTGTTGAATATGAATTCTATGGGAGGCCGTGAAACAAGCCAATATCGAAAAATTTAGAGACATTTTTTAAGAGGGGATAGCGAAGCGATGGTTGCCTCTTTTCAACAAGAGAGGCCCTCGCTTTATCCGTCGGTCCTACAGCTCGCCTGTAGATTTCCTTTATACACCAAAGCAATACGGGGGAAATTGATTGTCAATATCGACGAGCGCAGTATTGCCTCCGCGTCACCGGCAAGATAGATATATATCTATTTTTTTGTACTCGCTGTCCCGACCGCTTTTATCCGGCGGGCACATACAAGCGGTTGCGTCTTGCTCTTTCGTGACGTTCGATCATTTCCGAAGCTCGTAGAACGTGACGATGCTTTTTAACTACTTTAGAGACGAGGTAATCGCTTCTGCTGACCGGGTGGGATGTTTCAATCACTTTGGAATTTGAAATGAGGGCTCTTCGTCGGTCATGCCATAATCCTTCCCGACTCACGATCGATCAAAGAACCCGCGCGTGATAGGAATATGAAGCCAAATTATTGTGCCGAAACTTCGATCAGCCTAATAGACGTATGGCCGAAAATCATGAGCCCGAAAGCACTTCTTCCGAATCGTGAAACTTCCGAAACTTTTATCTTTCCGAATCGTGAAAATGTCTAATCTTTATTTTTACGGATTGTCAAATTTACAAAACTTTATTTTTACGAATCGTCAAAATGCCTGAATTTTATTTTTACGAATTGTCAAATTTACAAAACTTTATTTTTACGAATCGCCAATATGCCTGAATTTTATTTTTACGTATTGTCAAATTTACAAAACTTTATTTATCAGAGTCTTCATTTAAACGAATGTTCCTCATTGGAAATGGTAGTTGGTCGAACGTTATTCCTCCGAATTGTCATTTAACCGAACGTCATTTTTCCGAATAATAATTTCACCGAACTTCATCTCCGCGAATCGTTAAACCTCTAAACGTCAAAGCGCCGAATCATCATTCTTCCAAACAGTATTTATCCGGCAAGTAATTTATCAGTATCAGTTCGTACTGAGCGTAAGATTTTTTACGAACAGATATAATAGCAGCTAGTCAGATTATTCACTCATATTATCTAATTTCGTGATTCGGTTAATTGGCAATTCGGCGACTTGTTGTTCAAAGGTTTAACGATTCGGAGAAATTAAGTTCGGTGAAATTGTTATTCGGAAAAATGGCGTTCGGCCAATTACCACTTTCGAAGAGTAACGCTCGCTGAAATAAAAATGCGGATAAATACATTTTTCTAAATTTGATAATTCGTAAATATAAAGTTTAAGCATTTTTACGATACGGAAGAAGTGCGTTCAGTCACATGATTTTCGGCCATACGTCAATTCGGCCGATAAAAGTTTCGCCAAATTAATGTGACTCCTACGAATACCATCTCTGGTACTCGGTGTAAATAATTGCTAAAACTATAGACTTCAATTTTATTTTGGGCTCTAAAGGGTTACTTCAAAACCCTTTAAAGTGGAATGTATAAAAAAAGGCATTACAAAAAAAAGTGTAGCTTGTACAATTTTTTTTTACCCGTACCTGGATTTTTTTTAAACGATCGGAACACCGTTAAAAATAGATAGATAGATAGTGTCGTTTATTCGTGTCGTAATAATCTAATATGAGGGGTTTTTCGATAGAACATTTTACTGCTGTTGATAAAAATAATAATAAAGCACGTTCCTTTGCCTGAAATCAATGAAACACGCTTTTAGTCTGTGCCTCTCGTTTTTTGCTTTAAAAATAACATGCCGACATCGCCTGGAATTGGCCTGTGTGCGCTCACATGCTCGTTCTCCATATATATTAGCAGGGATGCAATATTCTGGGTTGTGCAGCGCCAATTAACGCGACGGAAAGGCTTTCCCGGCTGAGCGCTATCATCGAAGCGTACCTCGACTCGGGAGGACTCATGCGTGCACTGCCTCATGCTATATGCGCGGTACAAATAACACGGAATATATTAAGTACAAAGCACAGCGCCGCCAACGTACTGCGATCGTTACACGAGAAACTTATTAAAGTATTTTGATTTCGCCAATGAGAAATCTCTGTCACATCCAGTTATTCAATTTCTATGCGAAACCAAATGTGCCATTCAAAGCAGTTTTCCTCGATGCTCCAGCGGGCCAATTTAAACATAACGTCCGTTGGAAATTATTTTGACAAATAAATTCTCGCGAGAGACGGCGTACAATAAAAATTAATAATAAGTGGGTTTAATTACAACAATAAGTGAAAAATTGAATTTCGTTGTTCATACCATTATCGAGATCGAAGTGCTTCGCTCTCGACAAAAATTAGTCCTCTGTCTCTTAAATCGTTTATAGAAAATTATTCTCCGAAAAAACTTTTTACAATATCAAAAAGTTACAGGCCACAAACAAATTCATCGCTATTAATTCTAGTTTTTCAGGTGACATGCTGTAATGCAAATCAGCATCAGCCCTAGTCTATTCATGTATGAAAATTTCTATAAACGATATCAAAAAATAAAAATAAAATTCTGCACTAATTTGACTCGTCCGGAGCGTTCCGGACTGCTTAATAGCCGTGTAGCGACAAAATTCCAAGTATGAATCATCGAGCGTGCGGAGCCCCGTTATACTCGTCGGGGTGTATTATGCAACAGCGTCGAAATATTCTTCAGCACGTTGGGCTCCATCGCACGAAGGAGGTAGATTAAAATCCGTTCTTGCGACAAGGCTCCACGCTAGAGGGAATTTTCTCTTGAGGATCTCATTCAGAAACGCGGTAGAAGCGAGCAGCTGTCGAGTGCTGCGCCGTCGTCGTCGTCCTCGTCGCGTCTCTCTGTGCATAACCGGGCGAGATGAGGATTACCGCGGTGGGGACACGAAAGATACCATATTCTCTGGTATATCGAGGAGAAACTTGTCTCGAGCAGATGTAGAGTGGAGGACCCGAGTCGAGTGAGATCGAGACGCCCGCAAATTAATAACATTTCCTTTCATCCTTTTCCCTTCTTTCATTGTTTCCTCATAGAGGAACCTTTTTTTCGGTGAAAAAAAAAACCATGATTTTAATTAAAACGTGTTTAGAATGTTCCAAAACATCGAAAAGTCACATTTGTCCGGTTGTAATTTGTGATACCCAAGAATGAGCAAATCTTGCCTCTGTGGGCTAAACAAACCTAAAGTTTCAGGACGTCATTTTTCCGGATAACAATTTCACCGACCTTAATTTCTCCGAACATTTCCTTTCATCCTTTTTCCTTTTTTCATTGCTTCCTCGTAGAGGAACCTTTGTTTCGGTGAAAGAAAAATCATGATTTTAATTAAAACGTGTTTAGAATGTTCCAAAACATCGAAAAGTCACATTTGTCCGGTTGTAATTTGTGATACCCAAGAATGAGCAAATCTTGCCTCTGTGGGCTAAACAGACCTAAAGTTTCAGGACGTCATTTTTCCGGATAACAATTTCACCGACCTTAATTTCTCCGAACATTTCCTTTCATCCTTTTTCCTTTTTTCATTGCTTCCTCGTAGAGGAACCTTTGTTTCGGTGAAAGAAAAATCATGATTTTAATTAAAACGTGTTCAGAATGTCCCAAAACATCGAAAAGTCACATTCGTCCGGTTGTAATTTGTGATACCCAAGAACGAGCAAATCTTGCCTCTGTGGGCTAAGCAAACCCAAAGTTTCTACGCGTAGACACATTATATTATATCATATCATATTATGTTGTTAGGTATACGAAAGTCTATGCAATTATGTAAACAATAAACAACAAGAATAAACTTGTGTGATCAAGCTTAAGTTTCACACACAATGTGGTTAATAGTCAGTATTTCTTCAACATTTCTTTGAAAAAATGTTAGTACAATCTCCCCGATAAATTTACGAAAAATGTTTGAAAATATTTTCGCTAATCTTTCTATGCAAGAAACGTGAATTTATCACTCAGCAAATCGGATGTTCTTTTTTCAGGATGTTCGGTGAGACGGAACGATAGTGGGGTATGCGCCGGAGATGATTCAATTGATAATGGCAACAACCGTTCCGTAAACTAAACCAGGAAACTGATGTTATTTAACAGATAGTGCATTCTTCAATTGAATTCTGAAATCGAATATTGCATCCGCTTTGTGTACACAGACAGTTCGAGCCATATCGCCGGTTTTGATGCGAGCGCGTTTCGATAAACGAATTTAAGCTTCAACCCCCATGCCACGCGAGCTCGACTCGGGCAAACCCTCTTACCGTTAAACTAAACCATCGTAGTTACGCGTGTTTCGTTACTCGTGATATGCGCCCGGATTCAACGCTAATAGGATACGACCAAATGACGTAATGGGACGAGGGAATACGCACAAGGGGTGAGCGTGGCGAAACGGACCGGAGTCCTCTTCGTTTTATTATACCCCACAAAAAATTGATAAAAAGTGGCCCATTTTACCCCGTTCTATCCCGCTGCGCGTCACGAGTTGAAAATCATTTTGGAATCTGCTCTTCAATTAAAAATAATTGTATAATCCGTTAAGCTTTTCGGATTACGGATACGGTCTGTCGGTTCGAAGCCTTTGCATGTTCAGTCGCACTGCGATGCTTCCGCGAATCCACCGAGTCTCTGTTAATTTTTTTTTTTTTAATCTCTATACAATAACACGCGTGGGATAAACAAAAACAATTTGGAAATTAAAAAATTGGAATATTTACATCCAGAGATGAGATATTTATTCATATATGGAGAATCGATGCGAGACTCGATATCAAACTTGTATTCCCGGGAATTAACGATCTCCCTATAATAATAAAAATATATCTGTAGTTTACATATAACTTTTTTATTTTTTTTTATTTGTCCGACATTCACAATTTCGTAACTGCGCTAAAGGGGTTGATGAGGGGACTCGAACAGGGCGAACTCACTGCCGAGACTACTGGCTTACTATTTCTCGTGCTGAACGCATTAAAAAAACATGGAATTCGTAAGACCCCGAGAGCGTCGTGTTTTCTCATGAATATTAATCGTCTGACGCAATTAGCCTCCTCCCGACAGCCGAGACTGCGAGACTGCATTAACACTTTGCTTTCTTTTAACGTCCCCGATTTTTTTTTCTTTTTTTTATACATAATATATATATTTTTTAAATTGCATCCATTTTTATCTCTCGCAGCCATCAGTTCCGTCCTTTGTGCTAAACTCTTTTGCCTCCCGATTTACAAACTACCCTTATTATTGCGGATGGTCGGGCCATTATCTTCCATTGACGCAACGGTAACGTTTTCCGCGAGACTTTTCTTCCGTAAGTGTTTTTATAAGGGAGATAGCGCCGAGGGGGCCCCCGGAGGCGACGCGGGAAATGCATAGAATCGACCGGATGCACCATAAAAGCTTCGGGCACATGCACGGTACCGATAAAAATCACGTGTGTTACATGCATTCGGGTCGCGTGCCGCCGCACGACTATAATAATAGTTCACATCTAGCAGTACCGTAGGGGAGGACGGGGCAAAATGGGCGATCCAAGAAATGCATGCCGGTCGAAACGGTTCGGGGATCGGAGCTTAATAGCCATCCGGCGCAAAATGGACAATCCAAGAAATACAGGCCGGTCGGATCGGTCCGGGGATCCGAGAGTAATTGTGATTCGGGGCAAAATGGAGTATGGAGATTTTGTTTGTCATCCACCTCGATGCAGGAATTACGCCAATACACGCGTTATGCGCAATTCGAATTTGACCCTGAGTGCTACAAATGTCCTACAATTAATTTTTCGACGAATTCGATGCTACCCCATTTTGCCCCGCTATCCCTTATACAAAGAAGCATTACAAAAAGTGATCGTAAAAGTGCGACGAGAGTGAATGCACACGGGTGCTGCACACGTACCTTGGACCCCGCACGTTTCAATCACCAGTAGTAAGCCAGGTAAATAGTGAAACAGCATTTTTCCACACCAATCACTTCACAATCGACGATCTCGCACTGCTCGACGATCGGCAAACGATCGAAGCACCTGGGGTTCTCCTTGTCTTCAAGCGAACACTACCGTATTACAATATTGTATTCCTTTATGCATATATATAGCCTACTCTACTGTTATATGTACTAAAGGACATGTAGTCTCTGATAAAAAGTATACATATATGTTTATATGTATATATATATGTATATGTTTTATGTAGTCAAAATTTCTCGTTTTTTTCTTCACCAAAGCGATTAGCACTGTACTTCCAAATTTTCTATTCGTAATTTACTCAATGGTCCTTGGTGAATTTCTTCTTTTTTTTTTTTAATTAACCATTCACTCCCTCCGGGGTTTTCCGGGAATAGGAGTTTCAAGGAACTCCTCTCCGGCCAGCCAGGAGGTTTCCAGAATCAAGATCATATATAAGTATGTAGAAGAGAGTGGGGGCGGCTGAGTTCTTCTTCAAATAAGATTGAACCGCATTCGATGAAGCATGAACCGATCAAAAGTGTCGTAGAGCTGACGTCGACCTTTGCGACGGGAGTTTGTGGATTCTTGGGTGTGTATGTGCGAGCGTGTGTACGTGTGTGTGTGTGTGTTAAGGGGAGGACAGAAGTACGAGGGCAAAGAGGGCCAGAAGAGAACCTGCTGGTCCCGACGACGCCACAGGCGCCGTTCGCTCCCTCGTAGTTATATATATCTCTCGATCACTGTGGATTCCCCAGACGATTTGATTAACCGCGAAGCCGCTCAGCCCTCTCTTCACACGTATTCCTTCCAATGCTCCTCTTTTTTACTTTTTCTTTTATTCCCCTATATCCCTCGCACGGGAGACTATCCTCGTGCTTTCCACAATTCTCTCACTCACAATCGACACACGCGCACCATTTACGAATTTTACGTTAATTAGAATATTGCACTGTGCGGAATAGTTATTTTTTTATTTATTTTTTTTTTTTATGTTTTATCTTTATATAAATTTATAATTGTTGCAACTTTGTCATTATTTTCGAAACGCAGCGATGGCACTCGTGTCTAGTTCTCTCCCACAGCTAGGGGTGCAACTCGAACCGATCAAAGGATCACAAAAAAACGCACGTTTTTTTCTTCCCTTTTTCCTCAAGATAACGAAACGAGACGCGGAGGTCGTTCCTTAAAACTGATAATCACGTCCGGCCCTCTCGGCATGGACGGCGATCCAGCCCGAATGGCATTCAGCATTTCGCGTCGCGCAGCTTAACACACACTGATCGCCGTGTGATAACAAAACCGTCGCGGTATCCGATTGTTCCGCGTTTAATTTCACTTTGCACACTTTAGCGTCGATGCTCGTCTTCGGCATCATTGGGCCAAAGCTTCGGCCTGCCGATCACCGTTGTTACTTTTTTTCGTGTATATATATGTGTGTTTTTGAGTCGACAAATACTATCGTACTCGATGCTCCAGGCCCTCGACCAGTTTCATGACTTCGTTCAAAAGCCAAGTGGAATTTGGTAGACTGCGAACTTAAAAATTTTCAACTTATTTTTCTCCCCAAGTCTCACAGCGTGCGGTAAATATCCAGGGTGTTCTCGTCGACGATTCATAAATTTACCGCGTGTTTATTGCGAATAAAAATAAAATAAATAAATTCACGATGAAAAAAAAAAAAAAATCGGCGATTATATTTTACGTTCGAGAGCGTTTAACTTTTGCGATGCAACAAACGACTTTCGTGAGAGGATGGCAACGAAATACAAGCGGCAGGAGGACCCGTGGTAAAAGTACCGGAGGCATGGGACACGCGGCGCGTATGCGAGATAGCCGTGTCACGGCACCGCGCGAAATGATTCTGCGGGGGTTGTTTTCGGAATGGCGCCTGCGCCGGCTGGCACTTGCGTCGAGACGGGGTTGATCCAACGGATCTGGCGCAGACCGCCTCGGCTCTGTCTGAAGTCGTCGCCGACGACGACGACGACGACGAGGTGGCCGAAGAGCGTCGCGGGGGGACGTTGCTGGTGGCTGTGGAGCTCCAAGTGGTGAACGTGTGCATGCAATGCCTCTGTTTTCGGTCAACTTCTCTATAGTCGTATACATGGCCAGACTCCTCCCGTATACCCGATGACCTAGTCCTTGCCTGCTCGGTGTACTACGATGGGAGCGAGGGGATGGCGACGATACCAAGAAAAAAAAGATCGTTGTGTTATACGACGGCGGATAAGATCTTTCGGGGAAATATATTATTTATGGATGTACGTAAAGTGTATATGTGTATATTGAAATATTTCGAAAATTCAAGCTAACCGGCTTGGGACGTAGATATATAGATGGCATTTATTGTACAATAGGGCTTGAGGTCGTCTAGGCACTTCACCCAACCAACAACAAACCGAATGAATACAAAAAAATAAGACACTGACAGACTGAATATGAACCGCATAAAAATAAAATATACGTAAGAAAATGAATCAAGAGAACAGAAAAAGAAAATAAACTGTCGCACATGACCCGCACGTAAACCGCATAAAAATAATAAAATAAGCAGGAAAGCAAAAAGGGAGAGTAACTTATGCTACTGTGCAAGTTCTATGACTATATTGTAATGAATTATATTTTGGCGACTGATGGAGGAAATTTCAGCATTCCCGGACGATGGGGTAGAGCATCGGGCCTCACTTTAAAAACACCAGGATGACGTTAACTTATTTTGGTTGAGATAAACCGAAGATATTCTTCATGGAAATTGCCACAAGCACGTTAATACTTTTGCAAATACGTTCCAATTGATGGTTTTCCGACATTTAAAAAATCAGTTTTTTTTCCAATACTTAGTAAAAATTTTTTTTTTTTTTTTTAGATTTTTTTAATTTTCGAAAACTAGTAAATGAATGGAACTCAGCGTCAAAATAGCACCGAGAGACTGCATAGGGCAGCTGTACGGATACTGTAGTATTCGAATGGGTGAAACAAGCGTAGCACAGAAATACTCGGCGTCGAGACGCTTCCGCTTGGGATACGCATTGTAACGAACGTGCACTCCGAAACTTCAAAGTGATTTGTAACACGGTAAAAGAGGATTTTCGCTGTTCCCGGTAGTACGTACTAGCAGTAGAGTGAATCTGTCGGTGTTTGTACATCGAGTAATTTGATAATAGCTTGACAACGCGTGACCTACTTTCTGATATTGCACTTTATATACGTGTTTCTCTCACGTGCGTTTTACTAATAAGTAAGACATTTACGTAAGAGGAACAAAGAAACGGCACGAGCGTAAGCAAATTGTCTCCTCCGAGAAACTTCAATGGTGCTGAATGTACTTACAGCTTGCTGAACGATGCTAAAACGTTCTCCGTGCCGGAAACTTAATTGTTAGAAACAAGCAAAGCGTAGGGATGAAAATTTATCGTTGTATAAAAATGGGTCGGAGATTTTTTCTTGTCACTCCTGTCAAAATTATATCGAGTTTTTCTATTTTTTCCCCTGACCACGAATTAATTTACTGGATAAGTATATTCGTACGTGAAGTGAGGAGTATAATTAAGAAAAAAAATGTTTTTACCATTTCCCGGTATCTTTTGATGGCACAACTATGAACGCGTATTTTTAACCGGACGCGTGCCTCCTTCAGTAGGCCAAGCTGGAACGCCCACGAAAAAATCATTAAATTCCTTTATCTTCGCTAAACGGGTTTCCAAATATCCGTCAGAGCTATTCCTTTGATGGCTCTGTATTTATCTTTTTTTAATCTTTCATTTCACGGTCCCCGGTGACCCCGCATATTCGCGTGATGCCACTTTTATGTCCCGAATATACATACAGTATATATAGTACAGTGGAGCAGCGGAGATAATGGTTTTATATCAATTTCCGCAATCCTTTCATCACCTATTCAGTGTCAGAGGCACGTACCGACGTCCGCCTACTCGTTTTTCATCCCGCGCCAGACTTCATTTGCCGCACGATCTCGAAATCGGAGTTTGACGAAAGCTCGACGATAGATAGATATATGTATATATATGTATATATATTTATATATATATCGGGGAAAGAAATTCAAGATTGAAAATATTTTTGTTTATATGAATTCCATTCAAACGGTTGGAGCGTTGAAACGTAATCGACTACGAAGAACTGAGAGCTTGGCATTTGATAAAGTGGGCGGAAAAACGGTCTGGCAAGGGGAACGAAACAAAAGCGGATACGGGCAGCTATCAACGGTATTTAATAGTCTCAAATAGAATGTAAAACGTTTTTCTCTCTTTTTCGAATCACTTTCAATAAAAATCCCTCTCAATAATAAAAATTACTCCATTAATAAAGTAAAAGTCGGATGAGAAATTTCCCAGAACTGATCGTTTCATCGCTGTTCCGACCGTATAAAAAAAGCCCACGCTCGCATATAAAAAATAGGAGGAATTTTATCAACATTTTTTTAAACACTTGCTGCTTAAAAATAACCCATAAATTTTTTTTCCACGTGACTTATTAAGCTAGAAACAATCAAATAGTACTCACCAATGCCAAGCGTCGAACGATTCATTCCGTACCTCAAAATAATATATTTTTCCTTATGCATCTTTCCCCTGATGATCCTTTTTCGCTATGTTTTATCCATCATTTTATAGGTCGACGTGGGAAATGGCTTCTGTAATTAAAACACAAATAATCATAAAAAAAATTATTTTTAAAAGCATCAAAGCCGAGATTATTTAAGGGGCAGCGTAGAATTTTTGACAAGAGAGAAGCTCGGGTTCTCGGGCTTTGCGCTCATCTTTCAAAGATGGAATCTACCGTCGGGTTTCATAGCGAGAACGAGCGCTGCCGAATGAAGTGGCTAAACTTTCTCACAACGGCAGTTCTTTGCTGGCCAGTCGAGAAGCGCGTATTCGGCACGAAAAGAAGCATCCACCCGTTCTGTTGTTTTTATTTATATTTATACTTTTATTCGTACGCATCCCTCGCGAACGAAGAGGTATCGACTTTGCCAAGTGGGAGCCTACTATTTCCGCGGGCTTAAACTTTAATCGAATATGCTTTATCAAAGAGTTTATCGAGAGTGCGCGGAGCTTCCGGAAATACGGGAGAACAGGGCGGGGGACGCTTTTTTCCTCGAATAGATTTTTTGAAACAGAGAGCACATAGCAGAATGGGGAAAGCCGCACCTTGAGTTCCGGAGTCCTTGCTGCTACGCTAGCGGTGCACTCTCTCTCGCGACGGTTCAGCTATTGCTACTCGACAACGGCTGTCCTGTATACATAGACGGATTCAACCTATGCATAGTACATCCACCCAGCGGCTACGCTCGTGTGCGACGATGGCAGTGCCTAGCACCACCAGCTAGCAGCTTCGTGTTTCCGAGATCCATTTGCTTTGATCCTGTCGGTATCCGCAGCTCCCGCTCTCCGGCAACCTTGGCCTGGTTTTCCGCACATTCTCCCCACTCGTATGTGTCATTCTCACGTTAACTCCTATTTTCGCCTCTTAGATCGTAAGTACTCGAGAGCGAAGGGTTGCGCTGTTGTTGACGGGGCGTCGCGACGTATAAACACCTTAGACGTCCTCGAGAGGGAAATATCGGGAGACTGTAATTAACGATCTTCATCCACGTAAACTGGCAATTTGCACGGTGCAAAGTGGCTCTTAAAAACATGCGTGGCACTGAAAATGAAATACTTGTTAGTCACGTGATGTAGAGGATATTGCATTGTCAGAAATATTCTACGGGTATTTTAAAGTGACTAATACAAATCGTGTACGTAGGATTGTAATAAACTTTTGCGGCGTTAACGAATGGAGATAAAAATATGCGATGTTTATGGAAAAAAGAGACAAAAAAAAGACTCGTAAAATTCTTTTTCTGTTTTTCGCCCCGTTATAGTTTTATTTTTTTTCAACTAAGTCAGCAAGGGAATATTATAAAGGCAGGCGCCTCGGGTAATCAACTTTCAAACTCGCAAGCATTTTTCCCTTGCTCCTTTCTCTTCCGTCGTTCTTCATCCACCGTTCACGTTTTTTTCCTCTGCCGTCCGTGATGAAGAGAGAGAGAAAATGGGAGTTGTGGAATCCGGGCGATCCTGTGGCTCGAGCTTATTTATTCAGCGCGAAGGTATTAATTAATAAGCAGCTTCTGAATGAGAGAAGAATAGAGGCGTGCACTCGCCGCTCTCATACTTTACTGTAGCACCGGAATTTTATTATATTAATGTAAAATTGACAAATAAGAGTACAATAAAACACGGAGGAGATTTAATATTGCGGGAGTTTTCGGCCACCCGGTATAGGACGTTGGTACGAAATTTTTTAAAGACCTTCCTGTTTTACGGGCTGATGTAACTGGCACTTTGTGAAAAGGTTTTTCATTAAATTTCATATGAATTTCATCATTTTTTCCCAATTTTTTTCAGCGAGAGCCATTTATTAATAAACAGCTTCTGAATGAGAGCAAAATGGACGCATGCACTCTCCGCTCTCATACTTCACTGTAGCACGGCATTTTATTATATTAATGTAAAATTGACAAATAAGACTGCAATAAAACACGGGAGAGAATCAAGAGACGCGGTAGCGTCTCGACGCCAAGTACTTAAAAGAAATTTTTTAAGTGTGCGAAGGTCGGTACCAAGTAGTTATACTCCAAAATGCCGGAAGTATTTGTTTGCACTACGTTACCTCACAAATAAATCATCGGCTCGAAATGATAGTAAAATTTTACTATAGAATGTCTATCCAAGCTTTCCAGTTTGCTTAATTCCGAACACATTCGTTCGGTGGATTCTTGTGTACGATGATCGCGATCAGGAATCGATCCAAAATTTTTCGATTGTGCGTGAACCTGAATACGGGTGTGAGGTGATCAAGTACATCGGCAACGAAGCATCGGATCGAATTTTTAAGGACACTTTTATCATATAATTCGGACCCAAGCTTTCCAATGGGCCTAATTACGATCATAATCGTCCAGCGGTTCCCAAGATATGATGAGGTGAACCTGAAATACGGGTGTGAGGTGATACGCAAAAATTCTTCGGATTCTTCGGAAATCTTCACGATGGACCTGGGGAGTATTTTTATATCAAATATAAACTGATTGACACTAAGTTTGGTCAATATTGTTATTGCAGCAATGGAAACATTTTTCGGTAAAAAAAATGCTTTCCTCCTCGAGATTAAGACTATGAAGAAAATCGCATTTGCAGGAAAAAATAGATGAAATCAACCACAAAATACTTTTTTTCAAAAAAGTAAAAATGGTACGCCAAGTACTTAAAATGTTCAGAAAATATGTTTATGGAAAAACTTCTTAAAAATTAAAAAATCTACCAAAACAGATGTTTATCCGAACAATAAAAAAAAATATATGTGTATCAAAATGTAAAAAAAAAATCGAAAAAAATCAAATCAAACCAGCCAAGTAGTATTACAAAAATCTAAAAAAAAATACAAGATGTAAAAAATCTTGAACAAAAAAAACTTGGCGTGCCAGTTTTGTTTAATATAATTTTTGAATGAACTACGTACGACAGTGATTGGAAAAAAAACTGGCACGCCAAGTTTTTTTTGTTCAAGATTTTTTACATCTTGTATTTTTTTTTAGATTTTTGTAATACTACTTGGCTGGTTTGATTTGATTTTTTTCGATTTTTTTTTTTTACATTTTGATACACATATATTTTTTTTTATTGTTCGGATAAACATCTGTTTTGGTAGATTTTTTTATTTTTAATTAATTTTACTGGAATTTCGGCCACCGAACTGAGGACATGGACACGAAATTTGTTTAAAAACCTTCCTTTTTTACAAACTAATGTGATTGGCATGTTGCGAAACAGTTTTTCTTTAAATTTCTTATGATTTTTTAAATTCCCACCACAAGTTTACAAGATAAATTGACTTTCCCCTCACCAGCGCAGGAAATATTTTCCATCCTTTGGTTCGCAATGCGGACCGGTCAGTATATAATTAATTTATGTACGAACAGGGGTGGACCAAAGTCCCGAGAAAATATTGTGGTAAACCGGCCAGCTTCACTGTTTAAAACGGGTTGCCCCACTTTAAGCGCGAGTAATGCAAAATTACCAAGGCGGTCCATCCACTCGGCTCACGGTGGCATTCAAACGCTTTTATAAATACACTACGCTCTTCAAATATGTGCATAATATTTGTGCTCACCGTGAATTTATAAATCTCACCTCGAGGCGTTTTCTGCAAAGACTATCGTATCGCGTAAAAAACTTTTTTTTTATTGTCTCTCAGTCCACGTAGTTTCAACATAGTTTGGTATATTCTATAGGACGTAAATATAAATTATGCGAGGAATAGTGTAGTAATGAAAAGCACTCGCAGCTGTGAACTCTACGCTAGGGGACTACGGGCTGACGAGCGTATACTTGAAAAGAATAGAAGAAAAAATAAATTCTGACGAGACCGTCCTATACCGTCGTCGTTGATGCTTTTCTACTTCGCCTCTTTATCTGTTTTTTTTCATCCACTAGCGAAACCTCGTTCGGACGAAGGAAAAATGAAGTTTCCATTCACTTCCCTTCAACTTCCATGCGTCAAACTTTTATGCATCGGATAGAGGGTGGAGTGCCGCCATGCACTGTTTCAACCCCTCAGCTCCGACGTGCATTGTAACCAACGAGAAAACTTATTTATCGCTGATGTTATGCATGTATGTACACGAGAAATCTGCATCCGTAATACATGCGAGAGATTTTTATTTTATATCCCCCTGGTTCCTCTACAAAGTAGTTTATATTGGTAGCCCGTTCACCAGAAGCATCTTAATGCAGTTAGAATTTTTGTTGTTGTATGTTTCTTTATCGGAAGAGATTGGTACCGGTACGAAAGCAATCATAGGGTCAGAGAGTTGAAACCCGCTCAGAAACATCAATTATCGGATGTACTTAGAGGGACCTCATCTTCCTTTGACCAATAAGAGTTCTTACCGGTAAAATTAGTGAAAAGCTGATAACTTACCAGAAGGCTGTGCCGACATCTCAGTAAGCTTATCCGTTAATGAAGAAGTCAAATTCAGCCTTATTCGTAGTCGTTACAGGTACCATCAAAACATTTCTCCTACTTCGGAAACAAATACCCTCCGAGGTTAATAATTTTCCGCTGCGTTGGTAAGTTGCTCCTGGTAGTTCATATAAACAGTCCCTATGCGGTGCGGTCGGTAACGTCGGGTTTATCAGCAGCAACCCCCGAAGGTTCCATGTCGCGTTTCACCCTCATCGGTAATGAAGATTTTTCGTACCATCTGAAAAAGAAACTCAATGGTAAGTACAGATTTCTATCAATTTGTCAATATTGTTAAAAAATTGAATTGTAAAGACGGGACAGTTACATTTTTTTTGCGAATCAGAGAGTTTTTCTCATGGTACAATGAAACGGCAAAATTGTTATCGTGTCAAACGCTTCATAAATTTGACGATACATCGATGCGAGCGAACTACTTGTTGCTCTACCGAGTCCAGTACGAACGGCGAATGTTCAACGACCAAACTATCAATTAGGCAAAAATAGTAGATTTTCTTTGATTTTTTTTTCTTATCGCGAACGAATCGTGTCCTCTGGTCTCAGGAACGCCACGGAGCGTCCGGAAGAGGCTTAAGAAGTAATTGACTTCGGACATCTTCGTAAACCATTAGCGTTAGCCAATAGGTACATCTTTCGCGCATCGGGACGTCGCGCTCCTCCTTCAGGAAATACTTTCGTAATCCCCACTAATTGCCAGTGGAAATAACGCGGAGGGTAAAAGGAAAACCGAGTGGAAAGCGAATCTCTGTGCGCCGAGCACAACGGCAATTTCGTACAATTCCACTTCGTTTGGAGTTTCCTCTTTAACATCGGAGTATCGAATCACATCCTGTGTGGCTTTAACATCGGAGTCTCACATCCGGCACGAAAAATTATCCCAAAAAGGATGCCGCAAATTGACAAGCTCATTAATTAAAAATCCCGGACATTCCGGATTACCGGTCTCGACGAGATCTCGAATAGTAAATGTTCCAATGTACTGTCAGCCAATAATTGGGCCAAGCATCCCAATACTGGCACAACTGGCACCTAGATGTTCACCTCGCATAATTGTGAAAAATGAAACAAAGGTGGTTTTCTTTGATCGCCACAATTCGCCCTGATGAGACCAACGCGCCAGTCAGAATTCTCGTGCCACCGTTAAAGTCCACATTTCCAAAGTGATTTCCGCATTATCCTTTAATTGTCACAGTCCGCACTGGTGCCGAGAGGAATAATAACAATAGTTTAAACGAGACTCCGTTAATGTCACAGGAATTATAAAGTCACGACGGAAAAGCCATTGGGATCGCTCGGGAGACGACAGAGGCAAATGGATTTTAGTCAACATCAATGTAACACACCGACGCCCACCCGTAAGAATGTAATTTAGCGAAGGGCACATAAGTAAAACGGTCGTGCATGGGCTCTCCCGTGAGTTGGCGAGAATAAGAGAGGCGGATTTCGAGGGAGAGAGGCGTCGGACTCGCGCAGTGAGTCTAGATCCGTCATTCAGTTTAATCGTTTCCTATGCACTTCGCTGTGCCCATTGTCGGGGCCGGGTTCTATAATAATTTAATGCCAGATATAATAAGTTACTTGCTGTCTGGCTGCTTGCCAGAGCTGCCCTATTCATCCCTCTATGAAAGCTGAAAAGCGCGCTCGCGCGTTCTCCACCCCGGCGCGTGAAGCTTCTCCCGCCCGACGAATCTCTGCTCCTGTCTGACTCCGCTGCATGGTCTACCTGCCTGCCTCGGTTCTATCCCGATTCCGCCCCGGCCCGTCTGACGCTACCTAGCCGAGTGTTAACTTACGGACTGTCTGTCTCTTGATTGGAGCGACGCGTTAAACGGTCGATCTTAATTGGTCATGCCTAATTGGAAAGACTATTAACGGGTGCCCATTGTGCGCCGGATTCCGCGCAATAAAGAAAATTCAATCTACTTAGAATCTTGACAATCAATTTTTATTTTTTCCTTCGTTTCCTCGAGGAGGAATCGAGGAAAATCTTAAAATCATGCCGGCCAGAAGGAGCCAGGAAGACGCATTTTGATTACGAATAAGGAATAAATGAACGCCCCGCCCCCTTATCCTCGCATACTGTCGAGGAAACTTTTGCAAAGTACCCGAGCAATATGTTGGAGTGCGTCGCCTATACCGCATGCACTAAGTTGTTCGAAACTCATTCAAAGCCGCGCGGAGAGCGCGTTATTTGGAGATATGAGAAAGTGAGTTGTTCGAAGAGTAGATGTAAGGAAAATTTATCGTATAAGAACAAGAGAAGCGCGGATGGATAGACGACGGGTATAGAGAAGGTGGCGGCGGCGGTGTCGGATATTACCACAAAATTCGTAATGTGTCGCGGGGCGGGCATAACACATTTTAATTACGGCAATTTAAATTCAATAATTTCGGTGGTATTTTGCCCGAGCGGCGGAGACGCGCAGCTGTTCAACGAATTAGCATACTAAACTTTATCACCAACATCTCGACAAAGACGTGCCAAGACGGCTGAACTAATTCCGAAGATAGAATAAAGTTTGGAAGCGAGAGAAGCGGCGGAGGTTCGGTCTTCGCGAAGCTATCTTCCCCCTCCTCTCTCATCCGCGAACTCTCTGTCTCGGGTTCTCTTCTCATCTCTTCTCGTCATTCCCGGGCACCCCACCGTCGCCGCCTCTCTTTATTCGTCCGCGATAACTCGCCGGTAAATTAATGTCGTCATTACTATTGATATCGGTGCCGAGATGAGTTTGTCGAGAAATACCCACACACACACCAGGAACATTGTTCCGGCGGATAAACCTCCGGATAATTTACTTGGTACAGACTTTCGAACTACGGTCATTTGTCCACGAATGAATATATTGAACCAAAAAAAAAAACGAAACATTTAAAAGCCAAATTGACAATATTTCGTACGCTCTATTATCACCTAACGGCTTTGTGCTTTTTCTATCGTGGCTGACGGTATATAATTAGATAAGTATCTCTGTGTTAAGGAGGTTGGAGCGTTTCACATTGGTCAAATGAGGGTTACATTTTTAAAGTCGTTTATACAACCTTTTACGAATCTATTCATTATATTGATGGTTATTTGTATTACAGCAGATGTCCTTAACCTAGTAAAACATTAATTGCAATGGATTTGCAAAAATATCGACCGGTTTGGGCTAATTTTAGAAAAGGTCTATATTCATTCAGTTTTTTCCAAGAACAATCCGTACCTTTTGCTCGATTTGGATGTATTACGGCTCATTCGCTTCCTTGAAAGGCGCTCTACGAATTCACCGTCTAGATATTCCGTAGTATGTTCCGTTTAAAAATGACAGCTGTTTGTTTATGAAGGAATCTCGTCGATGGATAAACAAAAGGCTGTCATTTTTAAACGGACAATGCTATCGAATATTTAGACGGTGAATCCGTAGAGTATCTTTTAAGGATGAGAATCTGGCGTAATATATCAAAATCGAGCAAAAAATTCCGCATTATTTTTGAACAAACTGAACGCATAGGTAATTTTTCGAAAATTAGCACAAACATTTTCATATTTTTGCAAATCCATTGCAATAAATGTTTCTCTAGATTAAGTACATCTGCTGTAATACAAAAATAACCATTCACTATAATCCATAGATGCGTAAAAGTTTGTATAAACGGCTTTGGAAATTTACCACATATTTGACCAGTGTGAAGCGTTCCAACTTCCTTAATGACCACTCGTACAACATGAATCACCAGACGGGTGCTATCTGAAGGGCATCGACTGTAGTTCACATTACTGACATGCGCCTGGTGGCTCCCTGTAGCTCTGAGCAGCAACAATTGCCTGGTATCCGGGACGGTCTCGTTATACACTATAATTGGGATGAATATTGAGAAGTTGGCAGGGAAGTTGTAAGTAAACTTGGACGCCTCGGGCGGTCCGGGATGCTTGAGAGCAGAGACGTGTTGCGGACAGGTTTCCTCTCCTCTCCTCGCCACTTCTCGCGTTATCCGTATATATCTGTATCCCCATCTCTATCCGCTCTTCCGCCGACTACGCCTCCTTCGTCGGCTACATCAACCCCGTCACCTTAGCCCACCTCGCCACCCTGCAACGACGACTTTTATTCCTTCCCCCACTGCCGTCGCGTCCTTGCCGCCTTTTCCGTCCATCTCTGCGTAAAACTTTAACGATATTTCCGATAATCCGTCGGAATGTCGTTGAAGTTTAAACGCACCGTGCACCTCCGCCGGGGATAAAATATTTATAATAAAAATGAGAAAAATATTCTCTTCTCTCTTCTCATTTGGCTTTGCGAAATCTGCTATGAACAAAAAAAACCTGATGGTAATATCCTGTTGCGACTTTCCAGTAATTGGCAGATGTTCGACGTTGGACTCTCTCTCGAAAAAAAATATATATATACTAATATCAAAGCGTCAAAGGAAAATCCGCGACGGTTTTCTAGTTCCGCAAGCTGACACGCGGGACAACTCCCTACGTATGAACATACCTTCCAGATTCGTAAAGCCTTACCCTTCTGTTTTCATACAATATTTCTTTCCAAGAGGAGCGAGGGTCAGAGGGTGGCATGAAGGTTTCGCAAAACTTTCCGCAATCCAGCATTGTATGCGTAGCAGACCTCAAAGTTTTTACATGCCGACTTGCAATTGCTTTCAAGCTTCTTCACCGCGCATTCCCCGCTTTTCCACGAGTCACTCCTACCTCCTCAGCCGCGCATGGGTTTTCCCTCAGCCTGCGAGTCGTATGTCGATAATATGTTCTAGATAAAAAAAAGAAAATAAAAAAAATGTATTAAAAAAAATGAAACTTTATGAACTCGCAGCGAGAACTTCTGCGTTCCGTTTTGTCGATACCAAGAAATACTCACAAATAATATCCATATAACAGTAATAAAAAAAAATTGAAAGCATTGTAGATGGGAAAAGAACATGTGGCTTCTGAGGACGATTTTTTCTGCTTCGTGTTCAGTAATTCACCGGAGACAGAGCAGTGTGTGCTGATCCGGACGGGCTTCTCACAGGTCGATGTGCCGGCTAATGTTAATCTGCGGTCCATCGAACCACCTGCGAATTTTCCAATTAATTAAATTAATTATCAATATACAAAAAAATACATATATATTTTTATATAAATATATGTGTATATTGTAGATATAGATTTCTCCGAAGTTTTTTTTTTAAACGTAAAAAAAATAAAAATCTTTCGGAAAAATTTGAAAAAAATTCAGAAATGCAGTGTTGCATGTAAAAATGGTGAAACGATAACGCATAATCCACTGATCTATTTCGTCTAATTTTTTCACTGTTTTTTCTATAAAAATTCGAAAAAATAGAAGGTGACGTCGGCCCACTCCGGCTCAAAGTTAACATTTTTTGAAATCATAACTAATTATAAAGAATTTTCTTAAATCGTTAAAAAAAATCTGGGTGCTGTCGCGAGTTATTATAGTCAAATAAAAAATCGCCGGTTCAATCCAAGATATGAAGGGCTAGAGCCAGATCGAGATGGTGTGCAATGGCCCCATACATAATATATTGTCACCGAATTTTGTAAATATTACTGACAAATATTTGGACTGCAGTTCTACAAATATGTGTCTTCAGTAGTACAGTAATTTATTTCATAACATTATAAAGTCGAATTTAATATATGACATCGAGCATATTTGTTTCACGCATATTTGATTTCCGGAGGGGTGCGATAGAGAATAATGCGTTTTTGTGGTAAAATCGAGCCCGCGGTTTCGCGCAGTTTGTACAATCGTTGGGGTACCGATTACTGTGACATGTGCTCCGCCGCATTCGTTGACGTTCATCTGATGTGTGCAGCTCCCGGCAGCGGTTTGGCTCTAATATATCCACCCCGGTATTTAGCATTCATCTTGCATCTCTGTTCCACCAGGGTGGATTTCAAGCTCGGCTTTCCTCGCTCTCTACGAAGCGATCCTCTTTAGTATGTACACTACATAACACCGATGGAGCCAGGCACACCTCCCCCGGCCCCGCACAGGGTGCACATATAGGCAAACGGTGGATAATAAGTCACTTACACGGATTCTGGACCTGGGGGTTGGCCGTATGCCAGTTCTATTCGCGCTTCGGTTGTTCCGATCTATTCTATACCGTACACGTCACACGCATGACGCTCTTAACTAAATTATGGACAAAGTAGTCCGATTTCCCGAGGCACGACTAAAGGGGCATTCACAAAGTTCCCGGGATTATATAACACCGTCCAAATATCTTGCTCGAGGCTCTCGCACTTTGGGCGTCTCTATCAGCCTACACCCCGGAGATCTTAAGACGCATAACGTTTACCTTGTCACGGACAAACTAATCCACTTCGTCACTCCGCTACGTGTTAAATTTTCATTTTTGATCGAACGTGCTCGAATACCCATGGAAAATATATATATATATGAATTAATATAATTATGGATTTATCAATTTGATAATATTTGGGATGTGTAACGTAATATGGTTCACCTTGATTTACCCTGTTAAATTTATGTAAAATACATATTCTCTGGACATATTATTTTCTAAATAATTTTTTAAAAATAATTAAATGAAAATATACAAAGTGTATATGTTAATTATACTCGTGATTGTGCGTCTTGCGTTTACTTCGTTTTGATGGGTGTGCAAGCTGTTTTAGAGATTTTTTTTAGTTCTTTGTTCCATTTTATACGGTCGACGGACACTGACCAAAGTTACAAGCGGAGTGACGAATTCGCAGAGCCGAACCTATTATCGAAATTTCAATAATCCAACGCGAGAAACGTAATAAAGACGGACGCATGGCAGTAATGTGATCCTATTGCTCGTGTCAAAAGGATGATTTGTCAGTGCGAGATATAGTGATTTATGCTGATTCGACGTTCATTGATTAATTGCCCGTTCAACCGACACCTGTTATGCGGAGAACTGTCTACAAAAAAAAATCCTTGCGACTGGAGGTCCGTCAATGCGGCCACGATTAAACCTAGGTCCGTGTGGATCACCGAATGGTCGTTGCAGTTAACTTTCGCCATATTTTTTTTTTTTTTTTTTTGAACTTGAAATTCCGTTGAATAATAGCTGTTTCAAGCAAACTTTTGAAGACTTTACGTAGAATAAATTACAAAAAAAACGTAATGTTAATAGAAAAAGTACAATCACGAGTGTACGTATAAAATAAATAAATACATGTCTATATAAAATATATATATAAATGTATCGTTACTGGATGTTCTTGGCTCTGGGAATTCGGCATAAAAAAAAAGTTCAATGAATCCTTTTCCAGACACCCGAGACTCCCGTGAGAAAGAGTAAAATTCTGAACCTGACAATGGTTTACCAAGTGTTGGACGTGTATTTCGTTAGTCGATTTCGCTTCGACTCCACGGACGCTAACACATCAAGATACCTTCCGCATTACCTATACCAAAAAGCTTTCTAGCTCGAAAGAGGGAAGGGGGTCGGGGGGTTGCATGGACGAACGGAGAGTGCGACGGCGAGGCCGTCGAAAGGACGTGCGGAGAGAGCGAACTCGAGGGTTCCCGGTGGGAATTCGTGTCAATTAAACTACCGTGCTGCGGTAGCCGCGAGTGTTTCCCTCCGGTTCACACGTGAAAGCCAAATGAGACAAAAATTGAATCCCACTTTATCGTGTAAATTCCAAAGGAGCATTATCCTCCGTACGATTGGCGCTCGCTAGTGGACATTTTATCTGCACGCGTCGATAATGGAGCAGCCATCCGGTGTAGGTTCCCATCCAAGCCTTCCAACGAATTCCAACGAAATGCTTTTCCTAAAAAAAAAACCAAAACATTAGAAAATAGTTATTATATATTATAAAAGTTGTCATATATTATATTACTGTATATTATATTTTATTACGTAAGAAATTAGAAAAAATTAGAAAAAAGTTATCATTATTAAAATGAAATAGACGGTTTGAAGTGGGAACGAAAATTTGTGTAGAAATAATGAATAAAAAAATATTGAAAATCCGTCGAACGGTACGAAATTATCGATATACGTGGGAGATAAGAGTAAATTCTCGTGGTCCAAAGCCAACAGCCGTTTTCCGAATCGCCTCTATAAGTCTCCCGACGCTCTGCGGATATTCCGATCGTGCGGGACCGCAAGTACCGTAACCTGGCCGATTCACCCGGCCAAAAACCTCTTTTACACACGAGAACATTTCAGTCATTTTTCACGCTCGATAATTTTTTCGTTTTTTTTTTTCCTCACGAAGCTAACATCCGTGCCGATATTATCTTGGGTAGCTGAGACAGACGAGTGGGTCAAGCGGGTACGTGGAAGGGTCCGAGGAAGGCCCGAAGGATACAGCACCGAAGTCTTTGACGGCTAACGAGTTCCTTCGCGTCCGGCGTCGAGGGGGAATGTCCGAGAGTTCGCTGCCGGTCGGCGTGTGTACGCGACTCGGATATACGTACGTTACAACGGCGCCGGTGGAGACACGGATAAGATTCCGGACGAGCCGTCTTTGACGCGCTAACGAGCCTCGGCCCGGAGCCGGCTTAATTTATAGAAAAAATAATTGAATACAAAAATGTCGATGCGAAATAAGCCCAGGGGTTAAATTCCTGTAAAAAAAAATAACAATAATTAGCGCAACTTTTTTTAGTATTGCAACGAGCAATACTAAATAAATAATCACAATATAATTTCAGACAGCTAAGTCGATATTGGTTCGAGCGCCGGAGCGGTCTGCAGTTTCGCCGAGGATTTAATATTAATTAAAAAAATGGTCCCTGTTCGTTTGAATTAAAACAAAGGCGACGCTGCTTTGGAAAAAAAATGAACGAATGATCGAACGTCCGAGGCTCCGGTTACACACGAGAGATCGTCGTACCTTTGTGCAGTCAACGGAGTTTCTCTTACTGACCGTAGTTAAAATTAGTTGGGGGATCTACCCTCGGTGAATTGCGTTGAACAAAGCCATAGCCGGTAGCCTGCTATTTCTATTCGCGGGCTCTTCCAGCTGGTGGACCTCGCACAGCGGTATTAGTATATAGCGCGTGGAGAGGACGAGGTGGGGACGGGTAGGGGCGAGGGAGGAGTGGGGGAAGGTCGGCTGCAGCGGGAGAAACAGAAGCATCGTTCCAGGACTATCCTGTGTCCTGTGGCGTTGGTCGCGAGTTTCCTATCCGCCTCTCGGCCACAATGTTCGCCCGTTGGACGAGAAGCATCCACACCCCTGTAATTATCCATTCTCTCGCGCTACGTAATTTTCTTTAATCACAGAACGAGAGCGGCCGCCGCGCGACTCGCTCACTTTGACCGTGTTACCGAAGTATACTACAGAGGATGGACACAGTCCGGAGAGACGATGTAGTTCGAACGATAAAGGAGTAAGAGAGCAGCGCCACTAGTTATACGTGTATAGTACGTACGCGTGTAACTGTATATACATATATGTAGAGGAGACCAACCAAAACACGTGGCGAAACGCCTCGATACTCTCTGCGCTGAAACCAACCTCAACTTCTTGGGATGGCCCGAATATATAGTGAAATAGCGAACAGTCGGAAGGGATCCGACGCTTCGCCCCTCCAAAACTTTCCTCGGTTCTCGACGATAGAGCGAGCTTGTTCCGAGGCTTTTCGAACTATACATACTGCTGCCTGCCACTGTTGCTGCGGCCGCGGCAACGAAGAAGGCCGGGACAGGAAGGATCGGAACTCCGAGCAACATCTCGCTTCCAACTCGCGGTACAAGGCTACAACGAAGACTCAACAGTCGGCCGATATCCGTGCAGCGCGGCGAGAGTTAAACGCGGGATTAAAGAATCCACAGCTGTAAACGTTCGTTCCACTCCATACACTCTTTACGTAAGACTAAAGGGGTGTCTAAACTCCTCAAGTACGGATATCCTTGCGAACAGAGAATCTACGGGTGGAGAATATGCGGATACGATACCATTCACGACGTCACGTATGGTGAAGAGTATTTTCGAAAATGTAATTATTGACAAGAGCAGCACGACACGATTTGAGAAAAATTGTACGAAATATTAAGCAATAGATCAATGATCTTCAATGAACCTTTCCGCAGAATCCTAACTCGTGTCCGTGCATAGTTCATAGGTCCAATGTAATTTTAATTTTCTTTCTCGACAATGGCGCCAATAATTAGCCGGTGCGCGACTTTCTAATTATTTTATGAAGTATTTTTTCAATAAAATTAATGTTCGAGGATTCTGTGTCCTAAAACCCGATTTTCACGTTACTGGCCTCCAGTAACGAATAAGTAAAAATAATTAATAAATAGATGAGAGAATTTCACTTTATTTTTTTCAATTTTTTAAATAAATTTGTATACGTTACACGAGAGGTATCGAAGTTGGGCGAGCTCGTTAACGGCGGATCGAATATTCTAGACGGATGAGAGGAATAACGGGACGGGTGGTGTCTAGCTCATTTCCGTGGGCGATTTCCTGCCCGGTAAACTCACTCGAGGCACGGTCTGGATACTAATACTAATGGCACACGTGTGTGCGCATCGAAACATCGAAGTAACGCCGCAGACAACCTTTTCATTGACGGAACCGATTGACGGTGGTAAGACAAGCATGAAAATTCGTTCGCCTTCGCGATTGACGACAAAGGAAGAAAAAAAGAAATGAACGCGTACCTCGAAAGCGTCGCGAATTCAACGCGTGTAGAAAATAACCTAGGCTCACCCCTTCCCGCCGCTGCCAGCTCGTCTCCGTGTCACCGTGTGATTCGCGCATCTCAACTATCATTTATTTCGCGATTAATCAATTATCGTCGCATTATTTTTCACGGATTTGTACTGATTTGGGCGCGACATCGTAAGAACTTACACACACCCGTGGCGTCGCGAATACTGGTAATAATAAGATGCCGGCTTTATTGTGTTAACGTGTTAACGGTTTGATCTTGCAAAGTCGATCGATCGTGGTCGCGTGAGCGGCGACGCGACAACAGCGCCTCTGCAGAGTTTCGACGAAGGCATCGCGAATCCTGTGCATATGAACGTACCTTGGACTGGCGTTCCTTGATGACTTCTCGCCACTTCCGACTTGTCTCCGTGTCATCGCGTGATTAACTCGTTTAAAGTGATTAATTATTTATCGGGAATATCTACTCACTCAGGCACGATGTCGTAAATAATACGCGTACTCGTGGGATCGCGGGGACTCAAAAAAAAATTTCGACGTTTTCGTATTGACGGTCCGATCTCGACAAGTCAACACGCGATCAACCGCGCGCGTGATATGCGCGGACTTAAAAGCATGTGACACATCTTTCCGAGTGTGAGCCCCAGTGATGCTATCTCTCTCACTCTCCATAAGGATTCACATGCCCTTAACAATCGGTCTTTTCGCCATGAATCATTCATCGTTGAATAGTTTTTTTTTGTTTGTACTAACTCGAGGTCGTCGTGGTAAAAAGCTCGCATAGATGCATTCGTGGCGTTGCGGAAACTGAAAATAAAAACATAGCGTTGTGTTCGGATTAACGGTCAAATTTCGAAAAGCCGACAGTACCCGGCCGACCGTGGTCGCGTAACCGGATGACGTCACGCCAGCGTCCCTGTCGACAAAAGCCACGCGAATTCGATGTATGTTAACCAACCCTCGACTCGCGACTTCTCGCCGCTTCCAACCTGTCTCCGTGTCACCGCGTAATTCACACATTTTAAGGACCGGTTATCCAGTTATTAATTATTTATCGTTGAATCGATTTTCGCAAATTTGCGTTCGCTCGGACATGATCGCTATTACGCGTGCTCGTGGCGTTGTGGTGACTAAAGAAAACGAAGGTTTTCGAGTTTTCGATTCAATCTCGATCGAAATCAACAGTATGTATTAGATATCTACATCATACTAAATTTCATCTTTGGCAAATCTCTGACAATGCACTGCTTTAGGAAGAAAAAAAATGGTTCATTAGTAGAATTTTATTCTTCTAATGAACTTCTCCCAAGCGACGTTCGTGCGATGAAAAAAACAGCCGTTATAACTTGATAAAATTTAGTCTCATGCACATACCTTCGGGGTCATGTGAACTGCTTCCGACTTGTTTCCGTCTTAACTCCTAGTTCGCACATTTAAACGACCAGTCATTCAGTCATCCATTATTTGTCGTCGAATCGTTTTTCGGGTAATTCTATTCGGATACATCTTAAGCACGACCGTTGCGCCGCCTTGTGGCGGCGCGGGGACGGTAAAAAAGATACACCGGCATTTTAATTTTTTCGGTCCGATCTCGACAAGTAAAGATTATCCGATTAACTCCACGCCCGTAATTCACGGACCTTAAAAATCGGTCCCTTCACGATTAATAATTTATCGTCGAATCGTTTTTGATTCTTTGTAAAATCGTACTCAGTCGAGGTTGACACGGTAGACACCTCAGACACGAGCACCCGTCGCGGCGCAAAAGTCAAACAAAGTGAAGGCAGCGTTGTGTTGATGGTTCGATTCCCTCTGCGTCTGCAGACCACGTCAAGCCTCCGGCCGTCACGGCAGTGGCAGTAAACAAAGGGCATCGTGACGCTACCGTTTGCTTAGTTTCCTTTTTGTCCTAAAGTTTTCGTTCGGTACATCGCGACCCCTCCTTTATTCATTCCAGTGATATTCGAGGTTAAGTCATTGCGCACACAGTAGTGTATTTCGTGAACGTGTGTGCGCGTTAATAGTAGTGCGTCATAATAGTCGTGCGCATTAATGCGAACTACAATGAAACTGGACGCGGCGCTTAGTCGGGACGAAAACTCAAGCACGCGACTCGTTCGACTCCCGTTATTTTCGCCGCCGGATCGCAATGCCAGGCAAGAGTTTTACAAGTTTCATAACGAAGCGATAGCCCTCGTGATTTTCGGCTTACGCGGCCTTGAAACGTCTTTGTCGGGTTCGCAAACGAGAGAACGAGCTTGGCTGTTAATTAACACTGGTGCCGACGACTATCGTGATACGAACGGGCGGGAGGGAACGCGTATATATATACTGTAAAGATAACAGCCAACAGCGGAAAACGGACGAAACGGCGAGATAGGGTTGGAACGGAAGTGGCCCCACGCGCGTTTCGCTTGCTTTCCTCTGTCTCGGCTAAACGGTGAGAGGTGGCTCGGCAGGGAAGGCAAGTCAGCGGGGGACCGCGAGACTCCGCTCTCGAGGTGGGCACCTTGTTGCCCGGTCTCGCTCGTATACCGAAGCGTAGAGGACTACTCGGCGGTGCTGGTTGGAAACGCCGCTTGTTGTTGTTATCTCGAGCTGTTTCCTGTTAATTGTCTTCCCTCTTAGCGTCGCAGCAGGGCTTCGCAGATGTCTGTTATCTAGTGAATAATTCAATAACCGAGCGAACTCGAAAGGGAGAATTTCCCGGGGCGAAACGAACATTTTCGCGACTCGGGCGAGAATGCCATTTGGCGGGGAGGACGAAAATAAAATATAAAACATGTAGAAGACAATGAAAGGTAGAAGCTGCGAGATTAGAAGTTGAGCGAGGACGTACCGGAGCGAACCTACGGCATAGGGGCGCGGGAGGGGGGAAACGGGGAGAACAGATAAATGAAATATTGAAGAGGGATTAAGGGGAAGTCCCTGTGTCTCCCGGGCGGTTGAGAAGATTCGGAAGTTCGTCAGACTCGGTTGACGACCCATAAACGGGGTAAACGCGAGTGGATCCCGAGCGCGTTAGCTGGCTTTGAAGTCCCGCAAGATAAATCGGTACGTAATAACGTTCGACTCGACTCGACGCCCCCTCCCCCTTCCTCGTCCCTCGCGCAGCGTCTTCGCGCCGTTACGTCAGCTAAACGTGACCGAAAAGTAATGGACGCGAATTCTACTTCGCTCTGCCTCGGATGCCTCGGTTGACTGAACGTACATTCTTTTTCTTCTTTTTTTCGCAAAAATGTACGTACTTTTGATTACATGCTTACAGTCGCGAACGAAGATAAGATCAGATTTTTTTCTAAACTTTATTTCATATTCCTTTTTCCTCGCTAATTGAAAATACAAACCGTAAACATAAATTGGAAGATTCCTACAGCGTGCTTCGTCTCGCATTTCGCTTTGACCAGCTTCCGCTATTCCCTTCCTCTGAACGAAGTTATCGGTGACGAGAGTGGCGACTCGCGAGTCGTCAAGCGTGAGGCGACGTAGACGGTCGAAAAAATAAATAAATAAAAAAAATAGCAACGTTAGTTATTGCGCCGGGGATCGTGGGAAGGTATCGAGCCAACGTGCCCTCCCCTCTATTACGGATATCGCACTGCGGAAAGACGATAGCGTAAAAGGATAGAAAAAAAATTAGAGACCAATGTTGAGAAGAGAACCGAAGTCTTTGAATCGTTGACATCAATCATAATATTGCTGCTGACTGGTTCGAACAACCCAGGCGCCGCTGCACTTTCTCATACCCATGCCTTGATTCACAATCTTTTTTCGATCAAACAGAATGAATAGCAAAAACAAAATCGGTAACTTTTTATTTCGTTAACATTTTTTTTATTCCAACGGTAAAATTGAAAAGAAATATATTTAAGACTCGCCCGTGAAAATATGAGGGGGGGACAGACATTGAAAGACATCCGTGGCTTTGCGTTCTATTTATTTATTTAATATATATTTATAAACGACGATGGGTCTCTTCCCTTCAAGATCCGAAACAATTTATAACGGCTAGGGCCGTCTCACTTATATCTACCGTTCAGGCATGTTTCTCTTTCTCTCCTTCCTTCCTCGGGGCTTTTCCACCGAGTCTCACGGCCCATCCCGTTGCTATCTCGAGTGCTGGAGAGCCAGTCTCACCCTCCTCCCCCCCCCCCCCCCCCCCCCCGCCGACGAGTCGGGAGAGTCATGGATCTCTACTGTAATACTTTACAAAGTAAGGAGACACAAATTGGAGATTAGTCGGGGTGAAATTAATAGGAAGTGTCCTGACAGCGAGACGCTACCGTTCCACCTGCTCGCAAACGCACAGTGGAGTTCTCCCTCCGGACGGAATACTCCCAGCGCCTTCGTTACTCTTGTGTACAATAAATGTTGACGATTATCAAAGACAGTAGTTTATCCGATGCTTCGCTAACATAACCGGCATCGATAACATTTCTCGTCTTTGACCTTACGAGGGCGGACTGGTCACCCTGACCCAAGTAGTAAAAACTTTTCTTTTTCGGGCATTTCTTACTATCTTTTTGTCGCGCATGCGCATTTTAAGATTTCGTTGGGACTTCAGGGTAAAACATTGCTGAGATCGTAGAGTATCGAAGGATTGGAGATGTGGCGGAAGAAAAATTAATAAATCAAAGAAAAATTAATAGATCAAAGAAAAATTAATAGATCAAAGAAAAATTTATAGATCAAAGAAAAATTAATAGATTAAAGAAAAATTAATAGATCAAAGAAAAATTAATAGATTAAAGAAAAATTAATAGATCAAAGAAAAATTAATAGATCAACGAAAAAATTATGGATCGACGAAAAAATCATAGATTGAAGGAAAAATCGGGTTTTTCAGTTGGGAAACAATTATGAACCGTGTCAAAGATCAGGGGTGTAATTTTTACGAAGCGTTCGCATTGGGCCGTGAAACGAGAGCTTGGCGGAACCCCATCAGGAAGTCGGAAACCGTGCAACGTCACGATCCACCAAAGTGAGATATAACGCGATGTAACTGGATGTTCCATCGTACAGCGGCCGGAGCCTCGGGAAACTACCACAAGGAAGCCACTATTTCAGCACAGCGAACCGAAGGGTATACGCCAGTCGTACCGGCAGTGGTAGGAGGGAGGGGGAAACCCTCGTGGCCCTGATACCTAACGGAGTAACGTACATGGGAGAGGACCGTGAACGCTCACGTCTGATTAACGATGGCCATTGAACACGTAACGCTCGGTACCCCATTGTCTGCCCGCCAACGCCGATGACTCCTTCTCGATCATCTTCTTTCCCCAACGTACCGGAAGTCTCCGTTACGACTTATCGTTTCACCTCCTAACCCATTCCTCTCGCGGATATCATACTTTCATGACTCTCATACCTTTTTTTTACCTCATAAGTCCGCTCGTCCGTCCGGCGCCAGCGACATAAATTTCGAATTTCAGCGACGATGGAGGGAACAAAAAAATAAATACACATATATTTTTATTTTATATATGTTTCTTTTTTGCCGGGAGGAAATCGCATCAGCTTATTTTAACCCCGTGTCCAAAGCCTCTTTTTCCTGTAAACAGTAAATAATAATTATTCTCGGCCGCTACACTTTTCCGAATCAAAATGACTAAAAAACATCCACTTTTTACACCGACATTTTTTTTAGAGTGTATATTTTTTTACAATTTTTATTTTTATTTTTCAGGTTTGCCGATTTTTGACGTTAACACACCGGTACAACAGCGAGAACCGTTCACACGGAAGTATGTACCTACGAAATATTTACCTTCTCTTCGTATTTGCATTCACGTACGGTTACGACCGTGTCGAGGGCTGCTTACGACAAACCTACTATTCTATGAGAGCAGCACCAGCAGCTTTTGCTCTCCGCTGGAGGAGATATAATATCGCAGGATTTTCGTGACGCTGACCGAGGGACTATTCCACGGTGGGATCTTTTCTCTCCAACCATCATATGCTGACGAGTTTTTGAGCAAAGGATCTGGCGAGCTCATTGTCAACGAACTTCAATCCGAAGTCTGGCTTTCTTCTTGTAGGCGAAAAGCGGACGGCCGGAACCGGCGAATGAAGCTTCAATCTCCTGCCAGCCCTGCAATAACTTCCCGCATGATGCACGGTAAAAAAAAAGAAAAAAAAAGTTTTTAAATTTAACAAATATTTCTCGTACACGAACGTCCACAATTTTTTTTTATTCTTACCATTTTTTTATCGTAACAAAAAGAATTATAAATCGGTGAAAATAGAATTGTGGACTCTTTTCCGGATAAGCAACGTTTGTAAAATGCACACATTTTTTTCGTTGTTAATGTGTACACGATCGCCGAATAATTAATGCGCGGGGCAGAAAACATTTCGTCTGATATCCGAAGTCGTGGAAAATAATTTTTTTTACCCCCCCTCCCCCGGTAACGGCATGGTTCTGAAGGTGAAAACAAATATTTGTCCTCGCATGAACGACATTTCACGGAATAATATCTCTTCCATTTCCGTTTCGGATGAAAACCTTCCGTCACCGGCTCGCGAGGATTCGCGTTCGGAACGTATCGCCCCCCCCCCCCCCCCCGCCTGCCTTCCCCCGACCTACTAAATTATTACTTCATTCGTCAGACATTGTAAATATCACCATGGTGAAACGCTTCTGTGTACTTCGCTCCGTCTCTTGCCCCCCTCAGCTTCCGTCCTCTCTATCGCTCGCTCTCCAAGTTCCTCCTGCCAACATTGCCGGTTTCTTGACTCTTCGAACTCTCGGCCATTCTACCTTCGGTAATTCGTCGATTTTCTCCGTGCAAACACACTCCTTTCGCGTCGAGAGAATTTTCTCGTCGATCCACGATGAGCGTCGAATTCTTCGATTTTTACCTAATAAACAGTTTTATTTTCTTCCTTCGACGATTTTCTTCGCGCATATTTTTATTTTTAAAAATTTTTTAAATATATATATTTTTTTAATTTATCGACTTTATGAATTTACCGTCGAAATTTATTCTCCTTCGCCGAAAGCTATTCATACCTTATTTCGGTAGCGCAAAATAATTTGAATAACATAGAAATTCATGCGACGACATAGACCAACGAAATTTCTCTCGCGGGCGCACACAAACCCGCCTACACACACACCGTTCGCAAACCTCGCTCATTTCCAAAGATATAAATCACGAAACTTGCCTACGTAATGCTGTGCAAAGGCAAAGCGAGAGTGGCATCGTGTGATGCTGCCGGTGCTGGTGCTGGTGCTGCTCGGTTCTGTTGGATGCTCCTCGTGGATGTAGCCCGGTAACTGTAGCAGGCAGACGGCGAGCGCGCTGAAACGACCGACGAACGCACAGCAGCAGCGTACCCGAGCTGCGTCCGACGTAACGGACTGGATGCGGACAGGGGAAACAGTCGACGAACTGACGCCGGGACACGCGTACTGCAATCATCACTCTTAATGTACGAGAAGAAAAAAAAAAAGAACGAACGAGCGTTGAAGAAGTTAAAAAAGAAGCGGAAGCTTGATCGGATATGAAACCAATTATTCAGGGATGCAACATTGCCGGATGGATCGGGGCTATTTGGTTAATTAAACAATTAGGTATGCATAAAAAAATGGTCCAAGAAAATCAGTAATTCGTGTAATAGTCTGTCATTTTTATTTTCAATTTTTATTTTTTTATTTTTATATACGGTTGGTGTAAAAATTAATCCATTAATTCATGAGGGATATTGCTTTTATAATTGAATATACGCGGAGCTTGATCCCGTTGCGATTAACGATTTTATCGAACCGTGCACTGGTGATGGAATTTTTCATAGCTGTCCGGAGGATTCCGTGTCCGTTGTTTCTGTTCTACGTGGTGGGGATGAATATTTAGTAATTTCGAATGATAGATTCATCCTGTAACTTTGTGGTTTTTTTTAGATCCGCCGAGGTCGGGTGAGATTTTTCCACTGGATCGTCGACGATTCGACACTCGCTGACGCATCAGGCACGCGGATCGCGGAGAGCGAGGCAACGGAGAACACTCAAGGTAATATGAAACCTCGTCCCTCTCGTCTGACCCGTGCTCGGTCGGTAACGAAGGCTGTAACGCGATCGTCAAAGTTCCAGCTGCTTTAAAAAAAATTGCATTACAGTTTTCATTACCGACCGCGGTAATTCGCAAGCAACTTATGTGTTTTAGGTATCAATTAACTATCTCTGATGTATTAATTACTGCTACTTGAATTCCTTCATTACTTATTCTTTGAGTTCGTTAATTACTTACTCTTTGAATTCAGAAAAAATATGCATTAATAACCAACAAAAAAGGAATTATAAAATTTATACTTGTAAAAAAAGTATGTTTCAAAGGGTTAAACGATACTCGACACTCTTCAATGTCCAGCATTATTTTCCGGTCGTCGTGGATTTGCCATCGTGGGAGAAAAAAAAACGTTTCGCCATAGCTCCACCGTACAGCAAGATCGTCCCGATAAAGGCGAAAAAGGTGGAAATATTACGGAAAAACTGGACTACGACAATGAGGGAACGACGATCATGGAGGAGACGCGCAGATGAGACGAAAAAAAGAGCCCGAGGGCTTCGACAATTCACCCACGAGAAGAGAGAGATCTACTATCTCGGTGAATGCGAGCGAACAGCAGCCGTACCGAATGGTATTTTTTTTTACTCTCATAAAGCTCAACGAGATGACTTTAGAAATACAATCTCGCTATATTCACGGGGTCTCCTCGCATTCGAATTCGTGTGAAAATGATGATAGCTTCTCTCCGCAGACGAGAGTCGGAGTTTACTGTATGCTGTACCATTGAGCTCCCGCTATTCGGGGTCGCGAGCGCTACTGTGCCCAGAACCCAGAGTGCGGTTACAACGCTCGTCCGTCGATAAGCTCTCGCATATCGTGAAAAAATGGTCCCACGCGACCGCACCCTCCGCAACTCCATTATCGTTTGGCTCCCTTTCCTTTTTTTTTTACCTTACTACTCCATCGTCGCGCGTTGTTAAATTAGGGATGAGAGTGAAATAGGTGAAACCCCTCTTCTTTACCGTTCTTTCGGGGGGTCGCGTCTTCGACGGGACGTTGTATCGTATGCGGTCTTTCTGTTTATCGTGAAGTACCTCGGGACAGGGAAGGGATGGGTGTACGAAAAAAAAGTCCGCGTCGACTTCGAAGTTTTTATTTTCTCAGATTGAACGAGCCGAAATGATTTGACCGCATAAAATATTTTTAACATTTATTTTTTAAAAGTCGAGGAGATGGGTAGAAAACGGGCACCTTCACTAAAAATAGGTATTGGGGGCAAAATGGGCACGTTCACTAAAAATAGGTATTGGGGGCAAAATGGGCACCGTTTTAACTCCTTTATAAATTACTTGTTTCACTTTTCTAATGTTCCTTACATAAGAAAAGTGCGGAAAATAAGTCAAATTGTTCATGAGAAAAATATATACATATCGATCGAATGAATTATACCGAAGCCTGACGATAATTCGCCGTTCCTCGAACCACACTACAGACGAGAGTACAGAAGTTCAAGGAAAAGTTACTTGAAAGGAGTACACGTTTATAATGGTATAAAAATAAAAACGAAGACTTTGGTAACTTCATTCCATACCCTTCATTAAAACTTGCCGCTTGTTTTAATTCTAATTAAATTTCGTTACAGTGGTAATGACGACAAATAAGTCGATCCGATAGAATTGTATTACTGTAAACAATTTTTTTCCGATTCTCATTTATCTTTCCGTTTCTCTGTGTTATTATTGATAAACAATAAGATGTCGGCATATCATGAAAAATCAATTGAGGCAAAATTATTATTTTTAGACTTGGGCCCGTTTTGCCCCCATCTCCCCACTACTGCTCAGTACAGGAGCAAAATAATGTTTTCATCTATTCACCAAAAACGATCAAGTCGTTGGATCGAAATTCTTTGAAAAAAAAGAAAAAAGATGCAAAACCTCAAAAATTGTCAAAGAGGATATGCACGAGGTGAGGCGAGATTCTCGGTAGCCGAACGGTGCGATCAAACTGCTTCGTTGAGAGGCAGCTCGAACCGCGCTTTTCCACTCGTAAGAGGAACGTGTCCGGATAGCTTCGTAGCAGTTTTGTTTCACGGTATGGCCAGCGGCGAAAAGTGGTGCGGGTGGGGGGGGGGGGCGAAGGGGGGACCGCTGTATGCGTAATGTACGTGAATAGCATAGAGGCGTGGGATATTGCGTGAGTAGTCGAGCAGGGGTGTGGGGTCAGGTGTAGGGTGGCTTGGATCGAGATGAGGTACCGCGAGTGTGGAGGAGAAGGTCGAATTGCAATTTACCGCGTCAGCTCGTGATGCTGGACGAGCGGTAGATGGTCGCCGGTATACCGGTATACGACAACGAAGAGAAAGAGAAAAAGAGAGAAAGGAACGGACGAGGGGGGGTTGGGGGGATTTGAGTGTTGGGGTGTGAGCGTGAGAAAAGCTAGAAGCTAGCGAGCCATCAGCAACTGTACGCGTCCGATAGACAGACCCACACACGAGAGCTTTCGTTCTACCCATAAAAAGAGAGAAGTATAAAAAAGCATCCTCTTTTCTCTACCAGTCACACTCCCTCTGCTCCGCCGTATTTTCCACTCCGGACACAGTGTGAACTCTGCGTGTGCCGGAGGTATCCCTTCCTCCCCTGTTAAACCGCCCCCCTCAGCCCCCACCCCCTCCCCCTTCGATGCCGTCGCCCTCTCGCCCTTCCGCCCTCTTGCCCTCCGGGATCAAGACTGAAACGGCTTACGTGCACTTTCACGGCAAGCTAAACAAAGTCCTGCGGGCCGAGCGCGTATTACTTTACGAGCGTGGAAGGACGTGATCCATTTCGTCGTTAATGTGACGTGCGAAGCATCTCTATAAAAGCTGGATTCGCCGATGGTGTCCCGAACTCACCCCTGCGAGCCCCGACGATCCTTCTGTTTATATATATAAACCTCTATGTTCCTCTGTTTCAGCTCTGCGTCCGGAACGACAAACGCAATAGTTACACCGACCGTATGCCGATGATGATGCTTCGGACAATACCCGGTGGATGCAACCGAGCTATGCTCGCTACGTCGTTCTCCCTCTTTCTCTCTCGGCTCTTCATATCGTGACCCGTAAACACATGAAACTCTCGTATACATACGTCCCGTCGTCTCGTTCGACTCTGTGAAATGAGCTGCTGTGAAAATTTCATACCTCGGATAGTATACGACTGCCACTCGCCCGTTCGGCGCGATACATCGATATCATTGTGCCGAGCCACCGACGGTCCAGCGGTAAAGTTTTCATGGAAAAAACTTTTTTTTTATATCGTCCGATTCGTCGGTGTTTATTGGGAAATTAATATAGAGGAGGGTGTAATTAATAGGTCGGCATTTGCGGTCGGATTTCCGTTTTTTTTACTATTATATTTACTGGGTGATGATAAAATGATTGAATTAGAAGACCTCGGTGGTCGGAAGATTTTCTCTCGCGCAGTCTTATATAAATGCTTCGGGATATTTTTTTTTCTTTTAAGCACGGAATTCACTTCGGCCGCTATAAATCAGGGAGGTTACGGGACGGAGGAGGGAAGTTCGGTAGCGAGGGAGAGAAAGGGTGCGACGACGAGGGACGAAAAGTTTTTGTAGTCCCGATAGGACCAGGGAGAGAGACGTACCCACCCCTACGGGAACACCGATGTGCGATCCGAGCTTTTCCATGTAATACCAACTTGTAATCTGCACAGAATAGAGAACGAGGGACGAGAGCGAGTTGTCGTGTTGTGGAGAAATAACATAACCAGTATCAAATTTCAGCTTGTTCATCTATAAAGCTCCATCCGTGCATGGCAAGGTTGCACGGTACATCGTTATTGCGTACGTTACTGTTCGTGTTATACAGTAACGAGGCATAATTAAAAATAATAATAATAAAATAAAAAATTTGCTCTCGTACTTTCGCGTTTCGGGTAAGGTAAATGTATCTTTGCCTGGACACGTTCCAATTGCCGGACGACTAACCCGCAGAATTAAGTTTATTACGAATATAATGAATAAAAAATGGGAGTTACTGTTGAAATACTATCTTCAATTAGTAATCGATATGCATGCAGAATATCGGCATAGACCATGCATAAAAAATAGTTTAATAGTTACATTTGCTTGAACGATAGTCGACTTTTGTGTTCCGACACCAGTTCGCGAAATCATGAATCGACAGACTCAGATATCCAGAAATGCAGATATTGGTGTCCACATATGGACACCGGGCAAGACCTGAAAGGGATTATGTTAGCTGACCTTCGATGCAACATATCTCATGTGTTACTCTATGAATATTTATATTTTGTTGGAGAAATTAATAGGATACTCTGTTCTGATTCGTGTTGCCACAAACTAGTTGAGTTCGTGCATCATTACTCTCAGAATTTGCGACTGTCCGAAACATTGGGACATGTCTTGTTAAAAAATCGGGAAACACCCATAAATAGCCGTCCAGCCAGTGAAACATTTACATTACCCAGCGTTTTCGTGAATAAATATTTGTCAAGATATTGCAAAAGTCTTTAATAGATGAGTTTTAAAAATTACAAACTCTAACCTTTAGATTGGTTACGGCTATTCGCGAAAATGATCGATGCATGATAGCGACAATTGGGTTCGAAGAGAGATATCGACTTAAATATCCGGCCATTGGTACGTTTATCATAATATTTGGTCAGTGATCGTACAAAAGAGAGCTTGAACATCCGTGCGTGGCGAGGTTGCACAGTACATCGTTATTGCGTAGGTGTTTTCAATGGTCCAATTAAGTCCGATAAATGAATGAAAAAAAGAAAAATATTCTTATCTATGGCGTACACCGTATTCGGTATTATTGTTATGAAGTATCAATGCATAATAAAACAAATAATAATATCGTAATTAACAAAAACATGCTCCCGCACTTTCGCGTTTCGGCTAATATTTGCACATGAGCCGGGGGCCTTCCAGCTTTTGTTTTACTAATGTTTCTTTTCTTTTTTTTGTTGCAGGTGAGTTCTTTTTCATACCTCGAGGATAATGGATTCGTGTGTCCAAAAAAAAGAGGCATCGCGGCCGCATTACAAATGTGGAATAACGTGGCGTTTCGATTCGTGGAAACAGCGTCGATGGAACAAAATATTCCGACAATTCCGTGGTGAAATAGAACGGTGAGCGATCGCACTGAGAGATAAGTAAATACTGGAGCGAGAGAGAGTGAATAGTATGTTTCTATATACGACCCCAAAAATCCTGGGATCTCTGGAGTTTGCGGTAGAAGAACGAACCTGATGAAAAAGAGATATACACACCGCACACCGCGTACGGAGTATCCGTGCGGAGTCGTGCACTGTTAAGAGTGCGCTATTTACTGCATCGGTTCAGTCGGCTTCCACCGAGGCCCCTCTCGTCGTGTGTACAACTCTGCGGCGTTCCGCACAAAAATCACGTGTATGTATTTGCCCGAAAGTTTTTATCAAGTTTTCGCACGAGGATTGATGAAGTCGCACGTGAAAAGGGCCAAGCCGGGGTCATTGTGTCCCCCGCACGTTCGGCCGGAAATCCGACTTATCGATTTTCTGCCTATAAACTCACCAAGCGCCTCTCGAAGAGTTCAACCAAAGGCCCCCTCGCGATCCATCTCTTCTCTTTTCTCTTATACTAAAAAAAAAAACAATAAATGACAATTCATATTTATCCGGAGGCTGGTGTAACGGGTATAGTGTATCCGAAAATTTTGACGACCCCTGAAAAAAAAAAAATAAGTCTCATTCTATCTACACAAATTCGTGAACAATTAAATTTCTTTCGAATCAGTAGCGACGCGCTCTCGTGCCTTGGCTGACACAATTCATTTTTGTCTGGCAAACGAATTGCTCTTTTTTTGTCGTGTGTCTTTTTTTTTACTCCGGTGAAACTACGCTCGCGCACGTAGGCCATGCATTCTCTCGGCTTGCAATTCCATGTATACACCCGCCACGTATACAAACCCGATGGACTTTATCTTTTATTTAATTGACGAGCGAGGCGAACAGAGTGGACGCACGCAATCCCGGGCCTTCGGCTCGCTCGATTCGAACTGTCGGTGAATCGACGTTGTAATTAAGAGTCGAGAGTGTCGAGCATTCAAGGAGTTTCCAATGGTACAATTAAGTCGGATGAACGAATGAAAAAAATAAAACAAAATAAAATAAAAATAAATATTCTTCGCTATGGCGTTTTTTGGTATGGAAACGGAGCAGCCGAATCCTTTCAAGGCACAATCAATCCACTCGGTACGAACAATAGATAAATTTGTTCGGTACAGATATAGCCGAGACAATCTTTTTTCTTCTCTCTGGATGTTCGAGAGAAAATATAAAAAAATAAAATTATTCGAGACATCTCTGAGGCGGTGAGAGCCCTGAATTAAGGACGATCGATTCCGAGAATAACGGATGAGGAGCTTCGAGGAAATATTCACAAATAATTCGAAAATAATATGAGAATCTTAAAAATCTTGAAAACATTACGTTGGCTAAATGTCCCACAATTAATTGAGTATGTCATGTGAATGTACGATAGAGGATAATGAGATACGTAACGAAATTACCCTACTTAAGGGAATGCTTTTCTACTTTTGGAACAAAAAATCCCACGTGTTATAAAGTAATGACTGAAGTTTTTAAAAAGAATTTCTAATCATTTCTTCTCGATATGGATTCCGAGATACATGAGTTTAAAGTCCTGTCGATTAACACGAGCTGCATATGTTGTCGCGTGAAAAGCAAAATTCTTAAAAAAAAAATTATTTCCATTCTTCTTTATTATAATTTAAAAAAAATAAAATTACGTTGGGGTCGCATTAAAAAATAAAATCGAGCCGTGCCCATAGATTTACGAAGCTATCGCGAGTTGAAGGAACTTCGAACCAGTATGTGAATAGATATCTACGCATCAACCACGGTGAGCATCATGTTCCCCACCACCTCCAACTATTCAGAAACAGCGACCATGTGACTTATTCCCTTAAGGATGCTTCGCACATCCATTCCCAACAAAAAGTTTAAATTGATCAAAATTTCAGTACTTCACGGTATGCCAAAAATCATGTGGTTTCTAGAAAAAAAGGTTTACTGGTTATTCGTTGAACAATTTTTTTAGCAATGTGTTAATAACTTTTTGACATTACTATTATGCAAAATTAAAGTTCTTGGCACCTTTAATACAGTTGATTTTTTTCAGATTTATATACCATTAGGAAGTGTTCAAATTCTCACTGAATCTCACTTTTGGCTGGGAATGTACGTGTGTTGCATCCATAAAGATAAAAATCTTGAAAAAAATCGTAAAAACTTTGGGTTGGCTGAATTGTCCCGTAATTAATTGAGGGTATCGTATGAACGATAGAGGATTATGAGATACGTGAGGAAGGCACCAGCACGTGTGCGGGGCGCGTGTAGGGAGCTTTCTTTCGCAGTTAATGGTCCTAATGTAAATCTCCGGGTTGGCCGGGTATGTCAAATGGCGTTGGCGATGCAGCATATCTTATTAGAAACAAATATTCATGTCACATACCCGGCGCCGGCTGGTGCCAAGTGTTTGAATGTTACCCTACACTGCACGTGCGTGCCGCTCTCGGAGAGAAGTAACGTAGCTCGAGCACCGTGCCGGCGACGAACCAAAAGCGCGAGAGAGGATATAGGGACGGAGCGAGAAAGCCAGAGGCGCCCACCTTTCGGGCATTGCCGAGGCCGTATCCGCAATCCTCTCAGCTCCTCTCCGTGTCTCCAAGAAGTTTAACATAATATCAGATAAATTTTACCGTTTCTCTCCAGTAAAAAAAAAAAGAAAAGCTTCGAATATCTCTCCGACATTTCGATATCGCGAGAAAAATCGCTTGATAGAAATTCTAATTCGCGCACGTTCACCGCGTGCGCGAGATACTTTGGCAACTCGTTCGAAATAACATGCGAAAATAACATCAAAATCTTATTTCATTTTCTATCGATCCGCTTTTAAATGTACTTGCTTCCGCATTGTTACCGTGTGTTATTTTAATATGTTACCGATATTTACGAATTTGTCAAAGGTTCAACAACTTTATTTATTTTTATGTAAAAACGCATCGCGGTTTACGTATTTTGGGGGAATCGTTCGATACGGATTTTTCGTACGAATTTCGGTGGAACCGAATGGCTCGATATATTCATACAAATTTCAAAACAAGTTTAACATAATATCAGATGAATTTTACCGTTTCTCTCGAGTGAAAAAAAGAGTTTCCAGTATCTCTACGACATTTCGATAACGCGAGAAAAATCGCTTGATAGAAATTTTTATTTGAGCACGTACGCGAGAAAGTTTGTCGACTAGTTCGAAGTAACGTGCGAAAATAATATCGAAATATTTTTTATATTTTATGGATCCATCTTTAAATGTACTTACTTGTGCATGGTACCGTGTGTTATTTTGAAATGTTACCGATATTTCCGAATTTTTCGGATTTTCAACAACTTTATTTATTTTTATAGAAAAATGCATCACGGATCATGTACTTTGGAGGAATCGTTCGATATGGACTTTTCGTACGAATTTCGGAGGAGCCGAGTGGCTCGATATATACATATATATGTATATATATAATACATACAAATTTCTCAGTGGACCGGGTAGCCTCTCGCGACCGCTGGTTGCAACGAATCGCCTTTCGCGATTCATCCAAAGTTGGAAGACGAGAAGCTCGCGAATGTAGAGATGGGAATGCATATATATATAGATGAGAAAAGCGCGTCGAAAGTCGAGCGGCCAGAGGGAAGACTGGCTTTTTGGCTTATAGAAGAAGGAGAGAGAGGCTCAAGCGAGCCGTGAAATTCTCTTGACTAGTGCCTCTGGATATGCCAGTTCGATGAGCCATATTTTACGCGGCCATTATGCCGAGGGTAATAAAATATAATACCGCACAATTACTGAGATCTCAAGTTCCTCGGAAAGAAGGGAAATAAAATCAGCATAAAGCCGGATAGAGAGCGAACCAAATGGCGCCGGCAGACCTTAATGAAAGTACCAGTGCGGCAAGGAAAGCACACCGGTGCCCTTAAATTAATTCGCGATGAATTACGTCTGCGCCAGATGTTCGGGCAGTTGTGTTTATTTATGAAGGAAACTAGGATCGTCTTCGTAGTCCGGGCGATGGCGCGCACCTCCAACCTTACCTAACCCTCGGCAGAACCACCCTCTTGCATACCTGCACTGGAGCCGCTTTAATCCACGATTTCTTTATCCGCCTCCGTCCATACCTCCTTTTACATTCTCGGATTTCTTGCTGCACCGTGCGGTTCGTCGATAATAAGCCTTTGTATTTTTTTTTTTTTTTCGAAGATATGAGACTACCGACAATAACAAAAATGACAAGACCCAATAGTTTATTTGGAGATTCTCTTTATTCAATAACGACGATACACACTGTCGTATTTTTATTTTTCATCCTTTTTCATTCGTTTCGTTGATTTTTTTTATTTTCTTCCGTTTTTATTTTTACTACATTTTTTCTTCATAAGTCCCTCTTGCGATGCATCGGTATAGTTCGATCACTGAAACATCTTATTTATTTATCGAAATGTTTCTCGAAGATATATATATATATATATTTTTTGCATCTCAGCCGGTAACGGTAAATTGCAACTCGCGATACATTATTAGTCGATCGGCGCAGCGCAGTTTGTGTATACGGAGAATCGGTTTATGCAGACCGGTACGAAAATATGTTCGTGTCAATCTGTCTATCGACGCTCCCGATCCCGCGAGGATCTGTCTCGAGGTTTTGCTCCCTCCGGGCAATTCTAATCTAAAACGGCTCGAGCTCGATCGATTCTAATGTATAATAAAAAACGATTTTTTTCTTCTCTAATCCGCGCACAATGCTTATACAAAACACACCGCAAGCTCCGAGGACTTCCATCTCGAAGAGTTGTCTCTCAATTTGACGCGATTAATTATCTTCGGGTGCACGGGAAAACGATCTCTCGCGGGTACAGGCGCATTTACTAATAACCCACCGAAATGTCTCGGTGCGATATAAGACGAAACTGACGATAATTTGAATAATTGAAAAATAAAAAATGAAAACTTTAAATAACAACAGCTTATTTTGAGGGCGATAAAAAACTTCGAGCCTCTCGATACATTTTTCCTCGATCGTACACACTGTTTATGTACCTACATAAATAATAATAATTATTCACACTCGCGTTTTCTTACCTACATATATTTTTTTTAATTCTATTTCTCTCACTCTTCCACGGAGCAGCTCAGTATCGTTAAAAGAATTTTTTATTCTTTTTTTTTTATCGATTATTCACAAGGAATCCGATCCGATAATTATACGAATTCGATTATCTTATCTAACGGTAAAGCTCGAACTTAATTTACACGAAATGAATAAAACAAAGTACCTACGTTATTATCAATATACAAGAGCACTGACACTGATTACTTTACGAAATGAACGAAAAGCCTCTATCTAGTGTCTCCACTCCGACGATAAAACCTGATATCGTTACCCTGATGTCAAATTATCTGTAATACGGTACGAATCGAACAATTTCATAGCCCGCCTTGACCGATACAATTTAATCAATTAAATGTTTTTATTCGATCCTGATATTGGAATTTTTTTTACCTAAAGCGCTGTATCTTTATGACGATTGAAAACGACCTTCTTGCGAAACTATGATTGCGATCGTTTTCTTTATTATTAAAGCGGGATTAAAACGAAAAAATTAACCAGAAACATTCTCGATGCGAAGTTGCTGGCAAGTAGTTGTTGACAAGTAATAGATGCGATTTCTAATTCACAAAATATATACTATAATATATATATATAGATATATATATGGAACAGTAGGTATAGTGTATCATACAGTCATTTACATCACTCGTGCATCCATATACAACAGCTCGTACCTCATTGCGGAAGCGACTGTAATTCTCGTACTATATCGTTACCAAATAATTTCTTTTTCTATATTCATACTTATCTTCGATACTAGATCAGCGTCAAGTTTCGGCTTCCAACAGTGATATGAGTCCTGTCGAATAATTCTTTGTCCCGCAGTTTGCTATATGTTATGAGGATTTTTTTACCTCAAAAATCGTCCACTATCAGTATAACGAAAATATCGTAATTATTTCTAAAATCCCGCTTTGGCAACCCGCAGTGTACATTCCACGTATAATTACATTATGCACATACTCGATTATCTACATAATCTTGAACAGATAATCTTGAAAAATTCATTAAAAAGAAAAGTAACTTCATCGCTCGATCGATCATCGAGAGCTGCGCGTTTTCGCTTCCCTTTTTGCGCAACTGTGAGCCCGTGTGTGTGTTTTTTTAAAATCATTCTCTCGCGCTATAATAATCTAAATTGGTGTCAGCAATTCAAGGAAGACCAGCGACGCGTTGAAAACATTTATCGCGATAGTTCAATATATATATATTTATATATATGAATATATATAATTATATATTTTAGGATTCATTTTTAGGTAGTAGGTAAAACAGTCGCGATCGAGTATATATATCACCTCCCTCGATCATCGTCGGAATCTCAAAACCGCGTCTTACCTATAAATAGTTTACAGTATTTAACATAAACAATACAATTAATTTATATATGTCTATATCGTGTGTCCATTTCATGCGCAGATGCAGACTAATTCGCGGCGCTCAGCAAGGCGAGCAGCCCGACAGACGATGATCCACGAAGAAAAAAAATCCCCATAGATCATCTCGAGCCTCGTCCGTTCCTCGGAGAATCGCTCAATGCGGACGCTATCTGTCTACGGTGAGACAGAGTCCTTCCGGAGGGTAAGCACGGAAAATGTACGAGACATTTTTTTCCTGCTCAGTCGTACAGTTGTACAGTTTGTTCATTGAAACAAAAAATATAATCCCGCATCTGTACAGCTGTACACTGTAGAGCGGAAGTCAATGGCCGTCGAGATAATCGCGGGCTCAAAAGCTTAAAAATAAAAGTAAAAAATAAAGAAGTGGAAACTTGTTTGAAAGGGTAGTCAGATAGCCGACAACATGCGCACGTGTGCCGGCTTGAGGTATTCAGCGCGAGATGGTCGAGTAATAAATGTAAGCCGGACACCGGAAAGGGGTCGACTGGATAGGAGCACGACGGGGAGATCCGGCGCTGGCGTTGCCCGGTGAAGTTATAGGACGCCACCGCGAGGCGACTTGCGGCGCCACCGTCGCCGCGAAATTTTTATCGGTCAGTCCTCGCGTCTCGCCGTTCCCCCGCGCGCTCGTGTACGGTGTTTTTTTTAAAACCGGGTATCAGCGGCATCGCTCGACAAACATACGCGGGGCAAAAAACGCGAGCTACCCGCTGCATCCTGTCGCCCCCTGCACGCGTACTACACATTTGCCACCCCGCCGCGTTTGTCATCGGCCCAGACGGAAATGATAACTCTTTTCACTGGGCCACGAGAGTCGCGGCTCCGTCGGTCGCGAGACATGCATAACCGGGCGCGGGCACCGACCCGCTTTTTGTTTTTCCTTGCGCGAAGCCGGACCGCACCTTTTTTTATTTTCTTGCGCTACGAATTATAGCACGTGTGTCGCGGTCTTAGTAATTGTTTTACTTCTTCCCGCCTCAAACATAGACAAAAGTTGAACAATTATTTTCCGCACTCCACGCGGTAAAAACAAAAAAGTTTCCGCGTCCACAAAACATTTCTCGTCCACGAAGCTCCGCAATTTTATTTCTCGCCGGGCTTGCAATTTTCGCTCCCGTTAAGTTTACAATTTTTTTCAATTCAATGTGCGGTTCGACGATTTTAAAAAGTTGTTAATTTGCTAAGAACAAGATTGTGGATTTGCTGTGAGCGAGAAATGTTTGTTAAATGCACCTTTTTTTGTACGCCATACACGTTTACTCTCTCAAACTAGCACGTCGTGAAATCGAGCGCGATTCTCGCGGTTTTTTTTTTTTTTTAGCGCCACTTACAAGATAAGCTCGATTTCGCTATCTGAGCTTAGTACCGCCCGTTTTTATTCTTCCCCTCCAGTGTGAATAGCGAACGGAAGCACTTGCGAAAGATGCCCGGATCTCGCGGCTCGACTCAGACTCGCCTTTGCCTACCCTCCCCATTTATTTAAACTGTTATGTCTAATATATATATATATATATGTATGTATGTATATATATATATATATATATATATCCGTTGAAGCACGCATTCTCGGAGGACTCGCAATTCGGCAATCTTCAGAGTCGTCTCAATCCAGCGATCGTGACGAATGCGACGAGCATTAAGCTAATGCGACAGGCAGAATCTCGGGCTCCCGACGGCGTAACCGGATCGGCCGATCCGCCTCGTGATTTTTTGTTACTCATTTTAACGGTCGGCGTCGGACTCGAGGCAGATGGAAAGCTGACGTGGCCGTGAACCGTATTGTCCACCGGGAACAACTTGTTTTTGTTGTTGTTGTTATTGTTCTTTGACTCAATCTTGTCCGAGTCGACCGAGCCGAACGATATCTCTTCCTCCTCATCGTAGAACGGCGGTACGCCCACGGTCTGCATCCTCGTAGGTCCCGATATTTCTGCGAATCAGATAATCAAAGAAGCTCCCGTAGTGAAAAAAAAAATTCCTTCCACTCCAATCGAAATTTTATTACCATTATCTTAATGAATAATTATTGTTTTTTTAATGAATATTTGAGAGTTTTCAATATAAGAAACAAAAAAAAATCACCCCGCATTGATTTCATATTTTAATATTTCATTTATTGTCATTTTTTATAATTGAAAAGAATTTATTACTTTTCACTGCAATTGCCGGCCATCTTGCCCCATACTTTTTAATTCACATCGCTCAGCTGGTCCATTGTGCCCCGCTCGGCCCCACCCTACCTACAGGCATCTGCATCCTCGTTTCGCAAACTGTCGCGACAGGGAATAAATCTGTGACGCTTAGAATCTGGAGAGCATAGTTTGCGCCGATACGAAGAAGGGGCGGATGGGAACGCGGAGGGATGCTCGATATATATGTCTATATATATCGAGCATCTCTCCGAGTGTAGACGCGTGTCCTGCGGGGACGAACACCTCGGGCCGTACGTCGCGGGAGAGGAAAGAACCTCGGAATGCTACACGCGCACCCGTAAAACGCAAGAAAAGTACGAGCGATGGACACAGTATAGCACTAGAGCGTTATAGAGCAGATAATGCCGGGTAGAAAACGAAAATAAGCCGGTGCGGTCCCCGAGGCGAAACAACGCGCTACTCTGTATATATATATGGATGTGTATAGATAGCTTCGGGCCGGCAGGTAGAGAAAGCGAGAACGAAGAAAATAAGTGGGCAAACGCGAGAAGGTACGAGGAGAGAGAGAGACTGGAAAGGAAAGTTGCTTAAATTCGTATCAGAGCTGCTCGATCGGACTGTTGGGAAAAAGTTTAGCGCGGCGTTTTCTTGGGGACGCTCGGAGCCTCCCCGCCTATACCGGTGGGACAGTCTTTATTCTTCCTCTCCTCTAACCATTCTTCCTTCCGTCCTCTCGTCTCCGTCGGCCACTTCCACCTCGTCGATGTCGTGATATGTATAAAAATAGCGATTGATATTCTCCCACGAGAGAATCGTCGAGAAAGGGCTTGTCAATAAACCAAACTGTCGTTCATATATACATTCGATAAAAACTCTATGTGTGAGGACACTTTTATTTTGTTTTCTTTTAGTTTTTTTTTCTTTGCGAAAACATGTTTTCGTCACTGCGATTCGATACATTTAAATTGATTCCTATTTGACATTGTTCGTGGGAAAAGTTTCTTTTTTTATTATGGTCAATATTTTTTTTTCCGAAGAGGAATATGTGCATGTACGCAAACAGGGTACACAGATAGCGGACAATAGAACTTTTTTTCTCCTGAGCATAAAAATATTTATCGAAAATTTCCCACGTTTCATTGTTCGCGATGGCGTGTCGAATTTGTGAAAAAAATACCAAGTTCGAATATGCAGTAGAACGATACAGTAAAATAAAACAAATTCTTGGAGATCTACAAAAAAATTGAAGAGAGCCGAGAGACGAAATTTAGTTAGTTCTTCCTCAGCAACCGGAACGGAACGACATATAATTTGTTGAGAGGATTAAATTAAGTTATTTAATTACGTATTGACTGTTTGACGTATCAACAACTAAGAACTCTTATAAATACAAAAAATTGGAGTTCCGTTTTTCAAAATTGAAAATATTGAGATCGACAATTAAATTTCTACAATTTTCTATTACTGAAAAATGATAATAGAACACGTTTTTTTGTCAAGGTTCACGGGCAATCGAGTTGTCACTTACCGTACAACCGTATGCTGCTGTCGACTTCGCCCAGCGAATTTTTCGCCACGCAACGGTACTTCCCGATGTCCTGCTTCTGAAGATTGCGTATTGTCAGCACCATTCGAACTTGAAACGTCAATTTTAGGATCACTTGGATGTCGTGACGTGCGCTCGGGCCTACCATCTCTTCTGGAACAAACGATCATTGATTGTTGCCTCACGTGTCGCAAAATCATGCTCATTTTTTCCCCCCACAAACCGAAACCAGACAGTAGCATTAAAACTCAACGATCCAAGCTTACACCCGCTCATAGATGATATTACAATCCGATTTTCCACATCGAACCTATGTAAAAAAAAGGCCGAGATATCAGATCACCAATTAACGACGTTCGATTTCTAAAATAGAAGGTTTCAACCTTCTATTTTTGAAATCGAACGAATACGTACAGCCAAACCGAAGTTTCCGTAGATCTGACGGGTTATCAATAAATTGTTCGCAAAAAATGTAAAGTTTTTTTCATATATAATCACCGACAGTGTTAGTTATTTCCAAAGTAACCTATATGGATCGACCAGATAAGAAATGACGAACGTATATTTTGGTTCTTCTTCAGCAATGCACATATGTAATTACATCGTGTAGCATAGTTCAGCGTGATATGGACCACAGAATGATGGATCAATCTGGTAATTGCGCATTCTGATGATATACTGAATCTGGTGAATTATCCAATCGGATTATATGGCCCGTCCGGTGATCGGTAAATGACGAGACTGACTCGCGCTCTCGACCCAATTTGCCTAATACATTCTCAAACCAGTTTAAAATAATTCGAGGGTTGTACAAACCACGCGGCTCGTACCAAGTCAGTCCCTTACTGGTTATCTAGTGATTGGTCAATCTAATGATATAATGAATCTGGTGATATACACGATCGAATTATATGGGCAGTACGGTGATTGACGAATCACCGGATCTCACGCCCTCGACCCAACTTGGCCATTCTCAGACGAGTTAAAAATAATTCGCGGGTTGTACAAACCACGCGGCTCGTACCAAGTCAGTCCCTTACTGATTCGTTACTTAGAATCTTACTTGCTTCCTTATTAGTTATCTAGTGATTGGTCAATCTGATGATACAGCCCATCGGATTATATGGTCAGTCCGGCGATTGGTAAATCAGCAGACCGTTCTCGCACTCTCGACCCAGTTTACCTGTTATTTTCTCCGACCAGTTAAAAATAATTCGCGGGTTATAAAAACCGCACGACTCAGACCAAGTCGGTTCCTTACTCACCCTTATCCTTGACCCAGTAATTGATCGACATGGGCGATGCCTCGACCGAGCATTCCAGCGCAACATCGGTGCCCAGCGGCGCGCCGACCAGTTGATTAGGCACGTGAATTACCGGCGGAACTGCGAACCCGAAAGCATATCTCTCGCTGCATTGGGGTGGCTGTAACGCGCTAGCTACCGCCGCGAATTCACGGTATGCCTCGAGGCTCGATAGAGAGTTTCGAGGCTCCGCTCCATCCCCGTACGCTAATAACGCATGGTGTTTGTAAGCAGCTCCGGCACTCTCAAACGTACACTCGTACCGCGTTCGTCGAATTTCTCTATCCATCCTCATTTTCGGCCGGTATTTTACGCATCGCACGCGTAGAATTTTCAACCCCCGGGAGAACCAACTAATCAAGTATCAACTCACAGTGAACGTTGATAGTTATGCGCTTGCTGATAGACGGAGGTACGCGGTTGCTCGCTATGCAAAGATACGCTCCCATGTCGTTCCTGGATACCTTTGTCAGTCGAAGCTCCTCACCGTTGTGCTCCTTCACCGATGTCGCTGAAAGCAAACCGGAAAACCGTATTCTACATTTTTTTTAAATACATTTTTTTCAACCTTACATTGCGGATTTCTACCCGAAATTCTAAATAGCATTCACAGCGCTGTTCGCTCCTCGACTTCGCTCGTGCATTTCGGAGCGCAAATACGTGGAGCGTATGTATGAAAAAAAGTAATAAAGAATAAAAAAAATGGCTATTGTAGACTCACTTCGGGTTTTCTGGTTCGGTGAGTTCGGCGGTATCGGGTCGCGGATAACAATCTCTCTGCCGTCTTCCCTCCGCCAAATGACGTGAGGGGGTGGCACACCCTTCGCCCGACAAGTCAGCTTCACCTATCGTATCCGATACGCGTAGAGTAAATGAAAAAAAGATATATATATCTATAAAATTCTAAATAATGGCAAAAAAAATCAGGTCACATTCGGCTCGTCATTGTAAGGTGTGAGTGGGGCAAAACGGACCATCACCGACTTTTCGCGGAACGTGGAGTGGAGAATAAGTCTCGTCTAAAATTTTCGACCCGTCTTGCCCCGCTCTTCCCTATATGTATAAAAAGATATATAAATATTTTTTAAATCGAAAATCCCAAGTAAAAAATTTTCTTTTTCGATTACATAATGCTCGAAAAATACTCGGAATTTGTAGTCGCGTTTTTTAGCATTTTTGTTTCGGACTATTTTTGTCGGAACGGTAAACCACGATATTCACAGCACGATGCCATTTATGTGCGTTTCTCCGGCCCTGGACCGTTTAATTCGGCGGGGAGGCGAGACAACGATCGTTTTATTGAGGCAGCGATCGGCTAGTTCGCTGACCGATAATTCAATCATTTCTTGCACATCGAATCGCGTTTGACCTTTCGGGCATTAACGCCCGTGCAACTCTAATTAACTCGTCGGGCAATCGAGCCGCAGCCATCCCGTACATACCTGACCACCCTCGCCTATCATCACGTCACCGGAAGTCTCCCCGGCTATAAAGTCCGGCGGCACCTCGATCGACAGGACACCAGTCTGAAAAAAAGAGAAATTTCGTTTTTACAGAATTCACAAATTTCTCTTATCTCAATTCTAATTTTTATTTAAATTTTTTCGTCGATGGCGAATTTTTTTTATGCCACCAGTTTGCCTGGACGACCGTCGTAACTCCGCCTCCAGAGCTATAAGTCCGAGGGAACCTTTTATAAGACCAAAAACACGCGTCTGAAATTTGAATTTTTTTTTCTTAGCCAGCGATTTTTTTTTTATTCCCGGACGACCGTCATGTATCTCTGCTTCCACACCTATGCGTCCGAGTCAACCTTTTATGAGAACAACAATAGGTCTCTGATATTTGTGAAATTTTTATTCTTAGATAGCGGATTTTTTTTATGCCACCGAGTCCGATGTTTGTCTGGACGTCGTATCTCTGCTTCTACAGTTACGTCCGAGGGAACTTTTTATGAGAATACAAATGACCGTCTGAAATTTTTTCATATTTTTTTTTTGCACGCGGAAGCTTTAATGATCAACGCGAAAAGTTCGGACAAAATTAGCCGATTTTCTCTCGCCACGAAAAAAAGTGCATTCTCATATATATGTATATATATATATGCATTATATGTGTATATGTATGTATATGTATTTGAGCATCTCCCGCTCGACGGCTGATTCAGTTTTCCGTGTTAAAACTTTAATCGACCGTCGGTCCAGGATGAGATAGAGGTACAATGGGTTTCTCTCTATCTCATCCGGCGAAAACTGCGGGTCAGTTCCAGAGTAGTCGGGACAGAGGAGAATCCGTTGACACTGGCCGCATCCGCACGCGGCGAAAGAGGTAGTTTGATCGCTCTTTCTCCCTTTCGCTCACCCAAGAGTGCAGGAGGAGTGTGAGTAAGCGGGCCCGAGCAACCGGGGTATAAACGAGGTTTTTCGTTAATTAACGCGGCGGGTCTCCTCATCGTTTCTCCTGCCACGAACCCACCCAAACCCCTCTCTACCCTAACAATGTCGGCTGTACAATTATAACAAATTTCACGATTGCAGGATCGTTTGAGCGCCTCTTCGCAAGCAACTTTTTTTTTTCTTTTTCATCTATATTGCGAATTTTCGGTATATTGCAGTACATTAATGAGCTCAAATGCCTCGAGTGTCGGGCGTCTCTCTGTGCCCGAGCAAACGGAGATAAACGGCGAAAGTTTGCTTCGGAAAGGGGGCCTTCTCACAATTTCTTTCGGAATTATTTCCGGTTGGAAAATTTGCACAAAAAAAAATTAAATACAATTAAATAGCGGTCGGAAAAGGGGGCTTTCTCAGAATTTCTTTCGGAATTATTTTCGGTTGGAAAATGGCAAAAAAAATGAAATAGAGGTTAAAAAAAATAAATAAAATGAAAAAAGAGCAACTGTATGGGCGCTGGGTGGTTACAAACGATCGTGAAGAAAAGAGACGAGAGCTCTCCGTTGCGGGCTCGGCGAGCGATATTTAAATTCATGTAACTGCGTATCCCCTGCATCAGTCCGGAAGTGCACTCGGCGAAGGGTGATGATCCGTTGGACGACGAGCGGTTACCGGCTAAACTAAGTACATAATACAGTTATGTTTACGGGTGGGCGGAGCGCGCGTGCCGGGATTAATTATTCATTGTTAAAAATGTTTCGTTACGGAAAAAGCTACGCCCCGGGCTCGTGCGTTTGATTAATTTTCTGTTTACACATTTGCCATCTGATATCTCGTTGGAAAAATAAAATATCAATTATACATATATATTCACGTTACAATTTTGTTTTTTTTATTTTTAGTTTTACCTACATAATTATAATAATCGATACAAGATCGATCGTCATGTAAAACAGTCTGAACGATCAGACGTATGACAGTTCGTACTCGATATATTTAGCCGTGATCATTATTAATAATATTTAATAATGATCCAAAACCAAATACGCGCGTTATTCATTCGCTCGGTCGTTACAATATTATATAGATTTATATAGATTTATATATAAATATGACAACAAGTACGCTTAACTGAACATTCGATTTGCGAAGAATCTTGCGCACTTGCACTTCTGCAAACGCGATACGTCTCGGTTGCTGCTCACGCTCCAATACGTACTCGGATTACGCACGCGTGCAATTATCGTTATGTCATCCGATGTTGCACCCTCAAAATTGCACCCGCTGAACCCGCTATAGTCTTAGTGGGGGAGGGGTTGGAGGATGACTCTAAACTTCAATCATTATAACGAAATTGTGTTCAGTCCGCCTTGGCTGAGCCCTCCACGAGAGATACGTTGTAATGAATGGCCCAACATATAGAACGGGGGTCTTCGCGTATCCAAGTGTGCTCTCGAAACTGCCTAAGTCGGGGAACAACTTGCACACGACGTTCTATTCAATGTGCTCTAAACAGTTGCGTATTAACGACGCTTTTCGCCCAAACCCAAATCTCATGCGGTTTCAATTCCTTGCACAATTCCTCGTCGCCGAGACATTTTTTAAAAACTCCGATCTTTTTTTCCCCTCTTTTTATCCACCACTGACGGCAAATTCCGATTTTTATTCCGCTCCAAAAATTTAATTAAAAAAAATATATATTTTGAAACACGCGGAAATTATAAAACCATTATCTCGAGCTTTGCATATCTTGAAAACTTTTTTTCCGTTGCTTGAAAATATTTTAGAAGAAATCATAAAATTTTTTTTATTGATTAATTTATCAAAAATGTATTCAATGATAAAATTAGTTTAGCAATAATAAAGCAATGAATAAAGACAATAAATAAAGCAATAAATAAAGGAATAAATAAGGAAGAAAATGATACGGCGAACCCGACCGGTGAACTTACCAGCCTCGAAATCAAGTTAGCTTTACCGTTCATCTCGAAGATAGAGACGTAGTGAGGGAGCCAAGGGATGCTGCGGTGGAAAGTACTATTCCTGCTGCATGCCGTAACTAACGAAGCGAGGATTTACCTGTCACACGCATATTTCATCGCTTTAACTTTCAGAGTGAGAGAGAGAGCGAGGTTCTCTTCCGATCTCCCGACGTGCCCGCGGGCCTGCCGGGATGGCTCTCCACGCACTCGAGAAGTAGTTGCAGCTCGAGGAGATGAGAACTTGAGACGCCCGGCAGGCAGCGGAGCGAGCTCGAGCGAAAACGGGATTTCTCTATCGTGGCACCCGCGAGGATTATGGCTTTATGGAATAATTCGGAGAAGCTGGCTGGATGCTGCACCGCACGTTTGACGCTGGCGTGCCGCTTTCGCTCCTGCTGTTTATATCTTCCTACCGGAAACGAGCCAACTTAAACTACCCTCATCGCAGCTCACGACGAATCCACTACTTGTGTACATCTCGAACTCCGGGCAAAACGATCGCTCGTAACCCCGATTCGACAAAACAATTATACGTTTTTTCGTCGTGGAGCTGGGAATCAAAAGGGCGTAACTTGCGTACTTGTAACACTGGCTTCACGCCCTTTTGATTCTTAGGTGTCGATATAGATTGTGCAACGCCAGAATGGACATGTTGACTGTGCTTAAATTGTCATAGACAGCTTTATGTCTATAGAATTAAAACATCTACAGAGAGAGGCAAAAAGGACTATCTTAAAAAAATACATTCTCATATCCAATTCGGGACATCAGTTTTGTCGGGCCAACTCTACCGATAATTCGTAGAGCGTATTAAATTGAAAAAGTAAATAAATTCTTATCCCAAATGGAGGACGTTAGTTTTGCCCTGCGATTTTCCTATATTAATACACAACACAACACACCAACATAATTAAACGTTTTTTCGTCGAACGCTCTTCGGCTGCTGCAAACTGGAGCTGGGAATCAAAAGGGCGTAACTTGCATACTTTTAACACTGGCTTCACGTCCTTTTGATTCTTAGCGGTTGATACAGATGGTGCAACGCTAGAATGAACATGCAGACTTAAATTGCGATAGACAACTTTTACGCCTGTAGAATAAAAACACCTATGCCTAGGACAGAGCGGGTCAAAATGGGCCACCTTAGAAAATATATATTCTCATCTCCAATTTGGGACATCAGTTTTGCCGGACCATCTTTACCGATAATTCCTGGAGCATATTAAATTGGAAAAAAATCCTTATCTCAAATGCAAGACGCCAGTTCTGCCTCGGTGTTCCATTTTGCCCCGCTCTCTTCCACATCAATCGTAACTGCGAATCGAACGTTAGTGGAAAATCGAACGAACGCGGACCTCAAGGAACTTTGTACCATGAGGAGTCTCTCGAACCGGAAGTGGTCTGGGCCGGGGGGGGGGGAAGCTACCGTTCATTACTTAAAATATGCTGGACTATACAGCGAACCCTTTGGAAAGGTACACGGCAACAGCCACTCCGGGCGCCTTGCACCATTTGAGATTACGGTTTACCGGATATAAGAGGTAAGAAACCGGGAGGGAACGAGTTCAACTCCGGCGGGACGGGGCGAACGAAGGCATTTTGCCGGATTAGCCGGGACGACGAGGAACGCGAGGGAGCGAGGGAAAGACACCGAGAGAGGAGGAGCGAGCGTGCCCGCATAAATTCAATCTGATTTCTCGACTTGCGAAACTAAAACCTCATTCTCCACCCCACCGTGTCCTATCATTTGGACCGCCCCATACTCCGTTAGGGTGACTAGCTCAGCACCACGAATTAGACCTCTTCAGATGCGCCGTCGAGAAAAAGAATAAATCGTAAAAAAATTGAGCCTCTTATACAGGTTTTTTTTTTTTTTGGTTTCTTCACGATATAGCTTTATCAACATTTCGCTAAGGAAGGCGGTCGCGCGGGTACGAAAAAAAACTTTGCGTCGTGAAGATTTTTATTTTATAATAAAAACGAAACTCATTTTTGTTCTCTTTATTTCTCGTCGGAAGCAATTAATTCGTCTTCCCTCCGCCAAATGACGTGAGGGGGTGGCACACCATGAAGCTGACTTCGCCCGGCAAGTCAGCTTCACTTGTCGTATCCGATACGCGTAGAGTAAATGAAAAAGAAAAGATATATATCTATAAAATTCTAAATAATGGCAAAAAAAATCAGGTCACATTCGGCTCGTCATTGTAAGGTGTGAGTGGGGCAAAACGGACCATCATCGACTTTTCGCGGAACATGGAGTGGAGAATAACTCGCGTCTCAAATTTTCGAACCGTCTTGCCTCGCTCTTCCGTATATGTATAAAAAAATATATAAATATTTTTAAAATCGGAAATCCCAAGTGTCGAGAAAAAAAATTAATCGTTAAAAAAATGGAGCCTCTTATATAGTTTTTTTTGGTTCCTTCACGATATAGCTTTATCAACATTTCGCTAAGGAAGGCGGTCGCGCGGGTACGAAAAAAAACTTTGCGTCGTGAAGATTTTTAGTTTATAATACAAAAGAAACTCATTTTTGTTCTCTTTATTTCTCGTCGGAAGCAATTAATTATTTAATAAGTATAATAATTATGAGTGTGGGGTGGAAGCTCGTTATTTCGATGAATCGAATCGGCGATCGATTGGCTACCGCTCTCGAAGTAAGTATCGTTTGTGCCATTACCAATTAGCTGTTACCATCGAACCCGAGAAGGCTTACGATACCGAAGTGGAATGGGAATCGGGATGGGGTTTGGGGGGGGGGGGGAAGCTGCGGTCACGATTCCCGCGGTGCGCTGGAACGAGAGAAGCTCCGGATACCTCGACGGGTACGATTTTGTTGGGTAAAATGTTCGGGACCGTAAACGAGCTACGCGTCAGGCGTGCACCTGCGTTGCCGGTAAAACTTTCGCCATACCTTAACGACGGGGCCATTCGTCATTATTTTATAACGGCCCGGTCGTTTCGGAGGACGTCCGATAAGACGCGGTAAAACTGTCTTTCTTTTTCCGCACACACACAAACGGACCGCGCTCGGTGGAAATTTATAATTTTACGTTGATCAAGTCCGGATTCGATGACTGAACTTTTGTGGAATTTTCTCTTTCGTTGCCCATTGTTCGCCATGTTCGCATCTGCTGGTTGCCCGTTTTGCCCCGGTCGTTTCGGAGGAGGTCCGATAAGACGCGGTAAAACGATATCGATCGGTAAAAAAATATCGGGCAATATCCAATTTCTCCGAAATATTGGCTTAGTTCATTTCAGAGCTGGGCACATATACTAAGTACTTGAGGTACGTATTGAAGTAGCAAGTACAGAGTCAGCGCACAGTACTCAACACTTCGGCAATTCAGTTCTGCCAGTACTCAATACGTCAGTACTCAACGCGGTGCTCGTGTATATAGCAAGTACTTCAAGTACTTGCTAGGGGAGGGCGGGGCAAAATGGGATAATGAGACAAAACACAATTCTCCAATAACTTTTAGATGGTGGCGATGGTGGTACGTGGGGCAAAACGGGTTTGAAAATCCGGATGTATCGTTGGGACAAAATGGGGCATCCGAAAATAATTGTAAGATTGAGTTTTGCCCTCACTGTTCCGTTTTGCCCCACTGTGCCATTTTGCCCCGGTCTCCCATACTTCGATACGTACTTCAAGTACTTAGAGTATTTGCCCAACTCTCATGACACATATTTATCTCACCATTATTGAGCACATGCGCATTGATTCGATCATCGTGGACGACGTAAACTTCCGTTTACAGTAGTCACAATCGATTGTCACTGCCGATTAAGTAAAACCTCCGGGACACACGATCGTTCGGAGTTGCAAACGAACAAGTGACGGACAGTCACATAACTCGTAAAAACGCTGTTTTACAATTATTTTGGGATGCCCCATTTTGCCCCATCGATACATCCCGATTTTCTGCCTCGTCTTGCCCTCCCTCCTACATGAACGGACCGCGCTCCGTGAAAATGTATGATTCTACCTTGATCGCATCCCGATTCAATGATTACATTTTTGTGATATTTTTTTTTCGTTGCCCATTTTTCCCTATGTCTTTACAATTTGTCCGTTTTGCCCCGGTCTGCTTCGACACCAGTCGGGAAAATTTTTAAAAAATGCAGACGGACGGAAGTCATAGTGTGATAGATTCAATAAAAAAATGTCTGCTGACACGATATTCGTAATTTGTAGCGATGAAAAATGAAAGCCGACAATTCGCATTCCCATATAACCGAGCGTCATAACTGCACGACGAATCAGTGTATTGTCCGACCAACACAGGCCTCGACTACTGCCGTCCCGGTAGACATAATTCCGGTCGATATTAACTCGGTATCTATTTGTCCAATGTCGACAGACCGTGTCAATAAATCACCGTGTTTGCGCTACGATAGAACGGGGCAAAACGGGCAAGCTAAGAATCGAAGCCTGTTCGATCGATTCTAATACCGATTAATTGACCTATGTTCACTCACTAAAAAAAGAAAAGAAAAAAATGTCCTTGTAATTATTCCTATTCATTTTTCCGATAATATAATCTGATATCCATGGTCTAGTCTTTCCATTTTACACCACGCCCCTTCGACCGTCGGCCTTAAATGCGGTTTTCCCTACCATCGCAAATAATCCGTCTGACCAATATCGTCTCTAATTCCTTAACACGTATATTTTCTGTACTATCGCTATCGCTCCCGGGCATATTCGTGCGTACGTGCGGGAGAGAACCAACACTGAAACCCCGTCGGTATGATCAGCACCGTTGCGGTATTTGATCCCCATAGGTAAACTAATCGATTCCAAAACCAATTAACTGACCTATGTTCACTTACTAAAAAAAAAAAAAATTCCCTATAATTAGTCCAATAAATTTTTCCGATTATTTTATCATACTCCATATTGCCCCACACCTGTCCAGCTGCATCCAGTCTTCCCATTTTGCCCCACGCCCCCCGACCATCGGCCGTAAATGCGGTTTTCCCTACTGTCACAAATAATCCGTCTGACCAATATCGTTCCTAACTCCTTAACACGTATATTTTCGATAGTATCGCTATCGCGCCCGGACATATTCGTGCGTACGTGCGGCAGACGGTGAAACCCGGTCGGTATGATCAGCACCGTTGCGGTATTTGATCCCCATAGGTCAACTAATCGATTCCAAAACCAATTAACTGACCTATGTTCACTTAGTAAAAAATAAAAATCCATATAATTAGTCCAATAAATTTTTCCGATTATTTTATCATACTCCATATTGCCCCACATCTGTCCAGCTGCATCTAGTCTTCCCATTTAGCCCCTTGCCCCCCGACCATCGGCCGTAAATGCGGTTTTCCCTACCATCGCAAATAATCCGTCTGACCAATATCGTTCCTAACTCCTTAACACGTATATTTTCGATAGTATCGCTATCGCGCCCGGACATATTCGTGCGTACGTGCGGCAGACGGTGAAACCCGGTCGGTATGATCAGCACCGTTGCGGTATTTGATCCCCATAGGTCAACTAATCGATTCCAAAACCAATTAACTGACCTATGTTCACTTAGTAAAAAATAAAAATCCATATAATTAGTCCAATAAATTTTTCCGATTATTTTATCATACTCCATATTGCCCCACATCTGTCCAGCTGCATCTAGTCTTCCCATTTAGCCCCTTGCCCCCCGACCATCGGCCGTAAATGCGGTTTTCCCTACCATCGCAAATAATCCGTCTGACCAATATCGTTCCTAACTCCTTAACACGTATATTTTCGATAGTATCGCTATCGCGCCCGGACATATTCGTGCGTACGTGCGGCAGACGGTGAAACCCGGTCGGTATGATCAGCACCGTTGCGGTATTTGATCCCCATAGGTCAACTAATCGATTCCAAAACCAATTAACTGACCTATGTTCACTTAGTAAAAAATAAAAATCCATATAATTAGTCCAATAAATTTTTCCGATTATTTTATCATACTCCATATTGCCCCACATCTGTCCAGCTGCATCTAGTCTTCCCATTTAGCCCCTTGCCCCCCGACCATCGGCCGTAAATGCGGTTTTCCCTACCATCGCAAATAATCCGTCTGACCAATATCGTTCCTAACTCCTTAACACGTATATTTTCGATAGTATCGCTATCGCGCCCGGGCATATTCGTGCGTACGTGCGACAGCGACAATTAAATGACCTATCACTACTTAAAAAAAAAATTCCCTATAATTCACTACCTAAAAAAAAACATTCCCTGTAATTAGTCCAATACATTTTTCCGATTATTTTATCACTCTCCATATTGCCCCACATCTGTCCAGCTGCATCCAGTCTTCCCATTTAGCCCCACGCCCCCCGACCATCGGCCGTAAATGCGGTTTTCCCTACCATCGCAAATAATCCGTCTGACCAATATCGTTCCTAACTCCTTAACACGTATATTTTCGATAGTATCGCTATCGCGCCCGGGCATATTCGCGCGTACGTGCGGCAGAGGACCGACGGTGAAACCCGGTCGGTACGATCGGTGCCGTTGCGGTATTTGATCCCCAATACAGGAGTCCACAAGCGTTTCGACATAACTGGACTCTAATTAATGCTCGAAGCGCGGATCGATGCACGATAGGTGCATCGACTCGGATTCCGTGATATCCTCCTCCTCTCCCGCGATATTAAGCCGATCGACGGATTGCAACCGTACGTTCTTCACAGCCGGAGCCACGGATCACTCGTCCTGATGCGATAGAACGAAATCCTCCACCCCGACGCCACCGAGAGCTCGAGCGCCCTGCCCGCCGAAACCGCGCTTGAAGTCCTTTTGATGATTTAATCCCGCACCGAGTAATCGCTTACCTCGACACCAGTCACGAATTTCGATGGAAATTCTCCAGCGAATCGATTCAACCGGCACTCACCTCGCGTAACAGTGAAACTCCGAAAAAATTCGTTCTGCATAATTAACGAGGGAAAAAAAAACGAAACATTGAAATTTTTCCCATCGCTCGTAAGTGCAATTTGCTTTCGTAGCGAAGTTTACGCGAAACAACTAGTTCGACCTTTCGGAACATTCCGGACATGTTTTCATAAAAGTCTCGAACACTTGATTATTTTTGTTTTCTTGAAAACGAAACTTTGGGAAAGCAAAAAAAGGATGACAAATTAATCTCAGGTAAATAAATAAAATTGTATGGAAGTAATTATGTATTTTGGTTTACCTGGCTTTTCATAGGATCGGTGTTAATTTGGCACATGTACAATCCAGCATCTTCGAGCTCGACACCCTTTATGTGGAGATTCCACATGGTGTGATCGCTTCGCGATACCGATACTCGCGGATTGTGGGTTATAACGTGATCGTGTATCGCCTGTATCGCTTTGGTATCGGCTTTTATCCAACCGACCTGCGAACATACACAAATCAATATGATTAAATCTATAAAATATTCACAACCGTTTCGTCATGAAGTTAAATACTATAAATATTATTTTTTAATAGTCGCTTCAACCACGTGGCAATTAAAGTATATCGGGCATTAAAGGGTTGCCTGGGTTGACATTTTCAGTTTGTTTTCAATTAATTCATTTTTCATGCTTCATAAAAAGTTATGGATCAATTTTAATTCTTGAGAAACGAAAATAATGTTGAAGATGAATTTACATATGACCGTGCGATTGAGCGCACCCAGAAAAAAAACTTATTTGACGGCCACCGTTTATTAAGATTAAGTAAAATATTTATAGGATTTAAATAGATATTTATTTCATTTAAGTAACTATTTACTTAATTAAAATAAATATTTATTTAAATCAAATACATTTTTTACGTAATCTTAATAAACGGTGGCCGTCAAATAAATTTTTTTCTGGGTACGATAAGTAAAAATATGTAAACAATTTTATATGTATATATATAGATCCGTATATTGTTCAAAGTAATACACGATCGACATCGCCGAAATTTCATTGGAAAATTAGCATTTGGTCTGGAATATTCCCAATTCTGAAACAGCCGAGACTGCTCAGAGAAAGCTGTCTGCCGAACGTGTTCGGCACGTACATTTCGTATTATAAGACTGACGCGGACGAGGGCACGTAGATCCGAAACGGTGCATCCTTAACATACATGCAACTCGTGCCTGATATCTCTATTACTTCCTTCTCACCGCCAATAATAATAACAATAATAATAATAATACTAGAATAATAATGATAATAATAATAATATCGTAGCATTCTATTTAACAGAACGTCTTGTCGACAGTATAATATAGTAGATAGTTTCCTAGGCCAGATGTCACTTTGCGTAGATCGTCTCGAGTACAGGCGTCCATATTCCGCATTCCCGCTCACGACAAGTTATCGGAACTCGTTTCGTCTCATGGCAATCTAGCTATGACAGTCACTCCCTGAGGTAATTAAATCGGCTCCATCACTCAATACTTTCAAGACTCGCCTTTTCGATCACTTATTTCAGCAAGAACAATCAAACGATGAAAGACAAGCCGGAGACTTGTCAATTGGCTACATCGCCAAGGGTGCATAATGATTTTATCTTTTATCACTCTTCTTCTAACACATCCCTCTCAAACTCTAATTCATACCTATCATACATTTATCCATAAGATTATCGACAAGACTAACATAAGATATAATATAATACTTATCTTAATTTTATCCATAAGGTTACTAGTAAGTGTTATTACTGTAATGCTATTATTTTATTCTATTTCTCACGCATATATTCTAGTAATAGTATTTGATTATGTTATAACCACTATACATTCACTGCATTTACCTTTTTTGACCCATACCACAAGTAGGGCTTAATAAACTCACCAATACCAATAATATGGGTGCACCGAGAAAAAATATAGTATTTCCTACTATATTAAATAGTTTCCCTTGGGAACTATTTTTATGGTAAAAAGTTAGTATTGTTGCTTTTACAATTTAATTTTTTCTCAGTGTGCCTTTATTATGTAATCGAATAAAATCTCGAGTCCGATAAAAAACTACCGGTACGTACCCTGTATCCTCCGAGATGCTCGACGAGGCACGTGAACATGGCATCTCTTCCAAGCGGCACCGTCAGATTGGCGATCGGACCCCCGAATTCAGGCTGGAAGGCTCCGCCTGGAAGAAACAATTTCTTTTTTTTTTAATAAACCAAAACCCCAACATCGACTACGTTATTACAATATACATTACAAATCATTCCGCTACCTTGCCCAAGATTTGAATTATAAACGAAGCCCTCGCTAAAATTTCAAAACCTCTACCGTTTAATTATTCGCATTGTATACCGGGCGATTGCTATTTCCGTAATCCCGAGTGCAGCACTGCGTGAGTGTGAGGGGGGAGGGGGGAGGGGGAGGCGGGTTAGCCGGAACGATACACGGAATTTATCGAAAATCGAGTAACTCGCGCGGCCGTGCGTAGCCGAGAGTGGTGGAAATTCTACGGTTAACCGGTTACGCGCGTTGAATACCAAGCGCGAAAGAACCGAAGAGTCTCGGGCGAAGGGGGGGGACCGGATGCTGGATGCCGAACCCCGAGCGGGTATTGAAAAGAATCAAAGAGAAATAAAGTTTTCCTTTACGGTGCGCGAAACGAACGCGGGGGAAGGCTGGCTTGTGAGGATTTTTCACAAATGGCGTCCGCCCGACTGAGAAAAGAACGCGGAGAGAAACCGGAGGAAGAGGAGATGGACCGGGCGAGAGAAGAGTGGACGCGGAATCTTCCGGCGCGAAGGAGGACTCTCGAGGAAAGAAGCCGTAACGAAACGTAATAAGCGAAGTGAATAAGAGAACCCATAGTCGAGATGAGTATCGAATAAGCCGGGCGCGAGGTGAGAAGGTGAAAGGAACTCGAGAAATAGGTGGTCCGCGAGGGGGCGGAGTGGGGGGAGGGGGGGGGGGTTGGTCGGAAGGAGTAAGGAGCCTGTCTCGGAGAGCTGAGGTGGTGGAGTAAAAGCGAGGACGAGAGGAAGGACTGCCCCGGGGCCAGAGTGGCACGGCAAAGGCGAACAAGATGAAGAATAAGAAGAGAGGAAGAGGAGAAGCGGGCAAGCGAGACGCAGACGAGGGAGAGGGGGGGAAGATCCAGAGCCACCATGGCGGAGGCCGGCGTGAAGAGAAGCGACAACGTTGACCCATTTATCTCATAACAGGAATAATAGGATCTGAAAGTGTTATAAGTAGACAATCACCGTGGGATATTCGAGAGTGTCGGCCCATAGCGTCATCTACATTTATCTCTCTTCCGTCGCGCAATGTTGTTCAATTTATATGTATATGTAAACGCGGGAGGCGGGGGGTAAATGACGCTATCGAAATAAGCTCCTCTCCCACTGTTTAGCTCCGAAGGAGCTTTGGTACGGTCCAGCGACTGCGCCTTTTGCGCTACGAATTATCACTCTGAAGAGGCGTTTTTTAAGGGGGACTTCACGTTTAAGACGGGAGCATCGATTTCGGGAAAGGATATGGGGTTTTTTTTTTTTTTTAGGTGCCAAAGAGTTTTGTGGAAAATTAATGACGATGTACCGTTCGTGACGATGTTTCGATTGTGAGAAAAAAAAATGTCTGGGTGAAACTATTTAAAAAGTTGTACAAGTAGCATTTCATTTTTTTTTTTACGTTTTTTTTAGTTACTTGAATTTCTTTCTGTTATGATCGTGGGAATAAAATTCTGGGTGATGATATGTTTCAATTGTAAAAGTACGATTTAAAAAAAAATATTATTCTTTTTCTGAATATTCTTTTCCGCAACTCGTTAAATCTAAATATCAATATCGACGATCGATAGGACTTGCAAACTTGTCGACGATACGAGGAACGCTTTTGCAGCTTGATGTGTTTATGAAAAAAATATATATATTTATTTTTTAAATCCTTGGTCTGGAGGGTCGTCAGGGGACCGAGGTAAAAATACACTTATTCGGGACAAGTGTATATTAACCGTGATCCCGCTATATGCTGGACTCTCTATCGCCTGTCTCGCGAAACGAGTAGCCCGAGAAACAAGCTGCGCGCATCCGACTGCAGCCAAACCTGATTAATTTTAATGAATTCAATCGAAAGGTGGAATCTGGAGGGGTCGAGTGCTGTCGTGACTTTTCCAGCCCACGTTGTTGTTCGGCGAGATCGATGCTATATTCGCGGTCGCGATTGGTGGCGTTTATTGGCCTGTACCGCTCTTCTTACTAGACTGATTAATTTTTTTTTTTTTTCGACCAAATTTTTATCAGACTGGTTAATAATCCAATCGTGACGCGCGAGAAACCTTGCGCCGGCTAGACACCCTCTCCAGTTCGAAAATATTTATAACTGTATCTATATATTTCTGTAAAATAATGGAACGACCGATGCGACAGCGCAATCGGGTTAAAATTTATCAGGATAATACTCACCGAAATTGTCGTTCGGATATGACAGCAAAACGATCAACATCACAAGCAGCGCTTTTTCGCGAACGACCATTTTGTCGAGATCATCGGATCAACTGGAAACAGAAAAAAAGAAACAAAGAATCATTAAAGTATCGACTCCTTAGAGGCGCAACGAACTTTTTTTCATTCAAGCCAATTTTATTAAATTTAGAAGATTTATTAGATTTATTAGATTTATTAGATTTATTAGATTTATTAGATTTATTAGATTTATTAGATTGATTAGGTTTATTAGATTTATTAAATTTATTAGATTTATTAGATTTGTTAGATTTGTTAGATTTGTTAGATTTATTAGATTTGTTAGATTTGTTAGATTTGTTAGATTTAATGAATTTATTGCATTTATTAAATTTATTTAATTCTTACACATCTCAGAAACGATAGTGGATTGTAAAACAACTCCTACTTTTGATTAATACGCTTTACCGTCGACGAACCGTTAAATTCCTAAAGTACAGATGGAGATCGGGATAAAACGGACACCCGCGCTCCATTTGAGTTAGGATCTTCTTTATACTCCACGAATAATTGTAAAAAATGGTTACCGTTGCACAGTAATTAAAAAATTTCTCTCGCGGTGGCAGATCTTTTGTCCCGTCTTGTTCGACATATCGTGTTCCGATGCAGCGTGTCAGAGACGTGCCGCGTATCCCGGGAGGGAAAACAAAAGCGCAGGTTCACGAGTGCGTACCTATGGAAGTGCATTCAACAGATTCCATGTGACGATATGAAACGGGGCATTGTCGTCTGTTTTCGAAACTTTTTCAGTTATCCGTACCATCCGAGCCTTTTCGGCCAAGTTCAGATAATACCTCTTCCGCCTTTCGCGCTAACCCTATTTCTCGTACACTTTCTCGACGATATATATTAAATACCTTTGCAAAATATTTTCCGACCTTTCGCCGTGAGCATTGTTAGGCACAGTGTCACTATCCACGGATATACAATATACATATATGTCTAACATGCTCGACGCGTATACCTCCGTTGCTCTTCATGCCATTCTCGCGTTTCCATAGCATTGCCCTATTGTCGAACGGTTCCCCCAGGACTTGTCCCAGCATCCGAACAGTTTCCCTATTTTATGGAATACAAAGAAAGGATTTTTTTTTAAATTTTTTTTTTATTCCAAGAATTAATTTACGTACAAGCGATAGGCCTTTTTGAAGGTCTCATCGAACAAAATACAATTGGCTTAGCCAAAAGTCCTGGCAATGTTGGAAAAACTAAGTATAAAAAGAAAAATATATATATGTATATAGATATGTAAATATATATGTATTTGTTTTCTTCAAAATTTTGATAAGATCTCTTCACGTCACGCACGCGTTTCGATAGCATTGCCGTATTGTCTGATCCGAACAGAGTATCCCTATATCGAATACCCAGTAAGGATTTTTTTATTTCCAAGGATTAATTTACATACAAGCGATAGGCCATTTTGGAGGTCTCGTCGAACAAAATATAATTGACCTAGCCAGATGTCCCAGAAAAAATGGGACATCCAAATTTTGTTGTGGATTTTGTTTTATTTTATTTTTTTCAAACATTTTGGAAAATGTAAATTGGCCCGTTCTCTTTGGCTTTTGCCTCGATCTTCCCCTACACCCGATTTACCGCTGCATAGGATATCAAGTTGACCTAAGCCAGATGTCCCAGAAAAAAATGGGCCATCCAAATTTTGTTGTGGCTTTTGTTTTGTTTTGTTTTCTTTTTTTTCAAACATTTTGTAAGATGTAAATTGGCCTCTTTAGCTTTTGTCTCGATCTTCTCCTACATCCGATTTACCGCTGCATATCAAGCTGGAGTGGCAGTTCTCCTCGAATCGACTAAAATTGAACCCAACCGACTTAATCGTGTTTGGGCACCTTAATCCGAGCGCCCGAATGTTACATTGTCGATGCTTTCAATCCGTCCGCATATGTGGACGGCTACGTACGGCTGTGCCGTACGTCGGAACGCATTCGTACCGTGTGCCGCGGGGCTCTCGTAAAGCGATTCCACGAAATCCACTTCCGACGGAATTATCTGTTTTACGAGCGACCTCACGCGATGGATCAAGTTCACTCTCTAATTAGGCATCCTTCGACCTCGGCTCCGTCGAGGCTCGTTTGAACTACGCGTCCTCTCAACGTCGTCCTCGCACGTTCGTTATTTTCATCGGCATCGACGGCGTCGACGAATCCCTCCGTCTTTGCTAAAGAAATCCAATTAGCCAAACGATACATACTCGAGAGACGTGAGCAAACAAGATTATCGATAGATCGTCGTTCATCTTCGCTCAAATTAATCGACAAAGATAGAATTCCCTTTAAAAATTGTAATTAATTTTCTTAACATTGCTCAACCCACACGGTCGGAAGAAAACTCTTGCACGAAGCTGAATTGATATTCGACTCGTGTAATAATTTGCTTTTAACCAGAAATGGCTGACATCAGTTAAAAAAAATATCATAATAAATCTATTATTAAATTTCTCTTAAATTTTCGTTCAAATGTGATACACTGTACGGAATTCATTCCAAATTTTCTTTTTATATCTGTATATTCTCCTTTTCCTTTTTGTAAATGGGCGTGTCTCATGAATAAATAAATAATTAAATAATTAGAGTTTTTGTTACCGACCTTCGCTCAAATTAATCGCCAAAGATGGAACGCCTTTAAAAAAAATGTTAATTAATTTTCTTTACATTGCTCACCCTGCATCGTCAGAAGACAACTCTTGCACAAAGCTGAATTGATATTCGACGCGCGTAATAATTTGCTTTCAACCAAAAATGGCTGGCATCAGTTTAAAAAAATATATATAACATTAAATCTATTATCAACTTTCTCTTCCATTTTCGTTTAAATGTGTTACACTGTACCGGATGCATGCAAAATTTTCTTTTTATATCTGTAATTTTCTCCTTTTTCTTTTAGTAAAAGGGCGTGTCTCGTGAATAAATAAATAAATAAATATATAAATAAATAATTACAGTTTTTGTTACCGACCGAGCCGGGTCGGTAATCGAATTAAATAAAAATCGTTCGCGAATTAATTTTTTTTTGTCTCGTCCCAGCGAATTCATCGACGTCTCTAACGATGAAAAATATTTTTCGCGACGAATAAACCGTGGATGAAAGTCCATTTGTCTCCCGGCGTTTGTACCACCGGGAAATCTAAAATGTGTCACCGTCTCCATCCGGCGAGCTCGGCTGCGCTTTTGCAACTGACTGGCCTTGACATTCGAACTAATGATCCAGATCGTTTTGCATGAGAATACCTCCGACCGCACCGTGAATGATCGATCGCAACTCGCCGTAAAGCGATCGGCGGTAAGTTTGGTCGACGGGGCTTGAACGATTCTCTCTCGCTCTCTCCCTACCGCGCTCCTGGAAAATTCTCTCGGCCGCGGTGAGAGCGGTCTGGCCGTACTCTTTCCATTCCGTAAACTCACCCGACTTCCCTCCCTCCGAGGCATACATGTGAATCGGTAAAAAAAAAAAAAAAAAAAAAAAAAAAATGAGAGAAAGTGGATGGGAAAGAGAGGCGGAGAAAAATAAGATAAAGGAGAAGGGAGAATTGTATAGGAAGTATAGAGAAGCGAAATTTTCGCGTCGACGCTCTGTGTCACGTTCAAGAAATTTTTTTTTTTTTCAAGTTTTCTTGGGAACGCAAACCTCCCCTCTACCTTGCGATAACGTCCTACATCTGGCGCAAGTCTCGTTGCGTCTTTTCCCCTGCCCGCCTCCGAGCATACACTATAAGCCCTACCAACGAGAATACCAGTCTGAATTACTTTTGTCCCCTCAGCATACCACGATAACAGTAATATACCATACGGGTAACGATATTTTCGTGCTATTTTGAAACACACAGGGGCCGTTCTCGTCGACCCGAGCGGTATCGCGAGATAGAATTTCTTTTTTATTTTTGATTAAAATTTTTTTAAATATATTCGCACTGGGCGCAGAACAAACTCGACACGTGGCTTAGACATAGCGTATTCTTAATAGACCCTCAAAAAAAAAGCTCGACTTGGCATCAATTTTTATGTAATAAAAATGTAATATTTATTACACCCAGAACATTTTTTCATTTAACGGCCACCGTTTATTTGGTTTAAGTACAATATTTATTTGATTTAAATAAATATTTATTTAATAGAAATAAATATTTTACTTAAACCAAATAAACGATGGCCATCAAATAAATTTTTTTTCTGGGTGTATTTTCTGGGTGAGCCGAATGTGGCGCGTATTAAAGAATATTTGAAAAATCATCGACATCATCCGTATTAAAAAAAAACATGATTGATAATCCACGCGCTTATCAATATTGGTAGGAAATGTTTGCGGACACGTGGCATTGCTATCCACATTTTCCTCTCGGCTCTCACGTAACAAAATAATTCGCCAAATAACTTAGCAGTGAGCGAGTGGTTCATGGGAAAATATTGCATAATGGCAATTAAAAATCACTGAAGCGTTTAATGTGTTTTTTAAAAATCTATTACGAAGGCTTTCGCATCGTTCCGCGGTCATCGGGAGAGTAACGAACCTACTGGATTCTCCCGCGGCTCTGTACGGCTATCCGGACCACTAACAACCATCACAGCTCAGTAGAATCGCGGCTAAGGGGTTACACGCCCGCGCACCTATATATCTATACAATTTCACTTTACTCTCTGACTGGAAAAAAAGCAAAGAAAAGTTTAAATAATCGTCCAATTACGACGTAACTCAAATTTATTCGAGCATAAAAGAGCCGAGACTGCGAGGGAGATTCAAAGGTGTATTAAGCATTGCTGGCCCTGTATCGCTTAAGAATTCGCATTATGAAGATCATGCGCTCCGGAGCCTTTTCATCGTAGCCGCATATCGATTGCTAAGACCCAGGAGAACGTATCCCATCTCGTATTTATTGATTGATTTATTTATTCATTGATTGATTTATTGATTTATTGATTTATTGATTTATTGATTTATTGATTTATTGATTTATTGATTTATTGATTTATTTATTGATTTATTGATTTATTGATTTATTGATTTATTTATTGATTTATTTAGTGATTGATTTATTGATTGATTGATTGATTGATTGATTTATTTATTTATTTATTTAGCCCCACCTGTCCTGTTAGGAAAAGCTTCCAGAAGTTTATTTTCCAATTCCTAGTAATGATTTTTCCCGAAACCGATGGCAATGTACCGGGAGGCGGTAACGAACAAACGTCAAGGAACATTTATACATCGGTATTTTTTTTATTTTACAACCTACCGAGGGGGCTGATGTGATTAGACGGATATCTTTATCACCCGTTGAGATTGCTATATACTTTCGTCCGAGCTATAGAACGGGGCAGAGAATGCGAGGCATCCGCGATTTATGGGCGAAGGGAAACTGTTGGCGTCGGCGAAACGAGCAAGGTAGCTCGGTTCACCGCGTCTGACCGCGACAGGGACGAGGAAACGACGAAGATGCGGAGGATGTGAGTGCCCGGTGAAACTCTTCCCTCTTCCGATATAGACGTCGCGACCGATACCGCGAACTCCACTCTATACGTGCTGCAGTTACTGTAAAATATATACGAGGGTCAGCTATTGATAGTCGTTGCTCCCATTTGGCCAATAATTCACGTACTTTCTCGCAGTTTGTCACTAAAATCGACGAAACGAAAATGTCCATTTAATGAACATTGTCATTTAATAAACTCTACTATTCAATGAACATTGCCATTTGATGACCATTGCCATTTAATGAACACTGTCATTTTATGACCATTGCCATTTAAAAAAAACTCTCATTTCATAACCATTGCCATTTTAAAAAAACTCTCATTTCATAACCATTGCCATTTAATGAACACTGTCATTTTATGACCATTGCCATTTAATGAACACTGTCATTTCATGACCATTGCCACTTAATGAACACTGTCATTTCACGACCATTGTCATTTAATGAACACTATCATTTCATGACCATTGCCATTTAATGAACACTGTCATTTCATGACCATTGCCATTTAATGAATACTGTCATTTCATGACCATTGCCATTTAATGAACACTGTCATTTCATGACCATTGCCATTTAATGAACACTGTCATTTCATGGCCATTGCCATCCAATGAACACTGTCATTATATTACAAGGATAAAAAAAATGTTCTTCCGATGGATTTATCGTTCGCTTAACGGTTACTTCGATGGGCAAGCCACCCCGAAGAAGGTTTCATTCGAGTGATCGAGCATCTAGGCCGATCGGTTCGTCATTTCCGCATCGCCATTAACGACCTTGAATTTCAACGCGCGAAGAGGCGGTGGTCGCAGAATTTTCTTCAACTAGGAAATAGGTGCGAAACATGACGTCAGAGGCTAAGCAGGCGGGTTCCGAGAGCGAGAGAGCGCCAAATATAAGAAAATTAGCGACGTTTCGCCTCCTATCGGAGAATTACGAGAACGACGCGGAAAGAGCGACTGCCAACAGTAGCGCCAGTCGAAGTGAGAGAAAATGAGTGGAACTGGCCCTCGGGACGAACGGAGAAAGTCAGCTATTCGTAGCCAAACTACTCGCGAACATTAAGGGTCATTACAATGGCTATAAATTGCGGCCACCGTCCGCCGCAATATTTATGTTATCAATTCCGTGCCTAGTTCTCCACGGTTATACCGTGGGCCGCAGCCGCGAAGTGCCCAGGCAAGGGAGACCCACCTAGAGCCGTTGCCTGGCGTATACGTACGACCGGCATCGCCGGTGTGTTGCATCGTCTTCGCGCTGGCGACGCCGCAACAACCGCCTTGTGACAATAAAAAGTTGCCGCACCGCAGAGCGAGCTATACCACTGGAAACCGTCGCTCCCGCGCGGCACAGCCGCACTCTGGCCCCACGATTCCTAAGGACATTCGTTACCGGCACACGCTCCTCCGACTGCCGACGCTCATAATCCCCAACGAGGATTCGGATACTCAATTCGCTCCGATGATTTCTCGACGCGACTCGCGATCGAGAGAAATCGTCCGATGAAGAGCTGACCGGCTTTTTTTACTTTTTATTATTGCGCGAATCGGAAAAAAAAATAAACAGTTGTGTTCGTGCAATAGAAAATTGATGTACACTGAAAAAAAAAATCACTTGCGGGCTGCCGAAGAAAAAAATGTTTGTTTTTCAATTCTACTTTCAATTATTACAATTCCATATGATATTGATACAACCACAGCAAGGCTGTCAAGGCGACATGTTATCGTTTCAATCCGGTACGAAATTGTACGAATTCGGAGTAGAATTGAAACAACTTTTTTACTTCTTTGACAGCCCGCAAGCAAATTTTACTTGAATCAATGATATTTTTTTTCCAGTGCATCTATTATTTAGGTATGTTTATCGTGAACTCCACTCTGTACGTTTTGCAGTTATTGTAAACTATATACGTGGATCAGCCAGTCGTTGTTCCCGGTTGTCCAATAATTCACGCAGTTTCTCGCAGTTTGTCACTAAAATCGGCGAATCAAAAACGTCCATTTAATGAATATTGCCATATAGTTTGTCACTAAAATCGAACATACATTTATGGATGAATCTTAGCCATTGACTTATGTTTATTTTCTAATATAAAAAAAATGCCTTGCTCCAGAACTCGTTCTGAACTCGTTTGGCTTCACACGCCGCGTCACTTATCTTAATTACTACCAACTATAATTGGCAACCTTATCAAGAGGTCTTTTGATGTGTGATAACAGAACGATCCGGAAGTTCGATCTCCGCGAGTCTTTGTCGGCGATCTTTCGACATAAATCGTAAGCATCAAACGGCCGGAAGTCAATATTCGTTAGTCCGTAAAATCGCATGGTTCGATGAATCTCCGATTGAGAACATTATCCCCCAAAGTTCCGATTCCGGGGTCTCATCCGGCAGAAGCTTTTCCGAACACCGATGTACACGAGAGGCCGTCCTATCCACCGCGATGGATGAAGAAGAAACTTTTCAAACTCTCCTACGTACCGTATAATACATATATATACATACATACACATATATATCTATGTACGTACATATATCTATGTACGAACTGGCAGCAACTCGGCATTACGCTAATAGCGGAAGTTAAAATCTCATCCATTGCTCGGGACGAGTGCTTCAGCTTCATTTCTCTCGTTGAATCTCTAAGTCGTCCGAGTTCCCCGGGCGAACGGGCGCGAACTATAATAAGAACCCGCAGAAGTAGACGAAGAAGAAGAAGTAAAAGGAGAAAAAAAGGAAAAATAAAAAGAAGAAGAGTCGGAGAACTGTGCGGAGAGAAACGTCGGAAACGATGGGTCGAGTCGGTAAGGCATGCACTCACGTAGCCGACGTAGCCCGGTAGCCGACGATCGCGGAAAGACGAGCGGAAAAAGTCACGTGGGACGTTAAATTCGCTCCTCGGTGTTTGTGGGTCGGCGTCAACCGTTTAATGAACACTGCCATTTCATGATCATTACCATTTAAGGAACACTGTCATTTCATGACCATTATCATTTAATGAACACTGCCATTTCATGACCATTACCATTTAATGAACACTGTCATTTCATGACCATTATCATTTAATGAACACTGCCATTTCATGACCATTACCATTTAATGAACACTGTCATTTCATGACCATTATCATTTAATGAACACTGCCATTTCATGACCATTACCATTTAATGAACACTGTCATTTCATGACCATTTTAGAGATTCATCGACTTAGAGATTCATCATTTGAATCTCTAAGTCGTCGAGTTCCGCGGGCGAACGGGCGCGAACTATAATAAGAACCCGCAGAAGTAGACGAAGAAGAAGAAGTAAAAGAATAAAAAAAGGAAAAATAAAAAGAACAAGAGTCGGAGGACTATGCGGAGAGAAACGTCGGAAACGGTGGGTCGAGTCGGTAAGGCATCCACTCACGTAGCCGACGTAGCTCGGTGGCCGACGATCGCAGAAAGACGAGCGGAAAAAGTCACGTGGGACGTTAAATTCGCTCTTCGGTGTTTGTCGGTCGGCGTCAACCGTTCGCCGCAGCGAAGCGTCCGTCTGTACGGACCGTTTTCCCGTTTGGGGGATCACGAAAGTTCGCCCGGAGACGGAGGACGCGGGAGGCTGCGGAGGACCGCGTGTGGGCCGTGGTCGGGAATCCCCGCGCCTTTTCCGCACCGCGGCGGCGAAGAGATCGGGAGGGAAAAATAACCGAGGAGGCAAAGTGGCTTTAGTCTGATGGATCTCCAGATTCAGAACTCGGTATCTCATCAACGCGTGGATGAGCGAGTGGTCCGCTTTATTAGAAAAATTTAATCGTCGAGTGCACTGAAAAAAAAAAATCCGCTTGCGGGCTGCCAAAAAAAAATTGCTATGTCAATTCTTTCAATTCTTACAATCCCACACTGAGAAAAAATAACATAGTAAAAGCAACAATACTGACTTTATACCATAAAAAATAGTTCCCAGGGGGAACGTTTACATTTTACAGTTACGAAAGTGACAAAAAATTATGGTTGCAACAATAATTATAATTTAACCAATTGAATATATACACCCAGAAAAAAAAATTATTTGACGGCAACCGTTTATTAAGATTAAGTAAAATATTTATTTGAGTTAAATAAATATTTATTTAAATTAAGTAAATAGTTACTTAAATGAAATAAATATTTATTTAAATCAAATAAATATTTTACTTAATGTTAATAAACTGTGGCCGTCAAATAATTTTTTTTTTCTGGGTGTACTATCAAAAACTATCTATATAGACGTTCCCCCTGGGAACTATTGGTGTAGTAGAAAAATATTATTATTTTTCTCAGTGCATGTGATATCGAAACAACGGCGGCAAAACTAACGCGTTATCGTTTCAATCCCATATGGAATTTTAAGAATTCAAACAACAATTATTTTTCGTCAGCCCGCAATTTTACTTACATCATTGATGTTTTTTTTCAGTGCACTTTCCGGTGATGTCGATCGTTGCATTCGCCCGAGAGTGCTCCGGGTTTCATGTTCGTAATTTCCACGATTCTTTTGTAAGATAGTTTCGTATGCAGAGAGTAAACGAACTGTTGGAAAAAAGCAGAAAAAAAGTGGTCCGTTTCGGGCCGGGCGTGCACTCGTTCGCCGGTCGAAACTTCGCTCGGGGCTGCGGAGGACCGCGTGTGGACCGCGGACGGGGATTCCCCGCGCGCTTTCCGCACCGTTCGCCGGAGCGATCGGTAGAACGGAAAAATAACGGCGGATGCAAAGTGGCTTTCGTCGGATGGATCTCGAGATACACAGACCGCTATCTCGACGACTCGCGGGTGGACGAGCGGTCCGGTCTACGCAAAGTACTGGGCAGTTGTTTGGCACTTCAACTACACTGAGAAAAAGGATGGTATTTTGTACTATAACGAAAAGTTCCCAGGGGGGACGTCTATATAGATAGTTTGTGATAGTATATACTCAATTGATTAAACTATAATTATAGTTACAACTATAATTTTTGTTCATTGTCGTAACTGCAAAATGTAGACGTCTCCCCTGGGAACTATTTACTATGTAAGTTTTTCTCAGTGCACGTACTTGAAATACAAAAGTACTTTTTTTACTATTTCTATTATACCGACTCGTAGACACTCGCATTACCGAAATGGTATTTCCTACTATAACGAATAGTTCCCCGGGGGGACGTCTACATAGATAGTTTGTGATGGTATATCCTCAATTGATTAAACTATAATTATAGTTACAACTATAATTTTTGGTCATTGTCGTAACTGCAAAATGTAGACGTCCCCCCTGGGAACTATTTACTATGTAAGTTTTGCTCGGTGTACGTACTTGAAATACAAAAGTACTTTTTTTATTATTTCAATTATACCGACTCGTAGACACTCGCATTACCGAAATGGTATTTCCTACTATAACGAATAGTTCCCCGGGGGGACGTCTATATAGATAGTTTGTGATGGTATATCCTCAATTGATTAAACTATAATTATAGTTACAACTATAATTTTTGGTCATTGTCGTGAATGCAAAATGTAGACGTCCCCCCTGGGAACTATTTACTATGTAAGTTTTTCTCGGTGTACGTACTTGGGATACAAAAGTACTTTTTTTACTATTTCAATTATACCGACTCGTAGACACTCGCATTACCGAAATGGTATTTCCTACTATAACGAATAGTTCCCAGGGGAGACGTCTACATAGATAGTTTGTGATGGTATATCCTCAATTGATTAAACTATAATTATAGTTACAACTATAATTTTTGTTCATTGTCGTAACTGCAAAATGTAGACGTCTCCCCTGGGAACTATTTACTATGTAAGTTTTTCTCAGTGCACGTACTTGAAATACAAAAGGACTTTTTTTACTATTTCAATTGTACCGACTCGTAGACACTCGCATTACCGAAATGGTATTTCCTACTATAACGAATAGTTCCCCGGGAGGACGTCTACATAGATAGTTTGTGATGGTATATCCTCAATTGATTAAACTATAATTATAGTTACAACTATAATTTTTGGTCATTGTCGTAACTGCAAAATGTAGACGTCCCCCCTGGGAACTATTTACTATGTAAGTTTTTCTCGGTGTACGTACTTGAAATACAAAAGTACTTTTTTTACTATTTCAATTATACCGACTCGTAGACACTCGCATTACCGAAATGGTATTTCCTACTATAACGAATAGTTCCCCGGGGGGACGTCTACATAGATAGTTTGTGATGGTATATCCTCAATTGATTAAACTATAATTATAGTTACAACTATTATTTTTGGTCATTGTCGTAACTGCAAAATGTAGACGCCCCCCCCTGGGAACTATTTACTATGTAAGTTTTTCTCAGTGCACGTACTTGAAATACAAAAGTACTTTTTTACTATTTCAATTATACCGACTCGTAGACACTCGCATTACCGAAATGGTATTTCCTACTATAACGAATAGTTCCCCGGGGGAACGTCTATATAGATAGTTTGTGATGGTATATCCTCAATTGATTAAACTGTAATTATAGTTACAACTATAATTTTTGGTCATTGTCGTGAATGCAAAATGTAGACGTCCCCCCTGGGAACTATTTACTATGTAAGTTTTTCTCAGTGCACGTACTTGAAATACAAAAGTACTTTTTTACTATTTCAAATATACCGACTCGTGGACACTCGCATTACCGATATGTTGCGTGACATCCTATTTCCGTTAATATATGATTGTCTGTCCAAGCTTTTGAATAAGTATAATTTTAACGATTTTTTTTTCTTATTCCATTTAAAAAACGGAAAGGGGCAAGAAGGGACCTTTTTCCGCACCGTTCGCCGGAGGAGCGATCGGTAGAACGGAAAAATAACGGCGGATGCAAAGTGGCTTTCGTCGGTTGGATCTCGAGATAGAGGCCGGTATCTCGACGACTCGTGGATGGACGAGCGGTCCGGTTTATGCCGGAAATGCACTCTTTCGTCGGGCGAAACTTCGCTCGGAGCGGCGGGAATAAATCATACGCCGCAAGTGTGTGCACATCCCGCCCCCGCGAATCGCCGCGTGGGCAACGAGGAACAAACAACACTGTGTGCACACCGGCGTACACATATGTATACGTATGTATAGATATTCAGGGAATCACGAGCGGCTTGACGGGAGTTTCTATAAATTGAAAGTTTACTTACACACATCTGCGGCTTAATTTTGTAAATTGTATGTATTATGCGAAACGTGGGGAAAACCGGACAAAGTTTTCCAGCCGGGCTATGTGGGATTAATTCTAATGTGTAACAGGTGAACGTGAAGTTCCGGATAATGCGTCGGGGCCGCGTCGTCCGCAATCGGCTGCTTCCTTCACTCGGAAATAAACCATCGAATTTGTACTTTTGATTTTTTTAAATTAGAAAAATTAACTACGTAGTGCGAAGGTATTCTGGCGTTATTTCCATCGAATTCACTCGTCGACCCTCGGGTAAAATAAAATATTACCGCCGGGTCACTCGCGTTGATTCGAGGCGTTATATAAATTTATAACAAGCCAGCTCGTTGTTTGATTCTAGTGAAAAACACGGACCAGCGAGCGACGTCGAGGGAGGGCGAGGGGTTGCAACTGATCGTTCGTGTATTAACGATAATTGATTACCGGCACTTCGGCTCGTTGCGTAACATGCGAACTTAGGTAGGATGATCGTCGTCCCGAGATATACGGATAGTCTGATGACTTCCGGTGAAAACTCACGTGATAAGAGCGTGCCGGTGGCGAGGATCGTGAAGACGACGTTGGAGAAGATAAAACGCAGGAGTACGTCGAGAATGAGGAAAAAGACATTTGTGAAAGCTCCGCGGCGGTCGCGAAAGTTGCGCGTACGGGCCTCGATCACATTCGATTACGGAAACTCCGGGCGCGAGGAGCTCGTCGGTAACTAACGCGCGCACGTGACACAGGTACGCGGTGGACGAGCTTGTTAGCGGGGAGTTGGCGTTCGGAACTACCGTGTGCACCGGTTGATGCCGGTAAACTGTTCGCGATCCTGATGGTCCTCACTCGGTTGGCCCCTCGGTATTCCACACCGAGGAGTGCAAAGTAGGAGTAGAGGATCCAGCGAAACGCGCAAACTCCGGCGGCAACCAGCCGCGGGATCTGACATAGAGAGGAGACTCCGAAAGGAGTCGAGGGAGGGTCCACGCTGACATGCCTGCACGGACGACTTTCAAAACATACAGATTTTTTTTAAAATCACTGTTGCCGTTAATTATATCTTAATTAATAGCATAACTATTAATTAACCATTTATTAGTATTAATTAACGACTAATAATTAAGTATTGACTTTTAATTATAGTATTCATTAATATATAATAGAGCCATGTTGGATGCGAAGTAGTTGTTTGGCACTTCAACTACGTACTTGAAATACAATAGTACTTTTTTACCATTTCAAATACACCAACTCGTAGACACTCGCATTACTGTTTCCGTTAATATATGATTATCTGTCTAAGCTTTTGAATAAGTATAATTTTTATGTTTTTTTCTTATTCCATTTAAAAAACGGGAAGGGGCAAGAAGCGACCTTTTTCTTTTTTTATGGCATTTTTATGCAATTTTTGTACGGTTTTGTTTTTATTAAAAAAGGTGAAGAATAGATTAAAAATAGCCTCAAGACAACCATTTACGAACACTTTACTTAGCGATTTTTTTACAATGAGAAAGCCATGTGCAACTGACTTTGTACCTTTTTTTAAGCCTAGATAACGTTTAACGCGACGAAGAGAATTGCGAAAAGTACTTGGAAAAAGTACTTGACACTTCAAGCACTTTTTGTACACAAGTGAATATTAATTGACTTATATATCAATAGCTATTAATGAGTGCAATTGCTAATGCTGTTATTACTGCCATTTTGTTTCATTCGATAGATGGCAACTTTTTTTTAAAGTTATAGGATAGTTATGTTGAGGTGCCGGTATTATTTTTGAAAAGTGAAACTTGGTTTTGAAATTCGGTCGATCGTTAGAGAGACGCACGTGAGGTTCCTGTAACTCATACTTGCGGCATTGCAACGAGAGATGTAATTTTTTTAATAAACCGATATAATGCTCAAAGCTAATGGGCGAAGTTCGCTTGACAAGTAGCCCGCGGCAGCGGAACGGAGAGACAGGTGCGTACAGTTTTAATAATGCGAGCATGGACGAACAATAACATAAAGTCCATAATTTTTTTCATTCACTTTTTTTTCAACCCGAAAATATATGGCTCCTCATTCGAGGCACATGCAGCCTTCCACATCCGTCCAACGCAGACTACGACCGTTAATTACAAATCCAAAAAATAGGTTTTTTTTTTTAACAACGAGCCGTCCCCGGCTGTCTCGAAGGGGTATCCGAGAGTAACCGAAATCCTATTCAAAGTTTTCGAACTAAATAATCGCGCTATCCGTAATAAAGAGAATGAGGGAACGAGGGATGAAATATTCGCGAGCGGGGCGGAGGGAGGGATCGAGGAGGGGCGGGGAGGGGGAGGGGTGAGGGGGGGACGATTACCCACATCTCGGCTACGCTGTTAGAGCCAAGTTCTTCACTCTTTTTTATCCCGAAACCCTCTAAGATTCCCCCCCCCCCCAACCCCACCCCAAAACTTATAACTTTCTCGGAAAATACAATTCGGTTTTTTTTTCAACTTTTTTTCCGCATTCGTTTCACTCCCTTGAAATTGCTCACGGTCCCCGCTGCAATTAGGAGTCCGGAGACGCGATAACGTTACACACCAGCATCCTGTCTGGTGCCTCCTTCCAACTCCCTCCATATATAGTGTATATATATATATACATATATATCTCGATCTCGAAGAATCAGAAGGGCGCAATTCGCGCATTAAAATTGTACGTTTAACGCCCTTCCGTTTCCCAGCAGTCGCTATATATATATATATATATGTATATCTGTCTCGCTCCTTCCGGCTACCGTCCTGGCGGAGGTTGCATTGCATCCAGCATCCGCTGGACCGCAGTACCGAGAGCGGAACACGAACGAGCAAAGGGATCGGCTGTACGACGCTCTCCCGTCCAGTTTCTGAATATTATCGTCTCCGGGGAGTCTTGAACACCGCCGGCCACGCTGCTTCTCCACCGCACTGTCTCTGCGTTATACCTGGAGAGCGTCTGTCTCGTTCCCGGCGCGCGCCCTCCCGAGCTTATCTATTTATGAACATTTCTCGCAGCATCCCCGCCGCGCTCTCTCATCCCTCCGTCCGTTCTCCACCTTCCCGTATCGCAATGGCTTCTGATATTCCGCATTCACCGATGCTTATCGTCTCGGAAGAGACTCCCACGCGTTACAATCGCAAGACTATATGTTTTTAATCTTCTTATTTACCTTTATTTTTTCCTTCAATATTTTGGGGGAAACGATTTTTTTTTTTCATTTTTTTTTTCTCCGAAATTGCAGCCAATACTGTTTATGCACGCTCGCTCTCATCCGGCCTCGTTTTCGCTGGCTCCACCTCCGTTCGCCGCACACCGGTCTCCCTCCAGCGGCGAACCCGTTTGCCAATTTACATACGTAAAGAGCTCTGTAAACAGTCAGCCACCGTTGGGAACAAAAAGCGATGAAACAAAAAAAAATGAAAAAAAAAACATCGACTCGAACCAACAAAATCTCGCTGTCATCATATTGCTCCGAAAAAGCCACTCCGAACGTCTCGAATGATTCCGCCCGTTTTTGGCCGCACGCTGTAAAATCAAAATTTAATAATAATAATAATAATAAATACGATCGCTGTCGTCTATCCGGCCCTGGAGGTCAATTTATCCGAGTTTTTTCGCATCCCGATCTATCTATAACTATAACTGCCCAAATAATGCTGAGTCACGTCGTTTTTTTATTCTTGTTCATTTTTTTTTTATTTTTTCGTCCGCGATGCGAAATTGGGTTACTATAAATTCGATACAGTTATATCGAGTTTTCAGGTACCGGTGATGTGCAATAGATGCTCCGAGCTATACCGTACTTGTGTACCATACTAAACATACACTGCACCTCGGGTACGGGAGGCTGGATCGTTGGGGAGGTAATAGAAGAGGTATATACAGTCCCGTATCCGGCGAACGACGACGGAACGACAACTCGATTCCCGAACGAGAAACTACTACCCTTCTTGACTCCTCGTCGCAGTGGACGTTAGGTAGTTTCGACCCCGCGTCCACTTTGCCCTCCCCCCGCCCCCCCCCCCCCTCCGGCAACCCCCCTGGCCGGGTTCGGAATCGGCGATTGCTCTCACGCGATAGTAATAATGGCTATAAACTATAAAGGTTCACCGGGGCGCCACGTGTGCAAGCTCTACTTTCCGGCGCGAGCGAGGCCCTCGGACTCACTTTGAACAAATCATCGCATCCTTCCGTGAGAAAAGGCGGCTTCGATTTTTCTACACGAACCCTTACAGAACCTCGCGCATCGGTAACGGATTTCGGATGGGCGAGACACTCGACGATACTTTCGGAAGACACTTTGCGCGAAGAGGCAAATCTTTTCCCGTTAAAAAGACAATAACGACGATGATAAAGGTACATTTCTTTAAGGGTAAGGAGACTGGTTTCCCGATGAACTGAGTTTGTGGGATAAGGAATGGATAGGTTTTCGGTTAATAGTTACGTAAAAAATGGTAAAAGTAGGTATGGCCCGTTGACCCGTGTGGATTCAAGGAAACGTACACGGATAAAAATGTTGGGTAATATCAACTACGCTGCGGTTGCGGGTAGCGAGGGAAATATGTGGATCGATTGAAAGAAATATTTAGTTGATTGAACGAATATGTAGTCGTGTGACCGAACATTTAGTTGAATTGACTGTTCTGTTATTGATTTTAAAAAACATTTTGTTCAATCGACCAAATATTTCCTTCGCCACCCGCAACCGAAGCTTAGTTGATATTACTAAACCTTTTTATTGGTGTAGGTTTGTGGGATAAGGAACGATAAAAGTAAATTTTTTTTGAGGGTAAGGAGACTGGTTTCCCGATGAACTGGGTTTGTGAGATCGGAATGAGATCGGTCTTCGGTTAATACCCCTAATAGTTCGGTAAAAATGGTAAAAGTAGGTATGGCTCTTCGACCCGTGCAGATCCAAGGAAACGTCTTGAATCGTCCCGTCTTATTTATCGAACGGCGAGCCCTCGCGCAGTCTGGACAAGCTTCGGACCCGCGGAATGCGGAGAGGAACGAGTGCACGGTCAGAGAGACTCGAAGGAACGTGTCCTCCTCCCTTCCATCCTTCCTACTCCCTTATCCAATTCCGGGACCGATGACCAAAACCGTACGAGACTTTCCCACGCGCAAGATTGGGAATCGTCGCGTCACGTGACTTCCGGAACTTCCGTCCGTACATCCTACACGTGAGCCGCACGAACATTGCGTGTCGCGCGAGATGAACACGATCCAGACTCCCATACCCCACGGACCATTCTGCTATCTCCGAAAAAAGAAAAAAAACAAAATCAAAACCGGAAGTCGAATTTCCATAAACTCCGATAATCGAGAAACTCCCGTACCTCGCACCGTGGGGAGGTCAATTTTTGAACTACCGGCCATAAGGACCACAGGATTCCTTCGAATGTCCCGTCATTCGTGGGTAACGACACAGATAGGAAAAGTGATAAAGGTCGCGGAAGTCAATGCAAAGAAACGAGACAGAAATATATAGATATACATATACATTTAATACATAAATATTATATATATATATATATATATATATGTATTCATATACTATATATACCGTCCCATCTTATATACGGGAGAGTGGGGCACAGTGGCCCCTTGGGGCAAAGTGGCCCTCGTTCGTTCGCCAACTTGCGGGGCAAAGTGGATTGATCCCAAAAACAAAATGTTATGATTTCAAAAATTCAATTTTTTTTTCAAAAATTCAATTTTTTTTCAAAAATTCAATTTTTTCATAACAATCGCATGGGGATAAGGATAGAAATGAATATGCAACTAATTAAGAATTTTTTATGTTTATTGACACTGCTTACAATAATCGCATTGATACCCGACATCATCGTCATCGGCGCCCGCACATAAGGAATGAGCCCACTTTTGACATGTCTCACAGCATATCCAGTCTTCGTCCTAGCCTCCTATCCTGCTCGCCTCCTATCCTGCTATCCTGCTATCCTCCTATCCTCCAATCCTCCAATCCTCCAATCCTCCAATCCTCGTATCCTCCTATCCTCCTGACAAGAGCACAGGGAGACCGGGGGACAGGAAAAAGAAAGATAGGAATCCTTCTATCCTCCTATCCTTCTATCCTCCTATCCTTCTATCCTCCTATCCTTCTATCCTCCTATCCTTCTATCCTTCTATCCTCCTATCCTTCTATCCTCCTATCCTTCTATCCTCCTATCCTTCTATCCTCCTATCCTTCTATCCTCCTATCCTTCTATCCTCCTATCCTTCTATCCTCCTATCCTTCTATCCTCCTATCCTTCTATCCTCCTATCCTTCTATCCTTCTATCCTCCTATCCTTCTATCCTCCTATCCTTCTATCCTCCTATCCTTCTATCCTCCTATCCTTCTATCCTTCTATCCTCCTATCCTTCTATCCTCCTATCCTTCTATCCTCCTATCCTTCTATCCTCCTATCCTTCTATCCTCCTATCCTTCGATCCTCCTATCCTCCTATCCTCCTATCCTCCTATCCTCCTATCCTCCTATCCTCCTATCCTCCTATCCTCCTATCCTCCTATCCTCCTATCCTCCTGACAAGAGCACAGGGAGACCGGGGGACAGGAAAAAGAAAGATAGGAATCCTTCTATCCTCCTATCCTCCTATCCTTCTATCCTCCTATCCTCCTATCCTCCTATCTTCCTATCATCCTATCCTCCTATCCTCCTATCCTCCTATCCACCAACCCTCCTATCCTCCTGACAAGAGCACAGGGAGACGGGGGGACAGGAAAAAGAAAGATAGGAATCGTTCTATCCTCCTATCGTCCTATCCTCCTATCCTCCTATCCTCCTATCCTCCTATCCACCAATCCTCCTATCCACCAACCATCCTATCCTCCTGACAAGAGCACAAGGAGACCGGGGGACAGGAAAAAGAAAGATAGGAATCCTTCTATCCTCCTATCCTCTTATCCTCCTGTGCTCCTATCCACCTGTCCTCTTGTCCTCTAGTCCTCTTGTTCTCTTATCGTCTTCCGTCCGTACGTCTAAACATCTTTTCACAACGATCAATTAAACTGGTGATCCACGAAGAGATTTTTTTCATACATCAAATTTGAAGGAGGGCCACTTTGCCCCAGCTTTTTTTTTTTTTGCAGTATTCGTATTCCATTTTAAAAACAGTAAAATTACACCTTCTCTGTCCAAAATTATACAGAAATGTCGATTAAAAAATTTCAATTTTATTGACGGGGGGGGGCCACTTTGCCCCATATTTTTTTTTCACTGGAATCAGCAAATGAGTGGGACGTATTTATTTTGTGACTTTCGAATAGTTAAAAAACCATCTGTATATCGATGAAAAAACCCCTTAAATGCTTAGGGGGGCCACTTTGCCCCACACTCCTCTATATAGACATATATATATAAGGTGGGATGAGAAAGAGCGCGTATTCGTAGGGGAAGTCTCACTCCGTTCTTTTCACCCAACATCAATGAAGTTTGTATCTGGCGCACATGGCGCGTGTGTATCCAGGTTGAGTTAGTGACGGGCGGGCTGTCGCCAGTGTGTGCCAGCTGTTTCACTACTAGCCGCCTCCCTCTCTCGATCCTCCGCGCCATACCCCCCCCCCCCCCGAGTCCTGCAGTACGAACTCCCGCGCAACGTCTATCCCGGAACCCACCCCTTCCGCCAACCCTCTCCCTGCCGCTATCCAGAGCTGCAGCCACCCTTCCGCCGTCGGCGAGGGAGGCGGAACGGAGGCGAGGAGAACGAGGAAGGAGATACGAAAAAACGAAGGAGCGATAGAGTCCGGGCAGGAAAGCTCCCGGAGCTTTAACAATCTTGTATGACGCGGGACACGGGACCTTTGCTCGTGCGACCCAGCTGTGACGCCGTTCGGCATATCATCGAAATATTATTTTCGCCCACGAATTTTTAAGTCTCTCGCGTCCGCCGTCGCTCCCCTCCCACTCCGGTTCTTCGCTCCGGGGTATATTATATGCCTTTGCCGAGGCGCAATGGGAAATGCGGTCTCCGGCTTATCCGCGCCCTTTTTAACATTTCTCTCACCCAGCTTTTTTTCCGCAACTTCTTTTCGCCAGACTCGCGACAATTTTTTAAATATTTTTATTTCACCTTCTAAGATTGTAAGAACATGTCCAGTAAAAAGTCGACACTAAATTCAAGGACATTCAAGGACAATTTCCAGGACGCTTCCGGGACATTTCTAGGTTGTGTTGGGACATTTATAAAAAATGAAGATATGCACATAGCGCGCGACGTACGAAATTACATTTTGTTCGATAACCGTTTTCGTTCACGTCGACTTCGGTTCAGAAATAAATAACAACTCACTATGCACGAATGTATATGTGTATGTCAGCGAAACTGAAAGACACATTTTTTTAGGATGCTCGCTAGTAATATACATTTTGAAACAATCTCAAATTTGCGGAAATATTAAAAACTCAAGGACATTAGGGGAAATTCAAGAACATTCCAGGACTTTTTCAAGGACATTAGGTGAAATTCAAGGACATTCAAGGACTTTTTCAAGGACAGGCAAAATTCAAGGACAGTTCCAGGACTTCAAGAACTTCAAGGACCGCTGGATGTCACCATGTGTTATTATGCTTTTTTACGGCACAGATGAAATGTTTATTCTTCCAAGTTCCGTCGCTCACCTCGTTCTTAAATTTTTCCCGCAGAAGACCAGCGGTCATTGTGCGATTCAATCGTGGGGCAAAAAATCGATCGTACAAAAATACCGAAAAATCGGTAATTCACAGGATATCCGTCGTAAAAAAATGTTGCCATAGAATATTTTCGCTGGTGCTGGACGGGCGATATTTCGTTCCCGGTCGCCGGTTTCCCTATCGGGTGGCCGTCTCTTCTCGGCGTGAATTATTTCCGCCGCCGGTGAATCTTTGAAGCTCGCGAGGCGATCGAAGATTCGCGGGTTCGGCCGGTTGAAAGAGCATCACGAGTCTCCGATATCGTGGGGACAGAAACCGAACCGTATATTCGTAGCATCGTCTCCGTTCTGTTAATTACCGAAAGGTGTCGAGCTCGGTCTTTTTTAAAATTAAACCGCGAGTTTCGCGTCACTGATATAGATTCGCGCGTTCGATTGCCGTCTAATCAATATGCGCCGTTCAATAGGGACACATAAATTCGTCCCTATCGACGCCGACTCTTTTTTGTTTCGATACATATTCGTCCGCCGCATATCCCGAAAGCGAAATTTATACGAACTTCTATTCAAGGGCGGCTGAAAGCTCACCGACGGGAGCATACAAGTGGCCCGACCGCGGCTAATGATCTCCCGCTATGGCGGTGGCAATATAATTCGTGCATTTACATATGGTGCAAAAGGGGTGAATATGGACCGGTTCAGGTATCATTGATTTATGCGTCTATCATTCCCCACTTTTGCACCAGCCCATGTCCAGGATGATAGGAAGGTAATTTGGTGGGAATATGGTCCGGTCCGCGTATAATTAATTTGCATGCTAATCGGGGTGGGCCATATTCCCTACTTCTGCCCCATCTCTTGTCCAGAGTCATCGGAACACTATTTGGGGTGAATGGACCGGTTTGTATATAATCGGTTCACGTGCTCATGGGGGTGGGCCATATTCCCCACTTTCACGCCATCCCTCGTTCAGGGTCATAGGAATACTGTTGAGAGTGAATATGAACCGATTGTATACACAGTTGATTCACGTGCTCATAGGGGTGGGCCATATTCCCCAGACCTCGTCCAGAGCCATAGGAACACTGTTTGGTGTAAATACGGACCGGATGTATACATCATTGATTCACGTGCTCATTGGGGTGGGCCATATTCCCCCCTTTCGCCCGATTCCACATCCTGTCACAGGAACGTTATTTGGTGAAATAAAACATCAAAGCCTTTGCGATTTTGGGCGGACGATATTAATGCACATATGCACAGACCCAGGTTGCCCAGGGTGCGGCGAGTATGCGAACAGGATTACATGATTGCCGCGGCCTACCTGTACGCCTGGCAACGTTAACGGTACATGTGTGACGATAGTTTACGGCTAAACGCACAATGGTCAAAGTTATGCCCGACCTCGGTTATACCGGGCTCTCGTCTGCCCTACTCAGAGTGCCAACGTCGACCCTACACAGCGTCCGAGTGTTTAGCGCTGTACGCCGGTGCTCGTTCTCCACCTAGTTGCGGGTGCAGTGCCTGATGGGATACCTCCGATGGGCTTGTACCACCGACTAACTGCACGGGGCGAACGGGTCTGGTCTCTGCACTCTGCGGCTTTCCAGAGACGTAAAACGGGGCAAAACGGACCAGCTAAGAAATATTAAAGGTAGGGACCGACAGTCTCACCGAGTGTTCCGATGGATTTTTCGGAAAAATTTTGCCGTAGTCCATCTTGCCCCTTGTCGTCAATTAACATCGTCTCCTTTATGCCCTCCTCTTTAAAACGCACACTTCGAGCTACACGGGACGCTACCGTACATCAAATGTTGAGATGACACATTGGCAGGGAGTCGAGTAATTAATACTACGTAAGGCATCACCGAGGTTCGAGAATTGTGCACACACAGAGTCTCCCCCCAACCCCCTTGCACGGTCAGTCAAAGCGGACCTCTCTACATTCTCGATTTTCTCGAATATACACTCCGTTAATTGAACGCCCAGTTTCACAATTACTTCATGCTGTACCTTTGCGCTGTAATTGAAATTAATATTTGTCGGTTGGGTATTTCCGTCTAGAGGTTATATATATATATATATATATATATATATATAAAATATTTACTTCATGAAGTGTATAGAATCGAACGGTATCGCGTTTTATATCCAATCGATGATCGACTGTCGGACTGAAGCCGGAATCCTTTCAAGAGAAACGCGCCGACAATTTTCTTTTAATTGAAAAATAGTAATTACATTTTTTAATAATTGTTTCTGGACGTCGCATGACCAAAACTTTCTGGAAACGCGCCGACGCTTTTGTGACTTAGAAATCGCGGTGCAGCTAGCTCGTACACGAGTTCGATACCTCCGATACAGCACGCTACCGAGGCCATCGATGAAACATACAATCGTACACAATAAAATCTTTGCGAGTGTTTCGCAAAGATTTTTCTATCCCTTTCACGTTCCTTCGTTCATTTTTATTTTTTATTTTCTTATTTTTTCGTTTTCCCAATAGCTCTCGAGTAATATCATGGTCATCACTCCCCGGGGAGATAAAGATACAGAAGAAAACCCAGGGGGTATAGAGGATATAGCGTTTAGTGTATTGAAAAGAGTGAACAATGCCCCGTGCCCGATCCGCAACGAAAACGTTGAAGGTCTGGTGAAAACTGTTGAAGTGACGGTATACATCGTAGAAGGATATATTACGGCCCGAGGCATCTTCCTTTCCATCTTAATCGCTCGCGTTCCACAAGTCTAAACAATATCTCTATCGCGAGAAGTAATGGAAAAGTAGAATAAACAAAAAGAAGAAAAAAAAGGAAAAAAAGTCAGAGAGAGAATTCGAAATATGCTCATATTGAAGCGAAAGGCGGGGGGAAAAATGTTGAACGAAATATCTGTGCAACAAGGATAGTTACGCGAATATATACAGTACAAATCGTTGCACATAGTACCACCGTGGCAAGTGAAGAAGTCCTCTGGGAGGAGAAAAAGAAGAAAAAAAATCACGAGCCGTCCGCATCGTTCACATTCAAGGGAAAAAAACTGGAACTCCGGGGCTTTATTCCATTGTTCCATTCGCACAAATGACGCGAACTGGAAGTCGACTGGCGCCGAGTGTCTCAGCGACGAGAGGTTCGACGATCAGCGAGTAAATATATCTTGAAAAAAATAAAAATAAAATACTAATAATAATAACAATAATATTGAAAAACGGAACTGTTCCTGATATTTATTACACTCGGACCGAGCATTGAAAAAAAAATGCTCGCAACACCCTTACGAACAATCGTTCCTGAACGATTTTTCATCCAACTTCTTATTACCAAGAGAAAAAAAAAGGTCGAAATTGACGGACCCTACAGGCTGGAGTGTCGACACCCTCTTAATTCACGGCCATATCCAAGCCACGCGACTCGCCTCGAACAATGAAGAAAAAAACCGTCCGCGTTTAATATCCCGAGCGATTACAACGAGTCAACAGATTCGCGAAGTATAATATAATAGCCGGTAGTGAGCGAGGTAACGCAGGTGACGCGTCAATTTTTTTTTTCATCCATCCATCTCGCCGGAGTTCAAGCATCAAGTAAATCCCCCGCGTTCTCTCCACACAGAGATGGATATTCCATTAGACCGGATAGTTTTAATACCCGGCCATTCATAGATAGATCCCCCCTCTCTCGCCCTCCCTCCCGTGTCCCTATCTCGTTCCGTGTTTGCCAATGAGAAAATGCGGAGTGTGCAGAGTGCGCGCGCTAGGGAGTTCGTGCGATCCGGCACGAGCGATATGCCGCTGCAACCAGCTCTGGTACCAGGGGTAACACACAAGCAAAAAAAAAAAAAAAAGAATGAAAAAAAGCGAAAGGTACGAGATGCGGGAGTCGAGAGCGAAGGATTGGGGATTCCCGATGGAAAAGCAACGGGCGTTATGTAGCCGGCGGTAGGATGAGCGACAAAGAAGCCAAGAGAAACCCGAAAGTGCGAGAGTCAAGCGAGCGAGCAAGCAACTCGGAATAGGCAGTGAAGGGGGGGGGGGGGGGCTTGCGCAACGGGAACGAGTCCGAGCGAGAGAGAATCGCGAGGACGAGGTCGTTGGCAGTGCGGCGAGGAGAGAGCCCGGTAGGACGAGGCCGCAACGCGACACAATGGGGGGAAAATTAATCGCTGAAATCTGGGTACAATGTAAAAGAGTCTCCGCAGTCGGGGGTCGACTGTGGGTTATGAAAAAAAAGAAAAAAAGAAAAGGAAGTACCGAAGTGTGGTCGTGGGGATAGGGCCGAGGTGAGAGGGGGGGGGGGGGGGAAGATGAAGAAAAAAAACCCGGAAAAACGTCGAGATACCTATGACTCGACCGCGAAGCCATAAGTCAGCGATTTCCTCCGGAACATTGAGTCGACGGACGAGCACGCGAGGGCACCCGCACACACACAGTCGCGAATGTACAGACAGACATAAAGCCACATACACTTGAAAATAGTGAGTTTACACACGGACGTACACACAAGCACACATAGTGTACGGAAAATAGTGGAAGACGAGGTTTGAACGGGGACGAGAGAGACTTACAGACGGAGGCTATATTATACGTACGTATAACCGAACGGTATAGTTACGGGAGAACCGTGCGGTGATCACGTGGTCTCCCGGCTTCCATGCTCTATAGACATCTCCCTTTCTCTTTCGTCGTCTTACGACTGTCCTCACACAGGGCGGTACGTTACTCGTCTCCCCGTGCAATCTCTCCTATATAAAGCCGGTGCGACGGCCTGTATATACCTTACACGTGTATATACAGTTATATGTACAACAATCCATAAGACCGGTCGGAACCGAGAGATGCGGTCAGAAGCGTACGTCATTCCCGTGGAACGATCGCACACGTTTCACGGTGCGGTGCGCTGTGGTGTCTCCCCGCGCTGTCGCCCTCTTGCGGACGGCGAGAGCACGACCGGCCGAGTCTCCGGTGGCTTCCGTTATCTTCACACCTTATATACTACAGAGAGACGCCTCGCACGGGACAGCGGGTAAGAGGCAAGAATGAATCGAGCGATGGAGGAAGAAAGGAGGAGAGAAATATGGTATAACGGAACTGGTGGAAAGGGTGAAAGGGGAGGAAGGAAGGAGGTTGGAAAAAATTAGGAGAAACATTACCCTTATCTCTCGGGTCAAACGGTCTCGATCCCTTAACCTGTACCAGCGAGCCATTCGTCCGGAAGGAAAAAGGAACAGGTTTCGCCTCTCTGGATTGTATATAGGTATATACGTATGTCTGGTACTGAAAGGTTTTCGTCGCTCGGACACTTCGCAGCGCCGTGCTGGAAGGCGTCGAATATCGGACGTGTGATTTTCAATTTTTTACCGTGTGCCGGCTGGAGGAACGTCGTCGTGTATGCTTTGGCTTATTTTTTTGTCGACTGCGCGAGCGTCCTTGCGATGACCTTGGGGATATGGAATTCTTCGATTACGTCTGTGAGTCCTTTGCGAGAGTAAAACAAAGCAAACGGCGAGAGCGGGGTAAAATGGAACCCCGGGGCAAAATGAACTAGTGTCCTTCATTTCAAGATGAGATTGTTATTTGTTGTTTCGGTAAAAATTAGTAAAAATACTATATATAAGTATATATATCTATATATGTATGTATGTCTAGTACTGAAAGGTTTTTCGTCGCTCGGACACTTCGCAGCTCCGCGTTGGAAGGCGTCGAATATCGGACGTGGGATTCTCAATTTTTTGCAGGGATCGTGTGCGTTTTGGTTTATTTTTTTGCTGACTGCATGAGTGTCTTTGCGATGACCTTGGTGATATGGAATTCTTGAATTGTGTTTACCAGTCCTCTGTACGAGAGAAACAAAGGAAATGGAGAAAGCGAGGTAAAATGGACCAACGCCCTTAATTTCAGGTGAGACTGTTTTCTTTGTGTTCCGCTAAAAATTGGTAAGAAATAGTCCGTTTTGCCCCGCTCTCCGCTGTGCAACGTAACGAGTTATAAAAAAAAACTCGGCCATCCCTTGGGATGGAAAGCTCGTCCCGCACGTGTTCACTTTCTTTTTTTCACAGCGCGTGGCCGGGAGCAAGCATACCCCGGGATCATCGTTCGCATTTTCCCCGTAATCCTCCGTGATCTATCGCGCCAGAGTCCGCACGAACTTGCGCCACTTCGCGCTGTTCGCTCGAAACGGCGATGCGCCGCGTGGCTCGCGTAATATCGCACACGGGTTCGCACTCTGGACAAATAATGATAATAATAGCAAACTTAAAGAAAAAAACTTTCTGTCCATGAATATCGACATATAATCTGTACCAATTTCACGATATCTTCGCTCGAAACTTTGCCGCCTTCGCAATCAGTATTAGCCCGTTTTCGGTTAAATTTAATCTCGGACCATTTTATCGATATAGAAATACCTCCGAGCCGCGAGCGGAAAAACGGCGTTAATAATTCGGGAACTTGTCATCGACGTGACGCAGTGAAATCTCGGACGAGTATAGAACCGGTGTGACGTCAGCGGATGGGAGGTAATTCTCACATCCTCACATTCGTCGCACTGCTTACAAAGGTGAGTTAAGAAATGACACTTCTCGATTTTAAAAACGGCGGAAATCAGTTAATTTTCGCAGATGCATTGTTACTAATATTTCACTGATTTTAGGACATGCGATGTAAACGTCATCGTCCACTATAGTCGATGCATCAAAGAGTTTGCATTACCGGTAAAAAAAATGTAGCTGCAATTCGCTCATTTCAGTAGTGTGGAGTGCTTCAAGAGGCCTTAAGGCGAAATTAAACCGCCCGAGGGTAAAACAGTTAGGCGTTTTTCAGGTTGAAGTCGTAAGTTGGAAAGTGCATTAGTAAAGAGCAATGAAACTCAGAATCGGAGTCGAATGAACAATCGTACTCTTTTTTCTAAAAACGAAAGAAAAAATGACAGTGTGATTATCACGGGAAATCTGTAATTAGCAAAGTTGTGCTATATTATCTTAACTGTACCAATTATCGAAATATCGACAACGGAAAACTCGATGATTGAAAAATACGCGATTTGGTATGTACGAGATCACATTTCGTTATGAGAATAATGTAAAAAGTGGATCACGTCGATATTTACATGTGACTACATCGATAATTACCGATAAATAGATACATTTTTTATGCAAAATGGCGGTACGAAACTTGCTATTGCCATACAAAGATGGCAATTACACTGTAATTTTTTCTTTCTATTTCAGGAAAATATCGAGAACGAAAGATTGCGTTTGTACATTCTACGTCTATTCTGAAAGTTTCATTACATTTTATTAAGGCATTTTTGAAAAAAGTGGTAAACCGGATGCGACGATTTCAACTAGAAAATTCCTAACTGTTTTACCCTCGGGGAGGTTTCACTTCACCTTAAGTTCACAGGGAAGTTGGAGACAGCACCCAAGCTTCGAGGACCTCTTTGCGATTATAGGAATTGGATGAGACGTTCTCGTCTAAGAACGGAAAACTTTGTATACCTTGTACACACACGTTATCTCTAAGGTGCCCTTTTGCGCCTTAGTAGGTAAAAAAAAATGGCGCTAACTAAATGGTTCATTTTTCCGCAGATCTATTGTTATTAATATATTACCGATTTAAGGACATGCACTATAGAAGTGCATCGCCCACTATAGTCGATACATAAAAAAACCTTGCATTAACGGTGAAAAAATGTAGCTGCATTTAGCTCATTTGAGTGTGGAGCGCTCCGAGAGGCCCTTAAGTTCACAGAGACGTTGCAGACAGCGCGCGAGCTTCGAGGACCCCGGTGCGATTATAGGAATTCGATGAGACGCTCTCGTCTAAGAGCGGAAAACTTTTTATGCCTCGGACACGTACGTTATCTCTAAGGTACCCTGTACGCCTCTTCGAGCATTTTCCATTTAGCTCGCTGCGGCTCGTAGGAGACAACACTTCCGTGTTACATATCGCCGAGCGCCCTTCACTGTATTCACGAAGTACAAAGTGCCGCAGTACAACGCCTCGACACGATTCTCTTCTTCGCTCCTATCGCGATTACGACGTTGAAACTTGCATTCCTCCTCGCAGACGGATAATGAAGACAATGGGTTGTGATAGTGGAATTGTCCCCCCCGTCCTCACAAGAGTTGACGTGCCTTTATATACTCGTCGGCAGTGCGAGTAATAACAAGCTTTTACTTTCGAAAAGGTAGGAACATTCTTATTATTATCATCCTTATGCATTCAGCGTCAAAGGAAGCGTGAATAATGAAATATTTTACTAAATTCTTTGCTTATGAAACTCGACATAAATTTTACAAGTGGATCGGGCGAATGTATAGAGTACGTTAATTAAATTTTAAGTACGGAGCACAAATTTTCTTTCACCGGATGTGCGAGTCGTCTATGGAGGAAAACGCTTTTCGCCGACTTGGTCCCATTATTATTATTATTATTATTATTATTATTATTATTATTATTATTATTATTATTATTATTATTATTATTATTATTATTATTGAACGGATATTACAATATACGCAACAGAAGAAGCCGAGAGGACTATAAATTCACGAATCTCGTGTGCACGCGGTTCCCTCTTAAATTTCCGAATGGGCCACTCTGTGTAAAATGTGAATTTATACGATCCCTTTACGAGATCTTGTTTTCGTTCAAACTGTATCGGCTCGAGCCTCCCAGCTCTCTTTCGCTCCCCGTCCGTCTCACCGTATACTTTACTTGTCTCTCTTCCGCTCTCACGATTTTTCCACGAACGCTGGAAAGAGGAACGAAGGGGAAAAAAGAAAGAAAAAAAAGAGAAATGCGTTTGCTTCGGTGGAGCAGAATGCTTTCGTTGGGTCCTGTTAACGCGGATCACCGGCGATAAGCTCACCTCGCGGACGCTTCGTATTATATACAAGGATTAACGATGAAATTTAATTATTCCACGGGCTTTTCGGCGGCAAAAGAAAGAAGGCACCGTCTCGACCGACTAGATATCCATCCCCGACCCGCGGCTCCTTCCATCCCCCTTTCGTTTTTCATCCCTCCGCCAGACTCCGCCGACGCTGCGCTGCTGTTGCTCGGCCCTATCCGCTCACCCTCCGAGAGACTTGGACAGCCCGCGATGCCCCAATAGCTACGCTCTGCGGAATACCGCGAAACTTTACTCTCGTCGGTACACGCTTATTAAATTCTTATCGCGCGACTGTATTAGAGGTAAAAAGTTTTCCCGAGATTCTCATCGGGTAAACTCTCCCGGCACACACACGCTGCATCGTTGCGCATGTAATATCATTATTATTATTATTATTATTATTATTATTATTATGTAATAAAATCAGCGAGGCCACGTATGAGATTCTACGGTGAGCAGCATCGTGAATGCAGAATCCATATAAATTGCTCCGCTTCGGTAGTCACAATTATTATGGAATTATTGATTAATTTATTTATTCACGGAACACGCCCTTTTACAATTAAAAGAAATACAGATTTAAAGAGAAAAATAACAATAGTGTTTCGTACCATACACGTGAGTAATATTAATAATAACAATAGCAATAATAACTGCAACTAAATTGGATTGGAATTATACTGTACGATGTCTTATTGTTGTAAATAATTTTTATATTGTACGTATATATTTTGAGATGGACACTGCAAGCTCGGGAGGAACACATAATCTCTTCCTTGAATGGCCCAGCATGTTGCGCATGTAATATCATTATTATTATTATTATTATTATTGTGATAATAATAATAATAATAATAATAATAATGTAATCAAATCAGCGAGGCCACCTATGAGATTCTACGGTGAGCAGCATCGTTAATGCAGAATTGATATAAATTGCTCCGCTTCGGTAGTCACAATTATTATGGAATTATTAATAATAACGGTGGTACTAATAAAATGTAACTAAATTGGATTGGACGTATACGATGGATTATTGTTGTAAAAAAAGCATACTTCGTAACTTTTTGAACGCTTTGGATACTTAATTATTCTGCTGTGCCTATAAATTATCGTTTCATATTACACGTATATATTTTCAGACGGATACTGTGAGCTGGAGAGGGACACATCTCTTGGGTGGCTCAACGCTCGGCAGCACCAACTGTCAAAGATTAACTCACTTTTTTTATCCTCTCGACCCCCTCTCAACGTAAATTATAAAAGTAAGATCGGAATAGAGAAAGATTTTCTCCTTGGATGCACCATAATGAGAAAAGTAATTCCATTTTAAATAATGCCCCGAAGTGTGCGAGGGTACGAGGAAAAATAATATCCGCGATTGCGTCGAAGTGCTGGGAGTCTCGGTAGCCGGCAAGCGTTACTCTCGTCTCGTCTGACCGTTCTTCTGTCTGGCGAAAAATTATATTTTTTTTTCTTTGCGCTATTCGTTTCTGGCTCGATTTTTCGATTTCTTTATTGCAATTTTTTCATCCCGATTATTAGATCGAGAGATGCAATTAAATTTTTCGTCTTTTTTTTTATTCATTTTTATTGGCGATTAAAATATTTATTACATATATATATTATTGATTATTATCGACGACCCTCCGCTGTTATCGCAGACAACTCCAAAACTACGAGTCACTTTTTATTACCATTTTTTTTCACCCCAATTGTGAGATCGAGAGATGCAATGCATTTTTTTTTAATTATTAATTTTTATTACCGTTAAAAATATTTATTCACATGTGGACATTATTGATGATTATCGAAATCCGCTATTGCTGCAGTTAATGCCAAAACTACCATTCACTTTTTATTACAATTGTTTTTTCACCCCAACTATTCCATCGAGGGATGGAATGCATTTTTTTCTTTTTTAATTGAATGAATCTTTATTAGCTTTAGCAATATTTATTACACATATACATTATCGATGATTATCGAAGATCCTCCGCTGTTGCTGCAGTTAATGCCAAAACTACGATTCACTTTTTATTACAATTTTTTTTCACCCGAACTATGTGATCCAGAGATGCAATGAAATTTTTTTTTTAATTGAATTAATTTTTATTACCGTTAAAAATATTTATTCACATTTGGACATTATTGATTATCGAAATCCGCTATTGCTGCAGTTAATGCCAAAACTACCATTCACTTTTTATTACAATTGTTTTTTCACCCCAACTATTCCATGGAGGGATGGAATGCATTTTTTTTCTTTTTTAATCGAATGAATCTTTATTAGCGTTAGAAACATTTATTACGTATACACATTATCGATGATTATCGAAGATCCTCCGCTGTTACCGCAGATAATGCCAAAACTACGAGTCGCGCAGCAGCGGAAGCAGAGACATGTCACCGAGCGAATATTATCACGTAACATCCCGATAGCAATCGAGTATTGCATCCGGCTTCTGTGATGTCCCAAACCTGCCCCATCCTCCCGTCCCATTCACCATTGGAAACGAAACAAACTGTCGAAAACCCTCCTGATTTTCCTATCGCGAATCGATATTGTCATAACATCCGTTACTCGCCTCTTTCTACCGCTGTCACCTGGAGCACGAGCAGGGAGATCGTTGGCAGCGGCGAATATTAACGTCCTCCACCACATCACGGCTTCGCGAATAATGAAACTTTTATTGTTTCTAAAATCCACGAGACGGAGTGAAAGTGTCGATGGAAATCCTTGCGGCTATAAATTTGCCCTAAGTTCGATCTTTTTTTCGGTCAATTTTTAACTGGACGGTTAATCAATTTTTTATTTCATTTTTTCAGCAGAAAGGAGGATTCAGGCTAAAATATCGATGGTCGCAACGTCGCAGGACGTAAGTTTTTATTTATGTTTTTCAATATAACAATTTTGCGAAATTTCGCTCCAGAGTTCGAAATGCTTCGTAGAAGGACGATCCCTTATCCCATCGTGTTTTTTTAAATCATTTTTTAACTGGACGGATAGTATTTTTTTCAGCAGGAAGGAAAACTTCAGGCTGAAATATCGATGGTCGCGACGTCGCAGGACGTAAGTTTTTATTTATGTTTTTCAATATAACAATTTTGTTAAATTTCGCTCCAGAGTTCGAAATGCTTCGTAGAAGGACGATCCGTTACCCCATCGTGTTTTTTTGGTCAATTTTTAACTGGACGGATAGTAATTTTTTTTTTCAGCAGGAAGGAAAGCTTCAGGCTGAAGGTTCGACGGTCGCAACGTCGTGGGACGTAAGTTTTTGTTTATTTTTTCCGACACAATAATATTTTTTTAAATTTCGCTCCAGAATTCGAAATTCTTCGTGGAAGGACGATCGGTTAACCCGTCGGGTTTTGGTCAGTGATCTTTTTACTCATAGGTTAATAATTTTTATTTTGTTTTTCAACAGAAAGGAGCCTTTGGGGCGAAGGATCGATGTTCGCGACGGCGCAAAACGTAAGTTTTTATTTATTTTTTCCAATACCCAATTTTGTTCAATGTCGCTCCAGAACTCGAAATTCTCAGTGGAAGGACGATCCGTTACTCCATCGAGTTTTTTTCATCGCACCCCGCGAATGGCGTACAAGCCGGTGGACGTGATGAAACTCGTCTCGAAAGCTCTCGAGGAATCGCAGTAGTAACAGCCAATTGAGAGTCCCGCCAGCTAGGCAGACCCTCGTTTAGAACTTACTGCCGCCACATGCAAACGAGTCACACCCTCGTGTACACACAGACCTGTACAGTACACGATATACATGCACAGAGTTATTACGCACACGTAGTTACGTCTTTCCGTCGCACCGTTACGGAAATGATGCGTAACGCAAATTTCTCCAAAGAGGTCGGGATTGCCTGGAACGCAAAACCCCACGAAACGTGCTAATGCCGCCCTAACGGTGTTTCGTCAAAATTACCGACTCGGCTTGACTGATGGGAGTTTTGGCTCGAGCGTAGACAAATGAATTTAAATTAAAAAAAAATAAAAAATATATATATATAGGTGTGTTCAAGGCGAATAATTAATTACACTTGGATAGGCTATATCGCTGTCGCGAAATCTCACCTCAAAGCCACCACTCACCGTCAGGGCTCGGGATGCTAATCCTCCTCGGACGACCGTATTTCCGTTCGAAACTATCGTTAATCCAAGTGCCCTCAAAAACTCGGGGGCTTTTTTTATAGCATTACCATAAAAATCGATTTAAACAATTTGGAGCAAATTAATTAGTGACGAGTTCGGGTTGATAAGTATTTTTACAATATTAAGAATGGACTGAAACTAACGTTAGTCTTACTGACCTCAAAAACTAAAGGCACTAGATCGTTAATTATTTAAAACATTAATTATTTTTCATCGATCGAGATATAATATTTATGGAGCTTCGGAATTGGGTCGCTCCCAATGGTCCCGAACCTGGTTGGCTTCTTTGAATAAATCAAAAGACCCGCAAAATCGTGAACCCCGTTCTAGTCGAGTTATGAATTATTAAAGCGTATCACAATTATCCTAAGTCTGTGGAGCTTCTCTCCCGTGGAAATCTGTCGAGCTTCTGTCCCCGAGTGTAATAATAAAGCGACGAAGTAAACCTCTTTGATAGTCCCTCGCGTTAACAGCCGTTTACAAGGAAGCAGTGCACAGGGGGTGGTGCAAAAAAAAAGAATGGACACAGCCGAGCGATGTTCGCGGAGAAGCCGGTGGAAGGCTTGCGGGAGGAAATTAAAGAGATAACATTTGCCACGCTGAGGTGATGAGTGCCCTATAATCAAGGGGTAATTTCGTCAGCTTTCGTCGGCTGTCTCCAGCACGCATATTTCTCTCGAGCTGGATAAGCAAAGCTCTGACGATGACGGTGATAAAAAAAAAATTAAAATATATACTTTTTTAATTACAGCTTTGAGATGCAGAAAAATATCCGTTGAAGGAGAGATGCGAAGGTCATTTTATTAAAACCTCCTTGATGCTTTGGAAAAAAAAATAAAGTTTTTTCGCCAAGCAGGAAACAAACGGAGACCGATATGGGAACACCAAAAAAAACGTACATAAAAAAAATGGAAAATATAAAGTGATAAAAAAATCTGACAACAAGATTGAAATAATTAACGATAAAATATTAATTTTCACGGAAGCTCCCTCTATTATCTTGTCCATCGATATTTGCTGCTATAATAATAATAATAATAATAATAATAATAATAAAAGTCGGGAGACGTCTCCGGCCGTGTCACATAGGGACTTGGTACGTGCACTTGAAAAGCGTTCGAAACGGCCGGAGACGTCTCCCGACTTTTATTATTATTATTATTATTATTATTATTATTATTATTATTATTATTATTATTATTATTATAGCAGCAAATATCGATGGACAAGATAATAGAGGGAGCTTCCGTGAAAATTAATATTTTATCGTTAATTAATTCAATCTTTTTGTCAGATTTTTTTATCACTTTATTTTTTCTATTTTTTTATATACGTTTTTTTAAAGTCGGTTTTATTTTTTTATGTACCTTTTTCAATCATTCAGTCATATTCCGCAGTCGGGAGTTTTTTTTAATTAAATTTTTTTTTTATTTCATGCTTTTTAGAGTTCACTGCATATCTTTTTTGAGCACGCACTTTATTGTAAGATTTTTTTCAAGCGTTTTTTTATCAAGCCTGTAGGTGAGTTTGTCTAATATGAACATGGTTCATTTTTTTAATTTCGAGAGATTACACGGTAGCTTACATTTAGAAAAACAACTGTTGCGCTAAACATAGAAATAGATAGATAGAAAATTTAATAAAAAAAAAGCAACAAGATTCTGTAATACAGTTTATCGAAGCCAATCTTCTTCCATTTGTTATATGCCGTAGCTTTCGATTGCCCTGTTGAACCAAAGTTACTGCGCAGCGCCTCATTCCCTTCGTAACATGATTTTTCATGGTCGGTGTATAAGAAGAAAAAAAAAAGCAAAAAGATTCTGTAATACAGTTCATCGAAGCCAATCTTTCTCCAATTTGTTACATGTCGTATCTTTCGATTGCCCTGTTGAACCAAAGTTACTGCGCAGCGCCTCATTCCCTTCGTACCATGATTTTTCATGGTCGGTGTATAAAAAGTTTGCTGAATTCTGTAACTTCTGCATTAGAGCAGTAATGGAAGTTTGTATAACTCGACCATAAAGAATTTTTGTTGCAAACAGAATAAAGCCTTGCGCAATTACTTCGGTGTCAGCCATGCAATGTATCAGCCACGATCAAAAAAACAAATTTTTGTTTTTTGGAACAATTTTGTCTTCGATGAACTTTGTTATAGAATTATTGTTTTATCGATCAAATTCTTTCTTTTTTTTTAGTAGTTTTCAAGATCTTTCTGTCAAGTATTTCAGAGTTTTAGAGAATTTTTCAACCTCTTTTTTTTACGCACTTAACCTTACTTATTATTTTACACCGAATATAGTTAATTCACACACTGATCACGCACGAAACACCGTAATTATAATAAAAACACCGTAATTATAAAATTATAATTAATTTTAAAAAAATAATAATGAACAAAAAATCACAGTATGTATATAGTGTTCGCAGCTGATTCGTAGCGAAACGCATAAGGTTCGGGAGATCGTGCATTGAGCCACTGTGAAATTAGCTGCGATACACGGTGAAAAGGCAAAAGATGGCGGCATATCTCGCTGAACTTTCGATATGGACAAACACAATTTTTTCCGAAAAGTCTTTATCTCTGTGAAATCGCATCGCATCGTAACAAAACCTGAAAAAAGACACAGACCACGATTCAAAGAAACTACTTGCCAAATTTTGTCAAGAGATTTTTTGTGCATTCAGAGAACACTGGATACCAAGGAAAGGCGCAAAGTCCCGCGATCGCCGTGAAACGCATAACTCCCGTCTTTTTGCCCTAGCGGGCAGTCGGGAGTTAAAAAAAATGGGGACGCTCGTTAACAGGTGCACGGTGTCCGGTGTCCGGACTACAACTGTCCTGCAGGTTGCATTTCTCAAGACACAGGAGTCGACTGATTCGTTCGGAGCTGAAGGCATTAAATAACGTTAACAAAAGGGTAAGCGCTTAAGATCGAAATGGCCAGAACACGATCTCTTTTGCAAGACAAAAGAGTATATAGGACAAAGAAATGCCTCGAATTGACGCGAGGCAGCCAAGGCATCTTCAGTTCAGTCGGAACAGTCTGAAACAGGAAGACTCGGAAATTCGAGTATGACCGGAATTTCGCAAACAGTCAACGCGCTCCCTCAAAGAAGAAGGGCCCTTCTTCTTTGAGGGCAAAATGGACCTGTGCCCGGCATTCGAGTCGATACATTATATTTTATGTGTGTCCCGCAGAAAATAGATAAAAATTGCCCTTTTTGGTAAAAATGGCCACACTAACACATGGTAATAAGCAGTTCCAAACCTGAACCCACTATCCAGATTCTATTCTGTAATATCAATTTTTCATAATAACCAGAAAGGACGCGAAAAGGTATCGAGGTTAATGTGGCGCAGTGAGCGAGTGTGCAGAAGGATGAAGGATCAAAGCCGGAGAGGCCAAAAAAATTCGAGTAAGGAGGCGAGCCGGGCAAAACGGACCCTTCTCCTCCACTCGACTCGATACTTTATATTGTATTTATGACCCGCAGAAAATAGAAAAAAAATGGACCGTTTTGGTAAAAATGGCCCCACACTAACACATGGTAATAATCAGTACCAAACTTCGACGCAATATCCGGATTCTATTCCATAATATAAATTTCTTCGGAAAACCAAGAACGGGCGCAAAAGGGCATCGAGATTAAAGTGAAGCAGTAAGCGAGTGTGTGCGGAAAGATGAAGGTGAAAGCCGGAGAGGCCAACAAAATTCGAATAAGGAGGCGAGCAGGGCAAAAAGGACCTGGGTCCTTCGTTCGAGTCGATACTTTATATTTTATTTATGTCCCACAGAAAATAAATAAACATGGTCCGTTTTGGTAAAAATGGTCCCACACTAACACAAGATAATAATCAGCCCCGAACCTGGACGGAATATCCTGATTCTATTCTGTAATATCAATTTTTTCGTAAAAACGAAAAAGGACGCACAAAGGTATCGAGATGAAGGTCGCGCAGTGAGAGACAGAGTGCAGAAGGATGAAGGGTGAAAGCCGGAGAGGCAAAAAAGGGGGACAAAAAAGGAAAGTAATCGGGGGCGGAGGCTTATCTCAACGAGTCCTCGGAGGTGAATTATTGCGAATGAGTGAAGTGAGTCGTCGCGGGGTAATACGATATACCAGATACGCGACGACAGGCTTTCCATTGTTTATCCGATATCGGGATCGAAAGAATTATTTTTATTGTTATTATTATTATTATCGACACGAGACCTGCCAGAGTCGCCGTGCACGGTCTGTGTTCCAAAGGTACACGCATTATGTACGGTAGATATACGGTACCTGGTCACGATCTCAGGGAAAAATATTGAATGCCGCGCGGTATCTCCTTATCGATAAGTACACGTCGTTTGCGCTTCGCAGAAAAATACAAATACACGGTGCGTGTCCCCTAGAAGAGACGGTCCGGAAAAATATATAAAAGTAAAAAAATACCCAGACTTCGAAGACGTCTGATATGTTGCCGCAGGGGTGACAGCAAAGCATGGTCATTGTTTTGCTTCCTCATAGACGAAGCTTTGTGATGGTGAAAAAAAAAATCAGGTCTAAGTTCTAAACTGTAGGTTGCAAATCACATTGTATTCATATGAGTCCTCATATGAGACTCATATGCGATTTTCCGTGTATACAAGTAAGAAAATAAACATATGGCTTCCTCATAAAAGTTGAAAATTGAAATTTTCATATGGCTTCCTCATATAAGTTGCAAATTGAAATTTTCATGTGGCTTTCTCATAAAAGCTGCAAATTGAAATTTTCATATGACCTTCTCATAATGTTCCTTTATTTGCGAAGCTTCTTCTATGAGGAAGCATTTTCTGTATTGTTGGCTTCCTCATAGAAGAAGCTTCGCAAATAAAGGAACATTATGAGAACGCCATATGAAAATTTCAATTTGCAGCTTTTATGAGAAAGCCACATGAAAATTTCAATTTGCAACTTATATCAGGAAGCCATATGAAAATTTCAATTTTCAACTTTTTAAGTACAGTGACACTAAAATCTCGAAAAAATTTTTTTTCACGAAAACAAAGCTTCCTCCATGAAGAAGCAAAATGTTAGAGATTTTAATGAGAACGTGTTCAGAATGTTCCAAAACATCGAAAAATAACATTTAGAAAAAATGTCCGGATGTGTGTGTGTGTGTGTGTGTGTGTGTGTGTGTGTGTGTGTGTGTGTGTGTGTGTGTGTGTGTGTGTGTGTGTGTGTGTGTGTGTGTGTGTGTGTGTGTGCGTGCGTGCGTGCGTGCGTGCGTGCGCGCGCGTGCGTGCGTGCGTGCGTGCGTGCGTGCGTGCGTGCGTGCGTGCGTGCGTGTGTGTGTGTGTGTGTGTGTGTGTGTGTGTGTGTGTGTGTGTGTGTGTGTGTGTGTGCGTGTGTGCGTGCGTGCGTGCGTGCGTGCGTGCGTGCGTGCGTGCGTGTGAATCAGACGCGAAAAATTCAAATGGCTATATCTCGGGAACGCCTCCGACAATCAGGCTGAAATTTTGCACACAGCTTGTGTGGTTAATAGTCAATGTTTCTACCAAACTTCGTCCAAAAAATGTCAGTTGTTTTTTTTGTACGCCATTTTTTATTTCTTCGAAAATGTCTGTACGCACTGTAGCGCTCGCAATTTTTTAGCTGTCGGGCTAAAAATGCGTACACAGATAGAATCTGATCACCCGAGGATCCCATTAAACTTTCAAGAAAATCGATCGAACCGTTTAAATTTTATGTCATTTTTAATTTTTTGAATTTGATGCAATTTTTTTTTTTTTTAATACGCATTTTTTTCGGATCAAATATTCATCTGCGAATAAAATAAGTGTCAGATTCGTGATCAGCGCGAAAAAATACATAGAATTACAGTCCCGGAGCGACAACTAACCAAAAAGTTTACCAGGCATTTTTATAACCAAAATTGCAAAAATGAATGATTTTAGGTATTTTTAAACAACGATTTCTTTGCTTTTCGATGGCATCGCGGAAAAACCCAGGTGCCTATCGTGATCTACAGCAAAACATACACAAGACGATGGATATGACGGGATTAAAAAGCTAGATAAAGAGGTATCACTAGGAATTCTGGAATAAAAATCGAAAGGGCAAAAAAAAATTCAGGAGCGCATACTTCCATGTATGTTTTTGCGCCAAACGTGGATTCGACAAAGTGAAACGTGACGATGTTATATTTTTTGACGCACTGAACCTGAATCGGTCAGCCGTTTTGTATAAAAGTCTAAGACGTTGACGTTGAAAAAAGTTGAAAATTGAAATTTTCATATCGCTTCCTCATAAAGTTGAAAATTGAAATTTTCAAATCGCTTCTTCATAAAAGTTGAAAATTGAAATTCGCGACGCTTTCTCTATGAGGAAGCCAAAAATACAGACAATGCTTCCGCATAGAACAAGCTTCGCGAATTTCAATTTTCAACTTTTATGAAGAAGCGATATGAAAATTTCAATTTTCAACTATTTATTTTATGTTGAAAGATCGTTCAATTGTCCACAAATATCAGCTATTTTTTCCTTGTTAATTAATTTTTTTTATTGTAAAATTAACGATAAAAGGAAACGATGAATCTTTGCAGACAAGAAACGTTTGTTAAATGTGCAAAAATTTTTTTAATACATATTTTTTTTTGTTACAGTGTAGAGTCGATGGCTGGTAAATACCCCGGTCGGCTTCGCCGCGAACGCAGGACGGGAGGAGATATTATATCCGATAATGTCGATTCTGTGAAACTTGTACTCTCGATGGCTGCACGCGGTTAGTCTGGCAAATATTTGCTGGTCGTACTAACTCGGTGTACGAACAGTCCCCCCCCCCCCCCCCCCCCGACCCTACTCGTCGTGTGTACTTTACACAGATCTCTTCCGGTAGCCTCTTTCAACTGAAAAGAAAAGAACGGTTCGAGAACAATTAAACTAGAGGAGTTCGATAGGCGGATCTGAGCCGATACTCGAGACGTCGAAGACTCGCTCAATGTCTCCGCGCGGTTCTCGAACGACATTGAACTTCCGAAATCCCGGCCCCTGAAAATCGAAGATAGACAAATACATCCCCGCGGTAATCATTTTTAAGCACCGGCAACGTAATCCGACGATAAGGTCGGGCTATTTTTGTTTGCCGCTCCGCCTCTTCCTAGTTTACACCGATAAAAAGGTTCGGTAATATCAACTAAGCTGCGGTTGCGGGTGGCGAACGAAATGTTCGGTCGATTGAACAAAATGTTTTTTACAATTAATAACAGAACAGTCAATTCAACGAAATATTCGGTCACACGACTAAATATTCGTTCAATCAAACCGAATATTTCCTTTGCCACCCGCAACCGCAGCTTAGTTGATATTACCAAGCATTTTTATCGGTGTAGAAAAAAAAGCCTACAATGAAAAAAAAATATCAATGATTCAAGTAAAATTTGCTTGCGGGCTGCCAAAGAAACCAAAATGTTGTTTCAATTCGTACAATTTCATACCGGATTGAAACGGTAACATGTTACCTTCACTGAGAAAAATAAATGGATGGATTAAGCAAATGCGCAGTGACATAAATTCAAAGGTGTATTTGGTTAGTGCAACAAAAATATTTTTTCTTTACTCATGCATGCAAAATCCTCGTTTGCGCACCATTCACAGGCATGCAAAATGGGTGATTCCCGCACGATACGCAAATGCGATGCGCAAAATACTTTCACCGGTGCGCAAAATGCCTTCACCAGTGCGCAAAGTACTTTGCGCACTGTTACCAAGCGGTTGCTATGGTAACATCGAGGCGACCGAGGGGCCACAGGCATGCGCCATTGGGCATGCCTGTGAATGGTGCACAACTTGGATTTTGCATTGCCTTCGTAAAGAAAAATATGGTCCGATACACGAGGCCATCTCGCTTCTTGCGCACTGCTCGTTTTGGCCTTTAGTATCGAAATATACTAGTTTCAATCGACAAATTTTGAATAAATTGAAGCGAATAATCGTTTAACAAAACATTGCTTTATTTGTACCAAACAAATAACAACTTTGAACGTGTGTCACCGCAACTTTTGGTTAATCCAACCAATTTTTTTTCTCAGTGTTGACCGACTTGTTGAATTGTAAGAATTGAAAGTAGAATTGAAACAAACATTTTTTTCTTCGGCAGCCAGTAAGCGATTTTTTTTCCGTGTACTAATACGTGCAGACCAATCCAACAGTTCGAGAACAATTAACCTAGGTGGGTTTGATAGGCGGATCTGAGCCGATACGTCGAAGACTCGCTCGACATTGAACTTCCGAAATCCTGGCCCCTGAAAATCGGAGCCACTCGTTGTGGTAATAATTTTTAAGCATCGGCAACGTAAACCGAAGATACGATCGGGGTATTTTTTACCGAGCGGCCTCATTCAACTCTAAAAAAAAAAAAAAAAACCGTTCTAGTACGTACAGACCATGAAAGGGAACTCTCGATGCTCGCAGTCCCAGAGCAATAATTCTTCGCGCGTATATGCGAATGAGGTGTTGAATCATCTCGTCCAAGGTTTCATTCGAATCCTCGTTAAATTATCTTGGGGAATTGGATGCGGCAGATACGCTGCGAGAAACTCTTTCCCCGCCTCCTCTTTCGCACTCTCGCGATATTTCCTTCCTACAATCTCTAGAAAAAAAAAAATGGTAAAAAAACGCGTTAATAAAGTTCCGCGTTGAATCTTTCCTCAGCTGTTCTTTCTTATTTTATTTTCGTGAAGCTGACATGGATTTAGGCGTGGTCGAGCGGGACGGTATCACCGGCAGATACCGCGTAGTCGAGCGGAACGATTACGGTGCGACGCGTTATCGTCCCTCGTTATCGCGGGCCCGGTGATTGATCGTCTCTCGGCGCGGTATCGCCGAAGAGCTTTTATAATAATTACTCCGATTAAATTCCGGATATTGTGTCGATAATTGTTTACGGCAATTTGGTGGTTAAATATAAAGGGAACCACTTTCCCAGTCCCCGAGGTCCTCCGGTCGTTGTTGCGATCTCGATACTCTCAACGAGCTTAATTCGAAAGGGCGTTCGCGATAGATGATCCGACGGTCGCTTCCACTCGGCCGCCGTCTATTAATACTCGCAGGGAGGACGCGGGGCAAAACGGAAGTTCTCCATTCGAGACGAGACTTTTCTTTCGTGCCCCATGAAAAATTTATAAAAACGGTCCATTTTGCCCCGCTCTTGCCGTGTACACGTATATATATACACCCCATTGACGAAGAAGCTTCCGAATCTAATTAATAAGGTGCTTCCCAACCTCACCCCCTGATCATTCGCGGCTGTCGATAACGTTCATTATCTACTGGCCCACGAAATAGCGGCCATATATCTCGTCGGAGAGAAAATGAGCGCTGTGTCCTCCTTCCTTGCCACATAACTCCTGTAAAAATTTGATTTAGCTCTCGCCCCTTAAACGGAGCTCGATAATTCGACAGTAATTATTCCCCGTATTATTTCCCATTTTGGTTTTAATTTTTATCCTCAAGCCTTGCCAGGGTCTTTTTTCGAGATAAATTAAAAAAGATATATTTAGACAAATTTTCGAGACAAATTAAAAAATTACAATTTCGCTGCACGGAGAGCCGGACAGAGAGAAATGAAAACAAAGATTTTTTGTTTAGATTCTAGGGTACATAAAACATGTTTCAAGACTTTTTGTTACACTTCCCACTTGAGTACTTCGTATGACGAGAAAATAAAATAGTACTGTGAAAACTGATCGATGGATCATCGATACAAGATCTATAGATAGTTATAGATCACATCAACGATTCGCCTAATCATTGACAAGTTTGCGAGCGGACGTGAAAGTAAAGTATCGAGGAAGTGAACGATGTGGCGAAAGAGTTGACTCAGAGGGGGGGATTTGATTTAGCTCTCCCCTTAAACGTTATAGCCCGGAGCTCGGTAATTCGATAATTATTCCCCTTATTATCATCAATTCTTTTTATTTTTACCTTTAATCTCAATCCTTGCCAATTACAATAATAATTTCGCTGCACAAACAACTCGACAGAGAGAAATGAGAAAAGACATTTTTTTTTAGCTTCCAGTCATATACATAAAATACATAAAGTATTTTATATATATATATATATAAAACATGTTTCAAGACTTTTTTTTATTACACTCCCCACTTGCCTACTTCTTATGACGAGAAAATAAAATAGTGCACTGAAAACTAATGCATGGATCATCGATCAGTTTTCCATCATCGATCATCGATCATCGGTCATAGGATGTGATCGATACAAGATCTATAGATCGTTATAGATCACACATACGATTCGCCCAATCTTTGACAACTTTGCGAGCGGACGGAAAGGAAAGTATCGAGAAAGTGAACAATGTGGCGAAAGGGTTACTCGAGGAAGGGGGGGGCAGTCTGCTCAGTACAAGCCGCGACTACTGTAGCGCGCGCGTCGGGAACGAGCGAGGACAATCCTCACCGCGAAAGGTAGGGAAGCTCTATTATTTTCCGAATCACGTTCGCGCCCGGCGTCGTTACGCTTATCAGCGCGTGAGCGAGCAAGCAACCGCCCACGGGGTCGCGGGAGGGGGGCATGCAAAGTATATTTTCAATGCGCGCGCGTTATCACTCGTGCGAAATTGTCTGACGGTTTGGCGCACGGACGGCGCTATACCGAATTCCCCTCGTGCCTCGCTGGTCGAGAGGGAAATACAGGGAGCGCGAAGGAGAGCTTTTCCAAAGTTAAAAAGAGCCCCGCGATTACAGCGCTCGGTATAAGGTACGACGCGTGCAAGTGGCATACCGCGTGGCCGCGAAATTACCCCGCAAAAACCGGAAGTTTCTGGCTAGCGGACAAAAATTTTCATTCACCGCACTGTGAAAAAAAATAAAATTGGAAAGAAACTATGCCAGTGCCGCCGCGAGGATCTTCCGATGCTGAAGTTTCATCCGCAGCACACTTCCGGTTTATGCTGCTCCCAAAGGGATTTTCTCCCGTACCGCAGAAACCGCTCGATCTGCGTTCACTTCCGGTCTTCGACACATAGCGCTGATAATTAACTGCGGATGATCCCGTAATACCATCTGTAATATAAGCATACCACGTGGCCGCGTAATTACCCCGCGCAAACCGGATGTCTCTCGGTACCAGACAAATTTTCATTCACCGCACTGTGAAAAAAAAGAAAATAGGGGAGAAACTGATCAGTGCTGCCGCGAGGATCGGAAGATCCTCGCGGCAGCACGATCGGCAGGACGATCCTCCGATCCTCCTCTTCGGAACTTTTGGCAGAAATTTCATCCGGCGAACACTTCCGGTTTATGCTGCTCCAAAACGTATCTTCTTCCCCACCGTGGAAATCCCTCGGTCCTTCCGTAATAACGACGTGTACAAGTATAACGCATGGTCGTGATATTACCCCGCACAAACCGGAAGTGTCTCGGTGCCAGACAAAAATTTCCATTCACCGTATTGGGAAAAAACCTCGGGAAGAAACTATGCCAGTGTTGGCGCGAGGATCTTCCGATTGCAAAGTTTCATCCGGAGAACACTTCCGGTTTGCGCTGCTCCCAAACATATCTTCTTCCGTACCGCACGCTGAAGTTTTTTTTTTTTTTTTGTTTGACCAAAAGTCGCGATGACATACGTTCGAAGCTGTTACGTAGTTCGTTCAACTAAAGCATTGTTTTGCTGACCGGTTATTGGCTTCGGCCGATTCAAAATATGTAAATATAAACAAACATTTTTGTTGTAACAATCAAATAACGGCTTTGAACGTATTTCATCGCGCTAATCCAACCAATTATTTTTCTCAGTGACCTCAGAAACCTCTCGATTTGCGTTCACATGCGGTCTTCGACACACGCAGCCGACAATTGGCCGCGGATACTCCGTTGATACCTTCGAACTCTTCAACCCTTCGCTCGAATTTTGTACCGAGCAAATTTTCACCAACAACTTTTCGTTACTTCCTTTCGGAGCAAATTGCGGAAACGGAACGGTGCGCAATCGTCGCACGCCGGTAGAATTTATTTATTAGATTTGAATACATTTCCTTTGATACTTAGACATAAGCTAGTGAGGAAGGAGAAAATATAAACATAGATTGCTACGCAGGTTATTTTAAGTACGGACGAGAGAAAAACAATGCATATATAGGGGAAACCGGGGCAAGATGGGCCCCCGGGGCAAGATGGGCTAGTGAAAAATCGGGCCGACCCGGGGCGTAATGGGTCACCCCAAAATGATTAAAAAACATATGAAAACCTGGAAGGGAAAAATAAAAACCTTTCGTGGCCAATGACAGAAGCAGAGAAAACGCAAAATAGGGAAGCGGGGCAAAAAGGGGTACAAAAAAAAATTGGAAAATTTACGGGTAGCCCGTTTCGCCCCAGAAAATTTTCATTTGGGACGGGTTATAAAACCTATGAAAATATCATTGTTGGGTGACAAATAGTAGATTATACTTTCGGCAGCGTTGTAGCCGCGTTATTTGTTTAGGGGGCCCATCTTGCCCCGGTGTCCCTTATATATATTTATTTATGTACTATTAAGGGATCTCGATACCTGTAGAAATTTCAAAGTTGTCAATACTTTTAAATGGACCATGTAAGGGAAGGGATATGTAAACACCCATTAGGGTATATATGAAATAAACTACTACTACTTAGACAAAAAATAAATCATTTCTACCAGAAGTGTCGCTGCGTTTGAAATGTCTCCACGGAAAAATGTTCAAAGGCACGAGGACGAGTATATCGTTGTCTCACGTATAGGAGCATCGATATTTGCCTTTCCGAGACGGCAGTACGTACGCGCGGGTGTGTCGAAACGTTGCGAGCCACGTAAGTTCGGCGGTGCGAATGGGCAACGCGAAGCCCGCGAAAGATTCGGAGAAGGCATTGTAAAGATATTAGGTGGAGGAGAGCAAGGAAACCCCATCAGGCCGATGCTCGTAAATTCCGGGGGCGAGCAGGGAGGGACGGAGAGACTCAGACTCTTTCGTTCGCTCACTCCTGTATCTCGTTCTTTTCGGCCCCTCGCGGAGCATCCGCCGCCACGTACCGGGTAACGGACGAAGAACTCCGTGGATAGGCCTACATAAGAAAATACTGCGCGGCGCGTGTCTTCAATCCGCGCGGAGCTGCGGGCGGCCTTCGTACCCTTCTATACCATATATATATATATATATATATATATAGGAGAGCGGGGCAAAACGGATGTGGCTCATTTCAGCCGAGTACCTTTCTTTTTTACGTTCCGAGAAGAATTGGCAAAAATGGTCCTTTTCGGCCCCACTCCTTGATACATATGTGTATACACTGTATGTAGAGGAGAGCGGGGCAAAATGGATGTTTCAAAAGAGATCCTTTTATCAGTAAAATTGGCCAAAAAAATGATTCGTTTTACATGTATTATATGTAGGGTAGAGCGGGTCAAACCGTATGCCCTCCATTTTCGGTGGAACCCTTTCCGTTCATGTCGCGAGAAAAATTGGCAAAAATGGTCCATTTTGCCACCCTACTATACGTATATATGTAATATTCGAAGTCCTCTTATCTTCTATCTTTCCCTTCCCTAACTTTCCGGCTGTACTCACTCTCGTCTTCATTCCTGTCCTCCGCGATCTCCATCCATCCCTCACAGCTCTCTCTGCTCTCTACCCGGTCCCATTTGCCCATCTCTATCCACTACTACAGTTCCCGTCGCTGTTCCATCTATATCTGCTTCACTCCCTCTCGCACTCTCTCGGCTACTCTTCGCACGCGTCCCCCCCCCCCCCCCCCCTTGCGAGGGCGTTTCCAACTGTTGGAAAGTTTGCCGGAATACCCGGATTCACCGTATATACCCCGACTCGAAGATATACCCTCCACCCTTTCCCGCTCATTCTCTTTCTATCTTTATATCTTCGCCTATTTCTCTTCTCCCCTCTCCCTCGCCGGTGCTATATCCGACTGACGGAATATCGGAAAAATAGGGTCTCCCCGCCTATATAAGATTCCGCGGCTTGCCACCGGACCCGCCGCTGGAAACACCGAAGGACCAAAGTGTGGCTGTACGCGAGTAATCAGATTTTCGCCAAGGCTGGGGCAAGAAAGTGAGACGGAGAAAAAACGGCACGGGGAAGTCTATGAATCTTACACGTTTCGAGTGCAAAAAAAAAGAAATTTTCGCTGCAAAGACGTTTCTGCAAACGCCCGTTATCCACGGCCAGGCGATAATGCATTATTCAATGTGTATTGAGGGACATCGAGACGATAAATCGATTCCAATTTTATTTTATTGTGACGTGACGTGTAATCGTTCGAATTATAGTATTAAGTTAATCGCTGCATATACGATTTTTTTTCAATTTCATGATATACATATTTTTTATTTATTTATATATAAAAACGGACTACGCCCAATTACAAGACGAGGGGAAAACCCATCGACAAGGTTGTACAATGGAGCTGAAAGGCGCACGGTGCTGTTCATGAATGCCTGGACGATCTGAATAGGGCCGCGCTATAGGAAAACTGATCAGGCATTCATGAACAGCAGTGTACATAACAGAACGAAGATCAGGAAGACATAAAAGTAAAAAGAAAATCACAAATCCAAGAGAAATCGTCGCAAGATTGTAAACGAGATAGGGACGAACCTAATAGCGAAGAATTAGCAAGAAGACTGGTCAGGACTAACAATTTTAAGAAGAGTACTTCTCGAACGAAACAGGAATATATATATTCTATGCCGTGGATATTTTGTTTTTATTCTATCCGGGAAACAGTGCTATTTTCAGTACGAGCTTCCCTCCGCTAGTTACACCCGATGACTTATACTTATCCGGTATTTTCCTCTCGCAAACTTTCCGAGGGGATTATCGCCGAGACGATCCACGATCGCGAACTGGCCGAGATCCTGGTACATTCGCATCATCGTGTCGCGAACCGTTTTATTTCTTCGAAATCTTAAAACAGCATGCATTAGCAGTCGTCGAGGTGCGAGCGATCGCAGCCGGCAGAGCTGTTTGGAAGTCGGTCGGGTGGGGGGGGGGGGGGGGGGGGGTCGTAAGGTAGAGGGCGCATGAAGAAAATGGAAAGTCCGAAGAATAGCAGGAGAAAGAATCGAAGTGAGGACAGCTCGGATTAGCATATTATTTACGCTTCCCGTGAGTCGCTCCGCGAGTCCTATCGAAGGCGTCGAAAAAACATTGGGCTAAACTTTAAATCCCTTTTCCGAACAGTACTTTAAACTCGCAACGACGTCTCACCTCATTAAAACGCGATGTCTGCAAATTCCCGCGAGTCTCCGACTTCACCCGTTCCCGCACCGGCTCTAGCTGGGCTGCCTCGGCCGTTGCACGAGCCGCCGGTGACTTCCGTCCCGGCTAGTGCAACGGCCGGCTTTGCTTTCATCCCTCGGCTCTACGTGCCGCCGAGAGCACGTAGAGAGCGATCTCTTTCTCTCCACCTCCGCAATGTCCGACGAGAGAAAATCGCATTCATTTCGGGTCTACTTTACGTCGCACAGTGAATTGCCCGGGCGCCACAGGATTCCGAATATCTCCCGTCATGGAACTGTCGATAATATTTGCCTCTGCTCTCACTTATATTCTTATTTTTGTTCGATATTCGACCTTGAAATTTCCCACGTAGAAAACACGATCCTTTTTTCTACATGGATCGAAGCAACCGTGGCGAAAAATTTGTAATAATTGATTATAAAAAAAGAGTAATTATTTTTGGATCATCGATCTCCCACGTTCGTACGGTAACTTGGGACAGAGATGAAAGAATCGCTTTTCTGTCAGTGACCCGGCATCGGCTCTCTCTACGTCGACTTTTATATACGATAATAAAACATCGACGATTCGATTTGTAGATAAAAATAGATTGCTCTCGCTGGGCGAGAGTTAAAAGTTCAATTAGACATTACGTGAATAAAAGGAGTGTGCGTGACAGGAGACGTTGGGTATCGGCATTGTACGATCGAGATACGACCGTGGCCCACCCGGGCACTGGCGTTGCTCATATTCCTCGTCGTTTATTTTTTTGTCTCCCTATTTCTGTCTCCTGTCCGTTGCCAATAACAGCCCCGTAAATGCGCCCCCCAGCACGAGTGGGCCGTAAGAGCGAAAACATCAGATTAATTTTTGCTACGCACGCGGATTACAGATACGAGGCAGAGGAAAAAAAAATAGCTCAATAATGCAGTGGTTCTGCTTCGAGTAATGCGGTAATCCACTTTTTTCCACGATTGCGCGAACTCGTTGTCCGTACGGCTCTATTTATGGCACATTTATATCTCTACCACTCACATCTCTCCCAGATGACAACTCTACCAGAATACATCTTTCCCCAAACATCTCTACCAGAAAACAAGTCTCCCGGATAATAACTCTACCAAAAAAGATAATTCTAACAACTCTACCGCATAACAACTCTACCAGAAAACATCTCTCCCGCGTTACAACTCTACCGTATTAGAACTCTACCAAAAACTCTCCCGGAATTTAAATAAAACTCTCCCCGAATTAAAAAAACTCTCCCGGAATTTAAATAAAACTCTCCCGGAATTTAAATAAAACTCGCCCCGTATTTAAATAAAACTCTCCCCGAATTTATATAGAACTCTACCGGAATAAAAAAAAACTCTCCCGGAATAAAAATATAAATTCGGGGAGAGTTTTATTTAAATACGGGGAGAGTTTTATTTAAATACGGGGAGAGTTTTATTTAAATTCGGGGAGAGTTTTATTTAAATTCGGGGAGAGTTTTATTTAAATTCGGGGAGAGTTTTATTTAAAATCGGGGAGAGTTTTATTTAAATTCCGGGAGAGTTTTTGGTAGAGTTATTAGCCGGGAGACTTGTTTTCTGGGAGAGATGTTTGGGGAGAGATGTATTCTGGCAGAGTTGTTATCTGGGAGAGTTGTGAGTGGTAGAGATATAAATGTGCCCTATTTATGAACGAGTTCCATTTTTAAACATTTATTTATTTATTTTTATTATGTACTACACAGCTTTACTACATGGCTTTCGCGAGTCCAGTGTCCGAAGCAAACTGAAAATTCAAATGCAGGATTACTTTTTTTTCCGTCGCCGGTTCTTCCGCGAAGTCGAGATGAAAACATGAAGCCGCCCATATACACGTACACGCAGACCGAGTTCATGAAGGGATCATTAATATAATGCTCTCGACAACACAACAAGCTTTGGCACTATAATAAGGGAGCGCAAAACCAACGTCTCTCCGCCGGTTACGAGGGAACCTCGAAATATGCAGAATAGTTAAGTATTCTTGCGAGTCATATTATCCGGCGACACCGTACAACGCAATTCGTCTTTCATCGTATATAACAGCCAACATCGCGCGTATAATATAAACGCGACGACGAAAACTCTCGAGGGTATTCATTTGCGTTCGCGGATGCGATTGAAACGGATCAAACTTTATTCGACTGCAATGGCAAATTTTGCCGTGTCTTGATACCCCAACAGCAGCCGCTCGAACTTGCACGTTGCAAGAATACTCGAGAACTTGATTAAATGAGGTAATAGTCTAGCGGGAACTAAGTTTGCGTGCTAATTTTATTATCTCCAGTGAAACGTTCTGTTTCCATCGAAGAGTATTTTCCTGTCGCTGTGGATATTTGTTGTACTGTACCAAAATGAGCGTCCGAAATGTTTACATCTTTTTTTTTTTAATGCAGTGAAGTTGGCCGCAAATCGCGACCGAGTACACCGCGCGCCCGAGCGTCTCCCCTGCGTTGGGGTTATGTCCGCGCCGTTACACGCCGAGAGACGGAAGAGTCGCAAATCGATTCCCTCGGAACCGTCGAGGAATCCCACGTGCATTCTTTGCGTGTAAATAAGATCGGAACAGGATCAAAGGATCGAAGAGATTCTTATCGGATTGATGGTTACAGCCGGTGGATGCATATACCGTGTTACTTTATCTCGCAAATCTATGTTGAAAACTCCGACGAGAGAGCGCGCGGTGAGAAAATCACATCTCGACGGCGCCGAGCGACGAACGCCAGGCAGACTGGCTGCGAAGGCAGGTTGCATACCAAGTACGATAAACCAACCTCTCTCCGCCCTCTCACTTCGCCCTTTACAGTCTCTCAACATCCATTTAAATTTATTGGAGAGTCCCTCTTCAAATGAGAGTATATAGCGGATGTGGGAAGAAACAAAAAAAAAATAACGAAACTAGAAAAACAACGAGTCCACATAGCGCGCCGAGATCACGTCACAAATAAGAATCATCTACTTTCTTTGATCTAACCCCGGAGAGCGTCACCGCTACCGGGTTTATATCAAAAGCCGAGGGCTCTAAATATCTCGAGGGAAATAAACGCGGATGCGACGCGCAGAGAGTCGGAATAATTTACGAGGCAACCCCGTACAGATATCACATGGAGAAGTGAACCATTTCAAATACTCTCGATCAGCGTTACACTGTGTAGGGTGAGTCTGCAACGATTCCGATAGTAAATATTTTCAGACTTAAAGAAATGGAGAAAAAAATTAATTGACGAGCCGTGGAAGAAATCTGCATAGTTAACGCCCAGTATAATTTTTATTACTTATTTATTCTTTTACAGGTTATTCATTGAAATTGCGGGCAGAGTATTTGCGGGGTGACTGCTGTGTATCGCACGCGTGCAATATATTGCAATAGTCTATCGCTGGGTCGTTAGAGAATCCTGTAGAATGGGAAAGGAGGGGGAGTCCCCGCGCCATCCTTCGAATACGCGGTTCACTAAACAACGCAATTCAATTAGTGGAACGATTAATTAAGTAGTGTGGGAACTTAGTACAACCGCCTCTCGACGCGTTTGGGGGGCTCTTCGCGTAAAAGCGAAGTTGCACGTAACGAGTCTCGAAACGTCGAAGCGTCGGGTAGAGTACCATTATCTTATAATGAATTTCCAACCACTCGAGTCAAGTGATAGCAAGTTTTTTTTCCTTTCTTTTCGCAAGCTGTTGCTCTGTCCTTCCGACCGATGGATACAAGGTGAGCGTCGATGATCTACGAGAAAGAAAGAAAACATCGTATACTATACTACACACGACGAAGGCACTATATTGGCGAAAAGGCCGGAAGTAGAGATGATTGATCGACAGGTTGGACGGGAGAATTTCGAGCTCGAAGCGCCAAAAAGGTATATTCCAGCGATGACTATATATATTCGAACTCGGAAAGATGTCTTTAGAATTCCTAGCGATAAAGTTCGAAGGTCGTTGGCGAACTGTCAGGACTGGCGGCGGGCGCCGGTGGGAAGGGGGGGGGGAGAAGACAGCATTAAGACGTGACACGGAAACTCGCGGATTTGAATATCATTGACGCTCGATTAAACTCACGGGGAATTTGGCAAGCCAGCCAGATAGAAGAGAGCCGGGTGAATAGTTAAAACTATATATAATGGCGTAACAATTAATTTCTTGAATAGGATATTTCAATGGGGACTCAATTTTCTTCATCTATCATCGCCGTAATCTCCCCCCCCCCCCTCTCGTCCCTCCCTCTCCGTACAGGAGAAGCCGACAAATCTTCGGGCGTTCCTTAACGACCCGGTCGGGTGTGTAACTTTCATAACGAAAGCCCATGAATAATGTATATCGGAGATTACGTACTTCGGAGGTCTAGAAGTCCCCTGATGTGTTATCTTCCGGCCGGCAATTCACGTAAATGTCTGACGAGACAACTTCGGTGCGTCGCGGGAGGGATCGCGAGATTTCTCGATTTTCAACTGAAAGCGCGCGCCTTAAAAAATATCCCTTCGTTTATCCGTCGATGCACATAACAGAAATAATAGAAATGAATTCTCGTAATTAAAAAAAAAGAAAACGCAAATAAAATTCTCGAGGTCAAGAAAATTCGTCAACGTGGGCGTACATGAAGTTGAAAAAATAATTATCTATTTGAGAAAAATGCAATTGATCAAGTTTCACGGGGAGTACACTGAATTAAAAAATTTACATGATGTACAATACATTTTATCTTTTTTTTTTAATAGCCACTTATTTCGCCGCGATAGATAGATACGATTAATAATTCACCGTCGATACAGCCACTGCAAGATAACAAATTGTGCTCACACGGCTTGACTAGAAGGTAAAATTGCCATAGTATCTACAGACAAATTGTAACAATAACGAAATATTAAATATTCTGATTTTTTGTTTTGTTTTGTAAATTGATCTTGTTTGCAAGAATAAACGGGTGGATTGAATTCAACGATATAGCTATACGCTTCGAACTAGCTATACGTTTCGAATAAATAAAATAAAAAGGAAACGCCATCGAATCACGTAGAGAAAAGAAAATTTACTGTATCTTCGGTCGAACTGATTACGCGGACGTGTTAATTATACTCATTTTTTCATCCGTTACAAGTATGACAAATCCACGACTTTGGATATAAATACGAGCATCCCATCCGATCGTGCTGCCTTATCTTACGATCGTTAATATTATTATTATTATTATTATTAGCTGCATACTAAAAATCATGCGACTCGGAATCCTCATGGATATACGCAGTGATAAACATATTGAATTTAAACTTTATTGTATTGGTATATGCAGCTGCTGGAGGCAACATAAGATGCCGATTAATACACGTTCATTTGCTTAAAAAAAAAAAAAAAAAAATTGTTTGTGTATTACATCTCAATTTTTCTTTTTTGTCCGTGTATCGTGTCTCTTTCTGTATTGCGCGTGGTTTTCTTTAAATCTCTTGATTGTCCTCCCCCGTCTCGTTGTCCACAAACTCGACGTGAGTAAACGGAAAATGTCCAACTTTGCCGTGTAGCTCGCCTTCCCACTGTCCGTTAATATTAGTCTTTGTCACCTTTATCATATCGCCGACCTCGAGTTTCAACGCGGTTTTGTCGTAAGCGTTCGGTACCCTAGCCTGCTTGACCTTTGCGAATGCCGGAAGAGTTCGCTGAATGTTTGAACGACGCGTCGTCGCGACCGGGACTGCGTCTTGTCCACCCATCTGAGACGACTGCATGGAATTTGAATTCGAGCTCGAACTAACGCCGACGCCGCCGCTGTCCGTTCGCGCATTGTGTTCCGTCGCCGACTGACCGTCCTCCTCGTACTTGTGCACGTAAGGAACCGGCACCAATCCCTGCTGGCCCAGGCTGTTTCTTGCGGTCCACCACTGCTCCTCGTCCCTCGTTATCACCGTCAATATTTCTCCTATAAAAAAAGAAGAAAAAATTATCAAATTAAAACGCGGAAAATGAAAATAAAGAAATCGTTAAAAAAATCTCTAAAAAGGGATTGCAGCTTCTTCGCTGGGCAAATATGTTAAATGCAAAAATAGACATTTTTAAACTAAATCCAACGGGATACGTATCTGCCATAAACGTGTATCAAATTGCAGATTTTCAAACTAAAAAAAACAGAATTTGAGAATAAGTTCTGAAATACATTTCTACAATAATGTATATACATATATAAAATACAATGAAAGAAGGTTGCGGAGTTGTACCTTTTCTGAACGGCAGGTCGTCAGGATCGTTGCCCTCAAAGTCGTACTTGGCGATGACCTTGTGGATCTTCTTGGGCGCTGGCCTTATAAGTGGCGTAGTGTCTAGATAATGAAGTTTATAGAAAGCCAGAAGGCTCGGTATGTCGGGGAACATCTGGTCCCCTATGCGGTAGAGTATTTGGTCTCCCTGCTGAATTTTGTTTATAATGTAGTGGCTGACTTTGCTATCCTCCCTCACGCACAGTACAAAGTCGCCGTGTATCGACGTACTGTCGCGTACGAGAAAAACTCCTAATTCCTTCTCTCCCATCAGCAGATCCGAGGCGTCCTGACGAGACATGGCACCGAAGTACCAGCTGCGGAAGGAAAACTGGCATTAGTATGGGCACAGCCTCCCAGCCACGCTCGCTGCAACGGTAGGTAATTTTTTTTTTTCGCATTACCTTGTCTTGTCATACTGATCGAAAGTAGCGGCCATCGTGATTACGGATGAAGCAGGCGAAGTAGGAATCGGTTTTTCAAAACAATAACCGTCCCCGACAAGTGCGTGCCTCGCTAGCTCATCACAACGCTAGCGTCGACACTTTTGGGTTAATCACGGGCATGTCCGACGCCAATTCGCGCAAACGTCAGTCCCCGTCTCAATTATCCGTACGGGATCGAGTGGAAACTTGCAAATTGATCGGAATGATTGTCGTACGATGGAACGGTCCAAAAAAAAAGATCAAATTAAAAAAAAGCAAAAAAAAAAGAAAAACAATCACTGCCTCCGTCTCGAGCGATTCATCGGTGACAAATAGAGTTCGGCACGCGAGAGTGGCAAACCGGACACTTCGAACTCTAGTGCAAAAAGGACGAAAAAAATACGCGCACGGAAAGAAAAAAAAAGGGAACCGTCACGTTAATTGCAACGGGGCGCACAGCGTTGAGTTTCGCGGCGTGTGTGCCCGTACATTTTTTCGCCGAACTGGCAGAAACACGCCGAGTGCGGGGAGTATGTACTGTGTGTGTTTTACCAGGACTCTTATCTGTTACGATAATCCATCGCCATTATTGCAGTGTATCGGGTTTTATTCTTTAATATCTCGCGTACAGCGACGTTTTTTTTATCTCCGGGAATGCGTTACCGCTAATATGGTTGCGAGTGGCAATTCGTAAGGGCGAGCGAATACAATCCCCCCGAAGTATTACGCGACTCGGAACGAGTGGGAACGAAAGAGTTGACTATTTGTCAGAGACTATTGGAACGGGAGAGAGAAAGACGGGTAGTGCGAGAGAGGGCGAGAAAGGAAAATTTTAATCGACGTCGACAGAGGATGCTGGAGTCTCTGGAGTAGTTTGGAAGGCTCGCGTCTCCATGTCTCCAACCAGCAGCCTCCATACCGGTCGAGTGGAGGGGAGTTCTCGATGTGTGCGCGTGTATCGCATATACGCTTGAATTATTCGAACACATTAGACGTTTAAATGAGCGTGGGTGACCGGACCTCGACGGTCTGCGTTACAAAGTATACAAAGTAAAGTTCCAATAAGTCATGTGCATCGGGCACGATCATCGTCGACGTACACGCGCTTGAGAAGCATTCGTTTTTATTATTGTTCGGCTCACACGAACTTTACGTCTTTGCGTCGAGCAACTTCTAAACATAGTTTCTTAAATTTTTTCTTCAACACCATTTATTGCACGCAATATACAAGTAAATTGATAAATTTATAAAATTGCCCATACAATTATAGTTTCTGCTCTACTATACATACACACACATATATATATATATATAAATCGGTGTAGATATATATATATATATATGTTTGCAATTAACGAAATTATAATTAACACGACACTGATTATTTAGCCGGCGACTGATAGATCTCTTATTTTCACTATAATGAATCTGCTTGCAAACGCGAACGCTTGCGGATGCTCGATTCTCATCAAAAGAAAAAAAATTGAACTAGACACGCCATGCAGGTCGACGATTTTATTTTTTTTTTTGTAGGAATATCCTTACGAATTAATATACTTTAATAATGTTTACAGCCTATACATACACATGTTAATTACAAAAGTATGACGACGAATCGTTATTATCAAAGCACTCGAACGAAAAGAATGAGCTAATAACGCGTGGATTTCAGTCAATGTTACAAATGTTATTGTTTTTTTCTTCTTTTTTTACGACGTTCTCCGCTTTCGGGTGATATATCGAAACTGCGTGATTATTTGGGACTCGAAAGATGTAATAAACGCTGGTGCACACATTCGTGAGATAAAACATCTAGGGAGGTGAATAAATTATAATCGGATTGCTTTTTCAGCCGTGCGACATTGACAAAACAATAACATCGCCAAAGCTCATCTAAATACACAATATTTCATTCGTAAATCTCTCCAAATATCGTACGGAATTTTATAGTCGTTTGATTAAAAAGAAAACAAAAATTGGTAGATCGATAAAAATTTTAACAGCTTTTCGAGAACGATCCACCTTGCGGGACAGTCTCTCTCTCCGCGGACCGCGAATAATCGACGACGAAGCTCAATTTACAGAATTGCTTTTCTTTTTTTATCGACTTACTCGAGAAACGTCATTTCATTATCGACCCCGGGAACAAAAGTTAATTTTATCAATTCGTACGATAACATACATATTTCACCCCGATCGTATAATTGAAAAAATGTATGGACTAAGGCCTCTTTGATTTTTTTCGAGTAACAATACCGTTAACAATATGGGCGAGCGACGTGGAGGCTCGAGAAATCCGCGCGGCGCTGGATCTCTCCCCTCTTCGTCAGAGTTGCCACAGTTTCGTCAGTGCCAAAGCTCCACTGGTCGCGCATTGCCAAAAAGAAATCCGGTGACGAAATTTTTTGGTCGATAGAAAAATCAAACCGCACGTTATCATAGCCCCAATCTTCGTTGCGGCTAAACTCCGCCGCGAACGTTGCGATACCCTGCGAATAGTGGAAACCTCGAAGGATCTTTGTTTTAATTCAATTCTTTTTTTCTTCGCCTTGTTGATAATCCATCGATTCGAACGATCGACCAAATTCGTTTACTTTGTTGCGTGATTCACATTGGCTTTTCGATCCAACACGACAGTATGCATAGGTCAGACACCGTTCGACGACGGTGCATTGTCGAGGGGTGGCCGCAACAGGTCGTGATACTGCATGAGCGCCTCGCGCAGCGATCGTGAAACTTGGGTCGACGCCGTTGCTATCGTGCACTCGACGAGGCAGGGGTACAGTCCTATCAGCTGTTCCCACACCGATCGCTCGACTGAGGCGAAAAAAAGAAATTAAAAATCATTTATTCATAATAAAAAGGAAGTGTCTATCGGGGCCATACTGTGCTAAAAATCGACACCGTGATACGATCAGGATATGAGCATCACATCACGCTATACTAGAAAAAAATAAGCTCAACTTCGCAGATACCGTGATGTATAACCGTGATATAAATTCAAACGGAGCCTAAGTAGCCGTAATGCCGTGAACAGTTTGCGCATCGCCCATGGTATACTTTAGAAACACAGGCCCACCTTTACACTGTGCAGTACGTTTATTGCAAGACGTTATTATTCGAAATACATTTATCGTGTGAACCGTCACTTTACCGTGGTCAGAATATGATAAATTTAGAACACTGACAGTGGTAAATCACTATCAGCATTCCGAATTCGGTGATAGTGATAGTGGCTCACCACTACCGGCGTTCTAGTCATAGTGGCAAACCGCTATCAGCGTTCTAGTGATAGTAGTGGCCAGCCGTTCGCTTTTATCGTTCTAAATTTATCATATTATCACCACAGTATATTAACGCTTCTCACGGTGAGTGAATTGGGAATAATACCGTAGGACAATAAACGCACTGTACGGTCTAAAGGTGGACCTATGTAAACAATCCCATGCCTGATGCCCAGACAGTGCACTGTATTACGACCATCTAGGTACCGTTTGAATTTAGTTTTATGCCGTGTGGTAGTGGCATGGTATGCGACATCACGGTACTTTTCTCGATGGGCTTGTTCTTCCCAAACATATTGTGGTGCGATGCGCATACCGTGTACGGCATAACGGTATATCCCAGCTGGGCCCGTGAATTCCTACTGTGTCCCGTGAGAGTTGGACATATCGTGCACGGTATCACAGTATATTTACGCTTCGAATGTAATTATACCGTGCACGATATAGTCCCAATCGACACTTCCTAATAAAAAAAATGTTAAATAAAAAATTATTTATCATAAGAAAAAAAAATGAATCAACAAAGTTTCATACCTTTGTTGGGTGGAGCTTTCTTCAGAGACACCACCAGCGTAGCGACAGCTTTGAGTACAAACGATATTTCCGACAGTCTGAATCTAGAAAGCAGAATAACAACGAAAAATTTAGGGAAACGATGTATTGCTGGAAGTTTTCATTTTTTGACAGTTCCAATTAGCAAATAGTACGAAACTAAACCACCTTGGCAACGGGCACTTTCCGCTTCGTCGCTCATCCTCGATGTAGCGCCACAGAACCTCTTGAAACCTGTGGAGCAGAGCCGTGACCGCAAGTCGACCGGCCACACCGCCCTCGTCGGCCTCACTCGCCGCGTCGTTCACGATGTCCGAAGGTTTGCTCAGACCGTCGAGAAGCGAAAATTGCAACAGCGTTTCGAAGCAAGTTTTTGCGAATTCTTCCCGCAGCTTCGTCTCGCCGTTCTTCTCTGTAGAGCCAATTATAATTTATTTAGCTATTCTTTTCATCAATTCTAGACGAATAACACTTCGACTTTTTGAGACTTCCTTCGCTACAATTTACCTATATTCGTCGTTGTAGCCGAGTGAATGGAACCTTTGTTCAGAAGCATGACGACTCTGAGAATAAATTGATGGGGTATGCGCTGGGAATGCGGAAGAACCTCGTTGCGCAAGAGTTCCATCACCTGACAATCGACAGCCTCGTCGGCTTGAATCTCTTCCAGGCCGCGATCGATTTTTATTACACTGTAATAAAACGGAATTTTTTTTATTACAAAAATGAATAATGTTCCAACTACGAAATTCCAAATATAGCGTATGAAATGTGGTCCCACCTCTTCGGGAATAAGAAGTCATCCATGGTGTCGGCAAGTATGGGCCACATGTTCTGAAATTTGTCCGGATACGTTCTGGCCAGAGGAAGACCGGTGTGAAGCACCGCGAGTAAGCTCGTTACCGCCAGTTTCCACGTCGTGGCCGACGGGCAAGCATATTTCATCGACAATGGCACCCGCAAGGCTTCGATAACGTGTCTCAATATTTCGCCGTCAATAACGACCGGCTCGGACGCTGTCTTCTGATACAAGTTCACCACCATCGTCAACGCTTTCTCTCCGAAAGGTACATAATTCATCGTCACCCAATCGGCCTGAGAACGAAACTATTGTTGGATTAGCATTATTATTATTATTTACAGAAAGTTAGTGTTCAATTTTTAAATCTGATTCTGTATTTATGCTCTTCACGTAAAAATGTATAATTCGATCGATGAATCAATCAGTTACTGTCTAGATCGGTAAAGATTTCCACGAACGACTGAGCGATACGTACGGATACTCCTCGAACTTGGGATATATGTTTCGTCTGCAGCTTTCCGTAGGTCGGAGCTTGACACGCCAGTTTCGAAAAATTAAGCAACTGCAGGAATATCAAACCTATCATGGTTCGCAGATTATCTGATCCGTTCAGAGCTTCCTAATGAAACAAGCAACAATATCGATTAGCATCTGTGATAATAATAATTATTATTATTATCAGATTATTCAAATTACAACTATCAATTACTGTCTGACCTTTTGCAAAAGTTCCATAGAGTGAAGAACGCCGTCTTGCAATTGAGTCAGAACGACGTCCGGCACCGTCGGCAATATGTACGGCGTCGAATCGCCGTGAACAGGAACCTCGACCACATTTTTCAATACTGTACATAATTTCTGAAGGTCCGTACCGGTAAACCTAAAAAATACATTATTCAGCAAATCAAGTCGATGCGAAACGAACTCAGTCGGCAACACGAAAAAAATTGATGTTTTGGTTTTTCTCGAAAGAGATTACCAAAAAAAAAAATTAGTTTTTTACTTAATTCATTGCTTGAATTAAGTTGACCAATGAGATTCGCTCACTTATTTCTTATGTGATGAAACACAGCTGGGAATATATGAACAAGGGCTGTCAAAAAAGCCTGCGAGGGCACGTAGGGATCGTTATCGTCTTCCTGAGGAGGCATCGAACTTTCCATTCCTATGTTCAGCCACACTCGCCATGCGATTATCCACAGAGCTTCGGGATCTCCGGCCGGCACCTCATCGGAATTATCGCCGTTCTTTTGAAGGTACAATATCTCTTGGAATGACTTCAGTGCAGCTAACGAAACCTTGAAATTCGTAAGATCGCCAATACATGAGAATTTACAATAAGCTTAAACTCGGTATGGTAAAAAGAAAAATGTTCTGATTTTTATTACCTCGTTGTTCTTACTGAGAGCCGAATGTTCGATGAATTCGAGCAAAAGCGACCAAGCCCTCGGAAAGTCTCCCAACATTTGTAGCAGCTGCCTTTTCGTGTTGAATACCCTCGCGACTCCGCTCAGCGTCAGAACCTTGAATTATTTAGCCGGTTCAGACGATGGATTCATACGAATGAAAAAAAATATATGCAATCTTCGATTCTCACCTGCGTCTCGGCCCACTGTTTTTGCGCGGTATTCCTACTATGATGAATAAGTATGTTGCCGCTAGTGTCGACTTTCTCGTTGCTCGCTGAACTCGACAAATTTCGTACCTTGTCCAAAAGTGGAAAAAGAACTTGCCACAGGACAGCTTGCCAAGTTGGCTGATGCAAAAGACCGCCGTGCGCCGAGATCGTCGAGAACAGCGTTTGACTCGCCGACTTTCTTACGGCTGGTCGAGAGTCCACACAAAGATCACCTGGAATCATTTTTCTCACCAGTTTAGAGATCATTCGAGAGGCTTAAAGGCGCAAGGCTTAAAAAATAACAATGTTAGGAAGTTTTACCTAATCTCGCGTAAAGGCACATCCATAGTTTATCGAACGGTGGCATATTCGTCGTACCGGGAAAATCGGGAAAAACCGATCCCGTATCGCCTCTCAAACTGAGGCACAACTTTTCCTGATTTTGATAGAAGTAGTCGCTGATGTTCCACTGAAATGAACGAATTGTTCGTCAAGCAATTACACACAATCGTTCAGAGTTGCTTTTCTCAGCCTCTTACCATCAATCCTACTGCAGTCAAGGAGATATTCAGCTCTTGGGTTTGAGAGCCGAATTTAGCTGCCGTGTCAACGCACAGTGGAAGACATCGCCAAGTCATTACCGGCAAAAAGTCCGTGACGACTAATTGAAGACATTGAAAAGCGATTCGAACCAGCGCCTCGCTATGAATAGAAAAAATAAATAATTGCCGAAAAATAATCGTGTGGTTATAAAAATTGACGCGTATCGAAACATACCCGTGATGATCGGATACCGCTCCGATAATGCCGAGCACCAATGGCCATCCGTGAAACAGAGTTTCGCCGCCACCGTGAAGAACTTGCAGAACGCACTCCAATTGTCGTTGTCTCACATCGGCGTGTCTGACTGACGAGAGTTCCGACAAAGGTCCCAGCAAAAGTGTCTGCAATTTCTGCAAAACACAATCGTCGATTTATAATTTCAAATCGGAAAACGAACCAGTCGTCTATACTCTTATTTTATACAAGATTGTTATATCGTTTACTTGATTATCCCGAAGGGGCTGCGGATATTTGTGTTGCAGCGCAGCTTTGACCAAGTACGTTATGGCTTCGACGCCCCACTCGCGCATTCTGATGTGCGGATGCTGACAAACTTCCAGCAAGTGATTGGTCAGTGGTCTCCACAGTACTTCAACCCTCGGCAAGTTTACCAGGCCCGTTTCAAGCAGTTTAGCGACGGCGAACAGTGAAGGTTCCTTAAAAAAAAGATTATTATTAAAAAAATATCCACGCGTTGCGCCTGTGGCGATTTCGATAATTGCCCAATCATTAAGTTAGATAATTGCCCAAACATTAAGTTAGATAATTGCCGAAACATTAAGTTAGATATTTGCCGAAACAGTAAGTTAGATAATTGCCGAAACATTAAGTTAGATAATTCCCTAAATATTAAGTTATTTACCCTGTTGGAATAAGCCAATTCCATAGCCTCCTGACTCAATTTGCACAGAGCATCAATCAGATGATGCAGAGCAACATCGTCGAGATACTGGCTGCTCTCGAACAGCCTGCTCAGCATGGCGCTCAGAACCGGCAGATCGGCCATAACAGCAGTCGTCAAAACTGCATTCGAGTCGGTCGCCGTTCTTCCGGCTTTCAACGATCCTCCCGTTGAGGGCTTGAGTCCGAGTATCCAGACCAAATGTTGGAGAGTCGTGAGCACGAGGTGCCAGGCACTGCCCAGTATGCTACCGTGACAGTGAGCCAGTAGAAGAAGCGCTCGCATGCATTGAAGATTCTTAGCAGTCAGCATTACGGGACCCTGTTGGGCTCCTAAAAAAGCATACATTTATAAAATCGAATCTCAAGTATGTCAGGCAAAGGCATCGGATGAAATTTTACCGATAGGCAGTGACGCAGTGGGGAGCGGAGTACCGACGGCAACGACCTGCTGCCGATAATCCGGCTCGCTGGAGTTGGTGGGATTAAATTGCGACATCTCTTGAGATCGCGCAGACGGGATTCCCTGAGGTGCATTGTTCAATACAGTGAGAGCGTAGTGAGGCGGCAAAGAGGCTTTGCATATCGCGGTAATAAAAGCGTCACGAGGTATTTGCAGATCGAGCAATCCACACAGTGACGCGAATGTTTGAATCGCTTTTAGAACGTTCTCCGTCGCAGACTCGTCTGTGCTATGGAAAAGAAAAACAACCGAAGTACGTTTTGCAATTAATTGCATAGTTTTTTTTTACCGTTTAGTGGACATCGAATTGATTTAACAAATGCAAAATATTACCTCGCGTCGACTAGTGGACTCAGGGCGGCTAGCAAACCGCACCAACTCGAGTTTATTAGCTGCGTGTGAAGTCGACGCTCCGTTTCCGTTGGATTGTACTGATTCTCGGTTCCCTGATCTTTTGGACCGATAACCGCCAGAGCGATCGAGCCGATTATGTCCAGCAGACAGGCGTAGGCTATGCTTATGCCGTAGCCATCCGGTATCTGAGGCGGCTCAATTTTGTCCAGCATCTCCAGACTGTGAAAGTTACGATTTGCCGTATCTGTTTGCCATTCATCATCGCGATAATTCGATGCTAATAAAATCCCGGAGGTTTATTTAATGGCTTACTATGTGGGCCTGGCCTGACCGCTGGAGAATGTCGCCACGACTGGCAGCCAAACACCTCTCGAGTAAAAACCAGGCTGCGGTGATACTCCGGGGCCAACGGGCATACCGGCCAACAACGCAGGGGCTCCGCCTTGAGCCGTGGAAACGCCGGTCCCTTTAGGGGAAAAAAACAGTGTCAGAATCGTTTCACGAAAACAGTATCAAAATCGTTTGACGAAAAAAATGCTTTCAGAAATGTACGATAACTATCACGTTTTACCTGAGCCCGGTTGACCGATCACTTGCGGATTAATGAAGAGACTGTGAACGTATGCGCCTAGGCTGTTGACGATATCTTGAAATATATTCGTCGTGTGTTGTTTCAAGTCGTAACATTCGCAGAAACTTGTGAGCAAGTCGGTGTGCACGGTCATTTTGTGAAGTACCTCCAGCGCTAGTGCACGCTGCCACGGAGGTTTATCGGGGTCGAGAAATTTGACGATTAGCGATAGAAATATTTCGCACTCGGTTACCTAAAAAAAAATATAAACGATCTGTCGGTTGTCGATTTGCATAATCGAGTGGACGTTAGCTGAGAAAATCGTTGCTATCGTCGAGCCACTAACCAACAGCGAATGATACTTTTGCACCAGTATCGATACGACTCTGAGCAGTCGCATACTGATAGGGAAGTACGGTTTATCGAGCGGCGTTGCTGGCTGCATCGAGGCCGGTACGGAATTCCGATACTTTATGTTGGGAGAAAATAGTTTGATGACGAGGGCGCAGACACGTTCCTTCAGTAGAAAACTGAACTCGGGATGCTGAAAAACAAAATGTAATATCACGAAGTGTACAATCGTAGTCGGATGTGGGTTTCTCACGTCGTTGCGAGACGCGACAGAACCGCCGAAACGGTTGTGCACGTACTTTGAAGAACACCGACGAGAAATTCGTCAGAACGGATTCCAACAACTCCAATCCAAATGTCCGCGTCATTTCCATTATGCCGATCAGCCAGAAAGGCTGGTCCGCGTTAACGAGCTGCACCAGATCCTAGGAAGCGGCGGAAAATTTTTAATAAAGTTATTTCTTCCGCCTACGGCGATCGATACTCGACGAGACAAACGTCCTACTTGAAACATCAGAAAAGCATCGGCCGCGCAAGGCGCGAGACCCTTCGGCGGCTGATTCGTGTAGACTTTCAGCTCCTCCAAAATATTCTTGTCGAACTCTCGCGGTACGGTGTTCTCCTCGTCCTCCGCGACCACTCGCTCGAACACCAAAGAGACCAATTGCCGCACCGTCGCGCCGGCCGTGTTTATCGTAGTCGAGTCTTTCGTGAAATGAAGTCTGAAGCACAGGACCAAATTCTGAAAGAAACCATCATTTTTTCTTAGCAACCTCAATCTGCGATTGTGAGATCCAGGAAATTACTGCAGGGAGGAGCAATACAAAAAAAACCTACCCTTGCCAGAGTCTCTCCATGAACGACCGTGTTGCTTGTAAGAAGAAGAGTTACGGTTTGCAGAACCTTCACCTCTTCCATACCCAATTCCATGAGCATCCACAGAGCGTCGGTTATGTAACGGGCGCCTTTCTGATCTACGGCTTGCTGCGTTATAAGTCTCTGCATCATTCCCAAGCAAAACTATAATGATAGAACAAAAAGAAAAACAATACTTATTATTATAATATTGACAAACAGGAAATATAAACTTATATAATCTGCTTCAAACATATATATATCTAATATCACATGGATGTATGAGAGGAATTACGATACAATTTGCCAAAAACTGGTAACTTTTGTACATCAAACAACAGCGTCGCGGCTCTTACCTTTACAATTTTTGCATCTTTGCTCTCGCAGCCTTGGACCAATGGATACAAAATCTGATTGACGATGTAGTAAACCGAAGTGGCAGGGTTGTTGGATGCAGTTCGCAGCTTCGTTATTCCTTCCTCGCATGACTGCAAAGCAAACAATATCCGACTCGGCCGTTTAATATTTATCACGCAGTATGTAAGATTTTTTTACGCTCGTGTCAAAAACTTGACGGCACATCGTCGTAGTGTCGTCGACTCTCCGAAACAAAACTATGTTTTCGATCGAGCGTTTCATCGTGCGACTAACCTCCTTGATCTGAGGATACTTTTTCTTCGTCTCGACGCTCAGTATCTTAAGGTCGGCGAGCAGCGACTCCAAAAATTTGGAGTTGTTTTCGGGGCTATACCCGATCGCGGTGCTGGACATCGTTCCGACTTGTGTATTGTTATCAATCTAACACTCTGTGCACCGACACTGTTTCATGGCGAATTTCACTATAACAACAATCGTCCGTCAATTATTATCGCGATAATATCGAGCGCGATCACTCGACTGTTGGGTCAATCATAATTGATGTTTTATCGTCAATTGTTTATATCGATTACAAAACTCTCGGTGCCCCGATTGAGAGGTGAGTTGGCAGGAAGGGTTTATTCTTTATTATCGCCGCACGAATGATTGGACAGTAACGGTGTGTTAGTATCAGGGGCCCTCGTTCATCGCGGATGAACTTCGTGGCGACTTGCCTGTGTAACACATTCGTCTGTGCGTATTTTTTTTACCAAGTATTTAGCAGGCTATCATGGGCGCGTTTCGATACTGGCTGCGAGTTCCCGGCGGCTCGTAGGCTGCGGATCGTTGCTTTTTAATATTTAGTTGCAAAAGTGTCGCCGGCTGTATGTGCTGTCAGTTAGGTTAAGGGGTAAATAACCGGTAAAATAACCACCAGGATCTTTACTTTAGCGCGGCGTCTGTTAAGGGGATGTGACACACACGTAACAATGCTCCGATGGTAACAAATCGCTTTCCCTATTTTCTCCGTGATGGTTGATTCTTCGACCAAAATCAAATTAGGTTTTTGTAGGCAATAGATATAAGGATATAAGTATGAAAACCTAATTTGCTTTTGCTCGTCGGATCAATCGTTTTGGAGAAAATAGGGAAGGCGATTTGTTACCGACTGAGTCTGTGCCACATGCCCTTAATTCTGAAATTATGAAATTATAGCATATAGAATGGAGTTAAAAATTTAATATTGAATTTGTGTAAGTCATGTAACATTCATTGTCGTTGCATTTATTGATTCAAGTAAAGTATGTACATACTTAGCAAATCATAATCGATTTATTATTACATATAAAATTATTCATTGCTGTGAATGTTTCGTCAAAAAAGAGGCCGCGCTTCTTGTGCATTGCTCGTAAGCTTTTACAAACCCTTCATGTGTGTCATCCTGAAACAAAATTTAGTTGCACCAACGATAAAGAATCCATTTGACACGAAAGATCTGCTCATGAAATTATACCGACGAAGTAGGGATCTTCTATTATAACTTCCCCCTGAGGATCATATTGCCCCAATAGTTCAATTTTGGCTTTGCTACCCAGGGGCTTAATGCTGTTCAGGCGAGATATGTTATCGTTGTCCATTCCAAAGATCCAGTCGAACTTTTCAAAGTCATCAGCGGTAATCTGAAGAAACAGTTGCGAATAAATTCGCTGTTCTAAAAATTTTCCCGCCGTTGACCAGGTGTTCGAGTATCGTCAGAGAACAACTTACAGTCCTCGCTTCGTGCGAGTAATCAGTGATTCCATTAGCTCTCAGAATCAAGATAGCTCTGTGATTTGGCGATTCGCCAGTGTGGTATCCCATCAAGGCCGCACTGTCGACCTCCCATCTGTCCTCCACAGCATTTTTCCTTATAATTTGCTGAAATACCGCTTCGCCAATCGGCGAACGACAAGTGTTTCCTGCAAACAATGATGCAGCAATTAATTGAACCTACTTGCAGATTATCGTTGATAGCCGGGAGACACGCGATGTTGACTCAACGAAAGGTACATTCGAAAATTACCCAAACAAACGAGGAGCACGCGCTTCTTCTCTGCCATGACTGTGAGCGAGGCGAGATCTACCAAAGATATTGACCGCGCTCCCTGCCTAGCCCACCGAGCGGAAGTCGGGAATGTAGAAGTTTCTCAAACCGGAAACCCTACGAACGCGACCTTCCCCCCACCCTACCGTGTGAAAATTATAAAATTATTGATTGTCCCATCTAGTGTGAATTTTTCAATTCCCCGGAACTTGCGATTGTGTGAACCTCCGATCCGGCCGCTGTGCCACAGTTGCTTCGCGCATTTCTCTTTCGGTAATTTTCACCATTATATTCGTGATGTGAGTATAAACGTACAGTTATGTCGGAATGTAAACGGATTAACCAAACTGGATCTTCGTAGCGGCTACGACAATTTTGTATATCCATCGGGGCTTTTGTCGGTGAAAGTTTTGCGATTTAACCGAAGCTCTCTCGACCTAGCCTACGCTTCATCCGGCGATTCTCATCAAAACAACTTTGAGACCTCTCTCGCCCTCTCTCTCTTTCTTTCCATCTCTCTCTCTGCTTGCGATTCTCACGTATCGAGATTATTGTAATACCACGAAACCCTCTTGTATCGTCGTCGCATACCTTCGATAAAAATCTTTGACGTAGTTGAAACTTTATTCGTGATTTATCTATCGGCGTATCTAAGCGTTTTTGTTGTGTGGTTACCGAACAGCGAGGCTCGACTGGAGCTGGCGAGCGGCTGAACGGTGTGAGCAGCATCGTTACTCCCATGCCGTTCGCCGATATATAACACCCTCCTAGGTTAACCTCGAATTCACTCGCAAATAAATAAATATATTAATCGCAAGTTTTTTTTCTGCTAATCGTTCATTTGGTTTTCCTGTGTATGTTTCCTATTCTGAAAGATAAACGAAAGAAAAAAAAAACATCTCCATTTTTTTTTCCCGTGTTGCAGGATTAATGAGTAGCGAAAATGTCGGTACATTACAAATTCAAATCCACTTTGGATTATGACACAGTGTCGTTCGACGGACTTCACATATCCGTCGCAGACCTCAAAAAAGCAATTTTTCATCAGAAACGCATCGGAAAGAATACTGACTTTGATCTGCAGATCACAAATGCGCAGACTAAGGAAGGTTTGTACATCGAGATTAGTTGCATTTTTTTTTGTTTCTCTTCCCAGGATACGACAAAGTATTGATTTGCCATTTCAGATTACACGGACGATAATGCGCTGATAGCAAAAAACACGAGTCTAATAGTAGCTCGAGTGCCACTGACTATTCAACAGAAAAGATCATGGGATCGAAACGAGCAGCCGGCGTTTGCAAACTCCAAAGACGAATCAAACATGGGAAGGTCCGTGGATCTGACTCGCCTGGACGGCTCAGAGGAGGACAAGATTCGCGCCATGATGACCCAGTCTACCCAGGACTACGATCCGTCCAAGTATGAACAATTTTTTTTGTTAATTTCTGTAGTTTGTTGTCTCGGTCCTTTGATTTTGTGCTGCATTAACAAAAGTACTAAAAACTCACCAGATTTCTGTTATTTATTTATTTACTTTATGGAAAAAACACTTTTGCAAATACAATTAGAAATTGGAGTATCGCAAAATTATTATAATACAAAATCGTCATGTTATAATTTTTTATTCAATTTATTTAATGGATTTCCCTGTTTACAACAAGTATACAGCAAATTCTAATGTAGAGCTCGGAATAATTATTTAAGAATAATAAACAAAGATGATGTTATAAAACCCTTGGAATTTTTATTTTGTAATTTAAACACATCAAATTAATTTCCCTTGTTTTAACGAGTAGCGCAAGAAACTTTTTCTTCTGATATTATAATAATCCTGTAATACAAAATTATTATGTTCTGATACTCATTTGTATGGACGAAAAAATAAACAAGAAGAATGTCTATGCAACGGTAAAGCTTATGAATTCATTTCAGTTACATGAAAATTCGAGGAGCCAATCAGACCGGCGAGGTACCGCCGAACTATCGATGCTACAAGTGTCACCAGCCGGGTCATTGGATAAAGAATTGCCCGTCGGGTATCGACAGAGAGCCTATAGAGATTAAGAAAAGCACGGGCATACCCAGAAGCTTCATGGTTCCTGTGGAGGGCCCTCTCGTTCCTGGAGCGATGATGACGCCGACCGGACATTACGCGGTGCCCGCTATCGATCAGTAAGCATGTGATCTAAACATAGGAAAAAAAATAAAAATTGTCTCATAGAATTGGTGAATGAGATCGAATTATCTTTTTTTTACACAGCCAAGCGTACAAAGAAGGAAAGAAGGAACGTCCGCCTTTCGCCCACGATCCCGAGCCCGTCGTCGAGAAACCCGAAATTCCCGAGGATCTTTTGTGCAACATATGCAAAGATTTACTCACCGATGCGGTGATGATACCGTGCTGCGGAAATTCATTCTGTGACGAGTGTAAGTTGCGCCTCACGGTATTTTTGGTCCCCGAATTTGCAGGTCGTTTAGTCGGTTACCGATTGAATCTCATGTTCTTGCGCAGGTATCAGAACGGTCCTGCTCGAGTCCGAGGAGCACGAGTGTCCGGACTGCAGTGAGAAGGACGTGTCGCCGGAGACTCTGATACCGAATCGTTTTCTCCGCAACGCCGTGATGAATTTCAAGAACGAGACCGGTTACGCGAAGCGGCAGACCTACAGACCCACGCAGGCGGCGTCGAGTCAGCAGCCTCTCGTAAAGTTAGAAAAGCCCAAAGTCGAGAACGTCCAGCCGGCATCGTCGCAAGAGAGCGGTCAGAGCGGAGCACCGACATCGCAAACGCCCATCGCCTCGAGTGTCCCGTCGCAGGAGTTTACGGAAAAGCCCGCTGACCTTGCGGAACCGGCGACCTCAACAGTACCTCAACAGTACGACGAGCCACCGCCCCCAGCATTAGTAGCGCCTGGTAAATTTCTCCTTTATAAAAAACAAAAAGAAAAGACGCAAAAAAGAATAACAATCGATCGTAATCTTTGACAATCGTAACTCGCCGCGTAGGTTACCGTAGGGACTCTCTACCCGCGCATACGAGTCCAAGTAGCAATTGTTCAGATGTAACGAAAAAGTTGTCCATTGGTTAACTTTTCGTCGTCAAAATGTTACCCGTAAGCTATTGCATTACCATAGTCAAAGACAGCTCACGGATAACATTTTGGCGGTCATAAGTCAACCAACGAACAACTTTTTCGTAACATCTGAAAAATCACTACATGGAGCGTTCGTCCCTTTCAAAAGCGGCGGCGTTTGTGTCCGTCGCCATTTTGAATTCTTCGGCGCCGATGGCCAATATTTTTTCCATCAGTACATAACCTAGCGCGTGCCGTAGGCCGTCGAAAAGATCGCGAAATGCCGAATAACGATGAAAAGATCATTGCTCGCGTGTGAGATACGCGGAAAGATCGAAGTGAGAATTACGATAACGGAATCGTCGCGACAGACGATTGTATCTGTTCGCGGACGATCGAACCGTTCGAAAAACGAATGTCTCTCATACATACGTAATTTTTTGTTTAGCGTCGACCGAATCTCCACCGGAGCCGGAGACGCGAGCCGATACCGTGACGAAATTGATTACCGACGAGGAGACCGAAGTTCCGCCGCCGCCGGGCACGGAGCCGCTTCTCCCGATACCTGCCCTCGGTGGCAGCTCGCCGGACAGAGATTTGGAACGAGGCGTAGGCAAAGTCGATGAGAAAAAGGATCAGGAAGATGATTATTCAGACGATCAGCGTCCGCGCGAGCGCAGGCGTAGTTTCAGCAAGGACAGTCACCGCGAGAGGTACAGTCTTTGCTTTTAATGATAACGAGTTGCAAAGACAGAGCCCTGTTATAGTTGGAAGCTTGATCCCTATTGTGGTGTTTTGTTCCAGAAGCGGAGATCACGGGCGTAGGATTGAAAACTTACGAACAGTAAGCCGCAGGAGATCACTGTCGCCAAGAAATTCTCACAGAGGCGAATATTTGCCATCCTCTCATCCTATGAATCATCCGGCTTCTAAGAATTACCAGGTTCCGCCTCCTGGCAATGCACGCTATCAGCCAAACATGCACTACTGCGCGGATGAGAGAGATATTCGTAGATCAACCGAGGAGCGTCCTGGCACGCCAACGGTGAGCGCAATGTTTTCTAAATTTTATTTTATTTTATTTTGTTTGTTGACAGAGCTGGGCAGTACTTGAAGTGCCGGGTACTTTTTTGATACATCAAGCATGTACTTCAAGTACCAAAGTTCTTTTTAGTACTTCAAGTATTTTTTTTATGATTTCAAGTGCCAAGTACAAGCACTTTTTGAGTACATGCTCGCATTACGGATACCCGTTGAATAACATGACATCCTGTTTCTATTAATGTAAACTTTTCAGAAAGTATAATTTTACAGAGAATTTACTTTTAAACGTAAAAATAAAAAAAGAACCATAAAACAAAACTTGAAGGCGTCTTTCTTTTTTTTTGTTTTTACAAACACATCCTTATAATAAAAAATGTTGAATTTTTTCATGAACGTTTTATGGATTATGTTTTTAAGAAAAGAAGTGAAGAGTAGTCTAAAAATTGCCTGAAATTTACGAATTACGAAAATTACAGTTATCGTTTGTTGCAATAAATTTTGCGGTAAATTTTGACTATTTAAATTTGATGAAATATAGACATATTTTAAAGTTCCGAAGAAAGGTGCAAAGTAATTTAAGCGTTCTCTATGAAAGGTTCTCACACTTTGTACTTTAAGTATTTTTTGGTACTTTGCCCAGTTCTGGTTAGAGACAATGGTGGTAACTGAGATCATGAGCGTTCCCAACAAGTGCAAAGAAGTTCCCAATATAATTAAAACACAAACAAAATTAACCCATTTAATAGAGAGAGTGTGAAAAAGTATGTTTTCTTTAATAATTTGAAATAAATAAAGGTGGACGAGCCACATCTGCACGGTCCGCCATCGGTAGGCAGTCAGCAGCCTCCGTTGCTTCCGTATCCGCCGGGTGAGGATCGACTTCCGGCACCGCCTCCGGCCCAGCCGCCGCAGCCAAATTATAATCAACCACCGCCGAACATAGCGCCGCACAATGCACTCCTGCCCGATCCCTACATGGCTCACAGGATACCCTTGTATCCGCATCAGCAGGGCGGGCCTCACTACGGTCCACCGAGATACGACAGACCGCCGTATCAGCAGACCGGTTATCGTGGCTCTCAGATACCGCGAAATTACAACGGGCCGCCGAGGCCCATGAGAGGGATGCATCATCGTAAGTGTTGTTTCGTTCATTGCCGATTCTTTTATTTTATTGCTTCCTCATAGACGAAGCTTTGTTTTCGTGAATTTTTTTTCTTCGAGATTTTCATGTAAACACGTTCAGAATGTTCCAAAACGTCGAATTTTCTTTACAGTGGGATACAGAGGAGTTCAGCCACCACCGCCGGGATTGGGCAGAACTATAAACAACGGCAATCCACCTGGGTAAGTGTCACTAAACGGTGAAAAAATTATCCCTTATTTCGTTCTCGATTTCCAATTAACTTCCATGTTATAAAATGTCCACAGTGTAATCGACGACCCTCTGGAAGCTTTCGAGCGTATGTTGCGGGAGAAAGACGAACGAGACAGGCGTCTCGGCAAGCACAGAAGACGAAGCAGAACTCGTTCGAGATCTCGAAGCTACACGAGATCGCGTTCGCGCTCGTTCGGACGCAGGTCTCCGTTACCCGCGCGAATAAGCAGATCGAGAAGTCCACCACCGAAGAGACGAGCCTCGAGATCACCTTTGCCTATGAGACAGCGAAGTCGCACACCGAAACGGAGATCTCGCAGTGGAAGCTTCTCGATCAGCAGGTAATTAAAAAAAGTCTTCCTGATATCGTCCGGCATAGAATTTATTCAATGAATGGAACGTTAATCGAATCGTTCTTCCCTCAGATCCAGATCGTATTCCCGCAGTCAATCGCCACGCGGGTCGCTTTCTCGGGACAGGGAGAGAGATCGGGAGCGGGAGAGAGAACGCGACCGGGAGAGGGACCGGGAAAGGGAACGCGATTTGCCTCCTCGCTACAGATCGCCCGTACGATCACCGCCGAGGTAAGTCCACGAGTAAAAAAAAAAACTCCACTTTTTTCTCATATGCAGCTATATATTTTGTTTATTCTAACAATATATAATTTGATCATTCAGATTCCATAGAGAACGAGAACGCGAGCGCGAAAGGCCGAGATCCCGCGAGCCGCGTGAACCACCGAGTGGCGGGGGTTATAACAGTTACTACAACGACTCGCCGGCCCACGATTACGGATTCAGAGATCGTGAACGCGAATTGCCACCACCACCGAGAGAGCGTCCCGGCGGTGGTGCGCGTTATCCGCCACGCAATCATTCATCGTCGCAGCACAACATACCACCGCTGTTGCCTCATCTCCTACCCGGCGGTCCATCCACTCACGTGCATCAACCCCCGCCGCTAATGTCGCTGGGACCTCCGCCACCGGACAGGAAAGACTATTATGATTCCTACAACAGGTATTTTCGCCACAATAGTATTTTGATTCGTGTAAACACGTTGAAAGCCCGGCTGTTCGTCATCAGCGTACGACGTACCGCTGTCCCGGTCGACGAAACGCTCGGTAACCAAATGGGCTTTGAAAAAAAAACTGACGAATTTCAATTTTTTTTCTTCTATTTTTCTACTTTTCGTACTATTCACGATCCCGATTGTTCGATCCGGGATAGCGGTATGCGCGGTAGCCACATTATTTTTTTCTTCTGTTCGTCACTGTATTCACATTACGGTCTTCAATCCCGTAAGCACACAGGTACCGTCGTTTATTTTTCATGATTCCTTGTGTAGCTTCTAGTAATTCTATGATACTCGACGTCGGTTCGAAGCGAAGGGTGAACGAATTCACCAAGCGTCCACCAAATATGTTACGAGCGATTGCCGTACGATGTGATATTACTTTTGTTAATGGAATTTTATTCGCGCTTCGCTTCGTGCCAGTGAAATTTTATATGGGGAGTCGATCGTATGTAATTGGAAGGCTCGTAGCCTCCGGAACAACCTGATCGATAAATTCCCCCCGTACGAAACGTATCTTCCGTCTTTTGCGGACTCGCTTCATTGCGTAGGGTAAGAGATTTTCGTTCCAGGAACGAATGTGATATATATATATATATATATATATTATTTTTCTTCTAATTTATTAACACGCAATCTGTGATATATCCAAGCGATATTTAGTATTTATCTTAGAAATTATTATGGACCACGTTGTCGATTGATGATTTCTCTAAAACGGGACGGATTTATCGCCCGTGAAAAACAGTGTGAAGAGCGTCTCGAAGACGCTCTCGTGCGTCGGAGCAGTTTTGCCCTGAATATATATCGTTACACGGTCGAAATCGAAGCAGATCAGCACAACAACAACAAAAAAAGAGAGACAGAATTACGGGCTGTTTAGTTCTGATCAGTGCGTTATTATGTATACAATGTGGCAAGAGTGCGATTTTGTTTGTAAATAATTTTAAGTGAATAGCGAAAACTCGGGATTGTCCTTGGAACGATGTGTCTTCCTGCGATATAGTTGATCGATATTGTTTGTAAGATCGGCTATCGAATGACGGTTGTATGATATGATCGAATTTACACGATCGAGAAACGCACCATACGCAGAGAGAACAATTTTTCTTCTTCTTTTTTTTATTTCAAAAGACAAACCGCGAATTTAAATAGTCTTGAGCCAAGCGGTAAGCATTATCAAATTTTTATGTTTCCATATAACAAACACTCATTTATCTATTACACCCACGAACACATACACACACACTCAAACACGTGTTACGAATTATTTAATAACAAAAAGAAAAGAAAAAAGAAAAACACTCGTTGCGCCTGTTCTTCGTTATTACTGCGTAAAAAAAATTCACTTTTGTAACTTATATGAAAAAACTGTGAAGAATGTATAATAAAGAATGGCCAAAAGAGACACACGATAATCGAATAGTGAATGAAGAGGACCGAACGCGCGGATAGTGAAAGCGATCGTACATCGAGGCACCGGGACACGTTTGAAGCACGGAGGCACAGAGATTCTCTGCCGAACTGAACGACGCATCAACTCGGTTTCTGATTCAGGTGAATTCAGGACCAAATCAACATTTATAACGATAAACTGACGCTTTAAATTTTTTTTTTATTTTGGAACAATTAGCACGCTCCTCTTATTTTACCGATCGCCTCTGTTTGTTTCTTCTGTCGCTCCCACGCAGCGGCGAGAGTTTTTGTTTTACACTATCCACGTCAAAAGTTACAAATGTTGATTTTTACATTAATAATCGTTCTATAATATGAAAAATTTTGCTTTGAAATCTTTCAGCGGCCATCGACGGACCAGGAGTATCGTTGTTTACAAAATAATTCTGCATTACATTTTTACAGTTCGCCCGGAATTCCGATCATCGCGCCGACTTCGGAAGCTCTGAGGACGCGTATACGCACACATGCATAACGCACGAATTGCTCGAGATTGAAATATCATTTAAAAAAAAAATGTTTACCTGTTCAATTATCCCGGAATCAAAGTTCCGACGTGCACGTGTGCGGTGTTGTCCGCCGGCACTCCGTTTTCGTCGTCCGATTTTATGGATTTTTGTTTTTGATTTTTTTTTTCTTTTCAAACTCTTTTTCTTTCAGATAACATTTGCGATTGCACTCGTTAATAAGTCTTCCCTCCCTCCCCCTCCAACCCCGTGAAAGGAGGTAACGGATTTAGGCTTATTAGGAATATATATATATATATAATTATATAAATATGTTTCTTGAGAGAAATGTCGTCGTCTATCGTGTGCCAGTGAGTAAGATTGCGTGCGTGAAAGAGGCACGAATGAGATTATTAAGTTGTCTGGATTAACAAACGATGACGGACGACCTCGAAGCTCGTTTGTCGATAATAAAAGTATTGATTGATCTTTGGACGTTTATGTTATCAGATATTCCGGGCCCGGACCTCAGAGATTCGCCGGAAGCGGTAGTCCATTGCGCGACACAACGTACAAACGTCCGTTCGACGACGTTGCGCCACCGGGTACCGAGGGATACTACGATCTTCCTCCACCGGGGGTCGATCATCCGGAAAAATTCCCGAGGGAGGATCGCGAGAAATCTCGGCTCTCGAAGGAGCATGAGGAACGCGAACGCGTCAAGGAACAGGATGTCGAGGACCGCGAGCGTTTGCCTATACGGGACGATAGGTATTGTTATTCTTACAACTGTTTACTATATATTTTATTACACTCGGTGCGAAGATAGCAGTTTTACACGTTGTGAAGTAAAATTTTGTACGATACTGGTGCGAAAAACGTTTTGTTAACTCGTGTCATTGCAACACTCGCCTTCAGCTCGTGCTGCCAACTCACACTCGTCCAAAAAAAGTTTTTTCGCACTAGTATCGGTATATATTATATAAATCGCGGCCTTAAAATGTCATGTGTAATGTGTGTAAATGAGTATGTTTTCTGTAATCGTAGAAATCGGGAACGCGACGAACGTATGGACCGAGGACGGGAGAGAGACGAGCGTGGTGAGCGAAGGATTATGGATAGAGAGCGTGAAAGAGAGAGGGAACGGGATCGGGACAGGGACGATCAGAGGGAGAGACCACCCTCTGGCAGGGAGCATCAGGACAGAATGCGCGAGAAGGAGGAACGGGAGAGAAGGGAGAAGGAGAAGGAGCGGGACGAGAGGCACGTTCGCGATCGTCGTGACGAAGAGCGGCAAATTGACAAGCGTGATTACGACAAAGAACGGTGAGTACAAGAGGAACAATAAAGGTCGCCGATACCCTGTTGGTGTGTTCGTTGAATTAATTTGCACTGTTTAAACGCGCAGTTACAGAGACGATCGTGAGCGGCACAGAATCGAGGACAAAAGTAGCAGAGGCCGCGAGAGAGACCGCAAAGACCGGGACTACGAGATGGACAAGGAACGCGAGCGCCACGAGCGCTACGAGGGCCACTCGGCCGATCGCAAGAAAGCCAAGAAGAGCTCGAGCCCGCATCCACCGAAGAGTCGGAACGACGTGAAGGAAACGGCGTCGCCCGAGCGTGTGAAACGCAAGGACAAAGATCACGAGGAGCGAAGCGACGAGAAGAAGAAGGACAAGAAGATCAAGGAGAAAAAGAAGAAGAAGGACGGCGAGGAAAAAGAGAAGAAGAAGAAAAAGAAGAAGGAGAAACGTTCGACGCAGAAGGACATTACGAAGGACGATGCGCCAAAAGCTACCGCGTGTGAGACGGCGGACTCTCGCGTCGACGAGAAGCTGACGCAGCACAACGACGGCGCGGCGGCGATGAAGGTCGAAGAAATTTTGAGATCGGAGACCGTGACGACGGAGGAATCCGTCGAACCACCGAAGATAACGATGCTCAAGGAAACGTTCGAGGACAAATCGTTGGCGATGAATCCGGAACCTCCAGAGGTGATGCCCGACGACAAAGGCGCCTTGGAAGCCCCGGAGCTCGGCACTAATCCGCCCAATCCGAACTTCAAGCCCATTCCAGAAGCGCAAGTCATCGCGAAGCCCGTCGAGAGTCTCTACGGCGGACTGGACGACCGGGATATCAACGAAACAGTTGTTCCCGATAAATACTCGTTGCACTTGACCGGTGACCCGGAAGAGGCGGATGAGGAGGAGGAGGCGAGAGTCGCGAGACCAATGCAGTCGACTTCGGAGGAAGATACGACCAGCGCGATATCCACGGGTGGCACATCGTCGTCCTTGACCGCAACTCAATCGACGAAGGTCGTCGGCGCTCCGGAGACCGATGAAAAATCCCCGAAGAAGGACGAGTTCCTGGCGCAGCTGCCTGAGCTTTCGAAATGGGAGCGAGAGGAGACGACGGAGAAGTCCGACGCGGTCGTGGAATCGCCGTCGACGGAAGAACCGACGGCGGGCGTCGGCGACGAGTCAAAATCGACGAAGGTCGTCACCTCGGAGGTACTGAAGAGGGCGGAGAACGCGATTTTCCAGAAAGCCATAAACGCCATCAGGCCGATCGAGATAAAGAAGATAAGCGAAAGTCGAAAGATACTCTATCAGAATCCAGAACCAAAGATAATCGAGCCCGAGCCGGCGAGAGCGGAGCCGAGGAAGAGCGTGAACGTGACGATAAACGTCGGACGCAACGAGAGAAACGTCGAGATAACGGAACCGTCGAAGAAGGCGAACAAGCTCGACAGAACAAAGTTCAAGCCAGTGCCGGAGAGTCACTCGCCGACGAGGCTGTCTGCGAAGGAGAGACTCGGCGACAAGGTCGACGACGAGAAAGATCGTAAGACTGGTCAGGCCAAAAATTTCATGGAGCGAAGAGATTCGAGCAAGAGCGAGGCGCCCCAGCAGAGATCCCGATCGCCGCGAGGCTCGCGGGACAGAAGATCGTCGCCGACCGCGGAGCGCCGAGCGGATCCGCCGAACGTGAGCAACAGCGAGCGCAAAGTTTTTCTGGACGACAGAAAGCGCGATCGGGAGAGGAACGAGAGGCCGAGGGACAGAATCGAGCGGCACGAGTCCCGCGGCGACTCGAGGAGCGACGCGAGGGACACGAGGGACACGAGAATCGACAACAGAATGGAATTCCGCTCGAGCAGAAACGAGTCCCGAAGTGAGAGAAGCGACAGGGAACGCAGCGAAAAGGAGCGCGAGCGGGCGGATCGCAGGGCTCGCACGCCGCCTGCTCAAACGAACAAGCGCGAGGACGCTGCCAAACCGGTCGCCCCGAAGAGAAAGGAAACCACGGCGCCGACGGCGAGCGCCGCCGACGAGGAGGTCGAGAAGAAAAAGGAAAAGAAACCGAAGGAGGAAAAGAAGAGAAAGAAGGAGCACAGGAGCAGAAGCAAATCGAAGGATCGCAAGAGGCGAAAGGAGAAGAAACACAAGAAGGACAAGGAGAAGGCTCAGGAGAAGAAGCAGAAGCACAAGGAGAGCAGCGTCGCTGCCGCGGCGGTCGCTGCGGCTGCGGCTGGCGCCGCGATGACGACGGCAACGGTGGCTTCGCTGAGGGACAAGGGCGCGGCGAGCGATGTCAAGAAGAGCCTCCAGGAGGCTTCGGAGAATAATCCCCGAGCGGAAACGAGCCCCAAGAAGCAGCGGAAAAATCCCAGACTCGTTTCTGATCGCAAACGCAGCGTTCTCGACGAGGCCAGCTTCGAGCCCGACTACTCGGCCTCGGACTCCGATTCGGATGGAGAGGACGGCAAGAGCGCGACGATTCCGTCGAAGAAGCCGAAACTCGAGGCTGCCTCCGGTGAAACTTTGTCGGAGAAGACGACGGACGCGAAGCCATCGAAGAAACGCGTTAAATCGACGAGCTCCGAGGATTACTCGACGAGCGACTCGGACAGTTCCTCGAGCGACACCGACAGTTCCGAGGACTCTCACAGGAAACGGAAGAAGAAACACAAAAAGCACAAGAAACGAAAGTCGAAGAAGGAGAGTAGCACGGATTCCGACAGCTACTCAGACTCGTCGTACACGAGCTCGGACGACAGGCACAAGAAGAAGGCAAAAAAGTCTAAGAGCAAAAGCAAGCAGGCGAAGAAGAAGAAGAAGGCGAGACACAAATGACGGCGTTAGAAGTCGGGTGGGTGAGAGTGAACATGGGAAACGGACGGAGCGACCGAGCGAGTACGCGCGAGGGACGAGGATAAGTTTGGTTGTGAAAAACGTTTCTCGCTTCAAACTTTTTTTTTCCATAGTGTCAGAATCCAATATCGAAGGCACGCTCGATGCATCGTCGACGTCCGCGCTCCAAAATAGCCTCGATCAACCGACGTGGATGAACAATCATTGCCGAGTCCCTTCGACCTTTACGTTATTCGATCATTCATTATTTATTATTATCTTCAGTATTCAGCTGTTGTCTGATATATCCAATAGCGAGAGAGGGGGGAAGGCAGAAACATAGCGCCGGAGTAGTGTTCGATCGTGAAAAGTCGCGATTTTTTTTTTCGTTTTTTTTTTTGCCTCGTTCGCACACGGAAAGAAATGGGTTTCTCTCAATTAAAAGTAAAGTCGATATTTCAGGTGTGATGTACAATACAGTGTACAGACAGCCAACAATTACCGAAGATAATATCTTTAACGATGAAAGAAAACCGGGCCGACAATTTAAAATAAATGAATGAAGAAAAAAAAATGAAACCACTGGTAATTAATATTAAAGCTATATTGTACTTTGTAATGTCGATATGTAAAAGTAGTCTTTAAATAAAAACAGATACGAAAATTCTTCTAACAGGCGGCGTTACAAGTATCTCTTTGGTAGCAAAAAAAAAGTTACAATCTCGTTTCGTTAATTTCATTCCCCGAATTCGTCGTTCGTACTGTTGGGTGTCTTCGCCATCTCCACGAGGCTGAACAGCAGAGGTATCCTCTTCGTAGTCTCGTTGTCCCTGACTCTGAGATCTTGAAGCAAAAAAGATCGATCCAACGGCTGTTTCGGGAGATTGCATTCTGTGAGGCGAGACATTTTTCGATTATAGGCAATTCAGGATCGTAATTTTTAGTTCTTAAGTTTTTTAGGTCTTCTTCATTATCCTACCAGATATCAGCACCGACGAGGTATACTTGTATCCCATCCAATCCAAATACTCTCTGATGAGTTCGTTCATCACGACAACGTTGCGAGGACTCTCGACGTTGTTAATTCTGTTGGGTTTACTCGAGCTATCCAACAGCCTCATCACCTCGGTGCGCATCTCGGCCTTGAAACGCCCGAGTGCTCCGTCGACCTCGAGCGAACGCCTGACCTCTGAAAATTAATTTTATATTCACTTTAGTTTTTTGTGTAAATTTCATTTAATATTTTGTGCAAATTTCATTTAATATTTTGGGCAAATTTCATTTAATATTTTGTGCAAATTTCATTTAATATTTTGTGCAAATTTCATTTAATATTTTGTGCAAATTTCATTTAATATTTTGTGCAAATTTCATTTTATATTTTGCACAGAGACGTTCATGCAATCGAGGCCTTACCATTGATCAAATCCTTCTCCGTCGCCATTTTCAAACAAACAGGTGCGCCTCGACAAACAGGTGCATCCCGCGATGCGATATGTCCAAATATAGTATATCAGGTGCAGAGAGACAGCGAGGCGAGAAGCTTCTTCAAATTCACTCGTACTATTCGAAAGATGGCGGGACGAACTTAATGAGTGACCGCGAAATTTGACGAAACATTTGAACGCTCCGAATACGTGCGAAGGATATTATTTTACTGCTTCCCTCGAGAAGTTTATTTTACAGTCGATTCGTTTAATATTTAAAAAAGATCGCGGACCAGCTGTCTGTCACAGGTCGGACGGACTGTCACGCGTTTTGAGGGCGCGCCGAGTTAGTTCGTGGAAAAATATAATCGGACACGTTTATAATTGAACCTCGAGAGATCGACGACTGTCGCGCGATATTTCTGGGGCGGCACACCACAGTTTCCGCGTATTAAATTATACCGTAAGTGCGCAGTGAGGTTCGCGGCCCGCAGGTGACACATTGGCTCGTGCCTTCATTCGCGACAGACGTCACACAAAGTTCGAGATTTAAAAAAATTGTTTTTCTTTAAGAAAAAAAAAACAAATCGTAACATCCTAGAGAGGGGGGCGGAGGAGAAATTGTTAAAGAAATAATCTTCGATTCGCATCTGGCGACCTCTAATTGCCCTCGTTCTCATAGGTAAACGCGGAAATGTCGCGCGTGCGCGACCCTTTTCCTCGAGAGCTTTGAATTTTCAGCCTTGGTTCAGTCGCCCTAAGATGGACGGTGGTGGAGCGTACGGTGGTGGAAAGGCCGGAGCCCCCTTTGACCCGATTGCTTTCGTACAGAGGCCTCAGGTTATTCTGAAGGCTGTATGTTTGGTGAGTAAAGTGACAATATCATCGTTCATTAAAAAATTCGAGGTACGAGTCCGGTCGGTGCGCGAACCATCGATTTATCCGACAAACTATTGTTTTAAATGGTGGACATCGATTTGAAAGGAGAGACCCGACAGAGACGACGGTCCCCACCCTCCGAGCAACTCGTCCGCCCAACTCCCCCAACGATGGGGTTGTTCTATTGATTTTTCCGCAAATTAAAGGCGATACATCCCATAAAACATTGTTTCCCACCGTCGAACAACACGGTCGTCGATCAGCATCGAAAATCACGAACGTCATTCCTCCCGAAAGTCGCGAGATTCTCGTTTTCCGAGCGGATTAACGCCGGACAATCGAGAAACTTTTTTTCGCACGCTCGACTTCGCCCATCGACAATATCGCGCAGATGCGATATTCTCTATCTCCCGCATCTCGGTCGCTATTTATCAGAAAAAAAAAGAAAATAATAAAAAAGCTTAATTTTTGTACCCATCTGTGATGAATAGGATTTTTATTAATTTTATTTTTTTCGAATTGCTTTTCCAGCTCTTCGCAATAATCGTCTTCGGCTGCATAAGCAGCAAGGGATATCTGGAGGATGAAAATGGCAAGGAGCACTGTCTCTACAACGACGACACGAATGCGTGTAATTATGGAGTCGGTATCGGGGTACTTGCTTTCCTGGCGTGCATAGGCTTTCTGGCCGGAGAATACCTCTTTGAGCAAATGTCCTCCGTCAAAACTAGAAAGCACTATGTTCTTCTGGATCTTGGGTGAGAATCCGCAGGACAAGTTGTCGTGTGTGCAGTTACAGGAAAAAAAATTACTCGTCTCAACTATTGATATGTTTCTTGTTGCAGTTTCTCCGGCTTCTGGGCATTCCTGTACTTCGTAGGATTTTGTTACCTGACCAACGCATGGAACAGGTCGGATTCCCCCAAGGAGGGCTACGGAGTCAATAACGTGCAGGCCGCCATAGCTTTCTCATTTTTCTCAATCTTCACCTGGGTGAGTCGATTCTGCGATACGCCTGTTTCTATGAGCTATACGCTCATCCCAGTGTCGGTATATATCGATTGATTCTGTACATCCGTTTCCTCTTTCTGATAAAATTTTGCAATGTCCATCCTGTAGGGCCAATGCAATTTTTTTTACTTTTTTTTTTGGGAATAATGGATTTTTTAAATTTATTTCAGGCGGGAAGTGCTTGGTTCGCGTTCCAGAGATTTAAGCAGGGAACAGAGGCCGCGTTCGCGCCGAGCTACGAGGCGGACCCGGCCGGTGGTGCGGGATACACGAGTTATCCCGACGCCACGGACGCGGCTTACCAAGAGCCGCCGTTCGCTCAGCAACAGCAACAACAGCAGCAGCGAGGTATGAGCGAATTCCAGGCTCCCGCGTACTGAAGCGGCCCTCGTAGTTATAACCGGAATATAACATATATTTTCAAAGTTATGCACAGCGAGCTATCGACGTGGGACGACGTTCGATTTAAATAATTATGCTCGGACGATTTTTCGTCTTCGCAATGACCCTAGTTTAATTCTTTTCGAGGAAATGGACAAAAAAAAGAAAAGAAAAGCTACACCGATATATCCTGGGTCCCCCATTTGTTCCTTACGTCTAATAGTCTCGTCATTTGTGTAGCTCTCGATTAAATATTCGTCGTCGTTCTCTCCAGATTATATATACGAAAACAAACAAAGCAAACAAAAAAAAAGTATATATATATATATATATATAAACAGACATATATATATATTATAAATATTGTCGTCGATTTGCCGATCGAAGTAGGTTTAGCCAAACGTCCTTGCTTTTATATATATACTAAAAATTTGGACATGTCCGTACTTAACCGATTTAACGAGTAATAACAATATTTTACGACGATAGCTAGTTGTACACTCGAAATGGAACGACAGGCCTCATATTAAAAAAGTAAAGAGAAGTAACAAACAAAAAGAGTATCGCCTTCAACCGAACCCGTCGTTCGGTTTAACGGCGATTATAAGATAGATAGACTTCGGAAAGTGTTCCAGCGTTATTGTATTATCGGGATTCTATTAGCAGTATCCGAGCACTGCTTAGCCGCGTTTCCTTCCCTAAAACGATGACGAATTTTCTTTCCAATTAACTTTTGGCCACTATTGACGGATCGCTACCACAGCAGTAGTGAAAAAAAGCCCCACCTGGTTGCCCGATCTCATATCGAGAGAATCGATTAATTACACGATAACAGAGTACACTATTGCGTAGCGCTTAATTTACGCTTGTGCTTTCACAAAACAAAAAAAAACTAACATGTGAAAGAAGAAAAATATGGACAAGAGAAAAAACGACAAAGAGTAGGCATCAACGTAACAAGGACAAAAAAAGAGAGAAGAGACCGTGAATAGTTTGTTGTGGTGCAGCAATTCAGCATTGTACTACGAATTATTGATTAATTTATTGTGAAACCTTTGCATAGAGTACGATTACGAATAGTGTGTATCTTATGAAGCCAGGATCGTGATGTCCGGATTAGTTGATACTACGTAAATTAGCTCATGGATTACCGTAACATGAGAGAAGTGATTTAATTGAGAAAAAAAAAAACTTAAGCCCACATATTAGCTCGCGCAACGAGACACTTCCGCAAAAGGCAGAAATATAGATGAACCCGTTGTTTTCCGGTTGTCTCGAGAGATCGTAAGACACGCCCCTCGAGACAGCGTGAAAATGATAATTTAAAAGTACGCTGCGTAGTAAGATACTTTTAAGGGACGACTCGTTTAGAGTGCAGCGTTTCAGCCGAGTCGACTAATGATACTTAATGCATACATACAAGATAGTTAATCTTGCATTTATTGTAGTGAAATAATCAGAGTACGGCCGACGAGATCGCTCGCCGTTCTTATTAAGGAAAGAAAAAAAAAAGAATTGTTCTAGGCTCGCGTTAAGAGACACGGAGAGGGGAAATCTGCGAGAGAGATCTGCGACGATTGTAGCCAGCGGCCGATGAACGATATAATATTCCATTCGCAAAATGAAATTTATCATTTTATAGATCGTGCATATCTAACGAAAGTCGAAAGACAACCAAACGCCAAATGATTGTTTTTCGATTAAAAAAAAACAATTACATAGTTCTAATGATATTAACCAAAAACCATTAGTGTTATCAATTGCTTCTAGTCATACGCTATGAAACACAAACGGTCACACACAGAGACAACACGCAACGGACTATATTAACAAAAACAAAAAAAAAATACGACCTTCGATTCGAATTATTTGTACATTTTCTTTTTCTTACCATAGACGTTAAGTTGTATATTGGTATAATCGTGTAACTTGTGTCGCAAATTTGGACTCTGCGCGTCCGCTCGTAACGACAACAACAACAACAACAGCAACAACAAAAAGTATAATATTTGATGTGTATAATCAAGCAATAGGCGCGGCGCGTTAAAGCCCAAAGTGTGGTGACTGTATGAATGTAATTCATGTAATCTCCGGTAGTATTATTTGAATCGCGGTTATATGTAGATCAAGAAGAATGTATTTGAGTATTGAACAAAAAACGAAACAAAAAAAGAAAAAAATGAGGGGGGGACTACTTGTAGCTGTATGATACGTGCGGATGAGATGCAGCCACCTACTTCAAATTGCATATAAATGTTACCATCTATCGTGTTAATTCTGCTCGTTGTGCTTTTTTTTATTTCTCGTCGAACCCAACCCATCCCCCTGGCATCTTACTGGAACGAAAACGAGGTAAGAGCATATAAATTGGAAGAGAAAGGAGAAAGACTGGAGGACGAGAGGATCGTTGCGGAACTTCGTCAGCACGTTCGATCGCCGCAGATACGCGTCGAAGCTTGCTCTTTTAAAAACACACGAGATGAGAGAAGTTGCCAGTGCAAACTTCTCCGGCTTGCCTCATTGGCGTAGACAGGCCACGGTATTAACTACAAATTTTTCAACACGTGTGCAATTCGCTGCCGCTTAGACGTCCGATACAACACGCAGACTTCCGGTTATACCGCGCACGATACTGTTTGTAATTGTGCTATATATACATATATATATACATATAGTGCCTTGCACATAGTTTGACTCGATAGCGCGTTTGAAAAACATAGAAAAAAAAGTTATCCTTACCGATACCCTTTACCGAGCGATACTCGAGAGTCTATAAATATTTTCAAAAAAACAATACGGGTGCAGTGTACGTCCTTTCCGCTTTGTATCCTCGTTTCTTCGAAGTTCTAGCAGAACTAAAAAAAATATACACAACGAAGGAGAAGGGACCGCGGAGGGGAAACAGAAAATTATCGGCCAGAATTTCACGTTTTTCTTTACGCAAAGAATATAACACCGAGTACGGTTGATTGTCGGACGGAACCACCGTGCGAGATAACCTTGTTTCGCCTCCGCGAGAGATTGTGTCACACCGAACGCCAACATCTGTTCGCTCGGGCTGTCCATATATTTTTGGTCATACGAATCTATTTTCGTATATCGTAACACTTGGGACGAGGACGGAGGAGCACTTTGAGAAGGTCGTAAACTATGTCCGACCAACGATAACCTGTTAAGATTTCGGATTTCGTGAATTACGAAAATTCTTTTTTTTTATATGTCTCAAGGACGAGTTGGTCGCGGTTACGCTGTTTCTCGAGACAAAAAAATTCCCATTGTATTCCATTGTAATCACCGTGCAAATTTCAATACACACGATCGATACATAATCCCGCAAGTTACGCGATTTGACAGCAAAATAATTAGTCAATTTTTTTTTTTTTTTGTACGCCAGGCCTCCAGAGGTGAATCCCGTTGCGATGTCGGAATCCAGAGAATCCAGAGACGTAAGCAGCAACGCCTGTGTCGTTTGCTACAGGGATGTGGAGATTTACAGCATAGGCCTGTGTGAACATCCCGTGTGCTACGAATGCAGTACGAGGATGCGAGTTCTGTGCCAGCAGAACGAGTGTCCGATATGCCGTCAGGACCTGCCGAAAGTCGTGTTCACGAGGGTTGTCAAACCGTTTCGTCATCTGAGACGGAGCAATCTGTTCGACACCAGATACAACATATACTTCGACAGCCCTGACATACAGGAGAAATTCACCATGCTCCTCGCCCATGCTTGTTCCATTTGCGAGGAGAAACAGGTATTCTCTAGTTTCAACGGCCTCAAGGATCACATGAGAAGACAACACGAGTTGCACTATTGCGATCTGTGCGTCGAGAACTTGAGGGTAAGCGAGTGTTTTTTAGGCTTCCATCCTTTATTTATTAATTTACTTGAATATACCGCAGTCATAGACTCTGAGTCACTGAACCAATTTAAGAACGGAGAAGGAGCATTTTATAAATAATAATAAAATGAAATGGAAATGAAAGCGTGTAGTGGGGATGCAGTTAGATTCATGAATGGAACTGCCTGGAAATGATGCCTAATTTCTCATTTACTAATTCTGATACAATAATCCTAATACAATTTTAATTTCACTTGTTATTTATTACAGTTCATCTAATTAATTTCTTCTGTAAATAAATGATTTACAGAAATAAATATTATTATTATTTACCGAAAGTGAATTTTTATCTTTGAAATCTGCGTCTATATAAATGGTCTTCACATAAAAATGTATAAATCAATTTAGTTTTGAATATATTTATTGAATCTGCTTCAATTAAATCCATCGATAAGGCACTCGCCAAGTCCACCACCTTATTGCACAGAGTGTATTTCCACGGGAAATAATGAGAAATATCTTCCCATTTTTTTTACAGATATTTTCGCTGGAGAGGCGCTGCTACACGCGTCCGAATCTGACCCAGCATCGGCGAAAGGGCGATCCGGACGACAAGAGTCACAAGGGCCATCCTCTGTGCGTGTTTTGCGACCAGCGTTACATGGACAACGACGAGTTGTTCCGTCATCTGCGCCGCGATCATCTGTACTGTCATTTCTGCGACGCCGACGGGTTTCATCACTACTACAACTCGTACAGCGATCTGCGGGATCACTTCCGGCAGGAGCATTATCTGTGCGAGGAGGGAACGTGCCTTGAGGAAATGTTCACGAGCGTGTTTCGCACGGACATCGACATGAAGGCCCACAAAGCTTGCACGCACGGCAAGCATCTGGGCAAAGCGGCGGCGAAGCAAGCCCGGACGTTGGAACTGGAATTCACTCTCGCTCCGAGAGGCGACAATCGAAACAGTCGAAGAATATCCGGTGGTGTCGGAGTTGGTAATACCGGAAGCGGCGGCGGGGGTTGTAATGTCCCTGGTCCATCGGCGAGCTCGAGAAGGCCCAGAGATTACAACGGCCGAGAACAGCAACAGCACGGATCGTCGGGTCTCGCAGGCAGAGACTATCTCCCGGACAGCGGAGATTTCGGTGGATCGGCCAATCTTCCGTTCGAAACGGAGATCGCGGCGTTCGTAAAACAGCCGGATGTTCGAAGCAACGAGGAGTTTCCATCGTTGGGCAACGCTGCGCCTGTGATGCCGAATCTGGGCCAGAGCCGAGGTCGTGGAAACTTGACGATACGCGGCAGCCTTAAGCCTCAGACACTGGCGATAACGGACGAAAATTTTCCAGCCCTCGGACCGGAATCCGGCATCGCCGGTGCGACGTCGGCGGCCGGGATATCGAAAACCGTTAATCTCAGCGTTTTCAGCAGCAACAAAACGGACTCTGGCAGCTCACAGCGTCCGCAGAGTGCGGCGCCGAACGTATCGATACACGTTAATCACAAGACCGACGGTACGGTGACGACCCGGGTTTCCGGTCCGAACATCCGTATAAGGCCTACCCAGCGCTCCTCGATGGATTGCGACTTTCCGGCTCTGGGCCGGTCGAACCCGTCCGCCGGCGCGAGCACGAGCAGCTCGAACACCGGTCAGTGGACCAAGGTAACTTGCATAAAACAAGCTCCAGCACCAGCTCCGAAAGCGAAGAAAGTATCGCCATCTCCGTTTGCCGAGTTTCCACCGCGTCTGCCTTCGTCCGACGATTTTCCGAGTTTGGCGAAACCCGCGCATCCGAAAAAACAGCTCTCCATAGCCGTGGTGCCGCAGCAGTCGACCTGGCATCACCCGCCGCTCAACGGCGAAAACAACCAGAAAGGCGCCGGTGATGCGACGAAAGGAAAAGCCAAGAAGAAAAAGGTCAAACAACAGTCGAGCGGCAACAACTCGAGCAGCAACGAGTCCACGAGCTCGAAGTCGAATTCCAATCAGACAGCTGCGAAGAAGAAGGAAGGCGAGCGAGCTAGCAAGGCGGAAGAAAATTTGCAGAAGAACGGTAACAGCGGAAACTCGAGTACGTCGAAGAGAAACGACGAGGAGACGATGGACATCGGAAAGAGCGGTGATTCGGCGAAGAGAAAAGAGTCCGAACGGTCGAAGAAGGAGAGGAGAAAAGCTCCCAGCAGCCCGAGTATCGAGCAGATTACCGTTAACCAGTCGAAAACGGATAAACAATCTACGATCGAGACGTCGAGCGGCGCAGCCGAGAGTAACAAGAACAATTCGGAAACGGTGCCTAGAAAACGCTCGGAGCTCAAGATCGATAGTTTGAACTCGACGAACAACAATAAGTACGGTATGGAGGAGGAATTTCCGGCGCTGAAATGCACCAAACCAGCGGCAGCAGCAACAACAGCAGGAGGCGCAGGAGGTGGCAAAACGACGGGAAAGTTGACGACTCCCCCACCGGGTTTCAGCACAGCAACTCCACCGCCTCCCGGTTTCGCCGTCAAGCTCAACAGTAACGAAAGATCGACGAGACACGACAGCGGTCTGACGTTCACCAACAGCTCCGGCGAGAGTTACTCAATTCTGCCGAACAACAAAAACGAGCCTAGCAAGATTTACATGTACGCCACACCGCCGGATTTTCAGAAGCGCAACAAGAGTCTCGTGGCGAAAGTAATGGAGGTACTCGGCGATCAGGAGCCGATACAAGAGTTTCGTTATCTCAGCGGATTGTTCCGTCAGGGCGCCTGCAGCGCCGAGGACTATTACAAACGTTCCCGAAGCGCGATGGGTCTGAGCGCCTTCGATACCGTTTTTCCCGAGATACTCGTGCTCTTGCCCGACATAAGCAAACAGCAGGAACTATTCGCATTGCACAAGCGCGAGGTCGGCGGTAAAGTAAGATCGTTGGAAGCTTGCTCGGTTTGCGGACAAATTTTAAAGGCTGGCTCCGATCACAAAGCCCACTTGTCGAGTCACACGATGGAGAATCATTTTCCAGCTCTCGGCGATGCATCTGCCACACAGCCATCCACCACTTGGGTACGCAAGGGTGTTTGATCTGCGAGCGGACAGATTTTTTTTTTTTTTTTCAAAAAAAAAAATCTCACCTTTATCATCCGAGTGTGCGTTAAACCCACGTCGTATCCGAAAATTCGATAACGTTTTTACTGCAGCGCACGTAACGTTCACGTAGACGTGTTTTATACGTAGAATGCGACCAAGCACATCGTCCAATTACCAATGTACATAGATACGTTATAACAAACAAGCAACGCGACTAATGAAATACTCTTTTTACAAACTTCGACTTGTACGGAGATTTCGCCGAGTTAATTCGCCGACGACGCCAGCCGAATTAAACCGGATCGTTGAACTTTAATAAAAAAAAAAATATAAAATAAAAGCCGGAGCGACTCCAACTGTAAAAAAAAAACAAACAAACAAACAAACGAAATTGTTCGATACGTTGTAAGTAATACGTATGTACCTCCGAGATGTACTCTTTTGTACAAATAATAAAGTTATGTAAGTATGGGTTCATCATTAATATTTTCGTTTCTTTTTATCCTCGAGCAATTGTACACCGGAAAGCGCTGATGTAATACCTTATTAGATTTATTCCAGTGCCTCAATGGCTAGTTTATCAAGATACAAACGATTATCCATTAAAGACAAGTTTATCATGAATCGCGGGATCGACGATGACGCTGAACTCGCCCAGCAGCTGTATCCATACAATAAGTAACATATTTTTTTTGTTGTTCTTTTCTCGATTTTCCTTTCATTACAATATACCCGCATCTTAAATCATAGACGTACTAAAATTACTATTCTTAGAGATGTATTTATTCAATCAACATGATCGTACAAATCGCCTTTGCGGCGTTCGGTGCTCTCGACCGTAAAGTCCGAGAAGAATTTGTTTTTTCATTAACTCTTACAATGAGATTGTTTGGAGATTGGAGTTTGGGGGAGGGGTGTGCAGAGAAGGAATTCTTCGTCGCGCGAAGGTGCTTCCATTAAAAAAAAAAAAAAAAAAAATAGAACAAGAACGAAAAGAGTAAAAGGACGTAACTTCGAAATACAGGATGGCTCACCGACTCGCCCACCAAAATAGTCAGTATGTTTTGTGTGTGTCTGTTTGTAAGTTTAAAGTCCGAGCGCAGGATTCTTGTACCAAACGACGTTTCTCAGTGGGACGAACAGCCGTAAGAGAGATTCGGCTCCGCGAAGGTGTAGCGGTCACGAATCTCCGAAGAGACATCCTTCGCGATCGTGCAGCGAAGATATCCCAGCTCGGCTTGGCCTGCTCGCAAAAAATTACTCTCCGTCGTTTGGTAGGCGCAGGGTTTCAGCGAGGATGATTATTCGGTTGCTCTATCACTTTTTGGCGAGTTCGTTGCTGAGCCAGTCGAGTCCCTCGTAGAGACCCTGTCCCTGGGTGGCGCACGTACTCTGGATGTACCAGTGACGACCCCTGAGAGAGTTCAGACCCAGCTTGTCGGTGAGCTCTGCGGCGGACATGGCGTTCGGCAGATCCTGCTTGTTGGCGAACACAAGCAGAACGGCATCTCTCAGTTCGTCCTCCTTCAGCATGTTCGCTAGTTCCTTCTCAGCCTCAGCGATTCTCTCGCGATCGTTGCTGTCGACGACGTATATGAGACCCTGGGTGTTTTGGAAATAATGCCTCCAGAGAGGACGAATCTTGTCCTGACCGCCTACGTCCCAAACGGTGAAGCAGATGTTTTTGTACTCGACTGTCTCGACGTTGAAACCGATCGTCGGTATCGTCGTCACGATCTCGCCGAGCTTCAGCTTGTAGAGAATAGTCGTTTTACCGGCGGCGTCGAGACCGACCATGAGAATTCTCATTTGCTTTTTGCCGAACAAACGGGTCAGCAAACTGCTGATTGTCAAACCCATCTTTGTGGATGTGCGTATCCGTGTGCCTGGCCCGATGTATGTGTGTATATATATGTTTATATATATATGCGTACTTGTGGATTACAGGGTGCGTGGCGCGCCGAACCTCAAATAAATAACTCGACCTTCCGCGATATAATCCGTTGGATAGCCTGGCGTGTTGTTTGTTAATGCGTCGAGCTGTTACGATAACCGATCCTCCCGGTTGTTGGTTTCGCACTACCGACGAGATTGGAAACGCCCTGGGTTTATTATAACGCCGAACGGATTTTTCGTTCTTGAATCCACCTTGACGTGCAGCCCCCCTCTCACATCGACGACGACGTGGTCGAAATATTTCCTCGACACGTATCTTTACGGATGACAAATACCTCGGCCAATACGTACACTATTGTTCTGGACCGTGCCCGTGGCTCGGTGCGGCTTCTTCTGCTCGTCGGATACCAAAACGTAAACGTCACTTCCAACTCGTTGGACAGCCGCCGTCGTCGTTGTTGTCGTCGTACTTTCGTCCCGTCCGGTTTCGGCGAGTTGCCACTGGGCCCGCAACGGTATAAAGGTGTTGTTGACTGATACCCGATGCACCGGAAATAGCTGGCACTACCGGCGCAATTGGCGGCTTTACTGTGAAACTTTCGAATGCTTCGTATGGAAATGCTCAGATTTCATCAGACGTGCGGAACTACAAAGTACCGAAACATTCGTATAACGGTCCTTGCCATGAAACAGCGTGTGCAGTTTGCTGTCACACAGACGATCCGGTCAAACACCAATACTCGAAAGTCAACTAGTCGCTGCTGTGTGTGATACAGCACGGCCTGCTGTGCTCCGTACTTATAGTGTCGTGTGAGAGCAGCGTAACGCGCGCAGGTGGCTAACTTAGGATGAAACGGAATAAATTTTACACGCACTGTATGACTATTTTACAGACTTTAAATCTTTCTCGTATACAAAAAGTAAAGGCTTTCGATTTGCAAAAAGGGGCAGTACTTGAGTTTCCGATTTTCAAAGGGAGCGGGCTTTGATATTCAATTTTCGAATACCGAATAGTCGGGGTGGCTGCAGTCGAGAGAAATTTCAAATATGTTTGAGATGTATTGATTGGAGAAGTCACTTCCGGTTTGAAAATGTAATTTCTCGACCGGAAGTGACGTCCCGGAAATACGTCACTTCCGGTTTGAAACTTTTATTTTTCGACCGGAAGTGACTGAATACGTCACTCCCCATTTGAAAATTGCCACAAAATCAGCCTCACAGCGCCATCTGCAGTATCTAAGAATCATATACATGGTTTTCCTCCAACCTAGTTACTTTTTGTCGGAAATGAGTATTGGCTGCAATGAGTTTGGCGTACATGGTACCCTACCACCTGGTTTAGTGCCCGGCGAGTCTCCCAACGAAACCGACAATTTTTTTTCAAAAGTTTATCTCATCATCGAATTCACAAAGGTTTCTAAATTCGATTGACTTCATATGTATATCCCTTCGTCGCCCATGTTCCACGCAAAAATGACAAGCGCATCACGGCTGTCTCGCTCGGCCCCGCTGAATATACTTTTCGTCTTGTGATTTCGTTCTGCGACACACGCATCACCAATCGTGCCATAGATAATGTAGTCCGCTGTCGTCAACGTTTTACGCCGATACATTCTCACGTGCCTCGTTGAAAGTACCGGAATATAAATAAATCGGAATTCGGTCCAACCTACCGTAAATGAAATTCAATAGTCTCGAAGCGGTCGAGAGAACTACCGTCTCTCTTTAGGCTACTTCGCGTTACGACCGCAACTTGGTTATGTCGCTCAATCGTGAATTAGCAAAAACCCTCAACGCGTATTTTCCATACCCCGATCTGCCTGTTTCAACAATGTCTTTCGTTTTCAGGATACCGAGATAGAAAGAAGTAAAAACAAAAAATCTGCAATGGTGGTCAAGGGGCTAGTCGCTTCAATCATTCAGTTCCTGACGCAACAGCTCGAGGAAGGAGATATTACAGCCGATTCGCGGGAGAGTCTCGAAGTCGCGATACAATGCCTGGAGAGCGCTTACAATGTCCAAGCGTCCGATTCGCCTGCCAACTTAAATCTGTACGCTATGTATAAAACAGCAGTGGAAAATAATGGTCCGAGTATAAAGCGGGAAGCCACCGCCGAGGAAAAAGCCGAAGCCGAGAGGCTCAAGAACGAAGGCAACAACTTCATGAAGGAGGACAAAGCTCAAGAGGCCCTTCAGAGTTACACAAAGTACGTTGATTTAGAATATTTATGATGTATACATTTGTTTATTTATCTGAATATATGGGACTATACCCTTTTTACAGATAACATACGATAGTGAGAAAGCATAGCGTATAGTAGACAAAAACACATGAATGTGGAAAGATTGATAGATAGATAGATAGATGCCATTTATTGTACATTACGACCTGAAGTCCTCTAGGCACATCACCCAATCAACAATAACTGCTCGTAATAACTACTAAGTTAACTAACTACTAACTATCCAATACTACAAGTAATGCACTAAAAATGAACTGCATAGAAATAAAATAAGCTAACGCACTAAAAGATAAACTGAAATGAAATACAAAGAGATACAGTAAATAGCGTATAGTAGTAATACATTTAGATTCACGGATGGAACTGATATTAGGTAATGAAACATTATAAGTGTTTCATTACGTATAAAAATGTACAAATGAATGCTTGTTCAGGATTTAGAGAAGTTACAGAAATAAGTTAATTTGCGTTTTCATCTGCTCCAAAATATTGTCCCATTGATTGCCGGTAATCATGGCATATATGCAAACTCAGGATTCAGGTGATTTTTTGTTTATCCAGAGCAATAGAGTTGGACGGCTCCAAAGCTGTGTACTATTGCAACCGAGCTGCAGTGCACAGTAAAATGGGTTATCATCAGCAAGCTATCAAGGACTCTCTCACCGCTCTCTCGATCGATCCTTCGTACAGCAAGGCGTACGCGCGAATGGGTCTGGCTTACTCGAGTTTGGATAAGCACAAGGAGGCTAAGGAGTGCTATCAGAAGGCTAGCGAAATGGAGCCTGAGAACGAGTGTTACAAGAACAATATACAGTTGGCGGAAGAGAAACTGGCTCAACAGGGAGTCAGCAATATGGGTCTCTGTGGACCGGGGGGATTGGCCAACATGGATCTATTGTCGATTATCGGAAATCCGGCCTTCGTAAACATGGCCCAACAAATGATCACCGACCCGGAAATGCGAAATATCATGAGTTCCATGACGAGGGGCGATGTACTCCAGAGTTCTCGCATGGAAGCTCTCATCGAAGCGTGAGTATCGACAGAATGAGTTTTGAAAAAAAGAAGAAAAAGAAATCGAAATTATTCTAACACGTTTCTAAAAATCGTTAGCGGCGGCCGATTGGTCGACGAGATACAGACGGCGAATCCCGAGCTGTACGAGACTCTGAGACGTCAAATGCGCGGACCGAACGATCCCGAGCCACCGCATAAAAATTGAAGAGGTAACGCGGGGTCGACGATTTTTTTTCTAAATCCCTGTCAACACCGTTTACGAAGGAGGTGGATGAACGATTCGGGACCTCGACCGTACAAGCTTTGATAAACAAAAAAAAAAAGACGTATCATGAGGCAAAATTATTAAGTTTTTATCGCGTCAATGCTCCAAGTATCACTCGATGTGATTGTTCTTTTTTTTTATGCAAGAAGCAACCTTTCTCTTTCGCCCAATTAGTCATACGTCGCGGTCACGATAACATGATAACCTATGGACAAAAAAAATTATGTAAATTTTCTAGGTAATTTTTTTATCACTGTGCCCCCGTGTGTGTTTGTTATCCGTTCACGGATCTCCGCCCCCCCCCCCCCCCCTCACCCCATCGTTTTTTCGATCGATATCTGTCCTAAAGCTCGGTGCTTCAAAGCACAATTTTAAATGTAAAATTAATCTCAAAGAATTGTTCTCTAACGAGACGCTCGATCGTCGTACCAATGTACGATATTATACATTAAAAAATAGCAGTTATTCCATACGTAATTTGATGAAATCACGATAAATGCCCCAAATGCCTGAGGAAGGTAAGTGTGGCCGGTTACGATATTATAGGCTGTCATAAGTAGGCTGCCTCCAATATTATGTTCTACAATAAAAAGCTATGAAAGTTAAACCGAAATATATCGATATATTACAGCATTATTTTGCATTATATCTGTACCCTCCCCTTCCCGCATTCTTTTTTATTCTCATCCGCAAGTGTATCGCACTTACTCGAAATTATTGGTTCGTGCGCAAATAGCAGTTCCTTTAGGAGTTCATGACATGCTCGAGTGGCGCTCGATCCGCCCAATTCGGATAGCGAAACAGGGATGAATCATCGATGGAAGAGAGACATTCGCGTACTGGGAAATTTACTATCTCATCAATGGAGAGTACAATGAGAATGCAATTACTTTAGTCAATCGAATTAATGGATCTTTCGGATCCTCGGTATTAATGTGCGTGCGTAACGCATCGGATACGAACGTTATTCGTTCGGCGAGCGATGTTTTAACATAATAAAAATAAAATTCTAGCGTAACGCGAAGGACAAACGATAAAGCTATCAATAGACAATGAACGAATCCAAAGTCCTTTCTGACTCACTGAGCCTCGAATCTGATTGAGGATAGAATTGTCACACGATAATGCGAGTCGGGCGGAACGGGAAGGATCGCGATGTCGAAGATCTCTCTCCCACCCTCGCAATCGGGCTCTTATCGCGGGGCCCCGAGCCTCGCTGCGACGGTCCTGAGACTCGTTTCTCCCCCTCCACTCGTGAAGCTTCCCGACACTCAACAGATTGAGGTGTGGCCACAGAAGGCAGCCATTTTCTTGACTATCTGTCGCTAAAGGTTTCAGGTAAATACGCAATTACTTCATAAATATTGCTGGTTGGCAGTTTGGTGCAAGGGTGTGCTGTGTTGTGTGCTACCGTATTTGTTAGCGGCTCACAAAGTCAGTTTTGTTCTTCGTCCGTTCATTAAAAAAAAAAAAAAAAATATTGAAACAAAAAAAACGAAGACTGTCGGTCAAAGAGGAAGGGGGATACTCTTGTCCGTGCGAGAAGCTGGAGGAGTGCCATGCGTTGCGAATCCAAAGGATCTCATCGAACGACAGCTATTTAGGACTTAGCGTCTCCTACGTTGTGCATTGACGGGTTTGGTCGTCGCATTGAGAGAGTTGATTGTTGGATATTTTAACCGCAATTGTTTCACGACACGTACGGCGAGTTTAGTTAAGTAAGTACATCGTCACCGAGGCACTAGACCCCAGCGTCGCCATCCTACCGCACCCCCCCGAGATCCCGGGAAATCCACTGTCTCTTTTTTTTTTGTCCATTCGCACAATTTTGCCGTCGTCGTTTTTTAGGCGGCGGTGCATCGTTTTTTTTTTTGGTTCTATTATTTCCGACGCTCCGACAGTATCGTTGGGTGGATCGCGTACGCGCCGGTATATCTTGACACGCAAACTTGGGCCTGTCGTCTCGTCGATTTTCGGTTCGATTCTCGCGTCGTCGTTCGAACGTCGAGCAACAGCCGTCGCTCGTCGGTTGTCCGACTGCGGACGGTAAACAAAAAAAAAAAATCGTCCGTCCGTCCCGTTCGTCTTTGCGATTCTCGGTGATTCGTCATTAATTATTCGTCACTCACACAACGAGATACGACAGTTCGTTGGGCGTTTGTGGAAAAGAGAAAAAATTAACCAAGTAGCAAAAAAAAATAATCTCTGATAGCTGTGTGAAAAGCATTTTTTTTTTGTTTTGGTACTGAGAAACATTTTTACCACTCTGGATGGAGTGGCTGGACTCTCGCAGGCACAGTTTTGCACTGTCGTGGCATAGGTTTCTCAAGAATTGCCCCGCTTTGGTCCGATCGACGCGTCAGAAGTTCTGGAAACCCGCATGCGTACCTCAACGAAGCATAGAGCTGTTCTATGTATCCCCGTCCTCATTATTGACTCGCTGCATTGATCTCCAAAATAACTAGAATTACTCCACCGAGCAATCCTCAACGAATGAGGCAAACTCTCAGACAAAAGTTTATTGAGCCGCTATAGATGTTCGACAATAATCTTCGGTATCCGCTTATTAATGGGGCGGAAACTCTGTCATTGACCGGGATGCTCGCCTCGTCGTACAGTTATTTCCACGAATCTTATATCTTATCTCTTGCGTGTATTTTTGCAAAGACCGCGACACGCCATGCACTGTATCTTACAAATTGACATTCTTGGAAGTGACTTCACTGATCGATCCATCGACATATCTAAAAAAAAACACAGTCAGTGCATATACATAATAATAAAGTTCGTGTCAATCGGACACTCAGTCCTATACCCACACATACTCACAGTTACTCACACATATTCACAGTTACACATACTGACAGTTACTCACACATACTCATAGTTACACATACTCATAGTTACACATACTCACATTTACTCACACACACACATATTCAGTTACACATACTCACAGTTACACATACTCACACTTACACATACTCACAGTTACTCATACACACAGTTGCACATACTCACAGTTAGTTACTCATACAGTTACTCAAACACACAATTACTCTTGACAGATACACAACTTGCAGATTCTTAGACGGATAGTCACACATTCTCATACATACAGATATTTACACGGGATACTCGCAGGTACTCACAGATACTTACATGGATACTCACGCATTCTCACAGATACTCCACGGGTACGCACAGGTACTCACAGGTACTCACAGATACTCACACAGATCCTGTGAGTGCAAGAAGCGCGAGCCAACATGACTGCTCGTACATACAATAATAATTGGAGAAACGTAAGAATCGTATATAAGCGCACAAGATTCCTGGGAGAGAGTTGTACACGTTTGTGATTCGTATCATTTGCAATTGAACAAATTTATTACATTTTTTTTTTCTATCATTTACAATCGATGTACGGTGTAACAATGCATGGCTCGGTGGAACGAGAGGTCTCGTGCGGTTTGTCGCGGGTGAGCACCCATAACGCGAAGCTAACGCAACCTTGGTTATGCCGTCCTCACCTTATGGCTCGAGTTATGTATCGACGACGTAACCAACGATCGCGGCCTCTCGATGGAATTTTTCGTGTCCTCTGCATGTCCTTTTGAAAGAGTGGACCACACAGTGGTGTAAGAAATGAAAAGAAGAAGTAACCTGAAGTACAAGTCCAATATCTTGACGCTGGCAGACAATAATCAAATATTCGGTATCCGCATGCTGAAATTATCAAATACGAACTGTCGAACTACCGTACCAATTAGTCTATCAGAAAAAATATATTATACTCCACGAGCGTTTTTGTAAAATCGATTACACCGAAGGTTTGAGCTTTGCGCTTAAAAAAAAAGTTTGAATAGCACAGAGTTAGTTAAATGTCTTCTATGTGGAAGTATTATTGTTATTGATGATTATATAAAAATATATATATATCTATATATATTTTGGCTATGCGAGCGACAGTCCTTTCTACACGTATCTCTCTTTTTATCACACCCGCATAAAAAATATAATAATTCTGTTGTGGTATTAGAATTCATCTCGCAGCTCTCTACCCGTTCTAACATCCAAACTGTCCACTTAAAACAGAGACGCGGAAAGAAAGACTAAAAACATGGGATGCATTTGGGGCCAAAACCTCGGCCCAGACGATACGGGGTACCCTGGATCAGGTACGACCCAGTCTATATCCTTTAAAGCTTCCACCCTTCGTAGGTTGCTAAAAACTTCAGAGTTGCCAATAGACGAATTAACGGAGAAATCATTTAATTACGAAATCGATAGTAAATAAAGCGTAATAAATTATATTCACATAAATGTAGTTTGAAAGAAGCACTGAATTAGTAAAAAAAAAAAACGCGATAGATCGTCGCGACAATGTCCGATTAATATCTAACGGAATTTTTGCTGCAACATGGAAATTGTCTAACAATTTTTTAATATATTTTTTTTTCTTTTTTTTTAATGTACATAATAAAATGTCGAGTCTTGTAATTAAAACCGATGAAAAAAATGAGCAGTACGATCGGAATGGAGCACGATAAATAACTCTACTCACTTAATAATAAATTTAAGGCGAATTGAGGACCTCACGATACCCCTCAATCGTTTCCCGGCTTGTCGGCATGTAGATCGATCTATGCTTCAGCCGTTTCTTAGCTCGCGTCCCAAAGTTGACATTTTTCAGGAGCCACAAAGACGAGCGCTGTAGGATATCAGGAAAAATAGACTCATTGATCGGAGGACTATCTCTATATACATATATATATATATCACTCTCTCTCTCCGAAGTAAATTCCATCATCTCTGAAATCCCGTAACTACATTTGTTCTTTACTTTAAGGCTGTGCATGACCATTTCTGAATATATTTTTCAGTGGCCATGAGGCGTGTACATATATAGATCACAGTTACCAAGTTACTTTGTTCGACCTTGGTTGATTATCTTTGTGTGCACCAATATTTTTTTTTCAATGCGTAGATCCCTCTAACGTTATGCGTAAATTAACAAAAAATAAACAAAAATAAGCCATAACAAATCATCGCTACTGGAACCCGAGCTCCTGTAACAACCGTAGTCTGTCCAATGTCCAATTATGTAAATATAACTTGTGACGTCCTTTGTACTTGATAAGATTGAACAAAAAAATAACGTATAACGGACATTCGTCGATCGGCGATCGTGATCGATAATCTCTTCCCCGCAATCGATTAATTCTACACCTTTAGCATATTGACGGTCGTGCAATGCGGACTAGACCTACATTTAAGGCGATATTATATTATAGTTGATAGAAAGAATGAAGAAAAAACTGAAATGCGAAAGAAAAATTGAATAATTAGAAAGCTTCGCGGATAGCGCGAGATCCGGCGAAAGTGATAATGTGCCAGTTTAATAATAATCTCTCGAGACCGTAGACACCTCTTGTTAGATAGCACAGAAATTAGTAAAGACAATAGACATCCTGTCTGCACAAAGCTAAAGGTGGAGTGACCGAGGCGATATCGTTTGCGGGTCCAATGACGATCCGGAGGATTGACTGAATATGCAATGATTACGAATTATTCCCGGCCAGGAATTATCATATCATTAAAAAAAAATTGCAAAACGACTTAATCGTGTATATATGCTAAAAAAAAAAAAAATTTACAATTAAAAATTTCGTCGCAGGTTTCGGCATGGCGGCCATCAGGAAGAAACTGGTGATCGTGGGCGACGGTGCCTGTGGTAAAACCTGCCTGCTGATAGTGTTCAGTAAAGACCAGTTCCCGGAAGTGTATGTGCCTACCGTATTCGAGAACTATGTTGCCGATATCGAGGTGGATGGTAAGCAGGTGCGTTTCAACAGCGTTTTATGTATGTAATAATATACTCGAGTTGACAAAAGGATACCGATTTGTTTATCACTTTGAGCCTGCTGCATTTTGAATACATTTTTTTTTTCAAAGGTGGAACTAGCCCTATGGGATACAGCTGGACAAGAAGACTACGACAGGTTGCGTCCACTGTCCTATCCGGACACGGACGTGATCCTTATGTGCTTTTCCATCGACAGTCCCGATTCCTTGGAGAACATTCCCGAGAAATGGACGCCCGAGGTTAAACATTTCTGTCCCAATGTACCAATCATCCTCGTCGGTAATAAGAAGGATCTTCGCAACGATCCGGGCACGATCAAGGAACTCGGAAAAATGAAGCAGGAACCGGTGAAGCCGGAAGAGGGTAGAGCCATGGCCGAGAAAATTAACGCGTTCGCTTACCTCGAATGTTCGGCCAAGAGCAAGGAGGGTGTAAGGGAGGTATTTGAAACGGCGACCAGGGCCGCATTACAAGTGAGTCGATCGATAAAACTTTTATCATCACGTTATATCGACGTTTATTGTAGTGACGTATTTATTTTATTTATTTTCATTTTTATTTTTTTTCTTTCTCAGGTAAAAAAGAAGAAGAAGGGAAGGTGTAGGCTGCTTTGAGGTTTTTACGAAACGGGCCCAACGCCGACGCTCGAGACATGGAATTGCGGAGCTAGCTGCAACGAAGCTAGTCGTAATGCCGGAGGCCCCCTGCATAAACTATGATATACTAATATCTTACCTTTAACTACTTTACATAATAAAAAAAAGAAAAAAAAATCAGATCAACAATAGCAACATGTAACGCAACGTTCATACGGATTAATACGAGAAAAAGGATTCGAGAAGTACCGACTACAATTTTTAATACGACTACATCTAAACAATTTTTTCAACATCGAAAGAGGCCACCTCGCAATATTCATACCGTAATATGAAATATGTTTGGATATTGCAACAGCTATTATCCAATTGTATATTCTATACGTTGATGAAAAGAAAAAGAAAAAAAAATGCTACACCGGCTTGACCGCTTAACCGACTTCGAAATTTTCATCCCAACAACTAACATTTACGACACAACTATCTTTATAGTAATTATCATTACTATTAATATGACTATCTCATTCTTATTACCGCGCGATGATTCTCATCCATTTTTTTAAACATTCGTGTTGCTCTTTATTTCGGCAACAAGCAGTCTATACGGACAAGCTCGCGAGACATATAAAGGAGGAGGAAAGCATGAGCAAAAGTAAAAAAAACAAACCAACAAATAAATTAAAGTACGTGGGCGAAAGGATGAGAGAATTGAGAAACTTAACAGACAAATCTCACAATAGAAATAAAGATGCTTAGGGCCGGTAAAAAAAAATGTGTACGAAGCTACTGGTTTCTGTAAGGGGCGTCACTACAAAGATCATTGCATTAACTTTACGATTTTCTCAAATTGAAAGGCAAAAGAAAAAAAGAAAAAAAATCTATTATGAACAGAGCTGGGCAGTACTTGAAGTACCGGGTACTTGTTTGGTACTTCAAGTACGTACTTGAAAAATTTCAAAAAAGTTCATAAAAAATGAGAAGGGACTCTTCTTTTTTTATGCATTTTTTTAATGGTTTTGTTTTTAACGATAAACGTGAAGAATCGTTAAAAATAGCTTCAAAACGATGAATTACGTAAATTTCAGTTAACGATTTTTTACAATGAGGAGCCATGTGCAATTCACTGCACCTTTTTTTACATCTAGATCAACGCTTAACGCTACGAACCTAATTGCGAAAAGTACTTGGAAAAAGTACTTGGGAAATACTTTAAGTACAAAAAGTACTTGATACTTCAAGTACTTGTGATGCTTTGTACTTTGTACTCGAAGTATTTTTTGGTATTTTGCCCAGCTCTGATTATGAATATAAACGTGCATAAATAAACTATACCGGATCACTTTGATCATTAAAAATACCACGTAGGCTAAATGTATTATTATTATTATGAAATTGTAATACGATGACACTAACATAACGAATTGTAATAGCGGCTATATTATATTTATGTACTCCGAGAATCAGCAGCGACCTTCTGTATAGCTTTTTAATGTTTATTCATCGTCACGACCCTTCATAACGGTAAAACGATATATAATTTAACGAGAGAAAGAAGCCAAACGTTTTTCACGCTTCCGTTGCTTCGAAACTTTCGGTGCGAATCGGGAATACAGAAAGTTTCGCTGTGCGTAATAAGATCGGTTGAACAGAGGCTCGGAAGGAATAACTCTAGATCCGGCAACGAAGCAAAAGTACAGATTTTTTTTTTTTTAACTGAATTTTAAGTAAAAATAAAGTATCGTTTCGCTATAAAAAGCTGAAAATTGCGGTACTTGGAATAGCTTCGTGCGCGACAATTGCGCATAAAAATTTATTGAATAAAATATCGCAGCTTCGTAAATTTCATGTGAGGTACATTGTTAATCTATATATTCTACTGCTACTAATATCGAACTGCCTGAAAATTCTAATTACTCACTGCGACGATAGATGCGGAGGAAAAAAAAAAGGGAAGAAGAGAAGGTCAGCTTCGCAACAGAGGTGATTCATTCTCATGTTATTCCGTTGTTTCGCCTTGATATAACGGGGCGATCACTCGACCGAGCCAGGATCCGGCACTCGTAGAAGTATCGGATCGTCTTTGCGATTTCTCTCAGGAAGCAACATCAATGAAGCTGTCCCACATAGAATGTTCTTCGTTTCTACGATATCTCGAAGATCACCGATCGCACCTCGTCGTCATCATAAAACGTACCGATCTTTCACCTGATCGGTGATTTTTAAAAATAATAATAATCGATTAAAATTAACTTATGCGATGAGGGGAAAAAAGGGACGACCAGAGAGAAAATACGTATGACACTTGTATAATAAATATCTATAATATATTTATAATAATGGCGATAATCTTATTTACAATAAATACATCACATTTAGAAAGCGGTCCTCTGTCGTAAGTCGGTAGGCTGCTCGTGCATCTCGTCGTAGTAAAACATCGAGACGTTTCTCGATGCCAAGTGCTGAAAGAAAAATATATATATATAAGAGACTGCTCCAATATGCCGGAAGTGAAATTTTTATCTTCCTGGCTCTCGACAATCAGGCAACGGATCGGAATTTTGAAGATACTTTTATTATACAATTCGGGCGCAAGCTTTCGTTTATGAAGACATTGGGTAAGCATAGCCAAATTCCCGCCGACCGTTTCTTCAGCTGATCTCATCTTTCGCTACAGGAAGGTATATGAAGATATCTTCTTTGACCACACTCGAAGTCTTCAGCGGCGATAGTTGCAATTACCTGCTCTCCTTTCAGCATAAAGTCTAAATGATACTGTCCTGCTCATGTGTTTTCAGGTACAAAGAATGGAACGATACTCACGGCGAAACACCACGCTGTCCATATGGAAGGCATTGTACATTATCGAAGTTTCTCGTCGTCTGCGATCGCTTCGACCTGGGCTCGAAACAGAACGGCGTCCAACCCGGTAAAACGGTCTCGACGCCGTCCAGACTGGCAACGTTGAGGAAAATTACGAATATTTTTACAGCATGCAGTCAGGAAGGGTTGCTAGGCGGCGAGTACGAAGCTTGTGTCAGTTGAAATTTTGGCAATGTCATCAAAATCATTATATTAGGGCTGAAGGACTCAGGTTGATGGCCCTTTGGCAATGTACATAATACGATTCTTGTAAAAAAAAAATGGTACTGGATAACAGATGTAAAATGTATGACATTGTTAATAAATTTTCTTTTACTACAACTACGCATTATCATACTATTTAAATTTTCACCAGTATACTATTCTTAGTCCCGTTATTTTTTCTTGTTTTTTTTATATAATACAAACAGGTGGATCCTACGAAAGTATGCGCAAACATGAATATCGTTTTGCTTTTTTTTCTTTAACGTTCAGCAAATCACATCCAGAATATAGTAATGGGCCGCGCGAAAATCTTTCGTATCTTTCTTATAATGGCGCAGCTGTAAAAAATAGCGTCTCTCGTTTCGATCCGCGAACTTTATATCGAGATCGGACATTTCATTTTTTTTTAAATTATTAACCGCCATAAAAATAAGTTCGTTTCGGAATTTGATAACACGGGCTAATTATAACGTGACAAATTTTAGTTGTTACTCAAGTTAAATTTCAATACTATTTGTCGCAATGAACGGTCATGCGTTGCTCACATTTGTGAACTTCCGACCAGTACATAATCTGAGTCCTCTGAGAGAAGAATCTTGTTTTCGTCAAGAACAATTCTAACCCTGAGATCGCCTCCTCGATTTTGATTTTGTAAACTTCGGCCTTGGGAAGATCCGCAGCTGGTGATTTAAGTGAGGCCGCATCATCTCGAAGCTTCATTATCACTTCGATATTCTGTTCGATGATATTTATCACCGTATGTTTTCTTTTGCCATAGGCGAGACGATATGTAAGAGCGCTAGCGGTCGCCGATGTTTCCGTCAAAAAAATCGTTCCAGAGATCTGTATCTTCCCCTAACAATTTCGCTGTACTCTTGAGACTATCCATTACACGTTCAGCACGAAAAAAATGAAAAGTTCTTAATGATAGATATCAACAAAAATTTGTAACGTCTTTTCAAAAGACGCGGTAGCGAAAAAAAAATGAAATGTTGGTTTTTAAGTACGTGGCGTAGAGACGCTACCGGGTCTCTCGATATATATATACATATATATTCGCTGTAAAGCGTGCTCGCACGACTATATCACCCGAACAGTTTATCTCGTTGCCTTCGACATTTAATTATGTACAAAGTTATATATAACGTGACTCTGGTGAACGTTTGAGGAGCATTTACCGCCGTGGAACTTCAGCATCGGGCAGGAAGAACACCGTAAATCAATTCGTCGAATTGAATTTCTGGGTACTTCAAATAAACGTGGTGATCAATTTGCGAGGTCTAGGCGTTTTTTTTTTAATTGTATGGAATGTTTAGCTCGGCGGATCGCGCGGGGCTTCTCTGACGCAAGGATTTCAAAATAGTTGCGCACTTCCGCAAGTTTATAGACGAATGACTATTTTAAGTTAAATACGTCCCGCGTATGTAATGTGTATGCCGTACGATCTCCGCAGTCGAAGTTCACACGTGAAATCTTACCCTCCCCACGTTTCCATCCCCTCGCAGTTTACTGGTGTTTCTGTTCTATTGATTTATATATTATAAATTAGCTATCGATGAAGCGATAATCGTTGACTTCCCCGTGTAGGCTCCTTAGTTTGATGTGGACGGCACTGAACTAATTTGACTGGACATGTAGCAGCAATAGCAGGTTCCCAATATGCTGGTGTTTCTAGTTGACAAAACACAAAAAAATACATTAACTTCTACTTGTGGCATGTTAATTTTTATTACCAAAAAGATCTCTTTTGATTTTTCACCTGATCGAGCGGGATGTCTTTCGTGTGTCCTTCCCTTTCGCCTGGGCACTGCGATCGTTGCCAGAGTCACCGGCCGATCGCTACAGTTGCGATCCGCTACTGCTGCTGCTTTTACTCGTTGTCTCGACAGACTCTCCTCGTCCCTCCACGCTGTATCTGTCGAGAGAGTAAAATAATGATTCCGTTATTCTATTGTTTCGCACATTCGCAACGAAAAATTCAACAGAAAAAAATCTTGCTCACTCCTTTCGAATGAGGGGAGCACCGTTCTCCTGGGTCGTTGGGCTCTCCTCCGAATAATTGCGAGATTTTAATAGGCTGTTCTTGGCCGGGCAGGCCTTCGCTCTCGGCGTCGAATCCGTCTGACTGTCCTCGGCGCGTTTTCCATTATCAGCGGCAACGGTTTCGTTATTTACCATCGCTTCGTACTCCTCGGCTGGCAGGCAAGTCTCCACCATTGCTTCCAGGCAATTTACGAAAAGCTCGGCGCTATCCGCTGTGCGATTGCACTGTAAATTCATTAATTTCGAATTCGTAACGAACGACAATTTTTTTTTTTTTTATAAGCCAGATCGATTTTTAAAGCAACGATAATCGTAGAAGTGTACCTTTGTGTACGGTCCGGCGAATCTCCAAAGTCCGCCGAAGCCGCAGCTCTGAAGATAGTGCAACTGCTGACCGGTGTCCTCGCAGGCGATCATATTCTGTATGATGGCCTGTACGGAGCTGAATATCATCTGGTCGTGGCACGACGATAGTACCATGTTTATCTTGGCGTCGAGGAGATTGTTTATAACCGGAAAAACTTTAGGAAACACAACGGAGGCTTCGGCGAGATAATCGTAAAGTATACGAGTCTCGTTGTCGTCGGTGGAATATTTAACTAGTGTCGCGAGTATCGTAAGTACGAGCGTCTGCGTTGAGAAATCGGTGAGAACTTCCGGATCGAGTAGAACGTTATTCTCGTTGCTCACGCTCGCTCTGGCGCTTCGATTCTGCGGATTACGAGAAGTATAACGATTATTTTTATCGGCCGACGAGTTTTATTGACTGCACGTTGGGCTCGGGAATAGTTACCTTCGGTTCCGCTTCGTCACTCGGCTTCGATTCCTTTGCGGTTGGAACCGACAAAGACCGCTGTGTCTTCAATAACATACGCCCAGGCTGCAAATGCAGGTCTTATATATATTTGGGAAAATTGTCGATTTCTTTTTTGGTTTGGATATTTGCTCCCCCCCCCCCCCCCCCCCGCAGATTTTCATAGCATATGGAATGGAATTCTGAAATTAGAATTCCATTCCATATGTTATGAAAACCGAAATTTCGAAATTATAGCATGTAGAATGGTAAGGCATATAGAATGTAACGCATATACCTGCGGAGCGACGTATTGTTTCTGCTGACGAGCTTGCGAAAGTGCCGATGGATCCAGAAGATCCCATGATTTTTGTTTCCTGTTCGTGCGATTTACGTTTCCGGTAGGCTCCTGGAGACGTCACAGTATTTTGTGAAAATCGGAGTGTGTACATATTTATTATGATGAAAAAGAAAGTAAAAATTAAACAATACTCACAGATCCATTTGTCGCTATGGTATCAAGAAAGTCTGTACTGTTGGATTCTGTGAGATTTCTGCCGAGGGAGTGTCTTATGTGGCATCTGCTCCGAACCTCCTCCGACACAGAGACCAGAGCTGCGAGAACGAGAATTTAAAAAAATTGCCTTGCTCAGCAGCATCTTATGCAAGATCAAAGGTGCCATCGATCGCTCACCGGCAAGATACGCAACGCTTTCCGGAGTCACTTCGAACTTGTCTCTTCTCAGTGGCTTCGCGACGATGGCCAGAAGCATCGTGAGGACTCTCGCAGTTCTCGTTACCGTGGTAGGCGTTGGATGCCGATAGCCCTTCAGCAAGTGCCCCACGAGAGCGAAATGGAAATTCGATTTGAAAGAGAGTCCGACCGCGTGATCCAATTGTTTGAAGTGCCATTCCAATGGCTCCCTCGTCGACATCATCACCTTTTCCAACGTCTGCGTAAAAGTGTAAAAATGAAATTAATATTACACAATCGTTTGTGAAGACATCGTTCCAGGCTGCCTGATCTCATCACCTTGTCGTCGAAGGTGCCCTGAGAGTCGAGAGTATGCAAATTCTGTTCGAGCAAGGCGAGTCCCGAGGCGTAGAGCGGAGCCTCGTCCAACTGGAGAACCGAGGTGGCTACCCAGAATAGATATCGATGTATCGGCGATTCCTAAATGGAGACGATAATTGATTAGACTAATTTATCGACAATACATTTAAATATACGATTTAGGGATACTTACAGGTCTCAGAAGCGGCTGCAGTCTGGTGAGACACATAACGATTGCCTCGAGGAGCGTTATGTCGTTGAAGCTCTCGAGAGCTTTAACGAGTATCCTCAACAATTGTTTTATGTCCTGGTCGGTGATGCTCTTGCTAATGCAGCCGAAGACGATGAGTGCGCGAGGTTGAAGGGCAGGATTGAAGCAAAAAGCGAAACTCTTCGCGAGGGAGGTCCACGTCGTCAGCCAATCGCATCTCGGAATATCTCGCATGCACGCTTCCATTATCTCGAGAAGAGCGTCGGTTATCACTTCCAGGCTCGTGAGTGACAAATGCTCGCGATCCTGAGTGCTGCATATGCTCCTCTCGTTCCCGAACCATTTTTCGCTCGAGTGTCTGTAGCTCGATCTGAACGCCGTGACCGCGGCGGACTTTACTTTGCTTATGCCGAAGAGAAGGTAAAACTTCGGCAGGGAAAATTCGTCGAGGCTCATTCTCAGAACCCTGTAAGTGTCCTCGGAGAAGGACGGCGAGCTGCACGTACAGAGGGAATGTATGATGTTTATGACGAGGCCGTGGGTCGAAGCTCGCATACTCAACCGTCCCGAGCAAACGAGAAAGGTAACCGTGTGAAATAGATAAGGAAGATGCTTGCCGACGTCGAGACAATTGTTGAACGAGAGCATGAGCAAGTATCGCGCAAGTATCGCGATATCGTCCCACATCATGTGTTGTTCGAGAAGTAGAGTCGGCGACGTGCAAGTTTTGTCGACCACACGGCACAGGCGTCCGATTACTTTTTTCGCGACGAGCTGGACGTTACCGGAAGCGAGAGCCACAGCCGTATCGGCCATTATCTCTACCATGGGAGAGCCAAGGCCGTATTTTACGCTCTTCAGGATGAAATTGTCGAGAACCGTGTCTATGAGGTCGGGCAATCGTCCTATCGTGCTCCATATCTTCGCTTGAATGCTCGGATACATCTCGACCTCCTCGATAGTCAGTGTGATGAGTTTCTCCAGTATCTGAGTGACTTGCTTCTGACGCTTGCCACCCTCGTCGTTCGGCTTGTAGAAGCGCACGAGATTCTTCAGCCACGGCGTCATGTACTCGAGACAGAGATGCTTCAGCTCGATCGTCGACACTCTGAAGCCCTGTATGCACTCCTCGAGAAACTCGAGGGTCAGATGAGGATCGTTGGCCGCGAGTGTTTCGCTGAGATGCTTTATGAATATCGTATTGTTCGAGGGTATGCAGAGACCCGAAGTTTCCAGCAGTTGTCCCTCGATCTTGAGATCAAAGGTGGCCGTAAGAGCGCACAGTTGATTGTAAGCCGCTGTGCGCAAGTTTGGGTCCGAACTGCCGAGATTTAGAAGAGCCATGTTCAACAATGTGCCGGGCACGTCCTTCGGACGAATCTTCGGATGTACCGACATGGAATCGGGCTGCGACAGTTCCCATCTGTTTCTTATGTGTATTATGGCTTGCACGATACTGTCGCAGTCGTTGTGAATGAAGGACAGCGGTCCGGCTTCGTTGGATATCGTCAGGGTGAATTGATTGTCGTCAACGAGACAAACTTCCTCGATCTCCGACGCGTAATAAACGTCATTCAGCAGGACCGAGTGCGAAAGCACTTTGCACTTTTCCGAGGACGTTATCTGTATGGCTGTGGGTCCGACCTTGACGGAGACCTTCGTGTCTTTGTGAGAGAGCTTCAGCGCGCTTGTGAAGACTTTGAGATCCTCGTCGAGCGACAACGTCGCACCGGGCAACTTCTGCTGTTCCGGATCGATGAGATCGTTGAGCCTTCCGGGACCGTCGACGAATATCACTTTGCGATTGCCCTTCAGGGGGGCCAGAATTCTGTCGTGAAACTTGGTGTATTCGCGAACCCAATTGTCGCAGTTGTATATGTAAGCCGCGAATATGTTCTCGTATGCGACCTCGGGTAGAACGTGAAACCATTTTTGCAAAAATTCCGTGCGGAAACGATTGTCCGAGCAGGTGTGAGTGAAATCGACGACCAGCTCGAAGGGCGCGTGGCAGAATGGCTTCAGTGTCAGGATCACGTGATATATCAAGAGGTCCCCGTTGGTCTCACCGATCCTGTACAGAGTTATGAATAATCGATTCATTAAAAATCTATAGTTTCATATTTTTTCGTAGAGTTAACTTATCAATCGCGCTACTCACTTGTATCTCCTCGCGATGTAATAAAACACCGGATGACCGAGTTTGCTCGTGCCAGCTTGATAGAATATATTTAGATTCTTGATACTCTTAAATTCCTCCTTCTCGTGCATCTTGTGTTTGACCATTATTTCCTCGAAATTCGTCGAAGACATGTCGATGCTCGACCATCGAGCGTACGACGATGAAAACAGCAAACTGCGAGTGACAATGATACAATAAATGTAAACATTTTCAATAAATCTGTCGAACATTCCTAACGAAAATTTATTCTCGAAGACGACTTACTGAGAATCCACGGGTTTGTGTTCCGGCGGTCCAAGATACGCCAGCAGGGTTGCCATCTTGTCGAAAGGACGTCGCCCCACGGCCTTGTGATCTCTACTGCTGCTGAGATAATCGCCTATGCGTTCTTGATGATTCCACAACAAACGGTGAAGCGCCAGAACATTCGCGTCGGAGACGAACGACATCGGATGATTGGTTTGATCGACGGTCTCACAGTCGGAGGCGATTTGAATGAAGAATCTCCTGCCAATCTCGAAGTGCGCTTGTAGAAAATCGTTGAAGGGAAGCATGTGCTGTTCCTTGCTGAATTGCACGTGATTGGCGATGTTCTGAAGTATCTTCGACATGAGCATCAAGCCTCGTTTAACGTGGGGCGGTACTTGCTTGCTCACGATACCCATCTCCTGAGGTGAAACTATAGCGGGATTGATGAAACGCAGGAATATGACCGTACCGACGGCACCGATGTTGTTCTGGGGACACTGAGGAAATCTCTTGCTCAGGACTTGATACAGGCAATGGCACATCGAACGCAGTTGCGGTGGAAATCTGAGGGAAAAATAACATGTTCGATTAAAAATTAAGAAATTAAGATATGATTTCGATAGATCAATTAGGCACGCGCGCAAAGTCTACCTGTCTGCCGAGGACACGATGTCGTCGAATACCTTCTGCGTCAGAGCTATGAGATTCCGACCGTTCTGCGATATATTCTCGTTCGCGTCGATTCTCGCGCTATCGACCTCGAACTTCGTGATGGGATCGTCCATCAGCGGTTTTATGAGAGGCTCCAGCAAGCTCTGAAGGTACGTGGCTCCGTATATTTTGAAGCAGAATGCCATTATCTTGCTCCCGAGGCTGTTGCCGCGAAAGAGCGTCTGCATGCAGTCGGACACTTCGACCTCTCGGTAAAACATGTTCCACAGCAGAGGAGAAAGCAAGTGCTTCGCGTCGAAGAGAGTCACGAATACCCTCGCTAATTCGTCCATCTGATTCGACGTCACGACGTTCGCCAGAGCTATCGCTATCGGCAATTCTCCTTTGTCGCTTATCATCGTTACTAGCTGAACCAGCTGCTCGAATCTATCGGCCAGCACGGTCTCCGCCAACGTATCGAATTCAGTTCCTTGCTGAAGAATCTTCGTCAGTACCTCCATGAACGCTGCTCGCGTCTGGAGATCTCGATTGTATCCCAAATCTGTCGAAAGATTTTTTTTTTTTAGTAATAATAATAGCAATATCGTTAAACCAGAGCTGGGCAAAGTACCAAAAAATACGTCATATACAAAGGACAAAGTATCACATGTACTTGAAGTATCAAGCACTTTTTGTACTTAAAGTATTTCAAGTTTCTGTACTTGACGTATTTGCTTGGGACAATTGTCATTGTAACATGACTCACCGATCGAGTGCATAAGACCGCTGTCTATGTTAGCGCTCAGTAGGTTGCTCATAGCCTGAATAGTTGCGTTTCTTAGGATCGACAGTTTCCCCGTTGTGAGATGTTGCCTGGAAACGACTTCTTTCTCCTCGGTAGCCGCGTCGTTGCAGTCGTTCAATAGATTCATAAAAAGAGTAAAATATTTAAGAAATAGCTGCGACTTCGCTTCCATGAGATCTCCACGATCAGATTCCTCAGGTTGAAGGGGCAAGCCCAGCAGGAGAGCTCCGACGGCTTCCATGCAAGCTTGATCTAAGTCTCTCGTTATCGTTGTAACGTCGCTGTTGCTGGGCGGGACAATCTGATGGGTCGTTCCCATTATCCAGTCGGTAAGATATTCCACGAGCTTATTGCGAAATTTCATTTCCTGCCGGAATGCAAGATCGTCCCGCCGCTTCATCATCGCCTCGACGAGCTGGCACAGCTTCGTCTTTATGTGTATCGCGTGAACGGTCATGTCCAAATGACGAACATATCTCACGATAGCCAGTGTCATACCCTCGATACTCGTTATTCCAAGATACTCCGAGGGCTCGTCGGATTTCGAGTCCAGTACATTTTTCATTATGAATATCGTGTGCTCGATGAATTGCGTGTTGACGTCGAGCACGATGACCTGTCCTTGTTGATCGAAAAACTTCTCGACTATGCTCTTTATTTGGTCGAATAGTATCGGATACAACGCCGGACTCATCTCGTGACCGACGAGCTCTTTTACATGCTTCTGAATTTGCGTGCCGTACTTCTCGTTATTGCATATCAACAACCGTAGGAGATTGGACACGAATTGCGTCACCGGGCAGTACTGGACTTCTTGACTAGGGTTCGCGAGTGACGATGTCGCCTCTTGTTGCTTGGCCGAACCTTTCTTCGGTTCCGGATGCGACGGCATTCCCGACATCGGCCTGCAGGGAGATTTTCTTTGCAGACAGACGCCGCCGAGGGAGCACAAAAAACCCGTCATGTTGGCCCACTCGTTTATCTGCTCCTCGAGCTCGTAATCTGAATTCTGATGCGAGGCTCTGCGCTTTCCCGTGTTCCGATGAAAAGCCTCGACTTGACCGTCCTCGGTCTTGTTCTTCGGATTGTTCGTCAATTGTCGCGAAGTCGATTCCCAATTTCTGAACGTCTCCTCCCAGGCCTGAAGACGATTTAAGGGTATAAAAAAATGCAATCTACCGGAGATTCGTTGGAAGAGGCTGTTGCTCGAACTTACGGGCTGCACTCCGTTGACGCAGTGCTCGATTTTTCTCAGCAGACCCATTATCCTACGTTGCAGGGCTGCACGTCCTGGAAAATCATAAAACTCCAAAATCCATCTAATTCGCGAATACTCGTTTACAAGCCAAACGTAAAAAATTCATACCATCGAGAACGTTGGGATGCCGCGACTTACCATGATTATGTCTTTGATAACTTATCGTACTGTCCCCGCTGGCTGTTACAAGGAGAAGAAAAAAAAAGGTACTTCGCTTACATTGCCGATACGATAATTGACTTCAACTCACCGGTCGTCAGTACCGTCGATATCTGTGCGAGCTCGACGTAAAGATTGTAGTTCGGCAATAGACAAGTAACGGCGACGTCATCGCTACCGCAACGTATCTCGGCCTCCTCGCAGAGCAACGAGAAACACGATAGGGCAACGAGCACAGCCTCCATGTCTATGCTCCACAAGTACATGAAAAATACGACCTACGAAAGAAATATTCATTTTTATGAAAATTTCGGAAATATGAGGAATCGCGATAGAACTCGTACAGAGAATAAAAATTAATTTCGACGAACCTCCAATTTGATATGCGCTTGTTTGCAAATGGCAATTTGACTACCGACATTCGAATAATCTTTGTTCTGCGATAGAAAAGCGTTTCTGTGAATGAGAATTTTTCTCAACCATTTCAGAATATCGGTGTAATTGACGATCTGGTGTTGTATAAGCTTCTGCGATATAGAGAATAGAACTTGGGAGCTTATGTCCCAAAATGTGTTGATAGGCGCCTCGGGATTCCACGCTTTTATCTGATCGGGATGATGAAGCGCGAGCAAAGCTTCCATCGCCTCGTGAGCGATGTCGGGCATCGTTGGCTGATGAACCAACGAAACTAGGCCATTTATGAGTTCCAACGTTGAGCTTTGTATCTCGTGACCAGCTTTTCCTTGATTCTGATAAGAAAAAAAAACGATAAAGATCAATCGACCTAGTTTTTTACGCAAATTTGTGCCACGCAAAACTTACGTTCAGCATCAACATAGGATCCGTGTGAATTAGTCGAACCATCCAGAGAAGAAGGTTCCTATGACTGGAAATATCCTCGCCGCGATCCTTGTTCTTCCCCTGTTCCTTTCCCTTGAGCGTTAAAGTGTGTATCATTCGCAAAGGCGTGTGGGATATGTAGCTCTGCGTGACCTTGTTCAGAGTGTCGGTAAACATGTTCCTGAGATCAGCGCTGCGAGAGTAAACAAGTTCTATTTGGGGCCACCACGAGAGTCTCGGTTGCGTGACTATCCTGAAACAACGTGGTCGTTAAGATTCCGTCGACGAACCCGGTGCGACGAGCGGGAGGCAGAGTCGAGGAGAAAATAAAAGTTTTCTTGGCAAACTATCGAACGAAAGAAATAAAAAGCTCAATGTTACGTGTGTTGATGTACCTGTACAGCGAACTGACGAGAACGAATTGGTAGGTCGATGGAAAATTCAAGTTTAGGCAAACTTTCAGTACTTCGTTGTTGTGCGGTTTTATACGAAAACAGCTGACTAGACAATCTATCATTAATTCGACGTCTTGAGCAACGTAACTCTGACCTCGTGAAAACGGTTTGCTAGGATTGAACAGCAACGCTGTTAGGTCGCCGATAACGTGCTGTACAAGCGTGAAAATTACATTGCTGGAGTCGAGATTGCTTATGTACGTCGAGGCTTTGCACAGCTTTACGCACGTTACAGCCGCGGCCTCGGTCAATTGTCTGCCGGAACCGTGAGTGACCAGACCGCGCTTTATGCTGTCGATGAACTGCTTCTTCTTCGAGTGCTTCGGCGAACACGGAGCGCCCGAGTCAGCATTCACGATCTCCTCGAGAACAACCGGCGACAATATAAGCAGCATTATCTGCAGAGGCCACGCCGCCACGACACGACCTTTCTTGTTGTCGGCCAGAGTATCGAGAACGTCGAACAACTCGCCGCAAGCCTTCGACAATTCGTCGTTGGGCTTCTTCTGCATCTCCGCGAATTCGTGGGGATAAGTGTCCATCCAATTGCATATGGCTTTCTCAAGCGAGTTCATCAGAACCGCATGGGCCGATTTTTTCAGCTGACGAATCTTCTGTATTGTCTCTGCCAATCGCAAATAAATCGTTAATGGTTTGACAAAAAGAAAAAAAAATAACAAACGAATAAATAAAAAAATTACCATTCAGGAGTTTGGTGAGCCTGTGAACGTCGACGTTGATATGCTGAATGAGTTCTATGTCGCTGTAGTCGGGATTCTCGTCGCTGCTTCCAGACAATTCCTGAAGATGAGCGGATATTCTGTTGAAAACGGCGCTGAAGAAATTTAAGCTAAGGGCGAACAAAACTTTGCTCGCCAGATTCTTCAAGTGAGTGTGCTGAGGGCTTTCATTGGGTACGTCTGAAAGTTCAACGATTCATTGTGAAAACAAAAAATGCATGCAGGTGATATAGGAATAATTATGACCTGAAGATCTCTGCATGAGACTAGATTTCATGAAGCTATAACGGATGTCTTTTTGCATCGATAGAGACTTGCCGAAAATGAAATTTGATGTCATGCCGATATCTTCAGGGGGATTAAAAATGGGTTTCGCTGCAACTTCGACTCACTGATAAATTGGCATATCTCCCTGAGCAGCAGTTTAATGTTCATAGTTTCATCGAAGTTCGTTGTATCTTTGGGCTGATTGGCTAGGCATTGTTCCAAAGTGTCCAGTATAATTATTATAGATTCGTAACAATTTCTGTCATGCTCCGAGCCATGGAAGGATCTCGGACCGCCCGTGTACGGCATCATTTCGTTCACGTGTTGAAGCATCTTCGTAAGGCCCGATATCACCAGAGAGAATCTGTACCGTGATATTTGTATCAGATACTTCTGATTCTTCTCCTCGTCTATGCGCGAATGGGGCGTCTGAGAACCAGCTTTGCACGGCAGCTGAATAAAAAAATATTGTCACTCGTTAACTTTCAGATATTATGTTACTATACTTTATAATTCATTAATTAATGTACATTGATTCTACTTTAAAAAAATAATAATAACAATAATAATAATCATAATAATGGAAAACCATTTAGGAATTGAATAACCGAGCTGCAGCTCGATGGATAATTAATGTCATTCGATTGATCAGGGCCTAGGGTGCGAGGGTACAGGGACGAAGGTGCAAACTATCAAGAGAGGGGTGTGCATGGCACTAGGGGAGCGTCGCATACGACAGAAGCGAGGGTTGCGGTGGAGTGGATTAAAAATAAATGATGAAAAAAAAAAAAAAAAAAAAAACGCAAGGAGGGAGAGACGCGTGAATAGAGCGTGCTGGTAGAGGAGTTTCCTGTCAAGGGTGGGACAGCACGGGCTCCCGTTCGATCTTTATGAATGAACGAATTTCCCTTGAAAGAAACGTTTCCCATACGAGACTCGTTCATTCATTCGCTGCCGCGAATAAATAAAGCGACCCTCGTTCTCGCGAGGTTCTGTGGATCGCAGGCAGTGAAAATTCTCCGACTACGAATCAAGCGGGTGTGAAAGAGGTGGAGGGGGGGTGTTGGAAGGGGGACCTGCCAAACAAATACACACGGGGCTGTCATCGATGATAATCGAAGTCGCCCAATTCCCGCGAAAGAGCGACACCGCGATTGAATTTGTATCGGAGACAGCGAGCAAGATTCCAGTGATCTTTGCTCCGTCGTCTGCGATCGAATCGCCCGATCGTCGAGTGTCGGACACCATACGGTGAATGCAACAAAGTGTGTGGACCAAAAAAAGAGATGATGATGCAAGACGGTCAAACGCAGAGGCGTAAGGCAAACGGTGGAATTACGGGGCGAGACAACAAAAGAACGAAACTACAGAATTATCGTGCGTTGATAAATCAATATAGCAGGTTTAATAACAAAAATAAAATAAAGATAAATTAAGCTTGTCGGTGACGCGCATTGATTCTGACCGTCGAGCGTTAAAGGATAATACAACAAAAAAAAAGAATCGTGCCGGTACCTGATCCTCGAACCGCGCGATCAGCAATCCAGCCCATTCGCTGGGCCTCTGGGTGCCCATTCTGGTCCCCCTTATCCCTCGGACCTTCAATGACAGGACTTCATGACGCTGTTGTTTGTTGTTGTTGTTGTCGTAGTTTTATTCACGAGGAAACTCGCGAGAGATTAATCGCCACTAGCCACTACATGGAGACAGGGAGAGAGAGAGAGAGAGAGAGAGGTGTGCAGCAGCGTTTAACGAATCGCGACGCCGCCATTCAACAACGTCGACTGCGACTGTGAGCTCTCGTGAGAGCTTCCCCCTCCCCCACCGGTGGACTGTGTGTGAGCGCTGCTGCTGCTGCGCGTGTGTCTGTGTGCGTGCAACAGAACAGGAGAGAGGGAGAAAGATCGAGCCAGCGAGAAGAGACAACGCCGAAAAAGCGATCGAGGGCCGCCCCGCGGATGTATCGTTTTTCGGGCGGGACGTACGGGGCGCAGGGCTGAAAGATTGTTCCCGTCGCTTGCAGGCAGCGGAGAAACACGGACGTAAAAAAATATATGTATAAAATAAGAACGAGGAACCGACGAGGACGGGAAGAGCACGAGAGAACTACGAGGCGGCATCGTCGGACAATATCGTGTGGAGGCATGTACGTGAGACGAGCCATAGCGCAGGTCTAGAAACTTTCGCAGGCGCTCGAACGGGCGAGAGCCAATGGGAGAAGCCGCGGATCTCGAGCGCATGGCTTTGCCCCACTACGCAACTGCGCCATTCATAAATGCCCGACTGACTCGGAGCTCGTCCACCCTCGGCCGCTTCTCCCTACCAATATTTTGTATACACACTCGCACGCTATAGATATACGGAGTGTCGCCTCTGCCTTACCTCGCGCTCCCACCGTAACTCCCCGAGATATGGACTATCGATTGCTCCGACTTCGGAATCCTGGAAGGTTACCAGCCCTTTGCCCTTGCTCTCGGACAATAGTAACACCGTAGCAGGTAGTCCGCACATCGGACTCTTTCTGTCTCGAATGTTACGGAGCAATTACAAAAGTTCCTCGACCGCTCGACCGAACCTTCGTTTCCTCGCGAAAGTGGGCGCCCTAAATTATGGTATCTTTGCGTCCGTGAAATCCGTCGTGGCGTTAAACTTTTTTTTATTCGAATATAAATACTTAACGATAATACAGGTTGGCAGGTACTTTGGGACATTGTCGAGTTGAGATCGACAATTATTCGTTCATTCTCGTGTTTCCGTGACGGGAATGGACTCGGAGCCTTGACCTTGGGCGGCGACCTTGAAAAGCTCGGATCGCTTTTGGCAATGATGCTTCTCGATGCTGTGCACGCTCTTCGGATCCAGATCCGTGACGGCAGTGTTGAATAAGAAGCAGCGAGAATTCGAAATTCTGATAACGTTTTCGGATGGTACACTGGACGTCGTCGATCTGTAGTCAGAATAATAAAGTTATTTATAAATTTTTTTCTACACGAAGGCGAAGGCGTATGAGCGGGCAAACTTACGGATCGATCTCGCGAAAGGCCATCATTATCGAGCAATCCTTCGCTATTCGGTGGACGAGATAGTTGCGCAAGACCAGAAGCTCTTCTTCACTGGGCGCGGATTTCGGTGTTTCTTTATCGTCTACGGAATTTATTTTTTTATAAATAATTTCGTCGTTCAAGATCGTCGAGTACGCCGAGTAAATCCGATGGACGTGATCTACGCTGTGACTATTCAGAGTCTGGGCGCGAAGGATTCTTTCCAGGACCGAGTTACGAGGCAGGGACATCGGTGAGGAATTACTCGATACCGGGCACGGCCGCTCTCCAGGAAACGGGCATAGCAGAGCCTCGCGAATGAGCTCGAACATCATGACGAAAGCCTTCTCCTTCTCAAACGTTTCCGAACTGAGCAGCCATTCCTTGAGAACAACTTCGATGTCGTCCGGAGCAAAACCCTCGCCGTAAACCAACTCGCCGTTTCTGAATATCCTGAAGTTGTTCTGCGGCGAACGAGCGAGTCCTGCGACGGCTCGACGCATGCGATCCTCTTGCCCGGAGAAAAGATCGAGCGGACAGTAGTCACTGGGCTTCAAAATTTCTCCAGATGCGACCTGAAAACAAGTCGGAGAGCAAACGTTAAATATCGCCACCATCACTTGTATTCTTGCGGTATCATCGTTACTCACTTTGGTATATTGCTTCCGGCAGTAGTCACACTTACCACTGTACACGGAACATTCGTTATCAAACGAAAAGCCCTGCTTCGGTTTTATTTCCACGCAGAAGGTCGGCGCTTCCTCGTCGGATGGAACTTTTTCGATGAGACATCCCGGCAGTATCGTGTAATCGGGAAGTGTCGTGGCGAATGTCTCCACCACTCTCTTGTGTCGACGATGTTCTGCAAAGAAAAAAAAATATCCCATCATTATAGTTTTTACAATTCTTTTTTAATAAAAATTTCTATACGATTGTCGTCGACATGCTCGGGTTCACGATTATTTTTTTTTATTGCCGTTTCTATACGATTGTCGTCGACATGCTCGTGTTCACGATGATTTTTTTTATTACAGTTTCTATACGATTGTCGTCGACATCCTCGGATTTACGTTTATTTATTTTTATTACAACTTTCATACGATTGTCGTCGACATACTCGGATTTACGTTTATTTATTTTTATTGCAATTTCTTTACCATTGTCGTCGACATGCTTGGATTTACATTTATTAATTTTTATATTGCAACTTCTATACGATTGTCGCCGACATGCTGCCAACGATCGAGGGATTGCCAACAACCCGACCGAACTACGTGGCTAATTCCGTCCGTTTTGTAAAACTCGCGTTGCGCGTTGCCGTGCCGGTGCTAGGAAGGCGTTGGCGCCTCTGACGTAGTTGTTATGACCGGTCATTGAGCGAGCGGGGGCCAACGTCGTGTGTTTGCCGCTGCTCCTTTTCAAACGCCCCAGCCGAGGAGCTCTCACGCGCGTCGGCATTTCACTATCGTGAAATCGTACCGGTTAAACGGGCACGTACATGGATGTTGCGTACCGACTCCTTCGAACACGCGAGTACAATACGAGAGACGAAACATAAGGAAGCGCAAGATCGTTGAAAACGGAGTCGAGGACGATCAAAGCTTCGACGATGTTCGAGAGTTGGTTTGTAAAATATCGTAAGAGGACGATACCTGGCCTGTGCTCTTCGAAAACGTTCGTCCAACGAGACAAATCCTGGGGATCGAGCCGAACGATCTCCGGTTCGCTCGCGTAACGTCCCAGCAATCCGGAAATAACGTTTTTATGAAAATCCGCTATCAGCTCGACTCTCGCCTTTCCACCGTCGTCTGCCGTCTTGTCTCCGGCATTCGGAAGCGATTTGCGAAACCTGAGCACCTTCCTTTCCTGTGGATCAGAGATAATACTATTAATGCGAAATATAGCATGAATATTCGTTCTTTTTTTTTCTTCCTCTGCGTGGAAAAATCAGCGATCACGAGTCAGAGGCGACGACCACGGCTGTGGCGCCTAAGTATAGTGCAAAGACGAATCGATAAACTACATATTCGCGTGTTAAGCTGACGTGGCCGAAGCTCGTTTCACACGCAGCACCCACAAGGGTCATGTTAAGGGGAGTGTACTGTTTTGAGTCGAAAAATCGATTCTTATTTCTATAAAGCATTTCGCGGGATGATAGAAACTCGTCTGCCAGTTATAAATATACCGTTTTTTTTTAGATCATTGTGACGACCTCAGTCGTTAAGAAATCGATATCACGCGACAAAAAAATTCCCTCATCATGTTGAGACACCGATAAAAATATTTACTCAGTTTCAGTGGAATAAACGCAGCAGATTCGTCAAAAAAATAAATAAAAAAATGCCCGCTGTTCGCGGCTCGAGCGTCGAAAATTAATTCTGACTGTGTCGAAAAGAACGAGAGAAGTAAATAATAAAAAGAACCACGCCGCTGTTTGCTTCGCGGCAGGCAGTCAAGCAGGTACGAGATAGCCCGCAGGTGAGCTCATAATCCATCGACCGTATGTTTGAATTTGTAACTTTGCGTCATTCCTCCGAGCGCTCCTTCTCACCGTTGGGTTACCGACGCTTTTAGATAACAGTACGATGCAAGAATAAAAAAAAATATTGATTCAATTCGAGCAACGGAGAACTTTCCGGCTACGTTTGTAGACAGAACGTAGTACTGAGTGTAAACGCGAGATACAATTTCTTTTCTTCCGCTTCCGGCGCGCCTTTCTGTATCAGATATTGAAAAACATACATTGTAAAAGTGTGTATCGGATCCGCGATCAATTCAGAAAGAAAAAAATCACGATAGAGAAGTTAGCAGATCTTTTTTTATTTTTCTATTTCTCTCGTATGAAAAACTAGCTGAAAAATGAAGTGCTTTCGGTTTGGCGTTTTTCATTATTATAACGCGACTGCCCTATTGTATCGCTATTATAACGACGCGCATGCGCGCGGTCGTTCTCTGGTAAGTGTTCTTACCAAAAAACGACCGTGCGCATGCGCAGAAGGCGCCCATGATCAGCTGTTCGGCGACAATTTTAATATCGCACATACTTACGCGTGGCAACGATACGACGAGAGTGGCGTTCCCCTCGCCCTTGTAAGCCGACCCATCCAGCGAGCACGAATCGATTGTGCGAAAGTCCGGAATCGGCATACTCTGGGCATCGTCGGTGCGAGACACGGAAGACGTTGTCTCGCCAGGATTCCGCCGCATCTTCGCCTCCGCTCGTCAACCGCCAAACCCGGAAGTAGAGTCAATAGCTTCATTTCCCCATTAAATCAGCACCATGGCCTCCTCCGTCTCAGTGTCCCTCTCTGTTGAGTTTCACCTGGAAATTATAAACGAACGAACATGTAACACGATCTCTCCGATAACATAGCCTCAAAAAAAAAAAGGAAAAAAAAAGATAACGGCCAAGAATAATAACCATAATAGGACAAATTGAATTCCGTTTCGAAAAGGCGACAAAGCACCTCCCGTGACTCAAACAGGTACGTTGCTCAAGCCAGAAACGACGTTCGTGATACATTAGTAATACTTATTGCACAAGTGGCTTGTGCAGAGCAGTGTTAATGCACGAAGTTGAAGCGCGATGCGACGAGTACGACGGTGAGTACTGCCGAGGCCGAAATATCCGGCTGCGACCGCCTCGACCAACTGGTCGTTAGAAATTCTAATGACTTCTCGTTCGTCGATTATTCGCCTCGTTTGCCCTCGAGGAGAATGGACTTGTGGCGCGGTGTACTATGGCCCGGTGTGTAAGAAAGTCTCTAGCCCGTCGACCAGGGCTTACGTACGCATGTATGTACACGACGCGTATGGATATCGTCTCGGATATCTACCGCTGCTTTAATAACGAGCTCGAAATCGAGGCTTCGAGAAAGACTCGGGGAGCCTCGGTGTCTTCGAGACGGAGGTTACGTCACTCTCGGCACTCACGGAGGGCGTCCGCCATGTTTCCTTATCCTTAATACTGTATCTACGCGATATAACCTGTAAATTTGTTTTCGGCCGTTCTCTAAAGAAATAAAAAATAACAATGAAAAAAACACTAGGTTAGCCGATGCCCCAAAATTCCGGTATTGCTAAATATTATTAAGTGACTAAAGTTCGCAACATTGCAGCAACGAAATGAACTCAACTGTCAATCGTATATTAAATGTAGATAACCTGCAAATTGACCTCGTATTTAAATATGAAATGAAATGGATGTAGATACAAGCCGCGTGCATGCTCAAAATAATTATGAAGCATCCTAGACAATTTACAGCTGGTTCAATACAAATGGTTGTCGATTCATACAAAGGAAACGCTGGACTTGCGTTCCCACCGGATGATCAAAGTCGATAATTTTTTTTTCTTTTGCCAAACATTTACAAGTTGGATTCAACTCAATAATTATTGTTAATCACCTTCGAAAATATTTACCAAGTTTTATGCGCGTCTATAGTCCGGAACCCTTTCTTGGAGCCAATAATGACGAGATTAAAAGTCAGCTGATCTTCAAAGACCCTTAATTTTTTTTCGCAAAACTTTTATGAGCTGGATTTGACTCGATAATTATTGTCAATGATCCTCGAAAATATTGACCAAGTTTTATGCGCGTCTATAGTCCGGAACCCTATCATGGAGCCAATAATGACGAGATTAAAAGTCAGCAGATGTTCAAAGCCCCTTAATTTTTTTTCGCCAAACTTTTATGACCTGGATTTGACTCGATAATTATTGTCAATCATCCTCGAAAATATTGACCGAGTTTTATGCGAGTCTATTGTGCGGAAAACTTTCTATGCGAGAACAACGATGGTGTTGCGGTTCCCATCAGATTTTCAAAGTCAATTAATTTTTTTTTGGCAAACATTTACGAGCTAGATTTGACTCGATAATTATTGTTGATCATCCTTGAAAATTTGGTCAATATTTTCAAGGATGATCAACAATAATTATCGAGTGAAATCTAGCTTGTAAATGTTTGCCAAAAAAAAATTAATCGACTTTGAAAATCCGCTGGGACCGCAAGTCCATCGTTGCCTTTGTATGGAACCAGTTGTCAATTGCTTAGGATGCTTAATAATTATTTGGAGCATGCACACGGCTTGCAACTACATCCATTTCTATTCATATTAAAATACGAGGTCAATTTGTAGGTTATCTACGTTGAATATACGAATGACAGTTGAGGTAATTTCGTTGCTACAACGTTGCGAACTTTAGTTACATATATTATTGACGTTTATCGCGCTCGAAGTCTTCGACTATCCTCGATCCGGTCCCGAGCGGGTGGGCAAAGCCTTGAGAGACTTATTTCATCGACTCGCCCGGATAAATCGGTTTAATTGTATTTTCCCGATTGACGAGCGATGTTTAATAACTGCTTTAATAACGAGCTTGGAATCCACGCTTCGAGAAACCTCGGAGTCTTCGAGACGGCGGTTACGTCACTCCCGGCGCTCACGGAGGCCGTCCGCCATGTTTCCTTATCCTTAATCCTGTATCTAGGCGTTGTAACCTGTAAATGTAAAATTGTTTTCGCGGTTCTCTAAATAAATAACAAAATATAAAATAATTTAAGAACCTGTCGGATGGCCCATGCCCGAAATTCCGGTATAACTAAATATTATTGACGTTTATTGCGCTCGAAGCCTTCGAGTCTCCTCGAACCGGTCCCGACCGGGCAAGCCTTCCGAAGCTTATTTCATCAACTCGTCTCGATACATCGTTTTAATTGTATTTTCCGATCGACGACCGATGTTTATCGCACGAGCTGCATTGCAACGTGTCTCTCTTGAGCCGCAGGATCTTGGGAACGAGCCTCGCGTCCACCCACCTATATTCCACCCATACGTGAGATAACGAACCTCGCTTTCGAGGTGAACTTCTACATCCCGCGTCTTAACTGCCTACCGGTTTATAACGGTCACGGGATACACGGCTCTTTCTCTCGTCGTCGTTGACTCGAAGCGGGCGCACCGGAGAGACAGAGGTGCACGAAACGCGAACTTAATGACCCAACGTAGCGAACATTAGTCGAGTAAAAAATACAATAAAAACCTCCCCATATCTCTGTTTCTCCATTGTTCGCATTTTTCGCCAGTAAAATTTTAAGCTTGAAGGTAGGTAGCACAAAAAAAATTATTTATCCAAAAGTTAGCAAATTCCATATGTCCGTCTGGACGGCATCCGAAAGTTTCGACCCATCCAAAAAGTCAACTTTTGGACGTAGAGTAGCTTACAGTTACCATTCGGACGGACCCATTTAGATAACTTTTTCATACCAGATGTATTTTTACTACCTGGGAAGTAACAATTTTTACATTTTTTCTTCAAATTAATGTCTGCGCAATTTTTTTTCGAATTCTCTGTAGAAACTGCCCAGGTACAAAAATGTGCCGTGCAGCCGGTATTGTACGTTTACCGTCGCTGTGCCGTCTTTTGTATATTCGGATTATTATTCTTCAATTTTATAATCCGACGATAGGCGTGGATGTCGGCTGTGACTGAGTAGTCTTGCCAAAGTACCGATAGGAGGACGAGTGTGCCGTACGTAGAAGGGAGCGAGTGTCGCCGGGGTATTCTGACCTATAAGGAGCGGCTGAAGAACGAGGCGAGAGAAGCGGGTTCCCCGCGGCCGGTGCGCGCAGAGTGTGGTAGCAGCGCACACACAACAGGGGCAACAACCGACGTTGACCTCACCGGGTAGCTCTAACGACGAGGAGGAAAGAAGAAGACGATGACGAACGTTCGAGCCTCGAGACGAGATATCTTTCGCCTCTGCGCTCGGGTGTATCTCGGCGTCGTGTGTACCACTTGTATTTCACTCCTTATTCAAACCGTTTCCACGGCGTTCCACCAGTTTACCAATCGTTCCGACGTTCCTTCTCGGAAGACACGGAAGATGCCTCCCATCTCGCACGATTCTCACGCAAATTCGTATCTTCTGACAGGGCAAAAAAAAAAGTTCTTCGCCTGACAAAATTCAACTGTCGAACGGTAGAAACGTTCCATCGTCGTCACAGCTGTTGACACTGAACGCGGGCGAAGAGACTCGGTGAAGAGCGCATGACGAGGAGTGACAGCCATAGAATTCGTCGAGAAGTAGTTTTTTCTTTGCGGCGACCGGTGGCGCCCTCCGGTGTTGGATAGACGAATGCACGGGAGGGCCCGCCTGAGCGCCATGGAAAAAACCCGGACGAATGGGCAAACACGGAAACGCGACGGAGGGGAAGAGCAGATGGAGAGGCAATCTTGGGATGTGCTCGGTCGGAGACGGAGAAGACGTGCCAGCATAAGCGGTGAACACGAGGCAAAGTGCATCGCACTGTCTCGGCGTTGACTTGAAGGACCGAGGCAGAAGCGGCAGCTGCTCGTTGTAGTGCACGAGGCAGGTCTTCACTTTGGCGGTGGCGGTTTTTTTTTCTTATGCAGTCTCGAGTGCGTAGCTCTTGTCGAGGGGCTCGCTGGCACTTGTAGTATTTCACGAGTTTGCCACACGTTTGGTTCGGGCTGTCTGCTCACTGCAACGGATGTGTCTGTGTCGGCTGCAGAGACATTACGTATAAACTCGGCACGGAGGGAAAACAGCGCATAGGAAGTCAGACGGCGAAAGGAAAATTTACTTCGGAAGTGTCAAAGTTCTGTTCGGGGAATTTAATATGTATATATATATATACATATAAAAACACTTCCACTTGCTCTTTCCACGAATGTTGTCCTATTTGAGATTCTGCGAGGTTTATATCGTTCGAAGGATGACCAAGTGATCGGGAAGTTGATTACACGAATGAATACAGTAATTCCAGTTATTTTATATTCGTGAAATTCCATAAGCACGAGGCCTTTGTTTTTATTATCTCTGTACAAAAACAGTCGAAAAAATTATAGTTTTTTTTCTTCTTCTTTCTTTCGTTAAAGATTCAATTTTTTTCGAACTCACGGCGTATGTACAAGCGGGAAATGATAGGTATTTCTTCGTAACTTATAAACTAAATATAATTATACATTGATATAATAATAGATATAATATTATGTAATAATAGTGAACCTACGAGTCTAGGGATTCGAGTTTATTGTGTTTGTATGTTCGTGTGTCTGTGTGTGTGGTTTTTTTGTATATATCTGTAGACGTGTAATGAATGTTTCTCTGCGAGTGAATAAATCTGTGTTTTATGTTCCATGTGTGAGCGAAGAATATTCATCGCCGGTGTACGTGTTTTACAGCGAATTTATACAGAATTCATCGAGTAGTAGTATCTCGTTTATAATGAACGTATAAATGAGTGGTTGCGGCTATTGATGGGCATTTTTTGTTGCTGTTGTTTGTTAGCTCAGGGCCGCTCGTTTCGCTCTCTACTCTCATCTCTACTATATTAACCGCGGGCTCCCGTGGTTTAAGTTTCTATTTTAATCTCTCCGTCACTCTCCTCTAATCGTGCAGCTCTACCGTTCTCACGATAATCGTAAACGTCTCGTTAAATTCGACGATCCGACTACGATGATCGGGATAACATATTGAAAAATGCATTGTAACATTGGTAAAACGTGAACCACGAGACCGTTTGTCTTGTGAATCGAGCGCCCCTGATGCTCAATCACACTGTCGTCATTCTCCTTATTTTCCTTAACTCAGAGTTTACGTTTTTTTTGTCCCCTCGTCCTCGATATTTTACTCTTTCTCTTTGTCGCCAGTCAGCCCAATTGTTACTCGAGCCCCCTCGCCTAATTGTTCTTAAATCTGCAGTATATCTTACACACACATGCAGCTCATCGCGCGGATCTCACAAAACGCTTTCACGAAGATATTCGCAAACTCTCTTTTCGCACTCTCTTTCTCGCTAAACACACACTCTACTCGAAAGAATAAAATGCCATGAGACAGATCCGAATTTGCGCACGCGCGATGTTGTTCGGTAAATAGATAGACCCCTCGGCATCGCAGTGTCCGCGAGGATGAAGCGGAAGAGAAGATTCTTCGCGTTTTTCTTTGTGCTCGAAAAATCGGTTGGCAGCTCGCGGTGACTGCGAGACGTATATAGAATATCCGAGGAATTCGTTATTTTAACGGTTTCAGTTTTCAGGAAATTCGTGAACCGTAAACCCGCAAGGGTTTTTTTTTACAATACATACAATATATAGACGAGTAACCGGCGCTCGTGTATGCATCCGGTTGAAATTTAAATACAAATACATGCTATACAAGACAAAATATGAAGAAAACAAAAATTCTCTCCGGTAACATGAAGATTGCAAAAAAAATGTACAATTGTGCTCAGCGGAGCTTATTCATGCCAGCTGATTCGCGTTTGTCACGATCTATGTTCAGTGTCAATAATACAACGGGCGATTCATCGCGAGAAAAAAGAAAATTGTTTTCTGCACCGAGTTCGCTTCTCCTTCATCCTTACTCGCGGACACTCGCGCATTCCCTTTAATGCAACAAATCTCGCCACATTCGATTCCGAATCCAATATCCGATCGTCTCGCTCCCCCACCTATTCTCATCTTCCAATTTTTGTTTCATCTTTATTTTTCCTTTTTTTTTGTTTTGTTTTGTTGTTTCGTTTTATTTTTTTCCCCACCAGCTTTTCATCGTTCGCAAATCTTTGTGTTTCCTTTTTTTTTGTTTTATTTATTTATTTTTATTTTTTTCATTTTTTTATTTTTTATCGTTTCGATTTTGTCTCGTTTTATTTAAAAAAATACTGAATTAACCAAGCTAAAATCACAGACTTGCTGGAGTGCCTTTCCATCCTCCAGCGGGTTTGTACAAATTCTTCCTGAAGGACTCTATGTATAGTTACAATGTGTGTGTTATATATATATATAAATCATTGTGGTTATATATATATATATATATACTATATATATAGTAATTACAATTCGTTCATGATTAGTTTTCTTTTCTTTTTTCTTTTTCATGTTCTCGAGAGTTTGTTTGAGTTTTATGTGTGTGTACCGTGTGTGTGTCTCTTTACACGCTACCGCGTAGCGCCAGCAGTTTTTTTCAAGTTGTTCCTCTATTTATTTGTTATCCCGTCTGCAATAGTACGAGCGTGACCCAAATTCTGTGGTTCTACCCCTCCCCTCTCGACGGTTCACACATCCACACATTTCCCCCGCCCCTCTTGCCTCCAGGCTCTTTCTCGAAGAAACCAAATTTAAATCAGCCTTCGAGCATCTATTCCCGATCCGAAGTTCCACCAATCGAAAACCCTCGCTGCTCGTTGTCATTACATTTTTTTTCTCCCTCGCTCCTACGTACCGCTACTACTATATCACGCATCAAAGATTTCATTTTGTTCTGATTTTTCATATTTTCGTTTTTTTTACTTCTATTAGAGATCTCTGTGCGGATCGTCGATCGTTGGTCGAGAGAACGGAACAAGTGATGTAAAAAAAAGACGTTACATTGCGAAGAAAATAAAAATCCGGGTTAATATTGAATCAAAGAATGGACGAAGAAAAAAAAAATCCTCGTGAATAATAAACCAGCGCGCTCGGCCTTAGCTCGGGCAAGTAGCAAGTTCGAACGAATTCGACCGCACGCACACTTGGGCGCTAAGTGTTTCGTCCCCGGCTGCGACTGCGAGATGGCAACGAACGCGTGACACGTTCGAAAACGCAGTCTCTGTCTCTCTCTCTCTCTCTCCGTTGGTGCGCATCGGGATGTCATAGTAAATTATTATTTACTCCTTCTCGCCAACTATCCTACCGAGAGTGTCGGCGGTCAGTGGGTTCACAGCCGGAGACGTGACACTCTCCGTCTCTCCACACCCGGGAGGATGTGATAAATTTGCTCGAAAATTGCTACGTGCTCGGCGTACGGACAGACAGACAGATCAAAGATATTAGGCGCGTTAATCGACCGCCGAGGAACGGGAGAACTTATCGTCATTCGACGTGGCAATCATTTAGGATACGCCCTTCCGTTTCTCAGAAGTCGGCACGCACGCTTGTGATCCATATAGATATACACATATATTTATTTGTATATGTATATATATATATATATATATATATATATATATATATATATGCGTGGTTTTTTTTAATCAAGCGCTACCAGTGTTCTCGTGTTTATCGTTTATGGTATGTTATTTGTAATCGTCAGAAAGAAAAATCATGCGCGGTTAAAAACGAAGAAATAATAATGTTGATGATTCTAAGCAAGATGTAAACACGGACTCGCACACCGGACACGTTTTGGGTCGTTACGTAAACCTGGCATATTTTGTCTCTCCCACCCCTTTTCAACGTCCGCCTATATTTTTTCTTTCTTTTTTGTTTTTCCGCTTTTTTCGTCTCTCTCTACCTCTTATCATAATCACAGACACGGTTTCTAATTGCTACGTACAGAGCCTTCGTCCAGCGCCGAACGCGATAAGTTTACGCCTCATACCATCGTGTTCCATCGTTCATATTATCTCGTCGTCGTTAATCATCGCACACTCTCTATACACGTTTATTATCTCGGAGCGGTTGCATCTCAACGACATTTTTTTTTCTTTTTTCATATTTTAAATTTTCAGACGTTCGCGCACTTTGTCATTCATTCAGGTCCTCGTGATCGTCGTCATAATTTTATTCGTCCTCTCCGGCCATAAAACGACGAGGCATAGTTTTTTTTTCACGATCTCGATGTTACCAAGCGTTTCTTTTTATGTGCGCACTTTATCTTTAACGATGACGACCGCGATCGAATATTCACGCGATTGGATGGGCAAAATAACAAAAAAATAAAATAAAACAGTCACGGCGCGAGAATGTGAACGCCGATATGTCGTACAGAGTCGAAGCTTCCTCCGCGGGGAAGCGATTTTCAATCGATTCTTCGGACAGTTAAATTCAATAGCACGCCTTAACGGGAAAAAACAAGCGTGTACGAGAGAAAAACAAAATGAGGACAATAAGCATCGGGTGCGTAGTTGCCGAGTCGAGTTAATCGAGGACACAAATAATTGAGCGGTTACCGCGAGTTCGCCTCGTCGGAGGAGCCGGACAAGAAGTTGAGTGTAATCATCGCGTCGTCATCGTTCGCGTGTGCGTTTGATTTTCAAATCCTCGTCGTTTGGAGAGAAGAAAAATAATTTTCACATCCGAATAACATCGTCACACAATCGTGACCACCTATATGCCGCGCTCACGAAAAATAAAACGAATGAAAAAAGAAAATCCCTCCTCGCGAAGAAAATCACAGTTGTTTCAAAAGGATATATAGATATATATAGATATATATGATATACTATTTAAATGACGTGCGCGCACGACGCCGCCGTAATCGAGGCACCAACTTCACCGACAATCAATTATAATATATATATATACTTATACATATAAATTATATATAATATATATACATACTATTTAATGCATCATTATCGCCGGTTATTATTTACCTGATTACACACGGGTCCTCTTTCACACTTTCATTCGGACATCATCTCTGCATGTAATAGTTTGTGTGTATATATGTACATATATAAACTTTTATGTGAATCAATTGATTCGTGTACGGTGGATACACGTAACGGTTAATGGATCGCTAAAGGGCGTGCGCGACTCTTTCTCTCTTTCATATATATCGCTATCTCTCTCTGGGTCTCTTTCTCTCTCTTGCGTAATGACTACCGACGGCGCTGTTACTGTTGTTCTTTTTTCACTGATAAATGTCGTTGTTCTTTTTTTTTTCATGCTGTTTTACTTGCCGCTTCACACGATGCACAAAATTGGAAATGAATGAACTTTTACGAAATTCGTTAAACGCGTCGCGCTGTGAGGAACTTCAATCTTCTTTCTTCGATCGGCTCTCTATCTTCGTTCGATCCTTATGACTGGCCATATGCGTTGCGTTCACGGTAGTATAACGGTGGTTGATTCTCGGGGTTGCCTTCCGAACGTTGTACTTTAGCCGTGTTTTACTTTGTTGCACTTCCCCTCATGACAATTACGATTGTGGTGATTTTTCTCGTTTCCCGTTGGTTTTTTTTTTTTTTTTTTTTTTTTGGTAACGTCCGACTACACTTACCCCGGTACACGCAGTCATTGCCCTCCGAGCTCGAGTCGAATTTTCAGGAGTTTGAGATCAGTGTTTTCGACAGCGAGCCTCCCTCGGACAAAGACCCGTGTGCCCGCGTCTGTGTGTGGGTGTGTCTGTGACTCTGTGTGTGTGGGTTTGCGCGAGAGAAATCTTGGTTACTTGCTCTCGATTCTTCTCCTCCTCGATCGGCTCGTGAGCGTGAAATCTCGAATGAAAGCCAACTTGGAGAAGCTCCGTGATAATAACAATGATATTAACGAGCGCGTGGGGGACGCCCGGTTGGTGGTCGAGAATCCGGAGTCTCAATGGCGTCGTGACGCCGCGTCGTGTTTTGACGCTGTTGCTGCCGACGCGCTTCTTCTCTGTTACTTTTTTTTCTTCTTTCCTCGCTTCTTCTTCTCGGGTGAAAACGACGGTCCATTTCACAGCGATCCTCGAGATATTGAAATCGCTCCACTGCCGCTGCCTGCGTCACGATGAGTCAGAACGGCGTTAACATCGCCGGGGCAGGCGGAGGGGGAAGAGAGAAGAATCGAGCTATTATATGTTTCCACTGTGCAACGTTCGGTGGCAAAGGCGAGAACCCGTTCGAGAACGTTCTTTGAAATATCTCTCGCGATGGAGGGCTTTTACACAGAGACGCGCGAGCCGCGCGGAAAGGGGGGGGGGAGAAGGGGAGATTTTGTCGCCCAGGCCAGACACGATTTTTCGGCAATAGTGTGGGGCATCCGAGGGGTTTGCGAGAGAATAATAATGATCCGAAGAATGGAAGGGCTGGCTGCGCAGGCTGATGGGCTCGAACGAAGGGGAGGAAAACACGATGGTAGCCGGGGCTCTCTCTTGATGCTTCTGCTGCTGTTTTTTCTTCATGGTTTAGTGGTGCGTAACATATACATATATATATATATATATATATATATGTCATATATATACATTATATCCATACACTGGCGACAAAGAGGAAAAGAATAAAAGAGAAAAGAAGACAAAAGCTAATTTATCTCTGATCTTTTTTGTCGAATTCTCTCAGTTTCGATCCGGTCACATGGATAAACGATGAATCTAATCGTCGGGTGACTCCTCACAAGTTCGGTCGTCGCGATGGTTTGCTGTTTGGCGTGGTGGTGATGTTCGTCGTGTTTTTTTTTTTCTTCATTTTTCATCTCCATCATCCTCCTCTTGATATTTCACAATCGACGATTCAACTCGACACGAATGCCGCGATCTGTTCGTTGAACTGCGCGTGCTCGAGTATGAGCGAATCCTTGCAGCTCTCGAATTGCTGTTGTTGTGCGACCGCCGGTGGTTGCATCTCCTCCGGATCGGGTTCCGTCCTCTCGTATAGAACGCAGATCGAGCCGTTCTCACCGATCCTGTATGAGACCTCGGCCGGATCGATCCACATCGTCAATTCGCTCGGGAAGAGATGATGGAGCACGGTCGGCAATAGCCCGACGTTGGCACCGGCCTGTGCGATAACAGGATCCATTTTGCCGTTAATGCGTATACAACGATAACCCGAGCCGCGGTTTGGACGATCGGGAAACCAGTGATCCCTGTAACGTCGTCGGAGAACATCGGTCAACGATGATTTGAACAAGTCGAGCTGACGATCCGACAGCTGGCCCGCCTGTAGACGTAATAAATGGACGAGAAAGTCCGCCGCGGACACTATCTCCAGTCTCATTGTGGCGAATTTATCGTTAACGAGATCAACGCGAATTTTTGTCTTTCGTTTCTTCTTTTTTTGCTTTGTTATTTCGATTGAAATCGTGTTTTACTGTTTTTTTTTCTTTTTTTTTTTTTACTTAAATTGTCGATAACGATGACGCAGACGCGACGATACGCCGACGTAGGAGCCCCGTCTTTTTTCCGTTATATTATCTCTCTCCGATATACTCTCCTCTATCGGTACTTGCTCGTGGCAACGTCGTGGCGACGTCGTTTTGAGACCGACGAATAAAGCGACCTCTCGTTTTCCCACAGTGGGTTTCTTTTTAGTTTTCTTCTTTCTAATGTATCTCGTTGAATCGCCGAAGTAGCGAACCGCGGTGGCGAGATAATAATGCGTGTGTCACGGTACGAGAATACGACGACGACGGCCCAGCACTACTTTCGAATCGGAGCGAGTCTCGACAAAATGGCGTCGCCACTGACCGTAGCGGTCGGAACAACGTTGCCACTCCAGCGCGAACGACGAGAACCTCGACTCGATTACTCCTCGCACACTTGCTCGAACGCCGCTTGATCTCCACAGTTGTTTTATTATCGTTCGCTTTTCCTCTTCGTATCTTCGACGTCCACGGTGTATCTCCGAGAGGCGGATGATCACGATATATATTCTTCGACGATGTTTGCCTCGTTCGCGAAAGCCTCTCTCGTTGTTCCTCGCTATTCAGCTTCTTGGCTCTCTCGCAACGCCGTTCGACGAAACGCCACGAATCGATCTTCGTTGCCTCGTTTTATAATTTAACCGCGACCGCACACGTATTCGATCGACGAACGATTTAACTGCAATTCTTTCGATTCGCGACCGACTTTATAACCCGCGCAAAACCGTCTATTTCCTTTCCTCGGCTCTCTAGCTATCTTCCTCTCTCTCTCTCTCTCTCTTTCCCTACCTATCTATCTATCTCTCTCGCTCTCTCTCACCGCACAAACTCTTCGCGAACGTCACCTCTCGACTGCCGACGACTTTCTAATGGTGGCGGACGTCGATGCCACCGAGGTAGGCTCCGAGTCTCTTTGTTCGACGTCGCCACGGTGGGAGAGCTACGAGCGTCGGCCAATCGACGCGAGGCTTCGTCTCTGTTTCCACGGGGTCACGTGACCCCTCGCGCTAGCTCTGCGCGAGAAGAGATGCGCCTTGTGTACTACCTCCTCGTCCGTGTGTAATCCCACCGAGTATATACGTATATATATATATATATATATATATATATATATAGAGTATACGTTTATGACTCCACAAACACTGTCTAACGCAAACCAGGGAATACACACTCGCTCGGCCGTCGCTGTATTTTCTAGCTGTAATATTTTTCTGCTGTTGCTGCCGCTGCTGCTGCTCGCCCCCGTAAGCGTTCGAGATGGCCCCGAAATCGAATAGAGGCCGTTCTCCCACAGAGAAGCTGAAACTCTGCTACACGAACGTTTGATGCTTGTTTTATATTATACTTACAGACTCGGTGTACGTGGTTTTTTTTTATTCCTTTGCTTTTTTTTTCTTCTTCTCTCGTAGCACAGCTGCACTGACGAGTGGGGATTTTTCTCTGTTAGCTTCGACCGCGCACCGAACCGCTACGGTTAGAGAACTCGGGAGTCTCTCCCGTGTGTTGATAAAAAGGTGAGCTCCGACGGTGCTCCGCGCTGCCTTCCTCCGAAAGTCTTCGGAGACGGGCCGCGCACTCGTTTCCCTAGCTTTTATGCTCTATCCACCGGTAACTGTGTATCGTATCTGGTACGACACATACTCGCTCACACGTATGAAGCAGTTACGCCGTATACAGATATATTGGCCTTCTCCTCGCGAGCTCGCACGATCGTGCTCTCGAGCTCGCCTAGTTATACAAGTATATCGGGAGCAGGTCAAAAGGCTCGAGACATTTTTTTTCCTCGTCCGTGGACCAGAGTCCCGAGCGTTCTCGCTCGGCGATACGGAAAATATATTATCCTGTAGAAAGGAGCGTCGATGAGCTGGAAATTATCCTTCGGACTCTCTCGCTGTATATACATCGGCGTACGCGAGTAACGGATCTCTCAATCTGGATCGTGCCTGTCGGTACACTCGCGTCGGATCGCCGTCGGATAACTCTTTACAGTTGACTCGTTGCGGATTCGATGCCTCGCGATTCTTCCATTGTCGAACGGACCCTGGCCCGACCCCCGGGGGCAAAACGGATTACACCGAATGCACGAAATATAATACAATGCCCGGAACGATTTATCGCTGTATTATAATTATTCTGTATTATAAAATCTATATATCGAGGCACTTCAAAACTCCATCGTTTAAGGGTATGTATTCCATGCCTAGGCTCAGCGGTGGGGTTCTCCTCGGTGGCGCGCGCGCACGGTGAGGCACAGGCAACGACAGAGCGAGGGACCCGTGCTGCGAAATCCCAAGCGTGCCGAAACAAACACCGAAATATTTCGTTTCACACTCGCGCTATCTTCGAAAACCGAATGGTACAATTGTTTCGCAATATTTCAATTCTCTATTTCCAGACACGTTTTCGGTTTTTCGTTGTTTTAATAATGTATTATGATAAATTGTTGCAGCTAACGGTTCACATGCCGTAAGGCAGCGACTTCCGCATAAGAGCAAGGCTAAGCGGTCAAGAAAAATCAATTTTAATATCTCGGCAATCATATGACCAATTGAATTTTGTTTAATATATAACAATTTTTTTTTTTTTTATTTTTTTTTTATTTGTGTAGACCGGCAAAACTCGTTCCACAGAAAATGTACAGTAGTGAGTGGGAGTGAGGTATTAGAATGGTAATTACGGTAGCTTAGTCTAGAACGCGGTATCCAGTTTTATTACTTCGCTTTCAGTTACAATTTATAGTCGCTTATAGTCGTAGCCTGCACAAAGAAGATCGAAAAACAGTTCGAGCGATTCCGGATCCCTCCTCGATATTCTTTCAAAATAGTGCCAATCGGATAGCTCGTCCTCATAGTTCGTGCGGTATGTTGGACGATAGAAGAGCTCTCCGCGTCCATATTCCGATCCGATATTCCGCGTCGATATTATAATTTAGTTATATAAAAAAATAAAAATTATATACAAAACATGATTTTTTATTATAAAAAAAAAACTACGCATTTATTTCTAACGTCTGAAATTTTCGACTTGATACGATTATCGTTCAAATAATTTTAAAAAATAAAGAAAAATCACTTTTTTCCGACGGTTTGAGAGTCACTGGTTCCGGGGATCCGTTCTTTAGTGCAGAGTCCTCCCCACCATCGCCCCGGGCATAAAACCCCGATGACGACGTCGTGGGCGATGAGGAGTAGAGCATTTGGGTGTATGTGTGTGTGTTGATCGCCGGCGGGAATAGGAAAGCTGGCGAATCGCTAGAAAGCAGCGGGTTCTGCTCGGCTCGGAGTCTACCTATGATAAGTGTGCTCGTGGTGCTCGAGGGTACGTGTGTGGGTCTCCACGTACGGGGCTAGAGCGCCAGTTTGAAGGATCGAAGGTGTGACGAGCGTCTGGCTCGTCGAAAAGCGCTTCGCGACGCACGATGCGCAGCGACGCTCGAGGGGATGCTGCTACTGCTGCGTCCGAAAAAAAAGAAGAAAAGACAAAAAAACGCTGATGAACATTCGAGAAGAAAAAAAAAAAAATTCAAGAGAGAAGGAGTATAAGGTGAAGAGTGCGTAACGAGGGGGCTCTGAGTCACTTCGCGAAAGCGTGCTTCTCCGGCTCACCGGTGTAGCACGGCGGTTGACGACGGTGACGCGATGTTCTCGAGACTGTACGCGAGCGTTTTTAGTTTCGACGTGATCAGCGCGAATTAATCACCGACGACGTGTACGAATCAACGAGTCCCCGACTCAAGCGACACCGGAAAATCGTCGCTTGTACGTAATGCGGAATTAAATATCGGAATTCTATAGTTTAGTACATTTTACTCAAAAAATATTGTTTGTTATTTTATTTTTTAGTTTTTTTAAGTCCCGGCCGAAAAAGATATTTTCACTGCGAGCCGATTACGCGATTTCTGGAAGGGGGAGGCGTTTGTGATCCGATTCCAAATAAATCTCTCTCCCTCGTTAAGTTTCTATCCTCCGTATAGCTATTTTTTCCCGAAAAGATATTTTTTCAATTCAACATTAAATACATTTTTTTTAAATCCCCGATTGAAGAACAAATGTCCACTACGTCCCGATTATGCGATTGCCGGAAGGAGGGAGGGGGGGGGGGATGTAATCCCGGACTCTGTATCATTATTTTACCCGTACAAATATTTGTGCATTTAAAATGAATAATTAAAAAAAAAAATTTAATCCAAGAATGATTTTAATCCGTTTCCTTATGACCCGATTATACGATTCCCGGAAGGAGGAGGGAGGGGGGGGGAGTTTGGGGGATGTAATCCCGGATTCGAAATAAATCTCTCTCTCGCCGTCGTTAATTTTCCATCCTCCGTATCGCTAATGACGCCCGCAATGCCGGCGTTTTCCTTTGTAACCGTTGGCCAATGAAGATAATTATAATCGGCAGCGCGCGAGGGCATTCGTACGCGCCAGCGGTACACTAAAGTTCCGCGCTAATATATAGTCGGACGAGAGACCCCTGTGGTCTTTCGTTTATCTATCCTATCCTATGTGCATCTCTTTCTCTTTCTCCTACTATCTGGCGAGGAACTCGCGCACGGAACGGAACGGACGGGGTTAACGGCCGTACAAGCGAAACGTTACTATTCTGGTCATTCTCGTGTGTGTGTGTGTGTGTGTGTATGTGTGTGTGCGCGCGCGGACTCTAGCGACAATTTATTCAGAACCACGCGCGCGGTTGCTCTTGGTGCGAGTTGCATGCATGCGCCTAGGCTTCATCTCCGAGCGAGCTAACTATCGAGCTCGTCTACCCGACCCCCACTATCTTTCGCGCGCCTCAACGTACCAGCATATATATACATATATGTGTGTATACATATATACACTGTATATAAGTGACTATCGGCAATGACTAGTTCGTGTGCCAAGTCGACATAAAACGCGTAACAATGCACAAGCGAATACCGGCCGGTGAGAAACTAAACGACGATCGTTTCATTGATGGAATAACTTACCGACGGTACGAGATTAAAAAATGGTTCGCGAAAATATTGTCGTTGAACGAAGTTTCTCGTTGAGAATCGCAGACGGATCTCGATCCACACGGGACTGTTTATGAACGCATATTTTATTTTTAATTTTTTAATTTTTAACAATGCACAAGAAAATACCGACCGGTGAGAAACTGAACGACGATCCTTTCATTCATAGAAGAATAAGTACCGATTGTGCGAGATTAAAAAATTGTTCGCGAAAATATTGTCCTTGGCCGAAGTTTCTCGTCATCGAGAATGGCGGACGGATTTTCCATGCATACACAGTAAAAAAGATTTGTACATTTAACAGACATTTTTGTAAAGGGGACAAGATTTTTTGGTAAAATTAACATCATAAGAATTGTGGACGTTTGTGGACAAGAAACTTTGATACCTATTTTACTGTGTACGGTACTATTAATGAACCACTATTTTAGTTTGAATTTTTTATTTTTATTTTGCTTTTGCAAATTTTATTCACCCGAGACTGCGAACCGAGGTTGTTTTGTGAGTGGAGCGGCGTAGGGTATTTTTTTTTCATTACCCGGTAGTGCGTTCGAGTGCCCGTAGTGCATTATTCACTCCGGCTTGTTTGTTCATCGACCCACGACTCTTTATAGCTCGTGTGTACACTCGACGATACCTTCGGTCTCTCCTCTTGCTGTCCGTGGGGCGATGGGATGACGCGTTTCCTCCCGGCGTCTAGTCCCGTGCCCCGAGCGCGTCTATAATAATTCTGTAGACGCGCTGTATATACTCGCGTGGCGTATACATATAACGCGTAAACATCCGTTTCAACGCGCACAGGGGCAACAGGTTAATACTTTTCGGTAGAAGGGAGATTTATGTTCGGTATTCGAAACTTTGATCTCCCTTCTCCATACTCTCTCCAAATATATGTATATATATATATACACATACATATATACAGATTAATCTATAGTGTAGTCAGAACTGTATATATGAAAATGTCTAGCACAAAAAAAGAAATTCCCCGAACCATATCCGTTCGTTTAATTAGTTTGTGAATGGTCGAGGGATACTTTAACGGGCGAGAGCTCCACATCCGTCCAGCTGAACGAAACGGTCAATTTTTATCGCGGCAATAATACACACAATAGGGTGTATCGAAACGTCCGAAGTCTTTCTCTCGGTACCAGCAGAGCCAGGTAAAAGGGGCTACATAAAAGTACTAGACCCAGTGAGGCTCGGACATTGTCATTGGACAATCGGGGCTTACGGGTATTTCGTGCGTAAAGGGAAACTGATACCTCCGGGTTAGCCTTATTTCCGTTACACGACTGCAGCGCAGCCCCTTCGCTCCTTTGAGGATAATTATGGCTTAGGGACCTTCCCAATTATCGGTGAATACTCCCAAAGTTTTCCATCTCCCTTTCTCTGAATTTCACGTCATACATATATATATATACATATATCTATGTATATTATGTATACACTATAATGTTGGGCTGCTCTATACATATATATGTAGATTATATCGTGATTATACGTACACGCTGGCGTTACCAACTTGGCAACTGTCGGACGATCGATACGGAGATTATTCTACAACCACGCAGGGAACGTTACTGGCATCGGACATTATGCTCGAGGGAAGTGGGTTTGTGCATAATCGTACATTTTTGCACCATTCATAAAAAAAGTGGTTACTTTCGTTTTTGACCAGTTGTGTAAATTTCTATAATCGTCGAGTCGAAAGTTTTCTCTTACGTCCCGTATGGATTAGATATAGTGGGAAATTAAATCGAAACACGGAGCTACAGATTTTTATTTTCTCGCCTCGTGCGTAGGGCGAGTATATCGGAATTTCTCTTACGAGTTTCTCTAGATAGAGAGAAAGAAGAAAAAAAATGGTGACTTTCATTTTCGAGTATTTTTGTAAATTTCGTTTATCGTCGAATCGAAAGTTTTCTCTTCCATTATGTATGGATGAGACAGAATGGAAATTAAATCGAAACACGGAGCTACACATTTATTTCCTCGCCTCGTGCGCAAGCCGAGTATATCGTTATGGTTCTTACGAGTTTCTCTGGATAGAGAGAAAGAAATGATAAAAAAAATTGTGAGGCATCGATGTCACAGGACTCCCACAGCTTCGTGCCGTCGTCCAACTGGCATCCCCGTTATCCGCGCTGTGGATCTACGAGGAGAAACTCTCGTCTCTCGTGTGTACCATACGAGAGACTGTACGTAAGGTAGCGCGCGGGCGCTGAGCCGGTCGGAGACGAATGCGAGAGAGCGCACACCACTCCTGCAGGCTTCGTGTTGTCGGGAGAGTCGAGCGCCGTGAGGATCGAGGTCCCTGGACGGTGGGGGAGAGAGGGGGAGAGGGGGCTTGGTTCGCGTCCCCCCAAGACGAAGAGCTCGGTCGGCCAGCCGAGAGAAGAGAAGAACCGAGGAAGCCGGAGGGGCCAAGGGGGGCGCGCAACATCGTCGTGTCAGCCATCACGCTAGCCCCCTCGCGTCTAACTGTTTGGTAGGTCATCCCCACCGCGAAAAAAAAGAAAAAGAATAAACCCTCCTCACTGACCGACGCCTTTAACGTTCCACTTGTCAGGCGTTCTTTGTCGTTTTTCTTGCCACGTTCCGAATCTATCTTGCGCTGCGATATTTTGTCACGAATCTGCTGTGCATACAGGACGATTCGGATTGAAAATATAGCATCGAGGGGATGAAAAAGAAAAGGCGGTGAGGTTTCGTTCTTGTCCGACTAGCGAGATTCGTCGAGATGAGAAAAACTCTTTCGGTTTTCACTCTTCTTGTCCGGGTAAAAATAATATATTATATATAGTGCCACAAGGGAGGGAAGTCCGCGAATCACGCCGAGCGTGAAGTTTGCTGCCCGAGCGAAGCGAGGCCAGAAATCACACGAGGTAAAAATCCGCTCCTTCCCGTGTTACATACGATACTTTTTTCCGACTTCATTAAAGTAACCACAATTTCGCCAATGACCATTATACACCCCGTGAGTAATAGGGCTTCCAGAGAGAGTAATACGCCCTATTACTCCCTAGGGAGTAATGAAACAGTACTCCGCATGCGTACATGTTAATAATGATCGTTGGTCAATCATAGGCAATTTTCCGCCCGTGTTCCACGCCGGGAATACGGTTATTTTCCGCCGAAACCGGAAAAATAGTATATTATGCCACAAGGGAGGAAAGTGCGTTTTTTCACCGAGTGTGAAGTTTGATGCCCGAGCGAGGCGAGGGCAGAAATTCACTCGAGGTGAAAATACACTTCCTCCCTTGTCGCATACAATTTAATAATGATCATCGGTCAATAATAGCTTATTTTCCACCCGTATTGCACGCAAGGAATGTGGTTATCTTAGCGAAGGCAGGAAAAAAATTCTTTCCTGGGCACTGCGACGATAAAAAAACAAAAATGAAATCGATAGGACATCACGAAGCTTGTTCCACGAAACATACATACGTAACTCTCGAGAGTTAACACCCTAGTAAATCGGTCCTCAGAACCGATAATAACTCGTCGTACGAGCATTAGATAAACTCCGAATTCCCCGTCTCGTAGACAAAGAGCGGTGTATATATATATATATATATATATATATATATATATATATATATATATATATATATATATATATATATATATATATATATATATACATATATATAAACGTTCCGCAATATTATCACGTCCCTCGCTTCCCGCACACCTAACCATTGACGCCTGTTCCGGTCAGTCGAATCAGAAAATACAACGTGCCCTTCGAGACACAAAAAAAAAATACAAAGAAAAAAAAATAAAGCATCACCGAGCAATATCGATCGCAAATCCCGTCCTTGCGCCGCCCCGTGCGTTCGCCAGTGTTCTCGGTTTCCCGATACACATTAGTATTTCCACCGAACGTATAAACGTCCTTCGACGAGAATCGATATAATTATGTGCGCTCGTGGCAGTAGGAAACTACAGCGACGACTCCATGCTGGACGAGCAACACACATCGATGTATTCGAGAGTCGTACGAGAATACCGAAAGCCCGTCGAGACTGAGGCCTGGCCTAGGTCACGTGGCCCGGAAACTCGTGTCCTCCGTTGTGGACGCTGCCGGTTCGCAGGACCGAGTGCGAAAACACGTGCGAGAACACGTGGTAACGAACGGAAACTTTCCTAGCTCTCGGATGATTATACGCGATTTAGTTTCGACCGTTTCGTCGTCCTTCCAGTGTACGAGAATAGTCGAGCGTGATCGCTACGTAACACCGTGGTCGAACCTATTAGGTATGGAAAAAGAAAGAAAAAAAGCGGAATAGTAAAAACGAGGCCAGTCGTTCGTGTTTACGTGAACACGATGAATAAAAAAATACTTCGTTAAATCTCAAATTAATCACGGAACGTACGGGTAGTATTTTTTTTAACGAATAAATATGTGAAATAATTTTCCGAGTCGATGAGACGTCCGCCATTTGCATTGTGCGCGCTCAGCGCCGAACGGCAGCTTTGGGAACAAAAAGAAGATTCGCTAAATCGGAGATAAAGATCGCGACGATTTATCGAGTGACGCTGATTTACTGTAATCCATTCGTGTTTCGCGCGTTTCTAGAGAGGAGAATTGCGAGGAGGGAGAGATGGAGAGAAGTTTTTGTCTCCGGGTCACGATACCGGCCACGTTCTGATCGCCTGCCGTTCAACGTGCTCTCGCGCCACGTTCTGCCGTTCATGTTTGACCGAACGTGTATCTTCCCCATTGCTCATAATTGTACGGAAAAACGTAACGCAGAATTTCACGGTATCGCTATCGACCAAACAAAGCCCGCATTTATTTATGTATTCCTATTAATACAATCATAACAACAATAGTCGTATTCGAACAACAATTGTCGTATCAGAAGCGAATCAACGAAAATACCCCAGAGTCTCTGCAAACGCAGACTATAAAGCGAGCTGCGGGCAGGCAGAGATAAAAGAGAACCGACGTATGTTTTCAAACTGCGGATCCAATTAATTGACAGAAATTACAACAATAGCTATTATCATTGTAAATTAATTTAATTAATTTTAATCATTTTATTATTACGAAAAATATCTTTTAAAAAGATGCCGTGAGATGTTGAGAGAAGTGATATTGTTCTATTGTACCGTGCTGGGCATGGGAGATATCGAACATGTAAATTTTCTAAAATACTTATTTGTTAAAATAAACAGGCTACAATATACATTATCTTTTGTAAAAGGGTTGATCCCGTTGATAAATAAATAAATAAATAAATAAATAAATAAATGAGCGAGGGGCCCGAACTGCGTCGAAAAGATTGAAGTCTATCGAGGTTTTTTTACCTGGCCAGATAGCGACTATTGTCGTTACTAAAAATAAAGCAATTTCGTTGACTCAACCGCGCTTCGCGCACGTGTGCTTCGAGGAAAAAATTCGATCTCGTAGATCAGCTGGGATTTCCTCGATAGTCTATAATGCCGCGTCGCGTTCGGAAAAAAACATGCGACGCGGATAGGCTGTTTGTCCGTCGAACGTAGCCGCTTACGTGATCCTAAGCACGCTTCGAGAGAGTTCTTTCCACACACTCTCGCGCCTCGGCGGTAGCCCGCGTCGACCGAAAATTATTTCCATCAGGCCGATCTCGTCCCACGCATACGTCCCGTCCATTCTTTGTCGGAGATCCGCTAATACTTTTCCCTCCCGCTCCCCCCGATTACCATCAAATATTTCACCGCTCCCACCGTGGCGGCTATAACTTTCGGAATTTCGTCACGATCGATAGTTGTTTTTTTAGTCAGAGTTCTCTGACTCCGCCAGTCGTATCGCAACTGTTTATACAGTAAATATCGCGACGATTTTTTTTTACTACGCAGTTTTTTACTACGTAGTTTTTTGACCTACTTCATATTTTTAATTAAGAAAAAAATCAATTATCCGCTCAACCCAAGCGATCTTGGTGATCCGAAGATGGAACGTGCTGAAAGTGGGTCTTATCTTTTATCGTCGGGCAGATGTTCGATATGGCGAATAAAAAAAATTGATATATTTTTCTCTTACACCTATTTGTGCAAGAGCGAAAGATCTTAAATTTTTTTTCACACTCAGCCGTTTCGCCGCAACATAAAAGTGCGAAGATTTAGATATCTCGTTAGAGTATCGACGGTGTTGTATACACGAAAGAGATTCTCGGTGGGAGACGTTGCTCAACCGAGTGTGCACTTAAAAAAAATACTCGGAAAAAAACACGCGCTCATGTGTGACGTGAGTCTAATATCTCTTATTTTACGCCGCGACTCCTCAACATTCTTCTTCTCGGATAAGCCGTCTTTACTCGATGCGTTTTTTCATGCTCGTCTTCACTCTCCCTTTAGTTCGTTCGTTTTTTATTTTTTTTTTTTAAATTCTTAATCCCCACAACTCGCAGTCTTTATTTTCGAGCCCGTACGCGTGTCGATGGAACTCTAAGCTGCGCGAACGTTTCTCTACGGAGAAAAATACTTTGCCGGTACGCTCACCGGTCAAGGTCAAACAAAGTGCACAGTCTCGGATCGGGCGATCTCCTTATCGAGCGGCGCGTCACAGCACAGTCGTCATCGGCGTATCTCGGAACGACCGGGAACTATGTATGTGACATTCAGTACGAGTTTAATGCGTCCTAATTTGGCTCTAAAAAAAAGAAAAAAATTTAGAGAGTAGATAGCTCAACGCGCGTAAGTAGTGTAATAACAATAACAATATATCGACCGTGTGTCTCCTCACCAGCGAAAAACATCGCTAAAAGATCACGCCTCGTTTCACGATAAGCAAAAAAAAAAGATTTGAAGGTCAGTCTATTCAAATCGAGATCCTAAGCGCGGTCGACGGAGCTGATATTGATGTTTCAATATACTCACGACGCGTTTGCTAACTGGTGATCCGCTGTTAAAAAAAATAATAATAATAAAAAATCACGTTACTCCGGCCCCGTTCCGACGATTCACACGTTATATTTTTGCCGCTTTCCATACCGCGCGCATGCATGAATTATTATCGACCGTCCGGCTATGTCCGAGGCGGTGTGTTATTAATTTAGCGTCCACTCCCACAGGACTGAACGGTTTCACGCGGATAGCCGGAAGCTCGCGGTAATTGATGGACATTCGTGTTTACCGGTCGTAGTGCTTTCGCGCTGACGTACGAAAGACGATAACGCGCACCGGAGAAAAACGGACGAGGGATGAGCGCGATTGCGTGGATACGAAACAAGAGAGAATAAACGAAATGCACACAACGAAGCCGCGTGGGCTGTAACGCCGTCGCTCTATTACAGTCGCGAGTAAGATCTACTCCACTGGTGTTCCTCCTCGTGTTACTATACCATTCGCGGTTCTACGGTCCGTCGTTGGGGCAGGTCGTGACACCGAGAACGCGAAGCGAGCTGTTTATACCGAGTTTCGCACTGCCGGCCAGCGCCGGCAGAGAGCCCGAGAGAAAACTAGCTGCCCACTCGTCATCGTCGTTTATAGAGCAATTACAGCTACGATGCTTAATGCTCTACAATAATGCGGTTGTAGTGCGTATCCGGTGCAAATTGTTGTCCGCGGCTCTCTCGAGGTATTTTCCTATTCCCGTATACATCAAAAAATTAATATTGCAAAAAATACAAAAAATATTTTTAAGGTCGAAGTTCAAAGGTACTGAACGCCCGGAGGGAATTTGTATGTCGACAGTATTGGCGCGTTTAGCCGGGTCGAACACGGTCTGAAGTTGTCAAGAGACGAACATTTTTCCTGAATTAAAAAAATTGATTCACCTATTTTGAGAAAAATGCTATTTTTCGGTATTTTTGAACAGACGTGACTTTGTTTCTGATCGAATGACGGAAAGTCCGAAAAAAAAACTCGTCATCGTTGTTTATAAAGCTGCGCTACTTAACCCTCTACAATACTGCGGTTCTACCGCGCATCCGGTACAAGTTATTGTCTGCGACTCATTCGAGGCAGTCCCGTATACGTAAAAAAAATTAAACGTGCAGAGAAAAATTATAAAAATAAAATAATTTTTTTTTTAAAGACGAGATTCAAAAAGGGCTGAACGTCTGGAGGAAAATTATGTCAACAGTATTGGCGCGTTCAGCCAGCTCGAAACCGGTCTGAGAGTTGTCAATTGACAAAAATGTTTTCTAAAATAACAAATAAATTGATTTACCACCTATTTTGAGAAAAAATGCTATTTTTCGGTATTTTTGAACAGATGTCTTTGCTTTCCGATCACGTGACGGAAAAACCCGAGGCTTATCGTGTTTTAGTGGTAAAAGAAAAAAGTACATGGGATACTAAACTTGGCCAAGCTCCAAAAACATTTTTCTTTCGAGCCTCTGCGGAGCGATGAAAAAGCGTGACAAACAAAAAAAAAACGCACGAGAAAGGTGTAACCTTGCAATTTTTCATGTAAAAATAGAAGTTGAAATAAAAAAGGTGTTCCTGACCTCATATTTCGATGTATTTTTTTCACGTCGGACGAATCCGAGAGGAATCTTGGTTTAAAGTCAACTTGGTGATAGCAACAAATAAGATTTTTTTTTTTTCGATACGAAAACTCGTATCAACGTGGAAATAAAATAACCGTCAAATTCTTGAGCTTGTTTTTTTAACTACATTTTTCTCACTCGAAACAACTATGCACTAAAACGGTATTCTGTCACTTGGACAATGAAATCTAATTCGAGTTTTGCTATTGGGTAGTTTCCCCAAAAAGCATATCCAGCGAAGGACACCTTCATACCTCGCAATTTTTCACGTAAAAATAGAAGTTGAAAGAAGGTGTTCCTGACCTCATATTTCGATGTATTTTTTTCGCGTCGGACGAAGCCGATTGGAATTTTGGTCCAAAGTCAACTTGGTGATCGCAAAAAAAAAGAATACATTTTTTTCGTTTTCGGTACGTGCCTTCGTTCCGAATATCGACGTGGGAGTGAAGCGACCGTTAAATTCTTTAGCAATTTTGTTATTAACTACATTTTTCTTCCACTCCGAACAACTATGCACTAAAGCCCTATTCCCTCGCCCGAACAATGAAATCTAGTTCGAGTTTCGGTATCAGGTAGTTTCCCCCTAAAAAGGATATCCAGCAAAGGATATCTCAAGATCTCGGGCTCTCCGAGAAAATCACCGAACCCCCTCGGTTCGGTGATTTTCGAGCAAGTGTTCCCGGACAAAGGGAGAAGGAAACGAGAGCCGAGTTCTCTTTCTCCGGAGGGCCCGAAGACGAGGCAGCGGGGAAGCCAGAAGTCTCCAGAAGGGAAACGCGATCCGGCAACGCAGGAAACCTTTTTCCTGCGGAGTATGCGGTCTCTTCGGTGCGGCGTTGCGGCGCCCATTTGTTCGTCTGTATAGGCCACACACACATACACACGCATCCGCAAAGCGGAGTATTAGTGCTCGGCCGCAGCGTCGCCTCCCCCGAAAAACATCTGCGTCGTCGACGGACGCGAGCGGCTACGCTCCGGCGAGTGTTGCCGCCGCAGGCCACGTCCGTAATGGTTTATCGTTTATCCTTCTGCTTCTCTCCTCTTCCACACCGACTCTACACGAGATCCCGAGAAACTGAGATAGGAAAAAAAAAACAAAGGAAAAAAATGCCCTCGACTCGAAGCCAAAGATTTTTCCGGGAAGAGTTTTGAGTTACTGGAGGAGACCCTGCTGGCGTGTCACGTGAGACATAATATCCGCTATCCTGTATACACGTGTATTTCGACGTAATACATCTCCGTGCTGTTGTAATCATTCTGGTACATTAAATAAATTGAAAATCTCGCGTACAAAAGATTTAAAGACATTTCATTAAGTAAATAATAACGATTATTGTTATTATTAATAATATGGACCTGGGTAAATCGTTTCAGATAACGCACTTTTCCGAAAAGACTTTTGAGTTACTGGAGGAGAACCTGCTGGCCGTATCACGTAAAATATAATATCATGTTTCCATATAATCTGAATATTCTCTTCCATCGTAATATTATTTTTATTGTTAACGATATGCAAGGTAAACAATATGTACGAGTGTAAAACCCTCCCAAGTACCATTATTATGTTTGGAGAGTATGTAAATATCGTCCTGTACAAGGCTTCACCCATTAATGAATAAATAAATTAATTAATATCCGTTTTCCTGTATACCTATATATTTCGACATAACACGTCTTCATGCTGTTGTGCTCATTCCTGTACATTAACTAAATTGAAATTCTCGTGTAAAAAAAATGTTAATAAATGCTACGACATAAATAATAATAATAATTATTATTGTTGATTTGGACCTGGGCAGATGGTTCGGGATAACTGACCACCCTTACGCGTGCAGCAAGGGAACGAGGGAGCGATGCGGGTCCGCGGCCAGAATCGACAGCGCGAGCACTGTTGCAGAAGGGAAGCTTTCCCTGCTCTTTGTGTTTCGGCCTCCGCTAGGGAACGCCGTACAGTCCGGCGAGAGTTTTTTTTTTCGTTTTCGTCTGCATCATAAACGCGACACGTCCGCGGTGAATTTGACTCGATCGATGCGTAACAGTGCTCGGCACGCTAAACAGATTCGGGACGTGGAACCGACTTTCTCGTCCGCATGTATCGGAAATACGAATGCGAATCGTCGGTTAATTATGACTCTATTTTTAAAGAATTTTTTTTGTTTGTCTTTTATTTATTTATTTCCTTTTAATTTTTCGAATCGGTTGCGTGGCGACTCCGTCGTTCTCCTTACTCGCGACTCGCCTTTTATACAATAAAAACTTCGTACAGCTTACAAACAGCCGAAGCGGGCACAATACTACCTACGCTTTGCTGACTGCGCTACTGCTGTTTCGCGATCGCTCCTGCTTTCACCACGTGCGGTTATGTTGACTCGCGCGCTCGCATGAATCGCATGGTTCATAGCATATGGGAATCCATTCCATATGCTATGAAAACCGTAATTCCGAAATTACAGCATATGGGATGGGTTTCGAATTTCCGAATTCCACTCCATATATTCTAATTTATTAATATTTAAATATTACATATATTTATATCTAATATATTTAATATTTTCGTGGGGTAAAAAGAAGAAGCAGAATAAATTCGCTTTACTGTGGGAGAATTCCCTCGAACGGCAATGTACGAGACTAATTTATGTTTCTCTGAATGTGAATGTACTGGCCCGACGTAGTGCATGTATTTGCATGTATTAGTCGCACGTTGACAATGTGTGCGCACACACGAGCGATATTATAGTGTGATATGCGTGTTCGCACGTACAACAGCATAAGCGAGACCCGGTTTCGGTGCTGCAGTCTGTCGACTACGACGACGTCGACGACGATTACTCTCGGGCTGCATCGCTCGAGAGAGCAGCCCACTGCGACGTTGCCGTGTGTTTTTTTTTCTTTTTCGCTAATCTCTTTCTCCTACGTTACACTCGCGACGAAACGGCCCGACGAGCGCGCCCACCCTGAGAGAGATAATTCGTGTAACGAAGAGAATTTTATACGGGTCCTCGTGCGCGAACGAGAGCGAGCGGGAGAGATATATAGCATAGGGGCAACGCCGAAGGGCCTGTTCGTCGAGCGTACGACGCATTTCCCGCATTAGGCGAGAGCCCCCCTCCCCCCTCCCGCCCCTCCCCAGGGGGAAGGTTACCGGGTACTCGATCGGCCGTTTCGGCCTCTACGCGTCTCATCGTAGGCACGCTCCTATTTTACTCGATTCGATATTGTTCGACAGACCCTTGAGCGTGGCCGTAACACCCTTTTTTGTACCCTTCAATAATACAATACGGAATTTTGGATACAGCGGTACATTTGTACGCGCACGAATAAACAGCCGACGACTGAGGAACACGAGGAAAAATTATTGTTATTATTTATTATGCGAATGAAATAGAAAAATGTATAATAATAATTTTTAAACAAATTTTTTGTAAAATATACTTTTGTTACACGAAATATGTAATTTTATCTGAACTGTGATATATTATAAAAATGTAAAAGGGCTCGTCCCGTGAATAAAATAAATAAATAAATAAATAAATTATTATTTTATTCCTAATTTTATTTTGTATTCGTTTTTTATCTTTTATTTTTGCAACTCTTTTCAGCTGCTAATTTTAGGCTATAATAAATAAAGATATTCATGTGATTCGAGAGTTTGTTGCATTGTTGTGAAAAATTAAAAATGAAAATATGATGTAGTTGTTTAGGAAACGACGAAGGGCCAGTTCGTCGAGCGCACAACGCATTTCCCGCGTTAGGTGGAAGCCCCCTCGGGTTACCGCGTACTCCATCGGCTGTTTCGACCCGAACGGGTCTCATCGTACATGCGTTCCTATTTTTTGCTCGATTCGATATTGTTCGGAAGACCTTTGAGCGCGACCGAAACACCCCTTTTTCTTCTTTTCAATAGTACAATACGGAATTTTGGATATAGCGGCAGTTTGTACGTACGAATCAACAGCTGATGGCTGTCGAACGCCTGAAAAAATTATTATCATTATTATTGCATTCTTAATTTTATTTTATATTCCTTTTTTGTATCTTATTTTTTGCGACTCTTTTCAGCTGCCAATTTTGTGCTATAACAAATAAATAAATATGTTAAAGTGACTCGAGAGACTGCTGCATCGGGCATGAAAAAAAAAATTATGTACTTGTTCACGAAACATTTGGAATTTTTTACGTGTGCAAGAAAGTGTACTCGAATGTCTGTAATTAACTGAGCGAGGTGCAGGTGCATTTATGATCGACTGTAAAAATAAATTTGTCTCATTGGTGAGGCACGAAAATTTTTTTTCGTACATCCGAGAGTGAACAGCTGAAGCATATTTTTTCTATAAAAAAAAATATCGTTTACCGTTTGGCATATGATAGAATGTTTATTATCGGGCGCGTATGAAAAGTTCGATCTTTCTCCGGTTCCTCGCTTTTTACAGTATGTATCGTTCGGCGAGAACAACCGAGCGTTATAAGCAGAGGCGAGCGGGCGGTGCGCGCGTCAGCCAGGCAGCACGAAAGGGAATATTGGCTTTTACCGGATGGCAGATGGCAAGGGACAGCTGGCGGCGAGTCTCGTTAATGGGCCATACGAGAGACCAGACGAACAACCGAGAACCCGAGCGGGAGCTCGCGCACTAAAGTGAAAAACCGAAATTAAAATAAAAAAAGAAAGTTTACATACGCGCGTGACGCTTTATCGAGATAAAAATTAATCTGAGATTAACAAATATATATATATTTTAATCTGCGTCGCAGTTGTGAGCACTTTCGAGACTCGAAGTTTTTGTTTTCGTTGATAAAAGCGAACTTTCTCGACTTAAACGACTTTATCAATGACCGTGAACAATGTCGAGAGATTCAGAATGTTTTCGCAAGTAGACCGTCTAGTGATCGACGCCTCATTGTGGAACAATAAAAATAAAATCGTTTATCAGTCTTGTTACGCTCGAGGACAAGATTCCTGTGTTATTTTTTTTTTCCGTATAATAATAATCTCTTCCAGTTATCGTCGGTAAGTTAACGGCAGTTCGACTGACTACGCGTTCCCCGTGTGTCGACGCTCCTGCGGCCTCGTCGATGTATTATTATCATTCTTTGTCACAGGGTCGAATAAGTTTTGGACCCCTGAGAGTAACCTCGCGAGTTCGGAGCCCTCTCTCGTGCGGGTACCTCTATAAAGAGTCCGCACATAAGCGGTAACCTCGCCGCCGGTTTAAAAACAATCCTGAGTACTCATTCCTAAATCGACAAAAATAAAAATAAAAAAATTTAACTAGATATTCGAAAGACCTAACACAATAACCATTCGAATTCTAGCGATCGGCAATTGATAGGATAATTGAAGTAAAATAAACAAGAAAAAAAAAGTGTATATGTATATATCCATAATTTCAATTTCAATTTCATATATACTTCATGTAAATAGTGATAGCTGTACGAGTGTTCCGGGACGATGATCACGTTTCAAATGGCTCGAGCATCGTGCGGATGATACTCCGTTGTCCTCTTCCCCCTCCTTCCCCCCGCCCCGCCATACCCTTGGCGGATTCGCATGTTTAATGTATGTTTCGTCGCGACTCCGTGCTCCTCTGTACTTCTACTCTCCACACTGTAAAGCACAGTGTACATGTTTCAGAGAGTCTGTAGTATCTTCTATCACGAAGTCCGTCCACCGTTCCGTGCCAAGAAAGCCACATTGTTCTTACGCATCGGGTATTATTTTCTATCTTTTCTCACATCCCTCCCGTAAACGAGCGACGGGGTTCTCTGCTCGTATGGCTTATAACACACTGTTACTGTCCTCTCTTGATGTATCCTCTCCAAGTACAAGCGCGTCTCTGTTCGAAGAGCGAGACGCCGCCGGACATTGGTCGAGAGCACGAATCAACGTGAATATATCCCAGGCCTGCACGGTGGGGCCTCGCGCGAAGCCGAGAAGAATCGTAGAGGCGAAGCGTCCGCAGCGCCACCGCCGGGAGCGACGCGAGGCTCGAGCCAACGGGCAGCAGCCTCAGGAAATCCGTCGTTCCAGTCGACGCGTCTGGGGTCAAACTTTTACACGATCTTATCGACACCGTCACCGTTCGCAGGATGACCACGAACCCCCTCGACGAACGCTCCACTTAATTTTGTTTCCATCTTTTTTATACACTCAAGCGAACATTTATTCTTCTCCGTTCCGAGAGTTGTGAAAAATGACTCGAGCTGTCGACTCGATCGTTCGAGTACGCTTCGAAAAATCGATCGCACGAAGATTTTAAAACAATCGAAACGTAAAATCAATTTTTTTTTTCCGTTTTTTTTTTCACTTGGCCTCTCGGCTCTCTCGAGCGGTACCGAAAGGCCGCTTTTTCTTCGGAGCGGGGGACCGAGCGAACGAGCCAGCAGTCAACAACGCAAAATATACGTGGTATATTTTCGCTCGACTGCTGGAGGATACGGCTCTCCGCTTCAGCTCTTTCGGCGTTCTCCCCATAGAATACTACACACCGACCGGGCGGAGAGTAACGTACGTGCTATATACGATGTTGTGGAAAGGGCGCCGTATGCTAGTAGCAGCTCCTTTATTTTCTCAGAACTTCCCACGCCGCCCGCTGCAGAGCCCAACACGCCGGTACCGGTCGCATATTAAACTCTCTCTCCGACACCCTCGAGGATCAGAAAGCAGCCGGTCCCTCCTGCGCTCTGTGTTTCACGGTGTACGTTACGTGTGTGCATTTATATATACATATATAACTCTACGTCAGAGAGGTAACGGGCACCTCCGGATTGCTCTTCGACAGCGACACGATACCCGCCGCACACTGTTTTTTATTTTTATTTATTTACTTTTTTGTTGTTATTTTTACTTCGTCTCTGTGTGTACATACATTTACGGCATATTATATATATATATACACATATAAGTATGCTGTATACACATCGAATACTCGGGAGAGAGATCGCTCTCGAAAGGAAACCGGTTATTTCGTCGTAGCCCACCGTACCGTCCCGTACCCTGGCTCCGGCAGTAATACGTGTTACTCGCAAACAGGACCTTTTCCAGTCTCGCACTTGCAGTCGAAGGAGTAAAAAGGAAAATATTTTATATTTTTTATATTTCTTTTTTTTCAACTTTTAAGGTCTAGGATTTGTTTGGAGCTCGGAATCGTGGCGAAGAAAATTCCGGCTTCTCGACAACATGTTTATTGTCAAAAAAGCCGGGTCTTTTTTTATAGCCGGTGAACTAAAACACCGGCTGAAAAAATCGTATCGAGAAGAGTAAAGAATCTTTAAAAAAACATAGCATGTTGTGGCGCGCTCGCGGTTCTGGCTCCGACAATAATACCTGTTACTCGCAAACGGGACCATTTTGAGTGTTACTTGCAGTCGACAGAGTAAACAAAAAATTTATTTGTAACATTAATTTTTTCAAAGCTCTAAGTTTTAACTCCTAACTTCTGAAGGTCTAGAATTGGTTTGGGCCTGAGAATCGTGACAAAGAAAATTCGGCTTCTCGACAACATGTTTATTGTCGAAGAAACCAGGTCTCTTTTTTTCAAAGGCGTTTTAGCTCACCGGCCGAAAAAAAAAATCGTATCGAGAAGAGTAAAAATTCTTGAAAAAACATAGCGTGTGGTGGCGCGCTCGCGGACAGTATTTTCGTGTGTACTAAATATATATGGAAGATTATACCCACTGTGATTTAACTCGAAATAAACTTACTAAAAATAGCTGGTCTCCTTGCAACGTGCACGCTCGAATGGAGGCTCGAATTTAACGGACGGAAAATGGCTGTACAGATATAGGATAGATAAGAGCGTTTCGAGTACACACGTGTGCGCGTCCGTGCACAAGGAAAATAATCGAGGAGCGTAGGCGCGCCCGATGTCTGCTTTGCAAGACGATATTCAGCGATCGACGAATCGCCCGCTCCCGATAGCAGTTACGAGAATAGTCTGAGCATTGAACGCGAACCGCGGGTACGGGAATATACGCGGGGGTCATCGTATTTATCAAAGCGGCGAGCCCGCGCCACCGCGTTGTTTGTCAATGATAAGAAACCATTTTTTTTCTAAGCGTTCGATAACGGATGTTTGGGATCATCCGTTATCGCTTCACGCACACATATGGAAACATTATTATCATTATAGTTCCCGCCATTGTTAACGAGACACTGCGATGAGTTTTTGTCATTGTAAACAAGGCAAAAATACAAGATTAAAAACGAAAACACATTTAATTGTTGCACTTTAAAAATCGCTATTAATTAGCGCTGAGTTTTTGCCATCGTCAATAAGGTAAAAATACAAGATTAAAAACGAAAACTCATTTAATCGTTGCAATTTAAAAATCGCTATTAATTAGCGATATGTTTTTACCGATGTCAGTAAAGTAAAAGTACAAGATTAAAAACAAAAGCAACTCGTCTCTCCAGCGCCTGCCGCATTACCAGCAGATTGCCTATCAACCTTTGTTTATGGCAGCGACATAGAAGACCCTTTGTGGGCCTCACAAGGAGGACCCACCAATCTCAAGTACTAGGAGGAGACGCCGCGTATCGCCGGACTAGCAAGGCATTCTACGAAGAATCCTCAAAGCATGCACTTCCCTTCCCTTATATTCGAACTTGTATCCGATTATAACTTTTGTCGAGCAATATACGATTTTATCGTCTCCCAAGTCTACGGTTTCTTACAAAAAACATTTAATCGTTGCAATTTAAAAATCGTAATTAATTAGGGAAAAGATCGATCGCTTCGACGATTAATCGTCTCGGAACTTTCGCCGGGCCGTCGAGACAAAGATGGCAGAGGCATGTGGTCGAAATGACGAGAGAACAACCCTAAGAGACAAAAGAAAAGAGAAGTTTAATGGTTACGTCCTAAGAACTGTGTGAGCGCGCAAATATGAGAACCCGCTGTACTGTACGACAGGTACGTGCGTCTGTATATCTATATATGACCAGTATATAGGATTCGTGCGCGCAGGCCAGGACACTCGAGAGAGCGCTGGCTAGGGGAGGGGGAATAACTATACGTTGGTTCGACGAACGGTCGCTAGAGGCAGCAGTCTCGTCGTTCAACCGCTCCGCGCGGACGCGAACGAGAAACGTCCGCCTCGCGCGCTGTTGCCAAGCGGAAATCGCGCCAGGGGCATTTTCCCGAGACTCGGAGAGTCGACGCTTCCCTCTTGTCCTCGCTCCCACTGTTTTATTCGCCTGTCCTGCTCTCGCTCCTACCGACTCGAATAAACTAAACGGAAACCCGTCTGAACGCAACTCTGTTTTATTCCTCTCTCGCTCTGTCCGCGAGTCTGCCAAAGTTTTCGCATAGTTGCCTTCCCTCGTGCGCTTTTCGATTCTCCGAAACTCGGAACGACAGATAATGACGGGTAGGGAAGTTTAAGCGGGAGAGGCGAGGCGATTCTATTCTCGTTGAGACGGGAACTCCGTACACGGAACTCCGGGAATCGTTACGGCAATTGCTGAACCGCAAATGAACTCGAACTCGATCGTTCCTCACCGGATGATCGTCAAGCACACCGAGCGCTCTCGTCTGTGATTACGAATTGACTTTCTCCGACTGTGCGAACGCCGCTCGGACCCCGAGCGGACCGAGCGCCGATGTATACATGTATACATCGGACCGTATACAGCGAGGCTTCAACTTTGTTAATTGGTCGTTCAAGTTTTCTAAGAGCCAACGAACGAAGTTTCCGATTTTCTAATAATTTTACAAATCCCGATCCGAGTTTAACTTCTCGACATTTACCTTGCGCCTCGAGGGTGTACGTTCAGCGAAAACAAAACTCGTTTCGGAATAACTTTTCTACCGGTTCTTTGTCAATTACAAGCTCTCGAAATCTCGTCGCGGTTCGAGAGCTACCGACGCAGAAACGAAGCGAGCCCGGAGGTGGAGGCAGGGGGTCGGAGGCTTTGATTATAGCCTTCGATTGTAAAATGAAAAACAAAACTCAGACAAAGAATCATAAAGCCGTATTTCCCACGCTTCGAGAGGCGAAAAAAAATAACGAATCGCTGCGCAACAGTCACGACGATAACAGACAGCTGCAGCTTCAGAGGCGAATTAGGTTTTATTCTTTCGAGCTATAACGCTCTTATCGTTCGAGTGAGATGGACAGCTGGAGGCTCCGGCGAGCGCGGGCTGGGGGCCTGACGCGAGAGCGCCGTAGTCGCCATAATAATTCGGCAATGACGGTGACCTCAGGCACGAGATATAGCCGTAACGAGCGCGAGCGACGTTGCCACACTTCCGCCGTGTTCGCATCCCTTCCACACTAGCGGAGATAGGCCAATATTTTTTTTCCTACTACACATACACAAACATGTAACATCTCTCTCTATATATATATATATATATATATATATATCGATTGTTCGAAGCGACGCTTTAAAGAGCGAACGCACGATATCGATATATCCTTTAAAGCTTGTCTACAGAGCGACGGTTCGCGGACGGTGGATCGAGTAGGAAAACAAAAAAGAAACTCATGCAAACTATATTCCTCTCTCGTGCCTAGACTGCTGGGTGCAGCGTGCATTGCCCTTTGTGCAGTGCACACGAAACGCCGGATAGAAAGAGAAGAGCTCGGAGAACCTTAAAACCTTTTGCGCAGCGTCAGAGTCTCCGAGCGACTCGACATCGGGCGAGGCTATCGTCTTTCGTCAGGTGTGACGAGCCGGAGAGGGAACGGAGACAAGAGAGTACACAAACCTGCAGTTCGTGCGGGGAATAGAGCTTTGTCCATCTATCCGGCCAAAGCCCCAAGCCCACCGTCACATGCTCGGATGGTCAGGTTGCCAGGTGGCTCCGAGCATCGACGAGCAAATAAAGAAAGAACGAAAAGAAAAAAAAAAGAAAAATTGAGAGAGAGATCTCCGAAACGTGACCGAGTGTATACGCCGGCAAAGAAAATCCCGGGGGCTGTACGAGACTGGCAGGTAATCCGGCGGGTGGCTATTCTGCTGGTATTCTATTATTTGAAAATTCAGTCAAGGATAATACTACAAGCATCCTTCACGAAAATGAATCCCCGAGAGGCCTTCGGTTTTCTTCCGTTGTATATAAGAGGGTACAGTGATTGGCCATCTTCGGAACGGACGTAAAACGCGGAGAAAGACGACGCGATAAATGTGCCAATGACTGGCGAACAGCTGGCGTTCGAAGTGCCAATAACTGTGTCGCGGCTCGGCATTCTGGAATTCCTTTATTTTCGCGAGGAACGGCCGCGAGGTTTGAGATTTTCGGTTCGAGCGCGCAGCCGACGCACTTACGCCTGTCCGTAATCAAAAAGCCGGGAACAAAGAAGATTTGTGGGAGGAGGCTCGTTACAAGACCGTCGGATTTTCTCGCAGTCTACGCTCGAGAGACCTCCGGATCCATATCTCCGTCTCCCTGAACGCAGTCGTATTATTATCGTCTATTTACTCGCGGGAGAGTAATAACAATGATAATCATACAGAGAGAGCCAGCGTTCAGGGGCGAAGACCGAGAGGCGACGTTGCCCGAACGCGTGAGTGGCGTGTCAGCGCGAAGTAGTAAAACAAATGAATGCCGTTGAATCGATCCAACGACCGTGAAGTTTTGTTGTACCAGTATCTCTGTTTCCCGTAGCACGACACAACTGGCCCTCGTGTCAATGAGAGTCGATAAGGTGTTCCTTGAAAAATTCTACACTTATAAAAGCTATTCTAGTGTGACACCTTGTCGTTTTCATACGAACTTGCAACCACGAAGCTACTTTGACATATCATGAAAAAAAGTGACGATTTAAATTTTTTGTTCGAACATCGAGCGGCGCAAGCTACGATAATTTAACTTTCACGCGTTTATTTTTTATACGTTTATTTTTTATCAGTTAAATGATATTTCGATCGAATGTCAAAAATGAAATCAGCTGTAAAAAAAGAGTCGATGTTGAATGGCTAATCGTGTGTAAGATGCATAATCTTGCGCTTCAGTCTGCGGGTATTAATAAGTATGCGGCCATTGTTTACGTTCGTGTCTCCGAGTAAACAATGCACCGGGAGAACACAACGAAACGCGACGATCGTTGCGAGAGCCGCCGCTCACGACACGGTGCGAAAGTGTGCTCGAGAGCGAATGATCGGCGGAGCCGCGCGATGCACGGGGCACTGGCATCGAGGGGGTCGGAGGAGCCGAAGAGATGCAACTCGTTAAGAGGTGGCAGCACGTTCCGTGGCTCGTCGCCGACCAAGGGTAAACTCCGTGGATGCGATCTCGGCTCGGTTTTAAAGCTGCAGCGAACTTCTCGCCCACACATCGGTCGAATAGCGAAGCACACCAGGGTTGTGAGAGAAAGATAGCGCGATGACACTTATCCCGCGATCGTGAAACGAGAAAATTCGTTGATAAGGCGCTGCGAGCGCAACCGACGTGTTCGAGGACACGCGACTGTCATGCATTCCACAGATCTCTCTCCCAAAAAAAAAAAAGAAAAAAAATTGCTTATTCTTGTCGTTGTTGCACGATCGAGGTTTATCCGTAACCGAATCTCAAAGCTTGCGTCAATTGTACGAGCACAATGATTGAATGGTCGAGGCTTACCTTGCATGCAGATTTTTCTTGGCAGCTCCTTAGGCTTTTAAACGTAATCCAACCTCCCAACGGGCGAGTATTCCAATCGGATCCTCGGTGCTCCCGTCTATTGTCGACGAACGTATCGCCAGTACGGCGATTAACACTTACTCCTGCACTGTCGTCGCACTTTTACATCCGTCGGGACACTCGAACACTCTGTCGTTACCACTCGCGTTTGCGTTTTAATTAATTTAAATACTCGTTGAAGGGGGCACACGAGAAACGGATCTCGTGCCGAAAGCCCGGTCGTACGGCATGGCTGCGCGGCAGAACTCGCCCAGTGTGCACCTCCGAGGCAGCGTGCGCGCGCAATAATGGCGCCTCCGCGGCGGCACGTCATCCAACCGAACACCGGTACGAAATCGCGAGTACGGAGGACGTTGAAAAAAAAAATCTCGAGAATGCGCGGGAAAGACATAAAATTTCTTCCATCTCATTGCAGGCTCTTCAATACCAACGATTACTTTCGCTATATTTCGTCGCGTCACACTCGTCCACCTCACCGCGATCGCGGCGTTACTTAATGCTTGCAGATTCGATTTTCATGTTGTTCCGGGAAATGTCGTTACACACTAGCTAGTGCAATGACGAGTTCTCGTCGCCGAAAGTACATGCTATGACAATTACGGGTTCTCCTCACCGAAGATACGCGCGAGCGAGTAGAATTGCGAGTCCTCCTCAGCGAAAGTACGCGCGCGCTAATCTGTACGCGCAACACAACGTAATTATACGATATACAAACCTAATAACGTTTTGATGGACCGTGTGACCGTTACTCTGACCGTTGGCGATGGAGAAACACTGAAACACGTTTTGGGGGAAGAGTGTGAAGTTGGCGCGGGGTAAGGAGGGGCGTTGTTGTTTAGTTGTCGCGCGTGCTGACTCGATGGCAGCACAGTACGTTTACGCGTGCGTCTCGTACGAACGATAATGAACTTTTTGAAAGTTGCGTCGCTTTTATTCGCGAATATAATACTATCGGGCTGATGAAACGAAAAATTAAACACCTCCACCGTAAGATCGCACGGACAAACGTTATCGGGTGCGAAGCTCCGGGTGTTCAATGATATTACGAGTGCGTGATGAATTATTTGAACAGTATACCAGGCGGTGGGTCCGCTGGCGATGCTGGACTCCAGTTGAACAATGTCGAGATATTGTACACCAAGGTCCAGAGGGTTTACGTTAAACCGCAGCACAAGGAGGAACGTCAGCGCGAGCTGCGCGTCAACGTGGAAATCCATGCCGGACTCAGTCCCGTGTGTCGAAAGGTAATTTCAATGGAGTGTCAAATCGGTCGACGCCTAACCTCACGCCTCGCGTTGACAAATCAACGCGACTGAAGAAAAAAAATTATAATAATAACAATAATACGTCTTATGCATCTTTGCTCTTTCGTAATTGGTTCCCCTCCCTCCCCTTCCTGCGAGTACCGCGAAACCCGTCACGATTCACCCATCCATTAATTTTTATTTTTTTTTTTTTAAACCTCATTGCACTAAGTGTTTCCGGACGGAATGTACGCTCACTTATGTCTCGTCTTTTTCATGAAAGTCGGAATAAAAGGAACATAGTGAACGACTCAACGATTGACGTCAATTTATTATTTTTTTCATCTAGAGTTTGTGCGTTCTTCTCTCCGATGACGAGGATCCGTGCTTCCTGTACTCGCTCTTCATAACGGATGACGATTTCAAGGTATTGAAGGCGCAGCAAGGCTTGTTGGTGGACTTCGACAATTTTGCCACGCAACTGATATGCCTACTGGAGCAATGCCTGGCTGCCGGTCCAGCTCTATCGAAATCGCCGCCAAAGTTCCTCCTGATACTGGCGGAGGAGGGAAGCGATTGGATATTCAAACTCGTGGAGACGAACAACTTCAAGCATCTTTGTCACCTGAGCCTGAACATATCGCCGGCGAGCGACAGCGATCTCAAGACTCACATGGCCATGAAGATAAAGCAGCTGAAGGAGAGTCTGGCCAACAAGAGCAGAGACTCGCTGAACATGGAGTCGACTCTGAGCTCGCTGAACGGCAAGTTGGAGGCAAAGAGTCGAGAATTGGAGCAATTGGAGCAGAGGTACTCAACGGAGAAGAACCAGCTCCAAATGTCCTCCTCGCACCAGATCAGCGTGGAGAAGGACAGGTGAGTCAAGGATGCCAGGACAAATTAATATTTAATATCAATATGTAATATTTAGTCATAGACTCTGAGTCAGTCAACCAATTTGAGAGCAGGCTGAATCGGTACATGTTCACATGAAATTTAATTCAGTTACTAAGATGTAAATTTTTATAATAATAACATTTAATGTTATTGATACTCAATATTTCGTTTCCAGATTATCTCAGGCGAAGCTGGAGTGGCAACGTCAGCACGAGATCGAGAGACTCGAGGCGGAGAGAAAGCACGCGGATATAGTGAAAAATCTGCACGCCGAAATCGCCGAGTTGCGAGCTCAGAACATGACCTACAAGGACAGACAGTCCTACCTCGAAGCGACGAACAAGGAGCAGATAAAGCAGCTGCAGAATCTCGAGAAGGAATTGAACGTCTCGCAGCGAGATTTGACGCAATTGAAGAAACAAAATTCCAAGCTCGACGCGGATTATCACGATAAGGACAAGAGCGTAAACAGTCTTAGAACGAGAGTCGCGGTTCTCGAGCAGGAGCTCAAAGACAAGACGATTCTCATAACGAGGCACGGCGAGATGTTGAAAAGCGCCAAGGAACAGAAGCAGCATCTCGAGGAGTTGCTTGCAGAGAGGGAGAATCAATTGCAGAGGAAGCAAAACAGCCTCAAGAATCTCGGCGACGAGTTGATGAAAGCGAACGAAATACTGACAAAGATGCAGAACGAGCTGGCCTCGACGAAATCGAAGCTCAAGCTCCGCACGAGCATAGCTCTCGAGCAGGAGAGACTGCTGGAAACCAAGCAGAAGGAGATCGGGCAGTTGGAGAGTAGAATCGAGAGTTTTTCAAAAGAGACGAGAGACTCCAAGGGGGAGGTCGACGCGCTGAAGGAGCAAGTGAAAACGTTGCATAATCAAGTCGAGGAGAAGGACAAAACTATAAAGAACAACGATAACGGTTAGTCGATCGATTGATACAACAACAGCTTGGAGTTGAAAATTTACGACCTGTTTTTCTTTTTTATGTCCACAGTGATCAGTTGGCTAAATCGAAGATTAGCGGACAGTCAGTCGCCTCTGCAAAGCGCCACGACTCCAGCGCCCGTGGCAGCACCGTCGATAGTCCAGCTGACGATGCCTCGTACGAACAGATTCTTCCCGAACAAATTCGACAGCCGAACACCAGCTCCGGTTTCGACCCAGTCGAGCATGCCGATGTCGGGTCTGCCTCTCAGAAATCCTATAGTCCAAAATCCGAATATCAATCAGACCGGTCGCACGACGGCGAGATCGACGGGTGTGGGAATCGCCGACGGAACGCCGGGTCTCGCGACCTTCAACAAAACCGGTCAGATAACGAGCACCAGCACGCCGATGGATCGTTTAAACGGATTCAACAACAAAGTAGCCAATAGCGTGGGTGGGTCGGGGGCAGCCTCGATGCCCGCTATAATCGAGAACAATAACTTGCCAATGTCGTCGAATAGTACAAAAACGAAGAGCACGAGCGGACTCATGCAAGGAGGGTTGAGACGGGCCGTGATGGACAAACCCCTATTGCCCTCGTCGTATTTTCCAAAATCGTTGCACTGAGCATCGGCCCGTTTAGTCTCGAGTCACCGACTTTGTCCGGCGTAAATTTTTTTCACTCATTAGCGTTTAATGGATTTCGTATATTTGCGGAAATTGTGGGAGTTGGCGACAAATAGAGAGAAAGTGCGTGAGAGTAATGCCGAGTGACATATCGTACCTTATTATACAATTTTAGTAATTTGAATAAAATGCTCCATCGCTCCGCGAGGTCCGCATTCAGAGCGGTGTCTCTCGTACACCGTAATTAAAAATAATTGTATCCAAGATACAAAAAGTATTATATAAAAAAATTATAAGCGTAAAGAGGAGACCGGGTTGCCAATTAAATGCCGGAAGCATCGCGCGATCGTACTGGTAACTGTGGAGAGCATTCCGATTTTATTGCATCATTACGATAGGTAACTAGAGCAACAGTATTAAAGTAATTGATTATTAAATAAGGTAATAAAATATACATAGTATGCAATATAATCTATTTTACAACGATCGCATTTTGTTTGTTTCTTTTTTCTTCTTTTTTTGTATATAAAATTTCAAATAAACTCATATTTTACAAGGAGATTGGGTGTTGTATGTACACGTTGTGTCGATTCGTCCCGTTGTAGAAAAAACATCGTTAACCCGTCGAGAGTTCAAGTACGCTAATTAAAATATCGACTCACCCAATCGGTGTCCCGAGAGCTCTGCCCTTGAGGTGCGTTGCGTCGTTAAAATACTGTCTTGTCTTGCGTTACAACGGAAACAAGCGGATTTGCACTGTAAAATGACCATAATTTTTTTTCCCTCTACACTGTATTCACGGCCGGCGACGAGGTCGGCTCGCTCTTGAAAAACTCGACGCTGCCAGAGTCCAATGGGAGTAGTCTGTCCACTCGCTCACGCCTGCGTTTGCACTTGGGACACGGTTTGCTGGCACTCAGACAATCGGCGTGAAACACCGCGTTGCAAACGCCACACTGTAATCACAGATAATTGTTTTTTTTTTCAGTTTATCGTTAGGACTCCCGAGTTGCGAATCGACAGACTTTCGTACAATAAAGACACTCTCGCTGCAATACTCACCCTGTACGTTGACTCCATGTCGAAGGGATAAATGACTTTGGGATTGCTGCAGACTTCGCATATGAATCCCTTCTGACTGCAGAGCCAGCAATTCAGAACGTGCTGCCTCGCGAATTCGACGACTTTCTGGAGCTGCTGAGCGAGAGCGCCGGACGGTACGTCGAGCAGATCCGACACCGAGTACTGATGCACGTGCTCGTAAAGATACTCGCGCGGCGTTACTTTTTTTTGCAGAGACTCGATTATCGGCTCGCGACAAGTGAACAGATAGGCCCGTAGGAGATTCAATCTTATTCGAAGCGATTGCAGCTGCGCCATACTGTCGACGGCCATGTAGATACGTGGATTCAAAATTTTAAGATCCAGCAGCGTCGTGCAATCGGTGAGATACATGGCGACCCGCTGGCAGACCGGATAGTGCTTCAGATCCCAGTTGTGAATTATTCGCGAGGGTATCAGAAACTCCTCGTTCGCCATGCAATCGGCGCAGTAATAATTGCCGGAGAAACCGCAAACATGAGCTTTCGAGAACGTCATGCCGATTGGTTCGCCGCAATCAAGGCAGCTGTAATTTTGGACGTCCAGACCCTTCTCGCGCGGCAAACGGCCAATCTGCTCTTCGAGATTATCCAAAACCTGCAAAATAATTAAAATTTTTTTTTATTATTAATAACGGGCTGGGCCCAATTACAAGCGCGATGGAAAACTCATCGCCCAGTGAACAATGTGAGAGTGATCCGTCGCTTAGAAATTGCACAAAATTCACAGTAATACATAAGAAAAAATTGCGATTAATTTTATTCAAGAGGTTAGTAACGTAAGGAGTTTATTTTTGAAGAGTACCACGGAACCCTTAAAAAGAAGGACACACCATGCGTAAAGATTTCCCAACCGACAACAATCCGGATACCAACCGTGCATAGTTTGTTCTATAAAATGAAACCTCGACAATTTCGTAGTTCCATGATAGTCTCGCTCCCTCACGTGTGCAAATTAGCGATTCGAGGACAGTTAATTTTTTTCATTTATTAATTTTTTTACTTATTTATTTTTTTGATTCTACAATCAAAAATAATCTCTTGTCCAAGTATCCAATTATTTGATTTCTTACCCTGACCTCCGGTCGAGGCTTTGGTTCTTGACGGACTGGCTCCTCTTCCGTATATTTGTCGAGGAATTCCTGAAGATCCGGCGATGTCGAGTATCCAGCGGTGTGATAACTCTTTATAAGAGCGTCGTAAGTCGGTCCCTCGCCGGGTGTGCGGGGCGCGTCGATTCCCGAGCCTCGGGATATTATCGAAGCATTCATCGAGGTCTCGCCGTCCTCGAAGGAGGTCGACCATCCGGGTCTTCCTATCAACGAATTACCTATCGTTCCCGGTCCCGTCTCGGCGTTGGCCGATTCGCTGTCTTCCAAGTTCTCCGGTTCCTCCGAGGACACGCCGTTCCTCGCGGATTCCGCTTCGCCCGAAGTACCTTTGCTTTTCGCTGCCACATCGATAGGAGACGCTTGCCCGGCAGGCTCTTCCTCCGTGCTTTTTTCCGTCGGAACAATCCCGGAAGACGATTCTTCGTGTTGACTGTCCACCTCGCCCTCCGTTCTTCCGTTACTCGAACAAGGTTCCTCGACCCGTTTCTCCGCCTCCTTTCGTCTCTTGTCTCTATAAACTTTCTTCAACAAAACGTTCGAGCTCGATGCGCCGCTCGGTTGTCTGGCGACTTGCGGCGATTGGTTTCTATCCTGTTTAAGAATAATCTTCAGAGCCTCGTCCTCGCTGAAGTTCGCGACATTATTCAGCATTGACTGCGACGAATTAAAAGAGCTGAGACTACCGATCGAACTGGCGGTCTCGACATCGTCGTAATTATCGCTGTTTGAGGCGTCGCTATTTATCGTCTTGGCGATGTCGACGGCGCTGAAGACCGGACATGACTTCATGGGCGGCGACCAAATCGCCGCCATCAGAAGGGGCGTGCTGGACCAGTAGTTCAGCAGACTGCTGTTGCACGCGAGCTCGAAATTAACGTTGTCCAGGCTCTCGATCAGTCGTTGAGCGACGTCCACGAGATCGGCGTCCCTTATGAATGCGGCCCGCTCGTAGTAGGGCTTCAGGGCCGAATTGTCGCGACGTATCGAGCACAGATAGCTGGAAAGCAGACCCTCGTTCATGGCAAGACGGATCCAGGCTCTGCAGTAACCGACCTCCGTCGTTATCTGGCGCATCGACTGAATCTGATCTATTATCTGGCGGTGGGAGAACACCAGAAGTGGACCCCAAAAACTCGGCTGAGGCATGGCATCGAAGTCGGGGCCGCTGAGGACTTCGGTCACTCGATTCAACAGACTGTCCTTCAGCCCGTGGAGAAATATCGCCTCCAGGACTGAACAAAGGGTCATCGCCTCGTCGCAATTTCCCACCGGCTTTCCATCCTCCACACCGTCCGCTCCCTGCATCTCCATCACGCTCGTGTTCAGTTGCTTCTGGAGAGAATCCTTCACGAGAATGTTTCTCTTGTTGGTCATGGAGTGGACCGTCCTCAGAAAAGAATTCATCTTGAGAGGAGGTGTACGGAACTCCGGTGCGGAACGGACTTTGGATAACGGACGATGAGGAAACTCCGCAGCGGATCGTCATCGCTCGGCGCCACTCTGGTCACCTAAATGGATTTAAAAAATATATATTATTATTTCAATTTACAGAAAGTACTTATAAAATCTGTATTTAGGTAAATAAATTATACTTTATTATGATTTTTTTTTTTACTGAACGAGACATTACAGACATAGTGTTTCAAAAATTGACCACATCATAAATCCTACTGTACGTGGCAAAAAAAAGTTTGTACTTTTTACAACTTATTGTCCCCAAACGTCGAATTTGGCTCTAGTTATACAACCAAAGGTACAAGCTAAAATCCTTCGTGACACGGGAAATAAAAGGACAGTTTTGTATATTTCAAACTGGAACAAACGAGTTTGTCACTTCGTTATGAAAATTATTTGTACGAAACTTCGTATTCGCATTTTATGACATTATTTTTTACTGTGTACATAGAAAAGCGGACGTAGACAAATATTATTGTTATTATGTTACTATTGTGCAAACATCGCGGCAGAAGCTCGAGGCAACGGAGCGTAGGGGACACCCTGAGCGGCGAACGATTTAGGGAGGAATGCCAAGATACGCAGCTATTCCTTCGGTCGCACGACAAACGACGAGACAAGGTGCAAATCGCACGGATTTTCAAGGATAGGTCGCAGATGACAACTTACCAGCGTTCTTTCCCGTTGCCTCGTCCTCATTCGATTTATCCGCAGTTTTGAGTCTGTCGAGCGAGAAAGCTCGCATCGTCGTTGATCGAGTCGTTGTCCACACGTTTGAGCACGCAAGAACGGAATTTCCAACGAGGCGACCGGAGATTACATTCTTTTTTTATTCCCTGGCACTTAACGCCATCCGATTGTTTCGCTTCCTACGGTGTGTACAATTGATAATTTATAAAAGCGACGGAATTGTCACTGCTGGCACAGATTCTATTAGTCACGTTTAATTTACGAGAAAGTCATCGTTGATGCGCACGTCACCGCTTTCCTGTTGGTTATGATATTAAAGACCACCTTGGGAGTAGTTGAGTCGCGCGCCGCTCAGAGCGCCACTTGTCACGGTGTTTACGCGTTTTACGTCACACGCCCCGACGCTCGTGTACAAAACATCGTCAGCTGGTGTGCGAGCTCGGACCCGCTTTGACAGTCGTCTAGCAGCCGTTCCGAGGGGTCATTGACTGTCAACGGGAGTCTGCCGATCGAACCTCGACAATACGGAGAACGATCGCAGGTGAAATCGAGAGGGTTCACAGGGTATCGATGTGATCGTCGTTTACGCTTGACCTCTGTAGTCACGTGTTCGACGATCACCCTCCCCCTCGCAGAAATCTCGGTGACTTGAGGTACCGAGCAATAAACTTTCTCGCACTATCCCACGACTTGAAACGGTCGAGCAAGGTGCGTGTGCGAGCCTGAGGATTGCCCGAATTACGGTTCGTGCATGCGAAACGCGTGCCGCAATCCGAGCAAATCTGCTATGCGCGAGGCTATTATGAGAGGGAAACGTAACGAGAGCAATGTACACAATGATGATGCAACACAGCTACAACTTCATCCCCCTCAATAGTATTCATGCATCGTTCTGTATCGCAATTAAACTAATTGTGATCAATTGGCATAAAAAAACAGAACTTTTAAATGAAGAAACAGTTCGTTACGAGAACTCCCCGTGCGCATGTTTTGTTTCTAAAATGTTACACATTGTATTGTGGAATAACCCTTCCGAGCGTTACGTACCGTGTTTTTTCTTCTTCTCTCCCTACGACTATTTTTAGAGAGACGCACTTAAGTTCGTCGAAGGAGTTACCGAGTTACACCTTGTGTGAATGACCGGGGGAGAGCACGCGGTGTCTTTCTGCACGAGTCGCGGCGCAGGGCGGAGCGTGTGCTCTATACCGGGTGTCTCTCCCTCCCGCCCTCCTCCGAACGCGGTGGCGTCCCATCGACGACGACATGGAATAAACGCACGGGGCAGGAGATAGCTAGCAGCCTAGCTACCCGAACGGAACGACTGGAAGCGTTGCAGGAGGAAAGAAGGAAAGAGATGATGCCGACGGGGACAGGGACGAACGAGAGAAGAAGCTCCTTGGTCGGTTCGCACGCGGAGACATCGAAGACAACGTAGGTCTATGGAATCGCCAGGGACGGAACAATGCTACGAATATAACCCGCTCGACGGCCGAGTGTGCGTCGAAGAGTATTACTGTATAAATAGAATCCTCGATCGTTCGAGGCATTCGCATTTCCATATTAAATCAGCATACAAACAAGCCTATTAATCGTGACTGCGATCATAATCCATCGTTAAAATTCCACGGACAAAAAATATTTTTTAACGAATGTGGAGAAAGATAAAAATTTAAATAACGGTAGGCAAACGAGTTTCTGCGAAGTAAATGTGCTTCGTTCGTTAAGGAAAATATAGTTGAAACCGTGCGCAATAGGCTCTCGTTTTAACGGCCCTGCGAAGGCTCCGCACTGGCTTCGTCGATGAGGAGGAAGGGAGGGAGGTGGTCGTCGGAAGACTAAAAAAGAGGGAAGGATCGTAGTGTCGAGAGACTAGAGGGAGGGAGGGAGAACGGAGGCCGGACGGTCGGTGTTGGGCGCAAGCCCCGTAGAGGAACTGGTATATCGTATATACATACATACACACATACACACACGAGTGCTGTACAGTATATACATAGGTAGCAGCCAAGTAGCGATGTGGCGTAGCGGAGAGGGACGAGAATCGAGTCGGGAGTCAGTAGTATACTCGCTGGTGCACCAGCCAGGAGTGCGCGAGAGCGGTTTCGTCCGTCGTTTCGCCGACTTTCGTCTTTATCCTGTCTACACGCAACTCGATTCGGTCGCTGGAGTTTGCATCTGACGCAAAGATAAGCCAGTGAATAAACGAGGGTGCGAACCGGGAGGCAAGAAAAAAATTGAAATAAAAAAAATAAACAATCGTGATATCAATAGTTCGTTGATTACATTTGGCTGTGAACTCTCAGGTGCTCGGTTCCTTGATCGAGAAGGCCGAGCAGTAAATAACCTAGCTAAGAAGAATATAATACAATAGTATCTGCCAGCCCTAGAGTCTCTCTAATCGTGTATATAGTACATACATTCCCCCGTCGCCTTATCTCTCTCCCACGTGGCTCGATCGTCGTCGAGAGCGCAACGGAAACGTCTGCGAAAGGTTCGTGAAAAAATGAAATAAGAAAAAAAGTAAAATAAACAGTGTGTCCGGGTTCGCGAGTGCTGTCGTATAAAGCTCAATCTCCGAATCGTAATTCGCATCGTATCGTATCGTATCGTATAATAACTGAATTGATTCGTATCAGCGGTTCGTATGTCGGGAGAAAAAAAATGTTTCTCACGTCGAAGCAGCGGTGAGTTTAACGATCGCAGAAGTTTCTAAGACAGAGGAGTTACGAACTCGGGCTGTCGATTTTTCACGGCCGTGGGAGCGAAAGTATCGCAAGACGGAGAATTTCGTTGTCAAGGGCGACGGTGTGCCTTATCCGAGGAAGCTCCGGGAGGTACGAGGACGGGAGGAAACCCGAGGGTCAAGATGCGATGGGCTCGAAAAACGGAAGGAACGAGAAAATCGACATTCGAGCGGGAAGAGGACCGTTAGAGGCGCGTACAACGAGCATTCGAAGATCGTCTCGCGCTTCGCTGTGCCTTCTCCGCTCCGCCCCCCACCGGCCAGCGGTCCTCTGTTCGATCGGTCGAGATATTTTAGAATCTCGAGTCTCCCTCGGGGACTGACACGCGAGCGCGCGGGACATTGTTGACGGAGCCAGCTCAGCCTCATTATACATATAAATATATATACATATACACACACATACACATATATATAAATATAGCATAAATACACGCGGATTTAAGCCGCTCTTGACAACATCGTAAAGGGGCATAAACCGGCTATACGGATTATTATTAAAATCGCTGTTATGCCTTGCGACGAGTCTCCCGTTTACATCGGTAGCTCCGAGGCGGTGAATTCGCCGATAATCACCGGCGGATCTCGTCGATCGAGCGGCAACAAAATCGCGAGTAGCGGCAGCAGCAGCAGCAGCAGTAACAGCAGCAGCGGCAGGAGCAGGTCTTCGCACGATATATCGCAGGGAGGAGCGGTAGGATCGGCTCGGAATCATTACGGGACTGTCGCTATGGCCCCTCGGCCGCTGCACTCGACGACAACCTTATCCACCTCCCGCTCCTCGTCCTCCTCATCTTCGACCGCCTCCTCCACGGTTTCGTCCTCCTTCGACCGGCAGCCGCGGAACGAGTCGACCAACTCCTCCTCGTCGCTGATCTTGATTCTCGAGAGGGCCGGTCCTGCGACCGCTAGCGACGATAACGCGAGATCGTCGCTATGCAAATCGTCGAGATACACACAACTCGAGGATGAAAAAATGTCGGATCGAGATATCGTCGTTTCGACGATTACCGACGATAAACCGAACGATTCGTCACCGACTTCCTGTTTTACCGGCAGAGTCGCGGCGTCCTCCCTCGAGAATCTCGCGAAGAAAAAATCATCGAGATGCCGCAGGAGACGAAGCGCCACGAGCCCCCGAAAGATTCATCGTCAGCGTTCGATGACTCGCGAGGTAAACGAGAATCGATCGGTCGAGACGGCGAAGTCGGTAAGCCAGATCGACGACGGTTTCGTCGCTACGTCGACGCTGACGAAGAACAGAGACGCGAGCGTTCTGTCGGTTCTGACGAATACCTCGAGGTCAGCCGGAAAGGTTAGGCTGCAGTCGTCGAGTTCCCGCGGGGAACTCGAGGGCGAGGACAGGGACGTGACGCTAGCGCCGGAAGTGACTCTCACGCCGTGCGCGCCTGCGGCGATAAAGTCGCAAAAATCTACTATATCGGTCGCGTCGATTCGCGGCACTAACATCATCAACGCCACGGAATCCTCGTCGAACAATGACTATCCGACGATCGGGGGAGGTTCGTCTTTGGCTTCCGCACGGGTCGACAACATCGCCGGAACTTTCGCCGTTAACGTTCGCTGCAACGTTCCCTCGGCATCGGCGCCGACTCTCCTCAACAATAATCGTCACAGCAGCAACAACAACAATCGGAAGCACAATCAAGTTGCGTGTCTCCCTCGAGCTTCCTCCGCGTCGCACTCGACGAGTCTCCATTCCTCGATCGTGCCGCTCGCTGTTTTATCGACCTCGGCCTCGCCCGCTGGTTCGTCGAAAAATTTCCGGAAGACTGAGAGAAACAAGACGACGATAACGACCTGCAAATCAGCGATAGCCGGTACCGTTAAACCCGCGTCGAGCTTCGTTGCGTGTACGGTCTTTGCTGCCGGAGGAAAATCGACGATGGCACGGGAGGAGGAGCCGGTAGCGGTTTTCGCGCGTATCGACTCGTCGAGTTCGCTGAAATCCTCGAGTTTCACTGCCGGCAAGATGATGAGGATCAATCGACCGCGCACTTCGATTCACGCGTCGTTGGGACAACTGCCGATAACGGCGTCGTCCTGCACGCCGAGCACACTGGGCGGCGACGGAACGAGCCTTGAGAATTTAGACACAGAGGCAACGTCGACGGGACTCGAGAGTATTACCGTCGATCCGGTTTCCGTACCGATGAATCTATGCTCGTCCAACTCGCCCGTCGATCCGATGGCCATGCCCGCTTACGCCGTGACTCCAGCCAGCCTCGAGAGAGTTTGCCTGTCCAACGGCGCATCTACGATGTCATCGACGTCGTCGAAGACACCGGCAATCTCACTCCCGTCCACCGGAACTCCCACCAATGTCGTCGGTCCGTTCAGAAATTCTCTTGTCGCTTCCGGCTTTAATAACAATAACAAAAGTAACAGCGGCAACAACAATGGGAGATGCAATCACTCGTCGGGCACCTGTACGGGAAATTGCACCGGCGCGACAACGAACTCTCACACTTCGTCGACGCTGCCAAGAACACCAAGCCTCGTCGCCGGTGTCGCATCGACATCCTCCTGGGCGAACAATTCGGTCGAACAGGAAACCGACTACGTCGTCGATCCGGTTCAAGGGAACGCTTATCACAAGGGACAGTTTCTCGGAAAAGTGAGTACTTTGTCAAATTTTTACTTATTTATTATTTTAATATAGTTAATCGAATAATACGAACTGTGAAAACATGTTGCGCAACAGAACTTTTTTTCATAAGGGCTCAATACTGTTCTATACTCTATACTATCCGCAAAATGAAAAACTCACTGAGTCACTGTGAAATTAGCTGGGATACACGGTGACATGGCAACACATTTCGCTGAAATTTTCGACATGGACAAATATGCTTTTTCCAAAATTTCTTATCTGTATGAATTTGCATCGAAACGTAACAAAACTTGAAAAAGGACACAGGTCATGATTCAAATAAATTGCTTGCCAACATTTGTCCGGAGATTCTTTTGCCCGAGGAAACACCGAGGAAACACGCAAGTCACGTGATCGCTGTGAAACGCTTAACTCCCGTCTTTTGCCCTTTGGGCAGTCGGTAGTTAAAAATATGATTATCGACCACGTTCATTGAATAATACGAACAATGAAAACATGTTGCGCAACAAGAACATTTTTTCATAAGGACTCAGTACTGTTCTATATTCTATGCTATACGTGAAGCTAACAATATGATTATGGATCGAGTGAATACAATATTAATAAATACGAACTATGAAAACATGTTTCGTAACAAAAACATTTTCACACCTTGTGAAATAAAATGTTGTACGACACTCGTGTGAAAAACGTTTTCTTTACTCGTGTCATTGCAACAGTCGACTTCGGCTCGTGCTGCAAATTCACACTCGTTAGAAAAAGTTTTTTCGCACTAGTATCGTAATGTACTATTTCATAAGAGCTCTTTTGTACTGTTCTCTACACTATAATATAGCCGCGAAATAAAAATATGATTACCGATCGAGCGAGTATGAATATTATTGAAATCGTTTGATAAAAGTTTGTTGTTGTGTCTCCGGTTTGATACTATTTATTTGTAATAAACATTTACAAATAAATGTTTATGACAAATGTTTATTATAAAGCGTCTCGACCCTCGTCGAGTACACTTCGCAAATTGGCCCCGATCGCCAGTTCGGTGAATGAACGTGAAAGAAGTTCGGGCGCGCCGTAGTAAACACACGTTTAGTTTCGGCGGTGTAAGCGTATAGTACGAGTACGTTTGTGTACGGAGTAATTCGATTCGGACCACCCGCAATTGCCTTCACTACGGAACGCGGTCTCCCGGTCTCCTCCTCTCTCCGACAAATTATTTTTACGCTCGTCGGTCCACACCTCATCGGAGAGCTGCCGCTTCGCCGCCTCAACCCCTTCCCTTCTTCGTATCGTCTTTCTAATCGTTTTTTTATTTATTTTCCTTCTCAAACGCACTCTGTGGCCCGCTTGCGCACGAGACATATGCGATTGGCATCGAGCCGTGATGAGATCGCTTAGCTCTCGTCTACCGACTCTGCCAGCATAAGCATATATTTTTTTTCTGGCACGGACGATCGACTCGGTCGTCCTCGATTTTCCTCGTATCGTTCAAGAGCCAGAAGTTGGAGATTGGGTTGCCCTAGCATAGCGTCTCCCTAACTATCGGAAGGCCGAAATCTTCGTCATTAGACTGCTCTCCATCGACCACATTTTTAAAGAATTTAGATATCTTTTCTCACAACTCATCGGCTATCGTGGGTCCCCAAAAAAAAAATCCTCATAGTCCAACGAGCCGTGAAATCTCGAATTTCCGTCCGACTTTCTCCGTGAGCCTATCGGGAAGCCCTTGCAGTACGCGGGAGGACAATATATCTCTCCGTATAAAGAAGACGAACATCTGTCCCTCGAGAATTCGCTTGCAGGTAGCGATGTTATTATTCTCCCGAACTCGCTCGGACAACGGACCGAGTCTCGGCGCATTCTCGACCGCCTCGCCTAGCACCGATCTCTCCTCGCTGTTCTCCGTCTCCCACGAGAGTTAAGAATGCACACGTAAATCGAACGAGCTTGTGTTGTGCGTGATCGTAAGACAGGATTATTCGTCTTCGAACACAAAGAGCCCAAGGAAAAATTGTTTCGGCTCTAACCTGTGGATTTTCCTCTATTCCTATACTTTAGAAATCCCATCGGCAGTGCTCTATTGTCGAAGGATGCGTCGCGGCCGACACAAAGGCCGTGACAGCAGCAAAGAGGCTAAAGAACCTCGTACGAAAGGTGCAACTCGGCACCTGAGCGGAACTCTCCGTATAACCTCTCTCTAGACGCGTTTCTCTATCTTCCTTTCGCTTCCGCTGCCATTTCCGTCGGCATCTCTCTCTCTCTCCTTGCCTGTCCAACTTTACCTACGATAAGTATAATGTATCCTACTGAGCTCTCCGTAGCTCGTCCCTTTCCCGACCAGCGGCGTGGCGACTGCTCGACTGTTTTGTGAACGCGCGTGTACGTGCCATGGCGTCTGCCTTATGCTTACCTCTCTCTCTCTCTCTCGTAACCCCTCTTTAGTCACGTCGATATTCACGGTTTATCGCCTCTCTCGCTTTACTCTCACCGTACGAGCCTCCCGTCTCTTTGTACACGATCGAGCGTACAGGTGTCAGACTGGCATAGTCCATACGATTTTATTGTAACTGCACCCATCACATTGCATCGCGACGCTCTGCGTTTATCGGCGCCTATGTTTTCGTCGTACGCGTCGCTCGAGCGCTTCCGTCCACGTCGATCCATCGACTCGACGTGAAAGCCCGTTGGAAATCCAATGCCTCTGTGTCTGCTCATACCCTCGTCGAAAACGTCGACAAACACTTGTCGTTTTTCCGTTTTTTTGCTCGCGGAAATATAAATACAGTGGCATTTTGTTTGCGATAGAATTCGTGGACGGGGAGCGCTGTTGGGCGCTAGGAATGCCATTCGTGGCTACAGAGGGAATAACAATGAAACCTTCGGGACTCGTGCCGGCAGCGTGAATATCCCCGTGCCGCGTTGGATATATGCGTGCGTTACGTGGCAACGCACTTCGCTCTCACGGTGAAGAGGTATTGTAAAAAAAAAAGTGGGGAGAAAAAAAGCGTCGAGATTTCACGAAGGTAGCTTGAGCAAACCAGCGCCCGAGACCACAACCGCGCTGCACTGTGCGAAGCCAGTTCTCGCTCGAGGATCCTCCCCTCATAACTGGATTGCATGAACGCCGAGAGCGGAAACGCACTTCTGTTGCTAACTCATCCGCGTGCGACGTTAAATTCTGATAAAAAGCATGAGAAAAAAAAGAAAGGCCGCTGCGAGACACATGTGTGTACCTCTTGGTCGGATGGCATGCAATTTCACACTCGCTGTCGCACATCCCACAGCCGACAAAAGTCAACACCCGGAACTGTAAAATACTACGCTCTCTCTCTCTCTCAGTATTTAAAATTCTACGACGATTAGTCAGCAAACGAGTTCGCTAAACGCTGTTTGTCCCTGTGTGTACCTTGCGAACCCGCAGGATAGCGACGACGGCAACGAGTTTTCGCTCGCCGAGAGATAGTCGTCTCTCCCGGTTCCTCGAGTTTTTATATTCGAGCTTTCGTATATCTACCATCGCGCGGACCCCGGAGAGAGACTCTTAACCGAGACCAGACGAAGCAGCTGACATGCGTGTTTATTATTGTAACGTTCGGGAACAATATATATATTGTTCCCGGGATTATATATACATATTTTATTTTTTCATGGAATGTCGCACGCCTTTTTATTCTTTCGAGACGCGTTGCCCACGAACGGTTGGATAATAGTCACAATTTTAGAATTTTGTTTGGTCGATGGACGACTCTATCATAGAATCCTTGCCCAGAGCCTCGCGGAGTGTATAACTCCGAGGAAAATTGCGTTAGTCACAGTCGCATTTTCTCAACGCTCCTCACGTCGATTTTGAAACTGTATGCTGTATGACTAAGTCGAACTATATATTATTTTTTTTCGAGTTGCGAAAACCTCTGAAACGCCGAGAGATGATTCAGGAACGGTTCGTGGATTTTCTCTCGTGTCGCCCGAGCTTTCATACGGATTTGTGTAAGGACGTCGACCAAGTGTTCCCTCCCGTCTCAGTCGAGGGTTTCGAGAACGACTCGACTCTTTTCGTTGCCATCGCGGGCTTGAATACTCAAATATTTAAAGGGTATTCCTCAAATAGATGAAGCGAGGTGCAGGCAAAGGTAAAAAAAGAAAAGAAAATGAAGCGGGACGTCTCGTACACCGGAGTGACGGGAGAGAGACGTGTAACCTCGAACGGTCTGCAGCGTGGGCGCGATCGAGCGAATTTTCTCAAACGTCGTTAGCCACGTTCCCCGCTATTCCGAAAATCTCTCGATAATACTCCACACACGTGTTCGTACGTGGGTATCGTCAACGGTGAGCGCGCGCGACTTTATTTATTTTTACCTTCGAAGCGAACGCTCGTGACAGACGAGGCGTGTTTGCGCGCGGAGCCTCTCCGCTCTACCGTCACCGCAGACGTCCGACGTCTGGTTAGCCGCCGTGACGTCAACGTCGCGACACGTTCGACCGACGAATTATTCGATGTCTAGGACCGTTACATCGCTACGGAGATGAAATTTTACTGGGGCGGAATAACATACCTGCATACATATACACATCGATTAATTCCACTCGACGGATTTTCCTCACCCGAGAAATCAAACGGGTTGAGGCGAATGAAGGAATCTGGGGCTGTTCGAAGGCTGTCGCGTACAGCTTTCGCTGCACCGTATATTTATGTGTTGGTGTACGCGTATATCGAATATATATTTATGTATACGTAGAGAGATACGCGTCGACGGTAGCAGCGAGACACTCCCTTCGATCTAATCCAGCAGAAACGGGGTCGAAATGATATTATTATCGCAGCCTCGCGTACACAAACACGCCGTGGTCGTAGACACCGATCCAAGTGGACAGAACCAAAGCGGTGCGAAAGGAGGAAAAATTGATTCGTTATTCGATCCGTTTTTTTTTTTCAACGATGCACGTGCGGGGCTTCGCGTGAGAAGTGCCCCGAAGTCAATCGAAGCGGCAGGAACACACTTCGATTTCACGGGGGCATTTCGTCCGAACGTTTACGTGGAATTTCCTTTCGGTCATGAGGGGCTTCGCAAAATCCCATGCGAAGCCTATATAAGGATGGGACCTCCGTGAATGTAACCGTCCTCGCACAGGGAATCAAGGAAATTGAAAGAGATTTTGGAAACCAAAATCTGTACAATTAACGATCGTGCCAACTAACAGGTGCACGAGGCATTCCCCTTCGATCATGCCACCTGTTTTTTCGGGAACCTCTCTCAGGTAACTCTCATAATTGGCCCCGCATTTCGGCATTGCTTTAAGGAGGTTGGACCGCTTCACACTAGTCAAATGAGTGCTACATTTTTAAAGTCGTTTATACAACTTTATCGTTTATACTTTTACGCATCTATTGATCAACGTGGATGGTTATTGACAACAGATGACAGCTGATGTCCGTAACTCAGAAAAACATTAATTGCAATGGATTTGCAAAAAGTTACATATTTGCAAAAGTTACATATTTGTTCAGTTTATTCGAAGAATAATCCGTTATTTCTGCCCGATTTTTATGTATTACGGCTCGTTCTTTTCCTTGAAAGATGCTCTACTTTTTCATTGAAATGATAGTACTTTTATAGTAAAATTAAAGTAAATTATTAAGAGTAAAGTATTTCCAATGATTGGAATATACTGAACATTAACTTTTCATCACAATTGTCCATGAAACTTAATTTACCGATTTGCGGATAAAAACTTCCACTGTCAGTACATTAAATTTCATACGAATTTTTTTTACGGTGTAAAGGACTTTAAAAGTGTAGCACTTATGTGACTAGTGTGAACGGCTCCAACCTCCTTTAAACTCCACCTCCGGCAATTTTTTCGGATTTTCATATCGACCTGTTTAAGAGATGCCCTCTTTTAACAAATACACGAAGTACCACATAATAATTATTTTTAAAAACACAAAATAAAAAAGGATTTCATATCATTGTGTTTTGCCTAATTTGTTGCAGGGTGGATTCGCGCGAGTCTATCTGATGACCGACGTCGCGAACGGGAATCAGTACGCTTGCAAGATAATACCGAAGAATCGTATGCAGAAAATTCACATACAAAAGGTACGGCCGGTCGAGAGTGAACGTGAGCGCAAAGTGAACGTGCTTTATTCGACACGGATAAATACCGTTGCCCCGGCATCGAGAGAGTATTTCGCAATTAATGTATTATACATTCCCCGGTGAACGTTGGATTTCTCGTGTGTTCAATGTGTGCGTGTTTTTTGCAGATCGCGCGTGAGATCATGATCCATAAGGAGCTGAATCACGTCAACGTCGTTCAGATGCATCATTACTTCGAGGACAATATAAACGTGTACATGCTGCTGGAGCCTTGTCCCCGGAAGGTAAAAAAAAACTACTTCCTCCCGTCTTCCGGATTCTTCTATGTTTAATTCATTCAATTATAATTTGCCCCTAGGGTAACGAAGAAATCTGCGAAATCAGGTCGAATCATAAATCTACTAAAATTATTGCGTTTCCGTAGACCCATGCCGGGCGATAAATACGTCGAAGATTTTTAATTCCATTAAGAGATTTAATGGAAATCTTAATTAATTCTCTAGCAATTTGAGTAACCGCTGCTTATTTAAGAATAATCGTAGAATAGCGAGAAAATTACAGTAGTCCCAGGTCACTTTTTACTCCGTAGAAATATCCGAAAAAATAGCCGTATTTCAACTTCTGGGCATGCGCGGTTACTGCTGCGGTTATTTCTTCGGTTACTCAAACAAACAAAAAAAGACCGTTCGCAAGCACAGGTAGCGTGAGCTCTCGCACGCGCGTGCGCAGAGGTTGAGGTATGGATATTTTTGCGGTTATTTTAACGGTATGAAAAGGAATTGAAATGACCGTAATTTTTCCGGTTATTTTTCCTTTTGCTGAAGCTGCTGGGGGATTAATTTATAATTTGCCCCTACGGTCAAAAAGAAATCTGCAATGGGGACCGAATTATAGATCTATTAAAATGAATGCGCTTCCGTAGATCCATGGCGGAAGATAAACACGACGAAGATTCTTAATTCCATTACGAGATTCTCGGGTCGTCCGGATTAATCGATCTTTAATTAATTAATTTATAATTTGCCCCTAGGGTAAAGAAGAAATCTGCGATCGGGAGGATTACACATCGATCAAAATGATTGCGCTTCCGTAGATCCCTGCCGGACGATAAACACGACGAAGATTCCTAATTCCATTAGGAGACTCCCGGGTCGCGTGTCCCGGCCGAAGGAGAGTGAATGGCTCGGTCGAGGCGGTCGAAATTGCCCCTCTTTTGTTCTATGAGAATAAATCGTGCTCGTGACCGACCTTGGCCAGAGCTCCTTGTCGCGGCTCTTTGTGCGGATTCCCTTTGCTCAGCTCTGTACACACGATCTCTATTGTGCTCCGGGCAACGAGTCAACGAGGTCTAAAATAAGCTTGTCGAATACATATGAAATGCAATGCCATTACGGTAGCCAGTGGATCGATTAATACCGATGGATAGGGGGGGGGGGGGGGACTCGGAGACCCGCCGAGTATTACGACGAGTGACTAGAGCGAGATTTTATATCGCTATCTCTTGGGACAAAGCCGAGGAAAAATCGGATCGCGGTTTTACACACACATACACGGAGAGAGTGGCCCAGATTCTAGCGGCGCGCTCCTTTTTTACCATTCGACTACGCTAGAGATACTCGACCAGTCGGGATGAGAAGAGCGCGTGTCCCGCCGAGCCGCCCTCTCCTTCCCTTCGACCTCTCGGCACGCGGATCAATAATGTCAAAGATTAAAAAAAAATATATATTTAAAAAAATATCTCAGTGTCGTCTCGATGAAATTTCGTAGACACGTTTCACACCCTGTTCAATATTCAATGTTAATCGTCTAGGACTAATTTTTTTTTTCTTTCTGTTTCTTACTTTGTCAACAGAGTCTGATGCACGTGCTCAAGTATCGTGGCAAAGTCACGGAACCGGAAGCTCGTTATTACATGAAGCAAATGGTAACCGGTGTGGCTTACATTCACTCGCAAAAAGTCGTACACCGAGATCTCAAGCCTGGCAACATGTTTCTGTCGGACGGTATGATCGTAAAGATCGGCGACTTTGGCCTGGCAACGAGACCGGACGGTCAGCGCCGACGCGTGTAAGCAGTTTTTTTTACAAACTTGTACTTATTACCGCGCACTTTTTTTTTAATGTACCTAATAATAAAGTACAAAGCCACTGGACACTGTCATAGACACTACTGAAATAAATACGGCTTTTTAGATCAGTTAGAAGCTTTCGCTGACCTTCTTCATAATAATACCTCTTACCTTTTTTTATCTACTTAATAATAAAGTACAAAACCAGTGGGCTCTGTCATAGACACGATTGAAATAAAAGCGGCTTTGTAGATTTATTAGAAACTTTCGCCGACCTTCTTTGGTCATTATAGCTTGACGGCTAACAGTAATCTCGACTGATCGTCATTTTTCTTAATAATTTATCTTTATTAAAAAAAATATTGTAAATCTGTTGCATGTTTATTTCAGAACCATATGCGGCACGCCGAATTACATCGCCCCGGAGGTTCTCTACAAGCAGGCCTACAGCTACGAGGCGGACGTGTGGGCGCTGGGTTGCATACTCTACGCTCTTCTCGCCGGACAACCGCCCTTCGACACAGCGACTCTCAAGGAGACTTACGCGAGGATATGCAACAATCGTTACAAGAAACTCGACGACAGTCTGGTCAGTCGAAGCGGTCAGGATCTCATACGTTGGCTGCTCCAGCCGATTCCCGAACTGCGACCGAGTCTGGAAAGGGTGAAGGAACACGCTTATCTGACGATGGAATACGTGCCAACGAAATTGGCCCACACCTGTTGCTACAGGATGCCACCGCCTCACTCGATAGCGCCGGAACCGGCGCAATTGGCCGTACCTCAGCAGCTCGGCTTGTCCTGCACGTCGATAATTTCCCGAGGCCTCGTGGCCGTGGAGAACATCGACAGCAGCAAACGGGACATCGCGGCCGGAGCGATCATTCAAAAGAACATAAATCACATTACCGGCGGTGCCGTGAGCCAGCTGCAGCTGGAAGCTCTTAAGAGCAACAAGAAAAAGCCAAAGGTCGGCAACTGGCTGTTCAGAAAATTGCCAAAGTTGCCGAGATTTCGTCAGCGTCTGAGCAGGCTGCTGTGCCCCGAGCAAAAGAAACCCGACAGTCTGATGATGCATCGAGCACTCGAGGCTTGCCTCGCGGAAATTCGATGCACCCGCGCTCTGGAGAATCCGATGCTCGTCGATCGAATCGCACCACTCTTCGTGACAAAGTGGATCGACTACTCGAACAAGTACGGTCTGGGCTTCCAACTTTCCGATCGATCGGTGGGTGTACTCTTCAACGACAGCACCAAGATGAGTTACACTCATGATAGAAGGTTCGTTTTTTACCCTTATCGAATTTTAAGGAGCGACATTATTTTTCCGAAGCTTCAATTGGCCGAATTGTCGAATGGCCGAAAATCATAGGTCCGAACTTGAGCCGTATCGCCAAACTGCCGAAACTTGGTTTTTGCGAATCGTCAAACGGCTTTATTTTTCCGAATCATTAAACTGCAGAATCTTTATTTATTGCAGTTTCGACAAAATAATGTGGCTCCAATTTAACCAGATGTGAATGTCGTTTAAAGATCCTTGAAAAAAAACATATTATATTTTTTGGTACAGACTGAGTCCGTTTCACGTCGCTTCAGTCTGTAGAAACTAGGCTTCTATTTTACTGACGCATCCGTTCATTTTCTTTTGCATAGGCGAGTGGAGTACGCGACAACGGACGACGACGTGACCCGGTATCGTCGAGAGCTCGACGTACCGTCTTGCATGGAAGAGAAACTCGAGCTTCTTCGTCACTTCACTCACTACATGGACAATTTTCTGACGAACGGCGGTGAGGTTCGCGAGCAGAGGAGCACGAAATTGACCCGGACGAATTCGGCGAGCGTGCCGAGAATGCGCCGCTGGCTGAGAACTGACAAAGCCATCGTGATGGAGCTCACCGTGCCTCTCCTACAAGTTAACTTCTTCGTCGATCATTCGAAGATCGTGGTGTCCGAGGGGACGCGCGGACGTGGCTATCTCGTCACTTACATCGATGCCAGCAGACAGGCGTCCTCCTACTGGTTGAACGATCTAAGGGACATCGGCTGCACCGCGGAGCTGTACGAGCGTCTACACTATGTTTGCAAAGTCATCGCAGAACTCGAGAACGAAGCTATCTTCGATCCACCGACTGTGACGCTTCAACAACATCGAAAGACATTCAAAACGTAAACGGCCCGCCAGCGGCTCAACCTTATTTCATCATCGTCAAGTGTTCTTTCGCGATACTAGATATTATATCTGCCGTTAAGATAATCTCGTTCTCGGCTTAGAAAAAAAATTAGATATAGTAAATAATACGTATAAGATATATTTTTCATAATCCGCGCAATCGAAAGAAAAAAAAGAAGATTACTGCGTCGCGAGATCGATAGACGACGAGTGAGTGTATCCGGTAGTACATGCAATATTATAGATAGATCAGTATGTAATAATGACGATCTACGCGGATCGATTGATCGATCTCGCTGATGACTGCGCACAGCTAGAGTTATACGAGTAACGTTTGTTAACCGAGGACGCGCCGTACGGATAGGTTAGAAAACGCGCGACGCGCTTAGTTCCTCGGTGATCCTAGTCAGGAGCTCGCGACTTGTCATTGCTTTACGTTAAAGATCATTGATAAAAAAAATGTTAAAAAAGGCTCGCGATGGATTTGACTGCCATTACAGTAGGTCGGTAGCGGAAGATCGACGCAGAACTTGCCGCTTCCTCGCCGTTTGTTGTAAGTTAACGTTACGTTGTACCGCAATTTGCTATAGGCGGCGCTTCGTTGACCGCAAAGACACGGTAATTCAATGCATTCGCTTATCATATTATCTCACGTCATTCATCACACATTTACGAAATATTATCAATCAATATTATTATCATAATGTACTATTTCATTATCAATTGTTGATATATTGCCATTATTATTATTAATAATATTATCATTTCGGCGTCTTCTCGAAGAGAGTGGCTGAAGAAAAAAAAAATGAATTGTTGGAACGGAGCGTCGAGCTCCGGTGAGTTTGGTTGCATATTAAATAGTACTATTTAGGCACGAGCAAACGACGAAATTGTGTCTTGCAAGGTTGAATGAGAGTCTCCTGAGTCGTTTAGTCATGTAGGAATGTTACGTTTATTTATTTTGTTCTTTTTTTTCTCTTTTTTTTCTACAAGAAAAAATTGTGTTCGCGAGGTCGTGGAGTGAGGAATTATAAGCCACGAGACGATTCAAGCAATAATAACGGAACAGATCTCAAAAATATCCTCTTTTGAACTTGCGAACTCTCTTGATTATACTTTGTCGGTGTATACACACCACTGTGTAAACTATTTATGTCTTAAACTTATGGTAAAACTTTTAAGAGATTTAACGTTTTACATATAAGAGATCATCAGAATTCGTACTGGCTTACGAAAATGAAAAGTTTCGCTACCGCACTGCCGGCGAAAGCTGTGTTGTGATATATCTCCATGCTGAGATCGAGCTCTATTTCCTGAGGTCCGGAGATGCTCCTAGTGAGAACGAGTACGGCCTGGGACGGTGCCGGTCTTCTGAGGGCGAAGCACGACTCCGTAGCGCGCACGACACCGGGCGGCGCTCGAGCGTCGACGAGAGCCATGCTAAATTGCACGGTCGAGCCCGGAAGATGCGTGCCTCTCATAGTGAAGAGTTCGAGCTGGCCGCTCGACGGGATCGGCAACATGCTCACGAAAGTTATAAAATTATAGGAAAAGTGAGACGGCGCGCGGAAACATGCCAAGTCCCCGCTTGGACAGTAACGAGACGTTCGAACGCATCGGCTAAAAAAATAAGAATAAAGAAACAAATGAACGCAACGAAAAAAAAAAGAAAACAAACAAATGCCTCGAGGAGAAATTCTTCGAGACTCCGCGAGGTAAAAAAAAAAATAATTGCTCACTTCTTCCTCTCGTTATCTCTGTAGTACCCCGCGGGGCAATCTATCTTGTTGCAGCGGTAGCTTCCCCGTGTGTTCTGGCAAATTTCACTGGAGTCCCGACAAACGCGTCCGGAAGCGCACTCGTCGATATCTGCAAAAAAAAAAAAAAAAATTGAAATGATAAAATCTTAAATCATCGCAACAGTTTGCAGGTATATATTTTTTTTATAAAAAAAAAATTAATTTCCTGACCCTGGCAAGTTCTCTGATCAACACCGAGCTTATAACCGGCGGGACAGCCGCAGGAGTAGCTGCCGGGTGTATTCTCGCATATGCCGATGCAGAGATTGTTCTCCTTGAACTCGGTGCACTCGTCGATGTCGGTGCAAGATCTGTTGTCGGCATTGAGTCTGAAGCCGAGTTTGCACGAGCATCTGTAGCTTCCCCAGGCATTGAGACAATCGTGCTGACACAGTCCGGGTGTCTTCTCGCACTCGTTGATGTCCTGGCAGACGCCCGGCCCGTGCCCGGCGGCGACGTTCTCGAATCCGTCCTCGCACAGGCACCGGTAAGACCCGGCCGTGTTCTCGCAGCGGCTGTTAGGTCCGCAAACGCTGCCGAAGTGTTGTCCCGCGTAGATGCTGCACTCGTCGATGTCGACGCAGTTCTGATCGGGACCGACCACGTGACCGGGTGGACACTCGCAGACGTAACCACCCTGGCGATTCTGGCAAGTCTGGCCGATTCCGCACTCGTGGCTGCCGTCGGCGCACTCATCAATGTCGACGCAGTGCGATCCGCTTGTTGGATCCAGGCTGTATCCGTTTCCGCAGAGTACCCTCGAGACGCATCTGCACAGAGGCAATACCAGTATTTAATCGGCAGTATTTAACGTACTAAAGTAGTCTTTAGTGCTTCAAGTACTCCTTAGTGCTTCAAGTGCTTTTAGTGCTTCAAGTACTTTTAGTGCTTCAAGTACTCTTTAAGGCTTCAAGTACTCTTTAATGCTTCAAGTACTCTTTAGTGCTTCAAGTACTCTTCAGTGCTTCAAGTACTCTTTAGTGCCTTAAGTACTTTTCTGTACTTCAAGTACCAAGGAAACGTATTTTTTGAGTACATGCTCGCATTACGATATTGGACCCTTTTCGGTTTTTTTAAATAAAATTTTGTATGACATTTTTTTTAAAGAGAAAAAGTGAAGAATTTCAATTAGCGATTTGTACAATGAGGCCATGTGCAAACTACTTTGCCCTTTTTTTTAAAGCTTAAATAACGCTTAGCGTTACGAACCCAATTGCAAAACGTACTTGAGAAATACTTCAAGTGCAAAAAGTACTTGATACTTCACGTAAAGTACTTCACGTACTTGTGATACTTGAAAAACTTACTTCGATGACTTAAAATTACATTTTCAACAGTTTTTGACAAACTACCTGTAAGAACCCATGGTATTGACGCATTTTTGTAGGGAAGATCGAGCGCAGGGATTCGGATTTCTTTGGCACTCGTCGATGTCGATACACTGACCGCGTGGGCCAACGTTGTACCCGGGAGGACAGGAGCCTCTCGGACCCGGGGTGACCCTCGGTACAGCGGGTGTCGTGGCATTGACTCTGGCGGTCACGGCCGCAACTCGGGGTCCCTGAGTCGTGGATCTAAGATTTCTGTCGCATCTGTAAGAACCGGCAGTGTTTCTACAGTGATATCCGGTGGTGCAGTCGTGAGTGCCAAGGTCGCACTCGTTGTCGTCCTCGCAGAAGCCGGTGGCGGCGTTCAGGGTGTATCCGGTACCGCAGGGAAGATATCGGACGCACGTGTAACTCCCGAGGGTATTGTCGCATCGCTGGCTCGGTTGGCAATTGTTCTCCAGCTGGCACTCGTTTATGTCGACGCATGCCTGGGTGAGCTCGTCCCGCCTGAAGCCGAGCTTGCACTCGCAAACGAAGCTTCCCGGTGTGTTGATGCACTTCTCGTTGCTCGTGCAGGCCTCCGGATCCTCCTGGCACTCGTCGACGTCGACGCAGCCGCGATTTCTCACGTACTTGGCGCCGAGTTGACAAGGCTGCCCGGGATTGGGCGACTCCACGATCATCGGAGGACGCGGCTTCGGTTTTATCGGAATTGGAGCTCTGGCGCAACTGTAACCGCCGGGTTGGTTGTAGCAGACCTCGTTGCCGCACGAGTGAGTCCCCTCGGCGCACTCGTCGATATCTGGGTGTAAGAAAAAAAATTATTAAGGTGATGTGGTACAGACTCAGTCGGTAACAAATCGCCTTCCTTATTTTCTCCAAAACGATTGACACGACGAGCAAAAGCAAATTAGTTTTCGTACTATATCTATTGACTACAAAAACCTAATTTGTTTTTGGTCGAGGCATCAACCATCACGGAGAAAATAGGGAAAGCGATTTGTTACCATCGGAGCATCGATACGTATGTATCGCATGCCCTTAACGAACGTTGTGACGCGTAGCGGACGCGAAAGTCTCGCGCGTCCGCCGCTAGAGGGTGCTGTTAAACGGCGGACAGTTTACAGGCTTGAACGAACGACAATCAGTGCAAAAAAGCGAGTACACGTTCCGCGATGAGTTCACCAAGCTTATTAAAATGAACGTTAAAAAAGCCCTATCCTTGGATATATCGTCGGATCCTGGAAATAACGAAATCTCGAAATTTTTGCCTAAAGAAAAAAATCTCTGAACGCATGGATTAATTCATATTTTTTTCTTCTTTTTTTTCTTCGTCGAGTATTAGAAATAAATTTTTACCGGAGCATTGTCGCGTGACGGAGTCGTATCTGAAGCCGGATGGGCAGGCGGGTCTCTGGCGTTGAGCCTGTCCCTTGGACGGTGGTCTCTCGCATCTGTAAGAGCCCGGAAGATTGACGCATCTCTCGGAGAACCTCGAGTCGCAAGTGAAATCGCCACTGGCGCATTCGTCCTTGTCCTGGCAGTTTCTCGTTCTTAGAGAGTACTCGTAGCCCTTCGGACAGTCGGGATATCGCGTGACGCACTCGTAAGTTCCCTCGCGGTTAACGCAGTAGCGATGAAAGGAGAGGAGGCAGTCGTGAAGATTCTCGGCGCACTCGTCGATGTCGACGCAGCTGCCGTTAAACAATTTGCGAAAGCCGGATGTGCACGGCGGCACGAGCTGGCAGTTGAACGTGCCGTTGACATTGACGCACCGATGAGTTCCCTGAGGGCAGTCGTGTCGACCGAGGAGGCACTCGTCGACGTCCAGGCAGCCCCTCGTCGACGGGTCGAAGTGCCATCCCGCGCCGCAAAGTGGCGAACAGTCGTAACCGCCCGGCAAATTTTTGCAACGCTCGTACTCCCGACATCCCGGTCCCTCGACGCACTCGTCGACGTCCACGCAGCTCCCGTTGTATATCCGTCGGTAACCGGTCGAACAGGACTTCAGACGCTCGCATGTGTAAGTGCCGTTTCTGTTCACGCAACGATGACTCGCCGGGGCGCAATCGTGAACACCGAGCTCGCACTCGTCAACGTCCTGACAAGCTTTGCTCGTCGCGTTGAATTGCCAGCCGTCGGTGCAGTGAGGAATACAGTTGTAACCACCACGAAGATTCTCGCAACGTTCGTGATCCTGGCAACCCGGACCGTCGAGACACTCGTCGACGTCCTGACACTCGCCGCTCGATCTGTCTCGCTTATAGCCCGGAAGGCAAGGCTCGAAATTTTGGTAAGAGGTCGATGGAGTTGACCTGGTGCTTGCCTGGACGAGGGGATCTGAAAGAGGTAATCATTTTAAAAAAATAATAATGATTAGTAATAATAATTTGTAATGATAATTTGCAATAATAATTTATAATGATTATTTGCAATAATCATTTATAATAATAAATATAACATCTGCTTGTACCTCGACATTCCCCACTCACTGGATCGATCTCGTACCCGGCCCGACACTCGCACCTCCGTTTCTCTAAGCTCCAAAAAGCTCCTGATGGACAATCCCGCTTGTAAATGTATTCGGTATCGTATATTGTAACGTTCACCCTTCTGGAATTGGCTCCCGTGAACTTTTTGTCGCGCACAATGACTTCCTCGTAGTCACTGCCCGCAGCTTCCGGTTCCCCGCGAGCCTCTTCCTCTCTCATGGTAACTCCGGAGCTATCGTCGATCGTCTCGATGGAATTGTCGCTGCGATTGGAGCACATATCTTCGCCGTCCTCGTCGACGCAGTCCTCGGAGGAAACGGTATTGTCGTTTTTCGGTTTCGAAGGCGGAGGAGCCTCGGTGACTCTCTGCTCGAGGCTCGGGAGCTTTTTGCACTCGTAACCACCGACGTTGTTGACGCAAATAGTCTTCGGATCGGGGCAAGGGTGCAGCGATTCCGTGCACTCGTCCACGTCTATTGGATGAAAAAAAAAGAAGAAAAAGAAAATTAATTAAATAACGTTTGGCTTTTTATACAAATCCATCGGGATATCGTGGAGCGTGTTTACCTACTTGATAAGAGTCGTGAAACAGATAATTTCGGTTTTGTCTCTCGCATGCCAAGGGTAATTGTATTTTACGAGAAATAATTCTGCCATGCAAGATACCCGGGAAAGCGTGTCATCCTCGACGAATTCCGTGCGTCGACTCACCCAAGCATATGCCGTTTCTCTGACTGTAAGCGAAACCCTTTCGGCACTTTATGTCGCAGTCGTATGCACCTGCAGTGTTTCGACATTCCTCAACTTCCGGCAGGCATCCGTGTATTCCCTCGGCGCACTCGTCCACGTCTATGTTTTGCAAGGAGAGAAAGAAATAAAAATTGCAATACCAATTTAGAAGAGGATCAATCGCTGTGTGAGGACGAAGCGAGTATCGCAGTTTTGCTACCTCTGCATATCTTTGTTGCGACGTCGAACTTGAATCCAGCGGGACAGCCCTTGGGACCGATCAGCTCGTGACAGGTAAAACTTCCCTGAGTATTTACGCACACGTGAGTGTCTTCGCTGCAGGCCCCCGACAAATCGACGCATTCGTCAATATCTACAATGTGGAATATAACATAAAATATAACATAAAATATAACATAAAATATAACATAAAATATAACATAAAATATAACATAAAATATAACATAAATAACTTACCGGTACACAGTTGTACTTGAGGGTCCCACTGGTATCCAGGAGGGCAGCTTTCTTGGGTCGATTCTCCGAAACTCTTGACCCCGTTAGCCGGGCCGGTCAAGCATAGGAACGATCCTACGACGTTTTTGCATACTCCGGGGCAAGGATTTGTTTCACACTCGTCGATGTCTGATGTCGATTATTTTGGGCGCGATGAAACGAGCATACGTAATGGGGCAGGAGAAAAAAAGCGACAGACACGAATAAGCCGGATTACACGTACGAAATAACAACATTGAGCGTTCATCGACAGTATCGCAAAGCCATTGAACAGCAGTGAGAGAGTTGCCGTCGCGTGATATGAAACATCATTGATGATACTTGCTCGGTACAGTTGGAAGCTTATCGGCGTAACGTACCGTCGCAAACCTGTCCGGTTTTGTTGTACTTGTATCCACCGGGACATTGAGGCTCGAGCTCGTTGTCCTCGTCGTTCGGCTGGCCTATTCGACCGGAAACCGGCGAACAAGAATGGGCGTCCTTGGCGAGGATGAAACCCGGCTCGCAGCTACACACAACAGATGATCCCGTGTCCGTGCAACGATGCTCGCATGGATTTTTGGACTTGCACCTGCGGATCGAAAAAAAAATTCGGCAACCCACCGATTAGTTTAACGGTAATCACTATCGGTAATCGACTAAATTAATCCATCGAGTCCACAAAAAGAAGAAAAAGATCATAATTTGCACATGGCTTTCTCATTTACGACAATTTTGCTCATAGTTTTCTCTGTGAGAAAGTTCGTTGATCGATTTTGGTTTCCTCATAGAAGAAGCTATGCACCAAATTGTAATAAATGAGGAAGCCATGTGCAAATTACTTTGCACTTTTTTTTCTTTACATAAGAAAATGTCTATTTCTCGTAAAGTTGAAACCATCAAAATTTTGTCGTAAAATTGATTGTAGGAAATCGCAAACTGGAATTTGTAGATTTCGTCGTTTTGAGGCGATTTTGAATCTGTTCTTCACTGCTGATTACAAAACTATAATTTATTTTACTCTCGGCGTGATATTTGATTCAGAAACTCGTGTCGAACATAAACTAGAAATTTTACAAAAATTTCATAATCCAATAAAATGTAAACTTTTATAGCAATTTTTTTCAAATTTTATACCAAACATTGTACAGTGTCAGTCCATGCCCGTATCAAATTTAAGCTCGAGACCTCCATGTGTACTTGAAATATATAGTTTGATTAGTAATTAAAAAAAAAAATTAAAAACCGCAAAATCTCAAATTCGGCCTCAATTTTCATAAAAATTGCACTGAATGAAGAGACGTGACGACTCTAATAGTGAACCAATAGTCGTTTTAAAGACGCAAGCTGTCACACACACACACACACACACACAGAAATCCGGTCGCCAGGTAAAAGTTCCATTTCTCGACGTTTGAGACTATTTTAAATACACCGACACTAAAAACTCGAACATAAAAAAATGAAAACATATCTTCCTCTATGAGAAAGCAAAAACAGTTTGAGTTATCGAAAAAATGCGCTCGAAGTCCAAACTCTATTTATCTTTAAGACTCTACGGTCAACTTTGATACCTGTCTGCGGTTTCATTTTTCCTGCAGGTCTTGCCGTCTTCGAGAAGAATGGAATCTTCGGGACACTTGCAGTAGAACGATCCGGGCGTGGGAACGCAAATGTCCGAGCACAGAAGGCCTCTCATCAACTGGCAAATGTCGTCCAGCACTGCGGCGAAGATAAGAAGAAAAAAGCGTTACCGTCGTCCTCGATCGATCGATGAACGAAATTAATGTTTCATCGTTCCAGGAATATCCACCGTTTCTACCCACCCGGTGTCGGAATGTTCGGGGACGTGGAGTCCGACGGGGACATCGATGTCATCGATGTCGTCGGCGACGAGGGATTCGTCGTGTCGTTAGCGCTCGTCATCGTATCCGTGGAAAATATTGACGTCGACGACGTATCCGAATCCGTGTTTGCCGTCGTCGTCGGCGAGGCCTCGTGACAACATTCCAAGAACGACGGATCCCACGGTTTGCCGAAGGCAAACGATTTGAACGCGCAACCCTGACCCATTGAGCCCGTCAAGATACCTGCGTGACAACGAAGATAAGACGTTATTTTAACGTAGCTTCAATTTCTACGCCGCTTGATGAAGAGCAATTTTTTTTTGCTTCAGGAACGTTTGCTCACCGAGCTTGCAGCCCTCGCAACAGTCGCGCCGCTCGTCACCAGGACACGGTGAATTTTTTGACTTTCCTCCTTGCACGCAGGCCAAGCCCGCTCTCGCGTCGTCTTTGCCCTTTTCGCAACTTTTCTCGTGAAAGGCGCGGACGCAACAAATGTCGACCGCCTCGAGACACAGGCCCTGCTCGATCCTTGGGACTCCCTGCACCGGTCCCGTGAATTTTTCGCATCTGAGACCCTCAGCCGCCCAGGATGTACCGAGACCACAGCACTTCTCAAATTGGCTCTCCATTCTCGCCTCGACGCCGTAGACACCTGATATTCCGATGAAGAAATATAAAATATAATTGCAATGAATGGAAATGGAATTAAAAAAAATTATACATAGATAAATATAAATACATTTTTTTAAGTAGAAATAATATATATATGTATATGAAGTTAAAAAAACATATACAGATATATATTTTTTGTACACACTTAACGGCGCGTGTACATTCCATCGCTTTTATCTCGTGAATCGTGCGTGATATATCGTTGACAATACAGAGATGACAATCGAAGATATAACAATAGAAAAAAAGGAGAAAAACGAGAGCAAGGCCGCGATAGTAAAATTCAACACAATTGCTTGACTATCTTCCGCGACGAAAAAGAAGCTTTGGTAGTACATATTTGCCTCGAACAGTCGCACCGGAGAGACACGTGCATCTTAGACGAGTCTGGAACAAGAGACGCATTCTGTTTGCCAGCGATAACAGCCTCGCGATTCGCGAATCTCGACGGCAAACATCTAGACGTTTTTAATAATACCTCTTTTGCCATAAATTTTAATGAGATTATTTTATTGTAGAACCGGGAACGAGAGACGGCTATGAATGAACAACGCGGCTGCACCCGTGCATTACGGCGCACCGGACTAGGTCAGTCGGTGGCAAACTCGATTAATTGAGATCTCCTCGAGCGGGAGCCTACGAGATGCGCGCACTATGCAGATAAGTCTAATACGTCAGACGCCAGCCCAATAGTTGCAAAAAAAACTACTTCAATTCAGGTTTGAAATTCATGTGTGAGATTCTCGCACTCGTTGCCTCCATCCTCTCTTTTTCTTCCCAAGTGAAGTAATCGATGATAGTATAAAAAAAAAAAGAAAATTGCCTTGGGGTATCCAGATGAGCGAAACGACGAGAATAAAAAGCATCGTAGGCGGAGAATAACATTGTCGTGGGACGAAGAACGGACGTCCGCCGCGGCGTTCCATCTTCTTGCGGACGCCGGCACCGACGTTGTTGTTTTCTTCTTTTTTTTAAATTCGAACTTCACTCGATCTTTTCGCGAATAATGTTTTTCATTCGGTCTTCTCCAGAACCACTCACGGACACTACAAAATAAAATAATTTTTAAAAATTATATATATATTTATATGTATATCTTCAGTGAAGCGGCATAGAGTTTTGCGAAGACGAACGAAGATATACGGAGAAGCCAGCCGGCGACGAAGTAGTTCTTCGGTAGACTGAACGCGCTGAGAGCTTCGGGGGGCCGTATGAGAAGAAGATGCTGCCTCTGGCGTGAACACGTGTTTCGTCGACCGCCTAGAAGGGGGTTCGACGATGAATAAACTCTGTTGGGATCTCGCCGACAAGGGAACCCGGTCTCTCCCTCTCGCCTCGGAGCCACCGAGACCGAACCTCCTCGAGTGTTTTGTACTTCGTCACGTAATCTCGGAGCTCGGCTCTCCGTATATTATCGCATATATATTTTCTCGTTAGGTTCCTCTCTATGCCTGTATACGTGCCTCGGTGTGCCCTGCACCTCGCACCCACCTCGCCTGCGAGACTCTTACGCTCAATCACGATACGCCGGCCGGGTAGACGCGAAAGATGCGCGTACATAGTAAAAACCACAGACTCGTATGGGTGAATACTGTATACTGTTCGCATTACTGGACCGCTTGGAATCTTCGTATCCGACAAATGATATCATTCCTCAAGAGTTTCCTAGTTTAGGACATTTTTCTATCCTCGATGCCTGGGAAAAGAAAGAGAAGTAATCAGTTTTCATATGGGAAGAAAGATACGCGTACACAGTAAAAACCACACACTCGTGTAGGTAAACACTTTATACTGTTCGTATTATTGGACCGCTTGGAATCTTTCGTATCCGTCGAATGATATCATTCCTCGAGAGTTACCCAGTTTAGGACATTTTTCTCGCTTCATTGGCTTGCGAACAAAAGAAAAAGTATTTCTCATACGGCAAGGAAGATGCGCGTATAGAGTAAAAAGCGCACACTTATGCGCTTAATAAATGCTATTACTGGACCGCTCAGAATCTTCGTATCCGCCGAAGGACATTTTTCTCTCGTCATTGTCTGCAAACGAAAGAAGATAAGTAACAATTTTTCATCCGTGAAAAAATCACGGGATCAAAAGAAGAATAAAATCCAACAACGGAGACTCGGCCTGGAGAGATAAAACCGATAAACTAAGAAAGAAGAAAATTTATCGGTACAATTGCCAATAAGGTCTAATTCGAAGTCATTGCCAACATTGATTTCGCGAATTGACTCACGTGATATTATGATGATTGTTGGCTGGGCCGAGAAGGCAGAGGCCACGTGCTTGTCGAATGGGTCACGAGGACGTCCTCGGATCGCTTCCCGAGAAACGATGAAGCTATCGTCAGAATCGCCCGCCCCACGCGCGCTCGATGTTCCTCGTGTGCTCGTGTCGTCTCGCGGCAACGGGGAATCCCGAATTCATTAAGTGCCGAAGACCCTCGTGAGTTTAATGTCGCCCAAACGACGCTGGAACAGAGGCTGGTGTTGTTAAAAAATTTTATTACATTTTGTCATGAGATTTTTTGACAGAGAGGTTGAAAAATCCGTAGCGTCTGGATCGAGCCGGCCTGCGAACGCGAAGACGAAGACGAGGGAAGAATAACGCTCTTTTTGCGGTCGCGAGAAGTCGGGGCATCTGCGGGACTGGACCACAGGCCTTCGGTGAAGGTATCTGTGGTTTGTGCGTGTGTCTACGCACGAGAAAAAACTAGAAGCCAATCGTGGGAGAAAATAATCGAACAAAACCGTGAAGCATCTCACGTGACGACCTCGCCGCGGAGGAACGGCGCCTGGGACCATCGGGGGATCACCCTCGCTGCTGAAGACAAAAACTCTTTAATGGGAAACATCGCCGACTCCGTAGGACAATGTCGGTTAACAAAATATCCTCGGGTTCGATATACGTTGTGACTTTATGAGAAAACATGATTTTACAATTATTTGTTACTGAATATAATTATTTAAATGTGTTAAATATGTCTAGGATGAAGCGACGATCTGTGACTAGTTATAAATAAAGTGTACAAAACAGTCGCGTAGCGCGTACCGGATATCTTCAAACAATTAACTCACTCGCATCGCACTTGGTAAGGGCCGTGATAGGGGGTTTAAAAAATCATATGAACTATCTCACAGGATCTGAATATGAAGCTGAGTCACTTGACCGTCGTCGTTGCGAATGGTGACTGGTATACTCATGTCGATCGGAAATTTGTTCGCCAATGTAGTCAGGGAAAGGACCATGTTCTTGTTTCCCGTTGCTGAGGACACCTGCGAATCTGCAAAAGGCCATTGATAAATTAACAATTAAATTAAACGCGCTTCATCTTATATATATTTTTTCGAAAAATATGTACATATTTTCTTGGTTGGATGTTTGCCCCCCCCCCCCCCCAGCAGACCCCCTCCCCGTCGATTTTCATCGCATATAGAATGGACTTTGAAATTCCATTCCATGTAGGGTAGAGCGGGGCAAAATGGGGCATGGGGCAAAACGTCATTTTCCAATAATTTTTGGATGCCCGAATTCGCCCCATCGATGCATCAGGCTTTTCTGCCCCGTTTTGCCACCTTGTCCGATCCAAAAATGATTGGAAAATTTTGTTTTGCCCAAAAACCCCGTTTTGCCCCGTTGCCCCATTTTGCCCTGCTCTTCCCTACTATAATTTTGTAATTTCAGTTTCATAGCATATAGAAGGGATTTTGAACTTCCGAAATTCCATATTATATCGAATGGATTTTCACATGCGATCCAACTTAACCGCTAGTATACTATATATGTATTTAACAATGAAGATATATTATCGATACCCTGAGCCGAGTGTCTTCTCGTAACATAGTTGCGCATTCTGCCGAACCAACCCTCGCTGAGCCGCTCCCGAAACTTCGGTGTCGTGAATGTGTACAATAGAGGATTGATGGCACTGTTAACCGGAAGTATAAAGACTACCACCCAGGCGTGAAGATCGGCTGCGAAGAAAACGAAATAAAAACGTGCTGACCCTGCCAAAACGTGACTCAAAGAAATAAGAAGAAAAGTAAAATATATATATTCTTCTGATCGTTCGTGACGTCGAATATTTCTAAAGTATCTCCAAGATTTAAACTGTCACTCACGCGGTACAGGGTACTTTTTGAAAGCGAGGATCTTCAGTGCGATTATCGGTGCCCAGCAAACGGCGTCGGTGAGTACGATCAGGAAAAATCTGAATGCGAAATCCGAGTCACCGACGGAAAGGGGTGTGTTGTGACGAGTTGTCCAGATACTGGCGAACATACCAGCGTACACGTAGCCAATGGTGACGAGACTGTGTAGAGGACAAATGTAAATAAATCAACACAAATTTTAACACTTATTTACAGCAGAGATGAATATTCATTTTAAAAATGTATAAAAAGATTTCACTTATTTACAGAGGATGAATATTCATTTTTTAAATCTATAATAAGACTTCACTTATTTACAGAGGATGAATATTAATAAAAAAAACCTGAAAAACGCACCCGACTAGATTCAGTCCGAGGAATATAAAAGCTGAGTACTCCCATCCAATGAGAAACGGATCGTCTATGTGAAGCGGAAAGCACATTCCATTAACGCCGTAGTATCTCGTGCTGCTTCTCCAGTGTATGGCCGGTATTAGAGCGAGAATAATTCCTATAACCCAGATGACGATCATCGACGAGAAAGCCGCTTGTGCAGTCAGAGGACGATGACGCCTTAACGGTGCGGCTATCAGTATGTACCGTTCCACGGACATGAAGGAAAGTATCATCACTGATACCTTAAAGAGATAAAAATTAAAATTCATCGTCGTCAGGGAGCTGCTCCATTTTGCCCCGGAGTCAATGTTTCTCCCAGTTCTCCTCTACTGTTCGCATATATCTTCACCTCTGATGAGATCATCGCCAAAATTCCAACGACGGTGCAAGACCACGAAGACATCCACATGCTGGCCTCCTGGTTGTAATTGTCTCGAAAGCGAACGTCCTCCAGAGCGATTATTAGCAGATAAAGTCCCATCAGCATATCGGACACTGTAAAACCATCAGTGCTGCGTTAAATAATCTTATGATTTATTGGACGTACGATACGACATGCACGATTTACACGAGTCTAATGGGATTTTTCATTAAAAAAAATCTACCCAATAAAAAATAAAATAAAAAAACGAAAAGGTTGAGAGAAACTTTATTACATTAATTCTTCCGCCTAAAATAATTGATAAATAATTAATATGTTATCGCACCGAACCAATAGTCGGATCTTAATGCTCACATAACTCTGCTTGTATGTAATCTCTATTGGCCCGTTTGCATCAACGAGTAACGATAATGCGATCATCCCGTACAAAATTTAATTAACAATTTACCAGCGAGATTTCTGATAACGATGCTGAGCACACGATTCTCATCCTTCGCTGTAAAACGTCCCCACAGGACGAGCACGTTGCCCAAGCAAGTCACCGCCGATATGCCCCACACCGCAGCTCTCAGCAGAGGTTTTCCCAGCAGATGAGATAACGATGACACCCCTGCGATTTCATTGCTTCGTCGTTACGTTGTTATATTATTCATGAAAGGAAGCCGCGCGTTGAGTGAGCTTTGCACGAGTTCTCGCAATATGGTAAGAGGGAAAGGGCGGGGACTCGGCAGATTATTTCTCTGATGTATCTGTTCAGGCAGTAAAATATCCAACCGCAAAGGGAAGAAAATAAATTAAAAAATAAAAATAAATCCGTGTCTCTCACCATCGCTCGCTGGTCGACACTTCTGCACTTTCGGTGCGTAAGTCGTGCAATAGTAAAACTTCTTGAAGTATCTGGGAACAAAAAATATTGAAAATATTACTACTTCGAATAATAAAAAAATGAATAAGTCGTTGGTTTACGGGATTTTTTTTCGTACTCACACGAAATCCAACTTCGTAAAGATGTCGAAGACATTTTTCTCAACGTTATCCATATCGATTTCCTCGACACCGCTTGAACAATTAAATTGTGAGATAATATTATTATTATTTTTTTTTGTAGGGTACATTTTGTAGAATTTTTTTCAAGACTTACAGTGACTGTAAATTTCGTAGCGGATTGAAAACTGCAACCGGCAAATCTTCAATGGGATTGTGACCGATCATCCTGGAAAAGCCGAAGAAAACGGAGAGTGTGGATTAACAACGGCTATACGTGTAAAGGGACAATTTGGGAGAGGAGGAGGGTCTCCTCTCTCGCTACAGCGTCGTCGACGCCTGATGGCTAACACTCGTGAACGCCTTGCAAGCACGTATCGTGGGCTCAACGGGGTTTATCAAATACGCTTGCGTGCTAAACACGTACGATTCTACTCGCGGTAATTTAATCATGTCCACCTCATACAGCATAATCTATGCAGTAGATATTATTATTATTATTATTATTATTATTATTATTATTATTATTATTATTATTATTATTATTATTATTATTATTATTATTATTATTATTATTATTATTATTATTATTATTATTATTATTATTAACAAATCACAGAGTTACTCACAATTTCGTAATGTTCGGAGTCGATTGAAAAATATCCTGCGTGATGCGAACGATATTGTTATAGGAGAGATTCCTGAAACGATAATCGATACCGAAAGTCTACTATAATTTAAGAACAAATTTACAGCTAATAATAACAAAAGTAAATTGAAAAGTTACAGTTCGGTGAGTAGTATCGATGATTGAAAGGCGCTCGGATCTATGAAGTTGATAAGATTGCCTTCCAAACTCCTGAGACAACAAGTCAAACGATATCAATCTAAGTTCGGCTTGTTTGTGTTATGTTTGTTCTAATAAAAAAAATATATACGTACAAAAATATACACGTACAAAAATAGATACGTACAGAGATCTGAGCATCGGTAATCGGGAGAACGTGAGGTCGGTCAATTTGTCCAAAAGATTATCGTCCAGTATACTGTGAAAGAGGCACAGGTTGAAAATCGCGAAGAAAAGAAGATATCGACTTTTGGGTGTTGAGTAATTTTTTTGGGTTTGATACTTACAGTTCTTTCAACGCAGGCAAATACGGTAGCTTCAGTTTGTCGGTTGTCAGACGATTAAGACTCAGATCGCTGCGAGTAAAGAAAAATCGTATTTTTTTTTATCAATCATCCAGGAACGGGAGCGGCCAAGTTAGGGGTTCGGAGGGCGAATGCTAAGTTACGTTGGGACTGAGTGCAGCATTCCACTATCCCAATGGGACCTCACTTTCCCGATTGCTTCGAGAATTTGCATACTTTTTCATTCGAACTAGCTGCGTTAGTTTGTCCGTGCACCGAGCTGCGCTCGGATCTCTCGGTCCCGGAGGACAAATTTCAAATATCTTGCTTTCTCGCAAAGGCTATCGGGTTATATAGCGTGGTCGTATCGATTACTCACATCCACTCGAGGGTGGTGCTATTCTCAAGATCCGAAAAATCCGCGATGCTGATGCTGTTATTATGAGCCAAGAAGGTCTCGAGGTACGACAAGCCCGCGAGCTGACCTTGACGAAACTCTTGAAGCTTGTTGTCCGAGAGTATCCTGCGAGGTAAAACGGACCATTCAAAAATGTTAATTTTAATTAATTGAAAAATTGAAATAAAAAGTTTTTTTTTTTATTTTTATTTTTTGATCATATATCGATAAATACTCACAACCAATAGAGCTCGGCCTGATTGGCGAAGGCGCCTTCCTCGATCTTCTCGACATTATTCATAGAGACGTAGCTGAAATTATTTCAACGGATCTTTTCAAGACAGTTTTTTTTTTAACGAACGGCCATCGCTATTTTTCTACTCACAAGGCGCGTATCTCGGTGTATCTCGACAGAGAATTGTTTGTCAAAGTTCCGATCGATGAATCCGTCAATGTTCTGGAATAATTTAATTCCACGCGGAATTGATATAGTACAACTGTATATATATGCCGGTTCGTTATAATAACGGGACGGTAAGATAACGTACATAGTGGTGATGTTCGAAGATAACGTCTGCGGAATTTCCGCGAATCCCGAGCAAAAGACCTTGCAACCCGTGCACGTGCAACCCTCCGAGCAATCCGAAGAATCTGTCGGTGATCGTTAAATTCTACTGTAATTGTCTAGCGATCTACCGTAGTTAAAAAAAAGACTGCCGTTCATAATATTAACACATTATCGATACCACATAACATATTATTAACATATTATTAACATATTATTAACATATTATTAACATATTATTAACATATTATTAACATATTATTAACATATTATTAACATATTATTAACATATTATTAACATATTATTAACATATTATTAACATATTATTAACATATTATTAACATATTATTAACATATTATTAACATATTATTAACATATTATTAACATATTATTAACATATTAAGATAATGCAAATGATTTACCGCAAATCGGATCCGGTGATTGATTCCGATCCTTCAAGAACCACTCCCAACTGCCGTGCGAATCGACTGTCCGAAAAGACGACGATCAATTTTAGGGATCAAAAATAATGGGATGAAAAAACGGGTGCGAAATTCATTTTATTGCAATTTTTTAATGATATTCGATACATTGATAATACGACACGAGCTGTACATAACTCCGCGGTAAACTCACAGCATTCGTGGAGTGCTTCGTCATCGCCGTACGGACAATCTATTTGCCCATTACACCAGCTTCTCTGCGGCATGCAGATCGTGCTGTTCTGGCAGAGAAACGTTCCCACGGGACACTTGTCTGTAAACAGTGTGTTTGTGGATTATACGTGTCGCCGCTTGCGACGCAGCGATTTATCGGGACAAACTTACTCCGCTCGCCCGTCGCACTATAATTCGAGCCTATTAACGAAATCCTTTAAATTATGCGGTTGCCGGGACTCATGAGAGTTCCTCTACTCGTATACCTTTTAGTAGGCAATATTTTGTGCGCGCCTATGGCCGAGAGGACGCAATAAAGTGTTAAACTCTACGGAGATAGAATGAGCAAAATGGTCGGTTTGCGGAGTAAAACCACTCGTAAAACGTTTCTGCTTCGTCGGACTCTGTAACGCGTCATTTCGCACATGGCTTTGTACAGGCGCACGTGTTGCCTTATTGCGACTCTATAATTTTTTATTATCACTTCAGGCTGCAGTATGGTTTTTTTTTTGTCGATACTATTATTAGAATCTTCTTTTTTCGTCGCCCGCAACATCGGTGCCGAAACCATTTACTTTGTCACTTCTGGTCCGGTTTTTCAAGCCGTTACATAAATGGTTTTATATCCTTACAATCCTTTTTTTCAGATAATTCATTTAAGTCTTTCCTACCGGAAGTCGCATGAAAGAGAAATATATATTTCTTTTCTCTGAAGTTATCTCAAGTGCAGCCAGTTGAAGAATCGTGTGGATTAAGGAATACACAGTTACATTGATAATTGCCAATAAAAATAAAGTTATTTTGCGATGTTTTTGAACATTCTGAACACGTTTTCATGACAATCTCGCAAAAATGTTTTCACCAAAAGAAAGCTTCCTCTATGAGGAAGCAAAAAAAGATTTTTTTTTTTATTTCGTTTCCGGTCCGATTAAAGTTGTTCCGCGAGCAACTTCCGACTTGAGGAACTGCAGTTTCATTTCGGTTGGACGAGCGCAGGCGATCTCGACGTGTGAGTAACTTTGTCAATTTCGGTCTTATCTCCCGATGTGCCGAAGTGCGTGAGAAACGATGCACGAAACCCCTTTGATCGTCGACAGGTTTAATTAAAGTTAAAAGAAGATCGTGGTTAATTAAAATATCTCCGCGCCGATAACGAACTACGGGGAACAAAGATTGAGTGAAAAGCGACGCTGCAGAGAGACTCTGATCTTGCGGATTCGACACGCTTCGTACGCAAAGCGACGTACATTCCGGCATATAGGGACCAGACGTGCATCGCAATCTCGTAAAACCTCGAGGAGGAAGGAAACTTGCAAAGCATTTGGCAAGAGAATAACGAATCGCATGCGTGGCCGCGTGACTATGAGATTGGCACGTATGCCGAGGAATCGCATTATTCATTTTTTAATGAATAATCGAAAGAGAATTAGTGTGAATATATCGACGCTTCGAGAAATCGCAACGACGTTGCCACCTCTCGAAAACCGCACAACGGGACCGTCGGGTCGCCGTGCCGGTGCAGTAAATATTGTGAGAGAGTCGCAGAGCTTCGCAATCGACGGGAACCGGTAAAAAAAAAACAAAAAAAAAACTAGCAAACTTCTTCTCCAAACATCTCGTATCGCGCACAGTGTTCCACGACTAATCTCGATTTACCAACCCTACCATGGTTGCTTCGGAAACGTTCCTGAATCGACGGGGGGGTCGGCAAAAGAATAAAAATAAAAACTAGCAAACGTTTTCTCGAAACGTCTCGTGTCGTCACCAGATCTGCGCACAGCGTCTCACGATTAATTCCGATTTAACGAACCTACCTTGGTTGAAGTAGTACATCAGACCGGACAGAACGAAGACCATCGATATGAGGGAGCCCCCGACGATAGCGATGTGTTTGTACCGCATTTCTTTCGGTTTTATTTTTCTTCGGCCACGTTAACGAAACAATGTTTTTTCCGGTGCCCTCTGTCCGGGCGGAGTCCCGAATACCCTTCGTGTATTGTCGTCGTCTAATGTTTTTTTTTTCGTTGCCGCAGGTCGACGAGAACCTCAGCGAGGCTCGCTCGCGACGCGCGCCATCCGGACAGTGTATGACACTTGTTGCATTAGCGATACTCTCCGCTCTCTCTCTGCCGTGAGCTTAGTTGCAAACACCCCCGAGGAGGTGTTTCGTGCACACGCGCTCTTCGACCCACTCCCGATATTTTGCCCCATCGTTATAGGTAGAGTAAGTACGCGTCACACGATGACGCGAAACTCGCATCGCGAGGCGTGAAGCCGCCTTCCTGCACGCTGCGACGGTTTATTGTGATTGACGTAACATCGTTACACGATACGTAAGTCGGCGGGTGATCGATTAATTATCGAGACCCCCGTTAGATCTTCGACATGGTGTCTAATAGATGAATTCCAGGTTCTCCAGGTGAAAAATTGCAAAATTACAGGACCTTTTTTCATAGACGTTATGGCATAAGCAGTGAAAAGTAAAAAAAAATTATGAAACTTCGAATCAGTTCGTTTTTTGACTAAGGTAAAGGAGCCAGTTTCTGACACTGACCCAGTCTGTGACCGGGGTACCTCTAGCATAGCCGGCTCCCCCCACCATATGATATGCAGCCAATAGGTAGCGCGCGTTCGGGGGGTCACAAACTGCGACTTTTGGTCCTCCTTGTTTATCCCTATGATTTTATACGCTTAAAGAGAGAGAGCTGCGTAGAAGTGTCATAAACTGGGCCTTTTACCTTAATTTATTTAAACAATTTGACAATCTTTGTGAAACTGCAAAATTGTTCCAAAAGTGTATGCTTTTTGCAAGTACCAAATTATTGCTGTTTTCCAAATCTACTTTGGTCAATTGTTGCTTATTGATCAGAGCTTCCTTTACGAATTTCGTCTTTTGATGCTTTATTTATCAAAGAACCGAGACCGACATATAAAAATGGCGCAAGAGGACTCACTTTGAAACTCGGTGAGAAACTGATCCATTTCCGGTGCGAGAGAGTAAACAAACGGGATAGCTTTGCTGAACTCTGATGTCATTGTTGAGATTGGCTTGGAAAAGTTCAATGAGTTTTATAATTCCATCGAAATTTGAATTACCCTCCTACACACATTTAAAAAAAAACCTAACATTTTTCAATAAAAGTATTGTTTTTTTATTCCAGGTGGTCGATGAAATTCCATGAAATTTCCAGGATTTTTCAAGAAACTATGTTCGAACTCGTATCTTTTTCTTCATCTGATTGTGCATCTGACGATACAGAAAGCGACCGGCGATCGATTAATTATTGAGATCCCCGTTGGATCTTCGAGCCAGTATTCTTTTCTTGATGCGAGAGAACACTAGGCGTAGGCCGGGGTTGCAACGTTGTTGAAACATTGACGAACGAAGCGGTGCGTTAAACTGCTGTCTTCTCTTGACAGTCGATGTATTAATTCTAATAAATCTCTCCTTACAGTGTAACGAGACGTGATTTATTACGATTAGGTATCGGGCATCGTGTTGCACTCGAGGTTCGAGTAATTTCGTCGCACGTGCAGCGTGCGATGTTTGTCATAGATCGTTGATAAAATTAGTAGAACGTATATCGTATGCTTAAACCTTCGTGATTTTAATCATGCAACTTATCTATGACAAGTAAAATGTACTTAATTTATTTATATTTATATTTAATGATAAAAAGAAACACAAACACATGATTTTGTCGATGGAAATTAAAAAAAAATTATTTTCGTTTTATTGAAGAAAGATACAGTAGTGTACAGTCGTAGAGGAGATAGTACAAGTTTCCTAATGTGTTTTTTTTCTCGATGATTATGCGGATTAACGAACGTTTAGTCAAACACGCAACGGAGATCTGCGAGATTTTGACACATGTAGTAGTTTGCCCGGCCATCGGCGCGCGGTTTATTATTACGAGTTTTTTTTCTTGGGTGCCTCGAAAGACCGACAAGTGAAAACCATTCATTCTCACGGAGTATTCAAAATTCGTACTGATAACCGCGGTCGCTCATCCGCGTTAGTCGATTCTCGTGTCGTCTCGTTTGGAGATAAAAGAATCGTACTCTGAAAATTCATACTATCTCGAACGGCGGATAAGAGAGCGCGGTTATCGTTTCGAAGTGACGCCTCGAACTTCATTGATTTCCTCGATTACAATTGTGAGGTCTTTTTTTTCTTTTTTTCGCGACAAGCGAGTGCGTTCCACTGTTCACGAGCACTCGGGCCTGCTTGGGAAAGTAGTGACGAGATTGCCCCGGTGGAGTTCAAGGATCGATCCACGAGAAAATTCTCAAAATTCATCGGTTCATCCAATTAAGTACAATTCTGTATGAAACTCGAATGGTCTTTTCTTTATCTGTCACGCCAAAGTCCCATAAGATAATCTTCGTGTTACACGATTCTTGTTTTTTTTTTCTTTTCTATGCATAATCGGATCAAAAAGAAGAATTTTCGTCAATAACGAATACACGAATACATAGTCTCATTTCGATTCTACAAAACCGCCAACATCGTAAGGTCGCCTCGATGGGGGGGATTATCGTTAAATAGTAAAGAAAACAAAAACAAACAAAAAAATAATTCTATTGCACAATCATCGTCTCTATCGGTTTTGTTCTTTTTTCTTTTTCTTCGTCATCCACTTTCGCCTCCGTCTCGTTAGCGTTGAAAAAAAAATAAAAATAAATACAAGTCGTCGTCGAATAATTTGAGCGCCAGTGTTAGTTAGTCATACCGTTCGACTATCGTTAAACACAAAAATGCCCTTAACTAAAATAGCGAGAGGGCCGGGGGGAGAGGGGGGGGGGTATATTGTTTATGTATAAGTATGTAAGTTTTCACATTACTTCATACAGATTTTCATTCGTAAAATGGTGCACGCGTTGCAAAGGGGTATAATTAATCATAAGTAGTCATCGTAAGGGGGGGGGGGGAGGAAAGTGACCCCTTTGCCGAAGTAGCACCCTTTCAGTCGTCATGCAGAAACCACGTGTATCGCTGCAACGCAGACCCAGGGAGCTCGACGATGATATGCATTCTCTCGTGAACTACCAATCGTAACTATCCCCTTGGTACACTTCAAAATCGTGCCGTTCGATTTTTTTTTTTTTAAGTACACTATTTGTTCTTTAGGCCGAATATATTACGATTGGCACATCAAACGGAGCGACGATCCACGCTCCGATCTATTACAAACGTTTCCAGAGGGGTCTGGGCTGCAACGCGCGAAAGGGAAATATCTACCGTTCTACGTAACTTCGATTATATACAAATAAGATAGATAGATAAAAAGAGAGAGAGAGAGAGAGAGAGAGAGAGAGAGAATGGTCCCTAACGAAGATGTGAGAGGAGGATAATCGCGAGTCACTCATTTCCCAGCTGCCCACGTATATCTCGTATCCGATCGGACGCTTCAATTCCTTCACACGTTGAATACCCGAATGGTGGGTGTGTATGTGTGTGTGTGTGTGTGTGTTTGTGATCAGCTTCAGCGGTGTTTATATTTATTAACGAATTTCTTCGGATTCGAGAAATAGTCGTTTTTACTGTAAGACGCTAATATATATATATATATATGTATATACACACACCAGATATACTGGAAGTGACCGACAGGCTGATGTTGTGATTGTATCATGTGAACTTTTTCCAGTCGCGAAGGTAATATAGATTTTCATTTTTTTATTTTTTTTTCGAGAGTCTATTTATAATCCAGCCTCGATCGATAAATTGAATAAACCGGCGAATGAGAACACCAACAGTGATCACTCATCAATGAATGTCGAAGATTTCGAAGCTATCCGAATTGCCAGCCCATTTTTGTCGCTACAGTGTCTTTTTTTTTCTTTTCGTTATACTAAAAAGTACGTTCCGTTCGTTATATAAAAAGTAAAATCGACGCTCACTTAAGCAAATGAGGACTCGAGAAAAAGCGGTTTTCAGATGACGATTCAAATTGTTAACGATCGATAGTCTCGATCGCTGATGTGTTTGAAACTTCGTCTGTGTACTTAATCAACACAAGGGTTTACCGTCGCGTTTGTTAATCCAACGGGCAGCTTTTTCTTTGACGCTGACTGACTTGGCCTTTACGTGAGAGAAACAAAAAAATGACAACAGAGGGACTTACGAAGTGGGCAGTGGACAGTATTATGTGTGTGTGTGTGTCTGTGTGGGAGTCTCCGTACGAGACCGGTGCTTATACTCTAGATAACCTGGACGAGCATCTGTTGTGAATCGGTTTGAGGTAGTACGTGTGTAGCGGTCAGGTGCAAACGAATCCTTCCTGGACTACCGTTGAACCGCCGGCCGGGCCTTCCTGTAAAGCCAAAGAACAAGAAAGATTGTGAAAAAAAAAAACACAAAAAAAATAAATAAAAAATAAAATTTATAATAACATAGCGATTAACGCGCCGTTCCTCTGGAAACGATTAAAACAGAAAGTGTTGGCGGAGATTTAAAAAAAAATAGACAACTCAGGAGCTACGTCTTACCTTCTCTTCTCTCGTCTTATTGAGATAAAACTTCCCCCAAGAAGGTCTGAAATTAATTGGCTATCTCTCTATTTACATTCTTATTTAACTACCCGATTTGATTTTTTTTTCTTCTTTTCTGTGCTCTTTCACGTCCCCTATTTTAATCGGTATATGTGGAATGTCTTACGTCCTTTGCAGTTGTCAAATTTTGTTTGTATTCGTCCAGGCTGAATCCCGAATTACTGTCCTCCCCGCAGGATTGGACAACCAGCGTACCGTCCTCGCCCTGTACAATAATTAAACAAAATATGGATAAAAACACTGAGTAATTCGTCTGGATTTTTTTTTCATTGGGGGACCATCATAGACCGGACACCTGCAATCACTATTTTTGTTCGGCATCGATTGATTATTTTCGTTGAAAAACGCGCGTCTAGAACTCATATTTACGTTTTTGGTTATTTTTTCTCTTTTAAATCTAAAACACTTAATCACGAAAGCACCTGTGTTATTTGTTGTTCACCGTCGTGGACCCGTCGTTTCTTCCCGGCGGTGTCGGCCATCTGATCGGAAAGTCTCTTTCTATTCGCAGTCTCGAGCTGACGATTGGGTGATGTGTTGTCGGTATTTCCGTTACCTCCGACATTGCCGTTTGTGTGTTTTCCTCCGGAGATCTGTAAACATCACCGACGTTTGTCAATAGCTTCACAATATTTTTTCTTCACTTCCGGCTACTGTTTTTTTTTTTTGCGATCAATCGCCATGTCACCTTTCTCTCGCGTTTCAACAAACTCGGAGTTACGTATGTGTGTAGATCCTTTCGTTTAACGTGCTTGGCTTCAATACCCATTCCATCTTTCCACACCTTATTTTGAACGGCGTTTCTTTCGACTAAAACAAAATAGATGTCATGAATTATCATCGAGTTTTCCGTAGATTTTTTTTTGTGTGAAATATGTAGTCTTACTCGTTTCAGCGAAAGATCTGATGTCGTAAGTGAGATCGACGTTTAGATTTTCGCTCTTTGCGAAGAGCAAACCGATGAACCACATGGAACAATTCTTTCCAGGTTCGGCTATCATCGGTGCGAATCCCTCAGGATTAACGTGCGCCAATGTAATGTGCTGATTCCTCTCCAGTGTACCTGTGTTGGAATCGTTAGGATTTCGCCATACCGGCATCCATGAGACATTAGAATTTGCGACAAGTACAAGCATTGTTAGGAACTCTTAACGAGCTATTGAAACTGCGTCGATACGACATGGAAAATGTAAGAAGCTTCGACTACAACGAAAGTCCCCGGGGTAGTACTAGGCTCCCTCTTGTTACTTAACTAATCTGTGCCACTCGATGAAATTACGATAAATTGCCCATGAATTATTCTTGAAAGCATAGAACTAGCAAAATAATCATCGGAGTCAAAACATGGCGCAAACAAAACGTGCGTTTCTTTTTTTTTCTTTTTTTTTTGTATCGTTTACAGAATCCCTATTGTAAAATAAGAACATTTACTCTCGCTCTCTCTCTCTTCGCATATATATATTTTTTAATTGACATAGATATTTTTTTTTTTCTATATTCAATCTGTTACCTATAAGATGACGTATTTTAGATTCGACAAGTCCACACCATTCGAGCTGATCTTCAGCGGTCGAACTACTCGCCAACAATACAATATAGTGTTTGTATTTGCAGAAAAAGTTTGGCGGCTCGAACAGCTTGTCCCACGACGCTTTGCCCATTATAATCTCTTCGGTGATCGACAAACCGGACTCGAATGCCTCTTGCATTATTGTTCTCGTCGACACTGATACATTGAACGTTGAGTTTTGTTGTGGATAGGCTGGCGTTATTATTGGCATCAAGTGATATCTGTCCGATATATTGACCTGAAATAAAAATAAAAAAATAACAAAAATAAAAATCAAGATTGGTGTTGTTTTCTCCTCTCATTTTTTAATGGTTGTGCAATATTGAAAAAAGCGCTTACTCTCGGGTCCCAAACTGGAAAGCCCAGGTTAACATTGTCTGGTTGCTTGAGTAGAACAGGCTGTGGCCACTTCCATTGCGAAAAAACGAGAAAAAATTTCTCTATCAAAGTCGCGGCGACGGCGTTCGGGTATAGCTGACAAGTTCGCGCGACGAGCATCGCCCACGATACACCACCGAGATAACCGAGCACGTTGCTGTATATTCCGTGCCCTGAGATCATTAAAAAAAACAACAACAATACGATAAGAATTAGTACTGTTTGCCGTACGAGCAATATTTTGCGACAACTCAATCGTACTGACTTTTCGCCCACAGTTTTATGGCCCGCAGCGCCAAACGAAAGTTCTCTATGTTTGGTACGAGTCGGAGTATTTCGTCGGTAACTCGGCACCCGTTAAGACTCCTGACGCACTTCTGATCCAAATTTTTGAGCAGCATGTCGTCTCGCAGATCCTACAATAAATCGATACGATTCGATTAATTATTAAATTGAATTAAAATAAATGTTGTCCGAAAGTCAGAGAACTCACGTTTATATCGCTTACCATCGAGTCGGGTATCTCTTTGAGGGCGAGTTTGGCAAAAAGCATATCTATTTCTATACCGTCGAAGTTCATTTTAATAACAGGTACGAAAGCTTCTTCCACCGCCTGAAAATTCAAATAACGATTAAAGTGTCTCTGAATTTTTTTCACATATTTCTTTCCGTCGTGTCCCGGCGCTTTCGCCAACCGCCTACCCGCAAGTCCGTTACTTCCGGCTGCTTTCTCAGCATCTCGAAGAATGTTGAAAAATAATCCGATCTCTTTATGTGACGCGGCACGACGCACAGGGCGTCTATGTCAGCGCCTTTGTGGTGCACGCCCAGCCTGTACGATCCGAATGTATAAATTTTACCGCCAACCTGATCCGCCACATTAGACGGCATGTTCCTGGCAACGCTGGTGTCCTTTATCCATTGTTTCACCAGAGTATTGAGTTTGCTGGAAGTACAGAGGGACATAGTAAGTGGAGCTCGTTAGGATTTAAAAAATATATGTAACTAACATAACTAATAGAGTTCATAACTTATTTCTTCCTTTTTTATAAAAAGGCCGTTTTTCCGTCGATATACATTAATAATAATAATAATGTTTACACATGCAATATTCTGGTTCATATTTGTATTGTTATTTGAACTATAAAAATTGTAAATGTAAAATGGCTTGTCCCGTGAATAAATAAAAGAGATAACTAAAAAATCAGTAATAATTGTAATTTATTTGATGGAAAAAATCTTTTACACAGAAATTACATGTTGAGAATTAATAATATAATTGTATTAATAACAATGATAACAATAATAATTACCTCAATATTTCCATTCTGTGATTCAATTCTTCCTCTGACTCAAAGACGTTGTAGGGTTTGAGGGACTCCCTCAATTCGCATGTCCTGGTCAAGTCACTGGGCTTTGGTTCAGCCACGCTTATAGCCGACGTCATGCCCAGAGTGCGAAGATTCTGTGCGGTCGCCGCCGCATTTGTAGTGGAATTGTTACCCTGAGACGACCACATCCTGACGCTGTTCGCTTACTTTGTTCCTAAAAAAATTCTCCCATGTACCTAGAGACAAACATCAAGTACAAATTGCTATTATTAATAATCATAACAATAACATTCATTTTACACCTGTTTGCACCGACGGTAACTTTACTAAGGAATAACGTAATGATCGTCGGCGACTGTGGTTGTAATTTTTGAGACTGCAGATATATCCTTGTTGCTAAAAAAAAAAACGGCAAGTGGGAGAACAAATGATTCGTTGCGTGTAAATCCCGAGCGAACGCGTTAATTCCGTACGCCAACGAGGCCGCGTCAGCGAGAATTCTCGGGACACCCGGACTGTCAGATCGCGAGGGCCAACAAAGATCCCATTGAGAGATACGCGCGTCCGGTGTCACGATTCGTAGTCGCGCGATCGCCGAGAGGAGAGCAAAGTATTTTTTTGTCGCCCGGGTTGTCGAGAATCGCGGAAACCTTCGTTGACCGTCGAAGCCCGACCGAACGCGGGAGATCGGGGGGGTAACGAGAGTTGGTAAACAACAGGTAAAAGTCGAGTGTCGGAAAACTGGTCGCACCGCTTGGTGCTCGGGGGCGACAAAAAGTTCTTCGTGTCAGAGAGCGAACGAACTCTTTCGCACACGATAAATGCGTGATGATCCATCGGGGTATCTTATCGGAAGACCGCGAACCAAACCGCGAAACTCTCGGGAGGACGCGCTCCTAACAATTGTGCGACCAGTGTTTACGTTTGTCGCACGAACAGTTTCGTTTCGAGGGCGAGATATTTCACCCGAAACGCTCGTTCTCGCGTAGTTCGGGGATTATATTATGCCTCTCCGCTCGCGCGACGATGCTCCCTTACAAAAACATGTACCTGCACTCCCGAATCCTCCCAATTGTCCACCGGTGCGGTATAGTTTTTACCGTACTCAAGCACAAACATTTGTGAATAATAAATAATAATAATTTCTCAATATCGAAACCAGTTGTACATCACATCACTCGTAGACCGAACAACCGCATTTTGAGGATAAACATGGCGTCCATCGGGGTACTGACACTCAGGGCCGTACGACCCTCTTCCTCGGGACGCAGGCTCGTCATAGCCGCGATAAATTCCCTATTCTCTATTATTGTGTATTTCTGTTCGGTTAGCGCGGTTCATCTTTTAGTGTGTTACTTTATTTTACTTTGATTCTACTACTTTTCTTTTTCAGTGTGTTACTGTTAACATTCGTTCCGTTTATTTGCGGTTATTCTTGTTATTAGCTGCGTTGTGCGATGTGTATAGTGTCCTAATGTGCAATAAATGCCATCCATCTATCCACCTGCAGAAACCGCTAGGGACTTTGCAGTCGCGACGGTTCCGGCAGTGCGACACATTGGCGTGGCTCCGATAATCGAAAAACATAGGATATGTCAAAAATTGTGTGTGATGGCGGCGATGTTGAAGGTTAGTTGTCACCCGATAAAACTAATAATGTATTAAAATAATCTATTTGAGATTTACCCGGTTGGCCGTTAAATTGTTGACGCGATCGTCGATCGTCCCGCGACGAACCGTCGAGCTCGTCGTTACAGAATATTGTCGGGATTTGTTGATCGGAAAGGAAAAAAAACCTCACTTCGAGTGCATCCCACGTAAAGACAGGCTCGGGATTATAAGTTTTTTTGTATACTTTGAAATACGACGATCGGCGAGCGATCCCGTCGTATTCGATTGACATAAACCTCTGGTCTGTTTATTCAGGATAAAGGACAGTATCCTTTCGAAGACAAATGGCCTTGCATGCGACCGATTATACTGAAACTCCTGAAGCAAGAGCCCGTTACGCAAGGAGAATGGCAGGATTTGTTTTACTCTGTACATCTCGTGTGCTTGTGGGACGAGAAGGGTCCTCCGAAGCTCAGGGACGCCCTCAAGGAGGATATAATGGATTTTATAAAACAGGCACAACAGGTAACGTACTAAAAATTATTACGACCACTGACGTACACTCCAATTTAATTTACGCTGTCCTAACTGCTAACGGCTCTTGAAAATTGTACGATTCAGAGGGTCTTGGCCCATCACGAGGAACAGGCTCTCCTAAAAGCTTACATCACAGAATGGAGAAAATTCTTCACACAATGCAATTACCTGCCGACGCCGTTTAGACAATTGGAAACTTCCCTGGCGGGAAAGCCAAGCTCTAGTATCCAGAAGAAAAATCAGCAAGACGAGAGTATAGTCAGAAAAGTGAGGAGACCATTTTTTTATTAACCCTTTGAAACATATATTTAAACATTTTTTTTACAAATATGAAGTTTCAAATACATCAGTTGGTATTGATGCATTTCTTCTGAATTTAAAGAGTTGTATCACGTGTGATATACCTCTTTTCTTTTGATTTATTGACCATCAACAAAATTTATTATCTGTACGCTAACCCGATAATTGTTTTATGTGTTTGCAGCTAATGTTAGATAGTTGGAATCAAAGTATATTCGGCGAAATAAAACAGAGGCTTCAGGACTCTGCCATGAGGCTTGTCAGAGCAGAGAGAAATGGAGAGGCATTTGACTCCCAGCTCGTCATCGGCGTCAGAGAGTCATATGGTAATAAAAAAGAGGAAAACAGAGGAGATAATTTAATTGTGAATGTTCCTACCCGATAATTTTTCTTCTTTTTCGTTCCAGTCAATCTCTGTTCGAACACGACCGACAAGCTACAGATATATCGGGAGAATTTCGAAGCGGCGTACATCGAAGCCACCGAGGCGTTTTACTGGGTCAAAGCGCCCGAACAATTGTCCATGCACGGCGTCGAAAATTACATGCGTTACGCGGAGGCGAAGCTTAGAGAGGAGGAGCTGAGAGCGCAAAAGTATCTCGAGCCGAACAGCGCGAGCGTTCAACTGCTGACCGATTGCTGCGTTCGCGTGCTCGTCGCGACCTTCAAGCCGGCTATACTTGCCGAATGTCCAAGAATGATTCAGCACCATCAGACCACCAGTGAGTATGGAAAGAGGAGGAAAAATACTTCGCGAGTGCAGCTGCGCGTACTCACCAAAACTGTATACGAAAACATACTTTCAGGAGGAAATTTCACGGTCAGGAGGAATCCTCCCAGGCCCTAATTACAAGTCCCACGACGATCCCCCCCTCCCTCCTCCGGCCCGATTATACATCATAAATTGATAATTGCTGTGTAATGTCGAGATCTTCGTACACCTTCGGTATTTTTTATTTTACTTTTTTTTAATGCAGAGCTGCGTCTGATGCTGAAACTCATGGATCGAGTACCGGAAGGAGTCGGCCCAATGTTGAAAGATCTCGAGGATCACATATCCAGCGCCGGTCTTGCCGATATGATGGCGGCCGTTGACGTTATAACTCAGGACTCGGAAAAATACGTTGAGAGATTGCTCGAGCTGTTTCGTCGATTCTCGACGCTCGTTAAAGAGGCATTCGACGACGATCCGAGATTTCTCACGGCTCGAGACAAAGCCTACAAGCTCGTCGTCAACGATGCGACGGTTTTCAGGCTGGAACTACCGTCCCGCCAGGGTACCGGCGTCGGCACGGCTGTTATAAACAATAAACCCAATAACAATAACAACGGTGCGCCGGAATCCAAGTGTCCCGAGTTACTAGCGAATTACTGTGATATGCTGCTCAGAAAGACTCCCCTTAGTAAAAAGCTTACGTCCGACGAGATCGAGAGCAAACTTAGGGACGTGGTAAGTTGGTTGTTTTAACGAGATTTATAATTGTATATTTATATCAGAGCTAGGCAGTACTTGAAATACCGGATACTTCAAGTATAAAAGTACTTCTTAATAATTCAAGTGCTTTTTTATGATTTCAAAAAATGCCATTAAAAAAAATTAGAAGGGACGAAAAGGGACCCTTATAGATTTTTAAAAAGTAAAATGTATGATATTTTTTTTAAGAATTTTTTTTCATAAAAAGAAAGTGTAGAATAAATTAAAAGTAGCCTTAAAACGACAAATTACGAACATTTCAGTTAGCGATTTTTTACAATGACGAAGCGATGAGCAAATCACTGAATTTTTTTATAAGCCTAGATAACTTAGTTTAACGCTGCGAACCTGATTGCGAAAGGTACTTGTGAAATACTTCAGGTACGAAATGTACTTGTTACTTGTTAATTTGTACTTGAAGTATTTTTTGGTACTTTGCCCAGCCCTGGTTTATATCTTGTCTGTGATTGATCAACTACTCTACAATGCAATTACAGCTCCTGGTGCTCAAATACGTCCAAAACAAAGATGTCTTCATGAGATATCACAAAGCGCATCTGACCCGTAGACTAATACTCGACACATCGGCGGATTCCGAGAAGGAGGAGAACATGGTCGAGTGGCTGCGCGAGGTTGGCATGCCAGCCGACTACGTTAACAAGCTTGCGCGGATGTTTCAGGATATAAAAGTTTCGCAAGATCTGAATCAACAGTTCAAGGAACAGTGTCGGGCGACTATCGCCGACAGTATAAACATAAAGATACTCAATGCCGGCGCATGGGCGAGGGGGAGCGAGCGAGTCACGGTCAGTCTACCTCTTCAGCTCGAGGATTACATTCCGGAAGTTGAGGAATTCTACAAAAAGAAGCACAGCGGGAGAAAACTACAGTGGTACCATCACATGTCTAATGGCACGGTACGGCACGCTCCTCCCTTCTATCCGTTGTAGTCTGTACAATTTTTATTTTTGCCTTTTTATTCATCATCGTCTATTTCAGATAACATTTTCGAACCAAGTTGGACGCTTCGACGTCGATGTAACGACCTTCCAAATGGCTGTTCTCTACGCGTGGAATCAGCGACCACTCGAGAAAATATCCTACGAAAATCTACGACTAGCAACAGAGCTTCCGGATCCAGAATTGAGACGCACCCTCTGGTCGTTGTGCGCCTTTCCGAAACTCAAGAGACAGCTCGTTCTCGTCGATCCTCCGGCCAACAGTCCCAAAGACTTTGCTCACGATACGAGATGTTGGGTCAATCAGGAATTCGCTATCGTGTAAGGACAGGAATACCTTTACGTTTCGTGTAAAGGCCGGCGATTTGATGCACGAGTATTATTTTTATTAATACTATTTTTTCAGGAAAAACGGTAAGCTTCAGAAACGTGGTAAAATAAATCTAATAGGAAGACTCCAACTGTCGACGGAGCGAAGCAAGGAGGAGGATAATCAATCGATCGTTCAGCTTAGGATACTGCGTGTTCAGGTACAAGAGAATGTTTTTTTCGTTTATTTATAATAATATACTTTATAATCGCCGCTTAACAAATACCCGAAGCGCGTATGCTAATGGTGAAAACAATGCGTTTGTTTCGTCGCGCAAACTTTTGATTAAAATCCTTTTTACAAATTACCCGCAGGAGGCTATAATCAAGATACTAAAGATGCGAAAGAAGATAAACAACGCACAGCTGCAAACCGAACTCGTCGACATACTAAAGAATATGTTTTTGCCGAGTAAAAAGATGATAAAGGAGCAAATCGAGTGGCTGATCGAACACAAATACATCCGCAGACACGACGACGACATCAACACCTTCGTTTACATGGCGTAACCCGAGATCGTCGACGAAGATTCGGTGCGCTGCGACTAATTCTATATTTTTATAAAAATTAAGCTTTTCTTTTTCTTCCCTCGTCCGAAAGATTTGCAACACCCCGGTCAAATGTACTCGGGAGTAGGGGGGTGATCGCGAGAGCGAGTGATGGAAAAATCAGCCTGACACCACGACGCGGTGTCGATCATATCACTGCTCAGAAATAAAACGAAGATACCGTAACGGAATAAAAAATTCGAGCGATCGAACAAAACGGAGATCCGTGGCTCGAACCATGGATTTTTACTACTAATAAGTAAACGGATAGAAATAAAAATAACTAAGAAAAATTGTAAAAACAATGATTGTAACCGTACTGGGTACTCAAGCGCCGAATCGAGTATCGATGGCCGTACGTACAATGCATCTCCGAATATTTCGAACGAAGTCTCTAAATTATGCATTCCCGACTACTAGATAGCTCTACGTACGGCTAGCAAAAAATAATGCATTGTTCAATTATCCGGCCTCTCGGCGAGGCATCGTCGTCGTCGTAGTCGTCGTGGATGAAGAATCCGCCTCGGCCTATCTACAATTATGTATAAAATACTGGTGTATCGCTAAGAAATGAAATAGCCGTAGGTTCCAAGTGTGCGAACGCCAAGATGATTATTTCCTATTTTGTTTTCGTTTTGTAATCTATGTTCAACGGAAACATATGAAGATCCGCGAAACCTCCAAAAAAAAACCGCGCCGGGGAAACATTTGATACAAATGGCCTGTATAAAGTCTTCGTCACAATTTGATTCGTTTAATTAAGAGTGTATACCAATATAAGTGAGACATGAATTAAAGATCTGAATTTTTTCAACACAAATTACTGAGCCACATGCGACTAGTTTTGGTCCTACACCTTTTACATATTCCAAAAAAAAAGAAACAAGGTCGAACAAAAAAAGTAGCGTTAACGTAAGTACAATCTGACTTAAAAAAAAAAATTAACAACAAGCGTCCATCGGATAGTCGAAGAAAGCACTGCTACAAGTACCCAATCATCATCTCATTACGCTACGATCAATACTTATACGTTATGATGTTTTTTTTATGATAGGAATATATTTGTATATATATATGTATATATATATTAATAATAACTCTTCTCGATAACAACAATCCGATTTGGTGGATCCATAGAGATTTTTTTCAAATACACCTTAATAATCGCGATTACTTAAAATTACTTCGGCCTATCGGAGCATAACGACGCGTTTCGTATCTGTTATACACATGTGCGTAAATATATTATGTGTATTATACACATGTTTATTACGCATACACCCACGGAAAATAACATTTAACACTCGTTCTCACGCGTTAAATTCAAGAAAAATAGCGTACTCTCTTGAGGGATATCTCATTTTTCTTTTTTCCTTTGTTCAGTGCGGTAAATGATTTTTGATTTTCTCGATCGATCTCGTCGATCTTCAGGGATATATCATTATAATAATGCGTTGCGTAATTCGTTATAGTTTGAAAGTACAACATTGATAGTTTAAGTTTTAATGCGCGAGGAAACAAGGTACTTTGACATTTCTTCCTTCTTCGTCGTTTTTTTACACGTTATTGAAGTTCCTTAAACGATTAAATTACCTATTTTATATTACACGTAATACGTATGTTGAGAGTTATTGAAGCCGACAATTGACCTTCGAAGCTTTCTCAATCGATAATTTGTAACGAGACTCCGGTGGAATGCCGGCTCAATAATCGTCATTATTTTATCATCCCAAGTTCGTACTATACGACCAAGCGAGACAGCATATCGCTTTGGGGTTTTCGTTTTCTTTACATCGACAAAGGTGATATAGTAACCACTAGAGAAATCGTAGAGGATAGAGGTTCTAAGCCATTCGAATAACTTTTGCATTGTCTCCATTTTTAACGTTTTGCTTTTCGTTTTTTTTTTTTTTCAAACGAATCCCTTCACAACGCGCAAGTTATCTGAAATCATAAAATAATAATTCTCGAACCTTGTACACAGAAGGGCAATGCTTGAGTCAAGTGACGAAGATATCTATACTCACATGGTGAATCTCAACGAGAGCGCCGGTTCACTAGAGTCTTCGATACCGAGAGGTCTACAGAGTAGTGTAGTCGCGACAAATGGCTTCTTTGAAATTTATACAATAATTGGCATCGTCGGTACACGACCAGTTTTCGTTTTCTACATATCCTTCCATCTCGTTTCATCTTGGATGGACTAAACAATTCATTGTCATTTTTGTTGAATGGACGAAACGAAAGACACACGGCATTCCAGGGGATCGCTTATTGTTCCGGACATCGGGTAGGCTGTATGCGAGGTCCGGTCTTCGCGGCGTTGGAAGTTTCGCACACGTGCACTATTATTCCCGGCTGACCCGAGCCGCCTGGATGAAGTTCGTGGCTGCAACCTGGACAACGGGAAAAAACTCAATTAACTTTTATAAAAATTTATCTCTAGTTGATTCTCTCTTCTCAGGAGATTCTCAGGAGATCGAAGATTCTGCAAACCTGGCGACAAATTAGCGATCGCTGCTAGCAAGTCGTGATTAACGAGGGGCTCTCCTTCCTCCCGCGGCGCCCATCCAACGGGCGGTGACGCCGGGGGCGATATTAGGAACTGTTTCGTAAGCGCCGGCGGTTGAAGATGCTGATCCTCGATGTCTATTGGTGTTACAGGCTGCGCGAAATAACAATTTATATCCGTTTCGCCGAAGTGACTCTGATGCAGCTGTATCCGCGCGTGGGCCGCGGCGCTCGGCGAACTGAAGTTGACGCGGATTCTCCTGAAAGACCTGAAGTACTGAAAAGTCGTGTCGTCGCCAAATTTCTTGAACAGCCCTTCCATTTCAGCCTGCAAAAAAATTAAAATATTAAATAATTAACGTTGGTTCTTAAAACTTCTGGTCTTAAATTACGATGGTGGTCTTTGTCATAGCAACCTTGCATATCGTGACAGAATAAAATTATCCCATCCATAAATAAATAAATAAATAAATAAATAAATAAGTAAATACATAAGTAAATAAATAAGTAAATAAATAAGTAAATAAGTAAATAAATAAGTAAATAAGTAAATAAATAAGTAAATAAGTAAATAAATAAGTAAATAAGTAAATAAATAAATAAATAAGTAAATAAATAAGGAAATAAACAGACAAATAAATGAGTATTTAGCATGCTGTCCATTAACTTTTTAAAAAGTTTCCATTGTATCTATCGACCTTGACATCATCGCTCTTGAAGACTCGAGGATCGACGTTTGTGACTATAACCGACGTGGGGAGATCCTCGTCGTTTACCAAGTCAGTCAGAGATCTCGTGCCGGAATCGCCCTGGTCTCTGTCGCCTTCGAGCTCCAGCTGCAACTGCGAATAGTTGGGATGTACGTTGGGCAATCCATCAACTTCGTTTATTATCATATTCTCAGGTTCCTCCGGCTCTTCATCCTCGCGATTGTCGCGACGATCTTCCATCTCTGTTGTATCTGAAAATAGGAAGGATGACGATTAACGCCACCGTCAACTCGCGGACGTGAAGGTATTTGTCGTTTGGTTCTCGAAAAAAATTTAACGCCGCTTCATCGCTGACGACAAATCTAAATAATCCGAAAACGGTAGAAAACAATCCCGAGTCTGAAAGAACATAAACTCTTGAATGTGATAATCCGAAAGACGATTACGAGTGGCGTTTGTCGAACTAGTGGAATAATCGCGACAAACACAAACACAAACATAAACACACACACACACGACGACACGCAACACACCGGTTCTCCTGTTGTCATTAGCCAAAAATATATTAATCAGCTGATAGAAAGCATTTGAAACTTGCCTTGGATCTCGCAATTTCAGTTGTCGACAGCTCTCGCACTTCGTAGAGATGAATGACGCTCTATTCAATGCTCTAACGGTATCTTTATATTTACTTTTCACGTTACACCGCGATTGACAAATAATCCATACGATCGTCGATATCGATGAAAATTTGTACCTTTTAAATCCTTCCAGTATGTTTATTACTTCATTAACGCTCTTTCTCGATGGTGGGGTGAGGGAAACTCACGGCCATGGCGGCGACGTCCATGTTACATGTGCGATTTTGAACTATATTATCCTGCTTATCACTTCACTCCGAAGACTTCGCTCGCAATTGAGTGGCAAGACGACTCTTCTGCAAAATTCCCACCGTTTTTGCACCGATCGCTTTGTCGATTTACAATGTTATTGCCGTTGCAATTTGTCGAACAGTGATTAATTGGTTTGACAATCACAAAACAGAGCAGTTTCAACGATCAATTATAATTTAGGAAAAAATTGCGGAAGCGAGAGAGAAGGTTAGGATATCATTTACGCCAAACTAGTTTCAGCCAAAACTAATTTTCGCCAAAAAGTAACTGGGTTGGAGAAACATCGTGTACATTAATCTTTTTTACGACAGATAGCGCTGGGGCCCGTTTCAGAAACTTACTTTGGACAACGTAGAATGAGAGAGAGTGCTGCGCTGGTGCAAGTGCCAGACAGAGTCGCCAATTACCCGGGTATGATTGCTAAACGCGGACCTGTAAGACTGATTTTCGGCAGCGTGTGCTCGGTCGGACAATCAGCGGTGCTAGAGCCAAAAAAAAGAAAAACAATAACTGACATAACACCGGGCGCGAACTCGCGATGTTAAGATTATATACAAGAGGTATTTTAATAGGCTTCATTATCTGTAGATGTACATATAGGATACAAAACATAGATGCAACGTATAGAAGTCCCAGACTCAAGAGGCGCTCAACCTTCTCAAATTATTTAACAAAAGCTAAATTCAGTAGAAAGCATTATTCTATCGTAAAGATTCATATGAGTTCATATGCAACAATAACATAATTAGAAAAATAACAGGGAATATAATAAAAACTAGCAAATAATAGAGAATACAATTTTTAAAAACTAAGAAATAACAGAGTATATAATAACTAGAAAATAAAATAAAATATAATGATGAGACCGGAGAATTCCGCAGCAAATCAAACCTGCATACACTCAAGTAAGAGGCCCAGATAAGCACGCTGAACAGCCCCTCGGAGACCAGCCGTCCTAAAAACTTACCACCTGCCCCTGCCCTAAAAACCCCCTACCGTTCTAGAACGCCGTGAAATAACCTAGTTATTTTTTAGCGGAAATGAATTATGTCTGAAATAAGTTTGGCGGTGAAATGCCAACATACCTGAGGAAGAGGGAGAGATCGTTAATAATCTGAAGTTGGGCACCCTCGATCGAGATATCGAATGGTCGCGAAAAGAAAAACAACAGAGCGACGACGGATAATAATTTCACACCGGTGAGAGGAGACAGGTTATAATCCTCGAGACAACAACAAGCTTTGTCAGTCCCAGAACGACTGTATCTAATACTCCAAAATACTGTAAGTCGATTTTTTATCTTCATCGCAACATGATTAATCCGATGTCCATTAATTTCTAGGCGCCCGTAGAGCAATCGATATGACGTCGAAGACAGGAACAAAGAAGAAAAAAGGAACGAAAAGCGCGGTGTCGCAGTTTCTGAGATCAACGGACGACGAGATAAAAGCCGAACTCGATGCTATGACGAATCTCGAGTACAATCTCCACAGTGACTTCGAGACGCCGGACCGTCCTCCCGATGCGCCGTTGTTCGCCGTGCGAAAAACCCGAGCCGTCAATCCCAAAGATACCTCCAAGTACAACAAACAGCTCGCGCCGATGGCCGATAAGCCGTCGACGAAGAGCGAAAGATTCGAGATGGAAAATCAGATACAAACTTGCGTAACGAACGCGAATGTCGAAGAGTTGCAGGCTGTCATTCATCAGGCAGCTGCCACGTCCGAGGACAAATACAGAATACTCGACGCGAGAGACCGTCTGATGCGAAACAAGCAAACAAAGTTGCAGACTCTGTCGATGACAAAGGTAATGCGCGGCACTTGTCCGGACATGTGTCCCGAGAAGGAGCGTCTGATGAGAGAGTCGCAGAGGCAGGTAGCTTCGTACGAGCTGCTGGAGGGTCTGGACTACAGAATAAATCACGAGACTGCAGTGAAGCAGTACTCGCGATCGTCCGCCGATCAGGAGGAGCCCATGCCTCAGGACCTCAGGCCTGTTGAGTCCCTGAAGATGACGATGAGTTATCTGCTCCACGAAATCGCCGATCTTTCGGAGCAGAACGGAACCAATCTCGCCGAGTGGTATCACTTTATGTGGGACAGAACGAGAGGCGTGAGAAAGGACATAACGCAGCAGGAGCTTTGCTGCAACGAGAGCGTCGGTCTCGTCGAGCAATGCGCGAGATTTCACATATTTTGCGCCGAGCGTCTGTGCGCCGAGGAGGTATCGGTATTCGACAAAAAAATCAATACCGAGAATCTTACGAAGTGCCTCCAGACGCTAAAGTACATGTACAACGATTTGCGAGTGAAGGGAATCGCTTGCAAGAACGAGCCGGAATTTCGAGCTTACATAATTCTGCTGAATCTGAACAACGGAAATTTCATGTGGGACGTCCAGAGACTTCCGACTTTCGTCCAAAAGTCGTCGGAGGTACGTTTCGCCGTTGAGGTCTACTCTTCCATAGAGTCGAACAATTATGCAAAATTTTTCAGACTGGTGCGCTCCACGACCTATCTGAACGCTTGCATACTGCTGCGTTACTTCAATCAAGTGAGGGTGAAAGCCCTGTCGATAATGGTTAAGGCTTACAGCAAGACCACGGCTTTTCCTCTGTACGAGCTCATCGACATACTCGGCTTCGAGGACGAGAACGACGCCGTTTACTTCTGCGAGCAAGTCGGCCTCAATCTTTCGAGCGACGATCTCCACATTATGCTCAACAGACAAAACTTCTCGCTGCCGATGTCGAACATAGAGCAGGGACGGGCCTGCAACACCGTCGAGATGAAGAGGACGGCCGGGCGTCACTCCATCGGTCAGTGTATCGCCGGTGGCACGATGCCCGAGAAATCTTACGTCGGACACAAGCCCCACGACAGCTTCGACTCTCAGGGCTACCTGAAGAGCGAGTCGCTCAACGCCGCCGATCAGAACCCGGGGACAATCGACAAGCCGAGCGATCCGTACGAATACATGGAAGACGATATCTTCGAGCCTCCGCAGACTTTGAGACCTCAACCGGAGACCAAGAAACCTTTATCAACTTCCGCTTCTTACGAATCACCCGTGTCCGTAGAAGAAAAACGATCGAACAACTCGCACATCTTCAAGATGCCGACTTCCACGAATCATCAATCGAACGTCTTCCAGAGCACGCCCTCTCCGTTCGCTAAAAAAATCTCGTCTCAAGCCTTGAGCAAGAAAGCCGAGGAGTCGTCGCCGTTTCCCTCGGACTCGATGGTCACGAATTTACGAAAACGCGACGCTGAGAGCGCGAGGGTCTTCGGTCCGATGGACGACGAGGGCGCGAAGCCACGGGCGTTCGACAGACCGACTGCTCAACTAAAGAGATCTCGGGACGAGGACGATTCGCCGTTCTCCCAAGAGACTCCTTCGATATTCGGGAATTCGGGACGACCGGCGAACGTATTCGCGAAGCCTACGATGAAAGCCGCGAAGACTTTCGGCGAACGACTGGGAGGTGAAGCAAAGTCCGGAGGATCGATATCGACGGGTGCGAGTATCTTCGGAAAGCCGATCGCGGGAAACGTGTTCAACAACGTGGGCTCAACACCCTTGATCTTCGCAGCATCTTCGAACGGCAGCAAAGTTTCCTCGCCACCGAGCACGGAATCGTGGTCGGGTGGGAAAGCGTCGTTCTTCCAGAGCTCCCAGCCATCGATCGACGCAACGAGAGCCAGGGAGCGTCAGGAGGAAGCGAAGAAACAGGAGTCCGAGAGACGAAGACTGCTGGAGCAAGAGCGCGAAAAGATGCTGCGCCGGACGGACAGAGAAACCGAATCGATCCTCGACGAATTGGAGAAGGAGATAATTCACGACGTGTGCTCGACGATCGTGAAAGAAGAAATCGACAGAATGCGTTTGTACGCGACGCTGAGCGAGAAGATCGTCGGCGAGATACTCGACGAATGCGTCGGCGAGGATTGCGAGGAAATACTGAACGGTGAGATTTACGTGCAACGTAAGATCGAGGAATTGTCGAGACGAACGAGAAATCGTATAATCCTTAAGTACTACAAGATATGGCGCCAGTATTCGTCGAGGAAGAGGCAACAGCGAAGCGCTCTCGACGTGACTCCCGTGTGGCTTCAGAAACGCAGCGTCGAGGAGTGCGCCAAGTCTCTCTATCGCAGGGAGCAGGACGTGGCTATAAGAAACATGCGACAGAAGAGATTGAAGCCGAGCAGCGATGAGAGCCAGCTCGAGTTTTTGCAGCCGATCGAGTCAAAGATCTACGCGGGCATAAAGGAAAACGCGAAGGCCCTCGACATCGACGCGCCGCCGAATTTGTTCTGGAAGATGGTGATCTCGTGGCCGCACCTCGAGAGCCGTCCGGTCCTGTGGCGGCTCAAGAGGATAATGAACGAGTACATATGCCCGAGCGACAGCACGATGGAGACCGTTGTAAAATCTTACAAACCAAACTCGTACGAGACTCTTCACATATGCGTCAAGCATTTCGAGGGTCTCACGAGCGATCGTCATCTCACGGGTAGCGACGGTTTGTTCTTCGTGGCGACGTCCTCGGAGAATCCGAAGTACATCGTCCGACGACTTACGAGCACTGTACTGGCGCGACAGAAACTCATGCCCATACCGGTGATAGTCGTGATAATAGGCGAGGGATCCGTCGACCCGCGAAACATCAGGCTCGACAACGAATTGAACGCTCTGTCGGAGTCCGGGTACGTGTCCGAGTACACGATTCACTACGAGGAGACCGTGGACGAGAAGGTTATACTCAACTTAATTCAAATGGCGACGCTGTGGCTGACGATAAATAAATCACCGCCCGTGCCGCTTGAGATGGATTACCTCAGCAGAATCGTCGACACGTGTCTGACGGAGGAATTGTGGCACAGGTGAGTCAAAACTGCGACAGCAATTTATCGAGATCAACGATCATTAATTTTCGTTTGTTAAAATTTTAGGATACTCGGTCACGCATCGTTCAACAAACTTCTCGGAGCGGCTTTGGAGGATGTTCAGTTCGTGATAGACCTGCACAACGAGGCAGTCACCCATCTCATCGACATAGTTCTCGATCCCGAGGCTCTCATGTACACGGATTTTCCCCCCGAATTCAAGATGTTCGTCAAAAGAGAATTCAATCTGCCGTGCAGCTACGAGTACTTCGATGCCTCGTGGAAGAGGAACGATCGAAGAGAGAAATTGGAGCGGATAATGAACGATCTGCTGCTACCCAAGTGGACGTAAGTCTCGCAACTGTGGTTTCGTAATTTTTCAATATGTCACAGACTCTCCGCTCCTAACTGTGGAATGTTGTACCATTTTTTTTTGTTTCTTTTTAAATGTAGATTCGACTGGCCGATCGACGACACGATGGAGCTCCACAAGTGCGTCGTGCGCTACTGCCAGCAGACCCTGAAAGATTCCAATTACAACACCGTCTCGTGCAACATATTGAGTAACGTTCTTCTCATGCCTCGCGCCGCCTGCAAAACGAGTTTCATACAGGTGCTGCTCGAGATTCTCAAGGAAAAAATTCGTCATCTGAAACCCGACGTCCGAGTCGTTTACAACAAGAATCACATCAAGCACTTCAGAACCTTGCCGTGGTGGTTCAAGTCCGTCACTCTTACGAGTTACAACGAGGACACGAGTCACTCGCGAACCACCGACGCGGCGGCTGCGGACGAAAGTATGATTACCGAAGAGTCCTTCGACGTGCGAGAAAGCGATGCTGACATCGATGAACTCGTAAGAGAGTACTTTGTAAAATGCTACGACAGTATTAACGAAGAGGCCAACGCCTCGGAGTCGCTTAGCAAGGAAACCCACAAGCAGGTGTCCGAGTTCAGCAAGCTATCGGAAACGTTCGAGAGAACTTTGGCGGAACAGAAATCGCGCAGCCGGATATTGGAAGAGAAACTGGCCGCGGCGATGAGAGAGAACGACGACATCGGCGCCCCGTAGCGTGGACCTTTCTTCCTGAGCGAGACAAAGCCTCGGAAAGCCGTCTCGGCTCGTCACTGACATGTAAATAATGGCCATATCGTTGTGTATTATATTTTACTTCTATGACAAATAAGACAAATGTTTTTTTTAATGAACAACAGCGTCTTTTTAATGAATGCGCGTCGATCCCACTTCCCGTTTGAGCATGGATCGGGAAACAAAAGTTGAGCGACGACGAACTATGATGAATCACAAATGCGCCGCATTCTCGTGTGTGGCGTGTACAATCTAGAGTAAACAAACAATAATTGCGTCATCGATTAGCGCGGAAATCGCACGAGCGACGAAAGACGAGACGCATTAGATTAAGCGCATAGTAATACGCTTAAAGGTTTATCTTTATCGGCGAAAGTACCGTCGTCGTACTAATGACTTTATTGGTAATTAAAGTTCGTCGGAGTTCGGTCGAAAGGATTGGCGAAACGGAGTCGTAGTCCCGTCGGATTCGTCAGTAGTTGGCGAGACACCGAGCGGATCAGTCGTGTCTCCCGTCTCTCGGTCGGTTGACAAGCGCGCCTGCGAGTCACCAATGACGCGCGCAGCTCGGCAGCAGCCAGTCTTGTGTTGTGAACAGAGCAGGAAGCCAATTAATATGTCACGGTCAGCTGAGATCCATCCACCGAGTAGTTTTAGTACGCCCGAAAAAGTGTTGTTTTTTTGAACGGATGCCGAGTCTCGCCGTTAAGTTTTAATCTCGTAAATTGGCCAATATGGTGGAACCAATTTTCGACTATCAATTCCGTCTAATACTCATCGGCGACAGTACAGTTGGAAAGAGTTCTCTGCTGAAATACTTCACCGATGGCAAGTTCGCCGAGGTACGCAGCAATCGCTACTTTTTTTCATACGCTCGAAAAACACGAAATATTTCGCAATCGACGGGAATAGCCTAGGTGTCTCTCGCGATTTAGGGCTTCCCAGGGCTTTCGTTTATTTACGGTCCACCGCGTTGAGAATTTCAACTCTCCACATCGAACGCATTAACGAAGCGTGACGAAAAAGAAATTGTCCTCGGCGATCGGCCAATTATCACGAGGATAGAATTTTTCTTTTTTTTTTGTTCTATAATATTTATTTATCTACGTGACTCATCGAAAGTATCGTTTCAAACACGCAATTACGTCGCACCGTTGGAGACAATTTCGCGCCTCGATCAAAATACATTAATAATTGAATATTCATTCCGGTCGGACTCCAATTTCGATCGCCATGAGGTTAGGTTCGCGACGATTCTACGCAACAATAATATCTCTTCTTTTTGCAGCTTTCGGATCCTACAGTGGGAGTGGACTTCTTCGCGCGTCTGATAGAGGTCGAGGATGGCACGAGAATAAAACTGCAGCTCTGGGACACCGCTGGCCAGGAGAGATTCAGGTTCATTAACGCTGTTGACCAGCGAACCACCAATTTTTTTTTTCGTTCAATTTTTTATGATTTATTATTTTTATTTTTTTTCATGCTTACAGGTCAATCACAAAGTCATACTACAGAAACTCTGTCGGAGCTCTTCTGGTATACGATGTTTGCAATAGGGCCAGCTTCGAACACATTCCCCAGTGGATGATGGAGGCTCGCAGGCACATAGAACCACATCGTCCGGTCTTTGCTCTGGTCGGCTGCAAACTGGATCTCGTCACGAACGGTGGTAGAAGAGAAGTTTCGAAGGAGGAGGCAAGGTCGTTCGCGGATCAGCACGGTGTTCATCACATAGAGACGAGCGCCAAGACGGGAGTAAACGTCTCCGAGGCATTTAGAACTGTCACACAGGAGGTTTACAACAGAATCAAAAGCGGGGAGTACAAGGTGGAGGAGGGCTGGGACGGCATAAAGACTGGATTCGCACGACCCGGTGGACTGGACTTTAATCTGGTAGAGGCTGAGCCGGCCAAGAGCTCTTGTTGCTGAGGATATCGCGGTTCTCCGGAGAGAACGGCAGGAAATTAGGCGCACGAGTATCGTCGATCTTATATGCGCGGGAGTAAAATTTTCGGAATCTTCGAATGTCCGCTACATTAATGGCGATCGATATCACTTTTAACGTTAACGTAGGATATTTTTTATCGTCCGTAGGCAATACGGACTATATAAATTCGCATCGCGATGCCTAAAAAGGGTTAATCTCACAGTCTCTCTCGCAATAATTTCCTACCGCTCACTCCGAAAAAACACGGTGTAAAAGAAAGAGGAAGGACCACGGAGTGTATCCGAAGGCGGTCGGTAAAACAGGTAGACATTGATTTTTGTATATAGACTTTTTGGAAAGAAAAAAAAGAATCGAAGATAAATTGAAGACATTATATAGAAGTACAAGTAGATTGAGCTTTAGAGTCTGTTGATTGTTTCTTCCTTTTTTTAAATTTGTTTCCTTTATCGTCAAAGATGCCAACGACATGCTAACTAATCATGATTTATACTACCAAATATTTAATTCCCATGGCGGGTACGAAGTTCCGTCGTTACGATAATGAAATTTAGCGTCAAATACGTAATGGTAAAAGTCGAGTAGAATTTGCGAAAAATAAATTTCGCCGGCGAAGCGTTTTCAAATGCCCAATTTCGCGATCGAGCCAATCCGGATAAAATACCGATCTGATAGAATTACAATATATGAATAGTAAATTGTTCATAGCTTTAAAACGAGAATGGTAAAAAGATATTTTATAACATACTTTCTACAAATCATACAACAGCCCCTCCCTTTCCCCCCTCATGAAACTTCGTATTTTGTAAGTGTAAATACGCAGTAGCTTAAACGAAATTTTTTTAACTTATTTAACATGTATTTCGTATTTACGAGCCGAATTTGTTACGAATCGTAATTTTGTATCGAACTCGTATATTCGTTATGTCATATAATGGAAAAATCAATGTGTACAATCGGTAGATCGCTTTGTTTTTTCTTCATTTGATCTATCACAGAATTGAATTCACGAAGCTCGTACATGGGGTTTCTAATCATGTAAATGGAAAAAGAAGATTTATTCACAAAATATACAATCTCGTAACAAGCGGAAAAATGTAGTTACATGAATCAAGTGTATATACTTATTGGGTAGAGTAATACATATTTTAATCATCTCGATGTGTCTATTACGAAATAAATAATGCATAGATTAAAAATACCGTTTCATTATTTACAGATAGAGTTAAAAATCAGGAGTGTTCCAGCGCAACTTATTCGTAGACGTAATTGTAAAAAATTTCGTGTTTTTTTTTTCGTTATCAAGAGAGACGCATAATATTTCGCCAGTGGCCAGCGAATTTATAAGTCGCCAGTGAATTTATAAATCGACAACCAATTAAACGAACGAACTTCGGTCGAACTGGAAGACCCTGCATGATAGAACAACTGAGATTCGAATATTCATGAGACACAGTACGGCTCTTCAATGTATTTTGAACATATGGGACCTAAAGGAATTTTTGACACAAAAGTTGTACGAACTCTTAAGAAGTTACATTGCAAAAATTTTTATCGACTATGCGGTAGTTATCAACCGAAACAATGATTTACCGGTGGGGCCGAACGAATCGAACTAAATACGCTAATGAACATTGACTGTATCGCGTTGCAAATTTGCGAACGGGTCAGTTGAATTGTAATTCTCGATAGCTCCTCCTCCTTGTCCATCTTTAGAAATATATTAGCTCCATCTTAGTGGATTCCCTCCCGCAGTTGGAATTATCGAGAAAAATTACCAGGAGAATACGAGAGACAGAACAGCTCATGGTTTCAGCCTGCTCTGGCCCATCCCAATTTCGGGATCCGCGCCACTCTCAACTTCTGTAGTGTATATATATTTCTTATTTACGCTTGCTTTATGTGACTAGAAAAGTTCCTATCATTTTCATGAATATATATATATATATTTTTTTTTTGGCAAGAAAATGCCCGATACAAATTTTATGAAATCGCTCTAAGAACTCTTGGTAATTTCGTTTTTCTAGCATGTGAGATGTGATACACGTTTGTTTACCTCGATGAAACCTTACTGCAGCGTGTTACTATCAGAGTTACCGCGTTTTCACAAGTGTCGCGTATTCTATTATTTACAAATTAATTTTCTCTTACGAACTATTTACAGTTGTGACGATAACGAGGGCCCGGGGGGAGTTATCATGCACTAAAACTGCGGATACTCTGTATCGATTGATGTGGCTATTTGCAAAACAAAACAAAAATTATGCGTACCGTTGCGGCCACGGAATTATGTATGGTCTCGCCTTCGCAGACGACACCTTATCAAACAAGATCAGCGTAGGTCGAATTTGTATTTCCTGCAAATAGCCATAACGCATATCCGTAATAACAAATAACACTGGAATATCTTATTTAATCGCTAAGTTTGGTCTTATCGCTACGATGCGTTTTTTGACGAATAATCTCGAGCATATTTATCACAATATACTATGAGCTCGTAATTGCTGTACTTATTTTGTTCGTCTTGATGTTCAACGGTATCTTGTTTATTTTATTTTCTTCCAAACGATACACCCCCAACGGTGGTAAAACTTTTATAATGCAACCGATCGTAAAAAAAATGTTCATCTCGTTAACGTGCAACTCTTTTTTTCTCTCTTTTTTAGTCGTACAATGCAGATCGCGAGTTTCACGATAAATACTATTAAACCCTCACTGTTCCTCGGACCATCGCGCTACTGAAGCAGTAGAGACAATATCGGATAAACTATATCCAATTTATATGGCAACGTTTACTTTCTCAATAATCTTTTCTTTTTTTTCCTTTGTTTTTGCATTACATGCATTCGAGCTTGGCTCTAGTATACAGTCGACAGAGTGTTCTCTCTTTCTCAAATAACACCTAAATCTTACGTCGCTACTGTTCGAGGGACTCGCAACCGAATAGCACGTACTCCTCTCGCGATAGCCAGAATGGATTTCCTTCCACGTACTCGGGCGGCGTTTTATCTGAGTGGAGAACACATGGGGCATTGTTATACTTCCATTCATTCAAGAAAACAAATGAGATGATAAAAAAAAGGTGAAATAATTTGTGTATAATGTCGGATCAGTTTGACCCAGAGCCTTCGCGAACGATAAACATGAATTTTTTCTTCAAATATTCGCAATGATTATGTATACTCGTAATTAATACTCACCGGGGTGTACGGCCAGGGACACGTACGTCGATCCCATAGCTACGTTCCAACTGTGAGTACCCGGGCAGCTTTTAACTTCAACGATAGCACTGTGTTCGGGCAGTATCTCCCGCAAGTCCTTTCTCAAGCGTAGCGCGAATCCCGACAGATCGGTATTACCGCCGGTGAGAAGTATATGCGAGAGGCAATCGTGCATCGTATCCTCCGACAGGCCGCTCGTAACGTCCTTGATTATTTGTGGAAGACCCAGACTGACGTACATCATCTCCGGAGCAACGTATAATTCGGAGCCCAGCGAGACTTTCTGAATGAGGATAAAGCGAAGCTGCTGTTAGAGCCAAATTCCCTTATTCATGATTTTTCCTTTGTATGTTTAATATCTAAAGTACCCAGAATTGTTTGTAATCGGCGTAACTGTCGACTCGGAGATTAATGTGCTCCCTTTTCGTCGGACCGCGTCTCAAATCTTCGTGCTCGATGTTGTAACTCAATCGACATCTCTCCTTGACCGCCATCGTATCCAAGTGCGATATCGGTATCTGATGACATTCCTTCGGTTGCCAGTGCATCGCTTGCTTCAGGTGATAGGCGACGTGCCATCCGCCGACGGGGAGCAATCGCCATCGTAGGGGCATCACACGTCCGCGTATCACAACCGCCACGGTAGTACTCAACGCTCCGCTGTCAACGACGATGCAAGTTTCCACGTCCAGCATCGCGCACGCTGCCAGAGGCTTCGGAACTAGGCAAACCCTATAATCGTAAAATAATTAAATATCATACCGTAAATTCGTCACTTCCGGTTTGAAAATGTCATCTTGCGAACGGAAGTGACATCATGCCAAAAGTGCATCACTTGCGGTTTAAAAATCGAATTTTTCGACCGGAAACACGTCACTTCCGGATTGGAAATTTTATTATTCGACCGGAAGTGACCTCATACCGAAATATGTCACTTTCGGTTTCAAAAATCTTACTTTTCGACCGGAAGTAACGTCATATCGGAAATACGTCACATCCCTAGTACAAATATAAATAGAGTATTTTCTAAACAAAAGGATTGTAAATGAACAAATTAAGTTTTCCCTACCTTGCAACTTTCACCTCCTGAAATAAGTAATGCAACAGCTGTTTCCTGAGCGTAGGATGCATAGCCAGCGGTTCGCAGAACATGAGAACGGCGTTTGGCTTTCGAAGCGTGGTGGTCAGCTGCATCTGGTGAAACAGATGATCAACGAAGGTCTTCAGAACAGTGAAAGCGCCGTCGCTGAGAAGCGCCTCAGCGGGACTGACGACGTCTACATTGGGTATTCCCAGAATTTCAACGGTGTCTGTGCAATAGCCGTTGACGAGCTTCTGATAAAGCGGGTTCGGCCGAGTGTAAGAGGACGCGTCGTTTGGATGGGTCGCCAGTCTCTTCTTTTCCCTGTACAATTTTATTGGATTACAGAACACGCAGAAGGGACCGCTCGGCCTTGGAATTCTTGCGGTCGTCAGCTCCGACAGTTTCAACGATCTCAGCCTCTGGGCTATGGATTTGTGGTCGGGCTTGGTGCGTCTGCCGCTGCTGCCAGGAATGCTCTGCGTCTGCACTTGCTCCGAATAAGTTTTCCAATTGTACTTCGGTATCCCGAACAGGGAAAAATGCCTTCTGAGGCCGAAGTGCGGAGTTATGACCCACGTGTACTTATTGCCGATCTCTATGACGACCCTCGCGTTAGATCCCTCGACACAGTTTCTCTGACAAGTGTAACCGCTGCAGTGATAACACTTTGGAAACGGAACGTTCTTGCCGAGCGTTATTACCATGTGCAGACGATAGCACATAGCTTTGAAACTCACGCTCAACAACTGGAGACACTTTATGTCGGGAAATTTGAACTGTACCTTTGAGATCAACTGAAGCCATTTCATTTTCCTGAAATAGACGAAAATGATTATTGAAAGAAAAAAAAAACAAAAAAATAACAATGGTTCGCTGATCGCAAGGGGGAGGGGCGGGGTGCGGGGCGACGTGGAGATAAACGACGATAAACCGGAGTAACGGACGAGAATGGGCGCGATAGAAAAACAAGAAACGTTAACTTTTAATCGGAGGAAACTTTAACGACCAGGATAACCTTAGCTCACCATAGATAATCGGTGTCCGACGTTTTTCGTAGATATTTACACGTACTGCCGAATGCAATTATGTCAGGTACGTCGCAGTAAAGGAGAATCTTAATCCATATTTCCTCGGGGAAGACAGCGGGATCCATTTTTCTTTGAGCTGTTGTTTGTTGCCCTCTCGTTTATATTTTTCAAATGAGACGATGAAAAAAAAAAAAATGAAAAATTCACGATCCTCCACCGACAACAAACCCGGGGGTTACACTACGGTTTCGTACACTGGCTTGATAACACTGCGAACGTTCTGACACTCCCCGGAAAATAACGAATACCAATACGCTAGTCAAGTTCAAGGTTACGTCAGGAAATTCCCTCCCGGCCCCGATTTATGAATGCCCCGCGCACTCCGCGCCCCGTTTATTGCCAGCCTCGACTGGTAACGTTCGTGATATTGTTTTCAACGAGAAAATTCATATCGGCCGCATGTTGCGACATGATTATTTTCATTCGCGCGGCGCGTGTATGCATTTTTATTTGAACGCTGTTTCTACAGGAAGGGAGCGGCGGTGTAGTACACTTCCTGTAAGACGTTCGATTATTGCGAAAGTAAGAAAAAACACTTTTATTCATTGCTCGTCGAACGGCGTGGCATGTAATAAATAAATAATACTGAAGACACAGAGGTGAGATTCGCAAAACATTGGCCAGCAATTGTTTCACGCGGCGGAGAGTAACGCTTTTATGTATGGATTATCGTGAGACAAAACTTCCTTCTTAAGTATCTCTATTTCCGCTTTCAGTGCCTCCTCGGGCAGAGATTTATCGAGGAGTTTGCATTTTTCAGCGAATTTTTCGATCAGCTTGTCGCCCTCCTGAAATCCAGGATTTATAAAAAAAATTGTTTCGTTCATTTTTCGATTAATTTCAAAGTATCGTGAATTTACCTTTATTATCTTCCTCTTTTTCTCTGGATTATCTGATCCATCGAAGACCACCCCTTGAAAATCCTCGAGTTCGCTCTGCTTTCGTTTGGCGAACTGCGAAACAAGCGGGTTTTTTTTAGCTACATAAAAAAATACTTTTTCGATTCCGGACTGAGGCGCAGCCTCGGAAGACTTATAGATTTACCTCGATCACCGGCTCGGGAAATTTGGCCATTTTCGCTACATGAATACCGAAACTCTGATCGCATATTCCCGGTTTTACAGAGTACAACAGAGTAAGCTTGTCGTCACCGACGATCGCCGTTACGTGACGATTCTTGACGGTAGGCACGTCCTCCGCGAGTCTCGTTATCTCGTGAAAGTGCGTGGCAAAAAGACAATAGGCTTTGACTTCTTTTGCCAGGTGTCTTTATGAAAAACAAAAAAAGAAAATTCATTCGGTAAAGTCCAAACTGTTTCGACGTTAGTGCTTGATATTTTTAAAGCTTACTCTGCGATAGACCACGCTATACCGCAACCCTCGTACGTCGATGTTCCCCTTCCGAGCTCGTCAATTATGACGAGAGAGTTGCATGTAGCCATCTGAAAAGTAATTTAAATTTATAAGAGAATTATAAACTTCAACTTGAATTGTAATGCGAAGCAGTTAGAAATTCATTTTCTTGTTTTTCTGATTCGGTTACTTTATAAATGAATGTTTTTGTTATCGATTCATACTTCTTTTTGTAAACGAAATAAATATTTAAATAAACAGATAAACAATAGACTCACTCGAAGAATAGCCGCTGTTTCGACCATCTCCGTCATGAAAGTGGAGAGCCCCTTGGTTTGGGAATCGTCGGCCCCGACTCTCGCCAGGATGCAGTCCAGCAACGATATCGTAGCCTTGTCACACGGAACGAAACTGCCGATGTGAGCCATAAGCGCGACGACACCCGCCGATCTGATGTACGTACTCTTTCCGCCCATGTTCGGTCCCGTTATTATGTAGAAGTGTGCATCATCTGAAATAGACGGTTCAATCGCTGTACCAAATATCGGCGTTCGCTCCTAAACATCAGAGCCGTTGAGCGAGATGAAAGATCGTGCGTACCTCTCTTGAATACGACGTCGTTCGCGATATAGTGAACGTTCTCCTGCACCTCGAGACACGGATGCCGAGCTTGAACCAAATTAAATTCGCCGGCATCGCTGGGGAGCATCTTTGGGCGCACGTAAGCCGTCTGTCCGTTGACCGCCGCAAAGGCGAATGCCGTGAGAACGTCGAGAGCGGCTACAAGCGAGCCTATCGCTTTTACAGGACTAGCGTAGCCGGCTAGAGAAATATCGCAAAATTTATTGCACACTCGTAATTGATCTCAAATTATGTTTTATCAATTTTACGAATCGACGAACCTGCAATTCCGATTATCTCCGTAACGACGGACTTCTGCTGCGTGCTGTACTTATCCCTGGCCGCGACATAATCCTCGTTGAGCTCGGTGAGCTTCGAGTTTCGGAATCTCACGCCGCTCTTGTTGGAATCAAGGATAGTATAATTTTTCTTGTTGCGCAATACTTTTTCCTCCTTCAGCGACACGCGAAAGTAATAGCCGAACTGTTGATTCGATTCGATCTTCAGTGTCTTGCCGGCTTCGATCTCGAGATCAGCGGCCGCTTTCTTAACCTGACCCTGCATTCTTTCTTCCAATTCGTCCATGGTTTCTTTGAGTTCTGTGAACATAGAAAATATTTAACCGTCACGTTACGCCCTACCTACCGCGCCGACTCACCCTTCAATTCGTCGTCGAAGTCCGGGCGAACCATAAAATCATTTTTCTCCGCTGCCTCGAGATCGATCGTCTGCTCGACCATCTGTTGATACTTGTCCATATCGTTGATGAACTCCTTCAAAGGCTCGACGAACATCGCCGTCATCGCCGGTGTACCGGAGGCGGACGATAGACTCTCCAGCAAGACAGGCAGATGCGATATGCAGAGATAAATTCTGAAAGTTTTACAGCGAGCGGTCAGTAAAGTACAAGAGCCTTTGGAATTTTTTTGCCTTACGGCAGCTTCGTAAATCAATAAACTACCGACTTGTAACAATCTTGAAGTCCGGCCTTCTTCCTCGACAATTTCTTCGCCAATTGTTGCATATCAGGTACCCGTCTGAGATGATCGTCGCTCAGAGACGCCCTCAAGTCGTGATCGTTGACCAATTGTTCGACAACGTCGTGCCTCTCCTTTATCAGTGACAAATCGCGAAGAGGTTGTCTGACCCATTGGCCGATCAGCCTGTGTCCCTGAGCGGTTCGGCACTTGTCCAAGATACCGAGGACGCTGGTCGGCGCGTTACCAACGAGGGCAGGCTGCGAATCGGGTCGGGCCTCGATATTGAGAGCCTTTATCGCAGCCGCGTCCAGACGTATGTATCGCGATTGCTCGAGCCGCTTCAGCGCGAATTGATTTATGTTCCCCTCGTCGGATGTCAGCTGTTAAGTGTAATCGTTGCTAATAAGATATTTTTTTGCAGGATACCGACCTTGCACGGGTAGAGAATTAAAACGCTTGTCAGCGGGACTTACATCCAAATATTTTATAACGGCGGCTGTTGCAGCCATAGCGGACTTCAAGCTTGTCTCGGGCAAGACCTGAGCATTCTCTTGCTGTCCCTTGCCGAATTTTAACAGAGAATTCAGATCCTGGATTATCGAATCCGATGAGAATTCGTTCTTCTTCCTCAGCGTTACCATGACGTTGCTACGTTCCATGAGCTGCAAAAAAAACAAAAGTGGAACAATCGGTAGTTGCAGGATTGCTGCACAGTCGTTACAGAAATAAACATACACACACCTGTTTTATAGTTTGAAATTCGTGACTCCCGTCGCCCTGAATCAACAGGCACTCCTTTGGTGCATTAGTTACGACCAGCGCTTCGAGATCGGAGAACGTTTCGTCATCGATAAACTCGCAGACGGATATGAGTGTCGAGACGGTGTCGACTATGCTGACACCCACGAGCTGCGAACGAGAATCAGCGCAATTAATATCGAGAGCTTTAAATAATTCATGCATGATTGTACTTCTACGTTGTGAAGTGAAAATTTTCAGAATTGCAAAAATGATTTATACCCGTTGATCAAAACAAATAAATAAAAATAAGTATACTTATTTTTCTAAAGACAATGGTAAATTATTGCTCACCCTGGATTTTCCTTCCATGCCCAGTTTCACAGCCATCAGCGATGCACCAACTGCCACATCCGTATTTCCGAATAATATTTCCTCAAATTGTGACAAATTTCCGGGCGAACCTTTGTACTCGAGTATCCAATCATGACTCTTTGAGGCTCCCTGATTAACGTACACCTCGACCCGATACTGTTTCACCAGAAGCAAATCTCTGACGAGCGATTGAAATCTTGCCAGGTTCAATATCAATGCTTCGATCTTGTTCGGTTCTGAAAAAAAAAAATCATTTTTGTTTAAACGCCGAAGAAGACGTTCGATCTCCGAGGTGATTCATCGTCGAGAGAAAAGAAGAAAAAAATAATAATCATTTATCATTTACCAGCTCCGATCGTTTTGCATGCTGACGTTGTCTTGAAGACCTCTTCGGCGGCGAACAACGCATCGCTGCCGTGTACGGTGTAATACTCGACACGATTGAAAAATCTTATAGTGGTACTGGGTTTCTGAAAAAAGAAGAAAAAAACCGTAAGCCAAATTTAATGGAGAAGCATTACGCAAGTGGGCCTTTCCCAGGGGACTGTAAACTCGTCGGAGAGCTGAATACGAGTGGGGAACTCCGCAACGTTCCCTTGAGCCATATACGAGAAATATTTTCATCGAAGCCGTTCTTGACCCCGTTTTATGTACCCCTCGATAAATAACCATAGGAACATATATATGTGTATACACGAGTGTATAATCGACCCCCTTTATCGAGACGATAATTTCGCACGCGCCATTTGTGAATTTTCCCAATCTACGAGTGATAAGATGTTTATATAATTTTTTTTAGCCACGCTGGGAATCCACGAAGTGTTATTATCAATGGCATTTTCGATAAACCGACAAAAACAATAAAGTCGGTTAGCAATGAACTCACGCGCCGCTCAATTTTCTGAGATATACCAAAGACCTTGTTACATATCTGTAGGTCACTGCCTATCGAGAGGTCGTCGGGTCGCGGGTCAGCTCGTGTGCGCACGTATTTCGTGGAAATTCGAAACTCGATCGAGGAATATTTCACGGAACTCCGAAGACCGATTACGTTTATAAAAAAAAAGAAAAAATAGAAATGAAAAAACAATTTATTGTGTAATTTATACACGACGGCTCAGCGCACAAATACTGTAATTGGACTTATTACGGTATTCGAACCATGCAGCCTCACTTAGCTTCAGGTACAACACTGAGATGTAATAACAGCAAAAAAAAAAAAAAAATCCTGCAAGTTTAATATCTTCATTATTCATTCGAATGAATAACTCGCCGGTGCGCGAGGTATTGAAAGCCCACGGAATTCTCGGCGATCATCAGAAATTCCAAACAACGTGTAAAAATAAACATATCACTTGTCTCGATAAGCGTTGCAACTAACGATGCGCAAACGTTCGCAAAAACCTCGAGAAGGAAAAGAGAATGAACGAAGCTGAGCTTCGCTGATTAAAGCGACGATTAAAGTTCAGAGTTCAGTTTCTAAGGTCGAGAACGCTCCTATCGAAACTGGGGTATCGACGAAAAATGATACCAACTGATGTCTTCGCACGACGAGAATAATGGCGCGAACACTCTCTTGATAGTGAGGGGTCCAAAGTCGGGAGGTTGTCTGCCAGCCGCTAATCGAGCCGCAGGATATAAATATTCGACGTCGTTGCAGCAGAGTCTCGATATCCTTGAGGCGATACCAGGAAACACTGGATGAAAGTGAATCCATGTACACGCTGCGTTAAGACGGATGTAACACCGCGAGAATGCCAATCGTGCGAATGACACATCCTTCCAAATACAGAACGACCGCACTGGTCTTGATCTGCTGTCAACCGCAATTATGACTGGAAAAATTAAAATAATAAATATGTTTCACAACATCGTTTTGCTCAGCGTGAAAACCGAAGGTAACATCGGACAGGAATGAATCACCATAACGTTTACTTTGCGCGCGTGCCTTACGTGATCATTACGTTTTCCCAACGATCATCCGACATAAGTCAGTTTCGTCCGAATTCAGATTGTGTTTTCGGGAAACTTATTAATATGACATTAATGTAATATTAGTTCCTCTCTTCGGAGGCTCCGTGTTAAGATTTAAGAACGGTCTTCTTCCGTTATTTCCGTACCGATAGTTTTTACGCGTTCTCTGCGAATAATGAATTATGTTTTGTCCTTTTTGTTTCGCCTATTTTGTTTTCGCTTCTGGTGATGCGCGTTGTATTATTTCGGTTGATGGGGTTTCCCATCGACTTGTAATTGGGTTTAGCCCGTTTTATTAAATAAATAAATTAATAAATAATGAATATATTATTAATGTTTCGGATACTGTGTTTGACGTATGAGGAAAATATATTTGCTGATACTGCGCGAAGATTCCTCGAACGTGTCCCAATATCATCACGCTTCGCGTCTCGACTCGTGCCAATGAAATTACCGCGAAATCGTTGCTGATAAGTAGCGTGAGCGCGGAGAATCCGCTCGGCGCGGGATCATAACATCATCATCGAGGGTTTTCTCGAGAGACCGAGAGACAGAACGCCGTCGACGCGAAGACGCCGCGAGAGAGGGGATTCGAACATATATTCCAATCCACGCTCGTCGTCTTAGTTACAATTCCGTCATTAGTTTCGCCGAGAACATCCCCATTCGCCTCCGACCGAAACGGTGCTACCGAATATTGCTCTACCGTCTTACGGTGATCGAAGTTCTTTTTTTTTTACAATGAGCCAAGTGTGAGTCGATCGAAATTTTTGAAAGTTCAATTTCTTTTCCGTCGGTATAACGAAAATAGTAGAGGAATCGATTGACGCAAACAAATACTCCGAAAAATTTCTGGCACCGTGTGACGATGTTTCGTTCGACGGTGCTACTGTGCACGATAGCCGTGCAAGTCCTCTCGGCCCCGAATCCGAACGGTTGCACGGAATCCTGCAAGACTTATCAATCCCCACGAATCGCCGAGGCTCTGGCGCAGCAGGAATCCGCGGCGTTGGGCAAGCTCGGTCAGCTGCCCCTGGATTACATGAGACCCGGAAATTGGACGGAGCACAACGAGTACCGCACCGACGGCGGTGCCGGCAGGGTTTCCGAGGAGAAAGGTCAGATAGTCACCGGTCCGAGACGGGTTCAATATTACAAGAAGAAATATTCGTCCTCGTCTCGCGGCCTCAGCCCCGGCGACGCTCGTTCGCCGACTTACGGCGATGTAGCCCAGAGCATTCTGGAGTCTCAGAGTGCGATCGGGTCTGCGAGCGGCCTCGAGAGCGTTGGACATCAGAGCTCGTACGACGAGGAGCATCGTCGAAGGATTCACCAGTCGTCTAACAGCGCCAACGTCCGCAGCGGTAGACTCGAAGACTTCAGCGATCGCGTCGACGACTCTCAGGTCCTTCAGCACGGACAGTCGCCGACAGCGTCGAACGGTGGTAACTGGCACACCTCGAACTCCTGGAGAACCGACGGCGGACGGGGTGTGGTCCACGAGGAGCAGGGCCAAGTCGTCGACGGATCTGCGCACATGAAATATTACCGTAAGAATTACAGTTCCAGCTACAGTTCCGGCGATGCGGGGGTCGGCTTACCGTCGCTCACTCAGCCGCTTCTGGAAGCTGAGATCCAACGTCTTCAGCAGCAGTTCGACAGTTTCGGCCGGGAGATTCACCGATCAACGGTCGGGCAGAACAGCCTCGACGTTGGTCAGACCGCCGAGCATACCGGCTACGTCGACGGGGGTCATCTGGCCGCCTCGAATGTCCAGCGGCAGCAGCCGCTTCCGGCGACCGGTTTCGAGTCCACTCACAATGAACATCGAGCGACGACTCACCATGGAGTCGTTGCCAGACCGAGCTCGAGAAACTACCACCGAACGACCGAGACGCAGTACCACGAGACTGGAACACAGGGAGCGGATTTCAACAATCCTCAGAATTCTCAGATCGAAGATCACCGAGCGGGTCGAACGTCCCAGCGATTGTACGTTATGCCTGCGCGACCTCTCGAAACGGTCCAGAGCTCCGAGGCGCATCAGGTGTATCAGAAAACTGTCGCACCGCAGAGACCAATCTCACAGAGCGTCGTCAACGAGATGCAGTATCACGAGACAGGTACACAGGGAGCGGATTTTAGCAATCATCAGAATTCTCAGATCGAAGATCTCCGAGCGGGTCAAACGTCCCAGCAGTTGTACGTTATTCCTGCGCGGCCTCTCGAAACGGTCCAGAGCTCCGAGGCGCATCAGGTGTATCAGGAAACCGTCGCATCGCAGAGACCAGTCGCACACAACGTCGTTAACGTTCGTCCCGTCGATCGGGCAAACGATCATTTGGTCCGGGTGCCGATTCACACGAGCGCCGATTACCGATCTTTTCACGCCGACGGACGAGACTATCGGAATAGTCAGATGACCGACGTGCAGATTCAGCAAAGTCTGGATGACTTGAGACGGGCATCGTCCCAACATCAGATAGTCAATCAGTACGGTGTCAATCGTCACAGTGGATACACGGACGCCAATGCGGAAATTTTGAGCGTCGCAGCGCAGCCCGCAACGATCAACCGTGTCGAGGAACATTGGAGCGCATCCGGTCACAGAAGCGCCAGCACCGTTCCTCAGCCGATGACCGGTGGCCAGCTCATTCACGGATACCATGCGAATTACGTGAGGAGCGGACAATCCGGTGGTCAGCCGGGCTCGTACAGCTCGTCGAACTTGGAAAACGTTCACGGTCAGCGGGTACCTGGAAGCAGTTTTAACGATGGATTCACAAGTTCTTCAGCGCAATACACAACCCACGATGTTCCGGCTTCCGGTTGCGGAGTAGGAATGAAGGAGAACTTATGGATACGGGACACAGTGACTGTGGCAAAAAAACACAAGAGAGACACCGGACGAGGATACAATCGCCGTCATAGCGAGGACTACCAACAGAGTCAAGATTTGACACAACAGACGGAAGATCTTACTCAGCAGAGCGCTGGTTTCGGTGATTATACTCAACAGAGTTCGGGTAATCTGGAATTCGGACAACAGCAGCAGCAGGCTCATTCCGGTAAATTGAAATACGGGCAAGAGACTCAGCAGACTGAGGATTTGACCCAACAGACCAGCGGATTCGGGGATTATACGCAGCAGCAGTCGGGAAAATTGGAATTTGGACAACACAACCAACAGACTGAAGATCTGACTCAACAGACGAGTGGATTCGGGGATCATACGCAGCAGCAGGCGGGAAAACTGGAATTTGGACAACACAGCCAACAGACTGAAGATCTGACCCAACAAACCAGTGGATTCGGGGACTATACTCAACAGCAGTCGGGAAAACTGGAATTCGGACACCAGACTCAACAATCGGAAGATCTGACTCAGCAGACTCATCAATCGGAAGATCTGACTCAGCAGACTCAACAATCGGAAGATCTGACTCAGCAGACTAGCGGATTCGGCGATTATACGCAGCAGCAATCGGGAAAACTGGAATTTGGACAACACAGCCAGCAGACTGAAGATCTGACTCAGCAAACAAGTGGATTCGGGGATCATACGCAGCAGCAGACGGGAAAACTGGAATTTGGACAGCAAAGTCAACAACCTGAAGATCTGACTCAACAAACGAGTGGATTTGGGGATCATACGCAGCAGCAGTCGGGAAAACTGGAATTCGGACAGCAAAGTCAACAACCTGAAGATCTGACTCAACAAACGAGTGGATTTGGGGATCATACGCAGCAGCAGTTGGGAAAACTGGAATTCGGACAGCATAGCCAGCACCCCGAAGATCTGACGCAACAGACGAGTAGTGTTGGTGATTACACGCAGCAGCAATCTGGAAGTATTGAATTCGGACAGCACAATCAGCAAACAACAGATATGACTCAACAGACCAGCGGGTTTGGTGTTAACACACAACAGACTGCTGGAAATCTTCAATCAGGACAACAGAAACCACGGCCTGGGACGCTGGATTTTGACAACCAAAAGCCCGGCTCGTGGAGTGACGCACACATCGCCGTTGGCCATCAGGAAACTGAAGATTTGACTCAACAGACTGAAGATTTGACTCAGCACACTGGAGATTTGACTCAGCAGACTGGAGACTTGACTCAGCAGACTGAAGACCTTACCCAACAGACTAGCGGCTTCGGTGATTATAATCAACACACTTCTGGAATTCGGGTAGTCGGTAAACGTGAGCATCACAATGGTCAACTTGAATTCGGACAGCAAAGCCAACAGCCAGAAGATCTGACTCAACAAACGAGCGGATTCGGAGACTATACTCAACAGCAATCGGGAAAACTGGAATTTGGACATCACAGCCAACGGCCTGAAGATCTCACCCAACAAACCAGTGGATTCGGAGATTACACGCAGCAACAATCGGGAAAACTGGAATTTGGACAACACAGCCAACAGACTGAAGATCTGACCCAACAAACCAGTGGATTCGGAGATTACACGCAGCAACAATCGGGAAAACTGGAATTTGGACAACACAGCCAACAGACTGAAGATCTGACCCAACAAACCAGTGGATTCGGGGATTACACGCAGCAATCGGGAAAATTGGAATTCGGGCAACACAGCCAACAGCCTGAAGATCTAACTCAACAAACCAGTGGATTCGGGGATTATACGCAGCAATCGGGAAAATTGGAATTCGGACAACACAGCCAACAGCCTGAAGATCTAACTCAACAAACCAGCGGATTCGGGGATTATACGCAGCAATCGGGAAAATTGGAATTCGGACAACACAGCCAACAGCCTGAAGATCTAACTCAACAAACCAGCGGATTCGGGGATTATACGCAGCAATCGGGAAAATTGGAATTCGGGCAACACAGCCAACAGCCTGAAGATCTAACTCAACAAACCAGCGGATTCGGGGATTATACGCAGCAATCGGGAAAATTGGAATTCGGGCAACACAGCCAACAGCCCGAAGATCTAACTCAGCAAACCAGCGGATTCGGGGATTATACGCAGCAATCGGGAAAATTGGAATTCGGGCAACACAGCCAACAGCCCGAAGATCTAACTCAACAAACCAGCGGATTCGGGGATTATACGCAGCAATCGGGAAAATTGGAATTCGGGCAACACAGCCAACAGCCCGAAGATCTAACTCAACAAACCAGCGGATTCGGGGATTATACGCAGCAATCGGGAAAATTGGAATTCGGGCAACACAGCCAACAGCCTGAAGATCTAACTCAACAAACCAGCGGATTCGGCGACTACACTCAACAGACTTCCGGAAATTCAGGTTTCGGCCACCAACATCATCAGCATCAGCCACACTCCGGACATCTCGAGTTTGGCCAGCACACGCAGCAGGCTGAAGATCTAACACAACAAACAAGTGGATTCGGCGACTACACTCAACAGACTTCCGGAAATTTGGAATTCGGCCAACAACACCATCAGCATCAGCAACATTCCGGACATCTTGAGTTTGGACAGCACACGCAGCAGGCTGACGATCTGACGCAACAAACAAGTGGATTCGGTGATTACACGCAACAGACTTCCGGCAATCTCCAATTCGGCCAGCAGCACGAGCAACAGACTGGCAAACTAGAATTCGGACAGACGATGCAACATCCGTTTAATCACCCAACTCAAGATTTATCTCAACAGACTCAACAGAGCGGTTTCGGAGATTACACGCAACAAACTTCCGGAAGTCTCCAGTTTGGACAACAAGAGCAGCAGCAACCTGGAACGATAGGGTTTGGAGAGGAAACTACAACGGCGTTCCCTAGAAAATCTCAGAACACAGGAGTGAAAGGAGGAAGACCGAGAAGGCCAGCACCAAAGCCGACTCTGAAACACAGACAGAGGCGCCCGCCATCCGATACCGAGGCCGGCGACACCGTCATCCCAAGTATGAACAATTCGCCCTTTGATGTTCAGCCGGAATCGGACTTCGACAGCGTTTCCCGTCCGAAAAATACCGGAAATGTGCGGCAAGAGAATTTGCCGTCGGTCCAAAGTCTCGAGGAACAAGAACTAGCGGCAAATCGAGCATCCCCTTTAATGAACGATCCATCGGCTCAGTGGCACAAGAGCCATAATCCCGGTGATCTCACGAATAGCGAAAATCTGGAAATTCAACAGACAACTCACGGGGTAGATGACCAGTTCCAAAAAAAATCGTACAAGTCTCGTGATAACTCGGCAGTCCCGGAACCGAGGCAGAGCAGACAGGACAGCTCCGTTCAAACCAAAGATGACTCGGAACCAAAAGTGGAACCTCGTATCATAGAAGCTTACGGAGGTAACGGTGCCTATGATGCCGAACACAACGAGGATATTTTTGGCAAAGCCAAAGTCAATCCCAGCGCGACCTTGCCTCCGAATTCAGATTCAAGCGAGGATCCTTGGGATATCAGAGCCAGGCCCATTGAGAGGCCCGTCGAGCCGCACGTCGAGAAACCTGTTGAGAGGCTTGATGAGACATCCGTAGAAGAACTGGATCCTTCCAGAATTATGTTTCCCACGGATGCGCCCGAGGTATCGACTACTGCACGTTCGAGTTTTTGGGGCAGGCTAGGCCACAAATTGAGCACCACCTACGAAAAGGCTAAAGACAAGGCAACTAGTATATTTGGAAAGTAAAAAATCAGTATATCCACTCTAGAAACACCGCAAACGGATCCAGCGGTTCTCGTGCAACGAATGAATAATCGGTCCACCAGATCCACGTGTGGTGGTAAAAGAGGTGCAAAAAATATGGTGGTGCTGTAGGTTAAGTCTTTAAATAACAAGTCGGACCGGGAGTGGACGGCTCGACGAGTTGTTTACCGAGAAGAGGAACGATTCGTAAGATTTGTTCGAACGTCGCAAATAAATTATGATATTTTGTATGAAACATGAATAAAAAAAAATTGAAAAAAAGACGTCGATGGATAAGTCCTTTGATTCATACCTCGGGAAGGTTTCTGAAGAACCTCACGAAGCTCTGCTGGGTCGCTTGATCTGTGGAAACAATTTCGGCGATTTTAAGTTTTGTCAACAACGATCCTTTGTTATTGTTTCTCGTTCTCGTACGAGTAACTGAAAATTCGACTTACCCATGCCGCATGATTGACTCGTTTGCGCTTTCGTTTGCGTCGATGACATCTTTTCCGAGAATTATGTATGCGTGTTCGATTTACTAGGACGCGAGATTAATACAAAATTTTACCAAAATTACGATAGCGAATGAAGGAAAACTTTGGGTAACAGAGTTCTTTCTTTCCTTTGTCGAGGTGTACGGTGTTCGGCACCATCGACACGAACGACGCGGGAAAATACAACGATCTTCCGCTAGTTCCGGCGGAAGTCGAGTGGTGGCGCTGTTGTTCGGAGATTCGCGCGGGAAAATTCGATTTGCCGGTAGCGCCGGGGGCCCGTTCATAAATTCGTGAACACCTGTTAACATTAGCTTCGGACACGTCTTATTATTATTATGAATAATAGTACACAGTTTATATTTAACATAAAACAACACAGTGGTGCGGTTGTTGGCGACAATAAAAATACTTGCGTACACAACGATAATTCTAAGTCGTAGAGGTAACGCATTATGTATTTTGCACGAGTCTGAGCCAACTTTTCGCTTCACCGACCGACGACGATGGTATTTTTATCTGTACAAATCGTACCGAGTTCTTCTTGTCACCTACGATCTCTTTGTAATCGGACGACGCTGATACAACGATCGTTTCACCGTCCTCATCGGTATTGTAACTGTAAACTTCTTCGACCTGTTGCTCGCGATCCTCTGGCTTGTATCACTTCGGTCTCCGTAAAGCCTGTCTGAAAGCGTAAGCAAAAGTTTGTTTAATCGTTTTTCAGTCTTTTAGAATTATAGTCGTAAGTGCAATTTGTGAATGCGAACCTGCCCGTCGATCACGAGGTGATAATCTTCTTCTTCCATACCCTCCTCCGCTGGTATACTCAGCAAGTTTTCTTCCTGATAAATGTGCTCTCAACCCTGCTGAGTAATAACGTGTTCTTTGAGCTCGGCATCTTTCCTTCGAGCTATTCGGTCTCCGTTTCGTCCATAAGCAGTTCAACGGCGTCCTCGGGAATGGAAATTACATGATCATCCTCCGTTAAACCTCGGCTGGTTTACGACGATAGTGTCGATTGGATGACTATAAAAAAAAAACAATTAATAAAAGTCCACTTCTAATGAGATAATATTCAAAATTGAAGATTATACGCGGCACATGCAAACCCAGGTAAATTACCTGGGTTTGCATGTGCGCGTACAATAATGGTTCACGTCTATATATTGACTCACGTCTATAAAAACCTCGAGAAGGAAATAAGCGGAGCTGAGCTGAGCTGATTAAAATGACGATTAAGGTTCAGAGTTCAGTTTCTAAGAAAAATTATGTACCAACTCATCAGATGGTACATCAATTTTCGGCGATACCGCAATGGGACATCGCTCGACTTTTGTAGAAACTGAACTCTGAACTTTATAATCGTCGCTTTAATCATCGTTCCCGCTCGACGAGAATAATAGTGCGAATAGTCTCTTGATAGTGAGGCGTCTAAAAGTCAGGAAGCTGTATGCCGGCAGCTGCGTGATCATTACGTTTTCCCAACAATTATCCGAAATAAGCCAGATTCGTCCGTATTCAGGCTTAGTTTTGACTACATTTTTTAATATAATATTAATATGACATTAATATAATAGATCGTCTCTTTGGAGGCTCTTTGTTACGATTTACGAACGGTCCTTTTACGATTTACGAATGCTGGGTACTTTTTGCTTCGCCTATCTTGTTCTTGCGTCTGGGATTCTTTCAGTTGAAAGGGTTTCCCATCAACTTGTAAAGGAGCGTAGCCCGTTTCTGTTCGAGGATTTATACAAGCTTCGAGGATTTATGCAACGCCTTCTCGAAAAGCGCCACTTTATGTCGCTGCCGGCCCGCACATAAACTTGCAAGTTTCATGCATGTGTTACAAAATAGTACATTTCGATACGAGTGCGAAAAAACTTTTTCTGACGAGTGTGAGTTTGCAGCACGAGCCGAAGGCGAGTGTTGCAATCACACGAGTTCAGAAAACGTTTTTCGCACGAGTTTCGAACAAAATTTTATTTCACAAGGTGTGAAAATGGGGGTTTTCGCACGCGAAGCGTGCGAAAAAACCGCCATTTTCCCACCGAGTGAAATAAATATCTTTACTGATACCGCGCGACGATTCTTCGAAATTGTCCCAAGATCATCACGCCCACTAAGTTACCGCGAAAGCGTCGCTGATAAGTAGCTTGAGTGCGTCGATCCGATCGGCGCGGGCTCGCAACACCTTCATCGATGACCTTCTCGAGACCGAGAGACAGGACCCCGCGGGAGAGGGGATTCAAATATATATTCCAATCCACGCACATCTTCTTAGTTATAATTCCGTCATTAGTTTCGCCAAGAACATCCTCATCCGCCTCTGACTGAAACCGTGCCAACGAATATTGATCTTCCGTCTTCGGGTGATCGAAGTTCTTGTTTTTACCACGAGTCAAGTGTGAGTCGATCGATATTTTGAAAAGTTCAATCTCTTTTCCGTCGATATAACGAAATAATCGAGGAAGCGATTAACGCAAAGAAATACCCCGCGACATTTCAGGTACCGTGTAACGATGTTTCGTTCGACCTTGCTACTGTGCACGATAGTCGTGCAAGTTCTGTCGGCGCCGAATCCGTATTTGTCCTCGTCTCACGGCGTGAACACCGACAACGCTCGTTCGCCGAGTTACGGCGATGTAGGCGAGAGTATTCTAACGTTTCAGAGTACGATTGGGTCTGCGAGCGGCCTCGAGAGCGTTAGACATCGGAGGTCGTACGACGAGGAGTAACATCGGCGGATTCACCGGTCGTCAAACAGGGCCAACGTCCCTCAGGTTCGTCAGCGCAGACAGTCGACGACAGCGTCGAACGGTGATAACTGGCATACATCGAATTCCTGGAAGACTGACGACGGACGCGGTGTAGTCCATGAGGAGCAGGGCCAGGTCGTCGACGGATCTGCACAGATGCAATATTATCGTAAGAATTATAGCTCAAGCTACAGTCCCGGCAACACGGAGGCCGGCGTACTGTTACTGATTCATCAGTCTTTCGAAATACTTGGTACTCCGATCAATGGTCGGCCGTAATAGCCATGGGAAGAGCGGCGTTGATGAGGGTCATCTTCCGGCGAGCGGTAACGAGTTTACTCACGATCAGGATCAGGCACCGTCTCACCATGGAGACGTTGCTACGCCGAGCTTGAACTTGACTACAGACGACACTCAACACACATCCGGAAATCGAGGATTCAACGAAGAACAGCGTCCGCATCAGCCACACTCAGGCAATCCGGGATTGAACGAAGAACAGCGTCCGCATCAGCCACACTCAGGCAATCCGGGATTGAACGAAGAACAGCGTCCGCATCAACCACACTCCGGAAATCCGGGATTCAACGAAGAACAGCGTCCGCATCAGCCACACTCCGGACTTGGCGAGTTTAACCAGCACATGCAGAACGCTGAAAGTCGGCCGCGAGGAACAAGTGGATTCGGTAATTACCCGCAAGAGACTTCCGATAATATCCAAAGTGGACAAGAAAAGCACCAACCTAAAACGACAGAGTTCAGAGAGGAAGCTACAAGAGCAATTCTGAGAAAACCCGAAAACACAGAAGTGAATGGAGCAAAGCCGAGAAGTCCGGCACCAAAGCCGACACGGAAACGCACACACAGCCACCCGCAGTCCGATATCCAGACCAGCGACACGGTTGTTACGTCCGGTGAATTTTACCGAAAATTCACTGACGCAACCGGCTAAAAATCCACAAATTTGGTAATAAAATAATAGTCAGAAAAGTCATAGAAAATCCATAGAAAACCGTTCATTAATTATGCGTCAGCCAGCACTGAATGATTCGATTCAGTGATTGGCATAGCAACAGTTGGTTAACTAAAAAAATATCGCGTAGGGTATATTCAGGTTGCTGGACAGGTATCATCGGCAGCGAGCATACCTTCGGCTACCTGAAGATCTCATTGTTTTAATTGAGACCGGAAAGGGCAATCCGAATCCTTAGCTATATGCGTCGGGAGACGGTGCCTTATCGCTCCAACACATAGTGCGAATCGACGCACATACGCACACAACGGTGCAGCCAGAGAATCCGTGTGACTGTCTCGAGGCGACTGATTGGAAAAATCACCGTCGACGCTAACGAGTGCAGCACTTCTCAGGGCATTATTATTCAAAGTATTATTTAAAATATGTTTGATTGTTGTTAATAAAAACAACATCAAGAGATATCAAACGTGGACATTTTGCCAGAAAATAATGAATTAATCAATTATCTAATAGAATCACGAATGAAACATAGATTGGGTCAAATCGTTAATATAAATTTGTCATAAACATTTATGACTTATGATTATCTGTTATTATTATCATCAGGGAATTGATTAACACGTTAAAATCATATTTTACTATCACTAAAATAGTCAAATAAAATAGTGAGTAGCAGAAAATTAATTATTATAATCCGAGGAAAATATTTAGAGGCATTAAATAATTATCCGTTGAAAACCAGGAATTTATAGATAATATTTATAACAATTTCATAAATCAGGATTATAACTTAGGGGAATCGTAGAAACTTCGTTCAAATTTGTAAATTCTTATTATTTAAATCGAAGATTGTCAAAATAATTTGTTTATCCGGAAAATCCTTGTAAAAATCAGAATTTTGAAGTTATTAAAATAAGCTGCGGAAGACGCTAAAACCGATCGATATTGACCGAAGAAGGGGGCGGCTGATGCAACGGACAGCTTGGGTGCCCCCCCCCCCCCCCGATCAAAACAATAAAGGAGGCGCCTCCAAGGGCCGAAGGACGGTCTTGCGGGCGACATACCTCCACCTCTTCACGACGGTCTTGCGGGCGACATATTACGACATACATCTACTGTCATTATCCGCGGAAAATTAACTATTGTTCAGAGGTCTTTGACTCCTCACGGAATATTGTACCAACACTTGAAATTTGAAATTTTGGATTTAATAATTAAATAAATATTCTGAGTTATCATCGGATAAATAAATTGGAGTTCAACGAAAAGTTATTTCATCACCTGCATATCTCGACATCAGCATTTATTCATCTTTCTCAACATTCATCGTTGACTCAACGAATTTTATCCTAAGGAAGGAAGGAGGGAAGGAGGAATTCGGAATTCGGAATTCGGAATCGACATCTTTCATCCATTTCCAATCGTTTCATTCATAAGTGTCACTCATTGACAATCATCGTAAGTCATCAAATCATTTTATTTAGAATTTTCTATTTTATCTTTTCAACTCCGCGCAAATATTCTATTCTTTTATTATCTCATCGGATGTTATTTAACTATCTTGAATCATCATTAATAAGTAATCGGAGTTTCGATAAATCATAGTTTGAATCTAGAAGTCGAGATCTTCGACCTTCCTTCGAGAGACCCAGGGTATAGAGCAATGAACTCGACGTTTGGTGATAACGCTGGCCTTCAGTCGGTGGCGGACAGCACTGCACGACCGTGAGGGATCTAATTACACAGCCTTACTACAGTGTGTCAGGGTCGAGTAAGGAATCATAATATTTTGATCGTGATACACCTTATAAGATCATCGAGCTATATTCTTTTCCACATGCAGACTCAGCCCATCCCTGAATAAATTTCCGAAAGGTTAGATTCAAAAGGGGCACTGTTCTGATAAAGCGTCACATGCGATAAACGTGTAATAGGGAGAGAAATCTCCTTTACCGTAGATGCAGGAAAATGCTGATCAGGACGTAACACGGTCATCCGGAGTATAAGCAGTTCATCCTTCGACGATCGGCAGGAAGCGCACCGAGATAGCGTTTACGGTCTGCAAAATACCGGAAAGGTCCACCCAGGAAATTTGGTGTTACCCCAGAGTCTCAAGGAGCAGGATAACTTGGTGGTCCCAAAAACGAAACCGAGCAGACCAGACAGCGCCGTTCAAGGCGAAGACAACTCTGAACCAAAATTGAATCATCAGCTCATAGAAGCTTACGGAGGCAAAGGTCGCGACAATACCATAGGCAAAGAAGATATTCTTGGCAATGCCAAAGTCAATCCCAGTGCGACCTTCGCTCCGATTCCAAATCACAGTAAAGGTTCTTGGGATATTACAGTGACGCCTATCGAGAAATCCACTGAGAGGCCCATTGAGACACCAGTGCAAGAACCAGTTTCTTCAACAACCGCATTTCCCACTGATGCACCCGAGACAACCACCGCTCCAAGTTCGAGTTGGTGGGGCAAGATAAACAAAACAGTGAAGAAGACCTATATAGAAGTTAGAAATTCAGTATCAGAAATTTATAATGACACTAAAGATTCAATAAAAAAAACTGTAGAGAAACCAAAAACAGATCTGGCAGATCTCGTGCAATGAACAAATGGTATGTCCGTAAGATTCATGGGTGGTGTAACGGCCCTGCATTGCATATAAGAGGACGCTTCGAATGAGAGAAGCATATAGGTGACATTAGCGCAGTGGTTAGCGCTCTTACTCAGTAACCGATTAATCCGGGTTCGAATCCCGGTGATCACCATATGTTTTCTCTCTTCGATACTTCGCCCGTCCATCTGCAATACTAATATCTACAGGTCCCCAAACTCTCCGCTCGATCATTACATGGTGTCAGAAGTTATCGAACCAAAAACAACACGTCCACACAACGCATCTGAAGCAACCACGGTACGACTCTTAGGTAAAGCGGCATGAGACACAGTCCTAGAAGACCGCATATACAGGACGGCACGCAAAGCGATAAGACCGACGACGAGAGCAAGGGCCTGGCACTGAAGAGCTGCGACGAGGGATTCAACGGGCGAGGGAAGAGCTCCGACGAGGGACATAGGCACCGGTACCATGGCTGTATTAGTTATCGCGTAATGCGAGATCCGCAACTCTACACAGTCGACGAGGACGTCGATTTCAGTAAGAGGGGGTGTGTAACGGCCCTGCATTGCATATAAGAGGACGCTTCGAATGAGAGAAGCATATAGGTGACATTAGCGCAGTGGTTAGCGCTCTTACTCAGTAACCGATTAATCCGGGTTCGAATCCCGGTGATCACCATATGTTTTCTCTCTTCGATACTTCGCCCGTCCATCTGCAATACTAATATCTACAGGTCCCCAAACTCTCCGCTCGATCATTACAGTGGAGTCAAAGAGGTGTCAAAATATATGTGGGTGGGGCTCGAGGATTTATTTGATAATTTGACAAACGATTCGTAAGATTCGTTCAATTGTCACAAATAAATTATATTTTCTATGAAACATGAATAAAAAAAAAAAACGGATAAAAATGTTGCTTCATGCTTAATACTCTATACACTTTACCCATTATATTTGTTCAATTATACAGACCCTCTTTTATCTTTTTGTAAAAGGGTTTGATCCCATTGATAAATAAATAAAAATATGTTAATGGATAAATCCTTTCGTACCTTGGAAAGGTTTCTGAAGAACCTCACGAAGCTCTGCTGGGTTGCATGATCTGTGGAAAAAATGTTGGCGGTTCTAAGTTTTGTCAACAACGAACCTATGTTGTTGTTTATCGTTGTCGTTTTGGTTGTCGTACGACTAATTGAAATTTCGATTTACCCATTCCGCACGATTGACTCGTTTGCGCCTTCGCTTGCGACGATGACATCTCTTCCGACGATTTCGTATGCGTGTTCGGGTTGCCACGACGCGAGATGAACAAGAAATTTTGATAGAATTACAATCGCGAAGGACGCAAAACTTTGGGTGAGAAAGTTCTTTCTTTCTTTCGCCGAGGTGTACGTTGTTCGCCGCCATCGACACGAATAACGCGGGAAAATACAAAGATCTTTCGCTAGTTCTGCCGGAAATCGAGTGGGGCGCTGTTGTTCGGAGATCCGCGCGTGAAAATTCGATTTGCAGATAACGCCGAGGGTCCGTTGGGAAAATTGTGAACACCTGTTGACACTAGCTTTGGACAAGTCTTATTACGAATAATAGTACACAGTTTATATTTAACTTAAAACCACACAGGGGTGTGGTTGTTGGCGACAACAAGAATACTTGCGTAGATAACGATAATTCTAAGTGGTAGAGGTAACGTATTATGTATTCTGCACGAGGCTAAGCCAACTTCTCGCTTCACCGGCCGACGACGATGGTATTCTTATCTGTACAAGTCGTACCGAGTTCTTCTTGTCGCCTACGATCTCTTTGTAATCGGACGACGCTGGCACTACTATCGTTTCACCGTCCTCACCGGTGTTGTAACTGTAAACTTCTTCAACCTGTTGCTCGCAATCCTCGGGCTTGCACTGCATCACTTCGGTCTCCGTAAAGGCTATCTGGAAACGTAAGAAAAAGTTCATTTAATTTTTTTATTTTTGTTTGGGTCTTTTAGAATTATATTCGTAAGTGCAATTTTGTAAAGACGAACCTGACCGTCGACAACGAGATGATGATCTTCTTCTTCCTCCTGCTCCATACTCTCTTCCGCTGGTATACTAAGAACATTTTCTTCCTGATAAATGTGCTCTCCACCCTGCTGAATAATAACGTGCTCCTTGAGCTCGGCAACGTACAGCTCCGTTTCTTCGAGCTGTTCGGTCTCCGTTTCGTCCATAAGCAGTTCAACGTCATCCTCGGGAATGGAAATTACGTGATCATCCTCTGTAGTTAACCTCGGCTGGTTTACGACTATAGTGTCGTTTAGATGACCCTAGAAAAAAATATTCATCAATTCCCGCTTCTAATGAGACAATATTAGAAATTAAAGATTAATTTACCTGGATCTGCATGTGCGCGTACAACAATGGTTTTCTCATGAATCCCATACCGCAGACGAGACACTCGTACGGCTTTTTATCACTGTGAATGAAACGATGAGCGTTTCTGTTGTCGCGGCTGTTGAATGCTTTTCCGCAGACCTGCAAAGGTTAATCGGCAGTAGAAGGGATTTAGTAACGTCGATATATTGACTTTTGCTCGTTTGAGAGATCAAGGATCCATGCCTACCTCGCACAAGTATGGCTTTTCTCCTGTATGAATACGCATGTGTTTCTTGAAGTGTTCAGGATACACGAAAGTTGCGGTGCAAGTCTCGCACTTGTAGGGTCTCTCGCCGGTATGAGCGGCTTTTATGTGATAATCAAGAAGTCTTCTTCTCTTGAAACCTTTGCCGCAATCGTCGCACTTGTATCTCTTGTCGTTGTAGTGGGTCGCGCGTTTGTGCGATTGAAGATTCGATCGTTGACTGAATGTGGCTCCGCAGAATTCGCACTGATAGGGTTTTTCGCCGGTGTGAGTACGCTCGTGATCTCGGATCTCAGCTTTTCGCGCGAAAGCTTTGCCACACATTCTGCATATGTAAGGCTTATAACCGGTATGCACGATGTTGTGAACTTCGAGATTGTGGGCCGAGCCGAATGCCTTGCCGCACTGATGGCACACGTATTCCTTCACACCGTTGTGAGTTCTCTCGTGCTGATTGAGATTCTGCTGGCTCAGGAAGGACTTGTTGCACTGAGTGCACTCGAACGGTCTCGGACGAACCTCGTGAGTCTTCGCGTGAGCCTTGTAAGTGTACTTCGAGGCGAAGTCCTTGCCACAAGTTTCGCACATGTACGGCCGAAGACCGGTGTGCGTGTTTATGTGTTCTTCCAATAAATTTTTCGAACTGAAAAAACGAATATTTCATTGTTTTTATTATGTTCAGTATCGAGGTGGGTTTTTTTTGCCTCTATCCGGTAAAATTGTAGACACACACTCACCTGTATCTTTTGCCGCAAGTCGAACATGGCCAAGATTTGACTTGTGGGTAATGTATTCGCTTGTGAATTCTGAACAGTCGTAAATTACTGAATATCCTATTGCAGACTTCACATTGAAAGTCCCCCTCCTCCTTGGCGACGTGGTCGTCCAGATGAATCGACAATTCGTTTCTCTTCTTGAAATCCATACCACATATATCACAAATGTACAGTCGCGACTCGTGCACCCCTTTAACGTGCGACACAATCTCCTTGGCGTCGCCGACGAATCTCTCGTCGTCGTTCGTGCACAACAGACACGTGTAATCCGTACCGTCACGCGTCACGATTTGTTCCTGAGTATCCTCGATCTTTACCGTCGCTTTGCCTTTCTTTGCTTGGCTCTTCTTCGTCTCGGAATTTTTATCCTCTACGACCGATGATTCTCCTTTCAACGGTATTTCGTCGTGTTCCTCGATGTACTCTACGTTTTCCACGTGTGCCTTGTCCATTTCTTCTACCAAATACTGCAACAACAATTTAATAGAAGAATTACCCATCCGAGAATTTAACGTCGTATAAAATTATTATCTTGACAAAAGCTTTAAGTCGTTGAATAAATAAATAAATAAATACATTTCTTATTTATTATGAGTATACGAGCAAAGCCCTTTTCACGTGGTAATTACATATAAAAGAGTTATTTAGTGGATGAAATTTCTAACAATACCAAGGTGCTATGCTTTTAAATATGAGATCAGCTTAAATGTTGGTCAACTCATTTACCATTCGTATTAATTGAGTATAAACACATAAATACATAAATAAATAAACAAATAGACAAATGAATTAATTAATTACAAAAACAAGTGCACTGTCTGATGAGTTGGTCTTAGTTGAAGTCCGAGTATAGAGGTAAAGACTAATTTACCTCAGGTATGTTCTCAGTGTCGGTTAGATTTTTAACAGGCGAAGGCCCTCTGACCTCCTTCTCATCGAATTTGGAATCCAAAGATTCTACCATTTGACCGTCGGAATTATCTATGTAATCATGATCGTTGTACTCCTCCTGTATCGGTATCTCAGGTGTAACTTTCTTGAGAGTATTCTCATAGCTTTCATGCACATCCTTTCTTATCTCAGCCATTCTATTCTCCAGTTCTTCGTACTGCGAGTAAAGAAAAATACAATGCCACGGTTAAATAAATACTTGCTCCCTCGATGTACATAGAAGAAGAAAATATCATGCACGGGCTTACCTCTGTGAATAGTTTGTAACATTTTTTACACACGACTACAGAATGTACAGACTCTTCGTCGAGTTCTTTCTTCAGCACGCAGCATATAGTCTGGATTAGCCGCCGCTCGTGCTGTACGGCTGACTGAGGTGGAGCCTCGTCGAATATTCTCACGCTGTTGCGAGTCGACACACCGACTTTGCTGTTGCATATCAAGCAGTGGGTGGTTTTTTTTGTGGAATTCGCTGTCATCCTGGCGACGGTTCTGAAAACTGCGAACGTACAAAGCGTAAACGTTAGTCGAATCGATTCGGGACGGGCGTGAATGGGCGATCGAGAATTGTTCTCGGAATTTCGGTGAGGCGAGTGTCCACGTTATCGTCACCCGTGTCGCGCGCGATTTTGTCGATCGGGAAAAATAAATTAAATACCCGTCTAAGAGAACTGTCCCGACGTAACTGATGCATCGGCGACAAAGGTGAATTCGAACGAGAACACGCTCGAGCAGGCGCGTGAAACATGTTAACGGTGTAACGAAATCGTCACCGTTGCAACCCGAATTGATAACACGCGCTTAATTCACTTCAACGTTAAATTACACAGCGAACAAGAAACATTGGCGCTGAAAGTTTTAAAAGAAAAAAAAGAAATAATATCCATGTCCCTGTTCGATTGTCGTCGAGGACCGAAACGCTTATCTTTTGCAAGTAAATATAAACAAAAAAAGTTGCCAGCACTGACTTGAATTTTTCCTTTCTGTACTCGAACGATTGGCAGCGAGTGAAGCGGCAGCAGCAACAGCAGGCTCTTGGTACCAACGCCATTTATTTTTCCATTATAGGGTAGTGTCACGCCGTCGGCGATCAGCCTGCAGCTGGCCCCCAATAACGCCGCCCGTTTACCATGAAAATTATTTTATATCCTTTCTCTCTTTCTCTCACACTCTCAACGTGCGAAAGGTACTACGAGACGGTAGAAAAAGATCTTATGCTACATACCACGCAGCCCTCTGGCGAGACGCGCCGGAATCGTTATCGACTTCCGTTATTCAAAAGCAAATATTATTTATTAATTTTTTTATTTATTCAATATTCACCCGTTTACAGGACAGGAGAAACCCGCAGTCCAAAAGATCAATCAGAAGCGGTTTAGCTGCACATACAAAATATTCTCCAATTATATGTATTTAACGAATACATTCATAACGAAGAGAGACGAGAAAAGACTTGAAAAAAGGGCAAATAGTCGACAATAGCCGATGAAGTTGGGGAAGACGTAGTTTTGATAAGCAACTCGGAATCGAAAAATCCATTTAAGAACATGGAAGATGCACACATGTCCACGTAAAGACATAGAGCAAATTTATTTATCTAGATACGGAATTTTATAAGTAGTAAACTTACTTTCTGTAAATTGAAATAATAATCATTTTAATTTAATTTTTTTTTTTTTAAATTTAATTTAATTTTATTTCACGGATTACTCCTTTTTACATCTCACATTTCAAAGTGCATTACCGACAACAGTGGTGACTGAAATCGTAAGCTCGTATGTAATATATAATACAAATCATAATACAGTTCCGGTTTTAAACTCCTATAAATTCGGAAAAATATAAATATTTTCATCTATAGTTAAAAGTTAAAAAAAAGAAACACAAATACCATCGAGATTTATACTTCGAATTATTCATAGCTCAGAACTTCTACATTTAAATGCAAGTCTGTATATTCGTTCGCGAGTCGCACGATGCGCGAGATCGCTGAGTTCCTCGTCATGTTTGTCCGGTCTGCATTCGCGTGAAAGACCCTCGATGTGGCCGACCGTGCATTCAGCCGCGGTACTCTAAATTGAATACGACTAAGAAGGGATGGTGATTTCGTAATACCGTTAACGATCTTAAACAGGAAACAGGAATAATAATAATAAATACGAAGTTCTCGAAGAAAAGACGAGAGAAAACACCTCAATTAGGGTTTCCGTATAGACAAACCAAGATTGATCACATGAAATCCCTCATAACATATCAAAGCCATTGCAGAAGAAGCAATTTCGAAGAAACCCGTGAAAACACGGACTGTTAATAAACAGAGTCGTTGACGCATGGAACCCACTATCAGCTGTGATAATCAACTCTGAAGAGATAAATCGATTTAAGTACACGTCAGATGCACACATGTTCACGTGAAGACATAGTGCAAATTTATTTATTAAGATGCAGATTTTTATAAGTTATAAACTTACTTTCTTTAAATTGAAATAATAATAATAATAAATACAAAGGTCTCGAAAATCAAAGGACGAAAGCAAACACTCCATTTAGGGTTTCCGTAAAGTTCAGACTTCAGACCGACCAAGACAGGTCACACGAGATCCCTCATAAATATCGAGGTCGTAAACTTAGTAGCTCATTGGATAAAATTTTGGCAGAGGGTGACGATCTATCCCATTTTCCACTTGTAGAAAGCAGATAAATAAATCTCGTATTAGGCGTAGTTCTCGATCACATCGCAATAGACTGCGTTTCACTGATCTGACGATCTTGTCCGCATTCATATTTTAGGCGGGTATCGCGGCGTAATCTGCCTTTGCCTGCCGAACGCCGAACGTAACGGCAACCCGTTGAAACACGCGTCGTCGGTTCGATACTGAAGCTGCATTGGTTTATTCCCCTCTTCCACTCGCGGCGTTATCCTATGCCTCTCGTGCACGCGGATATTTTCACTGTGGCGCTGAAAGGATGGCAAAAGGGTTGTCTGAATCGACCAATCAGCGGGCGACAGCACTGAGATAGATTCTTCGCAGTATATACGTTTCTCTCCTCCGCGACAAAGCCACGTCTCGAAAGGCGCCGCATTAGCGTGTAGGAGATATATATACTCGTCGGTCCCGAGGGACAAACACCGAGTGTTAGTTAAACCGGCAAACACGATGATGAACGGAACGGCGATGTTGTCAAAGTACCTGATTCTTTGCTTCCTAATTATTGGAGTTTGGGCGGGCGAGGATGATGTCTTCGAATGGACCGACGGTGATTTTTCCCAAGAATTGGAACGCCATGAGAACACGCTTGTCATGTTTTACGCACCTTGGTAAGTTTTCGACGGTGAAACATACTTTTAATTTTTTTTTCCATCTTGTAAACTACGTCGCGTCTGCGGACGGTTGTAGCACGATTAATGTCCCGCCCGGCCACGTTTGTTCGTGAAAATCCATATTCGTTGATTCCCCTTATCTCCCGGCTACGATAGATCGCCGCATCGGCAAAGTGCCGGCGGATCTTTGATGACGTACACGCTTCCGGGAGCTACGCGAGATCGTATCGCTCCCGAGTTCGCGAAGTACTCCGAAACAGAGAACACAAGATTTTCAAATTGAAATATATGGTCTTGATTTACATAGACATATGCTACATATATTACGGTGATGACATTTTTTCGCAGGTGTGGACACTGCAAACGCCTGAAGCCCGAGTATGCCAAAGCCGCTGAGTTGCTGGCGGGAAGCGATCCTCCCATCACGCTTGCCAAGGTCGATTGTACAGAGGGTGGAAAGGATACCTGCAACAAGTACTCCGTCAGCGGCTATCCCACCCTGAAGATATTCGCCAAGAGCGAACTTGTAGGCGACTACAATGGACCCAGAGAAGCTCCTGGTATTGCCAAATATATGCAGGTAATTTGAGAATATATATATTACACTCATTACAAGCATTTTTCTTTTTTTAGCATAAAAAATTTCAAAAAAGGTTTAAACTTCAATAATGCTATATTGAATTCAATTTTGTGTAGTGCATTCATTTAGATAAGAAAATATTATCATTAGTATTTTCTTTGATAACATTTTTAGCCACGAAAATTTAAATCAAAGTATGTATTTGGTAATTTTTTTTTTAGTCTCAAGTTGGCCCAGCCTCCAAGGAACTGAAGGGAGAAGACTGCCAGAAGGCTTTCCTCAACACCGATGAGGTCAGTTTCATTGGTTACTTTGAGAAACCCGATTCCCTGCTGGCCGTTGCCTACCAGACGATGGCGAAGAGCATGCGGGAAAAGGCTCGTTTCGCGCACACTTCCGCCGAGGACCTCTTGAAGAAGGAAGGAGTCAAGTGAGCACGTTTTTCGCGATCATAATGCCATGTGTACCCGCCTTGTGTCTTAAACGATTCTCAATTTCTATACAATTTCTCTACAATTTCTCTCGCAGGAACCGCATTGCCCTCTACCGTCCGAAGATGCTCCAGAATAAGTTCGAGCCGAATGTCGTAATCTACGAGGGTGGCAACAAGCTCGACGAAGTCATTGACTTCGTCAAGAACAATTAGTGAGTATTTTTCAGCGCGATGAAACTGCCGAGTAAAAAAAAAATACCGCGGTTGAATTAACACGATGACTCGTTAACTCACAGCTTCGGCCTGGCCGGTGTCCGCACGAGGGATAACGCCGCTAGTTTCACGAATCCCTTGGTGATTGCTTACTACAACGTTGACTACGTCAAGAATCCGAAGGGAACGAACTACTGGCGCAACAGAATCATGAAGGTCGCCAAGCAATTCCCGAGCATTAACTTTGCGATATCTTCCAAGGACGACTTCCAGCACGAACTCAACGATTTCGGCATCGACTTCGTCAAGGGTGACAAGCCGGTCGTGCTCGCACGTGACGCCAAGAATCAGAAATTCGTTCTCAAGGATGACTTCACGGTCGAGAGCTTCGAGGCATTCGTTAAAGACCTCGAAGCCGGAAAACTCGAGCCTTTCCTGAAGTCTGAGCCTATCCCCGAGGACAACACCGGAAGCGTCAAGGTCGTTGTAGCGAAGAACTTCGATGACGAAGTTATGAACAACGGCAAAGACACGCTGATCGAGTTCTATGCACCGTGGTGCGGACACTGCAAGAAACTCGCGCCGATACTCGACGAGCTGGGCGATAAATTGGCGAACGAGGATGTCGTTATCGCCAAGTTCGACGCTACTGCCAACGATGTACCGTCGGAATTTACTGTCCAAGGTTTTCCGACCTTGTTCTGGCTGTCGAAGGATTCCAAGGACAGCCCGGTCAAGTACGAGGGTGGTCGAGAAGTCGACGACTTCATCAAATACATCGCCAAACAGTCGACGAACGAGCTCAAAGGCTACGACCGGAAGGGCAACCCGGTCAAAGCTCCCAGCGACGAGCTGTAAACGCGACGGGAGCACAGCACTGACCAACGTATCGTTGAAGTGCTGCTCAACACCAATGCACCGCTCGTTTCAATGAAAAATGGAGAAGAGAAAAAAAAAGTGAAAAGAACTTACTCTGCTACGTAATTTTTTCTATTCTCGCCACTCGAGAACTTCGCGCTGCGTCGCACATTTGAAACGTTGGGCATTGAGATTATTAGATCGTTCGCCTCACGTACGATTTCGATGAATCTGTAAATTAAAGAAAAAAAAGAAAAAAAGAATGAGGAAGCAACAGAGATTCCACTTTTGTTTGATAAGTTATACGGAAGTAACAAGGAGAGGGGGTATCTCAGCGCCGTGATTATAATACAGAACGATGCGCCGGCCAATCTCGCCTCTCCCACTCACCGACTCCATTCCGTATCTTTTTTTATGTCCGAACTAAACGTAGGCTAAGAAAGATGCATTTTGTTTATACGAAAGAAAAGATAATAAATTGGTTTTTACCAAAAATGATGGAAGCGCGTTACGATTTTTTTTGTCTACCTTCGTGTCCTCGCCAATCCTTAACCCGACCTCCGCGAAGAGCCTAAGTACTGCGCGCGCGCGCATCTGCGACGAAGACAGCGCCTCTTTGCTGGCTCACATATTTCCGGAACGACGAAACTCGCAGTATTTTGGTTTCAGAGATTGTGTTACACCAACGAGCCCGTGCACGTCTCGGGATCTCGGTGCCCCTGTAACCGTTAAATTCTGCGCGTCAAATTTTCGCAGTACTTGTTTGTCGGAGATCAAGACAGAAAAATGACACGTAAGTTACATTTGCTCATTGCTCGTCCTCGAACCTCGGACGAATTGGGTTATCGTTGGCTAGCGATTAAAAACGATGATTCCCGTGTCACTTTCGTGGTCTGCCTCATTTTAGGCTAATTCGATTTTGCCCGTCGTATGTTCCGCCTGGCTCCTCCGGTATTCGAAACATTTTCATTCCCGAAACATGCTAATTCGTCGCTTACTGAAATCCGCGGGTTCACCGTTTTTCACCGACTTAAAACTACGGTACCGATATGTCGCTGAAATCAAGCAAAAAAAACGTATCTTCGCTGATAAATTGGAATTTGAATTCCGAGGGATTTCTAAAAGTAGAAAATCCCCGTGGTAAAACGATACCCCATTTACCACCCACCGTGCTCTTTTAATAACATCGTTATCCAGACGTTTCCATGTCGTGATCGTACACCGTCGATTTTCGGGAATTTTCAAACTTTCAAACATTTTTTTTTTCCAACTCTTCTAAAATTGTACAGTTCGCGAATCCATAGGTGAACAGTTGGAATTTTGTTTGGATGTAAATAATAATGTATACGCATTTCTCGCAGGCGGTAATCAGCGTGATCTAGCGAGAGCGAAGAATCAGAAGAAAAATCAGAAGAAGGCTGCCGGAGAACAGGAAAGTAACAAGGGCCTCACTTTGGAGCAGCGAAAGCAGAGGTACAGCACCGATATTTAGTTCATATGAAAAAAAAAATGATTAAAAAAACCAAACATTTATCCACACAGTTGGAAGAAGTGAAACGATCCACGTGAAATTGATCCTAAAATTATACTTTCGACAGAGATGCGGAGAGGATGCGGGAGAAGCAGCTCAAGAAGGAAGACGACGAGAAGCAAAAGGTGAAACAAGGCGCAACTTAATGATTATTCCAGAGGAGTATTTCGAGTGTAAACCACATTGTCAGTATGAAGATACATAAAGGAATATTAAAACAAAACAAAAAAATATATCACAAGTACACACAAACAGAGTGCACCGATAATGTCTATAATTTGTTTTTTCCTTCGTTTTTCATATAAAGTTGCAGAATTGTGATTGTATCGCTACAAAAAAAAAAAAGAAAAAAACAGCAGTGATATCAATCTCAATGTGATCCTGTAACTCTTAGCCAACATGACTTCTAATATCAACATATATTTCGTAAAATATATTCTACTCTACTCGACGCTACTCATCTTAAGCAAAAGTTGTAGGAAATTTGTATAAAAAAAACTAACAGGAACTGTCGTTACCTATGTAACTGTAGCGGTTAATGGAAGAACGCCCGTTTTACCATTGCGTCTAGGAAATAAGAGTATATAAATTAATAATATCGAATTGTAATTCTAGTGAGAATATTCAATTTTCAAAATTCAATATGCCACTTACAACCCAGTATGTATATTTCGATTCAATGACGTAGCGGGAGCACGGACTTTGATGTATCCCGCTCGTCTCTGTCGCCTTACAATAAATCACCCGAATTTTAATATAAAACAGGAGGCACGGAGTATTTTCTGTCTCGTTCGCGTGATTATCTTGGATCGATAGATTGTCGCAGGTAAGATATCATTCACTAATTTCCCATACGTTTTTATTGCACTTTCCCAGAAGAGTACATTCTCAAAGAATTTTTTTTTTTAATAAACACTTGCGTGCTCGTTGTGTGTACGTGTGTGCTACTGCAAATTTAACATAATGCTCGAACATGACATTCAGATTGTAAGAACGATGGATTACTGGATATTATTGCCGATATTTTAGTGTGTTCCGTTACATGGGAAAAAAACAAAATAAAGTAACAACCATTGTTTCAAAGTTGCAACCAATGATTCTTCAGCCTCTGCGGGCCAATAAACTTATCGTCTAAGTTCGCGCCGATAACTAAAGGATAATTCGATTCATAGCCATAAGTTACACTGGATAGCTCAGCGATAACGTACGCACTATTTAAATTGTCCACTTAAATGTTACTGTTTTGCCTCTCCTTTCTCGACGCAACTACTCTCTGCTTTCTCATTACGGTGTCAATTATTGCGACACGGAGTTCCCTTTTGTTGCCTCTTATACATTCAATTGTTAATCGTATACTTCAGTTTCCAATCATTCAATCCATACCGTTGCACGCAAACATTTTCCGGATTATTATTCTCACGACCGAATGGGGAAAAAAAATTAATAGTTAAAATAAAAAATGCATTATCGATGTTGCACCGGATAGGAATGTACCTGAAAATGAATATTGATCGCCCGTCGAACCGTCGCCGATCTGAATAATGAGCACCACAGTAGAGTTTGCTAAACTACGTGTCGATGAGGATATTAAAATAAATGTTTTTTTTTTATGCGTTGAATTGAATTAAAAAACAAACCGACGCTCTCGGTGCGCGAGAATATTGTGTACAATCGTAATTCTCCTCAACGGGCACATAGAAAATGTCGTATCATTGTTACACCCTCGTACACTTTAATAACTACGTCGTCAATATTTATATATATAAACTATATGCGTGGGCGGAGAGATGATGAATATTTTCTAAAAATCATTATCTAATCTAAGGTATAATCGTGTATACCTACATATATCGATTCGATGAAACTTCGGAGACGCCTAGTAGTTTTTCTGCTCCGGTGGTTTTTTTTTTGTCATACGTATCGATGCATCGAATGTATAATGGAGGACCTCGAAGTATAGTTAACATTCATATAGCACCAAGTCTATTATTGTTCGTTATCCTCGTCTTAAAGCGACTATTTTCTTATTCGCAAAAATCGTCAAATATCTTGTATTATTATTATTTTTCTTTTTTTTTCGTTGGAATGTTTGTGGATTACCTGTGAGCGGTTACCGACCGTCGGGAATGCGGATGTGGATAACGACGAGATTAAAGATTGAGTGAGCATATCGTGCAAGTTTGAGCGATGCAATTTGCGTAGTGATGATGATGATGATGTAGATGATGATGCGATGGATGAGGAGCCGGTGGGCCGATTTGCGACGGTGGTGGAACGTAAAGCCATCCAGTCCTCGCCGGCCAGACTCCAGCTGCGGATCCGCTTCCGACCGTCGACGGCGGAGCGAACGACGACGACGACGACGACGACGGCGAAGGCGATGACGATGACAATGACGACGACGACGACGGAACTAAAGGATTGTTCGAGCCTCTGCTGCTGTTCGTGGCGTTCGAAGATGGCCCACCCTCTACTCACATCACCTGCAGAATTTGACTAGCTTCGAAAGCCGTTCCCGGCAACAGTATCACCGGGCTACTGACGTGTCCGCTCTCGACGCATATCATATTCGGAAACTCGTCGTCACCGAAGTCCGGGATATCCCGGGCCTTCTCCTGCCACGGATTCCAGACAACGGTATCGGGAAAATTGTATTTCTGGACGCGCATCTTGCGCCCGGAAACGACGTTCGTTATAATGTGCTCCGGTTGGGTGTTCTGATAGATCCTGTCCGTCCACTCGCGCACGGTAACCACGTCGAGACCCTCTTGAAATATTTGGTTGTCCCTCGTCTGCAAAACAGTAAATGTTACATATATTTTGGGAAATTGTGGATTTGTTTGTTAATTTGGATGTTTGGACCCTCCCCACCTCCCCAATTCCATTTTAAATGCTATAAATTCAGAATTTCGGTTTTTATAGCAAATAGAAGGAATTTTGAAATGCCGAAATTCCATTCCATATGCTATATTTTCAAATATTCGATTTTCATAGCATATAGAATGGATTACGACAATTCGAAATTCCATTCCATATGGATTACATCTCCAAATGCTATGAACCGTGCAATTCAGGTGACCGCGCGAGCTATTTATTATAAGCGCTAATTATAAATAATCATATAAATATCTATATATATTTTTTTATGACTTTATATGAATATCGGCAATTTGTTTGATCGTAGTTGTGTAATAATTTGATTATTGTTTTTTCTACCTTGTCGATAAAGGTGCAACCGTGAAGTCCCGTTATCTGGCATCTCCTCACATCCGGTACCTTGAAGTACGTGTGCAGCAGAAGATTGAAGCTGAAAGTGTGATCCTTGCTGGGGTTGTAAACACCGATGTTGAAGTGAAGCTCCTTCTCCCTCAGTATTAATCTGTACGTTAATCTGAACGGATAATTCCACATGGAACGAGTGAATTCGCTGTCCATTATCGAGAATATAGCCTCGACATCGCCGCTCGGTAATCGCTCCGGTGACTTTTCCACGTTCCAGCGAATTATTCTCGCGAAACCGTGACCGGGTCCGAACGTCCACGGTCCGAATTGCGCTGCAATAAACCGATAACGAACATCCTTTATTTCGTCCGATTCAACTCTCTCGGAGATTTAAAAAAATCCCTTCTTTATTACCATTAATATTATTATTATACTACACATCACTTACGGAAGACAAATGGAATTCCACCTCTAATAGCCTTCTTCCCGTCGAACACAGCTTGCTTGCTGAAACACAAAGAACACGTCTCGTTATAACTCGAGGTATTTTTTTTAATACAAAAAATAGAGATCTTACGCATATTTACCGCGCACCGGGCTTTGATCTCTTATTTTTTTTGCTCATCCAAATTAGTGCAAGCATACGTGCCCGATAACGTATCTCACACTATGACCGGCACGATTCTTTTTCAAGGAGTTTGGAGCGTTTCACACCATTTACATTTTACATTTTTAAAGTAGTTTTTACACGTTTACGCATCCATTAATTATAGTGATATTTGTTATTCGTTATTTGTATTACAGCAGATGTCCTTAACGTAGAAAAACATTATTTATAATGGATTTGCAAAAATTTTAACTGTTTGTGCTAACCTTCGAAAAGGCACATATGCGTTCAGTTCTTTTCAAAGAATAATCCATAATTGTTGAAAAAACTGAACGAACCTTTTCAAAAGTCAGCACAAACCAGTTACCATTTTTGCAAATTCATTGTAATTAATGTTTTCCTAAGTTAAGGACATCCGCTGTAGTACAAACAATTATCCACTATAATCAATAAATACGTAAAAGTCTGTATAAACGACTTTAAAAACGTGGCACTCATTTGACTAGTGTGAAGTGCCCCAACTTCCTTAAATCCGCTTTTCGGGTTCTATATAGTTTCACCCCCCCCCCCTGTAATCCCATTTAAATTCCTTTATGCATAAGAAAATTGAAAATATCGTTAAATAGAAGCAGGAGGTTTCAGATAGAATCGTTCTTATAGAGTCCGTCTAATTTACGGTTCGCGGCCGAGAGTCTGGCTCCGAAGAAATTTCACGGTACGCTTGACGCGCGATCATCAAGGACCAGAAACGAGATTCTGCCCGCCGCGGCCAAGCCAGAAGGAAAATTCGATCGACACACCGCCTGCTAATGTCGAGTCACCGAGGGGTATCTTTCAGGGAGCTCTTTGGTGGCTCTCAAGAAATACCTTCCTTTCTTTCGCCGTTTCGTCTGTAATGTGACGAAAGCCGAGATCGTTCGTCGGGCACGGCGGGACAGCTGTAACACTATACTATACAGGATTCGATTAAAACTAGAGTCGACAAATTTCACGCTTGTTAAAGTATCCGCTCCGCCGTTACGTTGCCAGAGAAGTTTTCACATCGGCGTCCGTGCGACTCGACGATGATACGCTAAATTATTTCTATTTTACACGTGAAAAATAATGCGCGAACAACGCAGTAAAATAGTGGACCGGCTTCGATACATCTAAATATACATTTCTTTTTATACATTCACGGTACTGAATGTTTTTTTAAATTTTATATTGAATTGTAGATTTCTAAGAAATCCATAGCACCTTTCGTACTGCGCAAAAATGTAATGTGTACAGTTTAATTTTTGTTCTGAAGTGTTAGTTTGGGTAGGTTTTCATAAGAGCCCATGCATAAAACCTCACTTGTATTAATTTTTTCGACAAATTATTCGGCAACCAATTCTGAAACTTCGTACGTTACATTGATAAGAACTAACTACAATGTTACAAAAACTGAAACCCCAAACTTCACAAAGGTAGATTCGAAAGGACTTCCTTAAAAGAATGGCAAACACAGCTATAGTAAGATATGAGTAGACGAGGGGAGTTACAATAAAATATGAAACAAGAGGCTATTCTACCCAGATAGAAAAACGTGCCGTCAACCGTAGCCTCTTATATCTTATACATCCTATATATGTACAGTCTTTTGTATACCGAGTAGTCACAAGCAAGTCTCATGTGCAGTGTTATTAACTGTTATAAATCGTAAACTCAAGTGTTTTTAACTTTTATAATTCGCTATTCGCGAGCTGTAATATTTAGCATTTGTTATATATTATATACTGATTGTAAAGGAGAAATTCGGCAAAGGTAACAAAAAAAAACGTTCATATATCTATAGCCATCAAGGTCTCTCAGCTGTATATGGTAGCGCGAAGATCGTTAGTCAAGCCCGTCAGTAGCCAGGACTCTGAGAGGTGACTCGTAGTTACCAGCGTGAGACGCCTTCGGGTACTTTCCGCGCCCCGCTTCGACGAGAATAATCGAAGCAACGGAAGGAAAAAAAGACCACCCGAAGTAACAATTTTCATTTCGGTAACGATATTCGCCGAAGGCGACTCCGCAATTAACCTCAAAAAAGTTCGCCGAAAGTTATCGCTCCTCCGTGGCGCGTAAGGTTGTACTAAAATCACAAAAATTTCATAAAAATTCCGAAGGCCGAAAACAGATCGAATATTCGCGAGACGATTCCGAGAGTGGCGCGGGCAGCAATCGCGGCTACCAGAAACGCCGGAACGAGATACATTCGTAGAGGTATTCCATGCTCGAAAGTGCACACAACCCATGAAGCATGGTGTGGCCGTTGGTTGTACTATAGTTATATCTCTCTCTTTCTGCAGAGGGAGCGGGACAGAAGAAAGCCGTGAGCGCGCGGCTGACGCCGAGCAAAAACGTTCGCCGCTGTCTGGCGCGCTTTTTGCGAGCATCACAGTTTCCAACCACTCGGTTCTCCTCTCGCGCTGTGTGTAGCTCTAGCAGCCCCGCGCGCTCGGCCAGCCGGCAGCCCTCTCGATCCTCGTTTGTAGCTCGCTATCCGCGATGGCTATGCCAGCGGTTTGACGATGTATGCGGTGATCCTGCCTCATCTTCCCTCTTTCCACTGCACGCGCTGCCCCAAAGCCCAATTCTCGATGCGGCTCCCCTCCTCCGCTGTCCCGCTTGTCCTACGGAATATTCTCTCGCAGCGAACCGGTGAGTCGTAAACCTGATAGCCGAAATTCGCGACCTCTGTCGGACATGCACACCGACTACATTGCGTAGATCATGTACGGATGCTCGGGCCAACGCATAATTATATCAAAATACAATGGTCGCGGACGGTAACAGTATCGCGGGCATCAAATATGGATTACAGTTTGTGTACGTTACACATCGATCCTTCGTCGCGATATCGATTTACCTTCAATCAATCTCGCGTCTGCCCGCACCGAAAACCTACACGTTTAACTATGACATTTCATTCGTTCGCCCGCTCGACGCTCATAATTGATTTGATTATTCAGTAGAATAGATGATGTGAATGTCTGGTTTTTTATTTTCGCTTTGTTTTTTTTTTCCTTTTTTTAAGTCTCGTAAAAACGACGATATTTGCGCTCTATTTTTGGCAAACAAAAAAGAGGTGATCAGCCGTTCGGAACAGCTGGATTGCGATATGTTATTTCATCGTGGCGCCTATTTCGCGCGAGTTCGATCAAACGCATAAATTTTACCGTCACGCGATGACTTTCCAACTTTGTCCTCGAGATACGGAGATTACATTGCCGGCTACATATTTGTACGGAGGTACAGAAAAATAAAAATAGTATTTAATCGCGGGTAGACAGAGCGGAGAGTCGTAAAATGCGTTTGCGAGAGCGGCGGATGCGACGCATTACAAGTGCATTAACACTGCTTCTCGCTCGACGAGCTCTCGGCCGCCTCTCGGGAGACTTCTGGTAATATGCAGTTCTGCTCTTTGGCCACAAATACGTTTCGTCGGGCTGATCACCTCTGATTCGTTTCAGTGCGGCGGATGGAAAAAAAAATTAATTGAAAAAAAAAAAAAGGAAAACCACAACGCATCTCCGGCGTGACCGTGAAAAATTGTTAATTCACGGACGAAATCGGGGACCAATTCTTGCGAGATGAGTTTCGAGAGCGATTCACCCTTTGATCGCGCCAAGGGCTGTTTGTACGGGAAGAACACCCGGTATATCGTCTCCGTCGCTTCCGTACGCTTCTCTCTCGGAGTCCGCGCGCCCGGAGCCAAGGGTTTTTGCGAATTGCCGGGCTCCGTGGAGAGCGAGCCAGCGAATGCCGAGCCGGCGGGTAGCGGAGAGAGAACGCAGATTGGTTGTACCAGGAGGAGCAGCGCCGAGAGGACGAGGGCAGCAGCAGGGTCGAAGCTCGAACGTTCTCTCGCGTACCGCGCGCGCCGGAGAATACATCCACCCGAGGAACACCCCTTGGGCTCATCGGTTACCGGGAGCCCGGCGCGTTACCGTCCGTGGAAACTTTGTTTAACTAGGGCCGACAAGAAACGAACCTATTTATACTGGATATCTCTCGCGGTTCTTGGGATCGAGCGGAGAGTCCAGTCGTCGGCCGCTTTGCAGTCCAAAGTACACGCTGGACTGGATTTTTTTTTTTACCACGGAGCTAACCGCACGTTCTGCGGGTCGGTTATATTTATTTCCGCGACTAATTATAAATGCGACTAATTATGAAAAAAAAAACTGGGTCGAACGTGGAAGAAATAAATTATTTTTAAAAAGTAAAAAAATAGCGAAGGGTATATGGGTTTTTTTGTATGATTATTTTGTGCAAATTGCTTAGCGGTTAATCGAATAATATAGGTGAATGATATCGACGAATTCAGCGGATATTCGTGAGAATGAGGGATGAAGGGCCGGGATATAAATAAAGGGAGGGAAATAAATACCAGAAAGCCCGGCAAAGCTCGAGAGGAATCGATAAACTTCTCGGCAAATTAATTAATTAGTTAAATCAAGTTTAACTCTCCGGTGCGGAGAGGCTGTGCCGACAGGAGGAAGAAGCTGTGCTGAGTTGATTGAAAACATTTGCTTAAGAGAATCCTTAAAAATAGCTCCTGAAGGACGAACTTTCAACCGTTTTGTATGTAGTATTGTTATTAAAATAATGTTATTTTTATGTTTTATCATAATTAAATCGATGTAACGAGAGCCGAGACTATACGAACTCCGCGATAGTCGCACGAGAGGCTGACAAAGGTTCCTGATTGAGACTAGACAGCGCCTTGTTCTATGCAAAGGCGAGCTGATGTGATTCGGAAAGCTTTAACGTCGTCGATCGGGTGATCGTTGAGCATTCTCGATCGAGACTTCGACTTGTGCAGTAGAACCTCTGCACACGAAATATTACAAAACACATTGTACTAAACGTATTGAGATTTCGGTAAAAATATGTGTGCCGCAAGAATATTTATGTCACTCGGTGGGAAAATGGCTGTTTCTTCGCCATTGCATTTCGCACGCTTCGCGCGCTTGTGAAAACCATTTTCACACCTTGTGAAACAAAATTTTGTTCGATACTCGTGCGAAAAACGTTTTCTGAACTCGTGTGATTGCAACACTCACCTTCGGCTCGTGCTGCAAACTCACACTCGTCAGAAAAAGTTTTTTCGCACTCGTATCGAAATGTACTATTTTAACAATATGCCACATTTTCTCGAACCTTATACGCACGCTGTGAAGTGTGTCACACGAGTACGGCGAGTGCGACTCACTTCACAGTGCACGTATGATGTTTGTTACGCCACACTTAGTATCGCACAATATTTTTTGTAACGAATCCAGAAGTGCTCCACCGTGTCTACTGATTGTGCCACTGTCCAGCTTGCGTGCGTAAAGTACGAGAAGCGTGTGTAAAGTACGAGAAGCGTGTGTGAAGTACGTAAAGCGTGTGTAACATTCGAGAAGCGTGCGTAAAGTACGAGAAGCGTGCGTAAAGTACGAGAAGCGTGCGTAAAGTACGAGAAGCGTGCGTAAAGTACGAGAAGCGTGCGTCAAGTACGAGCAGCGTGCGTAAAGTACGAGAAGCGTGCGTAAAGTAAAATCGGTCCCATGTGCGCACGCAGCGTGACCTTATCGTACTCATGGCTGTAAAGCACCACTTACGCCACTTTCGACAGACACGACAAGTTACACTTTTCATGGATGAATTACAAATAGACTTTTCCTTCGGTTATAAGCCGCGTTATTCGGAGATTCTCGTGAGCTCAACGAACTCTCGGTAGTACACAGCTATTAGCGAATTAGGAAGTTAGGTTTACGGCCTCTCGCCGGCTCTCGCTCGGGTGAAAAATGTTTGCGATCCAGATTGGCCCGGTGGCGAGAGCGATCCCGCTCAAGCGACGAATAGAGAGGGTTCTGATGCCAGATGACGATGCCTCCTCGTGCGGGACGCATCATTCTCAAAGAATCTGCTCGTTCGTCGCGTCCCACTCGTTGCCATCAACACTTGTCGGCACGACCGCCCCGCGCGCGCGGCTTGGCATCGTTCACGCTCACGCCGACCGCCAAATCACCTCGTTATCGCGCGCTGACAATAATCGTCCGAGCTCGGTGCACGGACGAAGACCGAGAGAGAGAGAATGAAAGAAAAAAATCGTCGACCCTTCGTGAACCTCGGAGTCAGCGAAACTGCCGAAAAGTACACATTTTTAATGAACGGATCTCCGGCAATTTCCTCTTGTTGCTACCGGGCAATCAGTCGAATTATCCTTTTACCCTTCGTCAACGAGACTACTCGAATATTTGAATGTTTATGAATAATTTCTATAAAAATAGCCACGGAGAATGGGGAATGAAGAAAGTTAACTGCAGGAAAATAGACGATGAGCGTCGACGCTTCGGGTGTATCGTGGGATGTGAAAAATTTAGCAGCGACAGAAAGTCCGGACGAAACTGCGTTAATCGAGAAACTGGATACAAAACATTGGTCCTTTGATAATCCAACACTCATTTACAACGCCCGCGTGTGCGTTTAATTCCCGGAGTTCCACGAGTTTTATTTAACTCTCGTATAAATAGTAAAACGAAGTTTAGAAATAAAAAGAAATAAAGCTCTGTTTGACCATCGTAAATTCACGTGCGGAATTTAGCTCAAAGAGCTTCGAGTTTTACGTGCGCCAGGGATCCATTGCGGTAGCGTAAAGTAGTGCGTCCCCTGTACGCTTGGCGGTGACTGGCAGCACCGGCGCGCCTCGAGCGCTCCGCAATGTTTTGCTAAATGGTAAACACCGATAATGTAATTTTCGTTTGCGGGGTTAATTTTTCCAACGAATTTTTGTTTTTTCCAGTCTCAAGAGAGTATTCTGCGGCGAGGACGGTGAGCGTGAGCCTCGCGCGGGGTTCCTCGATCTCCTCCACGTGTGTTCCACGTGTGACACTCTCCCTCTCGCGCCGCTTCGCCCGTCCGACTTTCAGCGCCAGTGAAACAAAGTTCCCTCGCACCGTGCCAATACGCTCTCGATGCTCACCCGGTATAGCGCATCACGATGCTCAGAGAGTCGAAAGAGAGACGGCCACAGCCCAGAGAGAGACCGTAGACTAATGATCCCGGTGCCTGCGGTTTTTGCCAACATTCTACAGCATTCCCATTCAACTGGATTCTGCTGTTGGTGCTGCTGCCGCTGCCGCTCTGAACCAAAGGTTTCTTCACCGGGTCGCAATAACGCATTATTTTACCCCCTCCGGCTCTCGCAAACCGATTCGGTAAAGATATCGTCGTAACTCGCTCGCCGTCGCTCTCCCTCTGCATTAATAAACAATAATACATCGCCGGGCTCGAAAATACACGGACCCTTCGACTCTGTATATAATATATATTTAATTGGACGAACGTCGGAAACTCCTCGAGCCGTATTTCCATCGCAATGTGTGTTTATAAATTTCAATTAAACAAAAAAATAATGTCGAGCCCCGATGCATTATACGTGAAAAAATGTCAAGTTCCTCTATGGAACTTTTTTGTCTTACATTCTTTTAATATAAATTTGTATCCCGGAGTTTGACCGGAGGAATTCGAAGGCAGCAGAGGCGGCGGGGTGGTTACGTGTACCGGGGCTCGGTCGGTAGAAATTCTGGTAGCGGTGGAGCTGCCTCGGGTTCCGGCAGTGGCTGTGTGTTCCTCGCGCCAAGGAGAGGGTGGCAAAAAGCTGCTGCTGGTGCTCCTGGGACGACGGCTGGTACTGTGCATCATTAGTGCCCCGGCTTTCCCCGGGCCCTCTCCGTCCCGCTCTTTTTCGTCGCTTACCCCTCTCCCGCCTCCTTCGAGAGACAGAGAGCTTGCCTCTTCCACCGTCAGTGTTTCGCTCCCCGGACGCCCCGTCGGAACCTCCGTCTCTGTCGCTCTGATCCTCGTGCCCGCTACCATCTCTCCGTCCCGCTCTCGGCCTCGTTTATTGTACTTTTTTTCTTCTTTCGACAGCTTTCTCTAGATATATGTATATATAAATATATATACATACAGGATGTCGTTACGCCCGACAACACTCTGGTACGCGGCCGATACTGATACACGCAATGGGAAAAAGAATTTATTTATTTCTTTTTATCTTATTATACAAAAAAAACTTTTCAAATGCAAAACTAATCCGACTGTCATTGTGAGTGATAAATTATAATATAGGAAAATTCCCACCGAACCCTTTTCCCCTAACCTTTGCCCCCCCCCCCCCCTCTTAGAGCAGGTCGAGGGTTCTCTCGACAATACCGCAGAATCCTTGATGAACGCAACTGCTCTAAAATCGCTCTGGTTGGCGAGATCGCTGAGCGTACAAAGAGCGGTATTCAGTCGCGGTTCACCTTCGAATAATTATAACTAGAGAAGTCGTTTTTATTCTCATGTAATTACACGTCGCACCAACGGAGAGAGATGACATAGCTAGTCTCACGCCGGTGTCAATTACCATACGACCGTTACTCGTTCGTGATACAAACGCGCATATTACGCAGATCGTATTAGTATTAACATTCACGAAGTTTCCTTTCCGCTCCACAAATAGCCGATCGTGCCTGGAGGGGGGGGGGGGGGGGGGGTAGAGGAGATGTGAATGTAGTACGCGAAGGAAAACTACGTTAAAATTGTGGCCGAGAGGCCACATGTTTTCTGTAACACGATCCTTCTTCCTAATGCTCGAACGGACAAAAGTCCTAAGATCTGTGGAGCGGATGGGGCACGCCGAGTGTTTCAAGGGTGAAAATCTCGGGGCGTCCCCCTCGAGAGTCTTCCCATGTGCGTGTGCAGCCCCCGTTCGGCCTGTTCGCTATCCGTCTCTCCAACGGGGCCACTCCAGCGTTACCGGCACGACTGATGACTATAATTTTCGCCATTTACCATCGTGACGCACACGCAAGAGACGAGAGAGAAATCTCTCGGTGTCCTCACGAGGAAGAGAAAAAAGAACCCTTTTTCTTTCTCGTAGAAACTAATACCTATACATTGGACGGAGGTATAGAGAGAAAGCGAGACGAGGGAGTGGTATACACACACTGTATATACACACGAGATAATGAGGGAACGACGAAAAGGCGAGGGGATCCTTAATCATTGGTTGGCCCCGGGTACGTACGAAATCCTTTTTCCTCTCCCTCGATCAATCCCCCTCGCCGTTTGCGCGCGTCCCAAGACGAATCGTTGCGGCGGGCCGTTTGTGCTCGGTCTCCTCTTCGCTCATGCCAGCCACTCAACCCCTTTCTCTCGATTCCGATCCTCGAGTGACTGGGAGCAGCGCCCGTTAACTTCCCCTCTCTCCCTCCTCCGTCGTCCCTTCGGCCTTCTCACTTGTATTACGATTAATATCCTTCGTACGATTTACCCAATCTCTCGATGCTCGGTTTCCACTGTGCGATGTAATCGACCGAATACTCGATCGCTGTCGAACGAGGTTCGATGTAAAATATTCTTTCGGCAGGGTATCGTTTAAGCCAAAAGTCACTTTCGGCCAAAATGTAATCAGGCTGCGGAAAAACCGTGGACGAGTTCCGACATTGGCTGCGAGAGCTCGCAGCTGCTTCCGGTTTCAAAACCTCAGTTTTCAACCGGAAGTGACGTCGTACGGGGAATCGTCATTTCCGGTTTGAAAATCGATCGAAATATATGAAATTTTCAAACTAGAAGTTACATATTTTCGACATGACGTCACTTTCAGTCGAGAGATGAGATTTTCAAACCCGAAGCTGCTTATTTCAGGTATGACGTCACTTCCGGTAGAAAAATGAGATTTTCAAACCGGAAGTGACGTTTTCCCATAAGACTCATTTAGGGCTGCGTGGTATTTCTCTAACCTAATTACTTTTTAGCGGAAATGAGTTTCGGCTGAAATCTTTTCGACGTAAATGATACCCCACCGTTCTTCCGTTGTCCGACTGACCGCAGGGATGCGAACATAGTTGCCCTGAGTGCCAACGAGGGGGGGGGGGGGGACGAGTCACAGTCGAACGATATACGGAAAACGAAGAGACTAATGTTGTCTGTTTTGCTGCAGAAGGGCCGCGAGCCGGCTCTTGTGGCCTCGTGTTTATGGTATAGTGTAGGACGTACTATAGTTTCACACACAACCGGGGTCCCCGGCGCCCTGCTTCGTCCGTTAGTTTTTTCAACGTCTGCTGTGCGAGAGGCGTGTGTTTCCGTCGTCGTCTCTCTCCCTCGCTTCTCAAAGCGTTCCTCTCCGTCCGTCAGCGCAAGGAGCGCGGTTGTTACCAGCATCATCAGCCAGAAGCTGTACCCATCGCGGCGAAGCTTTTGCTCGCTACCGAGATCGACAGCAGGTGTTCGATCGTCTGTACGGCTATGTAACTTCGTTGTTGCAAAGTCGCCGCGAGCGGGGAGGTAAGCGTGTGTGCGTGCGCGCGGGCGCCCCGACACGCGTATTATATCGCGCATTCATGTACAATGTAACCGTGCACGAGATAAAGAAAAATAGGGCGCATCTCCGAGGGCAGAACCTTTGGAACAGTTTGAGCGAGATTGATTGGTGTGTTCTTTTTTTCTTATTTTTTTATCCTATTTTTTTTTTTTTTTCGAGTAATATCGACGCGAAGCATCTTTGAGTAATTAACAGTGCAATGGAGCTTGCGAGATAAAACGGACGATTGGTTCGACGTTGTGCAAAATAAAAATAAATAAAAACATTGGAAAAAAATTTAATGCACACCGTTGCGAGCACTATAATTAGTGGAAGTACTACTATAGGCATTATTGCGATGCACCGGTCGACGAATTATCATACAAGATTATTCCCTCCCGAACGTCATGCGAATGTTACTTTTGCGACAGTGATTGCGTAAAGACGTTTCACGAACTTTCGACCTCATACTTTAGCAATGTTTCGAGTGTATATAGCCTCGCGAATGCGCGACAATCGGACTTGAACGAACGCTTACGATACTGTGATACAAGAACGGAAACTACTCACCTGACGAACAGCTGTTCCTGGTTGTTGACCCGCCAGGACACCACGGTGGCTCCTGCAATGTCAAAAGTAATAAATCACGTCAGTTTCTTGTTTTATATCAAACTTCGTCGAGTTTGTTACTTATCGCGGGCAAATCGCGTGACCGTCAATCGAATCTCGTTTAATATATCGGTCCGTTACGAAACTACTGACTATTGGCGGTTCTTTCGTAAATTTAACGGAGAATCGTAAAAGTCTCTTTTCCCGCGACACGTGGAAAGAGCACTATACAAATTTTGTATTTCGACTGTCGATTGCTGTTTCGACTGTTAAGAATAGCAAAAAAAACAACAACGCCGACACACCGAGCGGGATCGACAGGCGCAATTGATTCTTCCGAGCACGCACGACTGATCTTACAATTTATATGATCGCGGGAGAAATAAATGTTTTGACGATAATGGCAATTGTCAAAGTTAATTGGACGTATCACTGGAAAATTTTTGTCGTTCGTATTTGTGAGAGACAATCGAGGATATGATTAAGATAGATTAATAAGCCGCGCACACACACCGTGCAAATTGATCGTGCAGGTGGTATTGTTGCCCCTGTCGAGGACGACAACGCTTGTAGCCGCTGCCATGTTTGAAGCGTGAATGCCAGTGAATGCGCTGCCGGCTGCCGACGGAACCGACCTTTGTTCAATGCCCCCCCGGGCTCGCTCCCACTCTTTCACCAAAAAACTCGTTCGCTCCTGTTGCCCTCCCCACTACTGCACCGATAGCATTCGCCCGACTCTCGTCATCTGACGAGAGAACAGGTTTGCTTTCGTGAGATGTACGCGTGATCGTCAGTCGGTAATGTACCGGCAATCTGTACGCACGCTTTCCGATGTTTCCACGATCGATAAACTACGAAGGAAAAATATACCCTTCGATTGTTACTGGCGAACTGAGAGATACGTAGATAGAATTTGTCGTACTATCATACTATTGCGACTGGTACGTTCGAGCGTAATAGAAATCGGAGGTGTTTCATTTACGTATAAATAAAATAGAGAGATATGTCCGGTCCCATCGGTAGACGAGTCGTTTCTCAGGTACGGAAAAAATAATCATTGCAAATTGATACTGCGGGATTTGATACGATCTTTTTTTTTTAGCACTATATCAAAGTTAACCTACAAACGTCCTTCGGAGCAATAATAGCGCTGTACGAAAGGATTGAGAATGGTGTGAAACTTTAATTTTGCAGGGACTTAGAAACCTGCGCTGCTACAGCCAACAGACTTCGAAGAGCGGCAGCACTGGAACTAGTCAGGCGCCGAATCCTAATGTGCCTGGACTGAGTGAAAAGTGCGTCGCTGTGCCAAATGGGCGTAAGTTAGATTGCATTGTTGGATTAACAATTAAGATAATTCACTTTTCAGGATTTATCTAACAATTATATAAATGTATGTAAAATTGTAGCAAAATTATGCTACGCGAATGTGCAATGGCTATAGAAATTGTTGTTATGTCGCAGCTGTTGGACCAGGAGCTGCCAAGGACAAAGCTTACAAAAATCCGGAATACTATTGCTACCACGTAGACAGCTTTGCCGAAGCAGAGGTGGAGATGGAGAAATTCAGGCTTCCGGCTCCTTCCAACAAGAGAAAATTTGTGCCCTAGTCAGGTACAAGAACTGCAATTGGCATAGTTGAACGTTTACTGCCCTTATAGAACTGAATACGAAAAAAAAAAATGATATGTAAAAATGTACAAATAGCAATATACCTCGTTCGTAATCTACATAACGCCGCATCTTGATACGACGATCCTCGCGATCGGTCTGCCGTTGTTCGTGCCGTAGCGTTCCAGCTGCATTCGCGGGGAAACTCCATTGATCGATATATATCGTCTAGGTTATTAGAATGAGGATCGTTCGAGATTTCGTTACCTCGCGCAGTGTCGAGAAACCGTCGATGACTTTGCCGAAAACAACTTTTATCCCATCCATCGTTTCCAGACGCTCGAAGGTCAGATTGAACTTCGAGTCATTGATATCTTTACCGTAACTGCACGTCGACAGAATGCCCGGTGCGCTGTGCTTCAATTTTAAATTCTCGTCCGCGAAGGTGGCGCCATAAATCGACGTTCCACCACTTCCGTTAAATTTCGTGACGTCACCACCTTGGCACCAGTAACCCGGTAAAATACGATGAAACGGCGTACCTCTGAGAAAACCGGCAATAAATGAGCGCAGGTGCATACTCGCGGAGATTCTTTCGATCGCCGTGTTTACGCACTTGTAGGAAAGTCCGTTGAAACCTCTGCAGAACGATTGAAAATTTTCGCACGTTCTGGGCACTATGTCGGCGAAGAGTTCGAACACAATTTTTCCAAGCGCTCGGTGTTCCTTCTGTATCGCAATTTCGAAGTAGCACCGAGGTCGCGCGGAACCGTCGATCTGTCTGCTCGGAGATAATTCCTTCCGTGAAGGTAATTTTTTCTTAGATTTCTTACCGGTTCCTCTTGAATCCTTCGACGGAGCGTTCCTGCGAATAAACAGCGCATCGATGATCGCGAAATTACAAGGCGCGTCACGGGTGGCGCTTTGGCGGCACAAATGGTTACTATACTTTGAATCTTTTTTCGCGCCTTTTCTGGATCTCCACTCGCGCATCAAATCGGCCGTGCAATAAAGACTCGTAGCTTGTCGTATTTTTTTCAGGAGTTCGGTATTTTCGTTCGTAATTATGTCGATCTCACTTTGCTTCTCGGCTATGGGAGGCTTGTAAGGCCCGTCCAATTTCCAGCAGTCAACTTTTCCCTGCACGTCAGAAACGCACGTTTTATGGTCTGACGTATCGTCGTCGTTTCCAAATTCTTTAACGTAACGTACGCCTAGACGATGAATCGTGTTGAGTTTCTTGAGAAGCTCGAAATTCTGTCTATCTATCTCCATAACGGTTTGCGCCTCGGCCTCGAGACTCTGTGGCTTGTAGTACGTGTCTATATCGATTTTCGGTGGTTTGTTGTCGATCTTTGGCTGGACGTTCGACAAATCCGAATAGGGGTCCGACAACGTCTTCGGGCCAACGCTACGCACCCTCGAATCTACCTTGCGCGTCGACAACGATTTTTATGCACGATCCTCCGTCCACAGGATTGCCGTTTTACGATAAACGATTCTTACCTTCTGCACAGGAGACTTTGCCGATTTTGCTTTCGTATTCTTGGCCGATGCCTGCTTGCCGGAACGCTCCATAGTTGTTATTGTTTTCACACTCCTGATTTTAATTTCTTGTCTCAATGTAGACTTTTCACGAAGCTCACGGTGCCATGGGGTTAAACGAAATAGTATCGAAAAACAAGAGAACATCCGCTCGTATGCAAAGACAAACACAAAATGGAGGAATTTATCGAGTCGTCGCGGGTAACTACGTTAATCGGCAAGTGTATTGAACTTTCGAACATTTTCGTACACATTCGTGTAGCGACGGAGCTCATCGTACATAATGACTAGTTACGTGGCCCTACGAGTCCGACGATAATTGACAATTACAACGGTCTATATACACATTATATCAGATAAAAGGAAATACGCTGGGATATATATATGCAAATTAAGGTATATGTATAATTAATCTCCAACGAAGCAGCACAATTCGTCTTGCGTTAATCTTCTCGAAGCAAAAAAAAAAAAAAAAACCCGTCTCAATCTCTTCAGTAATCTCCGATTTTCGAAGCTCATTATTGTCGTTTGTTGTGGATGACTAAGAAATGCAAGACAATGAAGATGTTTTACCCGTTTCTTCTTTCGTTTACTTGATGCCCAATAGATTCTCGGCGACGCCGAGATAATAAACCGTCTGGGCAATTCCGAAAAGCGGCGCTATTACTATCATTCGGCACGCTCCACCCTTGAAGAACGCCGTCGGTCCTTCGTTCTTCAATGTTTTCCTATAATGAAAATCGATGTTATCGACCCGGCCTCCGTCGGTAAGAAAAACTGAAATTCGATATCTCACCCGATGCAATCCAACACTCCATTGTACGTCGGTTCGCCGGGTGCTTTGTTGATAGCTTGCAGTCTCGTTTTAATTACATCGAACGGATTAACCATGAGAGCCGCCGTCGAGCCAGCCGTGCATCCGGCGAGGAATGAACACCAGAAGACCGCTGGAGCATTGAAAAATCGATTGACAATCGGGGTCAATGTATATAGTCACAATGGGCAGCGACAGTTCACTGCACGGACTGTTGCGTAATATCTTAGCGACGAACTTACAAGAACCGTCGTCTCGCTTTGGACCGAGGCTGTTCAATCTTGCGAACAGCGGAAAGTATATTACGGAAAAGGTGACGTCCCTCAGAGCGGTCGCACCGGTACCCTGATATAATCCTAAAATTCCTTTTCTCTTTAACAATTCCTTCGTCAGAGACCAGGCGGATACCTGGGGCAGTATTTTTCCGGCTGTAACACAATACATCCTCGACGTTCATACGCGATCCGTGTTGAAAATAAGAATCTCTCTGTCGTAACATTTGGCTCCATACCAGACTTGGCCGCCGAGGCTACGCGTCCGGCATCCTGCATCTGAATCTTCAGCAATTCCATCGGCGTTGTAATAACTATTTGGCAAGCTCCCGCAGAACCTCCGGCGAGCATTTCACGTTCCAGCGGCAATGCTTGTCTGCGGAAATTAAAGAAAAATAATATACATCAGATCGATGCACTGCGAATCACGATACATTTTCACGACGGGTAAATGAGATGAGATAAGTGAAATTATAAATGAAGGTGGAAATTAACTTCACAAGTTTAGAGTTACAGTCTTCGAATTGTGCTCGGAGCATCGTGTCATTGAGATTTATCGATTCAGCGAAGAAAGTCGGAAACGGTATAAGATAAGAAGGATGGGTTGATAAAAAAAAAAAAAGAAAAAAATAGATTCGGATTTACCGCTGCCTGCGTTTTGGAAGCTGCACGGTGCAGAGCTTAGATTAGATTACAATGAAGTATTTAAACATCGTGTCTAGCATGAAATTATATATAAGTCTCTGGACAAATGCAACACATCAGTGCAGGACTCGTATAACTCGAGATTCAAAAAAACTACTTAAAAAGTGGGACCTTTTCTCTGTGCCCTGCATATAAAACAGTGAGAAAATTCAGATATACCTACTAGTTTTTCAACGCCGAGACGTAATGATTTGAACCAGAAGGATTCACTCCTGTCATTTAGCTGTCGGTCGATGAGAGGAGAATCCTGATGATTCGAAATATCAATAAAAAATGATGTTCAATGAACATTGAGAGAAAAAGAATATATACAAAAATGAGAAGGGTGTAGGGCTTGAGAAACATAATTGTAGAGTCCAAGTGGATTTAAAGACTTTAACTGGGCTTTATACTATGACTAAAAAAAAAAAAGAAAAAAAAAATGATGTAGGATCGTGATAGTTAAGGTTTAAATCGCAATGTACATTTCTCACCCTGGACCAGTGGACAAATAATGCCTGAACATGTCGTTCGCCGTCAGTTTTATCGCTTTTTCAGGCGTGATCAACAGTATATTTACCGCGGATCCTTTGTACATTCCAAAATATCCCTCAGCCGCGTAAGTTTTTTTGAAACAATCAAACCTGCAATAAGAAAACTTATGTTTATTCGTTGACCTTCAAATTATCATCATGGGGGAAGATCTTGGATTGAGGTAGGTCATACATTGACGAATACATCTTCTCCCCTGTGGGGCCGATAACTTGATTCTGCAACCTTGTCTTTACCAGATCCAGCGGAAAGACCACCGAAACTCCGATAATTCCAGCAATACCTCCATTCACAACTTTAGGCAGTAGCCTGAAACAAAAATCACCCATCGAAAAATGAAGAAAAATATTGTCCGTAATAATGCAAACAATTGTTTCTATGAGCATGCTCACTTGAATCGCTCGGCTTGAGAGGCTTCGATGTTCTCCTTCGCCATTTGAACAGTTTATTTTTTGTCTGCAACAAGAAAACAATTTACATTTAATGAATAATCAACAATTTGATGACAATAATTAATAATGAACATAAATAGAATTATTGTCTTTTTCTCCAATTTTACTATTGGTTTTCCTATAAGCCGTAATTCTATGCTTCTTTTTCATTTCACTGCTGTTATTGATAAAACTTTGGGAGTAGCCTTGCAAGGTTGACTATATATATATTATATATATATATATATATATATATATATATATATATATAAAGTTACTCAATCCCACATATTTGTAGTCGAAAGGTTACTCTATTCTACAGATTATATATAACTCTGAAGTCCTTGCGCAATAATTTTATTCACCAGAAGAAATTAATTATGTGAGGCAACAACACAACCTGTATCTCATCTCCCCTTGGCTTGTGTCTCAATTGAATGCCAATTGACCATTGAGCCAAACAATCATACAGCAAAATCGTCACAGTGAACTACTTTATATTGTAATTCAGGAGATATTGGCCACAAGTTATGTCATCGCCTCGATCGATATTCAACGAATTTAACTCGAATTCATTTTTGTTCACAATAAAAAGCATGACATTTGACCTTGGCAACAATAGAAACTCCCTTGTGAATGTTCGTGACACCTTGAGTTTTGTATAAACGATATTTTTAGATTAAAATTGTGTGAAAGCTCACCAGTTGGGAAGTCCGTGAGGAAATATTAACGATGCTATACAGTACTCTTAAATTCCCACGCCGATTAAGAGTAAATGAAATGAGGCAAGCAATTTTTTTTTCCCGTTGACACAAGCGTCCGATAAGACCGATAACAGCTTTCGGTTCAACTACCCTGACCGAATATTCCAATTACAAAAATACGTAACGATCTTTGGCTAAGTCACTTCGCGAATTGATAGCTCTCGTTCGGAACCCTCGAAAGCTCGATGTTTAATTGACAATCGATGTTGTATGAATTTATAACAAAATGAATTAACTATCGGCAAGCGTTCGCTGACCGCGGGCACGGCAATTGTTCGATGTTTCAGCAGGTTTTCGTCGCGCCGAGTTGTTCGTTCGTCGGGGGACGAGGCTGAGCCAGGCTCGCCACAGCGCGGCGCTCTTCCCTCATATTTTAGCCGGTAAATACGTTTTTCTTTATTTATCCTCTCGTGAAAATTCAGCTTTACAGGCTCGGCGGTGTTGTAAACGCACCGTGACACTGCACGATTCAACACCACACACTTCCCGTTAATCCAGTCGTGCGTGAGCTGTGTGAGTCAGTCTGTCTCGGGCATCACAAAAGGACTATGTCGGCCGTTAGAGGCTAACAAAAAAACAACAACAAAAAAACTTGATGGTTCGTGAACAAAAACAATATGTGACCCCCGCTTTATAATTAACACATCGCGATAGATAATTCGTCGTATAACGATAAAGATGAACAATGTTCTTATAAAAAAAGAAGAAACGAATTAAACTATTCTCTCGCACGTATGTTTACAGGGATCCGCTGCTCGGTAACACTCGACAGTTTCGAGGATACACACACACACACACACATATATTTACACCTGCTATTCGCAAGGGTCATTGTTCTCTCTGCAGTGTGTACACATATACACGGAGAATGGCGTTGACTAGGCGAGCTACCCATCGCGGCAGTTGGTACACGGATTCCGGTGAGAAAAATCGCAAAAAAAAATTGTTTTGTTTTATATATAGATATATATAGTATATTATTGTCCTGCACATCTCTTATTCGAGATGTGCAAGTCATACAGTTAGAGTAATGGGAATGTGCAGTAAGCTACTGTCCATTAAAAAATTGTGTGGTAAACTTTGTAACTTGCGATTCAGTTGCACTACACATGAATTTTTATACTTCGATCGATAAACATTGTTTTGTTTGTTCAAGACTCAATTTATTTTTTGGCTTTCCATTTTTTATTCGCAGGCCATGAACTTGGGAAGCAACTGGAGGATTGGCTGGGCGCCGCTGACTTGTCTCACGGCCCTGCCAGGGCCATAATCGCTCCGTCAGTATTACAGTCCCAATTATCAGATCCCACATGTTACCTTGCTCCGAAAAGTCGGTAAATGAAAAATAACTGTTTGCAGCCATGCAGGATACAGCTACTGCGGCGCCTGCTCAGGTTTTGCTTACAGACAAATAAGTCCTGCGGTCGTGTAAGTTTTTTGTTGTTGTATTTTTTGTATCTTACAATAATTCATTACCACACATGCGCGAAAATAATTATCGTGTTGGGTATTCCGCGGCATTGAGCTTCGAAATTTAGACGCTAATAAATTTTTCTTCATTGAAAAAAAAATCTTTTATTCATTGTTTCGATAATTGGAAGAATTGCTGCCATTTCTATTGTTGGATTAATTTGCTTAATTGTTAAATTCGTCAGTCGTTAAGTTTTCTATATGCACCCGTTTGTTCAGAATCTTGTCTCCGACATTGACCGCATTTATTGTGAATCAAAAGATTAAATTTCTTTGCAGTCGTAGGATATTCATCCTAGGACCTTCCCATAATGTGAGGTTGCCAGGATGCGCACTATCGTCGGCATCTACTTATCAAACTCCTTTATACGATTTACCGATAGACCCTCAAGGTATACCGATTTAAAGCAATTACGTTGAAAAAATAAAAAATACATTACAAAACGACTCCGAAAGCTTGTATACTAACAATATTCGACCAATTTCATCTCATTAATTACACCTCCAAAACCTCTTCTACGATCGAGTAGATTATGGCATGGATTTCGCTGCAATATTTAAAAAAAAAAATGTTTATCGAATTACTCGAAAGTTTTCGTTACGGATATATTTCTGGTAGCAACGTGTTTTTTTAGTACTCTAATAAGATTTATCATTTTTCGTTGTAGTGTACAGGGAACTCGAAGAGACCGGTCAGTTCGAGTGGATGGATATGAACACGGACGAGGATGAGCACAGTATCGAGATGCATCTGCCGTTCATCGCGAAAGTTATGGAAAAGTGAGTTTGCCTTGGCCTCGCAACGATCCACGGTAATTTCATCGATGTTTCGTGCAATTTCACTGACGTGTGGTCGCAGCTTCAGGGACTCCTTCACCATAGTCCCAATCCTCGTCGGATCGCTGAGCCCGGAGAAGGAATCTATCTACGGAAGGCTGTTGGCACCGTACTTAGCCGATCCGCAGAGTTTATTCGTAATCTCCTCGGACTTTTGTCACTGGGGGCAAAGATTTCGATACACGTACTACGACCGTTCGGGCGGACCGATATACCGATCAATTCAAAATCTCGACAAGATGGTACGTACTATCGTCGACGGAACTACGCACCGTTTACGCATTGTCGCACCGATGCGATTATCGATGATTAATTACTTTTGTCCGTTTCAATTTTCGCCAGGGTATGGACATCATAGAAACATTGAATCCCACGTCTTTCACTGAGTATCTTAAGAAATACGGCAATACCATATGCGGTCGTCATCCCATTGGAGTACTTTTACAGGTGAGACGGCCGTTACGTATTATTCCAATCAGGGAATTTCGACTTGTCGGTATTTTTTTGCCACTCTTGTCAGATATGTGTACTGAACATTAAAAAAAAAATTTACTTATGTACTCATTTTTTTTTTTTCAGGCGATACAGTACATCGGTGGGAAAGGAAACGGTCAGAGGATGAATCTGAAATTCTTGAAGTACGCACAGAGCAGTCAGTGCAACAATATGAATGACAGTTCCGTCAGTTACGCAAGTGCTTCCCTAGTAGTCGAGTGATGGACGAGCTGTGAATATATTTTTCGTTAATTTTTTTTTATTTTCAATCTGAATTGCCGTTATTTGTGCGTTAACATCGAGGGTCGGACGGGTGGACACGCCGGTTGTGAACATTTATTCGAATTAGCAGCAGCAGCAGCAGAAGCAGCAGCAAAACAAGGACGAGAAAATAATTATAAAAAATTTGTTTCTCCACTTGACGACTAATCTCAATTGAGAATTGATTTGCTTCGGTTTAAAAGAAGAAATGAAAAAAGAATAGTAAATAATGCATATTGCGTGGAAACACTTGCGATTATAACGTTTCCGACAATAGAGAGAGAAAAAGATAACAAACAATTATAAATAACTGTGTAAGTGTAAGGATTTAACGGTGAAAACTTAAACGTTGTTATCTATTTTTCCAGTAAACAATTTGGGTCAGGTGAAGCAGATTTGTTTTTATTAAAAAAAAAAAAAAAAAACAGACCAGCCAAATCCGCAAAGGATCGATCGAAAATCCTTTCCCCAGACAGTCGTCTGATCTTCGACGAGAGATAATTAATTTATCAACCCTCGTCCCGATAATATATATCGTTAACAATATTCGTTTGCCAGAATATACTTGTCCGTAACACGTAGGAAGCTGCGATAATTAAAACTCCTCCTACGCGCTCGGCGAAATGAAACGGTATATAATATAATTCCGTCAACGAGCAGAAGAGAAAACAGAAAATTTATGAATGAACTGGCATACACAGCTGGGCGGATCGATGGAGCATCCCCCTCAGACGTAGTAATCAATACGAGGGGTTGGGTTTAGGCGTGGAGGGCACAGGGATGGTAAAGTCCATTCAGTAGGAACTGTAGGCCTTCTATCGATTGCGTGGGCGGAAAAATGGGTAACCCTCCCCCCACCATCTCGTGTAAGAGGGAGAAACACGTATACGTTGCTCGTCCGGAGTTGGAATGAGAACGAGCGAGAAGGATACCCGCACACACACACACACGTACATATACATAATATATATTATATATACAGAGAAGAGTAAAGTAGGGAGGGTTACAATGCCAGCCCGATGTACAAGGTAAGATGGCAAAGCGGTGGTGGGAGGGCGTAGGTGGTCGTCGGAGAAGTGCCCTCAATTTGGAGCCAGTCGGCAGGGCTGCATCGAATTTTCGTCCGTCCCCAATGGTGTTGCCACGCTCAACGGCGATGAATGAACCATATGGCCGTATTTATCAATGCGTTACACCCCCCTCTCTCGGGTAAACGCGCTATACACGAAACTCTCGTCCACCAAAGGTTAACCGTGTATGATATTTAAAAAGATGAATTATTCAATATTCGTAAAATTATTGTATCAGCTTGAGAGCCTCCGAATGTACCGTTCATTTGAGATTATCAACGAGTGCCGTAAGCGAGGGGAATAACTGGGGCTCCCTCTTTGTGTGTGATAAATACAGTCCCAAGCTGATCCGCCGACAGCATCGAGTTCATAGAATCCGTGAAAATGAGCGATTTCGCTATTAACGTTGAAACCCCCAATCCGACTAATCCTCGAAGAGCTTTTAATTCCGGACCGTCTTACGTAACGCGAGGTACGCCTTCACACGTCGTACAACGCCCACGTCACGACCCTTGTCCGTATCTTTTTTTTCTTGATCGAGGACCTCCCAACATCCATTTTTCTTCGCTCCGTCCCCACGAACAACGCGAGCATGGCGCGGACGATAGGGACAAGAAAGTTCGGAGGGTTGTGTAACTATAATGCAAAAGTACCGCAGAGGCAAGAGCCCCCTCGAAGTCCCTGGTCGAACAACCTCTATACGATCGAATGAATAGAACGGTGAGCCTCCCCCCCCCCCCCTCTCGGCAGTGTGGACATTCACGAAATCTTTAAGAATCCTTTCAACCCGGACGATATTGAAAGTTATATTGATACAAGCTCGCAACCTCGCCGGTATAACAGACTCTCCATGTGTGTAGGAAGTAAGGCTCTTCGCGGGTCGAAGACTCGTTGTCGTCGGATAGACAACTTACGATCGAAACGAACACGAGTAAACGCAGCCCAATCGGATGCTCGACGGTGGCGAAGACACGGACTTCCGAGAGATAATCCTCGACGTACATAGATGTTTTTTCCACGTCTTTAATCGTCTAACCTCCGTCAACGTGATTGGACATCTCGCCAATCGTCGAGATCGGTACGAGAGGCACATACATATATATATACATTGCAAGAAACACGGTAAGTTGGCGCTTCAGTCTTTTCATTACGCCACCGGACGGCGTTAAGAACGTGAAGCTTGTCGAAAAAAAGATGGACAATCGACGGAGGAGTAAATATTTCGGGGCAACGCAAACAAAGAGAAGTACGATACAATGAACGATGCCGAACGCTCGGCAATTTTAGGAGAGGAACGCTTGTCTTCACTTTCGAGGGATGGCGAAAGTAAAGAGAGCTCGGGAGGGGGAAGGGGGCGGCGGGGCGGTACAGCATATAGCTCTGGAGGTGCCGGAGGATTCTCGTGGTGGTAGTGCCGGCGGAGGGGGAGGAGGAGCAGAGTGCGCGCAACGAGCACTCTGTAGAGTCGGAGATAAGGGGGCGGACAGTGGCTAAACGACGTAGCGGAATTCCGTGAACACCCCGTAGTGGTGAAGGCGTTGGAGGAGGCACACAGCCGGTCCCGCGCCGCTTACCACATCAGTTGGTTCACGGTTTCCGGACTCTGCGCACTGAAAGGTTAGTGTATTTCGTCCTACTCGCACTTTCTCTGCTCTACGGCCAAACTGTTTATTCCTATATATCCGACAATCTCCCTCCCTCGCTCCGCGAACCGAAAAGTTTCTCTCTGTCCTCGATCGAACAACCCGGGTCTTTCATCTCTCGTTCTCATTCACCCCTTCATTCATTTCTCCATTCATCTACTATCCTCTCGGTTGCGCTGTGCGGCCGGCACCTGTTCCGCATCAGTCAGTCTCTCTACGCTGCCCTGGCCTTTCGCACAACCCCGAGAACTTCCATCGGGCTTCTTCCTCCCATCTAACGAGGCTACTCGGCTACGGAAAACTTGTGTACGTAATCCAGATTTAATATTTTTTGTTGTTATTATTATTATTATTATTGTTCTTACAATGTACCGCGTTCCGTTTTACGAGGGAATTTTTTATAGACGGGACAACCACGACTTATAACGTTTCTATACGACGTTTTTAATTTCTTTTATTTTCCGTACATCTTTGATATTCGATCGGTGATTATTATTATTATTTTTTTTTAAAAGAGTTATTCGTGTTTATCGGACGAGGTGCTTTGCGGGGATCTTTTTTTTACACAGTGTCTAGTGGAATATCGTTTAGACGTACAGAGTGAGAGTAGAGAGGAGCCTCTTGAGCTCGCAATGACAAATAAACTGGACTACTCTGGCGGGCTGCAGTAATTGCGATCCCCTTGATCTTAAACGTGCGTCGACAAAGGCCGTAACAATTTGTCGCGACATTCATTCACGATGGGTTGGCAGCTCGTCGGGACGTCGATGATGAGTGTGCATTACACGGTACGACCATGCAGCGTTCACCTAATTAATATTGTTCGTTCGACGTTGTTTTCTACACTCTTTCGACGTGTTATTGTTTTGACGACAGGGTAGGCGGATATTCGTTGGTCGACGGCGTTTCGACGGGCGCGTAATATATGTACCGTTGGCGTATCTCGTTAAACGGGTTGCGCAGAATACGGGGGTGGAAATGAATCACCGCGGACGTGTAGGTGTTCGTCGAACTCGGAGGTTCAAACGGGACGTCCATTGTTACGATGCATTGTCGAAGCTCGGACCGAAAACTACCAAACAAAAACGTCTCTCTTGGAAAAGGGTTTTTTCCGTCGTAATAAATAGAGAGTTTCACTTCGTCGGTAACTCGGAAGTGTGGGGGCGAGGGAGAGGGGAGGGGGGTCCGGTTATAACAGAATAAACGCAACCTCGTTATCCGCCGAGAAGGAACGGGATAACTCGATGAAAAATAAAACTTCCGAGCTCCCGGGGTCTTATTTCATTAGATTAAACTCGCGGCAACAATGGCGAAGAATATAATACACCTCTGTCCGCGGTAAAGCATCCTCGACAGGTAAACCGGAGAAACTTTGCTCGTAAAATTATTGTTTTATTATATTTCGTTTATTATCTATTATTCTTTTTTTAATTTTTTTTCTAGACGGAAAACTGAATTCTCAATGTCACGAGAGAGGATCGAGTAACAAAGTTTATTCATCTACCGCGTTAGTGAGAGCAGCGCGGAGGGCGAAAGAGAGAGGAGTGGGAGAGAGACAGAGCGCGACAGGGTAAAATGCTTCACTAACGGGAGCTCTAAGGCACTTGTTGCGACCCTCCGCAAGAGCACGTAATACTATAAAGGTGGCATGAAAAAAAACGAAAAAAAAACAGAAAGTTTGCCCCGAGCCTAATGAAACCTCTTATAGGCCAAAATCGATCATTTCGTGGTTGTAGCCTCGGAGAAAGCCACCTGCCCCCTCACTTACGAGAATCTTCCCTCGGCCATTTTTTCCTTTTTTTTTTTTCCTTTTTCTTACTTTTGACATTTCACTTGAATTTCACGGCGAAATCTACGAGTTTGTCGCTATGTGACCTTTACCTAAAGTCGCGAATATTTATGTATATATACATATATAAGTGCACGTATACCCGGTGTATAACGCCAACGCACGATTGAAATCTATTGCGAAGCCTAAGTTTATGCGGGACACGTGTAATGGAATGGTCAATCATCATATGCCCTTCGTCGAACGTAAATTTATAATCCGATGGGACATAATTTTCCATCGGTGATCAATAATTCGTTTGGCGTTTTGACATTTGTAAATGTCAAATGTAATGTTTTAATATTTATCCCCGGGTTTGGTATTTCATATTTCTTCGGGGGCGAAGAAATATGAAACTCATCGGGGTGGGGATTGCCCATTCGTGACACGCGGCGGAACCTCCCCCGTGCGCCGATTATACACCGAGGGAACCAGGCGCTCACCCGTCGGATGATTTTATTGTTGAAATCGCTCTAACGTGAATTTCATTTCCATTTTCTTCATTTCATTTCTCTTTCTTTTATTCCCTCACGCTTATAGCGAATAAATGGTCTGTACAACGGTCGTATCGACGACGACAGTCATGCATTCGTATATTCGATTCTTCGACGTTAATCGAATGTCCCGCCTCCTCGGCCGAGAAACTGCTGCGGAAACGAGAATTCTCACAATTTCATTTCGCTTCATGTTTCCGCACTGTGCCTCCTATCATTACTGCCCGGGGATACGTATTTCTGCATTTTTAATAGTAGTAGTAAAAGAAATTTATTGCCAATGCTTTACATTTATTTATTTATTTATTTAGTTATTTTAGTAATAACGGGCTGGGCCCGATTGCAAGATCGTTAGGAAACCCATCGCCGCGCCGCTCCGCTTATAATTTCCAGAAAATGTGCATTAGTATTAGTACGTAAGAAAAAATTGCGATATATTTTATTCAAAAGATTATCATCTTATACTAGTTTCATACCAAGTCTGTAAAAATAAATTTGAAATTTAATGTACTGGAACTTGAAATTTGCTTACATTACTCACATTAATTGAGTATTAATGTACTTTTTTTGTAAAATAAAAATACCAGATATTAAAATGACGAATCTTTTGCCTGAAATTTACAAAAAAAATTCATTGATAATTTTACTGTACAAATTGCAACACACATGTGGTTGAAATTTCAGAAATCGTTCATCTAAAAAAACTTCCAATACCGTTCATTAATTTTCAAACATATTTTTTTTACAGTGTAACGATAATTATACACACATTGACAAAGGGCCATCGACCCGAGACCTTCAGCCCACTATATTTTTTATTTATTTGGTTTGTTTCAGAAATACTGACTTATCATTTGTTCCAAAAGACATATCTTGTTATCACACATATCCTCGGTAGATTACACAACCGAAGGGAGTTCGATTGAGCTGGGGTCGACCAAGAAGTGTGAGAACGACGGTAGAAGGTGAGTCGATATTTCAAGCCGTTTCATTTTTATTTTCTTAATCCATCATCGATAACCTTGGGATTTGTTAAATTTGCTTTCGGAATTTTTTCAGATTTTGTTCGTCCTCCCCCTCCCCAAAAAAAATGCAAATAATCGTTCTATCGGCGTGTATTTTTTTTGTACACTCGATGACAATTGTCGCCGTCGAGGCTCAGCGGTACGCTGGCGATCCATTAACGTCGCCGCAGGCGGCGATCTTCAGCCAGATCGCTTACAGGGACAGACGGGCGAATAAAGCCGAACCAACGTGCGAGGAGCTGCGAGCTATGTGGATATACAGTAAACGACAGAGTCGAGCGGCCGAAACCACGAACGATCTGCCAATGTACCGCGATCCATTTTCATACAATGTATGGGAAACTTATCCGGTACGGTCGCCGACTTCCCTCGGTTATCGAGGTACGGAAAAATCGAACAGCTCGAAATCATTCAATTTTTCATTATTATTCAACTTTATTCGATTCGATAACCGCGACCAGAAGCGAAACCGCGAGCATCGACAGGGAAATTCCGTACGTATTTGCTGCTCAAGCCAAACATACACACGCGCTCGTGCGTTAATTTCAATCGATTCGCAAAACAGTCGGGGATGTAGTAATATAGATATGCGGTTTCCATTGAGACAGTGGTCATCAATGACCGGCGTGTCGCGTGGACGCTGTACTCGCCGTTATACCGGAGCGTGGGCCGTGAGAGCGAACCCTCGGAATCGGACTGTCCGCTATTCGATTGTGCATACATAGTGCGGTAATACCTTCTAATCCTTTCGAATGTCAGTCACATATATAACCGGTTGTACTCCATAATCTTCCCAATTATAATCGCATAACTGCGTGTTTGATGCACAACTGAGAGCAATCTCATGAGACCTACCGGTTAATTTATCTTCACGCCTCGGGGAGCGGCACGATTGTTGTAATGTAGATTTACAGCTCCGTTGCTGGAAAGTTCCATTTTATCAGTCACATACACTGTAAAAAAAACGTAAATTTAATGTACCGGATTGGAAGTTTTTATGTAAATACTGGTACATCAAATTTAAGGTACCCCAGATAGAAAAACTTGCCGTCAAACGGGTATCATACCATTGGTACCGCTACCGTTTTGTCGCCGTGCCGTCATTTTTCTACCTGGGTACAATTGTGATGAAAAATTAATATACTTTTTCATTGGAATTAAAATAAAATAATAAAAATTTAATTACTTTTATAGTAAAATTAAAGTAAATTATAAAAATTAAAGTATTCCCAATGTTTTTAATACACTGAACATTAACTGTTCATCACAATTGTACACGAAATTTAATATACCCACTTTGCATAAAAACTTCGTGCCGGTTGCATTACATTACGAATTTTGTTAACAGTGTCTATAATCTTTCGAATTATAATTGCATAATTGTGTGTTTGAAACGGGTCTGCGGGTGATGCAGAACTGCGAGCAATCTCTCAAGACCTACGGGTTAAATTCTCTTCACGTACCCACAAGAAAAAAATTATAACGAAAAAAAAAAATTGGTGTTAGTTAGCGGTGGAGCGGAATGATTCTTGCAACACAGATTTGAAGCTCCGTCGCCGGAAAGTTCCATCCCATCTATGTCGGATAAATTTCGCTCGACCCGGAGGATCGGGCGAGGGAGGGGGGGGGGGGGAGGGGGGCGTCGATCGTTACTACGATTCTCTCGTACGAGCTTTCCCTGTACCTCGCCGAAATAGATTTTCTTTGAGAAACATACCGCGAGAGTGCAACGTACCGTCTTTCGTGATGTGTGTAATTCTCATTCACTTATAACCGTGGGCCTCGGATATCGAGGGACACAGCTCGAGATAGGACCGTACTTTATATATACATATATAAAGTACGGTAAGTCTCAAGGCACGTACTAAATCCGGCTGTGGCCGTTCCACGCGACAGACGGACCGCAAGAACCACTATGTATAGGGATGACAAGGTCGGCCTGGAATAGACTACGCGGTGCGTTCCGAATTTAGGCCTACGAGACTTCATTACTGGAAATTGCAAAAGCTCACGGTGAACTCGCAAAAGCGACGAGCCGGCGGCCTGGCTTGTCATAATTACTCGGGACGTTTGTCAGCTTGCGTGCGGGCAATTTTTTTTTTTTTTTTTTTTGCACCGGGACGGTAATTGCGCCGACGTCGACAATTTAATTTCGATGGTAACAGTTCATCGAGAAAATACCACATTTATCGACTATGGCCTCGGGGCTGTTTCGCACGTAGAGCGTTATCGTATACGTTTAGAAACACAAAGAGCGTACGTGCTTCCCCTATCGATGCTCGCGAGCGAAATATGTCATTGAACATTTATGCAGATGCAACTTCGTGAGAGCGACATTGAGAATAATCGTGTAAACGTTCGTTTGTTGAAAACATAGAGAACAGCGGAGGTCAGCCACGGAGCCGCGGGGCCGGTGGCGCTATTATTTACGGAAAAGTCGTCCACAAAGCCCCGGCTGGAAGCAGACTGAGAAACGGCATGCCGAATCGTATGAAAGCCTTTGAGGAGGTTTCTCGGCTTTACGGTACGGTTAATCGGCAAATGCCCGACACTCGACGTCGACCAACAAACTTCCGAGTCGGAGGTGGCGGCGGATCCTCCTCGATGTCGCAGGTCCCCCAGGCCGGAAGTTTTCAGCATCTCAAAGAGCTCGTACGGACGGAACGGGCCCGTGAACTGCAGGTTTGTCGGGAAAAGTCCTTTCCGCCCTATTCTTCGCTCGCAACTTCGCCGTTCCATTCCTTTCTTCGGAAGCGTGGGTGGAATCGAAAAGTCCGGGGGCAAACTACCACTGACGATATTTAAACTCCCACTCCACCGATCCATCGGGTTTCTTTCTCTTCAAGATTGATTCGAGGATGTATCACTTATACATTCCAAGCGGGAAGTGAGTTGCGATGAGAATTTTGTGGTCCTTTTGATCGGATAAAAAGCTGAAGAAAAAAGTCAACCGCGTGGGAGGTGCTGGGAACATTAGCGTCCTTAAGGAGGTTTCAGCGCTTCCCATTAGACAAATGAGTGCTACATTTTTAAAGTCGTTATATATAGCAGTGGATAGTTATATTATAGCAGATGTCCTTAAAGTATAAAAACATTAATTGCATTGGATTTGCAAAAATATGAAGGAGGGAGTCTCTTTACATTTTTGGAATACTTCCTAATGGAACAAAAATCTTTACAGAATCGACCATTCGAAAGGTGCTACGAACATTGGTTTTACATATTAATAATTTCAAAAAGTTATTAACATACGGATTAATTACGGCTCATTCTCTTCTTTGAAAGATGCCTGTTAATATTTTTACAAATCCATTGCAATTCATGTTGTTATAGATTAAGGACATTCGCTGTAATACACACAACCATCCATTATAATCAATAGATGCGTAAAAGTTTGTATGAGCGATTTAAAAAATGTAGCACTCATTTGACCAGTCTGAACCTCCTTGAAAATTGAATAATGCGTCGCGGAAAGAGTACTCGATTTTTTTATAAATCATCTTTCGTTCCAGCAACAAAGAGATGCCGAAGAGCTGGCCGCCCGGGCGGCGGTTTTAAAGGAGATGGCGAACGGCGACCGGCGCGGTTCGCAGGAAACACGCAGACAGTTTTTGAACTCAGTACAAAAATATCAAGAACCAAAAAGTGTCAATTACGGTTACGGCCAATCGCAGTACGTGCCCAGTATAGCCAATTTCGGCGGCGGATTGTTGGTGAGTGTTTATGGTCGTTAATTAATTAAATGAAAATATCAGTGTTCGTTGTGTCGCAACAATGCCGGTATTGAAATGCCGTCGAGAAGTCAATTTCAAACTTCTCGGAGCCTCGTACTAACTCGGCTTTGTCAATCACAACCACCATTGTCTTTCCGTCCGTAGAACGGTGACAAATACGATCGGGACTCGATGTTGCGTAAATGAGACGCCGGTCGCCAGAACAAACGTGAATGTCGAGAGATCGTTGTCATTGAACTGCCGAACGTGAACATTCTACAATCCGTAATGTCAACGACTGAAAAAGGTATATTCGCATCTTCATTGCTGTAATAGCTTAATACGGGGTTAGTCCAACAGGCAACAAAAGAATTATAGACTTCCAATTTAATGAGATAATGCTCGAGCGAGCGTGAGGAGGGTAAAACGCAAAGATGCAAACAAAAAAAAAGAAGAAAAAAAAGGGAGACACTGTATTGAACATATCTTAATGTTTTGGCGCTCTTAAACCCGCGTTTAATCCGTATACTCTACGCCTAATATTATTATAGTATATTAAACGCAGTATTGAAAAAAAAGGAAGAAAAAAACGAAGGTACTGTACGAGCGCAGGGGTAGAGTGTGATTCGGCGATGACGAGGAATACCAAAGGAGAGCCGTAAAATGTTATGGGTCATCGTTAAGTTCGCCTCTGTGGCAGAGGTGAAAAAGCAAACATTTAAAAAATTTAAAGAAAAGTAAAAGAAATAAAAAATTTGAGCGCTCCATCGGTCGCGCGAACCCCGGCGAGCAACCTTTAAGCGTATATACCGGGGAGCCGAAGATAATTGGCCGAGATAATCCCAGCGGGCTCACAATCGCGACTCTCTCCCCCTTTCTTTTGACTCGAACCGAATACGCATTCATGTTAAAATGAATAGAGGCTTTCTATTCAGTGCGTCATTCGATTAACTGAGCGCCCCTATATTTCCTATATTCCAATCGTACTTCACTCTCGGTTCGGTAACGAGTTTGCTAAACATCCACACCCGCCTCCCGGAACAATGTTTGCAGCATTAACGTACACATAAGTATGTCCTTTATCAAAGCGTATTGTTAAAGGGCTTTTAAGTTTGATAACACACACACACACATATATATATAATATATATTCATATATATATCATATATATTCTATTGAAAGCGGGTATGGTTTATATACAGGTATATGCGATTAACGATGCAAAGGAATTAACTACTGCTTATTCCGGACAGTCAGTAAATTAGTCACGCACGCTGGAAATGCTAATCGTATATACTATATATATATAATATCTTCGCGGTGCCGCCGACCTATAGTATAATCAAATTGGGCAGTTTATCATGTTGAACATCACCGGGAACCGTGAGGTGTTTTTATTCAACGTTGATAATCGTACACAAGCTTCCGAAGGCATTAATCAAATGGCTATCACCCCCAACAGGTTGCTCGATCCCGTTTTACATCTTGCTTATCTCGGGCTATACAGCGTTCCGTGGCACTTTAATGTATACAAAAAAATGTGCATAATACCTTGACTCTCGACACGAGAAATCCTCGCGAAGAAAAAGTCTCGAACAACGAGAAACAAGAATTTTCGCAGGTATTGTGATAAGAGTAAGATTTACCACTTATACCACACAACACACACTCTCTCAGCTACTTGAATAACGCCTTATCTACAATCAGTATTATTCGATTAATAAAACAAAAAAATGGTAACAACAACCAAAAATAATCCGTGACAATAAGACAATACTAAAAAAAATCAAGGAACGGACTTAAAAGTATATATTTACAAATCGCCCTGCGCATATTTCTCTGGTCTCGTGCATTATCAGCGTGCATTTCTAGTTGTTTACATTCGTCATTGACAAATATCAGAAAACCGAAGTGACGTCGCCTGTTTTTTATGGCGCAAAACCCGTGCAAGTGTCTAAGCGATGGTAATGACGAAATGACGAAAAATAAGAGTAACATAGTAAAAGGAAATAAAAACGTTTGAATCAGACAGCATGAAAGAATGCAATACGGATAAACGTGTAAACGTATAAAGATCGAATTACGAGCGAATAATTTTCGGATGCATATCTCAACCATCGCCGTATTATATTCTACGGGGGAGGGGATCTCTCTTCGCAACGAGGGAAAAAGACCTAATAATATGCCTAACTGTGCAATGATAATAATTCTGTCGACAAGGCATAATCATGGAGCTAAGGCTTATCGTACTAAGTCATATCAATACAAGAAATTTCAGACAATAACTATGATTATATCTCGGTATAGTAATACTTAGACGATAAAAAAAAATATATATATATAATATGTTACGTATGTCAATATGATGTGGGCACCAGGATATTAGTCATTCTGACGAATGGATTTGTTCCAACGTCGAATAATATCATATCTCTAATTGTGCATAAGACAATAAAATTACAAGAATAAAAATAAAATAAAAAAAGAAGAAAAAAATTTTAATAATATAAACGGAAGGACAATAATAGCGCACGTTTGATAGTCAACGAGGACGATTGTTCGGAGTGGCCCGGCCCGACGATATACTTATTCGATATTTCTGTGAATCGCGGAATTGCTGTTCTATTCCCGAATATCCAAAGAAAAACTTATACACGGCTATTGCAAAATATTCACATCTACAGGATCACGAATTCGTGTACCGCCCGGCCTTTTAGTCCTGTGCTTGTCGGGGTGAGCCAACATATCTCTATATTAATAATAATAAATAAAAAAAAACAACAAGTTCGATTCCACCTTCGGGGCTTTTTCGGTTCGATCGAAAAACATAGTTATATTTGTCGAGCAGCGTATTTGATACAACAAGCATTCTCGCCTACAAATAACTCCCTCAGATTAAATATATATACTGAGGATGCGGATTTTTCAACTATTGCTACTTTAGTGTTAAAAAAGAAGAAACCCTCTAACTGTACATTTTTTCGCCCGACGCTAGAAGCTTCCGTTTTGCCTAAAACAATCGTTCGACACTATCGAACGTGCGTGCAAATAGTATAATATAACTCTTGAAGAATGTGCTCTAGTTATTTTCATACGTATTTTCATTATTGTGGGGGGGTCTTTGAATACCGCAATCTGACGGAAGAAAAAGCATTATTGTAATGTATAAGGCATTAACGAAAAAAAGCGGAAAGTAATTTCTGCCCTGACAATACTTTGAGCGATAACGGATAAAGGTGTATCAAGTATTATATACATTAACTATATCGTAGTTATCTACATGCAAAGTAGAGTTTGTCTTCGACCTTTCCTATGCCACCTAACTAAACCTGTGACTATATTAATTATCTATATCAACTAAAACATAATTTTGACGAGGCTTCCTTACACGAGTGACGAAGGTAAAAAAATAACATTGAGAAAAAGTAATAAAATTGTAAATTTTTTTGTGAGATAGAGAGAGCGGATTTTGTTGTACTGCAGAATGCTTTAATCCATTATTAAGAAAAAGATAAAATGAAAAAAAAATCCTCGGATGGCTGGAAAATATCCAAAGATTCTTACGGCTGATTTAATATAATAAGATGTGTCAGACAATAATACGGCTTAATGTCATTAACGGTCACTAAGCCTGACTGAAGTTATATAACTATATTGCATAGTAATATGTATTAATTATACATATGTTTACAATTTAAAAAAAGAAGAAAAAGAGAAGAAAACCAAATAAATATCTACTGTACGTAATGTAGAAGATGTAATAAATATTAATAACGATAATTAAATGATCATCGATACGCAATTTGTCGTCAAATTTATTGCCACTTGCATTCCTTCGATCGGGGTCACGCATCGGGAGTCGACGGGTGGAGTGAGGGACGACAACCCCTGCGGCTTCCGGTATCATCAGACCGCAGGGGTGACTTGGGCTCTGTTAATTGATATATTCATGTCACCAAATCCGACGTTACTAACCCTCAAGCACGTACGGATTTTCACCACAGGAATGCACCTTCCACGCGCGTGACCTTTTCCCCCCATAAAGTCAGCAGCCTCCGGGCTTCCGAACTTCTTCAAACTCGCAAAATCCAAAACTTGCCCTCGTGAAACTTATGACATAGTCTTATGCATGCGGTATATATATATACTGTATCATCCACCGGAATCCGGCCAAGTGAAGAGGCAAATATTAATAAGGGTCGATCCTCCGCCGTCCTTGAGAATACTCCGAAAAAAATGAGTGCGACACTCGAGAAGATTTTTTTTTTTTACAACGTATAGTTTTATTAACAAACTCGATTTAAAAAAAGTCGATATCACTGATATTGGAACGTAAAGTAAAAAAGAAAAAAAAACAACTTTTCTTACATTCATTAAGAAGAAAGTGCGTTAAGGCATTGTGTGCAGCGATGACAGGGTGTTCCCGTCTCGGATTCGGGATATCTTCTGCAGCGTTTGCACAACGGCCTCTCCATTGGCTCCAGATCGATTTTCGTGGATGTGGACGATGGGTCGTTGATCAACGTTAACGTGGATACTTGAAGTATTTCGCACAGCTCGGAGTTCGAGGACGTCTCTTCGGGCTGAAGAATCTGTAAGAAAAATTTTATCAACTCGTAAAATCTTGTAAACACCAAGTGTACTAATCGAACTTGTTCGACAAGATTAATCTTTGAACAAAAAAAAAAATTATAAGAATACGTACCGACAAAATAGCATATTTTTCGCTATCCGCAGTGACGGTGGCGTTGAGGGACCACGTATTGGATTTCGTCAGTTTGTGCAATTCGTTTCTGACAATCAATCCAGCGTTAATTACAGCTTCGACATGTGGGTCATGCCAATTTTGTGGTAAAACGTGAGCGGAGTGGTGTAGCGGCACGGAGGCTGAAAACGCGGTAACGAATTTAACATCGAACAACGGGCGCGACAACGATAAAATACATTAAAAAATTAACATCGTTGCAACATGCTTACCGAGATTATCGGGATGGTAGAGCCAAACCTCTTCCGCCAGATGGGGAACAATTGGAGCGAGAGATCTGACAATAACGGCCAGTATTTCACCGATAACATCCACCGCACCGATTCGATAGGGGGACAGAGCCCCGTCACAGTACAATCTATCTTTGACGAGATGACAATAGATCGCTGACACATCGTTGGTAACGAAGTTCAATACTGCTCTACACACGTGATGATATTGGTATCCGTCGAAATATCCTTGTATCTGAAATTACACGCTTTTTAATAAAATCTTATATATATATTGGAAAGTTGTTGGTTTGTTTGTCCTAATTTTCAAGAATTCAAGGTAGAGATGAGCGGCGATTTTGTGACCAATCATTTTTTTTTTTGTCAATTACCTGTTCCGGAAATTACCGCACTGTGATAACAGCGACGCTAAAAACCTTCACAATTTCAGCTACAAAATTAACAAAGTACAAATCTCGTTAATCAGAAAAAATTAATTTTCTATTCATTTTATAATATTGTTTCATTGATGAATTAATCGATAAAAAATAAAAATACGTATGATTACAAAATCAACGAGAGAGAAATTCGTTGGAAATCAACCTAGACTGGTAAAAATTGACTGAATTTGTGATAAAAAAAAGTACTGTCAAAGCCCAACGAGATAGATGTTTTTCGCTGTTTTTACCGAATTCGTGGCCCCGAACAAAAATAACCGTGATGGCACAACAAACATTTTCTAGAATAAAAAAGGCTGTCAATCGACGGTCATTTTATGGTCAATTAATATTTACAAAAAATTACGATCACGGCACATGTCTAATTTCTGATAATTGATAATACGAATGTTCGAATCTAGCTTTCCCACCTTATTGTTATAGTGCAGAAGACGATGCAGCATGAATTTATCCAGATGCAGATACTGTCCTTGCACATTGTTGTAAGTATCGTAGCGATAAAGAGCTCCGAGAAGAAATCGCAAGACGAGTCGGAGTTTCTGTACCTCCTCGGAGCTTCCTCGTATCAAAGTGTCACCAACGGGAATTTGACTGTGCTGACAACCGTGACTCGCCACCCACCATCTGTTAGGCCCGACGATAATGAATTTTTTAATTCTATCTTGGATTCGCGTAACGCAAAGATCAATTTACCTGAGCGTATCAACGCCATAAGTCGGTTTTTTCTTCTGATCATTTCCACCTTTCGTTATGTCCTCGGGATTCACGACGTTACCCACAGACTTTGACATCTTATCGTGCTTCTCGTCAACTGCGAATCCATGAACGAACAAAGATCTGCGGTCGAGGATAAATAATTCGCTACAGATCTCCGGGACAATCGTGAAATCGTACTACAGTTGCATTTTTTTCGAGCTCTAGAGAAACTCGAAATGTCGGTGCGTTAAGGATACCTTAAATATTGCGTACTTGAAAGGGGGAATGTTTTGAAGGGCTATCGAAGTCAGTAACGACGATTGAAACCATCCGTTAAATTGATCCATGCCCTCCATGTAGAGATCGGCTTTTCCTTCTGGAAGAACGGCGGACCAGGATAAACCGCTGTCCAGCCATATGTCCATTATGTCCTAGAAAAAATAAAAAAAAAATCCCATCAAAAAAATGTTCTTGCTCTTCATTCAAATAGCAAATTCTTCTCTGCTGTACTGACTCACTTGTCCTTTTTCAAGTTGCGACGCTTCGACTTCCAACTCTCCGAGAATCCTCTTTCCGACCAATTCTTCAACCGACATTGTCCACCAACAATCTGATCCCTCCTCCTCGATCAGAGTGCACAATCTCTCCACGAATTTCCTGAATCATGTCGAAAAAATTAGTCGACTGATTATGTAAAGCGCACTCGCTTGGTTCCGGATATAAATATTGAAATCGTTGTTTTACCGGCTCGTTACTATATCGCCGGTATCTTTGCGATACAAAACTGGAATGGGTGTTCCCCACGCCCGTTGTCTCGAGATGCACCAGTAAGGTCGCTGTTTAATTTGATTGTACAGAGCATTGGCCGACGACGATTGCTGGGTTATCGGGTGAATCTGTACAGTCTTCAAGCTTTCCTGCAAGTACGAAAATGAGCATTAGAGAAGTTTATCGAATATACAATGTTACACATCGAATGTACAATTTTCTCGACTCACTATAGCTTTTTCCTTCAAGGAGTCCGTATCGATGAACCACTGATTACTCGCCAGTGTGATAACCGGTTTCTTCGTTCTCCAGTCATACGGATAACTGTGCTGCATATGCTCCGTTTGCAATATATCGTCGCCCATGAATTTTATAACCGCCTCGGTGCCTTCGGTCAGTACCTCGAGACCCGCGAAATTTTCACCGGCCTCGGGTGTGTAGCGACCATCCTTGTTTACCAGACTCAGCTGAAGAAACGTTAACGAAACATTACCAATAAAATTGAAATTTTTTGGAGCATTGATAGAAACCGTTGATCGAGGAGTGAAATAATTCGCATCGCGGACAAGTTTGACCAACGTACAACGGGTATTTTGTTTTCCAATCCAACGAGAAAGTCTTCGGATCCGTGAGCCGGGGCTGTGTGAACCAAGCCCGTGCCGATGGTAGTTTTTACGTGACTCGCCGGTACAAACGGCAAGCTTACACCCGTGATGGGCTGACTGTATCGCGCACCCGCAAGTTCGCTACCTGTTGGATATTCGATGTTAAAAAATGTGTATTAAACTCATTCGAATATCGAGCGATCGGTGCGTACCTTTTATATCCAATACGTGCTCCAAGTGACCAATTTTTCCGGCAACACTCTCGAGCAGATCTTTGGCCACGATGTTGACATTTCCTCGCTCGTCTTCGACGATGGAGTAAACAGCGTCATTGGAATATGCCAGAGCCTGATTGGCGACCAGAGTCCACGGCGTTGTAGTCCACGTGAGTCCGTACACTTTTCTGTCGTTGAATCTCTTCAAAGCCGGGGCCAAATCTCTCACTCGCAAACGAACGATGGCACATTTACTCGTGTGCTTCGCGTTGTACTCCAATTCCGATTCCGCCAGAGCTGTCCTGCATTACTTAATTTAAGGTAATACGAAAACCCAACCCGTTCGCCACCGGGAGGGTACACCCGGCTCGGTCGGTAATAAATCGTCTTGTCTACTTTTCTCGAAGTGAGCAGCGAAGACGATTTGCTACCGAACGCGGCATTCGCGATACCCTCGAAGATTGTGCGATTGTATCGACAAAAGTGCGAGGCACCGCGACGGCGCGTGGCCGTGCGCGATCGTACCTGGACGAGGGCGACCAGTAGACCGGCTTGAAATCTCTGAATACAAGTTTTTTCTCGTACAAATCGTTGAATCTCCTCAGCTGGTTGGTAATGTACGAAGTTTGATTGGTCAAGTAACAGCCAGACTTCTTCCAGTCAGCCATAACGCCCCAAGATACGAATATTTCGCGTTGCTTCTTCACAGCTTCTTTGGCATACTTGGAAGCTAAAAAAAAATACATCGTGATTGTAGCTTTGCAGAGGTGAGAATCATTGATAATTTGATTTTCGGTGTTTCCTGCAATGTGTTTAGAAGGCCTCTTCTTTTGTGTTCCAAACTATGGGCTGTTATCATACCAGATTGTAAGTTTATAAGCATAGTAGCATGTTGTTATTGTCAGCAACCGCACACATCATAAAACTCTTGTATATATAAATACCATGTAGAAAGGGCTTTGTCCCATATACACATATCGCACCCCTAAAACAACAGTGTAACATCTCTTATGAGATTACCATACAAATTGTTACATTGTTGTTCTCGGTGTACAGTATAATAAATAAAAATAAATCATTTAGAGTAGTTATCGTGAGGCATCTTACCCAGCTGGCGTACTTGCAGAGGAGTCAGCTCAGTCTTGTCCTTCTTCAAGCTGCTCAGGGCTTTGAGTTCTATAGGCAAACCGTGACAATCCCAGCCTGGCACGTACTGAACACGCTGGCCTCTTATGACTCGACTCCTTATCGTGATATCTTTCAGTATCTGCAAACGAAATTTTAAACGTCAGTCGTTGAAATTCTTATCGATTGTTGAGACAATGGGACAGACACCTTGTTGATGGCATGTCCCATGTGAGGCACTCCATTGGCATAGGGCGGCCCATCATGCAGAATAAAATCGGGACCTTGAAGATTCTCTCTCTGCCAACTGTACAAGTCGGCGAATCCACATTTCTGGAAATAAAGATATATCAATGTTTCTTCGATATTTTAGGATGACGGATGTTTTATTTAGAAAATTTTACCTCTACCAAATAACGATCTTTCTCCGCCCTCTTTTCGCCTTTGATCCAGGTAGGAAATTTCGTTCTCGGCAACAGCACCGACTTGGAGTATTTGTGTTCGAGAGATTCGTTGCTCTCGCTGAATGATCTCACGACAGTTCTCGTGCAACGTGACAACGAAAGGTGAAAACACTTTGCACGAGTGTTCACCAGTGCAGCCATGTTTTCAGTGTACTCGGGTCTCGTCTGCTCCGATAAACATAACCCTGAAAAGTTTTTGAATGGGACTTATACCGGAAACGGAGGATTCGACTTCCTGTTAAATTACGTGTATAACCATTTCCAGCATAGGGAATCCTATGTTAAAGTTCGAGGTATCGAATTAAAACCTCCGTCATTGTTTTCAAGTGGCATGTTTACCAAACGATTTCATTAACGAAAAAATTCTAAAAATTTTTTTTTTTGAAAATACATTTTCTCGAGAAAATGGTAAGAAAAAATGTTCGTCGAGAAAATGGTAATGGTACAATTTTTTTCTTCAAATGTTTGTTTTCGATTTTTTTTCGTGGAATTACGCAGGACGGCAAGCAATTGACGATAAAAAATAAATCGTAGACAACTGCATCTTGAATTTCGTTATATATATATTATATCACATAACTATAGATAAAAATTAAACAACGATATACAAATAACTTCTAATAATATGTCAAATATACCACAGTGCTGCATTGATATCATAAACCGTTCGATGATCGTATAAAATTTCCTCGTTACAACGATGATTATTCCCAATCGTCGGCATCCGGTTGGGAGTCGTATTCGCTAGCCGAATTTCTATCGGAAGTGGAAGCTTCGTTGAGCTTGGGCGGCGGTATGAGCCGCGATATTCTTTCCATCGCCGAGGACATCGAACCACCAGCGATGGCTTTTCTTCGAAGCGAGAGTTTGGCGTGCAGATCGGCCATGAGATCACCGCCGACCGAGGCGGAGGACCAACGATCAGGTTGTTCGGCAGCCGCTGCGTTACGCAGTTTAGCTTTTCCGACACCCCCGGCCGCCCGAATAGCCGCCATCAGATTAGTTCTGTCATCTACGGGGGGATTGCTCTTGGCCTGCGGAGCAGTCGCCTTCTTTTCTTTCGGCTGAGAGTCAGTTTCTTCCGGAGCCGGAGGCGGCGGAGGGGGAGGAGGCGGAGGCGGCGGGGGTGGAGGTGGCAAAGCCGCCGTTGCAATCGACGAGGATTGTTTGTTCGATACTCCGGCTTCCGGTAGGTTCGTTATCGATGATCGATCAGCCTCTGCCAAGGGCGGAGGTGGAGGCGGCGCCGGAGCTGCTGGAAGTTCCTTGGACGATGCATCCGTTATATCCGGCAACTTCGGGGTATTCTGATCCAAAATTATCGATCTCGTATCATTCGTGTCCGGCAGATCGACGCGAACCGTCGGCGTCGTTACCGCCGAGGACGGAGCGATGGGACTTTGAAAGCTGAGATCGAGAGTGAATCTCTCGTCGTCGACGATGCCCGGCAAATCGGGCAGAGTTGGCGGTACGATTATCTGCGGAACCTGGGGAAGAAAGATCGTTTAGCTTACAGTTTTAGTTCTTAAAAATATATCGTTATAATTTTACGTTCAATGAGGGATTCAATACCTCTCCAAGAGCCGGGGCGTACAGATACGAAGGTGACTCGAAATCAACGGAATTCCACGGTTGTACGAAATCCGGCGCGTCCTCGACACCTCGCGTGTTCGAACCGTCGCGATCGGGTAACTGTGTCGGCCGTGCCGGCCTCTCCTCATCAATCAACAGCAGAGCACTGATCGACGTTGCGTTACTCGGTACTCGATCGATCGAGTGTTCGGCCGGTTTCTTCGACGATTTACCCATGACATAATAGAATTGCAATTTTTCGTGTAGATTCGCCTCGCCCGCATAATGGTCGTCCTTCATTGCGTGATTGAGTCGGCGTGACTCGGGAATGTCAACAGGCGGGAAGTCCCTTGTGGCGAATTCGCATGATTCATTCTTGCCCTTTGTAGGAATCTCTATGATCGACTTGTACTCCCTGTATGTAGAATAAGCTGGATATTTTGCATCGGAATACAACTTTGTCGCTTTCATGCTCAAATTCGTTTGCAAATAGTGAAGTTGGTCCTGCAGCGTGGCAGCCTTTTTTCTAACAGTCGACACTCTACAATAAAAAAATAAAACATGTACATTTTTTTTTATGGACAGATTTTATCTCATGCGGAACAGAGTACGCACAAAAAATTTCAAGATGTGGATGCCATAGGAAAGAATTGAATAAAATAGAGTGTCTAGTGCATCCAGCATTGGAACTTCCCTATAATGTATTTTTAAAAAGAATACCTCTGGCCATATTCGTCCAGTCTATCGTTGATAGTTTTAAAGATATGCGTAACTGCCGTCTGCAAGTTATCCAGAGTGTTGGCAATCTGCATAATTGTTTCCTCATGCCTAGTGTCGTGAGGAATAATCCCTGCGAACAGAACAACCGTCGTTACGTTGAATACAATATTGGCGTTTGCACGACGTGAAACCGTGGAAACAAAAACAAGAGTATCATCGTTGTTTATTTACCAATTTCGATCCGTTCCGGCATTACGACGTATACTAATGTCTGTATAATAGTGTCTTCGTAATGTATAATAGTATCGTCGTATACTAATCGCCCGAGATGGCGATATTTTTGTTTTTATAGGCCGGACGACTGCGACGACGTTTTAATCCCTCATTTATTACCAAAATGTTCGAAAACACGTTACGCGACGTGTGACGACTCGGCGCTCTCGGAGTGGGGATGATGCGTCGGAGCGTAGAAGTTGAACGGTGGAAATACTTCGTCGATTAGTACAGCATTAATAGGCCGAATACCGAACGATCGATTCGAGTTTCCTATGTTTTAATTTCACTCTACAAACGAGTCTTCTCGGAACGGTAATTTGTAATCCATTCTTTGCGTGCCCCGGGGAGAGTTATGCAGGTTAGCGGAAAGATCGCAGTCAGCTGAGCGCGCAATGTCCGACGACGACAACAACAACTTGAGTATTTGAGCGCTTCTCTGTCAAGAAAATAATAACAACAGTAATAATCATCACGTACCAATACAGTGATAAGTGCAGTGTCTGTGCTCGCACAGCACACAGAGATTTTCTAAAACGTAGCAGGCGCGGATATACCTTGTTGTCGAGCATAAAAATTAATAAACGGTGGATGAAAAGAGCCTCGCGAGCGAGAGGGTCGCGGGTTCGCGGTGAGAATAATCGAATAATCGGTCGCGTCGAGAGTGCGTTGTCGTCGATTCGTGCCGATTGACGCCTAAAAATCTTTCTTGACAAAATTGTGGACTATAGATACTAAAATGACAGTGTCGATTGATCGCGTAACCGACTCGTAGCTCGTTCCTCGTCTCAGTCTCTTTCCCCTCTGTCCAGGGAACAACAGTGTCGATGAGCTTGGGACATTTTACTCCGCGTTCGTGCAGGAACCTCTCGACAACGCGAAACTCAGTCGGCGTATATCAAGAAAACGCCTCGTACGTGACGACCTTCGCGCATCGGAATTAACGTCGTTCGAAAATCGTGGCAACGTTTTCTTTTTTTTTTTGTTCTTCCTTTAGCTCTAGCACACTCGTACTCACCGAGTAAACAGAATACCATGCCGTCTCAGTGAGTCACAAGTGTTTTGATATTCAGAGATCGTCGGAGCGTCGCCGAGGATAGACGCAAAAATGGGCGATAAGAACCAAGGAGCTCAGGCTCAGCCTATAGTGAAGATCGGACATTACACCCTGGGCCAGACGCTCGGCGTCGGAACTTTCGGCAAAGTGAAGAGTGAGTAATAAAAAAAATCAAATAAAAAAATCCTTGTTTTTGGAGCATCCTGAAATATATTAGAGACTAACTGTGTTTCTCTTCCAGTCGGAGAGCATGTCCTCACGAAGCACAAAGTCGCCGTCAAGATACTGAATCGTCAGAAGATCAAGAGTCTGGATGTAGTCGGAAAGATACGCAGGGAGATTCAGAATCTCAAGCTCTTCCGTCATCCGCACATAATAAAACTGTATGGCACCAATAGAAAAGCGCTAGAAAATTTGTTTACGGAAAATTCATCTAAAACAATTTGGCTAAAAACAATTTGTGTAAATAATTTGTAGTAACTAACCACTCGGTAGTTAAAAAACACTACAGTCATTTCCGTTAGAGTTAAAAAAACACTACATATTTCCCATTATAGTTGAATAGATGTTTGGACATTTCCCGTTATAGTTTCAAAAAACTCGTTAGATATTTCTCAACTGTTCAAAAATTAAATATTTTCCACTAACTCACAAAATACATTGATTTGCAAAAACATAAATAGTATAAAGAATTTGAAAAATTGGGATAGCCATAATGGTAAAAAGTGTAATTATTTGGACAAATTCTTATTAGACGAATTTTCCGCAAATCGGAAAATTACTTACTTTGTTGCACAGTACAAGAATTAATTGGCAATCGCCTTGGAACCATACTATTTGCAGGTATCAAGTGATAAGCACACCGACGGATATATTCATGATAATGGAATACGTGTCGGGCGGTGAACTCTTCGACTACATCGTGAAGCATGGAAAATTGAAGGAGTACGAGGCCAGAAGATTCTTCCAGCAGATTATATCTGGCGTTGATTATTGTCACCGTCACATGATCGTACATCGAGACTTGAAGCCTGAGAATCTCCTTCTGGACCACAATCTTCACGTCAAAATCGCGGACTTTGGTTTGCATTCAAGTTTAAGCCTCCATTCGCATCCTCCATTCCTGTAGACAAATTTAAACGTATACATTTTTTTCAGGTCTCTCGAACATGATGATGGACGGGGAATTTTTGCGTACTTCGTGCGGCTCGCCTAATTACGCGGCTCCAGAGGTGATATCGGGTAAATTGTACGCCGGACCCGAGGTCGATATATGGTCTTGCGGCGTTATACTGTACGCTCTGCTCTGTGGAACATTGCCATTCGATGACGAACACGTGCCGTCGCTCTTCCGCAAAATTAAATGTAAATTGCTCGTTATTATTATTTTTGCATATTTTGTTCAGAATTCTATCACTCTATCGAATTATTTGTCACAGCTGGAATATTCCCGATTCCGGAGTATCTGAACAAAACAGTCGTGAGTCTCCTGTGCCACATGCTCCAGGTCGATCCGATGAAACGCGCTGCCATAGAGGACATCAAGTAAGCCGTTCGAGACTACGATCCGAAACTTTGTTAACCCGTCGGTTTCGTAACGTTATATTATATGATTACAGAAAACACGAGTGGTTCCAGAAAGATTTGCCGACGTACCTGTTTCCGTCGCCGGTCGAGCAAGACTCGTCTGTTATCGACATCGACGCCGTTAACGAAGTCTGCGAGAAGTTCAACGTCAAGGAGGCGGAAGTACATTCTGCCTTGCTCAGTTGCGACCCTCACGACCAGCTTGCAATTGCCTATCATCTTATAATAGATAACAAGAGAATCGCCGACGAGGCTGCCAAGGCCGAGCTGAAGGACTTCTACGTTGCCTCCAGTCCACCGCCGGTCGCGTTCAGTCCCAACGACGCTTCCAACAGTCCGTTACGACCGCATCCTGAAAGAATCGCTCGTGAGCTAAAACTGTTTAACATTTTTTTTTCTTTAAATATCGATTATCGAAGTCAAATTTATATAAAGATTGTACTCTGATGTTTAGCGTTGCGAGAACGTCAGAGCGGTCAGGCTCCAGCGGTGCCTCAAGGAAATCGCGGGACTCCGGTGAAGCGTGCCAAGTGGCATCTGGGTATAAGATCGCAGTCCAAGCCAAACGACATTATGAATGAGGTCTACCGCGCCATGAAAGCTCTCGATTTTGTACGTCTCTTATCGATCAATAACGAGAGTTTCGTTTCTCAAACATTTGCCGATAAACCGTCTTCCTGATTCACGATCGTTTTTTCAGGAATGGAGAATCATAAACGCCTACAGTGTTAGAGTACGTCAGAACAATAAATTAACGAACAAATACAGCAAGATGTCCCTCCAGCTGTACGCGGTGGACTACAAGAGCTACCTCTTGGATTTCAAATCGCTGGCCACCGACGATACCGAAGATATATTGCGGGGTGCGTTTCTCGTCGTTGCTCGTTGATCGCAGTCTTCGTACATTAACGGTAATTTTTAAAAAATGTTTCTCCGTTCTTGCAGACCCGGCCGTTATACCGCCTCAAGCTACGGGTCATCATACGATGGAGTTCTTCGAGATGTGCGCAGCATTGATAACACAGTTGGCCCGATAAAATTTTCATAATTTATCCCGACCTCGTATATTTTATATAACGCCAGAATTTTTCTTCTCTATCTTAAAAAAAGAAGAAAAAAGAAACAAAGTGGGTTAATAGTAATAGTGGCATAAAGAAGGTTTAAAGACAGATCAAAAGATAATCTTCAATGGACGATAAACTGTGCGTAGAGAAAGAGAATCCCACCTCCCCAGCGGCATCAAAGGATCTGCATGCTGCCCCTGGGGTAGTGTATAATAAAAATATATCTCCGTCGGTCGTTTCACGAGCGAGGGAACGCTCGCGGGCTTATTATTACAAAACAACGATTCGGTAAATCGGCGTTTATTCATGCCTCTGTACAAAAGAAAAAAAAATGACGCGAAGTATTCTACAGTATGTTTAAAAAAAAAATAATACGTTATTCCTTAAGATCTTTAGTTCAGAAGAATATAATGTTACTTGAAATTGTAAAGACCCTCGAGGATAGTTGCTCTTTTAACGCTTTAGCTTAGTACATAGTGGAGTATTGATTCTTTCTCGAAGAGCTGGTTTCTCAATGTTCCGTTGCTCTTTCAATTGCCACGAGCTCTCTCGCTCTCCAATTGAACAGGCACACCCCTCGCTTGTCGCACTGGCACAGCTTCAGTCTTTGGCCTTCGAAACAGTAAAACGTGTGGCTCTGCGGGAAAGAAATTTTTTATGTCTATTATTGTGCTTTTTCATCAAAGACTAGTTCCGATAGATTATGATCGGTGGGATGCGTTACCTGGTCCATGCATCATATAGTGCACCCATCCGGGACTCTGTTGAACTCCGAGATTCCGCCATTCGGTCTCGGTCATCAGGTGCGATTTGGGAACGCGTGTGGCAATTTCCGCAGGTAAAATGACATGCCTATCGCGAGAACGGAAAGAAATATCACGAATAAATTCGCAGTGCGTAAAATTGACGGTTTTTTGTTGTTGTTGAATCCACGACAACGAAGTATTTTTATTTTTATTTATTTTATATTTCCCCCCCATCGTAGGCATTGTGCCTGTACAGGGTTGGCACTGGTCAGTAGCCGTCGCCCCTTGCGGCTGCAGCCGACTTCCCAAATGCATTGCATTCGCCTTGGTATTTTGTGTCAAAAGCATAGGGAAACTGCAGAAAACGTATGCCGACGCTCAATCTCCGTCGGTCTCAGATTCGCCTCACGACAACGAAGTATGCACGGCTAACACGTGTGCAACGGTAAAAATGATAAACTAACCTGTACTCGTATTTGTCGTCGCTGTATTTCTCCGAGTACTGTATCGGATCGCCAGACATTTTCGTCGATTGGGTAAGTGTGTAAAACGCTTCATTTACCAAACGAATCTATACTTCGGGTTGCATGCACTCGCGTCCGTCAATCTTAACATTCATTTTTTATATTAAATTGTTTATGCGTGTTTGTTCTCCGATCGCGCGCCGAACAATTTTTGAAGCGCGGATAATTGAAAGTCACGTGACGGAATCAAGAGTGCGAGAGAGATAGCGCCATTGATCTTTAGGGTGGAGCGAGAGAGAGCTGTCGCTCTTGTGCTTCACCATAAACACAAGAACAGGCTGACCCCTCGTGAACGTCGACGGCACTAATGGCAAAAACAATCCGCTGACGGCTGACGTCCGTGAGACGGAAAACAATAACATCTTCGCCGTTGTTAGGCAAAAAAAAGAAAAAAAAACAATTCGTTAAAAACATTACAACAAATAGATAAGAGTTCAAACAATTCAGTAAGGATGGATGCGAATACCAAAGAGTTGAACGTTTACGGCCTCGTCACGGAACTGTGCAAGCGTTTTATCGACAAAAACGCCCCCGAGGAACACCCTTACGTGCCCCGCAAGGACGACACCGGTGCTCTGAAAAAATTGAGATCGCGGGCTTTCGAGATATTGTTAAAAAAATCGCCGGACAAGATCGATCATGACGGTGAGATTCGTTTTCGACTTTCATAATCATTGAAACAATATCTTAGACATTTTTAAACATCTGCAAACTTGTTAAAAGAGACTAAATTAAAAAAAAAATTTCCGCAGATCGCCAAGGCGCCGATCCCATAGTAGAATTATTGAAACACGCTTTCGTGCTAAAAACAGCCCTCGGCCAATGTTCTGAAGCACAGGAACTAGAATGTTTGATGGACAGTTTATGCGAGAGCCAGGCAGACGAGGATCTTGGTGTATATTCTACTCTGCAGTTCCTGATTGGCCTCAAATCCTACGAACGGACAGAGGAGAATACTCTGGTAACTTGGTACAGACTCATAGATCAGTCGTGCACAGTTTGTATTGAATCAATTTTGTTTCTTCTTTGCTCAGAATATATTTCACTATGGAAGACACAATCCTGCGTTGCCCGAGCAACTCCAAAACCCCAAAGGAGTTCCCCGCTACCAGGTCTATCCCATGGAGTCGTTGGTGCTGCCTGAGAGATTTGAGAGGATGCTGGGAATGGGTCGCGACAATTTAATCCTTGGGAACAGTCGAGATCATCGCAGCAATCTTTCGTTCAGAAGTCAATTTAGATCGGCGGCCACTATTGGCATTGAGTCTCTGGGGTAAGTGTTCCTTACCTGGAGGTTGATAAATTCTTAATATTATTATTTTTTTTTATTTTTGCATTTTTCCTCCTGGTATAGGCATTGACCTGTACAGGAACAACTCTTAATATATTTATAAATATTAATATAATAATGATAATGATATTTACTCGATGCTTGCTTGGACTAAAATAATGTAAATTGTTATGCCATTTTACAACTTAATGTAATTTGATTCATGATCCGAATTCTCAGGAGTGAGGATGTCGGTGGTTCGATGTTCTCCGTGCCGAGATACACCGTGAAGCTCGCGTCGACCCGGGAGTTCTCAATGTCGTCCTTCTTCGTGCCTAATATAACGGAGGACAGCCTGAAACGGATTAACGAATATTCCACGGGCCATATAGGATCGATTCCTCGCCCCGAACCGCCGTGGTTGTGCTTGAAATCAGCCCGCGAAGATGGCGAGAGTAATTCGGAAGTATCGGACGCGCAGCTGACTATCATAGGTCTCAACGACAAAGACGGCAGCGTCGAGGAGCTGTCGTACGCCGAGTGGGACAACGTTCACGATATGGGAGAAATATCGGAGCATCGCACCTGGGAAGCGCTGGGACGCTTGAACGCACCTAAGGAGCGCCCGTTCATTACCGAACAGAACGAAGCTATGCTTCATCTCGAGAGATTAAGCCAGGCCGGATACCTGTTCTTACTCCCAAGAGACATTGTCGACAGGATCGATGTGATCGAGGAAATTTCAACGAGGGATTTGTTAGAATCTATTAAATTGCTGCTGGTCGGCGTAGAGTCGAAAAATTTTACTTGGGATGAGAAGGTAAGATTCTCACCGCATACAATCTTACATATATTTTGGAAAGTTCTTTGTTTCTTTGTTTGTCCCAATTTGTTACAATCCAGAAATACGTCATTTCCGGTTCAGAAAACAAATTTTCGACCGCAAGTGACGTTCTACCGAGGATATGTCGACGAGTTGCTAGTATTAATATAACAATACAATAACTGCAAGAATGAGGATACGACAAATAAATTTCTGATCGTTTACAGTCATGTTCCTTCACTCTGAGAAACAACGTGATGATACCAGGTCTGAGCGTCGAGGCAACGAGCAGCGCCTGTTCCGAGGTCATGCACTGGGGAGCTTGCTACAGATCGTTGTCACTCCTGATAAAATCCGACCCTTGGACGGACAAGAGGCAGCACGAAGGTTTGATATTCAAAGCGATGTGCAACAGCATCAAGGAGCTCTTCATTTTCTATCAAGCCGCTGTGCTCCGAATATCCGTCGCGAACGACGAGTCACCGGCGTTACTAAAGCTACTACACCATATAAGACCAATCGGAGAGCTGATGTCCGAGGTGGCGAGACTTTGTCGATGCGATTTCGATAATCGAGCGGCACTCGACGACGGTTTGGGTCTCCTGTCGCACATCTACGAGCAAGTAACTCGCGTAACGAAACCCCGAGTGGCTCTAATCTTCTATTCGATTCTAAAAGCGTGCTGCGAAGTTTATTTCCGAATGCTGCAGCGATGGCTCTTCGAGGGAAACTGCGACGACGCTTACGGTGAATTCATGATCAGACAGAGACCCCAATTTTTGCACGAGAAGAGTCATCGATTTTGGACAAAGGGTTACGCTCTGAACAACAATTCGGTGCCTGGATTTCTGAGTCACCTGACGGATCCCATAATCGAGTGTGGCAAGACCGTGAGACTGCTGAAAATTTGCGACCCGAAGAATCCCCTGTGCACGATGTTCGCAACATCCCATCCGGCAGTACGTGTTTGTCTGAGCGTTGGAATGGTGCGGGAGCAGGAAGTAATATGCCGCGAGTTCCTCGCTAAGGGCGAAGAATTGTTGGGCAAAAACGTGTCGTTCTCGTTCGCCTTCGAGGAGCAAAGGATCGTCGAGAAGAATCGAGCCAACCTCGTGATCGCGGCCCAGCACGACACGCTCGAGCGAATAAAACGCGAACACGAGGAATCCAAGCTCGAATCGGCCCGAAACAAGCGCGAGCTGCTGGCACAGCTCAAGGATCAGGCCGGTGAAGTGGCGTCGCGAAAGGAGCGTGAACGGGAAGCTGAATTGCTCAAGGACAAGCAGTACCTCGAGGATATGAATGCCGCCGAGGAGATTGCGAAAAACGTGGAACTCGCGGAGAAGAAAAATGTTCTCGATTATTATAACGAGCTCGCGGCCGAGGCGGAGAGACGTCGCGTGCGCGCCGATTGGCGAGTCAAACGAATGAAATTGTTTCAGCAGCGCGCTGATTCGATAATCGGAGCGAAGACGGAACTCTGGGGTATCGAGGAGAGCGACGCAGCTCTCGAGGCTGGAAACAGTATTAAAAAATCTGCGGATGAGGAAGACACGGAGGTAGAGGAGATCGCGGAGGAGCGCGACGTTCCCGCGGCAATTGAACCGACCGACTCGGAGCCCGACAAGCCGATCAGGGTCGAGGACGAGAATCAAAATCCCACGGAGAGCGATGAATCTCCCGAGGCAAAGGAAGCCGAAGCTCCGGATCCCGTGACACCTCCCGCTGCAGTGGAGATCGAAGAAAAAACCAAACTCTTCCCGAAGAAGTCACCTCGTCCATGCGTCCTGGAGATAAACAGTACGAGAACGGCGACCGGTAACGTTTTCCCGAACTTGAACGATTATCGCCAAACTCTCGACAGCAACCTCGATAATTCGTCGTGTCTGCCGGAAACCGCGAAATCCAACACGGACGAGAACAAAATCGCGGCTCAGAGAATCAAGCTTAAAATCTGGCAGGAGGAGTACGGCATGACGCCGAACAACAATGAATTGAACATAATCGTGATGGACGCCGAGGGCAACAAGAATACGATATGCATCGACACGTCGACCGTCGATCCGGACAATTTGCGTGCGACCACGGAAATCGTTACGGACAGAAACATAAACAGAGGTCCACCGGACCAGATCGAGGCCTGGAGGTGCGAGGTGTCGGGCGAGAGGATCCTTGAGCGTGGCTCGAATCTCACCGATGCTCAGAAAAATCGAAACAAAAATATGACTCACTATACCGAGGTCTTCGACGGGTTCGCCGTACCGGGCAGGATCCGCGACGACGCTCCTCTGACCGAGGCCCAGAGGAACATGCGGAGAAACACGACCCACACGTATCGGGACAATCCACCGGAGAGAGAACCACCGGGCAAAGTGAATTTCGTCGAGTACACGGAACTGCAGAAAAATCGAGCGAGGGTCATGGGTCACGACAACAGAAATTACCAGGATCACGCCTTCGAAGAAATCGGCACGAATTGTTTGGATCCGTTGACGCCGATGAGCCAACCCGCCGTCGACGATGGGATGACGCCGATGTCCTGCACGACGGACACCTTTCCTACGTCCATCAGCAGTAGCTTCACTCACGAGGATCTGCTGAAGAGCGGCATGAGGAGCACGACCACCCCGGGCGATCTAGCTTCGGAGGATCCACTGGAGTCGAGGCCGACGAGCAACGGCTTTGACTTTCCCCGTGGTAGTCAAGCATATCCAAATTTCATCGGTCGCGAGGCAGCCGCGACCCCGAGCTTCGAGTCGTCCCTCACCATAGCCGACGTCGAAATGATCGACAACACTTCGCTGCAAGTCTATCTCGAAAAATCCGTGGCCATACCGCTCCGCGTCCAGAGCCGTCTGGCCAACGCAGCGATCGTCAAGCATCTTCTTTACGAGCTCAACATACTGTCTCATTTTCACAGCCTGAGAAGATTCTTCTTCCTTCTCGACGGCGAGTTCACGAGGAGCTTAACGAGCTCGCTGTACAAGAGACTCTACGAGATCTCCGCGCCCATCGAGCTCTTCAGATCAGCCACTCTGACGAATCTCCTGAAGAATGCTCTCGGCAGCTCGCTCAGCAGTACAAACGACAATTCGGCACTCTTGAGCCTCTCCGCTATGAACATTCCCTCGCAGCTGCAACTCTCGAATCCCGAGTTTCTCAACTGTCTGTGCCTGAACTACAAAATCACGTGGCCTCTGAACATAATATTCGATGAGAGAGTGATGGAGCAATATAGCAAAGTCTTCAAATTTTTGGTGATGGTCGGGCGTGTACTGTACGTTCTGCAGGAAGACTTTCACATACTAAAAGTCGAACGGAAAGCCGCTACCTCCGATCAGTATCACAAGCTTCAACTTTATCGTCACTCGATGATGCAGTTCATCACCGCCTTTCACAACTATCTGACCTGCAGCGTTCTCCACGCGAGCTGGGCCGAGTTCGAGAAGGATCTCCAGAACGCGACGACCCTCGATCAGATTTATCTCACTCACGTTGCTTACATCAAAAAGATATTGTCGCGTTGCATGCTCACGGCTCGCGGCGAGAAGATGAGAACTTTTCTCTGCAACATATTCAAGGTGATACTGAAGTTTCACAATGGTGTGAGATCGCAAAATTGGTCGTCGACCGACGGTGGTTACACTCACGCGAATTTCGAGCGGCTCGAACAGATGTACAGAACTTTCTGCGAGGCCAGAACTTATCTGGCTCACGTGGCCAACAAATTGGCGAGCAGCGGATATCAGCCGCATCTCACGCACTTTCTCAACGCACTTAACATCAATCCGCTGTATGATTTGACGCACATGCATAGCGGGAAGAAATCTTAGGCGTACTTTTTGTAATACTGTAAAAACAAAACTAAAGGAATTTGTTGAACGCTTATGTAGATTTAAGATTTCGCCTGGCTTCGACCACGCCGTGTTTTTTCTCTCAAAGAGACAAAAATAACTGTTGAACCCCGAATTGTAATTACTACTGAAACTTGTCGAAGAGCTCGTTGAATCGCCGCTCTCGTTAAATTATGTACTTTTTATTGATAAATCTATTATTTTCATGCTTCACAGTGTACAGTATATACAGTATGCTGTTTTTTTGTTGTTTACCTTAATAATTCGTTAGTTAAATACGTAAGAAAGCGCGTTGAAAAACAATCTTTTTTTAGTCCAACATGACATAAGTTAAGGTATCACATTGAGATGTATGTCGTACTGTTGGTCGAATCCGATGTAACAGTCCGACATGAGGTAGAACGTTACTTTCGTTCGTCCTGAAAAAAAAAACACTTTTTATTCGGGTCTCAGTTCGAGGCGAAGACTACGAGGCAAGTTTTAGTCTACCTGTGAACGAAGGTGCTGTGAACTCCAGCTGATTGAGCCTGGGCTGATTGTTGATGCCCGAGGATCTCTTCAGTGCCCACAACTCTCTCTGAGCTATGTCTCCCAAAACGAGGAACCAACCTTCGTCCTTTCCTCGCAGGAAAAATGGACTATGAGCTCGAAGATTGTTCGACCGATTCTTTCTCTTCAGAGTTATCTCCAAGGTGTAGTTCTCATTCGCATGGACGTCTATGCATTCGTCGATGGTTTGGCGATTGCGATGATGCAATTTCGACGCAATCTCGATGGACTTTGTTTCGTTGTCGCTCCACGAGCCGTGCAGCCTCAGCTCAACGCACATCACCGGCATCGCTTTTATTACTTGATGAATCTGCAAAAAGAGCACGGTTCTGTTAGCTACAAACAAATTAGTTAAACATTTTTTAAACATTTGCAAAAACGTGACAAATACGGTACATTGATTAGCAATTAAATGTACCTCATGAATATCGTTCTCGCTCAGTTCTTTGCCCAACGAGGTGGCAAGAGCCTTGTAATTATTGTTTACACTCGCGCACAGCGCTGGCAGACACTTTGGCAGAGCTGAGAAGAGACGAAGATGTTCTCTTTCGATGTTCGGCAGTGTTACGATAGCGGACTCGTCGATCCATCGAGCCTGGATGATCATTTGCAGCAGCTGCATCAGTCTCAGAGTACTCGCGAGCCAGCCGCGTTCGGCGACGATGTCGATCATTGATTGGAGTATCCTTATAGCCTGATCAAGGACGGATTTCAAGTCGGTTATGTAATCGGAGTTGGGCAGTGTCAGTCGTGAGAAGTGAGCCTGAAGAAGCAGGAAAGCTTTCGTGCTCGGTGAATCGTAGCTCAGACGATCGACCGGATATCGGCACCGCTTCGACAACTCTTCGTTGAGTATATCCTCGTTGTGTCGAACGGGTAACTCGTCGTACTCGTGAGCATCGCACATGATCTTAAGGTACTGTGGTATCGTCATGTTTTCTCTCAATTCGGCCTCGAACATGCCGACCGTTATATAAGAGAGATAGTAGAACGAAGCTATTCGTCCCATCGAAAGTGGATAGATTGCATGCTGCTCCTGTGAAGTAAAAGAAAAAATAATAATAAAGATTAAATAAAACTATCGGCAACGAGTGGATTCGATGAACCTGAAGATATCTGCATGACATTACATGGGTTGCTTTAGGGTGAAGAAAAAATGGTTCACTTGTAGAATTTTATTCTCCAAGTGAACTTCCCCGAGCGAAATTTATGCGATGCAAAAAACAGCCGGTTTAAGTTGATGAAATTTAGTGTCGTGCAGATTTCTTCGGAGACATTGGATTCATCGATCAAACATCAATACGTTACCTGATCTATCTCGATGCAATTCGAATCCACGAGAACCTTGAGTGTCTTCTCGACGAGCTCCGACAGATACTCATTTATGTGCTCGGGTTCGAGGATCTCAAGATCGTAGTAACACGGATTCTTCATCAATCTTCTGAAGAAATAAGTCCAGGTCATGTAGTCGAGAAACTCTTGTTTAGACTTTATCGTACCGGCGACGATCTCGGCGTTCGCGTGATCGGGCAGTACTTGAAGCAGGCTCGATTCCACGGGGAATGGCTCGTAGAGGAATTTTTTGTAAAAATTCTTCTTCACATCGTGAACGAGAACAACGGCTACACCGGAATCGTCGAACTGGGGCCTTCCCGCCCGTCCCATCATCTGGAGAACGTCGGTTATCGGCATGTCGACGTAGCGTTTAGTTTTACCATCGTAATACTCCGTTCCCTTGATGACCACCAGATGAGCCGGGAAATTTACACCCCAGGCGAGAGTCGCCGTTGTTATGAGAACCTAAAGTAAAAAAAAGTTATTAAAACCACTTTCTTAATTTTTCATAATATTCTACGATGAACTCACTTGTATTTTATTGTTCACGAACAATTCCTCGACAGTGCGGCGATCTCTGTCCTGCAGACCGGCGTGATGAAGCCCGATGCCGAAGGCCAGTGTGAGCTTCAGATTTGTGTCTTTTATGTCTCCAATGATATTTTCCATCTCGTCCTCTCGCATGTGAAGCCACTGTTTGGGACTGTCCTCGGCGGCGAGATAAGCTATCAAGTCTAGAGCCGTGAGTCTGGTCTGTCTTCTCGAGGCAACGAAAACGAGTGAGGGACTCTCGGGCGCGTGTTGCCTTATAGCTTGAAAAGTCGGTCGATTCATCGTTGCCATTCGAGGACAATAATGCTTTCCGGGAAAGCCGCTGATGTGAACTTCCAGAGGCACGGGCCGCACCGAAGGTCGAAAATTGTACAGTCCCATTTGTTTTATACCCAGCCAATTGGCGAGATCCACGGCGTTGGCCAGAGCCGTTGATAGCCCGACTATTCTCAGTGTCTTCTTCGTGTGCGAGGCTATGAAGTTCGTACGCGAGACTATAACTTCGAGTACCGGACCTCTGTCCTCGCCCAAGAGATGGATCTCGTCGATTATTATCAGAGCTACTTTCTGCACGTAGCTACGAGTCTGCCAGCTTCTGCTTATACCGTCCCATTTTTCCGGAGTCGTCACGATGACGCTCGCTCGAGCGACCTGTTTCATGTCTGGCGCTACGTCTCCGGTGAGCTCGACGACGCTCTTGCCCAATTGCTCCTCCAACCGAACTTTCCAATCGAATATGCGTTCTCTAACGAGAGCCTTCAACGGCGCTATGTAAACAACTTTTTGATCGGGATATTGCTTGAAAACGCGAAACATCGCGATCTCTGCGGCGATCGTCTTTCCCGAGCCCGTCGGCGCACCCAGCAGAACATTACAATCGGTGTGATACAGACAATGAAATATCTGCGTTTGTATGGGATTGAAGTGGGTGAATTTGTAGAGTTTCTGTAAATTTGCATCTTGCAGGGCAGTCACGGGTAACGGTTGAAGCTCTAACAGATCCGTGTGAGGCGGATGAAGCTCAGGAAGCACGAGATTGTGGAATGTCAACGGTAGAATCGATTCGCAACCGAGCCAGCGGTTGCTCGTTGCTTTTACCAAGTATTGTGACGGCAGAGGCTCGGTCAGCGGTATGGTCATGACGAGCTCATGTGGACTGTTGCTGAGAGCCTATGAAAATAAATGACAAAATAACTTTTTGCGTCTGCCTCAATGAATGGACGGAGAACATTTTTGTTTCGTACCATTTTCTTCGTGACGAGAAAGTATTCGTGATGATAGATAAAATTGTTGTCCGGATCTTCGATCCATATCCAAAAAGCTTCGGAAGTTTTGCCATGAACGTGATCGTTCCACCTGAACTGAGGATAGACGTTCAAACGGATTCGCAGTACAGTTCGCGTTATCGGCTGGAGGTTCGATTCCATATCCAACGCGGGAAATTCGTCGCAGCACTTCTTTATGAGCGCGGCTGTCTTTTGATTCCGCAAAAAATCTCCGATCTCCCGGACGTCCATCTCACGGAGTTTCTCGATCGTTAAATTTCGATTCTCTATTTTCTCGATTATATCCTGACCGAGACAACGAAATTGTCGCAGCGGACTCATGTGATCCCACTGCTGAAGCTCCAGCATTTTTGCCATGCCGAGCAAACGTCCGGCCATTATTGCGTTGTTCTTTCGGAGCATTACTTCGAATATCGCTCGGCATATTCTCACCGCGTTCTGTCAACCAATTGACAAAAGAGGTGTTTGAATATATGCATATGCTCGAACAAGAATGGCTTAAATGAGTGATTAATAAAATGATTTTTTACCTGCGTTATGTAGGCTTGATCGGATATCAGGGAGAACGAGCTAACGCGTCCTCGGGACAGATACGTTTGTATCAGAATATTCACTTTGCCATGAATATTCTCAGGACCTCCTTGCGGTATCACCTCGCAATAGTCCGCCGAGAGATTGTCCAGCTCGTTCATCTCGTCGTCACGTACCTTGAGCTGCTCGAATTCTTGCGAACGCGAAATCATTCCAAGTATATCGGCCTCCGTCATTATCGGCTTAGTCAGATCGTTGAACGTTTCAACTGTGTCGTATTTGAGGTAGTAGTGACTGGCGGTACGTCCCAAATCTGAAAGGATATCCCATTTTTTATTAAATTTAAATACTGGCAGGTTGTTGTGGCTCGGGCGCTTCGCGTGTTGGCTATTGACTATGGGATTTCCCTACCGGAAATTGAAATTTCCGGTAGGGAAAATTATTGTTATCCACACGACGATGGGCCATAGAAAAAACTTTTCACAATATATATGAGATCGCTTTGACATAAGATTAGTCAAAGAAATATCTATAAAACTTATTTCCGTAAATCCAAGCTAATTATTTAATGTATATGTGTTACCTGTAGAACTGAGATCCCCGGTTCTGACATTATAGCGTATCATTTTCGCCTTGTCCAACGCCTTAGCCGCAGTGTCGATGAGCTCTTTTCGCTTACGGTCCAAGTTTGGATCTTCAACGATAGTCTGATATGGTATCCCGTAAGCCAGGTGATTGAGTTTCATTCTAACGAAAAGATAAGTGTAACTCAACCACTCAACAGCCTCCTCGACATTCGATATCGTCCCGAGAGCGATTTCGGCGTTCAAGTTATCAGCGAGGTAAGTTATGAAGCTGCTTTCGATAGGGAATTGATTGGTCAGCAGGGAGAGATAATGATTGAGCTTGTTGTGCGCAGTTATTATAACTGCGTGACCGGAAGTGTCGTACTGGGGTCTTCCGGCACGGCCGAAAATTTGCAGAACGTCAAGAATACCAAGATCTATGAAGGATCCGTGCTTTGAGTCGTAGATCTCGGTTCCCTGTTGATACAAGAAAAGTCAATTTTTCAGTTTCTAATTACGAAAAAAAAATTAATCGCGTAATTAATTTTGTACAAGAAAACTCACTCGAATAACGACGGCGTGTGCGGGTAAATTGACTCCCCATGCGAGCGTCGAGGTGCAGACCAGAACTTTGACGAGACCTTGAGAAAAATATTTCTCAACCAAATTTCTATCGGTTCGCAACATTCCAGCGTGATGCACGGAAAAACCGTACTCGAACAATTGTGCAAGATACTTGTTGCGCGAATTCGACAAAGCTTTCAGGGCCAATCCCTTGGCGGCGCCATCGGACTTAAAGAGTTTCAGGGTATCGTTGGATCCAGCTATGTCTTTAAGGGCATTCGCCGTTCTCATTGTAGCATTTCGCGCGTGCACAAAAACCATAACTTGATGACCCTTGCGAACCATGTCGACCACTTGATTGTAACACACGAGATCCATGTCGTGTATCTGCTGGTTCGGTTTTATGGATTTAACGCCTATGAAGGTTTGACTCAGCGGCACAGGCCTGAAGCGACTGTCGAAGTAGAAGAGACCCTTGTAGGGATTGACTCGTAGAAATCTCGCTACGTCGACGTAATTCGGCAGAGTAGCGGAGAGACCGACGATTCTTATCATGCTCTGCGAGGACTCCACTTGTCTGAGGGTTCGTGCCACGAGAGCCTCGACTACGGGTCCTCGGTCGCCGTGCAGCAAGTGAACTTCGTCGATGATCAGCAATTTAACGATCGCCGCTAGAGCAATGTCGCTCGAACCCTTCCTCGTTACGACGTCCCATTTCTCCGGGGTCGTGACTATCATCTGCGTAGCGAGAATCTCTTTCTTGGTAAGCTGCATATCGCCGGTTAACTCGCGAACTGTGACGCCGAGGCAGGCGAGCTTTTTGTTGAAATTCGTCGTCATCTCAGCAGCCAAGGCTTTCATCGGTGCTATGTAGACTATCTTGAAATTATCTTTATTGAGAACGCCGTTGTCGATGTGAAGCTTCAATTGATGAACGACCGCGAGGAGAGCCACGTTCGTTTTACCGGCTCCTGTTGGCGCGCAGATCAACAGATTCTCGTTGCTGTGGTAAGCCGCGTCGAATACGATGCTCTGAATTCTGTTCAGAGCTTTCACCCCGTTGAAGGCCATTTGTCCGATCTGAAAGGATAACATTTTTTAAGTATACGCTCCATTCATCTATGAGGTTTCCATTTATATCAATGTTACTTATATGTTTCTTGATTTTTAGTTTTCTCAATGACAATTCGTGCTGTTTTAATGTAGTTTCTTTTTACCTCATCGAGCGTCGATATGAGGACCGGATCGTTGCCGACTGATAGCGAAGTTGCCTCCGGTATTGGTATGTGAACTTCCTCGCACAAGTTTGAATCCTTTCTCTCGACGTTCTCGGGCAGCATGACTTTCTGACCGGAAACGAAACCCGCCATGGCCTTCGAGGTCAACTTCGAGTCAAATACGAACGGGAAGTTCTCGCGTACGCTGCTACCGACGAGATTTGATCTTTTGCTTATCGTAAGAATGGGAGCTTTTTGGGCCAGCAGGGCTTCCTGCCTTTTGAGACGAAGCGCTAACGGGTCAATATCGTCGTCCGAATCATCGCCGTTCGCTTCGGCGTGCTTGTTCGAAGCCTTCATCAATTTTTTCTCCTCTTTTCGGACCTGCTTGAGCAATATCTTCTCCGTCGCTGATTGAACCGTAACTTGGCAACCGTATCGTGGCTGCTCCGCTTTTTTTGCTGAAGAAAAAATTCAAACTCGTTTATCAGGCAGGGTCGCATCTTGTGGAGCGTCAAGATTCAACGGATAAATATCTTCGAACTTACGCGGTGGCTTTTTATTGCATTTCTGGGTCGACAGCAGCCTGATAATCGCCTGACGGTGCTCGAGTATGTAAGACACGAACTGTATGAACTCGAAGCCCAATAGATCGAACAATTCACCCTCGAGATTGTTGCCAGAATTTTTCAATTGGTTTTCTATAGTCATGACGAATTGCTCGTAACTCATGTCGCTCGAAATTTTGGCGTAACACTGTTTTAGGCCTTTCGTAAAATCAGCTTTGTCAAACTGCAATGTTAAAAAAATATTATTACTATAATCGCAAATCAGAATCTATTTTTTTTCTTTCGTCGAAATACTTACTCCGTTCTTGTTGTTGGTCTCGACTACAACTTTGTCGTACGACATTGTGAAATCCTCGGCGGGCTTCGATGCGTTCGCCTCCACCATATCGTGAAGCCATTTACTTTCCGGCCACACAACCGTCGCCGGCTTGTACTCGATTTTCGCCCCGAATAGCTTCGATTCCTCGTCGGCGCTTGTTGAAGATTCACAGCCGAATTCCGCGATAAATTCCAAGTTCTCGTCCGTCAGAAATTCCTTTATCTTGCTTATAGTCTATATGAATAAGAATTAGATTTTAGTCTTTGAATCTTAGCAAGCAAAACACAGCTCGGCGCTCATTTAATTGCAAACCTGCAGAATTTTAGTGGCAATACGTTCAGGTATTCCTCCCATCCTGTCCTCAAGAAACTTAAAATTTCTTTCGCTCAAGTGTTTCTCATTTATCAACTGACGAATGATCGATATTGATATGTCATCCACGATTATCGAAGATTCTCCTTCTGCAAACACAAACACATTTGCTACAGTATAATCGCCAGCTAATTGCAGGCACAAATTGGAGCCGAGCAATAGGTAATTGCAAGATCATCAGTTTGTTATTTTTAAAAATTACAAAATTGTAATATCATTGTATTTAAATTATCACATTTATTTATAATTGAATAAATAAATGATTAATTTAACATAAAAATTTTGTGAATGTAATCTTTTTTTTACATTGTGGTCGGAAGTTTACAGTTCATTGCAACATTGTAACAGAGTACCAGGAAATGTTCTCACCGCAAAATAGTCCCACGGCGCTGTGTACCTGCAATAGAAAAGGCTGGGCCATTTCTGGAAGGTTTTTACAGAATTCCTGCCAGTTGAACTGTCTGTAAGGAAAGGAAAAATTTAAACAAATATAAATCGAGTGTCCTCTGTCCGGGTAACAGCGTTACAGAAAATAATTACTGGGTTGCTGCAGACTGTTCTAGCCTCTTCTTGATCAAATCGTTCTCTTCAGGCTTCACCTGTTTCTTTTTGCGTCCCAACTCCGTGAATGCTCTGAGCGCGCGTGTGACGCGCGGGACTTCGCTCATTTTGCCAATTCTTGCCAATCGCTTCGATCTGTAGGACAGAAATGTATACGACTTTGTAAGAAAAACGTGACAAAAGCCACAATCTGTTTCGGTATTGCACTTAATTGTGCAAACAAATGTCACCGCGTGAAAATCGTCGGAGAACGTTCGATCGTTCGCTGATCGACTCATCTCAGCCTAGATATAAATTTTTCGCAAAATCTTGAATTACATTCCGCCGGGGATCATCGGATAATTTTGACATAAAGACTTACGAGCGTTTAACCTCGAATGATCCCGATGTCAGCCATCATTCGAGTTACGGCGAGACAATAGAATGTAATGTCTAGGTAACGATTATGAATAAATTAATTCGATTTGCTTTCTTACCTGTGAGCGAGTCGTCGACGCGTCGCCTTTTGTACTGATTTATCGGTTCTGTCTTATATTCTACATCTTTCGACGAAGAGGACACATCAGCGGTGAAAATTTTGAGAAACTGCCGATTCAAAAATTCACGGTACGGTTGTAGTCTTGGCCGCTTGTGGTGCGACGATCGCGGGAGGGGGGAGAATAGTACGGACAAATTTCACTGGCGTCGCAACGCTCGTCAAACGCCAGTTCAAAGTTTCTGTCGCGGTCTACGCAATCTCAAATTTCTAACTTTCATACGAATAAATATGAGTATTACTGCTTGCAGTGCAACAATGTAGCATGTAGCTCGCGTCAGTTTCTCAATGTACGTTTATCGAGTAGAGTTGTATGTACGTAGTGTCGTTGTGAAGTTCAGTGCCGTATTCTTCGTGTTTCAACGTGCCAGCGGTGAACATGGTTGTTACTGTATCGGCCTTCGACGGAGACTTTGTTTTCGACGATTACGCGGTACCTGCTCGATGTTCGGATGCACACGAAAACCCAGGACAAAGGTAGGAATTTTATTTTTCCAATTATTCTAAGAATAATTGCATTTTTTATTGACGATCACGAATACGTTTGTCTATCGAGATCGCTGCAGCCTTGCCCGGCGTTCATAGCCTCGAAAACTTTTGTTTACGTCGTGCACATGTTAACGAATGCAACTTTGAAATACCGTTGGAAACTATATAACCAAAGGACTGCATCGATTTTTCATACGGCATATCTTTATTCACCTTAATTTAATAACAATCTCAATAAGGTCTGGGAAAACTTTTGGGCAGGCTTTTGGTCGGCGCCGCGGGGCGGGGGGGGGGGGGGGGGGAGGGAGGTGTACGGAGGAATAATAAACAACGGAACATTTTTGAAAAAAATGGAAGGTCCAAATGTATTTAACCTTCACGAACGAAATAAACATACGCAAGGAAGACGGAAGAAAAATCTACGATTACGAAATTTTTTAAAAAGAATACGAAAAAACCATGTCTTCTTCCCGAGAAATCAAGTGGTAGACATCGATATTAAGTCCTCGTCTCCCCTTGTCCCGAGAATTCAAGTGTTAAGTCCGACGAGAGTCTGTACCGTCTCCACAGAAATCAAGTGGTACATATCGATATTAGGTCCGACAAGAGTTGGTATTCTCGTTGCCGTAGTTTGCGTTGCCGCTAGGATAGAATAGATCCTTCACGAACGAAATAAATATACGCAGGGAAGACTGACGAAAAATCTACCATTAAAAACAACAACAAAAAAATCAAGTGGCAGATACTGATGTTAAGTCCGACAAGAGTCGGTATGCTCGTCTCCACCAGTCCCGAGAAATCAAGTAGTAGATATTGATGATAAGTCCGCCGAGAGTCGGTATCCTCGTCTCCACTAGTCCCGAGAAATAAAGTAGTAGATATCGATATTAGGTCCGGCGAGAGTCGGTATCTTCGCCTTCGGAGTTTGCGTCTCCGTGCGGATAGAACAGATCGAACATGTCTGCGAGCGCTGCAGTACCGATTGAGAGAGAAAGAGAGGGCTGATGCTGCGCGCGTTTCCGTAACCGTTGGAGTTGCGCGTTGGTAGGGAGATAGGGAAGGCATCGTTCGTCGTCAGTATCCGCCTCTCTCTACGCATTGGCCGGCACGGCGTTCCGCCAGAAGCCAGCACCGATCGCTCCAGTCGCCACAACTGCCGAAGAAAAAGGAGACGATCATCCTCTCTCAGGCGTACACAAAGGTGCGAGTATACAAGCATCGGCGAGGGAGACGGGGGAACACGTCGTCGACGTCGAGACGTCACACAACAGTGCGGCACAGCTCGTGTCCGGTGACTCGGGCTTCATCCAGCTCCGTCTCCGACCAGCGCCACCCGGAGACTGTCCCAACACAGCTCAGTATCCGTCGAGTCTCCGTGAAAACGCCGTCGGGTAAACACAGCTTGGCTCCGTACATTTAACCTCCCTTGTAACTCGTGATCGAACGCTCGGTGTCGAGAACAAAAAAAGAAACAAAAAAGTTGCGATCCGTGCAGAGAAGGCAACAACAGCGATCGAAGGGGAGAAAAATAGTTTAAAGAAAGAAAAAAAAAACTCAAGGATGGCGCAACAGGATTCAACGGTTGCGGAGATTCCGAACGTGGCTGAGTTGAACGTCGGCGGTGTGTTCTACACCACGTCTTTGTCGACACTGACTAAGGAAACGGATTCTCATCTCGCGGCGTTATTTACCGGTAAGAAGAGCGTCGAGAGGGACGCGAAGGGAAAATATTTTCTCGATCGTGACGGCGTGCTGTTTCGTTACGTTCTTGATTTTCTTCGCAATCAAGCGTTGACGCTGCCGGAGGGTTTTCGGGAGCGCGAGAGGCTACGCAAGGAGGCGATTTTTTACGGGCTTCCGGGTCTCGAGAAAGCGGCTCTCGACTCGGGCAACGATTCCAGCGTGTCGTCGAGCTCGAGCACCGCCGGCAAGCGCAACCGTGCCGGGTACATAACGGTGGGATATCGCGGGACCTTCGCTACCGGACGCGACGGTCTGGCCGACGTTCAGTTTCGTAAACTCGCGAGGATCCTCGTGTGCGGTCATATGTCGCTCTGCCGGGTCGTCTTCGGCGAGACCCTCAACGAGAGCCGCGATCCCGATCACGGTATGTCGGACCGTTACACGTCCAGATTCTTCCTCAAGCACAACTCGATCGAGCAGGCATTCGACATGCTGCAGGAGCAGGGCTTCAAGCTCGTCGCGAGCTGCGGCTCCGGTACCGCCGGACATAAGATGGACGACGTCAAGCCCGGCGTCGATCTCGAGGAGGATCGCTGGAATCATTACAACGAGTTCATTTTCGTGCGCGAGTAAGATACCGGGCTCTTACGTCGCAATCTGTACTCGACGGAGAAAATTTTTAAAAATAGATAGAAGTTTTGAACCGAAGATGATTTGTTGGACGTCGGTCGACATCCTTGTCTGGAGAGACAGTTCGTTGAACTTTGAGACGACTTTTTGGGGCCATCTGACCAGTTATTTACCAAGTTAGAACAAAAAAAAAATGGACGAAGGTGAAGAAAAATAAAAAGTAGCTGAAGAAGAAAGGAAGAGGGGGGACTAGAGGAGCGATCAGCTGAGAGGACGACGGACTTCCGGTTCGTCGGAGGAGGCGACCTTCGGACCGCGCCAACGACGAGGCAACGACATAATCAAACTATAGAGGGAGGGGGGATGTTTGTTAAAATGGATTCTAAAAAAAAAAATAATCCGTTCTGTAGATATATCATTGTATGCCGTAGGTGCAAATATCCGTGCATGTATTTCGTCTGAGAAGCCTTGAGAATTGCGTAGGACGCAAAAGAACTTCCCGAATTTCGACTATGCGTCTCGCAGTTTTGCCACTGCGAAACTTCGAGATTGATTCTTTCCTCTCTCCGACGCCCCCCCCCCCCTCCCCCATCCGAGCACAGATACGCATGCGGGTATACCAAGTTTTAGACTTTGGGGATTAACTTTTAAGATACACGTTCGCTGTGTACTTATTTCTTTTTTGTATCGATATTGTCCATCGAGAATTCCGTGTCGTCAAAGATTAATCTATCAGGACCGTAGCGGAAGTAACATAAAACTTGACGATTTTTCCTAAAACTTTACATATCTGTTGTCAACGTGATTCTCTATTATACAATTAAAAAAAATTACTTACACAGTCACGCTGCACCTGTAATTTAACCCAATTTATAGAATAATGTTGATCGAAATTGACAATGGACAAATCGTATGAAAAAAATGTACACAGTCTATGATACTATATAGTCGTTAAAGAGAAATAGAAAAGAAAGAAAATGCAAAAAAAAAAATCAAAAGGTCTCCCCGGCGGAGCCGATGATACTTTCTCCTGTACCTCAGTGCGCTGTATTAAAGGTAGAAAAACTAGGGTGTAACAAGGGTGACGCACGAACGAAGCCGAGCAACAGTGGCTACGAGATTGTCATTTCGCTATTAACAAAGTCACGAAATTGTCATTGTAATTTCATTGTAATTATAAGATTTTGATTTATTTATTTATCATTAAAGAAAAAAAAGATTCCGTCATTGTAATTTTTTTTACAGTGCACTTTGAAGTTAAGACTTTATGGTAGTATTCAATATTCACACATAAAAACTCATGGTACGAGTGGTACTTGCGACCGTAGACGGCGCGACGATCGCGGTGCGGGGGGGGGGGATAGTAACAAAAAAATGTGACTGGGGTCGCGGTGCTCGCGAAACGCTCTTCAAAGTTTTTGTTCCGCGCGACTAGATCTCAAGTTCTTATATTTCATTCGAACGAACATCAATTTTCTTTGGCGTGCATCGGGGTAAAATGTAGCTCGCATAAATTCCTCAAAATTTGTTTATAGAACAGGCTTGTTTGTACGTAGCATTGTTGTGAAGTTACCGCCGTTTTTCGTGGTTTCATTGTTCTCGCGTTGACAATGGCCGTCGTTCTATTGTCGTTCGCCGGCGATTTTTCTTTTCGACGAACAAGCCAAACTTGCTCGATGTCACGATGTATACGAGGACGTAGAAGCAAGGTGAGGATTTTATGTTTCCAAAACGTTTCACCATTAACTGCGTCATAAGTTTGCGATCTCGATTATTTTCGCTGCCCGAGTGGAGCGAGGTTGCTGCTGCAGCCTCGCCGGGCGTTCATAGCCTCAAACACTTTTGTGGACATTGTGCATGTGTTAACAAACGCAACTTTGGAACACCGTTCGAAACTATATTACACGAACAAATGCTGCGCTTTTGCATATTACATTCAGCTCAATTCGTTCGCATTCTCGGAATATAGTTGACAATTTAAACAATTTTTTTTTTTTTGCGAGGGGACTTCAACAATAAACAATGGAAATAATAAAAAAATATATCTTCGAGGACGTCCTTCTAAGCCCAAACTTATTTAGTTTCCTCAAACGAAAAAAACTTACACAGACGTAAAAAAGCACTGAGATTCATTGACGGTCATTTATTAACAAAATCGTCGAAACGAGGTTAATCGATCGTCTGTTACGAATCTTTCGTGCCCAAAAAAAACATACATGCGGGACAGGAAATACGAAGCGGTGAATATCGGTATTTTTTTTTTTTTTTTGGTAAGGAAGAGGGGAATAATAAACAATGGAAATAATACAAAAATACATCTTCGAGGACGTTCCTCTAAGCTCAAAATTATTTAGTTTCTACAATCGAAATAAACTTATACAGACGTAAAAAAAACTTAAGATTAATTAACGGCCATTTATTTAAAAAATCATCGAAACGAGGCTAATCGATCGATCTGTTACGAATCTCTCGTGCGTAAAAAAAACTTTCCATTGTCTCTTGGATACATACGAGACAGTAGATACGAAGCGGTGGGTATCGGTATTTTTTTTGTAGGGGAGAGGGGAATAATAAACAATAGAAACGGTACGAAAATGTATTTTGTTGCTCCTTCCTCTAAACTCAAACTTATTCAGTCTCTACAAACGAATTAAACTTACACAGACGTAAAAAAAGAACCTACGATTAATCAACAGCCCTTTATTAACAAAATCATCGAAAAGAGGTTAATCGATCGATCTCTTACTAATCTTTGTGCGTAAAAAAAAAACTTGTCCATTAGTCTCTTGGGTACATACGAGACAGTAGATACGAAGCGGTGGGTATCGGTATTAGGTCCTACGAGAGTCGGTCAATTATTGTTTCTCGCGTGAATCGAGCGCTCCGGCATTCTGGGTAGTCGGGTATCCTTCGTCTCCGGGGTTTGTGTCGCCGCGAGGATACACAGAGCAGATCGAATATCTGTGAGTGCGGCCGCACCGATTGAGAGGGAGAGAGAGAGCTGATGCTGCGCGCGTTTCCGTAACCGTTCGAGTTGCGCGTTGAGCGGTGAGATAGGGGAAGCCAGCGTTCGGCGTCAGTATCCTCCTCTCTCCGGCGTATAAAGGTGCAAGGACAGAGGCTTCGGTGAGGCACACGGGGGCACACGTCGTCGACGTCGGGACGTCACACAGTGTGGCACAGAGTCTCGTGTCCGGTTTGACTCGGGCTTCATCCAGCACCGTCTCCGACCAGCGCCACCGGAGACTGACCCAACGCACAGTTCAGTATCCGTCGGGTCTCCGTGAAAACTCGGTCGGACGAACGGTGCACGTTCTCATTCCGTGCATGAACCGCTGTCATAACTCGTGGGTATATAAAACGCTCGGTGTCGAAGCACGCGACACTTGATCGTTCTCGGTGATTTCTCGAGAGTGGCGAAGAACAAAGGAAGGAAATCACAAGCGTTCGTCACATCTGCTTTAAAAAAATAAATAAAATAAAATAAAATAAAATAAAATAAAATAAAATAAAATAAAATAAAAATTTCCGAGCTGTGTAGAGTGAATAATAATAATAATAATAATAATAATAAAAATACACATACACACACACAAGGATGGAGCAACAGGATTCAACAGTTACGGAGATACCTAGCGTGGTGGAATTGAACGTCGGCGGTGTGTTCTACACAACGTCGTTGTCGACACTGACGAGAGAAGAGGATTCTCATCTGGCGGCGATATTTACCGGCAAGAAGACCGTCGAGAAGGACGCGAAGGGAAAATATTTTCTCGATCGTGACGGCGTGCTGTTTCGTTACGTTCTCGATTTTCTTCGTAACCAAGAGCTGACGCTGCCGGAGGGTTTTCGGGAGCGCGATAGGCTACGCAGGGAGGCGATTTTTTACGGTCTACCGAGTCTCGAGAAGGCCGCCGCGGACTCGGGCAACGACTCGAGCGTCTCGTCGAGTTCCAGCACCGGCGGCAAGCGGACCGGTGCCGGATACATAACGGTCGGTTATCGCGGGAGCTTCGCGTTCGGTCGCGACGGTCTTGCGGACGTGCAGTTTCGAAAACTGGCGAGGATCCTCGTTTGCGGTCGCATGGCACTGTGCCGCGCCGTTTTTGGCGAGACCCTCAACGACAGCCGCGATCCGGATCACGGCATGTCCGATCGTTACACGTCGAGATTCTTTCTCAAGCACAACTCCATCGAGCAGGCTTTCGATATGCTGCTGGAGCAGGGCTTCAAGCTCGTCGCTAGCTGCGGCTCCGGCACCGCCGGCAATAGAATCGATTTCCTTAAGCCCGGCGTCGATGTCGAAGAATATCGCTGGAATCATTACAACGAGTTTGTGTTCTCGCGGGAATAAGGATAAAGAGATTTTTGACATCACTATATGTATACTCGATGGAGAAAGAATTTAGAAAAAAAAATAATAAAAATAAATAAAATGAGGGAAAAAACGTTCCCGGCGGAAGATTTGTTGGTGCATCGGCAAACATCTTCTCGGCATTGTCGGGGCACACTTGTTAGGACCTGGAGAGGGTTCGTTGAACTTTGAGAGAAGTTTCGCAGTCGTCTCCGGTGGTTATCGATCGAATTTGGAGAAAACAAAGAAATACGGACGGTGGTGAGGATGAAGAGGGAGGGGAGGAAGGGCCTACAGAAGCGACTCGTCAGCTGGGAGGATCGACGGACTTCCGGCTCGTCGGGACGGGGCGAACTGCGGTTCGCGCCAATGACGCGGCAACAAGATAATCAAACGACACTGGAGAGTGAAAGATGAAGAGCTAAGAAGAATTAGATAAATTTTAAACGAATAACTATGGAGCGAGGGGGATGTTTATTAAATTGAAATCTTAAAAAAAAAAAAAATGATTTTGTAGATATATCATTGTATCCCGTAGGTGCGCAAAATCCGGGAATCTTTTTGTTTTTTCTTTGCTTTGTCAAAGCGTCGAGAATCCGTCGGACGCAAACGTCCCGCAATGACGGGTACGCGTCTCGCAGCTTTACCGCTGCGAAACTTCCAGATCGATTCTTCCCTCTCTCCGACCCTTTTTTTCCCCCCTTCGAGACTCACTGATACGGATGCGGGTATACCGAGTTTTAGACTTTGGGGCTTAAATCTTAAGAGAATACACACGTTCGCCGTGTACTAATTGTTTCTTTTTTTTTCTATGCCGATATTGTCCATCGAGAGTTCTGTGCAGTCGAGGCTTAATTCGTTGGGACGTCACACGAAAAAACTTTGACAATGTCTCGTAAATTTTTACACTTCCGTTGTCAATGCGTTTCTCATCGTACATTTTGAAATAAAAAGTTACTGAAGCAGTCCAAGTTGCGCCTGTAATTTTTCCAACGGACATAATCACGGTCATCCAAATTCGCGATGGACAATTCGTACGAAAACGAAAGTTACTCGAAGGTCGACGTAGCGACTGTAATTTTTCCAATGGCCAAAGCCACGGTCATCCAAATTCGCGATCTACAAATCGTCCGAAAAAAATTACTGAGTCCACGTTGCGTCGGTCATTTTGCCAACGGACAAAATCATCGTCACCCAAATTCGCGATGGACAAATCGAATGAAAAAAAAGAAAAAAATGTACACGGTCTATGATACTATATAGCGGTTAAAGAGAAATAGAAAGAAAAGAAGAAAAAAAAAAAAAAAAACCCAAAAAGGTCTCCCTGGCGGAGCCGATAATACTTCCTCCTGTGCGCTGTATAAGGGTATAGGGTAAAAAAAATAAAGCAGGTATATAACGAGGGTGACGCGTGAATGATGATGGATTATGGGTGCGTGTGTGAGTGGTAGCCATAAAACAAAAAGTGCGTGCGTGGTACGAGTGGTAACGTCACGCGAATAATGCGGAGAGAGAAATATAGGAAAAAAAGAAAAAAAAAAGAGAGGATCTCGAGGATCAATATTCGAGAACCGAGGAAATGCCGTACGAGAGATCTATTCGAGTCACGTTGTTAGAAACGAATTACACCTATCCGCGGTATCCCGGGGTTTTTGAGAGGCGAAACGTGCTCGAACCATCCTCGCAGCTGTTTCGATCTTCTCTCCGAGTATTGCCGGCAAAGCCTTTAAGTTTCTCGACGCGCCGTATTTATTAGTTGGCAAATGACGAGCCAATTGGCCTTTTATTCTGATCGTTCTTTACTTAGTCCGGAGTTCGACATATTATTTCCTACTGGGAAACTTTTTTTTTTTTCTCTCTGAATATCTATCCGGCATTCGAGTCGATTACCCGACGTTCCGCAGAGGGTCAAATGCGATATTTCCTCGCGAATCATACGATCCCGCTGACGGAAGACATTTGTAACGGGATTATCCTTAATCCACCAAGTTCCCCCGGGTACTTCGATCGGTTTCTCTGATTTCGTCAGATCTTACAAGATTTTTATCTCGGGACCTCACCGACGATTTATCACGGCCAAGTGGGGGAGCTCGGAAGTAATGGTGTGAACCGTCCCCCCACCTCCCTCTCCCTACGAGCGGTTCGGGCGATGACGCTACGAGTTTGGAACTTTTTTATGTTATTTTTATTTTAGTAACATCTTCGGAAAACTTGAACTTGTCGACCGTATGAAAACGCTCTCCGCGCAATTTTTTTATTCATCAGCGTCCCCCTTAGCGATGATACGAAAAAAAAGACAGAAAAATAAATGTATCGAAGGGTAAAAAAGTTTTTCGCTACCGTGATTTTCGGCATTTATCTTCGTCGGCCGTCGGGCTCGTCCTTGGGGAATTGTCGGTACTTCGTCATAGCCTTCCGACCGTTTATTAACTCATCCATTGCAGAGACGAGTTTCGAACGATCCCGTTACAATTTAAGTTTTTTTTTTTTTTCTCTCACTGTCGGAGAGGAAACACTGCGGGGGTGAGTGAACGAGCAGCCTAACCGGGAAATCGCGAATTAAAGAGCGCTAGGCTCCGATGTAATATGTATATTTAAAAGAAAAAAAACTATATCGATCTTACATTGTAACGCTCTATGAATTTTGGGCCTTAGCTGGCATAAACGGGTATCATATATAGCCACCGGAATGTTCGTGTTATAAAATTGCACGTAAAATCTCTTGTAATAATTCCGCGTCGCACAGTGCGGTAAACGAGCAGAAGAGAGAAAAACAACAGAAACAAAAACAACAACAAGCAAAAAATTAATACACCGTGAATTGAAAATTTACGACCAATAATTAATATTTGTAATAGAGAGAATATAACTATTAAAATATGTAAAACGCATCAGGTGGCATATATACATGTGCTATATATATCTATATATATACGTACTGTCGTGTATGGTGTGGCGACGTGCGAGAAACGTCTCGTTATCTACTAAAGTAGCCTCGGTGTGATGTATAACAATGTTCATTCATCCTCGTAAATTGGAAGCGAAAAAATGCGAATTAATGAGAATTAAATTATACGACAACGTGTGTATTTACCCTTTGTAAATATACAAAAAAAATGTAGGTGGGAAACAACAAAACAAGAAAAAAAATTTTTAAACGTTAATACGAGTGAAACAAATCTGTGTGAACGACTGCGAGAGAGAATTCGTGTAGCAATTTTTTTATTTATTTTTTTATGTCGCGACATAGATTTTTATTTCCTTTTTTCACTATACAACTATAACTATTCTCTCGACTTGGGACAATCTTTAATAGGCACAAAGTTTACACTCTATAATCCTTATACGAATGATTGTGACGACGATAATGATGAAAAAACAAAAACATACAAATTCGCGCGTTATACACGCAATCTTCCTCGAAAAAGTCAGTGATCCTTCCGACGATTTTATATTGTTCACTACTCTATATACATAAATGACAAAACTCGCACGAGTGGATGATGATTTTTTTTTTATTATTTTTTTCAAATTTTCCTCGACACGCAAAGTAGTGCGGGACAAGTGCGCCGTGCGTTCCTAATGATTTTTTTCCGAGTCTCTTCGTCACGCGCGCATGTCTCTATTAGTTTTTGATTCATCGTAAAAAAAAAAAAAATAGCGAGCAAGCAATGAATGGAATCCAAAAAACAAAAAAAAAAAAGTGTAAAACAGTCTTAACGTATAACGCTGTAAGATATATTAATATTGTATATGTATATATATATAAAAAAATGAGGAGAAAACAAAACGGTAATAAAAACGACATGATGCGATAAAAGAAATAAAATTGTTTTCTCTCCAATCAACGTCTCACAGAACGGTCGAAAATTTCAGCGATTTTTTGTCTTCCCTGTTTTTAATTAGTATATTTTTAAGTTTATGTTTTGTTAGCCTGCAGTGTTGGGTTTATCGGTAGATTCGCGATGCATCTCTAGCAGCGATCGGTCGTTGAAACGCTCATGTGAGTACAGACCGGCTTGATAAATATCGTCGTAGCGGTTTCGTTTATCGCCGGAGCGTTAAGTTGACGCTGGTGCCTGAAATGACGATGCACTTAAGCGAGATTTAGGAGCCGCCGTGCGAGGCTGCCGACAAACGCGTTGCTTATGCATTCGGGTTACTGGAGCAGCTGGATCGTCAACGCTGACGGCACGGTCGTCGTCGTTCGGGATGGCGCATCGAAGATTCTCGACGATTTTGTATATTTTTTATATACCGATCAATTTAACGGGCGACCAGCGTTGAAACTTCCGCAGTGCACCGCGACGACCACCTCTAATCCCACCGTAAAACCGTTTTCGCTACAAAGAAAGATATAATCCTCGTATATTCGGTTCTTACCTAAAGACCGGACCATTTTATGTCGAACAATTTTTATCGATTTTAAAAATTTTATTTACATTTTACACGAAAATTCAAAATTCGTGTCGCTTTTCTAAATACTTTTATCGCTACTGTGAGAAAACTAAGCCTCTTCTTTCTAAACTAAGCTTCTTTCCTTTTATTATTTTTTGAATATATTTTTGCAATTTTTTTCCTATGGCACAGTATAAACTAACGGGAAGCAGAAGCATCGGAGATTGTGGATAATTTTTTTTTCCATACCGATCGATTTAACGGGCTGCCAGCGTTAAAACCCCGAAAGTGCATCGCAACGTCCCCCTTAATCCCACCGTAAAACCGTTTCCCCCATAAAGACGATATAATCCTCGTATATTCGGCTCTTACCTAAACGCCGGACGATATTATCTCGAACAATTTTTATCGACATTTTTTGTTCTTTTATTTTACGTGCCGAAAATAAAAAATTCTTATCACTTTTGCGCATACTTGTATAAATACTTTGAGAAAACGGAGCCGCCGTTATGTTCGCCAACTTTCTCTTCTCTTCTTTCCCGTTCCTTTATTTTTATTTTTTTTCAAATTTATTTTCCTTTATTTTTTTTTTTTTTTTTCCTGTAGTAAGGTACAAACTATCGGGAGGAAGAAACATCGAAGCATCAAAGTTTCCTTTCTTCGTGCTTCGTGCTTCGGAGATAAGCTTTTTTTTTTCTTTGTGTTTTTGCTCTTCGCCAGTTTGCACATCTATCGCGGGGGTGTGCACAGCGGCATTGAGCCTCGTACAGTTATATCCAAAGGAGGGATGGAACAGTAGTACTTACGCAGTTGTTGAGAAGTTAGGGATACGAGACGGGCAGCCTGCCTCGAAGGCTTCGTTGCTTCTTCACTGGAAACTCGAGGCACTGCTGGTGCAACAGCGGGTCTGCGCGCTCGGGGGAGGGGATGGTGAATGGCGGATGGTTTCTCCCCGGCTCGCAAACTTCCTCTATCCACAAGCTCAGAACAAGAGTCCGCAATTCGCCTTCCCATTCACGCCGGAAATAGAATTATAAGTTGGGATGCAAATGATGATAATTCGCTCTACCTGTATATTGGAAGCGGATAGTTTCTCTGTCGTCTTGAGTCTCCAACATTTTCAGATTGATCGAAATTACAAGTGGTCGAGAGAAGATGAAAACGTACAATTTTCATCCCATATCCTATAATTTTGGCGCAACTGTTTTCGTAGCATATGGAATAGATTTAGAAATTCGTATCGTAGATTCTCTGTCGTCTTGAGTCTCCAACATTTTCAGATTGATAGAAATTACAAGTGGTCGAGAGAAGATGAAAACGTACAATTTTCATCCCATATCCTATAATTTTGGCGCAACTGTTTTCGTAGCATATGGAATGGATTTCGAAATTCGTATCGTAGTTTCTCCGTCGTCTTGAGTCTCCAACATTTTCAGATTGATAGAAATTACAAGTGGTCGAGAGAAGATGAAAACGTACAATTTTCATCCCATATCCTATAATTTTGGCGCAACTGTTTTCGTAGCATATGGAATAGATTTAGAAATTCGTATCGTAGATTCTCTGTCGTCTTGAGTCTCCAACATTTTCAGATTGATAGAAATTACAAGTGGTCGAGAGAAGATGAAAACGTACAATTTTCATCCCATATCCTATAATTTTGGCGCAACTGTTTTCGTAGCATATGGAATGGATTTCGAAATTCGTATCGTAGTTTCTCCGTCGTCTTGAGTCTCCAACATTTTCAGATTGATAGAAATTACAAGTGGTCGAGAGAAGATGAAAACGTACAATTTTCATCCCACATCCTATAACTTTGGCGTAACTGTTGTCGTAGCATATGGAATGGATTTAGAAATTCGTATCGTAGTTTCTCTGTCGTCTTGAGTCTCCAACATTTTGAGATTGATCGAAGTTACAAGTGGTCGAGAGAAGAAGTAAAGGTAAAAAAATTCCATCCCATATGCTATAATTTCGGCGCAACTGTTTTCGTAGCATGTGGAATGGATTTCGAAATTCGCATGGACCGACGTCATACCGGAAATACGTGACTTCCGGTCGCAAAATTTAATTTTTCGACCGGAAGTGACGTCATACCTGAAATACGTCACTTCCGGATTCAAAATGTTATTTTTCAACCGGAAGTGACGTCATAGAGGAAATATCTCACTTCCGGTTTGAACATTTCACTTTTGGACCAGACGTGACGTCATACCGGAAATACGTCTCTTCAGGTTTGAAAATCTCACTTCTTGAATGGAAATTTCGTATTTCCGGTATGACGTCATTTCCGGTCGAGAAAAAGATTTTCAATCCGGACGTATTTTTCCGTGAATTTCCGGAAATCTAAATTTCCGGTTTCTAAATTCCACAGTCCACAGCGGGAGCGCGAAGCCGTTAAAGAGGCTGTTGTGGCACCAAGGACACAACAACCTGCTGGTAATAATAACAATGATAATAATGAAAGTTTCATTCGACCGGGGGACACGAGTATTTTCATTGTTTTTCTCTTATTTGTCGGGCGTTTTCTCAAGTCACTTCGTTTACCCCAAGATAGAAAACGTTTCCGACGCCGAGTTCCGCACGGAACCGCGCCGCTGTCGAATGCACACTCGAAGCATAGCTATAGCTGTAACTAATACCTACCCGGGGCACACAGAGCCCGGGCGGTGAGTGTGCTCAATAGACTCTTTGGAGGACTGCCAGAAAGCCGAAAACCCGAGGCGGCGGCAGCAGCGGCCCTCGGTGTTGCAGCTCCATGACCATAAGTACTCCCTCGACGCGATTCGCGATATGTTTATCTCGGGATGCTTCACGTGCAGACTGCTTTACTCCGCGCCTCGTCGCATGCAAATCGGTAATATCCGGTGTTACCATATCCGGTGGAACTTTCGTCGAAGCGGGGTGGGTTTGGAGTCTGGCGATTCTACCACCCATACTAGTTCTTTCCGATACACCGAAACTTGTCACACTCTTCATTCCACATGGTCGCGGCTGCCTGGTTTTTTTGAATTTGTTTATTTGTTATTTTTTTCGGAAGTGAAATTCTTTAAAAAAATATTAATCAAATACCGCGCAGTAAATATGCATTGTGAAATATTAATAGGTAGTGCTATCAATATATATATTAATAAGTAGTAATAAATAAATACATAATAACAAATTATTTATTATATTTTAATAATATTAATATTTATTAGTAAATACTCCGAGGGAAGTGCGCGATTTTAGCCGAGTGTGAAATTTGCCTGCGAAAATCACACGAGGTGGATATCCGCTTCCTCGCCTGTAGCATACGATACTTTATTTTCCGACTTCGTTGAAATAACTACATTTCTCGCGTCGCAAAATCGTTCGATTCGCGAGTGACCTTTACTCCCCCAGGATTAATACGGCTCCCAGAGGGAGTAATGAGCTTCATTACTCCCTACGGAGTAATGAAGCAGTACTGCGCATGCGCACGGGTTAATAATACTCATTGGTCAATAATAGGCAATTTTCCGCCCGTCGTGCACGCAAGAAATATTATACTAGCGAAGGCGGAACATTTTTTTATTTTGACTTGTGTTATTTCCGCGCTGGGTTATTTTCACTATATCCGTAGGTGCGCCTGCGGATATAGTGCAAATAACTACAAAATTTTATCCCATATGCTATAATTTCGGCGCAACTGTTTCCGTAGCATATGGAATGGATTTTGAAATTCGTATCGTAGTTTCTCCAACATTTTGTGATGGATCGAAATTACAAGTGGTCGAGAAAAAAATAAAACGTACAAAATTTCATCCCATATGCTATAATTTCGGCGCATCTGCTTCCCTAGCATATGGAATGGATTTTGTAATTCGTATCGTAGTTTCTCCAACATTTTGAGATGGATCGAAATTACAAGTGGTCGAGAAAAAAAGAAAACGTACAAAATTTCATCCCATATGCTATAATTTCGGCGCAACTGTTTCCGTAGCATATGGAATGATTTTCGAAATTCGTATCGTAGTTTCTCCAACATTTTGAAATGGATCGAAATTACAAGTGGTCTAGAGAAAAAGAAAACGTACAATTTTCGTTATCCGTCGATATATCCTTATCGCAAGTGGTATATATCGTTTGTATTCCGGCTTCGACTTGCGTCTACCCATCCATCGATTTCGTCATATTCTCAATAGGAGAGTTTTCTCTCCCTCGGCACTGACGCCTCTTCCAGCGACGCCGGTTTGTAGGAACGGGGAGCTTTCTTGAGCACGTACTTAGGAACTGTCAGCCTTAGGTCCGCCAAACGCGAGAGAGCTTTCCCGGAGCTGATCGGGTTGACAAGCTTGTTGTAACCGAAGTTCCCTGGAAGGTATTCGCCGTCGCGACCTTGCCTACTTATTCCTCAAACCGCGAACCCAATATCGGGTCCCTTCGTACACCCCGACTTACCCCGGCATTGTGCCACGCTGTACCCGTCGACCCCGAAGCGCGTTGTCGACGCCCCGGGACATAATTATACCTCCGGGAGTCGATCGAAGCAATGAGACCTTTATCTGGGATTTTTATAAAAAATGTTTCTCCTTTTTAAACCTTTTATAACATTTTTTTAAATTTTATAACAATTTTTCTGAAACCATTTAATAACCAATAGTAGTGAATTTATTATTGACAGTGGATAACATGGAACAGTTTTTTATGCATAGCAGAATTAAATTACACATTTGCTGCCAATGATGGCCACATCGACCGAAGTCCTTCAGCCACGGTTTTTCATCTTTTTACAATACATTTTATAAATATTATTTTAAGTAGATACTCGTACTTAAAATTTGTAAAGTCGGTTTATTTTTTCGTTGTCCATAATAACCATTTCTTTAAACTTTGTTTATATTTTTTTAATAACTGTTTTTTACCCTATGTACCGACCTTCTATTTTGCATTATTATTATTATTGTTAACAAATGAAAAAAAAATTAAGTAATTTATTCAGGACATTCCATAAAAAAAAAGGTCAAATTTCTATCCTACGTGTCGTCAACGATACACAACGTGGCCTGAAAAAGCGCATTTGTGATTGTAACGCGTTACGACGCAGACGGTGCTGGAAAAATACGTGAGAGCCAGAGAAAACACTTTCGATCTTGTTCTCCGGAAGTGCATCCAGAGATACACGCTCTCTCGGACGGTTCGCGTAAATTGCTTCCGTCGGAGCGTACGCGGGGAGAAACAGAGACCGAACCGTGTCCGCTGGAACGATCCTCGGCCTGTGCAACGGTCCGCTGGTCCGTGTTATTCAAAAACCCATTTCCCTCTGGCCTGGATCTCGAAGCGGCGAGGGAAAAAGGGCCCTCGTATTTACTCTTCATAGAGTGGCATTTTCCGACGACCCTCGGAAATGCCCTTTGTAGCACACGCGTTTACCCAAGAGGCTCCGAAAATCTATTAAACTTCGCTGGAAATGCCGCACAAATATTTATTTATTTATTGCACGGATATTGAGAAAAAATATATTTTTCAAAAATCGGAGAAATTATTTTTTTTTTCGATAGTTTTTGAAATAAGAAAAACTAAAAAAAAGCATTTTACAGGGGTCGTTCAAAACGCACGAGACGCCCAACAGTCAAAGGGACGCTGAAATGAAAAGAAAAAAATGTACGTATGCGCGACGAGTGTGCTGACGAGGCTTTCCCATTTAAATTAGCGCTCTCACCAGGCTCCCCCCTTCTTATTTCACGCACACGCTCTGTGCTAATGACGTCTGTTAATTATCCTTTCGACGTTTCATGTATTTTTGCTGATGCCGAGAATTTTTGCTGATGCCTGAAACGTATAATATTTATTTTGTTTTTTCACTCGTATGAAAATAATAATAATAATAATATAAATCTTCTGGCTGCGAGGAGCAAGGCTTAGTGTCGAAACCTTTTACCACCGGGACTTGAAACGTTTCACGCTGCGAAGAACTAAGCGCTGACGACTGCATGGTAAAACAACAAAAAATGTTTGTACATTTTTGCAGACATTTCTTACCCACACATTGACAATTATAATTTTTCCAACTTTATGTATTTTTAACACGATCTAAGTATAAAATCAACGAGGTGAACATTTTTCGAGTTTCTGGACAAGAAACTTAAAAAAAATGTACGAATCTTTTTTTTACCGTGTATCATTTTTACTGCATGTTTTCCTGTGTCGTATATCTTGATAGTTCCCTTTTTTCCGTTCATCATTTTTGCTGCATATTTTTCGGTTTCGAATATCCTCATCGCTCCTTTTTTTACCGTACATAACTTTTACTGCATATTCTTCATTTTGGAAAATCCTCATCGTTTCTTTTTTTTACCGTGCATAATTTTTGCTGCATATTTTTCTGTTTCGAATATTTTGATAGCTCCTTTTTTTCCTTGCATCATTTTTGCTGAATATTTTTCTGTTTCTGTATCCTCATCGCTCCATTTTTTACCGTACATCATTTTTGCTACATATTTTTCTGTTTCGAATATCCTCATAGCTCCTTTTTTTACCGTACATCATTTTTGCTGCTTATTTTTCTGTTTTGAATATCCTTATAGCTCCACCCCCGGTTGCTATAACGATTATTGGTTGCAGTTATACGAACTCTATATTTTCTCGATAAATACCATTTCGCTTATTGACGGTTGCACTTTAGTGCAGCGTGGGATACTGCGAGCTAGGAAATATGAATTTGACGAATAGTGGAGCGGCGTATCGCAGTGGGTAGGCGGTGAGTTTCATACATTTTTTATTACGGTATTTATATGTTGAATATATATATGTGATACATACGTATATATAGTGCATGAAGAGCTATCGCCGACAACAATAATGAGAAGACGGTTCTTGTGGTCGCTCGAGGAGATTCCAATACTTTTTAATTATCGTTGCTGGGAAGAGAGGCAAATTCCCGATGGCTTGAGAATCCGCGGGAGCCTGTGGGCTGCGAATAAGAACCTCACCGTCTACAGCTCGGTCTTATATTTTTCACTTTTTCTTCGGAATACGCAGTATACCGGCTGCGCAATATTTTTTCATTAGCAGCGAGCTTCGCGTATTACATACCGGAAATCCCACGACGGTACAATTATGCTGAAAAAAGAAAAATTCACGGCTGAAAAGATAGTTAATTTTGAAAAGGAAAAAAAAAAATGCACAGAGCCTTTTCACGATTGGGTACTTCAAGTACTGGGTATCAAGTATCAAGGTGCCCTGCACGTTAATTTAACCAATGATTGATATCTTGTTTCGTTTTTTTGTTGCAGGTAATTCGTTCGGAGTACGAAACAATCCGAGTTCGAAATCTGGACCAGACATCGATGGATCCACGATATCCGTTCCGTTGAAATAATTTAAGGTCGCGTGACACTGACTCGGTCGGTAACAAATCGGTTTCCAAATTTTCTCCGCGAACATTAATATTTCCGACAAAAATGAAATTACACCCAGACAAATAATTTATTTGACGGCCACCGTTTATTTGTTTTACGTAAAATATTTATTTGATTTAAATAAATATTTATTTCATTTAATTATATATTTAATTTATTTAATTATATATTTAATTTATTAGTTAATTTATTTAATTATAAATGAATATTTATTTAATTAATAAATTTTACTTAAACCAAATAAACGTTGGTCATCAAATAAATTTTTGTTCTGTATGTAGAAGATCTAATTTGCTTTTGTCCGAAGTATTTATAGTCGCCTGGAGGACCGAAAACCGATTTGTTACCGACCGAGTCGCCTCAGCAACCCTGCAATAACGAGGATCGATCCCTGCGTGCGAGCAACATTCTACTTCCGGCTGAACAAACGTCGTCGAGAGAAGATAGTACGAAGCTGCGCGTCGAGCTCACCGGTTCGCGCGCTCGTAGCCAGCATCGGGCTGTGTGAATAGGCCGAGCTAATATTGAGTTTAGCGTGATTGCAGTTATTCACCGAGTTTGCGAGCAGATGACGGGTTACTCTCGCTGCCTCGAAGGCCGGCCGGTCGCGACGGGCAGGTTTTGACGCCGACTGACAGGAGCATTCGTTAACGAAATAACAGTAATATATATATATTGTATCACGTATCTGGTATCGACGCTCCAAAACAGCAACAGCTGTTTTCCCGCGAAACTCCGTCGGCGAGAGTGAGCGAGCTTTAATTGAACACGCGATACGCAATTATCGCCTCGCGACCCGACCGAGCGTTACCGGTATAATGAACATTTCGCGGCTCGGCGGTTCGTCCTGTCGGCGTCACGTACTCGATAGTGTAACGATTGTCATGTATCAGATAGGGACCCAACACAGTCGCGGTCGCACACAGCGCCGAACCCCGATATATAATCCAATTCATTATCCTCATTGTAATCGATTGGCCGAGTGGGACAATTTTACACACACGTCCATCCGAGAACCGTACAATCACGAGTAATCACTGTAACGCTTTTTCGCACCCAACGTTGAAGCGAGAGCTCGGATTTTATTTTCTGTCCTCAACGTTCTCCAATTTATTTTTGTTAATTATCGACGCGTCGCGGCTTCGACGGTATTTTGAATTATTGTTAGAGATAAATTAGCAATTTGTCAAATGGGATGCGACGATGCTGCAGCGAGAGGCGAGAATAATTTTTGGTCACCGGCGCCCCGGATAGTCGACTGGGACGCGGGTAGAACGAGACTATCGCGTGTCTGGCCACACACGGGTTTTATCCACTTTTCAATAAGCGATCGCGTTGCGTGACTGCGAGGCGTTCTTTCTGGCGGACTACTGAGCTACGCTTTTGTGTTTATGTATGTATGGTCGCGATCGCGTTCGAGTTTTAACGGGTGAGTGGATTGGGGGGGGGGGGGGGGGGGGAAGAAAAAACGTGGTGGCCTAAATTCGGCGGACCGATCGTTTCGAATCCTTCCATTAACTTCCATTAGGCAGGTACGCGCGGAGACACAGAGACCCACCGGCCCATTGTTCGTGCCCGATAACGCGGAAGTACGCTCGGTCGCCACACCGACGCGCAAACACGAACTCGATGAGAAAAGCTTTTTCCCCTCTCGCTCGGGAGAAATCGTGATAGATCCGATCTCCGGTGGATTTTCTCTCTCTCGACATTTATCCAACGACCGTTCTCACTGCGTAATCCTTATTCACGTCCCCCCGAGTCGTCCAACCTGTCGCTGGGATACTCTCGAATATTATCCTCGCAGCTCGCCGGATCCAATTTGCATTGCGGTAATATATGCATCGTCGATTTGTTTTTTTTTGTTTTTTTTTTTTTTTTTGGAACTTACGGACTTTGGGTTTTATAAAAGTTATTGAATGGCGTCGGGTAGAAGTATCGGAGATTCACGGCTCCGCATATATATATAGTTCTGCAAATAGAATAGTGGACGTAATTTTCTTTTTCTTTTAAATCATAAAAATGATCTCATTCAATAAGGATTCAATGTAACTTTATTATTGCGTAAAGTAAAATATTACATTAAACGCTAAAAAGGACGAGTATCGTTCTTCATTTTAATATCACGAAAAGATAAGGGAAAAAAATATTAATGACTTTAATGTCATTAAGCATTTTTTTGTGCAGCTTAGCTCCGTCGTGTGATGGATATTTTTAATTAAGGAGAAGTAAACACTAAAAAAGGACGAGTATGGTTCTTCTTTTTAATGTCACAAACAAAAGGAAAAAAGCTCTTAACGACTAAACATCACCGTGTCATTAATCATTTACTTTTTGTGCAGCTTCCCTCCGTCGTGAGAACGGTATTTTTAATCAAGAAGGTATTAAACAGTAAAAAGTACTTCATCTTCTTAATATCACAAAAAAAAAGTAAAAAAAAAGATCTTAATGATTAAACATCATCGTGACGTCAATCGTTTTTTTGTGCAGCTCAACTCCGTCGTGAGAACGGTATTTTTAATCAAGAAGGTATTAAACAGTAAAAAGTATTTCATCTTCTTAATATCACCAAAAAAAAGTAAAAAAAAGATCTTAATGATTAAACATCATCGTGACGTCAATCGTTTTTTTGTGCAGCTCAACTCCGTCGTGAGAACGGTATTTTTAATCAAGAAGGTATTAAACAGTAAAAAGTACTTCATCTTCTTAATATCACAAAAAAAAGTAAAAAAAAGATCTTAATGATTAAACATCATCGTGACGTCAATCATTTTTTTGTGCAGCTCAGCTCCGTGGTGAGAACGGTATTTTTAATCAAAAAGGTATTAAACAGTAAAAAGTACTTCATCTTGTTAATATTACAAAAAAAAAAGTAAAAAAAGGCTCTCAATGAGTAAACATCATCGTGTCGCCAATGATTTTTTTGTGCAGCTCAGCTCTGTCGTGAGAACGGACAGGAATGTTTAACCCAGAAAACGAAGGCTGTTCTGGCGGTCTTATCCAGAAACCGACGAGTGGGCGGATCAGCCGATCGCGGGTAACCCTTTGATCACTACCCAACTCCGACAGTATATATAAACTGGTACGTACATAGTGGCGACACATGTACCGGGGCTCGTGTGTCTATACGACAGTAACCATCCATCCGTCGCATGGCGTTCTATCCGCGCCGTAAATTCGCCGTCGCCGAGGGGCGACGAAGCGTGCCATAATCGCCGGATACATAGGGCCCGGAGGTGCGAGGCCACGTTCGATAAATTCCCACAGGAAATTCGGCCCAAAGTTTGTTTTGCCTAAGAGCTTCGATGCTGTCGCCAAGTTGGAAACGAACGTCGGGATGCGCTCGACAAAGGGGCGAGTCGGGGGGCGGGGGGGATGTGACAATAGAGTGGAGAAAATACGTGAATTTTGTGTTCGAACATCCCCGATCGACGATAACTCATTCCGAGTCATAAAAATCGATGATATACGGTCGGGTCGAAGATCCATGTTATTTTTTTGTCTTCCTTTTTTTATATCATGATTTACCGACGGAGTTGGAAAAAGCTTTCGGATGAACTGGACGGGCTGGGTTGGGTTGTGAATGGAGAAAAAGTATAATATTTGCGATCGAACATCCGCGGACGACGATAAACTCGTTTTATTCGTATCGTAGATCTGTAAAACTACGCGAATCGATAATACTTCGTTGCGTCGATGGGCCATCATTTTTTGTTTATTAATATTGCACTTTACCGACGGGGCGGGAAAAAGTATTCGGATATATACGAGTTTGGTAGAGGGGAGGGGAGGGGGGGGCGATATAGTAGAAAAAATACGTGAATTTCGACTTCGAACGTCCCCGAGGACGTTAACTCATTCCGGGACATAAAAATCGATGATATACGGTCGGGTCGATGATCCATGTTATTTTTTTTGTCATCCTTTTTATTATATCACGATTTACCGCCGGAGTTGGAAAAAGCGTTCGGATAAACTGGACTGGATGGATTAGATCGTGAATGGTGGAAAAAGTTTTTTTTTCTTTTTAATTATTTTTTAGCCATTCTTGCCTTTTATGGCTTTAGAATATAACAAATGTCTTACTAACTAAATGCTTACACTGAGAGAAAAAAATTGTATTTTCTACTATACCAATAGTTCCCAGGGGGAGCGTCTATATAGATAGTTTTTGATAGTATATATTCAATTGGTTAAATTATAATTATTGTTGCAAGCATGATTTTTTGTCACTATCATAACTATAAAATGTAAACTTTCCCCCTGGGAACTATTTTTTATGGTATAAAGTCAGTATTGTTGCTTTTATTATGTTATTTTTTCTCAGTGTACATTATGCCTTACTGTCTAGGTTTTTCGCTTTGCGTCTTTAATTTTGTCGTTTGGTGGAAAGAGTATAATTTTTGCGAACGAAGATCCGCGGGCGGCGATAAACTCCTTTTATTCCTATCGCAGATTAATAAAGCTAAGTGAATCGACAGTAAATCGTTGCGTCGATGGTCCATCGCATTTTTTATTAATATCACATTTTACCGACGGAGCGGGGAAAAAGCGTCAGGAAATATACGGAAGGTTGGGGTAGTTTCGCGAATGGCAAAAGTACGTGAACTCGAAGATCAAACATCCTCGGCGATAACTCGTTTCGCTCGTATCCCGCGATCCGTGAAACTGTATGAAGATAATAAAAAAAGAAATAGATCGTTCGACGGTCCATCGTCCGACGTGGTCAACGACCGGTAATTTTTTTTCAATCACACTCTTTTTACGAACCCCCGTTAGCGATGGAGTCGCGAGGGGGAAGATAGTTCGTAAAAGTACGTGATTTCTCGGAAGATCCAACACACCCAGTCCTAATAACTCGCCTTCTTTTTACGACCCATAAAAAAAAAAAAAAAACAACCCCAACAAAGCAGTCGTAAGATCCTCTATCATCTCGATTGGCCGATCCCGATAGAGTATTAAAAGTGAAGATACAAGAGTCATTTTTTTCAACCCTCTTTTTCGTCCCCAGCATCTTCGGAAAAGAAAAAAAAAACCCTCCCAACTGAAGCCAGGTAGTGCCTTTGAGGCTGAAAAGTCATCGTCAAAGTCCCGCCGGCTCGTGAGCCCAAGCCCAGCACGGTTCCGGCATCCGGCTCGCGTGACATAGCGAGTTACGGCTAATAGATTCTCCCCGCTGTTATAGCGAAGACGAGCCCTGTCCGGTTCGATGGCCCGTACCAAAATGAATCTCTGTACCAGCCTCACCACGCGTTCTAAGGCTTGATCAATAAAGCATCGCGCTTGCGCTCGTACCCGCTCCACAGCCTCGTTCGTCTGGCTCCTCTCCTGCCAGCCTAACCGGCTACTCTTCTTCTTCTTCTTCTCCTCCTCTTCTTCTCCTCTTCGGCCCTGTTCTCTCGCACTCTCGTCTCTTTCCTCCCGCTGTCTTCTCGCGCTACCGGGACGCCGCTACGAGCGGCGGCGTGAGCACCCCCGCGAGTGCTCCGAGGCTATTACCACATCCCCTAAGAGCACCGGCATTCCTTTCGAGATGCGAAGCCCTTCTCCCCCGCACACTGTTCCACTGTGCACTCTCCGGCCGACACGTGGGGCAGATTCAAGCTCGAAGATTCGTATCTAAAAAAAATAAATTACGGTCTTCTTCCTGAAAAAGAGCCTCGGAATTTTTTGTTATTTTACTCCGGTCGTGGAATTTAAAGAAAGACTTGAAACGCGTCACGAAACGAGAGTGTGAAACTTGAAATCTATCTTGGGGTAAAAAATAAATAAAAAAAACCGGCATTCGTTTCGAAATGCACACAGAAAAAAAATTTATTTGACGGCCACCGTTTATTAAGATTAAGTAAAATATTTGTTTGATTTAAATAAATATTTATTTAAATGAAATAAATATTTTACTTAATCTTAATAAACGGTGGCCGTCAAATAAATTTTTTTTTCTGGGCGTGTGGAGCCCTTTTCTCGTAAACTATTCCACCGTGCACTCTCCGGCCGACACGTGGAGGAGATTTAAGCTCGAAGATTCGTATCTAAAAAAAAGAAATTACGGTTTTCTTCCTGAAAAAGAGCATCGGAATTTTTCGTTATTTTACTCCGGTCGTGGAATTTAAAAAAAAGACTTAAAACGCCTCACGAATCGAGAGTGTGAAACTTGAAATGTACCTCGGGATAAAAAATAAATAAAAAAAAACCGGCAATTGTTTCGAAATGCGAAGCCCTTTTCTCGTAAACTATTCCACAGTGCACTCTCCGGCCGACACATGGAGGAGATTTAAGCTCGACGATTCGTATCTAAAAAAAAGAAATTACGGTTTTCTTCCTGAAAAAGAGCATCGGCATTTTTCGTTATTTTACTCTGGTTGTGGAATTTAAAAAAATGCTTACAGCTGCAAAAATCCTTATAGCTGGCCCAGCCAAGCGTGTGAAATTTGCACCCTTTCTGGGGATAAAAAAATAAATAAAAACCGACATTCCTTTCGAGATTTGGAGCGTTTCTCCCGTACACTTTTCCACAGTGCACTCTCCAGCCGACACGTGGTGCAGCTTTAAGCTGGACGGTTCGTATCTAAAAAAAAAGTAATTACAGTTTTCTTCCTGAAACAGGGCATCGGAATTTTTCGTTACTTTACTCCGGTCGTGGAATAAAAAAAGGATTTAAAATGCCGCACCGTCCGATCGTGTGAAATTTAAACCCTTTCTAAGGATAAAAGATAAATAAAAAAACCGGCATTCGTTTCGAAATGCGGAGCCATTCTCTCGTGCACTCTCCGGCCGACACGAAGGGCAGATTTAAGCTGGAAAATTCGTATCTAAAAAAAAAAATTACGGTATTTTTTTTTTAAAGAGCATTGGAATTTTTCGTTAATTAACTCCGGTCGTGAAATTAAAAAAAAAAAATTATAATGCAGCACCATCCAAGCGTGTGAAATGTGACCCTTTCTAGGGATTAAAAGAAATAAAAAATGCAATAGAAAAGAGGTACAAGTGGAACAACGCGATCGCAGGACTCAAAGCCGCGAATGCGCGACGTGCGAGGAGAAACAATAATCGAGTAATCCTCGATTGTTTTCTTTCTCGTTTTGTCATTCATACGAATACGAATATGCATATTTTTGGGTATATAATTCTGGCCGGTAAATAAAACTTGGTGTCCGTACAGATATGCGTTAAGCGTGACCCAGGCATAGCTGCGCGCGTTCACCGCAAGCTCGGCTCGTATGACCGGGTGGATGTACGTACAAACCAATAACCCACGGGATATCTGTCGTTTGAGGTCGAATCTGACGTCACCGCGAACCCCACGGAGTAAACCGCTCGCCCGTGAGAGCGATGAATCGACGTATATAGGTAGAAAAAAATATAATCCGCAAAGTTTACTCGTACGTATCGTAGGGGCGATACCATATATATATATATGTAGACATATATATATGTATATATATATATATATGTATATATATATATATATATGTATATGTATATTACGTAGGAGAGAAACCTCGAAAAGAGCGGAAGGCTCTGAAGGCTTTCGGTCCCTATATACAATTTTCCAACCCCCGCGCGCGCACCTTGTTGCGACGACCTTGTTTCCAAAAAGCTATATTTAGATTCCCCTCTGCCCTCTCCGCTCTAAGTTGCGCCCGAACGAATTTAAGCTCTGAGGATTAATGAGGGAGAACTACGGTCACGGACACGTTGGGTTTACCTCTTCGGCATGTGTACGCGCCTCTCTGGGCGCTCTCGCTGTTTTAGTTTAAACTCTCTCTCGACACAGCGGGGCCTCGCTACGATGTCCTCGCTCCGATGGCCATATCGGCACATAAACGGAGCACGTAACAGTCTGTACAGTTATTACTATAGCTACTCGGCTGTAAACTGAAAAGTTTCGATAAAACAAAATTTTCACTAAAAATTACTCTTCAACATTTTTTATTTTTTATTTTTCTCTTTGTTTTTTAAATAAATGTTATTATTCACAACTTTTTTTATTGATGAATTTGAATGATGAAACTGGATTCAAGATTTTTTGAGATCTGCCTTACCGGCAGTGGTAACGATCGGGTATGGTCAGACGGGGCGCGAGTGGAAAAAAGAAAAGCAAAGAAGGTGAAAAGTTGAAACAGAAATGGTGGAGGGTCGAGCCTGAATCTCGGTACGAAATGGTTAATTGGCAGTTACTATAGCTACTCGACTGTAAACTGAAAAGTTTCGATAAAACAAAATTTTCACAAAAAATTACTCTTCAACATTTTTTATTTTTCTCTTTGCTTTTTAAATAAATGATATTAACATTTTTTTTATTGACGAATTTGAATGATGAAACTGGATTCAAGATAAGGTGAAACTTAATTCGTTACTGCTACATTTTTTTGAGATCTGCCTTACCGGCAGTGGTAACGATCGGGTATGGTCAGACGGGGCGCGAGTGGAAAGAAGAAAAGCAAAGAAGTTGAGAAGTTGAAACAGAAATGGTGGAGGGTCGAGCCTGAAACTCGGTATGAAATGTTTAATTGGCAGTAAACGGGTGAAGTTTGGATCGCCTACCGGTCCATTGTGAAAAGTTTTCTGACCCGGTGCGCGAGAAATCAAACATTCGTCTTCCTTTTATCTCAGCCCAGCTTCCCCCGAGTAGTTGCGGCCCCTAACTGCTCGGACAGTCTTCCGGAATTAAAATTAATTTCGAACGTTATTACGGGGTGTCCTACTGCAGACCGCACGTACGTGCTTCTTCTGACGGACGTTTTGCAATTATACCTAAACGGGTTCAAGTAGAAACGGGATCTTCGTGGACTCGCGGATGGTATCTTCTGTAACTGGGCGACCATTAAGAGATTAGACGGGACAGTTTGGCCCCCGCCCGGACGAATAACGAAGGGACTTTCGTCGTAAATTGTAAAAAGTTTTTTCCACTCAAAGTACGACACATTTATCTTCCAATTAGTCCCCAACTTCCGCTCATTCAAGTAGTTACGACCAGTAATCGGTCGGACGCGGTTTGGGAATTACATTTTTTTTCATGTCTTTTCAAAGTGTCCTCTGAGGAAGCAACTCATTATTATATTCTCATTATCTTGACTCTCTGTATCGTCGACTATTGAGAGATTAAACGATATTGAGACATTAGATGGGACAAGTTAGTTACCGCCCGGTCGAATAACGGAGGTATTATTCTCGTTAATTGTGACAAGTTTTTCCCACTCAATGTACGACAGATTAAACACTTATCTTCCATGTTCGTTAAATAGTTGTAATGAGTGAATATTTTGTACGTGCAATTATACCGTTTCCAATTGTTCCTTTAGACCGTAGTTTTCTACTGTCGAATAAATGGGTTGTGCTCATGAACACTGAATAAATATAAAATAAATAAATAAATGTTCACCCCAATTTGGCTCGGTCAAGTAGTAAAGACTCCTAATTGCTCGGACACGGTTTGGGAATTAAATTTTATGTTTTTATATCGTTCTAGACTTTCCTCCCACGCGTACAACTTTTCCCTGGTATCTTCTCATTATCTTGTATCTAATCGCGCCGCAAATTGACTGAATCCACGACTATAGAGAGACTAAACTGGACTCTTTAAGCCCATGTTTGCAGCCCAGACGAATAGGGAGACGATAAGGGACTTGGCACATATCGTCGTTACGACTCCCGTGGGAAAATCACTGAAGTTTTTCTTTCTTTTTATATTCCTGAAACAGTAATAAATATCAATGTTATTCTTCTCTCCGGCTCCGCGGACACCGGATGCACTCTCGTATTGCTCGCGGATAGTGTTACACAACGTCGGTGTTCTCTCTCTCGCGTACATAAATTTTCAATCGAGGCGTTTCGCCGATAACGCACACCGCTCGCGTAATTCCGATGGACTCGGCCCGAATGTTACCCGGCGATCTCGAAAATCCAAACGTCCGTTCGTACGAATCAATTTTATTTTATTTGTTTTCTTGGAATAATAGGTTTTTTTTTATTCAACCTACCCAATCGAGGTTTCGTGTATTTGTTTTGCTTTTGTTTGTTTTTTTCGAAACTTCGTGAATCCAATAATCCGTAAATCAAAACGAACCGATAAAATATCTCGTCACGATTCTCGTCGTTCATTCGATTGAAAGTTGCACGGTTATACGCGCGTGCGTCCGGGTTTTTGTAGGGCGAGCGGTACTCTATCCGTTGCAATGAATTATCGACAATGCCGGTTTAGCGATATAAATCTCCCGTTGGCTCGGATGACCCCCAATCGGGGGGGGGGGGGGGGCGGGGGGGGGAGGAACGTCGGATCGAACCGCGGCGAGTTTATTAATTCGCTCTGGTTAACTGGCCTTTCGGGGTGCAACGCGCGAGCGTTCGTGGCTGTTACTCGGTCATTGTACAACGGAACTAACAAGCATGAGAAATTCTGTACCAATTCCGATGGAATAAAAATCACAAACTCGAGATTAAAAATTCCCATTCCACATCGAATATAAATTTTTTTTATTTAAATAATTAAAATTTAATAAAAATAATATTTTAACAAAATGTTTTTTTACATATGGTAATAAGGGTAAAGAAATAGCGTCAAAACAAAATTAACTAAAGAACCGGCCCATGAAATCAGCGTCGAGTCGTTCTTCATTGGCCTTCCGAAATCAGCGGGGGATTCTCATTGCCGGCAAACTCGGTCTAAACGAGAGTTTTGGCTTCGGTTATGTCTCCGATGGCCACAACTTTGGTGCTCGTACGTACGATACCGTAGTTGCAGTTATGGATGTACGAAGCTATACAGGTACGAGGCATTTCATACCAATACGGACAAATAAAAATGAAAATAAACATCTGGCAAACGCGAAGTTAAAAATTACTAATAAAATAATTTTATTAGTAAAATTAATTTTAAGAAAATTTACTAATAATAATAATAATAATAATAATAATAATAATAATAATAATAATAATAATAATAATAATAATAATAAATAACGTTACAATAAAATTAAGTAAAGAACCGGCTCATAAAATGATCGGCGAGTTATCCCTCATTGTGCTCCTTAAATCCGGATTCCTATTGGCGGCTAACTTGGCCTAAACGAGAGTTTTGGCTTCGGTTATGTCTCCGGTGACCAAAACTTTGGTGCTTGTAAGTACCGCACCGTAGTTGCAGTTATGGACGTACGTACACTGTTACCGAGCAACGCCCGGATACTCGGATGAAAACGGATCCCTCTGAGCATCGCCTGTTCCCGCTCTCTAGCGTCGCAAGGAAACCTCGCCGGCATATAGCTAAAGCTAATATATATATAGCTATATAAGTCGCCAAGAGTCCCGATGTAAAGTACCTGTCTTCCAACTAATCTAGCTCAACTTCCCACGGCAAACAGCGGAATATCTCTTACGACGGAAATCCACTCGTCGTACTTCGGGTCTCATTTAATCTTAATAAACTCACTTTGCACAAGTTTCGGAATGCTCTTATTTCTTCCACTTTTTTCAGAATTTCAGAATTGCTTTTTTCCTCAGGAGACTTCCGGTCACATCGAGGTTTTATCTGTTGCACGGTAAAATAAATGTCCTAAAAACATGTTTGTGATTCACCGTTTTTAAAAATTTTAGTTTCACATTAATATTTACAACTGTATAATTTTTTTTATTAAAAAGGACGGTAGATTGATAAACAAAAAAAGTATCTTGACCGACTAGAAAATTAAGTGTACAAACCTGATATGTATTTTTTGTTATCAACAGTTTGACTCTCGATCGGGCGCGTCGAGAACCCAACCTTGCGGATGATCGAGTTCGCCGAATGCTTCACCATCCCCTCGTGCAGGCGTGTTTTTCGACACCTGCGAATGGAAGGGCTATCGGAGTCCCTCCGGATCCCGGCTAACTGCGATACAGTCGCGGAGAGTAGGCTGCGATTAAATTATCGTCGTAATTCCATCGACCCTCCTACCCCCCATGTTACACGTAATGCGTCCGGAGATGGGCGCTTGCCACGCGAAGCTCTATCTCCCGCTTCCTCCCTTCCAGCTTCGCGCCATCCGCTTGATAGTCCCTGTTGCTGCGTACAAATCCCTCTCCCCCTTCCACCCCCCCCCCCCCCCCGCCGGTACCGCATCCGGTTCTACCGAGATTCTCTCTATCTACCCGCCTGCACGTATCCGACGAATTGATCGGGCCGAAATCGAATGGGGTCATCCTGATTTCCCATCGACTGCCGCCACAATTCGATTTCACTCGGGGAGGGAAAACGCCCATTAATTCCCATGATTCGTGACCGATGGATCTGCATAAACGGAAGGCTGGATCCATGCATTACTTCCGCGGGAAGCAATGCTGAATAACTCGATAAGGCTGCGACGGTTGGACCGACGGCATTTTTTTTTTTTTTACCTTTGCCTGAAATTCATACTTTGTGACAAGTAAAGATTTTTATTTTATTTTCTCAGCGAATTACCCGGTTCTAGCTGTGTCGAGCTCCAGAAAACATCTCTACCATATTACAACTCTAGCGTATTAGAACTCTACCAAATATCTACCAGAAAGTAAAAAACGTTACGAGAATCAAAATAAAACTCTACCGGAATTAAAATAAAACTATCGGAATACAAGTCTACTTTTATTTCAAGTCCTACTTCAAGACTACTTTTATTTCAAGTCCGGGAGAGTTTTATTCTGATTCTGGTAGACTTTTTTTTACTTTCTGGTAAAGATTTTAGTACAGTTCTAATATGGTAAAATTGTAATATGGTAGAGATGTTTTCTGGTAGAGTTGTGAGTGGTTAGAGATGTAAATGTGCTGCAATTCGATTTCACTCGGGGGAGGGAAATCGACCGTCAATGTCGATAATTCGTGACCGATGCGCGGTAAGCAATGGTAAATAAGTCGATACGTTTGCGACCATTGGGCCGAAGGTAAGAATTTTTACAATCTTAATCTGAAATTGATACTTTTTGCTGAGTAAGGATTTTTTTCTTTTCCGCGAGCGACCCGGCGTCAGCTGTGACGGGCTCGGGTGCCATAACGAGAAGCCCGATTAGAAAGTTCCTTCGCAATCTCCTGCCCGACGAAGATATTAAAATATAATTAATTAATTGAGATCGAAATGAGAATAATTATACCGGGCCGGAAGCCGAGCAACGGCCCTCGGCAAATCAAGCCTCCGGCCTCGTCGAAGCGAAAACATAATTCCCTCCATTATCAGAGGGATAAAAAAATAATAATAAGGATGCGAAAGTTATAATGGATGATGATGAGAAAAAAAAAAGAACGAAGGTCGAAGAGCGAGAGAGTAACTTCGCTGAGGCGCTTACGCGATGAATCTTTCGGTCTTGGATAAAAGATTTTTTTTTGTTTGTTTGTTTTTTTTTCACTCTACCTTTTTCTCAAGGGATGCATTTCTTTGATCATTCTGCCGAGAATCGTTTATTATCCTCCGAGGTAGAAAATTATTAAGGTATATTATTAATGGCACGGTGAAACTCGTGGTGGAATACCGTCTCACTTTTTCTCTGTCCATCTTTTCTGTATCAGCTCAACCCTCGTCACACCGGACTTACTTTCACTCACTATATGAAACAGCCCGCGGAGAGAGCCCTTCCTCTGTATTCTCGCTTTCCTCGCACGCGTCACGCGTGGCCTCAGACTTTGTGTTCCGTCAACCAAAGACCCTCGTAAACGACCCGGGGATAACTAAGAGGATACACTTTTTTTTTCGCTTCCGACCGACGCGAATGATAACTCGTTCGCTCGCTCGACGGCTGGTTCACTGCTGTCTTTTTCAAACATATTTTTTTCTTTCTTTTACCTGTTAAAGCTAGCCTTCAAGGTTGGTTTCACCCTTTGACGGTTGAGGCAGCATACTCTTCATTCAGATATCTTCCTCCATGTCAAACAAGCAATTCTGAATAAAATGGAGTGGGTGGAAATCACAAAGTCGAAATAAAAAATTTGGATTCATTCAGATATCTTGACCCATGTCAAACAAGCAATTCTGAATAAAATGGGGCGAGTGGAAATTTAATTGGGTGTAAAAATTAGTTCTATAAATGAAAAAAATATAAATGTATAAGCGAAAGGAAAAACATGGTGGCTGCGGTCGGGGAAAACCGGGAAAACCGGGAAAAGTCGGGGAAAAAAATCTTGGTCAGGAAAACAGGGAAAAGTCAGGGAATTTGAAAATTGGTCAGGGAAAAAGTAAATTGTCGCTGGACCTTCTATAGATATAGAAGAAGTACATAAAAGGGAACGTTAAAAAAAATTGGCAACATTTTGAAAAAAAAAAATATAATTAAATATTAATAAGAATAATTAGGCATTTTCATTTACATAATTTTTTTTTTTTTTAAATAGAGGTCGTTAGAAGTTTGGTCAGGAACAATTTTTTATTGGTCGGTAAAAAGACAGGAGAAAGTCAGGGAATTTTTTTTCGCGGAAAGAACGGCCACCATGAAAAACGAAAAAATATATTTGCCACGAGATATTACAGCGCGATACGATAGTTGCAAGAAGTAAAAGTAAGGATGATAGATTTCGCCACTGATGTATCTGCGGAAGGGGGATTACGCATTTTTTTTCTACTTTGCGCACTACAGTCTTTTCCATTCTGACCTCCAACGGCCCGTTTAACCCGTTGACTGCCAAGGTACCATATTCTTCATTCAAATATCTTCCTCCATTTCAAACAAGCAATTTTGAAAAAAATGGAGTGGGTGGAAATTTGATTGCGTGTAAAAATTAATTTAAGAAAACTGAAAAAATATATAAATGTATAAACGAAAAAAATATATTTATCACGGGATACTACAGCGCGATAGGATTGTTACAAGAAAGGTGAAGATGATAGATTTCGCCACTGATATACCCGCGGAAGAGGGTGAGATGAATAATATTTTTTTCTTCTACTTTTCGCACTAGAGTCGTTTCCATTCTCCACGTGGATAACATCCGGTACACTTTTTCTCGCTTTCGTTCCACTACTTGCCGTGATTTATTCCTTTTATTTTTCATGCCCTCCCCCATCGCCATTCCTCCATGGGGGATTAATGTAAACTGAGCTGCAAATGGTTCGACCGTGTCCTTTTCCCTCCCGTTTCTTTCTTCTCCCTTTCATTTTTCTTTTTTTTTATCTGCCCATCCCGTCACGCGGAGAGCCGCGAGATATTATATCGATTCGCTGTCCCCGGAGTTATACGTACGTTCGATAATTGTAACACGACGTTGTGAAACGTGGCTATCAGGAAATTGGACCAGCAGCCTCGGGAACGGGACACGAGTTACGTAGATTTGACTGGTCGGATGGAAAGTGGCGGGAGGGGGGAGGGGGGGGGGAGAGGATCGTCGAGCACAGCGGGAATTGGAATTTTCGTCGGGGGCTTCCGAGCGATTCCAATTATCCGGCCGTTGCTTCTGGGATTCTGGCACTTCGATGCAGGCCGAGCCACTTCCGGTTTCCGATATACACACGTTCCAACCATCCATCCACCCTGGTTTCTGAAATTTCGTAAATTGCCGACCACTTGTCTTCATTTTTTGTGTTTTTTTTTGCCCATGAAACGTCGGCTTACTTTATTGAAATTTTATTGTTTGTCCGTCGAGGACGGACGGTGATCGGTGGCAGGTGTAGGGGATAGCAGAGCAAGATGGAACCCCGGGGCGAAATGGTCCTCCATTCGAGATAAGACATTTCTTTTAGGTTGTGTCAAAAATTGGTAAAGGTGGTTAATTTTCCCGCCTCAATTTTTATTTATCTTCAGTTCCATTTTGCCCCAATCTCCGTTAACAGAAGAATAGCGGGATAGCGGGGAAAGATAAAACCCCGGGGCGAAATGGTCCTCTTTTCGAGATAAGACATTTCTTTTAGGTTGTGTGAAAAATTGGTAAAGGTGGTTAATTTTTCCGCCTCAATTTTTATTTATCTTCAGTTCCATTTTGCCCCAATCTCTGTTAACAGAAGAATAGCGGGATAGCGGGGCAATATGGAATCCCGGGGCGAAATGGTCCTCCATTCGAGATAAGACATTTCTTTTAGGTTGTGTGAAAAATTGGTAAAGGTGGTTCATTTTCCCGCCTGAATTTTTATTTATCTTCAGTTCCATTTTGCCCCAATCTCCGTTAACAGAAGAATCGCAGAGAGCAATGCAATTTAGTCGAAAGCCTGAAGCACTATATCCGTCTCTCGGTGGTTCCTCGCGTTTCCCGTGCACAAAATCGAACTCTAGTGCCTCGGATGAACCTACACTGGCCTTCCGGATTGTATATGTCGGAGGCTCTCGAGCCTCGAGAGATTCCTGACCCAAACGCTCTATACACGGACGTTCATCCGAACGCTCCGGCTAGAGGAGACCTCGAGGCCTGTATCCTCGGAGTGCCACTCCATTGTAATCCGCAGGAGTTATTGGAAAAATCGTGAGGATCTCAATTGCGCACCAATGACTATCTCGGACCCCATCGACGCGGCTTCGCGTATGTTAGTTATCCATTATCGAAGAGGTTTTGTCAATTTTTTATGGATAAGATATGATCATTGTACGGATAAGATTCAAAATAATATACGTTTTTCTTTAACATTATTTCTTTTAGGCAACCGAAACGAATAAAAATAATTGTTAAATTTTTGTGAATTCATTATCGAAGAGATTTCGTCAATGTTTTTAAATTTAATCTCGACTAACGTGTGGATAAGATGAAAAACAGTGTATACTATTATTTAGCATTATTTCTCTCAGCCTGTCGGAAAGAGAGGTAGTAATGGTAGAGGTGTACAATTTTTGGTAGCATCTTCAGGGGCTTCGTAACGGTAAGACATTTTTTTTAATTTAATTTTTGGTGTTTTTTTATCGAGTAAAAATTACAATAAAATGGTATTTTTGGGATTCGGGACCTTGGTCTTCAGGGGACCGCTAGAGCGCGTGTGAGACCGACGCCACCGCCGCAACGTAGAAACAGTTTTCTATTTTGACAGCTATAATTGCGAGTGTTTTTTGACATACAATAATTATTGTTCGTGAGTAGTGATACAGAAATGTACTTGTGAATTATCGTGGATATCTTTAAATGTGTAAAGTGAAATTTTTATCAATTTTTTAAAATGTGATGTATGTAATGTGCGCGATGATTTCAGTGAAAAAAATAATTACCAAAAAACTTTTAAAAAGTGATTAACAGTTAACATAGTGATAATCGTGTAATATAATTGGATAAGAGGATGTCGTCCATTTATTTTTTTCATTTGTATCAACCAGACTTTTATTTTATATATTTTTTTTCACTTATTTTGAAGTCGAAAAAAAATCACACATAACCTCCCAAATAGACAACTGTAAACATTTTTTGCAAAAACTTATTTACAGATGTCTAAATGATTCTAAATTTGGTGGGCCACTTCTTAACGATATAATGAATGAAGACTGCGAAGGACATCTTCATTGGTTCGTAAGTTTTTAAGTTTGAGCACGGTCCGGACGTCCGATGCGCAAACTTTGAAACTAAAAAGGAGATATTTAGGTGATAATTTATACTTAATTGTTTTAAAAAAGTATTATTAGTTATTTAAATTGTTTTACACTTTCAGGGCTTCATGTCTGTGATACAGCGAAAGTATTGGCGCTAGGTATATTCAAATTCATCGATATGTATTGAAGCTGGAGCACGACACGGACGTCCGACGGATAAAAAATTGAAAAAAAGGTATTTTTTTTGTTCTTAGTTATTAAGCCTATAAACATATACTTATATGTGTCTAATGGAGTTTACACTTTACAGGCTTTATGTCAATGGACAAATAGTACAGCACAGCAAATTTCAACTGTATCGGGTCATTGGTTGCGAAGATATATTGTGACACGGACGTCCGATGGAGTGAAAGTATAGAAAATAGTCATTTTAATAGGCACTTTCTTATGTAAGGAGTGAGTGCCTAAAAATGGATTACAAAGGAGGTAGCCTTGAAATTTTTGATGAAATATTTTTTTTTTGTATGAAATGTTTTTTTCCGTTTATAAAATTAACTGCGACGTATTCCGACGTATTTTTGCGCGCTGAACATGAATCTGCGGGCCTTTTTGTGCGTGAGTGCAGTGGGACATTTGTAGCTTCGATTTTATGCACTGAAAACAGTTTAGTCTCATCTACAATCGCATTTGTGGGATTAAAATCTAAAATATAGGGTTCGGAGCAAAATGAACGTCATATTCGTGACCAAGTCGCCCATAGAGAGCCCCCCGGGGGGCGCCTCTTTAGATTTTTTAGATATTTAAATATTATAAAAATTATTATTATTATTTTAATATTATTTTAACATTTATATATATTTTTCTTTTAAAATAAATATATCAGAGTTTATATCAGAGAGAATATTATTAGACAAAAACGAACGTGCTGCGCATGCTACTGCGCATAGGGGGAGATTTAAGCAGTTGCCTCTCACTACAAGGTGAGAGGGCGAAGCATCGGGCTCAGCGCATCACGTTTCGCGTATAAGGTACGTGTGTGTGTGTTTGTTTGTGTGGGGGAACTCGTACCCTCGACGGGAAATGAAGCACTCGCAAGCACGACAACTACGACCGACGCGGATGAAATTGCTAACGAGGGGGGCGGGAGCGCGAGTGCCCGTCTTGAAAATTAACAAAGTTTCGTTCTCCTCTACGTAAATTATTGAAATTTATGCATCGAAAAAATGCAATTGTTTAACTTTATATATTCAATTAATCATCGTTTGTACGGTAAGTGCATTTTAATCGTTAAAAGAATTTTTTAAATTGGATCATCCATTAATAAGGAGTATGGCAATTTTCTTGTGCACACCGTAGTCGGGAATGCCTGTCGCCCTTTACTTTGAGAGACAAGAAGAAGAGATAGCACCCCGGCGATATTTCGACCCTCGGCTGGTCCTCTCACCGAAGCTTCCTTGTATACCGAATCATCGATCAACGTCCAGTTATAATACCGGTCATCCCTTTCCTATCGCCCTCGTTTTCCCCCTGGGTCTTCCATACGTCTCGTCAGAGCTGTAAACGCTCCTCCGGTCCTTCAACACCTCTCACCTAATGATAATAATGAAAGCAATAATAATAGATAGATAGATTCATTTACAACAACAACAACAACAACAACAACAATAATAATAATAATAATAATAATAATTTAGTTTATTAAGGGCTTTCTCTTTTTACCTGATGATAACAATAGAGACGACAGTGCGTACTGCGATCATGAGCACGCGTATATAACTGAAGTTACAATAATCGAGTATTAGCAAACAGAAGTTCCCTAATATAAATTAATTTAATTTAAATAAGAATTAACAGATTATAAAAATCTATAAGTTGAAAAGAAGTTAGTTGTAACTAAAGGTATAATCATAATAACTGAATAGAATATTATAGTGTCTTTTATTCGTGTCCTGAGGCAAACCCCCTAAGGACACCGCACTGAGAAAAACTTACATAGTAAATAGTTCCCAGGGGGGACGTCTATATTTTACAGTTACGACAATGACCAAAAATTATAGTTGTAACTATAATTATAGTTTAGGCAATTGAGTATATACTATCACAAACTATCTATATAGACGTCCCCCCTGGGAACTATTCCCTATAGTAGGAAATACCATCCTTTTTCTCAGTGCGTGCTCCAAAAATACAATATGATGATGGTGATAATGATAGTGATAATAATAATGTTGATGATAACAAAAATTATAAAAAAACTTTTATTATTTGTTCCGTGGATGAATTGCCGTCGGCGAAATATCGTTTGCCACAGTTAATTAAACAGTAAATTACCGCGCTGTTTAACCCTTTACGTGCGACTAATGGAAGTCTATGAAATTTCGCCTCGAAGCTGTTTCAGCTCATCTATTCGATCCATTTAGTTAATTTGACCGCGGGCTCGAGCGAGTGCGGTAATCGATAGTCGAGAGCAAGGAATCATAATCGTCTTCGAAGGTGACCCTGCCGGCCTTACCGGCGGCCGGTTAATGGATTGCAGAACGGTGTCAACAGCTCAGCCTACCGCTCTTTTTCTCTCTTCCTCGTTACTTAATTAATTAGTGGAGTGAAAAAAAGGAAAAAAACTACAATGTTTTCGTCAAACTATAAAATACTTAGTACGCGATGGGAGAGTTTATATTCACTCTTGATATTTACGAGGCGTGACCCTGCGAACTTTGTTCATGGTCCGTTCGCCGGACGTTCTGTGTCTCCGGTCATTTCTGCCGAGTCCGAGCGTCGAGGCTTTTGGTATTCCTAGGAGGGTTTTCTGTTTATTTGGACCGGTGAATTGTCCCACGCGGTTATTAACGTCGCCCGCGCGTGACCAGACTACATCAAGGAGTTGGAGAAGCTAATGTTGTTTCTCCCTCCCGCTCCTCCGTTCGCCGGATGTTTATTCACAGCCATTATCGGCCCCCGCGAGGAATAAGAAACTTACGATGAAAAATTTATCTTCCGTCGAAGTTTTCCCTGGAACGTGGCCCGGAGCGAGGCAAAACGGAACCCCGGGGTATAACGGACCGCTATTACCAATTTGCCGAGACGCCGCCCGGAGCAAGGAAAAATGAACCCATGCGCAAAAAGGACCGTTTTCACAGATTGTCACTAAAGAAAATTCGACTCTCAAATGGAAAACCTTGGTCCGTTTTACCCCAATAGGTTCCGTTTTACCTCACCCTGTATTACGACGTCATTTGGAAGATCCTGGATCTGTAGTTAACGGGTAATCTTGCCGCTGGAGGTGGGGAGTTCCCCCCCCCCCCCCCGGGTGCCATTAGCGGACTACATGTACCGATTTTCCCGGGACGCGGGGTGGAGTGGGGCAAAATGGACGCATGTACAAAACGGACCGTTTGTACCGATTGTCGGTAAACAAAATTCGACTCTCGAATGGAACCCCCTGGTCCATTTTCCCCCAAACAGTTCCGTTTTACCTCACACTGTATAACGATGTCACTTAGAAGATCCTGGATCTATGGGTAATCTTGCCGCTGTCGTATAGAGCGGAAGAGTGTTGGGGGTTCCTCCCCGGGTGCCATTAGCGGACCAATCCATCGGGGCTGCTGTCCAATCCTTTACCTTCTCCGCGTCCTCGCCGTCGTCGTCGTCGACGTTGACGGTGTTTCTCTGAACCATCCATTTGCGATGGACTCGCGCGCCCTGATATCTCTCCTGCCTGTCCCGAAGCTCGTCGCCTCCACTTTCCAATCAACGTAAACGAGCGGCCGCTCGCTCACGACTCTGATTAAACGTCTATTTTATCCGCGGCGTATACGCACTCGCGGAACCCGAGATATATATCCGCTCGCTCCGTATATCCCCCTCTCATCTTTGGACCCTTCTCCGCTCTCGATGTTCCCAAGAAAGGAGAAACAAAAAAATAATTCCGTCGACCAGCAATCTCAAACGCGATTACCGGCGCGCCAAGACAGATTCGCAAATTCCACAAACATTTCTCGCCCAATAACGTTTACAATTTTCCTCTTCAGCCACTTTCTCAATTTTTTTTCAATAAAAAATTCGATTCGATAAAAAATAAAAATCCGTCAGAGCATAAAACGAATTTGTAAACTTTGGTCGTCGAGCTGCAGTCATTAATTTTTTATTAATTTTTTTTTTTTCATCCCCTTTACGCTCCTCCACTTATCGAAGTTTCCGCAGGATCAGCGGTTGCCTCTCACGAGCTCACCCGTGGACTTTTCGATCGCGATAAGAAAGTTTCGACGAACTTTTTATTTTTTATTTTCGCAATAGAAACTTTCGTCGCTTCGCCGTCGGTGCTGACGGCGAAGCGACGTTCCCGCGATACTCTCTCGTTAGTTCGTTGATCGTCCGTGTAACGTGTGACTCGCCGGACGTGAATCGCCCGTCTTGCTATTACTATATAAAATCCGCACTTTGGCCTCTTTATTTAGTTTTCCGCCTCTCACTCTCTCTATTCACTCCCTCGCCCCAGTCGTAAAATAGCTCGGTCGTACTTATGAGCGAACCCTGGCTGGTCCCTTCTGCGCTGTTCCCGGTTCGAGTACTCCGGAGGAGAATGAGGATTATTGCGCTCTCTCCGCTGGCAACGACAGCTGGTGCTCGGTGGCTGTCACTCGCACACCGACAAACTTCTTTTTTCCACGGTTGCGCTGCGATCTCCTCGAGAGAACGCTCCGCTCCGGAGAGCTGTACAGATTTTTATGCTGCCGTTACATCGCTTGCAGAGTTTGCAAAACATGAAGTTGGATCGAGGAAAAAAAAAAACATCCGAAGCCAGTGCTAAAGCATCTTCCTTTTCGCTTGTCCCGAGCTCAGTCGGTAATAAAAACTGTAATCCGTTTTCTTTCACGGGTGTCAGACTCCTCCGAGGAAAGCGAATTCATCAGCGTCCACCCAGATGTTGGATGAAGAGGCTGGCAATTTGAGACTTGCCAGTAAGGTTGAGGAACCTTGCGAAAAAATTGATTGCCGTTTTTACCGACTGAATTCATTTTTGAGGCCTTGATGAAAATTCCTCCTCGTCGGCCGGTGCGCGGCGAATCGAAGACGAACTCATTGCCGAATCGGAGAACACCCCGAGTAGAAATTTTTGAGCGTTACATCGGGCCCTGATAGGGTCCTGATAAGGCCTGTCAAGGGCCTGATAAGGCCTTATCAGGGCCTGATGTAACGCTCGAAAATTTCTACTCGGGATAATTAATGAGAGACGATGATGAAAAAAAAGAAACAGGGCCGAGTGCGAACGATTCGGATTGAGCGGTGTTCCCGAGACTGTCGGTAACGAATGGCTTGGCGAACAGAAGCGACGAGGATATCGTCGAGGATATTCGATTAACTTTTATCCTCGGCAAACTCGTCGACGGAGTTGATGAAAAAGAAGGAAAAAAAGCGAAAAAGTGTGACTGTAACTGAGACGGCCTCTCGGAGATTCCCATCGAGATTTATAGCGAAAGAGAAAGAGGGAGAAACAGTGGAGCCGTCTCCGATGCCAATTAGAGTCTCCACCGTCGCAAATGGGAGTTCTCCTAGAATCGAATAAAGATCTTAATTTTGCACATTTTTTTTCGACTTGCAGTAGCTTTGCTTCGTCGCTAAAAATTGAAAATCTTACCTTTCGCTATCTCATCTCGAATTCTACCTAAAATTGACCTTTTGACCCGCAAACCTCCCATTAAAAAACCCAAATACCCATTAAACCCATTACCCATTAAACACCCATTAAACACCCATTAAACCCATTAAAAACCCATTCAAAAACAAAAATAAACAAATTCTAAACTATATCGAAATATGTGAAAAATATAATACGTTGAAAAATTCAACAGATAATTTTTTGTACTGAAATCTTTATGCAACGCCCGTCAAAACACCGCGCTCCCTATGCATTGCCGTTCGCAAATATTTTCCAGAATAAAAAGAAAAAAAGTCACCCTCGTGAAAATGCTCGTATCGAAAAGCCAGTCTCGTGTTTCCGGTTTCCATTTCAACTAGCTTCAATTAAACAAGCGTTACACCGCCCGCGGTGTCGCCTCCGCTGTGTAAACCATTCCAAGTGAACAGCGGAAGGGTTGCACGCGCCAGCTGCGGACGATAAGCCCGAGGCTGTGTCGACATGACCGCCGTCGAGCTCCGTCGCGATGCGCGTATACACACCGAGCCGGCACCGCCCAGTGGCGCGAAGCTCTCGGCGAACAAAGAAGTCGACAAGTAACTGGCAAAAAAAAAAAAAGTAAACGAATGTCGAGAGACGAGTCAAGTAAAAGGGAATGTCGACACCCATAACTCTCCACCGGCGGCTCCAACAACCGTTCCAATTTTATTCCGCCCTTGAGCCCTGACCAGTGCGCGGGGAGGGGGGGGGAAGGTAATCATCATTAATGTTCCGCCCTTGCAGGTCCGGTTAACGGGACCCAAGCTTCCGGGGAATCCCCGATATATTTCCCACTTCAGCCAAGGATTCCCGGACATGCCTCTTGACCTTTTACGACACACACACACACACACACACACACACACATAAAGAGCCCCTCTACGAGATCCCCGGATAACTCGAACTCACGGCCGGTAAATCGTTATCTCTCTAATTAATAGACCACAGTTTTTATTTTCTACCGCAGAACGGGACTTAAACGTTTCGTGCCCATTTCACGAGCTCCTTATCCTAGCATCGACTGCTATAAATTGCTTCCTTCACGACTCGTTGCACACCGAACGACGACGGTGTAATATAAAAAAATATGTCGTCTTGCTGTAACCGGGGAAGTTGAAAGTTTCGTTGGGGCGAAGGTGATAAATCATCGCGCTCATGAATATACTCAACTTGCATATCGCACCGAGTCGTTGTGACACGCTCGCGACCTCAGGACCTCTATCAACGGGTTTTATTTCTGGAGGTGCGGCGGGGCTCGCAGTCGGGTAATACAGGTTTCTGTTTTGTGTACACACATGTGTACAGCCCACGTGTTGCACTTACTCGTGATTCCGTGCAACAGCCAACGGCGGACTGCCTGGCGGCCTGGCTGTGTATGCCGCGCACCCAGAGGGGTGTAAAAGCTCTATTTCTCTCCGGCGTTTCCCGCAACTCCGGCTCTCCCACGTACGTAAATTCTCGGTGTAAACGAGGAATTCTCACCGTCGCGGTGGAACGCGAGCGACAGAACCACTTCGCCGGTGTGTCACCGGGACACACACTGAGACGCAAATTCGAGCTGAATTACAGACAACATTCGATCCCTCTTCGAACTGTTCAACTGCAGATCAATTTGCACACTCCTTGCACATCGCTCGCGAATACTCAAGGTACGAGTTCAGGCAGCGAGAAAAAAAAATGCTTTTACGACTGGCCCGCAAATAAATATTTATTTTTATTAAATAAATAATTCTTTTTATGTGATCTTTATTTCAGGAAACTGCGGATTTGATACCCCCCTCCCTCCCTCCCCCCTGAATCCCCCTTATTCGGGAGATTCCGAAATCCGGAAATTGCATTTCATGTGCATTTAATCTTGGAATTGTGGTTTTCATAGCAAATGAAATGGATTTCTATAATTTAAATTACATATATGTAAGTTTTTTTTGCAGCGGTTTTTTTCATCACGTTTACGAACCACCCTGTTGAAAAAAGCTTTCTCTATTTGCAAGCAAAAATAAGTAGCGTCAGCTCGAAAATAATCCCATAGGAAAACACACACAAACGAGCCGAGTAAAATTTTGCAATCTCTTCCCGTGGTCTGCATGCAAAAAAAAAAATAAGTTCAGAGAGGAAAAAGCTATTTTACATTTGCAGTGTACATAGGCCGTTGTGCGTCGATGGATAAGCCATGTTCGCACGGTACCGCACATTTTCGATGTACAATTTCCGCGTTATGAATTTAGATGGATCATAAAGGCGAAGCACGTAGGCGCAGTTGCGGCGCAACGGGTGGAGTGAGAGATGAGGCGTATGCATGATAGAGCGAGAGATCTTCGTCGGAGCGGCGTGCAGCTGCACCGGGACGTGCATTATTGCAAACACGACGGGGGGCGATGAATTCGGTGATGTAGAACATCAAGCGAGAAGCGAGCTTCCGGTGCCGGAGCGCCCCGACGGCTGAGAATAACGATTTCATTCCGAGTAGACGAAATTTTACGTTAATGGCCGACGTGTAAATGATGATCTTCGTGTAATGAGAACATTTCTCGAGAGAGAAATATCTCGAGATGAAGCTGCTCGTTATGCATCTCTAAATGTTGGAATTTGTATTACGACGATTATTGTAGGATTATTAATAGTTCGACTATTCGACACACTTCGCGATATCGTCTTTATCGACTTTGCAAGAAAAGAAAGAAGAAAATTAAGACACTTCCCGACAATTTCATTTCCGAGTTCCAGCCCCATTTACAGAAAATATTAAATGTTAAAACTTACGTTAAATCCAAATTTTTTTTGCACCGAAGTAAAAACTCTGCTCGTTATGCAACTCCAAATTTTCTAATTTTTATTACGACGATCATTGTAGGATTATTAATAGTTCGACTCTTAATAGTCGAACAGACATTAACAGTTCGACTATTCGGCACACATCGCGATATCGTCGTTACCGACTTGCAAAAAATAAAAAAGCAAATACTTTTCGACAAATTCATCTCCGAGTTCCAATCTTATTTACATTAAATATTAACCCTTACATTAAATCCTACATTTACCGACAGCGGTGGATGCCCGGTTGGTGTACGGCTTCGGTGGTCTCCAGAGTCAAGCTGAATCGTTCGCGGTCAGTACTTGGATGGGTGACCGCCCAGCTGTGCACTAACTAGCGCATTGGAATCGTTGAGGGGGAGTATCGATGCAGGTTTTCTGCAGTTTCCCTGTGTCCTCGTGCAAATGCGATACAGTAGGCGGGAGGGGGGGAAGCGGCTGCAGACGCACATCTACAAGCTAAAATTGAAGACTTGGAACGAACGAGAAAAGGCGGCTTGATGGTAGAAAAACTAGTCAGAGCAGTAAAGGTGATATCCTACATTTTTAAAAGCTTTTTTCTTCGAACTTTGTAGAAATAAAATATTAATTTTTCTCTCGTATTTATTACCACGATAAATATGCTCAGTCGAGAGATCAAGTAGGTATTACGTTGCGCCGGAAACGAGATGGAGCGAAATTCTCTTTCGGAACTCGTAAAGGAACTCCCTCCTTGGTCCTGAGAATTCCATAACGAGTCGAATTCCAGCTCGATCTCGTCTCTCTCCTATATCAATTGTGAAATACGCGGGAGCATTACTTCCGCGCATTCCCCCCCCCCCCCCCCCCCCCTATCTTGCTGAAGTGAATGGAATCGCGAAATGGACCAAGGATGGTGCAGTAGCACGGATCATCCGAGAGAAATGATTTTTGCGATGGATGGGGGGGGAGCGATAGTCCGTTGATCCCCCGTCGACGAGATATCGAATCCGGCTCCGGTTCCGCCCGCACTACGGTGCGTGTGGATCCTCCGAATACGAAAGTTTAAGGATATCGCTATAGCAGACACGAGAGGGATGCTGTACAGGATTGAAAGATACGTTCGACGAATACATCCCCTTGAGGAATCGCTCGATCGCCAAGATCTGCTGTAAGCTCAGCTTCCGTGATGGAAAATTGAAGGGGATCGAAGACGCAGAGACGAGAGTTGCGATTCCCAGTGGGTAAAGAACGCAAGGTATTTTTTATTCCTTTTTTATTAAGAAAAAAAAGAAAAATTAAAGGAAATTAAAAAAAAAAAATCGCAAGCTAAACCCTTTAACTGTGATCGAGGGAAACAGGAGATCCTTTAGACTAGAATGAAATATGTCTCCGAGACATATATTCCCTTAACGTATTTTTTATTCCCTTTTTATTAAGAAAAAAAGAAAAATTAAAGGAAATTTAAAAAAATGATTCCGCGAGTTAAACCCTTTAACTGTGATCGAGGGAAACAGGAGACGCTTTAGACTAGAATGAAATATGTCTCCGAGACATACATTCCCTTAAGGGATCGGTCCATCGTGAAGATCTGCCGTGAGCTCAGGTTCCGGGATGAAAAATCGAATGGCCTCAAACGTAGAGTATTTTTTATTTCTTTTTTTTTAAGAAGAAAAGAAAAATTAACGATATTAAAACAAAAAATATTCCGCGAGCTAAACCCTTTAACTGCGATCGAGGGAAACAGGAGACGCCTCGACTGTTCTTTTGTTAAAACGTTTTCCAACTCTTAATTCCATTCGCTTTCATATCATATCGTCCTTGCATCTCTTTTTTTATTTTTTGTTATTTTCTTTTCTCTTCCCCGACTCTCGCTTCACGTTTATACGTTGACCCTCTCGCCATTTTCTCAATATCTGCCCGGAAGAGGTAGCAGAGTAGATTTATCCTCGAGATTTGCGCTCTATAAAGAGTTGGCTCCGGTCCCAACAAACGGAAGTCTATAACCGGACCGTGAGTCACGGTGTTTTAACGCCGAAGCTTCGAATAAGAGAGAAGCAGTGACTCGAACCTGAATCTATGAGGATCGTTAAATTTTTTCTATTTCCCATCTCTTAACCCTTTGAGCCATACATTTTGATATATATAAACAAAACCTTGGTATTTAATGTCAAAAAATTATTTTTTAGATCTTGTAAACTGAGCGAATGAAGGTGGGACACCCTATGTCCCACCGTGACTCAAAGGGTTAACAAAAACATCAAATAACATTCTTTGCCGAAGACCAGCACCAAACTGAGAAAAACTTACATAGTAAGTAGAGTCCAGTTTAGTATCTCTATAGTCGCGAATTCAGTCAATTTGCGGCGCGATTAGATACATGATAATGAGAAGATACCAGGGAAGAGTTGTACGCGCTGGAGGAAAGTTTGGAATGATATAAAAACATAAAATTTAATTCCCAAACCGTGTCCGAGCAATTAGCAGTCTTTACTACTTGACAGAGCCGAATTGGGATGAACATTTATTTATTTATTTTATAATTATTCAGTGTTCACGAGCACAACCCATTTACAGGACAGTAGAAAACAACGGTCTAAATCCGCGGTTCTTAACCTGGGGTCCATGGAATCCCAAAATAGACGTGGGACCCCCTGTGGACCCCCAAGGTTAAGAATCACTGGTTTAAAGGTACACTGAGAAAAACTTACATAGTAAATAGTTCCCAGGAGGGACGTCTACATTTTACAGTTACGACAATGACCAAAAATTATAGTTGCAACTATAATTGCAGTTTAATAAATTGAAAATATACTATCACAAACGATCTATATAGACGTTCCTCCTGGGAACTATTCGTTATAGTAGGAAATACCATCCTTTTTCTCAGTGCAAATATCTCCAATATCTCTATTCCACCTAACGTAAAGATTTTGTTAATTTTATTTTTTATTCCTTTGGACGGAATCAAAGTGCGGTTCTCGGCTGCAGTCTGCCTCGGAATTTCAATAACCCGAATGGAAATAGTGGCACGTCTTACGTGGACTCGTGGTACTCGTGTAAACCCACACACAGCCACGGGTGAACTTGCGCTGTGGGTGAAGCAGTTTTGCCCGGGCTCGTTCGACTGTGCGAAGTGTTCGGTGGAGATTGGAACAGTTTTGAATCGAGAGCTTCGGGCTCGTCGAGGAAAACTCGTCGGTGGCTAGATTCACCCCCCCCCCCCCCCTGCTCGCACGGTCGGTAACAGCGAAATCGAATTTTTTTTCAATTCGAAGTCTCAAAGGAAAGTAAATTGAGGGAAAAGAAAAAAACGGAAGTTCGTGTCTCGTTAAAAAATCATCAACCGGGTAGTTAATTTTGCGTCTCGTCCCTCTCGCAGTCGACCAGCGGCGGAGAAAGGAAATTCGAGCTTAGAGGTCTCCGGGGTTCCTGGGAACCGTCCCTTCTCCTTATCGAAGTAATTTATCTTGTTGACGAATTGCCCGGAACCCGAGACACCAACGCCTTCCACAGATGTATTTTCTTCTCGAGAGTCCTCCCGTCTACAGCCTCCGACGTTTCACCCTTCGCGCGCCCCCTCCGTGCTCCCTGGCGAAAAACGGAACAGAGGTGGTTTTCTCGCGACGCCGAATCTCCGGAGACTCCGTTGTATGTAATACGGAAGAATTGAAAAGTTTTTTTTTTTTTTTTTTTGGCAAAAGCAGAGCTTCGAACGGCCGGTCGAACTCCGGATGGAAAAGAGCCTCGCCTGGATCCTCCACGGGGAAGAAAAAGTTTCGTCCTTCCGTCGATTCGAATGTCCCTTGGCACACGGATGCTCCAGGATTTTTTTCTTTTTTATGCACTCGCTCCTCGAGAATGAACGTCGATTTTTTTTTAAATTTCTTTTAAAAATCCCAGCGAACCGAATATTAATCGACAGATTTTGAACTTTTTAGGCAGTTTTTGCGTACGTTTTTTTGTTTTGGATTTTCTTTTTTAGTTCGAATTTAATTTATCGCGGTTAATGTAAAAAGATATAAATTTCAAGTTTAAAAAAATAATTTTTAATCATTTATGCCTAAAAAAAAACACTTGTCATGCATCCATTTATCGAAGCACCCTCGAGCGCTTACCCTAGTCGTCCTCCGAAAAGCCATTTTTTCCAATAAACGTTAAGCACAAATGTGAAATTCCTCTGGCGATGTTTATCGTTTCGTAAATATTTTCGTGCGCTGCTCTCCGCGTTGGTTGCTAAAACGCGATTGCCACGGTGCACCCAGCGCGCGCGTTGGAGGAGAGTGGCTCGTAAAAATTTGACGATGCGACGGGGCCATGGGGGAGAACGTTGGAGAAACAGTTTCGCCCGTCGGCTGTGACGCCGGGCCTCCGAGCTCGCTCGCGGCTATGTGCACAGTTAGACGTATCCCCGGTCTACGGGCTTTATAACCGTCTCATAAATCTCAACCTCAACTCAGTTAAAATCACGATAAAATATCTCGAACCTAACAATAGCCGCATTAACGCCTATAAATAATTAATTTTAATTGAATGAACATAGGAAAAATTAATGACAAAAAAAATCCAATTCTTCTGACATTCATTTTACGAAAGATTTGTAAGTTTACAGCGTGGGGTACGTTGTAGTTTAATGTACGGTATTGGTAAATTTTAAATTCGGGGGTACATTGAAATCTTAAAAAAAAAGTTTCATAACTTTTATTTTGAATGTCTGCGAAGTTTCAAAGAAATTGAATTTCAGTACGGAGGTACATTATACTCAGGCATAGATGTATATATATATATGTATAGAAGTACGGAAAAGCCGCGAGTAGCCGCATGCACAGGAATGCTTGTATAACGAAAAAATCAAAATCTAAATAAAAATCCAATTCATCTGGTATATTAATTTTACGAAAGATTTGTAAGTTTACAGCGCAGGGTACGTTGTAGTTTAATGTACAGTGTTGGTAAATAAAAAATTCCAGGGTTCATTAAAATCTAAAAAAAAGTTATTTTTATTTTTTGTGTCTTCGAAGTTTCAAAGAAATTGAATTTCAGTACGTAGGTACAGCCATTATATTCGGGCATAGATGTACGTATATATATGTATAGAGGTACGGAATAGCCGCGAGTGGCTGGCATGCGCAGGAGTGCATGTATAACGAAGCAGTATCGCTGGGTCTGGCGCCCATATCCCCTTTGTTCTCTTTGTGCCCCTAGCGCCTCCGGGATATGTCTAGTTACGCCCTTTCATATGCAGTTCACAGATCGGTTTCCCTCCCTTTGTTCATCGCACGGCGGTCCCTCTTCGTTTTGCTTTCCGGTCCCTCGGCCCGAACAGCGTGCGCGAAAAGCGCCCAACGCCGGACCGAAGCGACGGTAGCGAGGGAAGCCGCAAAGAGCACAGAATGGAAAAGAATAAATGAGACAGACTAGCCCGAGGAAAACGAGGAACAGATACACAGCGAAATATTCGTCGCGAGAAGATTCCAAGTGCAATTTTTCATTATTATATTTTTTTTTTAATCCTCTCCACGAGCTAAGGCCATTAGGAATTAGAAATGGAAAATTTGGCCATTAGAAAATGTATCCCATATAATAATAGAATAATAGTAGAATAATTGTTCTAATGGTCGAGTTTTTACTCACGAATTAAAATCCATTCCATTTCGCCCGTATACATTTATATTTAACATAATATAATAAAAATTTCATTTTATCCTCGAATAATATTTAAAATATTGCTATATAGAGCAAAGCTGTATTGTTGCCGTGAAAGGGTTAAAATGGAATTCGGAGATTATCGCAATCCGTGAGAGAAACATATGGACGGTAATCGAATAACCGATTCCATCAGTGATGCATCGACGAGCAATATAAAAAATATAAATACACAACAACCTTGTTGATTTGCAAATGTAGGGTTCGCGCGGCGATGTATCATTGCCGGTAATGCGCTGTACGAGAGGCCATAAATTCACGCGGCGCTACCGTTGCCCCCATTTGGCACCGGTTATTCTCAACGAGTCGAGTGGAATGGTGAAGAGGGAGTTTAATCGCGCATATATGCATGGAGAACATTGTACTTTATGAAGGCAACAAGGGGGGTGGGGGGTGGACTGATGAATCGGGCTGTAGCTGGGCACGACTGGCAACACGCATTGGGGTTCATACAACGACCGATTAATAATTCAGTGGAAACACGAATCACGCCCATTGTCGGTTCTGATTACTATATTCTGACCGTCACATTAAAGAGAAAATTTAAAAATACAAAAATATAGTTTATTTCACTCGGTGGAAAAAAAACCGCAATTTTCACACCTTGTGGAATAAAATGTTATCGGATACTCGTGCGAAAAACGTTTTCTGAACTCGTGTGATTGCAACACGCGCCTTCGGCACGTGCTGCAAAGTCACACTCGTCAGAAAAAGTTTTTCCGCACTCGTATCGAAATGTACTTTCATAAAACTTTACGCTTTTCCCCTTTTCGGGGTAGGGAAGGGTGAAGATTCCTCACCCCCTCGGCGTTCCGCTCCAGACTGACCATCCGATCCGATCGGAGTCTATTTATATGATTTCCCCCATCGCCCACAAGTAGCGTAACCTGTTGCAAAAATAATTGTCAATTTGCCGATCGATTGAACATACTCACCTTCGCTTTCTCGGGAGCCAATTAGAAAACGGAAAGAAGAGAAGAATGGGAAAAAAAGGTAAAGGACAACAGTAACGAGGGAAGCTCGTACGCCAGAAAGCCCGATCTCGGTGTAGCACAAACGCTCTGCGAGACACAACGGTACGACGAAACAATGGGCCAGAGGGAAGAAAAAAAAAAAAAAAAAAAAATAGGCTACACGAAAAGGGTGAACGTATCCCGCTTCCTCGGCTGTACACTCATTATTACGCTTCGCGCAGTAGAAAAAGTCCCGGACCATTCATCGACGCTCTCCATTCTTTCGCCTCGACGGTGAAATAAATGGGGAATGAAAAAAACTGACCGAGGCCGTATTAGGAACGAGGTCGGAACCGCGGTTCCTGGATCTGCCCTCTATCCCACTATACAATTTTTATTCCCCTCCGTAGGCATATATATACATATATTTTTATTATATATGTGTGTAAAAAAAATACCCCGCAGACATTTCGCCAAATATTTATCGTCGTCCACATGAATTCCCGCGAAAATCCACGAGTCTCGCGCGCTAAATCTTCCATACACCGCAGTCCACAGTTCGAGCTTTGCAGGGATAACGCTCCGAAGAATGGAGATAAAAAAGAAACGTGACAAAAGCCATTAACACCCTTCGTAATATTCCGGCGTGGGGAAAAAAAGTATTAGGCGGCGTGTATTGAAACATGTATTATTGATACATATTTTGTAAAATACATAAAATATCTATATCGTGGATTATATTTCCGTAAACACGCTAAAATAAAGAACGTTCCTAAATCGAAGCTCCACGTTTAAAATAAAATTTATTTGCGTATCTTGAATTCTGCATTCGATTCTCGATTTAATAATGGACAAAATAAATAAATAAACAAAAACGATCTAGTCCGAAATTAAATAAATCGCTCGCCGGATGTTTTCTTTTTTCCGCGACATTATTGAAACTTGTTTCTCCAGCCCTCCCGGCTATTTTCACTGTGCGCCAAAAAGTGTGCAGGTGCTCGGTAAAACTTTACGGCGCAAAGACTCCGGGGAGAATAATTCTTTGTCGGGATAGAGAAAAAGAGAGTGGCGCGAGCTTCGTGGAATTTTTAAAGGGCGGCACGAAGTGTGCACGTGTACTTGCGGTCGACTGTACGCTCTATCCCAGAAAGCTCTCGTGCAGAATAGCGGAAGGTCGGTGTGCGTCGCACAACGGAGCCTGGATAGCAGCAAACACGTATTCTATGAGCCGTTCGTCGGGCACGGCAAGGCGAGGAACGGAGCCAAAACTCCGTGAAAAACCACCGCGTGTTTCTGTAAAATAATGCACCGGCAATGCTACTTTTTGTATTTTTTTCGTTCGGATGTTGAAACTCGGCATAAAGCTAGATAGAGTGAGACGAACGGCTGCCACCTCGTGTTTTTCGAGTGTCCGACTATTCCCGGGTTTTACTACTGGCACGTAGTCCGGACGGATATATAAAAATACAGAAGTGATCTCCACATTCGTATGGTAATCGCGGGACAAGTGCGCGGTCCCGGATGCCTTTCCAAGACGTTCTCGGACGGAGACGAGATTTTTAGGGGCGCCGGGGCAAAATGGACCTCTCCAACCTATTTTTTTGCGGGACCGACGTAGAAAAAGTCTCGAAGTAACCCATTTTGCCCCGCTCTCCGATACAACCGACGCCCCATCGAATCAAGGAGAGGGTTCCCAGATTCTCACTTGAACCCTCGATTATACTATACGAATCTGGAGACCGTTTCGTATATTTTGATCCCGTAGAGGGCAATTTTTGCCTGTCGGTCGCTCAATGGCTTGTGGGAAAGGATAGGACCTTTGTTCAATTTTGAATAGGTCGTTCATCGATTTCCTTCTTCCATCCATTGGATTTTTTTTTAAAGCCTGGATCAAGTTTTACACAGTAACAATTTTTTTTTTAACAAGCCGTAAGTTTCTTCAAACAGATATTATAAAATTAATTATAAAAAAATTGCGGTTAGTGACCAAAAAATTTTCCTTTTTTTCCACAAAGCCAATAGCAAAGTTCTCTAAATAGTTTGAGCCCCGATGAAAAATAGTAAAAAAGTGGACCATTAATTTCTCGTTTTCTTTCAACGGTGTCTTCCGGCTATGATCCCGAGTAGAAATTTTCACGCGTTACATCGGGCCCTGATAAGGTCCTGAGAAGGCCCTGTAAACGCCTGATAAGGCCTTATAAGGACCCTATCAGAGATGTAACGCTCGAAAATTTCTACTCGGGATAGTGTCCAGTACAAATTTCATAAAGCTCTCTTTGCCTTCCTATAAGGATATAATATATATATATATTTCTCATTACAAATTTATAATTCAAGTCTGAAAGAACGTAGGACGGTGACTGAGGGCTGGCGTCTCTTAGCATACCGCTCCATTTTTTTTTCTCGATCGCCATACGTTGTCCGACCATTCCGGAATTTCTCTACCTTCGAGCTACTGAATAATTCAACGGGGTCGGGGCGCGAGTGGCAGCAGCCCGTCGGATCACCGAAGGCGAAGAGACGGAAGGCGCAGGAAGCCCCCGGAAGCCACAGGAAAGTCCACCGACACTCGGAGGCCTGTATCGACAGCTGAGAAACAAAAGGGCGTATCTCGCACAATTTAACACATAAAACTGTGCGCGATACGCCCTTCCGTTTCTGAGCGTTCGTAATATATATTTCGGTGCGCCGAGGGCACATCTTCTTCCTGGAAGGCTTGACTGGGTGGCTCCTGGACGAGTGCAAGTGCCGCTGTACGTGACGACGCCAATCGGCAAAGGAACGACCGGAAAGCCTTCCGTCGGAGGAAGAAGCCATTCCGCGAAATGCTCGAACAGAATTGAAATTCGACCTCGCCTCCAGCCGAGAGAGCGAGAAAGTTGGATGGAGGAAAGAAAAAGGAAAAGCTCGGAGACCGGAAATCCGATTGGGATTATGGGATTAGCGTCTCCTCCGAGTTCGAGCCTGAAACAGGGAGAGAGAAAGGGATACGGAAAACTTTTATGAATGTACGTGTCTTTTACCCGTTTCGCTCGAAACCACCCGAATTGATGCACCAGAGATTGGGTTCGGTTTTACCCAAACATCGTTATTTTTTACTTTTTTGCGCTGTAACAACCGACCCGTTAATCGACAACTCTGGGAATCCACACGGCAAAAAAGATTTGCACTTTTCACTTACCATACTTTTTTTTGTCCACAACCGTCCACAACTATTTTCTTTAATGTTACAAAATATTTTTGTAAAATGAACAAACATCTTTGTAAAACGAACAAACATTTTTGTAAAACGACCCAATTTTTTTGTAAAATGAACAAACATTTTTGTAAAACGAAACAATATTTTTGTAAAATGAGCAATATTTTTTTTAGTGAATTTAATAATTGCGAATGTCCGTGGACGAGAAACGTTGGTGCCTATTTTACTGTGCGCTGGTCGAGGCTCGCAGTAGGTTTGTCAGAACAGACTCGACGGACCATTCAAATTTCGTCCTATTTTTTCTTTCTTTTTTTACATGTCTCATTAAACGGATGTAGTTTTCATGGAGATACACGGCGGATATCCATTTCTCGGAGGATATACCCTAGCTCGTATCTTCTCTCCCAACGACGCGGGGAGATCTGATGGTCTGAAAGGATAAAAAAAAATAAGAAAAAGTGGAAAAAGAAACTTTTACACAGACAAACGAGAGGAAGATGGTACGGCCGAGGCTCGTGAAAGGTAGATGGATGCGATCGATCGTTCGGGCTGCGTTTTCTCCTATCTGCACACCCGACGACAGCCACGCGGCGAGAGGAAAGAGAGGAAGATTGAAAGGAGCAAAGAAAAAGAAAACTGAGAGGACGGATAGTTGAACCGTAAAAAGGGAAGCGAAAGAGAAAGCGGGCTAAGGAGTTGGAGAAAAAAAAAAAATAAATAAAAAAAAGAAACATGAAATGAAGTGAAGCTGCAAGGGTATCCCAGCGCGAAAGAGCATCATCCTTCACTCCTGGCCGCCGGGTTGACGCGATCGATTTTCCATATCCAAGCAGCACACCCAGCCACGAAATTGATATTCGGTCCGTTACATCCCCAGATCGGCTCGTCACGTATCTCTTCTTGTATATGTGTGCCCGACTGCCGGCTCTCTAGCTTTTCGCTTCACTTCTCGCGCACATGTGAACCCCCCCCCCCCCCCCCCCCGCCCCTCCATCCGCACACCCGCTCGCGCTTCGCCTCGCGAAACACAGGACGCGCGTTATACCGTAACAAATTCACATATTTCTCCGCTGACCTCTTTTTTTCGACGTTCGCTTCAGGCCCCGCTGAAACTGATACGATTTAATCGTCCGTGAGAATCGCATCAATCAATTAATTAAATTCAAAACTAGTATAGTTCGGAAATGCCGGAAATTAAAAAAATATACATACATATGGCAATTGGAATTTGAATTTATAAATATTCAATATTGTCCGTCCAATGTCAACAGGCTCGTGATAAGTTCTCGTATCTGCGATAATTAATTCGACATCAAATGGGGTGTTCGATAACGGGCGAGTCGCTCGATTAACTCGCCGATTAACATCGCTAATTAACTACGCACCAATGGTACGACAGTCGATTATATATAAATTTATATATACGTATATATATGTATATATGTTTATGTACGTATATATATATATACCTATTATACACACGCGCCTTATCTATTATCCAGTGGGGACCACACAGTGCCCGAGGCCTATCATCAATGTGCCCACGTCAGCTTTCAGCGTGTCCATTGTTTACCCCAGTATTGTGTGGGTATATCAGAGGCTTCGGTGGGGACGTGGTGGGCAAGACTATCCGAGGATTTCCCTCTGTATCCGACGTACCGAAGCCCCGTGCATGCGAGACGAGTGGGATGATTATTAGCTTGCCTTTAGTCGCCGTTGCACCACACGTTTCGTCGAAGCTTCCTCGCTTTCGGTACGACCCTGATTGAATATGTTATTATCGGAACTAATCGAGCCCGAAGGTTTATTAATTAACCCGAACCCTGCGTTTCCAAGTACTCGTCTCTTCTTCCGTTTCAGTATAGACTCTCACTCCTCTCTTCAGCTTTTCCCTCACGATCATATTTGTTCTCGTCAAATTGTAAATAAAAACAAGCAAAAATTATACAATTTTTATATTTTAATCAAAAAACTATATTCATATTAATAGTAGTATTATTTTCAGTCAAATTAATTTTACAAAAATTAGATATAGATAATATCTAATTATATCTTTATCGACATAAATATATAGTCGATTATACAGTTCACTCTGCGATCTTGGAGTCAACTTGGAGTCAACTTGGAGTCAACTAACTGAGAAAAAAACCCCCGTCGCTACGCCCAATAAACAAAATTGGATACAGAAGGACCATCGAACTCGTTGTGTTCTCCCGGTCCATTTTTCGAACTCGTACGGATTCCGCGTGACGCGAAAGGATTCGCGTCGCGTGGGCGGCGGGAGGACAGAAACGGAAGTGACAGAGGAGAGGGTATACAGAAGACAGTACGGAAAAAGGAATGAATTAAAGGAAATAGGAATAATCATTAAGGGGGCATTTTTGTATGCACTGAAAAAAAAAATTCGGTGCGGGCTGCCGAAGAAAAAAATGTTTCTTTCAATTCTACTTTCAATTCGTACAATTCCATATGGTATTGAAACAACGACGGCAAGACTGTCAAGGTAACATGTTATCGTTTCAATACCGTATGAAATTGTACGAATTGAAAGTAGAATTGAAACAACATTTTGTTTTCTTTGGCAGCCGGCAAGCAAATTTGACTTGGATCATTGATATTTTTTTTTCAGTGTGGGAAGAGGATATAGGGGAAAAGTGGTGAATATGACCCACCTCGATTAACACGTGAATCAATGATAGGGTAAAAGTGGGGAATATGGCCCGGTCCATATATCATTGATTTACGTGTTAATCGAGGTGGGCCATATTCACCACTTTTACTCTATATGGACCGGGCCATTTTCCCCACTTTTACCCTATGTAAAAATCCGCCAGGGTATACATCGAAATAAAACTATTGCTACCACATTCGCTCGGTCGTTACAATATATATAGTCGATTATAAAGTCCGCTGTCTGACCTTGGATACCCGGCCGGAAACCCCCGGAGACTCCCGAAAGCTGACACGGAAACTTTTTAACAGAGGCTCCAACTCCGGAAAAAAATGCCCCCCTTCGCTACGTCCAATAAACAAAATTCGATACGGAGGGGCCATCGGATTTGCCGTTTCCTCTCGGTCCGTTTTCCGAACCCGTATGGATTCCACGCGACGCGAGCCCTCCCGGCGCCCACGCAACGCGAAGGCCTCTTCCGCATCGCTTTCTTCGCTTCCGGCCCGAGCCACCGGGTAAGGCCGAAGGATCGTTACTCCGAAGGTCGCGTACGGTAACCACGCAGTTTACGTATACGCACCCCCTAGAACCTCCCAGGCTCACCGCGATAAATTACGCTCCGGGCTATAGACCCGCCATCCCCGAGACTCAAAATAATCCCCTCGAAATTTCCTCCGTCCTGGCCCGGCCTCGTGCCCCGCCCGGCAGCCCGAGCCCCCCCCCCCCCCGACGTTTATCCTCGCCGGAACCTGGAGTCGAACCTCGAACCGGCGCCGCGCGGCAGCAACGTGGAAACCTGAATAATCGACTCGGTCGCGTGCACAATTCCTGAATTTACGGGTCGAGAGGGTGCAGGCAACCTGGAACAAGGGCTCGTTCTCCAACCGACCCGGCAAACCCGCCCAACCCTTGCCGTTTCGTTTGCCGTTCTCGCGTCGTCCGCTGCATACACATTCTTGCAATTGCAAACGAAATTACGGCATGCCTAAGCAAGGGGGGGGGGGGGGGGTGTTGTTTAATGAGAATTACACAAAAACATTACGGTTCACGGAAAAAGAGAGCAGGTCGTGAAGTACGCTGTGTTTGAGACGAAGAAGAAGAAGAATAGAGCTGCAAAGTGGAACGAGCGCGTTCGCGGAATATTTTATGGAAATTTTTATTTCTTTTTCATTCTCCATTTTTTTTTTTTTTAGAATAATTTTCTCTCGGATCGCCCGCCCTTAATAGCGAATAAAAATAAATGAAGCGGTTGTTTATTTCATTTTTTTTTTCTTTTTATTCTTTCATTTTTTCTTGGAATATTCAACGAAAGCGATGGGGCGTCCGGATGAAAAAAAAAAAATGAAATTGATTGAAAGGGTCGAGAAATATCTATGTATATGCATGTATAAACGGAGGCGAATGAATTTGGTTGGGCGGTGGAAGCGATAGGGGTGTATGTACACACGAACGCTCCAGGCTGTCCGACGAAATGTGCACGAACGGTATATTTTCGCAGAGTGCAAAGTTTAATTTTCGATTCGTTGGGCAATCCCCGCTGGCTTGCCGACTCGGAATCTCTCTCGTTTATATGCGATAAAATAATCGCGGCTGTCGACGAGCGCGTCGATACACGTGCCGTTTACTCGCGCAGCTGCGCGCGCGTAATTGACGACTCTGTTCATGTGTGGGTGTATGTGAAAAAAAATATAAAATAAATGGAAGAATCCCGCGACGATTCGCGGCTCGATCGACCGTTTTCCCTGCGCATCACCTCCGATCGTGTTACGATGGACAAAAAAATTTCCATTTGGAAAAATTTAAATTGTCCATGTTTCACCTCTTTTATTATTATTATTTTTTTATTCATCGAGGAACGGTTTATATCGATTTTTTGCCGCGCGCATCCGGCGACACGCTCGAAAATATAACCGTCGGCTAATTTCTGCGAGAGGGAGAGCAATTCTCTCACTGACGACCTCCCCGCACTCCGAACGTAATTTTGCAATATTAACGGGCGCAAACCCCGTGACGAGAGCGTTGCTCACTGAAGTGCTTATCCGCGCGGTCGTCCGTTTTGAGGGCGGGAACGAATTTTGTTCATTATCAATAAGAAAATATAAAAATGTTTAAAAATATGATACTCCTACAATTCCTGATATTCGGATCAGCGAATTTTTTTAAACATTTTTACAACAACCTTACAAGCGACAAATGGCATAGAAACGTTTATATGATTTCTTTTTATCGATACAATTAATGAAATCCCGCTTTTCTGCCCAATTCATGTTTTTCTCTATTTTATTTTATACGTGTCAGAAAAGTTTAATGAAATTTGGATAGAGAAGGATTTGTTTGTGAAATTTAGATAGAGAAGGATTTGTTTGTGAAATTTAGATAGAGAAGGATTTATTTGTTTTTTTTAACAAAGTGGTGATATTTAAAAATGTATTTAGAATAAAAAGTTAAATAACCGATCGACATTTAGCACAGGAAAATTGAACACAAGAACGGTGAGGGAAACGCGGCCGGCGACGAGACGGAAACTGTGCAGTTTCATCGCGCATAAATCTTCGACACTTGAACTTTGTCATATTCCTGGCTGAGCGGCTCTCTGCAACGAGGATACGGGAAAAAGAGGAGATAGCTTGTCGCGGCAGTGCAAGCGTTGGACAGGAGTAAGCGAGGGAGATAGAACTGCGTAATTCAGATTGCTCCTCCAGCCGTGGCCTGAACTAATGGCCGGGCGAGTGTTCGTTGCCGCCGGATTTGCGTAACCGGAAGCAAACAGTGCGAGAGAGGCGAGGCGAAATTGCGGATGAATTTTGCCGTCGCCGTTGCTGTGACGTTGTTGTTGCTCCCGCTCGTTTCTCGTTTCTAGTTCGAGATTGCACACCGTCGCCCGAGGCCACTCTCCCTCGTAATAACGCCAACTGCGTCCGAATTTTCATTCAATGTCCCACCACGATATTCCCCTCCCATTCATATTTGCATCGCTCACGAGTTGTAATTTAATCATGATTGCAACATAATTTGTGCCGCGTCAAACTTCAGGAACAAACTCCTGAAATAGAAACTGAAATTTTTTAAATCTACCTTTTTTATAATGATAATAATAATAATAATTATATATATATAAACTTGGCGAATAAAGGAACATTATGAGAAAACGATATGAAAATTTAAATTTTCAACTTTCATGAGAAAGAGATATGAAAATTTCAATTTTCAACTTTTATGAGGAAGCGATATGGAAATTTCAATTATCAACTTTTTTCAATGTCAACGTCGTGTTACACTTTTATGCATAACGGCTGGCCTAATCACGACAGGCATATGGGTATTTCCGTGATGCGATCGGGAAGCAAAGACATCGCCGTTTAAAAATATTCAAAATCACTAATTTTTTCAATGTTTGCTATAAAAATTTCCTACAAACTTTTTTCGTTGGAAGTCGGTCTGGGACTATACTGGATGTATTTTTCCATGAGGGAAGGAATATATATAATCTTCGGGATTTTCTGTCCGAAAAACCTCGCGCATATTCCGAGAAATCCCTTCTTCTCGACCGCCTCTCGTGATATCATCCATGAAGAAACACCTGTCTCTGATTAGGATTCACTAATACAGGGCCTTTACTATGAGCCAACTATCCGCCAAGATTCCCTCACACTTCGAAAAAACAATGTAACGAAGTTGCACGCAGATAACACTGAAAACTTAACGGCCCCTCACACTTACTTTACCTCCTTCTCGATAATAATTCACGAACGGCCAAATATATAAAGAGCGGTGCTGCTGAGCGAGAGCAAACAGTAAGTCGGAGCGGAAGGAAGGAAGAAATTCTTCGAACAGTACGCGTTTTTAATATTCGGCAGTTAAGACAATTTAAGATTTATATTTAAAAATTGGAAACGTTGTCTAGTTTTGTAATTTTTAAACTGTGCACCTGCGCGCATTTTTCACTCTCATAAATTATGTTTTTAGGCCAACATTTCCATTTCATCGAGAGTTTTGTCCATTCAATCCTTCGACCTCAACGTTCGCACCGTAAATATATTTATTTATATTTTCGAAATGAGTCTCTGAATTGCCCCCTGTAGCCTTTTTATCTCGTTAACACACGGAGGCGACACATATATTTTTTAAATCTAATATTCATTCGCGTGTAAATAACTTTGTTGATTTTGAAAATTACGCTCGACAATTCCAAAACGGTATACATATGCGTGGCTTCGAGCCCAAGTTATCAGCTGTCCTTGCCGATTCTTTCGACTCAACTCGTTTCACAATGTAAGAATACACATTGCCAAGCACCATAAAACAGACGTAGTTGAAATAATATTTGCGCCGCTCATGTCGCGAATATTGCGCCAACTACGGCCAATTCGTGGTGCTTGTCTATCTGGGTATATGAATATTTTTCTCCTTCTGTACATTATAATTAAAAAATTTGTTGTTGCCAGAATTATATATTGTAACGAATATCGTAGCTGACTATTCGTTAAGACACTCGGTATTAGCTAGGTTTGACATTAGACGAACGAACGGACGATCGATATTAGATCGATCATCATGTTAGACAGTCTGGACTGACACGTCTGACCGAACAGACGTGTGACAGTTCATGCTCGGGACATTTAGATGCGACTGTACTAATAATATCCGCCCCCAAACTAAATACGCGCGTTATTCATTCGCTCGATCATTACAATATTTATTTATTTTCATTCTTATTATTTATTTATTTTCATTCTTATTATTTATTTATTTTCATTCTTATTATTCATTTATTATTATTTATTATTTATTTATAAAATTATGTTGTTTTTCAACGACGAAAGTTTAAAAAATTATAAAATAAAAATAGTAGAAGCGTTCGCTTATCGATGCTCAGTGACCGATGATGTTATTCATTACAGATCTCATCAATGGGACGATCAATAATATGCGGTGGAGTTCCACTGTTCGCCTGCATCGCCGTTCTGGCTACGGTAAACATCTTCAGAATGCTCGACAAGTTGAAATTTCGGACTTGAAAAAATATATACCTACAGGCTTACGTTATTTATTTCAGTTAGTAAATGCGACTACACCTACAACTACATCACCGAGGGTACTGTATAGATTTTGTATATGTATATATATATATATATATATATATATGATTTTTTTATATCTCCACTCGTTAGATTTTGGGTTAATATTTTAAATACGCTTGGATAAATTATTGCAGCCACTTTATGAGAAGGATGGGTTTTTGGCCGGCGAAGAAACCCCTGTTTGGTATGCTGACATTCATCGTGACCCAGAGAATAATTTCACACAGTCCATTTATACGCTGGTAACGTGAAATTTTATTTTTTCCTCGATCTCTTGATTCAAGAGATTTTGGGTTAATATGCGAATTTGCACTTTTTCAGGTCACTTCCGACGGCGTGCCCGTGGTAAAGAAGGCATTGAACTATTGGGATTTATTAAAAAAAAGAAGTGGTTTTCCGGTCAGGACAAAACGAAGCATCGATGATCGTGGAAATTCGGTAAGTTTGTAATGTCGAAATAAATTTCATTGACAAGCTTTGGTACCGATAATTTCTGATCGTTACACATGTTTTCGATCATCAACATTTTTATTTTGATGTAACAGACTTACACGGAATTTTATGATGCACTAAGGAATCCCAGAATCAAACGCTTTGGTTCTCCAAGCCCGGTTGAAACAGGAAGCGCCGATAGCAACGAAGTAGTTTATCCTTCGCTCCTCGTTGTCGTAGACTACCACGATGTTTTTCCAACACCCGACAAGTGAGTATCATCGACCAAGATGTCATTGCCGGTGCTGACATTTTTTACACCAATTTCCAATCACATCCAAACTAGGTGTCAATTTTTCGCCACAAGTACGTTGCGGCAAAAGCCCGAAAAAAATTGAGGATCAACCTCACAGATAGACGATCATACCTGAATCTTTTCCGATTTTTATCACTTAAATCCGATTAAAATTTTTTATTTTATTAACCATCTGACATGAATTTCTTTTCTCATCCAAAGTCGGCACGCGCAAGTACATGCCAATTTTCCACAACAAGAAAAAATGGGAAAAAATTTGAGAGTCAATCTTGAAAATGAACTATGACGTCTGAATTTGTTCTGATTTTTAACACACGATTCTGCCGGGTGGGATTGATTTTCATTCATCGACAATCTTCCTTAAATAGCCGTATTTTTTCCTGGCAGAAACAAGCCATGGTCCGTCGAAGAGCTCGTACTTTACACTCTGGCATTTTGGAGTACCGTCGACAGTTCCTTGAGAAACATTCAGAATCCAAGAGTGTCGCTTCGCATTAGTGGCATCGTCATTACCAAGGTTAGCACGATGATTCTGACCAGTGGCCGTTCGATTGTGCGATTTGACTGGAAGCTCTAACTTTTTTTTCAACATGCGCAGTCACGACAGGCTAGTCCTTACCTGGGGCGCAATTCGGATGAAACAACACTCGTCAAGGCGTTCTCACCGATGATGGACCATTGGAGATCGGTGTCGAAAAGGTCGGACAGCGATTTCCCGATCGGCTCGTACGACATCGTAGCCCACATGACAGAGTAATAAGCAATTGTTTCTTATCTTTATAGATATCCAATAATGTTACGTTTTTTGTGATATTTTACGACAAATCTTGAATAACATTTAAAAACAGAAAAAATCGAACAAGATGAAAATTGAAATTGTATGTATTTGTTGTTGTGCAACACGCATGCACACAGCTATTCGTAAATTTTTGCTAAATGTGATTTTTCGATGTCTTAGAACATTTTAAACACGTTTTCATAAAAATCCCGAAATTGCTTTGTTTCACCAGAGAAAGCAAAAAGAATTAACTCTGTTTTATAATCTTCAGCATATTTCCGCGGGCCAACCACATGAGATGGAAATCCCACGGTATACTACGTTCTCCGATTCTCGGTAAGAATTTCATCATAACGTGTACAAAAATATATTATGTAAAAAATAAATATTTGTTTTTATAGGTGTAGCTTCGCAGGGACCTCCTTGCACATTGATGGATCAAATAGGCGGTGTTATAATCTACGACGATTTGGCTTTCAACGGAATACACAGAACCATTGCGCAGATGAGCAAAGTGTTAGTATAAAACGATCGTATAATTGGCGTCTGTTGTTCGTATTTTCATATTTTTATGTCACATGTGAAACAGACTCGGGGGGAGTGACCAATCACCGGTAGTCTACGGAGCTCCTCGTAGACAGTGGACCAAGGAACTTGTCGATCCAATCTCGAACGCCCTTAAAAAGTAAGGCATTTTAATTTTTTGCAACACAACATGTTAGTCAAGTAAAAATGTAGAGTAGAGTTTTTTGCCGTCAGGCCTTGCCTCGACGTACGCCAAACGACGAAATGAATCGTAACGTCGTACCAGGATTAAAAATAAAAATCCTCGATCTATTTCCAGTACGTCGTGCATGTCAGCACCCAAGCAGCTCCTTCAAAGTGGAAAACCGATAGCGCCGATTTTGGCGGGAGAGCTTCTGCCGAATAAAAAAAGATGCGAGGTGGCCGGTTACGGGCCGGACGCGTTGACCTGCTGGGACTTATTTAATGTGAGTAAATAACCCTGCTTCTATTTTGAACACTTTTCCAAAATTCAGAAAACTACTCGAATAATCCGTGCACATAATCTTTTACGAAAGACACTAAAAATAGCAGTATATCAGAACAAACAAAAGCCCTCCGATAGTATAATAGTGATCTGTCTTTGTCACAAGGTAAATCGTTCACGGGATTCGTTCCATTTTGTTCTGTTTTTAACCCACTTTTTTCCGTTCAGCCTGAGAAACGCTCGGACTGCCACTACATGTATTGCTCGAGTCACTATATATGGAGTAGCTGCTCTGAAGTGGGAATGACACTAGATGGCAGTTTTTGCAACGCGGAGAACACAAAGGTAGGTCGATAATTTAACCCTCCGAAGAAAACGCGGTTAACCCCACTATCGGGACTTCTCATCCGTTCATCATACTTCGAGTATTCTGGTTCCTAATGCGCTTATGTTCTCACGAATAATAATATACCACGAAAAATACGATAAATAATGTACAAAAACTTTATAAGTACATTACGTGAGATTTCACCATCTCTGTAAAATGTCAAATGTCAAATAAATACAAATCTCCCCAAATATGTAGTGATAAGTACACGAAATTTTTTTTATTGACATTTTGTAAAAATGCTATAATTTTGTGATATCTATCTATCAATTCTATCTCAATATTTCATGAGTCAGGTTATAAAAGTCACTGGTTCTGGTACATAGTCAGTTGCAATAGAAGAGTTGTACACGGCAAATTAACATGCAAAACATGCATATTGGTTCAAAAAACCATCAACTGTTTTTTATGAACTCGACAAAAATCACGCCTGGAGAAGTCTCGTCTCGTCTTTTTTATCGGGGGACGAAATATACTCACCTTGATACACTAACGCGTCTGTTAATGTAATGTTACATTGTTGCAGATATGCTTGGACGGACAGTGCGTCGACAAGAAATAAGCGGCACTGCATTGATATAATTAAGTACCGGAGGGTTTACAAAAAAAATTGCACTAACGTAACATAGAGGACGTCGTGATGGTCGTTTCAACAAGTCGGCTTCTGAGATCGACGAGAGCCGGAGAACTGTGACCGCAGGCACTTAGTTGAGGTACCGGATTAACTCCAAAGTTTATCAGAATAATCAATCAAAAGCATCTCGATCGTCCCATGTACTTTTCAACTTTAATGGCAATGTTTAAAAAAATGTGCTTAGACAGAATAACAATTTATTCATTCTATATCTCTGTATAATATACAAAGATTTCATACTATTGCCGTCGCCGCCGTGTCAAGAATCGGGCGGGGGGTGGGGGGTCAATCATAGCGTCACCAGGATCAGAGGGGTCAACAATAGGGTAATAACAACAATAATAATAATCATTTAATTTGTGACCGAACTGTACCAGAACTTTATCTGCAGCTGGCGTGAAAAGGAAAAGTCAAGGCCTAAAAAGTTATTAGAGACTAATTTTTCTCAATTCTCACGGATCGTATAATAATGCAAAACTTTTCACGATTATCGTAGCCACGTTGATAGCGAGAGGGTATTAAAAAGTTTGTGCGGAAAATTGAACTTAGCTATCCGCTTGTCAGCTCCACCCACGGGTAGGGTAGAGGCAGGAGGGTGGAAGGGTAAAAATTGAAATTTGTCGTTCCTGTGCAGCTTGCTCTCGTTCATCGATCGAACGGGTTTGTGTGTCCTTCGTCTATAGATACTGTACAGATATATACATATATATACATATATATATAATATATATATATAATATATATATATGTACAGTGTAAGAGATTTAAACTCGATAAAGCGTCGTCGGTGAGTTTCCTCAGCAGTGCCCCGTTCGAGCTACAACAGTTTCACTCTATAATGCTCCCTTCAATAGACGACTGTTGAAACCATCAGCCTTCTCCTGTGCCATGGAAAATTTAATCGGAAATATTCTCTTGTCTCGAAAATTTTCGTTCGACCTCGTCGCTTTTTTCTTCCTTTCGTTTCCATGTCGCCAAAAAATTTCGTCATTTAAACAATTGCGCATATTTTCAGACTGATTATAATAACAGCTTGCTAAAATCTCATTTTTCTGTGTAAAAACAAGTTGAAAATTAAATTTTTCATATCGCTTCCTCATAAAAGTTGAAAATTGAAATTTTCATATGGCTTCCTCATAAAAGTTGAAAATTGAAATTTTCATATGGCTTCCTCATAGAAGTTGCAAATTGCAATTTTCATGTGGCTTTCTCATAAAAGCTGCAAATTGAAATTTTCATATGGGCTTCTCATAATGTTCCTTTATTTGCGAATCTTCTTCTATGAGGAAGCATTTTCTGTATTGTTGGCTTCCTCATAGAGGAAGCTTCGCAAATAAAGGAACATTATGAGAAGCCCATATGAAAATTTCAATTTGCAGCTTTTATGAGAAAGCCACATGAAAATTTCAATTTGCAACTTCTATGAGGAAGCCATATGAAAATTTCAATTTTCAACTTTTATGAGGAAGCCATATGAAAATTTCAATTTTCAACTTTTATGAGGAAGCGATATGAAAAATTTAATTTTCAACTTGTTTTAACGTCAACGTCGTGTTTGCCTTTTATATAAAACGACTGGCCGATTCAGGTTCAGCGCGAAAAAATACACCGATGTCTTCGCTTTGTTACATCCGTGCACCTACTTCAATTAACGAAAATACAGGGTTTTGGAAAAAGATTTTTTTTTTAAATTATTAAGTCAATTATCCAATATTCACCGTTTTGTAGCCACGTCCAATGTATTTTTCCCCAACGATGACAAGTCTCCAAATTATTTTACTCCTGAGGCGACACTTGATTCATAAACTTGTGTCGGACAAAAAATACAACTTCTGAAAAAATTCAAAAATTTCAAAGTCCCAGAAAATTTAAACGGTTCGATCCATTTTCGGCAAATTTAATACGAAACATTGTACAGTATTAGTCCATTCCCGTGCCCAATTTAAGCTCGATACCTTCATGTTTACTCGAATTAGACCGTTTTTAGTAATTTTTCAAAAAAATCAAAATTCCATAAAATCTGACTGCTTCGATAGATTTCGGCCAAATTCAATACCAAAGTTCTTTGGTCATAGTATTATATTTATGTGCAATTTCAGGACGATTGTTCAAAATTTACGCAAGTTAGAGCTACCACGACCTTTTTTCAAAAATTTCAAATTGCATAAAATCTCGAAACAGTCCTCAATCATCATGAAAATTGTACCGGGGGAAGAGACGTGACCACTCTTCTAGTGTACCAAATTTCAACTGGCTATCTCGAACCGTTTCCGAGATATAGTCGTTTTAAACGACGCAAGTCTGTCACACACACACACACACACACACACACACACACACACACACACACACACACAGCACGCACGCACGCACGCACGCACGCACGCACGCACGCACGCACGCACGCACGCACGCACGCACGCACGCACGCACGCACGCACGCACGCACGCACGCACGCACGCACGCACGCACGCACGCACGCACGCACGCACGCACGCACGCACGCACGCACGCACGCACGCACGCACGCACGCACGCACGCACGCACGCACGCACGCACGCACGCACGCACGCACGCACGCACGCACGCACGCACGCACGCACGCACGCACGCACGCACGCACGCACGCACGCACGCACGCACGCACGCACGCACGCACGCACGCACGCACGCACGCACGCACGCACGCACGCACGCACGCACGCACGCACGCACGCACGCACGCACGCACGCACGCACGCACGCACGCACGCACGCACGCACGCACGCACGCACGCACGCACGCACGCACGCACGCACGCACGCACGCACGCACGCACGCACGCACGCAGGCACGCACGCAGGCACGCACGCACGCACGCACGCACGCACGCACGCACGCACGCACGCACGCACGCACGCACGCACGCACGCACGCACGCACGCACGCACGCACGCACGCACGCACGCACGCACGCACGCGTCCGGACGCCAGCTAAAAATCACATTTCTCGACGTTTCAGACTATTTTAAGTACTCTGACACTAAAAACTCGAAAAATTTTTTATTCACGAAAACAAAGCTTCCTCTATGAGGAAGCAATAATAATAGTAATAATAATAATAATAATAATAATTTGACGATAAACGTTGCCAGAATCCCCTTTTTCGCCTGTAGCTTTTATTCTTACAAAAACTGTCCCTTGAGGTCGTATCTTTGGCTTTTATCCCTGAGTTGTTACGCGTGCGAGCGAAATGGGATCTTTGTATGTCTTTTGTGTACATATATATATATATACACGAGCTACGTGGAAACTGGAAACTGAAGGAGGCTCATCCGGAAGCGAGGAAGCGAGGGAGCGAGGACCAAGATCTTGGTTTTCTGGTAGGGGGTAGTTTAGGATGGTTTAGGAAATACGTCAGGGTTCTCGAGTTAACGAGGCACCGGCGAGAATCCAAGGAAAGCGAGGTTGGGACACGGTGCTTGTGCTGCAGGTAGTATTAGTACAACAGGCAGGGAGACCGACGCTCGAAACCTCCCGCGGGCCACTCTCGAGCCCCGGCCACATTTATCTTTCTCATTAGAAGCTGGTCCTTAACGACCGACAGGCTCACGGAAGCCCCACGTTCCTTCATCTCGAGAGAACGAGAAAAGAGGCTGGCTCTCCTCGAAGAGAGGCGACGGTGATATGCGGGCCCGCGTGTGCGGGCACCCCAAACGACCTTCCACAGCCTCGAGAACCCTGAAAGATACTTTTGATATTAATTACATAGACATATATCTCTACGTTCACTCAACGAGGAGATGTACGCAAGACCCTCGCTTATTGAGCCACTCGGGTTACATCCGAATTTAGTTCTTTAACTTTTCTTACTTACACCCAGAAAAAAATTTATTTGACGGCCACCGTTTATTAAGATTAAGTAAAATATTTATTTGATTAAAATAAATATTTATTTAAATCAAATAAATATTTTACTTGATCTTAATAAATGGTGGCCGTCAAATAAATTTTTTTTGTGGGTGTAAAAAAAAACTTGAAATTCCGGCAATTTTTTTTATTCCGAGCTGGGAATTTTTTTGGACGGCCCGACAGTGCACACATGCAGATTTTCAAACCGGAAGTTACGTATTTTCGGTAAATCTCTGGAAATCTAAATTCCCGTTTCCAAATTTCATAGTTCATAGCGAGGGCGCTTCGTGTCTCAAAAGCCACAACAAACTGCTAGTGTATATATACGTGTCGGTTATTCGAAACGATATTCCACACTTACCGCACTGAACCTTCTCTGTTCGTAGAGCTTCACTTACTCGCGTGCCTTATCTCCGTTACACTCCATTTCCAACCACCTCCCCCCATTTCTCTTCTATCGAACTCTGCGGCATTGCTCGATCGTGCATTAAATCTCATTTCGACGGAGCTTTTACGAGAAATGAAATTTACAGTCAAGGCTCAACCTTCTCACCTCGCGAACTCTCATATTCCAAAGAACATTTCATCCGCTATATATATATACACTGGATCGTCCTTTATCTCTAACCCAGTTCGACGAATTATTAACGAATGCACGCCCTTCGAGTCTCAAACTACGTCTCTTCATTTTCATGCTATACGAATCTCTATGCCATACCCGACAGTCAATCTATGCGTTCTACGTGAATAGCTTGCATAATATACACTGATGTAATATACATGTATATATATATACTGATGTAATATACATGTATATATATATACTGATGTAATATACATGTATATATATATACTGATGTAATATACATGTATATATATATACTGATGTAATATACATGTAAATATATACTGATGTAATATACATGTATATACGCGTGTAGCACAGTGTTTGCATAAGATTCGCGATGTAGGTAAGATCGATCCGAACTTCCGGTGAACTTAGATTGACGAAGTTTCTCTCGTCTAAACACACGTCTGCTCTGCACGGAATTTATCCCCTTGAACACGTCCCCTTGACGGTAAACATACCTTCGTCCGCCGAACATCGTTATTCCCTTGTAGAATTCTTTTTCCTTCGTGAGATCAAATTTTACCCGGGAATCGCTATAAACTTGTAAGCGTCACCCGTTGTCGGTGCATGTCGTATCTCTCTCCTGTGTATATCAATAAATAAATTCTAATAAAATATATTTCATGTCGATATAAACATTTGTATGTAATATAAATATGTATTGTATCGAAACCGGAACGTGCACCGAATGTAGATACTTTTTATTTCAATTCCCAACCTGCATACAGAGCTATGGGAACCTGGTAACCGGCTTTTAAAAATATATTTTTTTTTTACCCTTCTTAAAGATTTTCGTATGTATTCGTGTGTTTCATATTGTAGTAGCTCCAAAAATTTTACAGTGCTTGAAAAAAAAATGCATCTATACATTTCGATACGTTTTCTATACAAATCATCAACAATACAAATATTGCAAAAAAAAATTGTTACTGCAAACCACTACATACGAAAATCTTTAAGAATCGAAAAAAAAAAAAAATTTTAAGCCGTTTTCCAAATTCCCATAGTTTGAATACAGGAACTTATTGCGATATTTGTCTCCGAGTGTAAGCGAACTTGAGGGTTAACAAATTTGCTAGAGGAGGAAATACGGGAGGTCGTAACAGACAGCAAATTTCCCTTGATCCGTGAATTCCAATTTGTATGCTCAATTATTTCCATTTATGGCTATGTATAGGTTTATAGTTGCTTTTTAATTAAGAAACATACATCTTTTTTTTCTTATTGTCCCGAGCCCATCGAGTCGACGGAAACGAATTATTTCCGACCGAATAACCACGTATTTATCGCTTTATTGTCGTACCACGCCGGGCAGTACCTAATATTGGAAGCGGAACTGAGCTTCCCGAAGCTATTCGTATATTCGAGTTAGCGAGTTATTGGACACGGACGATGGTACGGTCGCGGGGTCGGAAAGCAGAATGGTGATTCGATTTTCGCCCCCCCCCCCCCCCCCCCGAATACTACCGGCTCGGTCTCTCCCTCTCGCACCCTACCAAATTCCTTCGCGTATATTCCGACCGTTTAACGTCCACGTTGAATTATAGTTACCCCAGTCACCTTCGTTCACGAACCTGACTTTCTAGAGATGTAAATGCGCTTGGAATTCGACGAGTGGCGGAAGTTGAAACGGTTAGCGCAACAGCTTGTATTCGCTAAAATGTTGTACGAAGCCGTCACCGTAGTCACGCTTTTTGAGGACCTTTTTCACTAAATCCCGATGCTTTAATATTTTTGAAATGGTTACCTAAAATTTCAAAAAATTACTATCAATTATTTTTTTAATTAATCATGTCATTATTATTGACAATAATATTGATAGTAACAATATAGTTGAAGTATTCTTATAAATATTACAAATACATTTGTTATTTATCTCTTGAAAAAAAATGCCCATTGTTATTTAAGGAAGACGTCTGACGTTTAAATTAGCTCGACTCACGCGTCGATCTTTCGCCCACTCGGGATAAATCGATACACCCACCGATGAAGGAAATTACATTTTCTTTTTCTCCAATCAGACACCAGCATTACAGAAGGAAAGTGGGTATACAAAAAAAAAAAACCAAAAAAAGAAGTCCTTGGTACCGTTATTCGGGCCCGAACAGATAAGAAGCGATCGTACCTTTTTGCCTAGCCACAACTGACCCTCGTCCCGTTTCGCCGTGCAACACACCCGAAAGGTCGAGGGTAATGTATTTTCTCCGAGACTTCGCAGTAAAAACAGTTTTACGATCCTGAAATACGTGCGCAGCGTATGCCGGGCAGAAGAGTTTCCCTATTTGAATAAATGCGGTTTTCTTCATCGCCGCCCGTGAAGCGCACACGTTTTTCATTTTATTCGCGCCGAACCGTTGCGAAAGAAGATTACATTGGTGGAGGATTTATTTTTTTGTTTTTCTTATTTCCCCTATCAGGACCATCGTTGCCCTTTTTGGATAAACTTTAAACGTTTTCCCCCATCCGCTTCTTGCAGGAGAGTTTCCCCTCGAGCATCGAACAGCGCGATCGTCGAGTTTACTCTAAGTATTTCCAGCCCCCTTTGCAGACACGGCGGCTCATCGATGCCCGGCCGTACATGGAACCACGCAATTGTAATATCAATTCTGTAACTCGCTCCATTCCACCTGTTTACTTCACACGGAAATACAGCGCTGCAATTATCGCGCTGACGTGGAAGGAACGTCTGCCGCCAGAATCCCTCGCGCCCCTCCCGAGAGCTCCGCAATTTATTCATGTATACGTCTGTGCGGATATCGAAGAAACTTGCGCGGTTACGCGCGAAACTTTTTCCCCTTTTTTCTCTTTAATTCGTACAAATTACGCCTCGATCAAATTTTCACCGGAAACATTTACCGTGCGTTTATCCTCCGTGGCTCCGTAATGCACCCTCTAATATTTCATCTCCGTTTATCGTACCGGGGGGGATTCCCCGCGAGCCCGCGACAGCGCATGCGCGCGAGAGACTTTGTATCGGAGCGGTGCCGATTTCACGTTTCTCGATCAAAGACAAAACCAGCCGCGACTTTCCTCGTACGTTTATTTGACCCGCTAACAGATACGATATTTTTCCATATCCCTGCAATTTTTATTTTATTTTTGTCCGTTCTTTTCTATTTTGAAAAAATGTTTTTTAAAATAAGTTTGGAGCGCGCCGTTTTGTTCACGAAAATGAGCGTTCATCTCGCCTACTGCTGGCCGCTACCGCGCGACGCGAGCCGATGGCAAAGAAATAAACACGACCTGCTGTGGTCTCTGTCGCTTCTGAGCGCTGCTGGACTTCTGGGCCCGTTGATGTATTCTATCTACGAGTATCAATCGGATTCCCTCGTACTCACCAAAACTACCTGTTTCCTCGGTGCAGTTTCCGGTTTCACGATTAAAATTGTCGTCTGCCGGTTGCACCGGAAACGCATACAGGTGAAGATTGTCAATATTTATTATCATTCAATAATATATTATTATTATAAAATAATTCATCATTAACGTGTCGATATGTTATATTAAATAATTGATATATTAATATATTATTTTTAATAATTGATATATTAATATATTATTTTTAATAATTGATATATTAATATATTATTTTTAATAATTGATATATTGATATATTATTATCATTTTAATCGGACAATTAATTTCGTTCGGAATTGAACGCAGGCTCTGATTGACGAGATGAACGATTATGTGAAAAACGCGAAGCCCCACGAGCGCGCGGTGCTCGAGCGTTACGTAGAGAAATGTTCGTTTTTACACGCCACGATAACAATCGTAAATTATCTAACGACGTCGTTCGTCATCTGCGGACCATTTTTGCTACCGGACGAGAGACTTCCGACACCGGCGGTTTATCCTTTCTCCGTAGATTCCGGGCCAATTATGTACGCCGTTTATATCCATCAGAGCTTCGTGGGTTTTCAGTGCTCGGTCGGTGCGACCATAGACTGTCAGGCCGCATTGTTAATGTGGTACGTCGGTGCGAGATTCGAAATTCTCTCCGCCGAACTCGAGAAGGTCAAAGACACAAAGGGGTTCTATTCCTTCATCGAGACCCATCAAAAATTGCTCGGGTAAAACGATCGAATTTTTCGGGCCATTTTTTTTTTTTTTTTTTTTTTACTGAATCATTTTTCAGTTACGCCGATCAAGCAAAAAGTACGATGTCCTACATAGCACTGACGACCACTACGACCAGTGGCATCGGAACTGTTTTCAGTTGCTTGCAGCTGGTCGGTGTAAGTCCCTCGAATCAAGTACATGGTTGGGAAATAAAATAGCGTTGGAAGTTTCTTGGTTACTTATTTATTTATTTTTTATTCTTTTTTTAACGAAGAATCAACCTATAGCGGTAAAAATACAATTCGGACCCGTGGCTCTGATCTCTATCGCGTGTCTGTTCGTGTGCGCCTGGCCGGCGGATAATCTTATGAGAGTGGTAAGCGGAGTCAGAAAAAATTAATTTACTAAAAATAAAGAAAAAGGGAAACAGCGGTCAAATTTGGACGCGTAAGGCCAAAGGGGACGATGGGGTCAGTGTGGTGTTATAGGGACAACGGTGTACAACGTTCCCTGGTTCGACATGCCAAAACCAATGATGAACGATATCTTGATGATTTTGCGGAGGTCCCAGCGGCCGGTTGTTGCTTCCATCGGTGGATTTCTTCCCTCTCTATCGTTGCGCTACTACACATCGGTGACTAAAATAAAATCTTCGGGCCCAGTTTTTATGATCTACCACCAGCGATCTATAAAAATGATTTCTATCAACCTTTGTTTCAGTTCCTCTCAGCGGCATTTTCCTACTTCACGACACTGCGCATCACCGTTAACGTCGACCGTCCATGAAGATAATTATTTTTGAATCTCTTATTAACCTCCCTACTGATATAAAAAGTTGGTATGGAATGATATATATTGACTTTCTTAATAATTGACTTTTATTCGTGCCGTGATTGAGTAGGCACTCCAAGCGCAGTAGAACAGCAGCAACACCGACCGAGATTCTTCGCCAGGCTCTCAGACGGTCATCACCATCGACTGTTTTCTTCTTCTTCCTGGTGGATTTGTGCCAGAGGAAAAGTTTCATCATCGGCTGTTTTCCAAACCCGGGACACTACCACAGCAAAGTCGGGTGGGATTTCTAGAGCCCACTGCTACTCTCACGTGATTGGCCCGGCGGTCTTGTTCCATCTCCAAGCAACAAGCGACTGTAAAAGTCAGACCAGCAGCGACAGCGAGGGACATTTTTTGCCAAGCCCTTAGACGGGCAACACCATCGGCTCTTCTCCAAACCCGGAACGCTACGACAGCAAAATTGGGTGGGATTTTTAGCGCCCACTGCTACTCTCACGTGATTGGCCCGATGGTCTTGTTCCCCCTCCAAGCAACAAGCGACTGTAAAAGTCAGACCAGCAGCGACAGCGAGGGACATTTTTTGCCAAGCCCTTAGACGGGCAACACCATCGGCTCTTCTCCAAACCCGGGACGCTACCACAGCAAAGCCCGTTGGGATTTCGAGCGCCCACTGATGCTTTCACCCCATTGGTCAGGCGGTCTCGTTCCCCTTCCAATCGACAAGCGGCAGGAGCTTGCGTCAAAGCCCGTCCGACGATTAAGTAGCGTGTCGATGCGGTCTGATAATCCTACCGGCCGTAGCCGGATGGATCTCGAAATTGCTCCGAGTAATCCACGAGGCCCGGCACATGCTCCAGTGGCTTTGGGAGACCGTGTCTGTTCCACTGGTTATAGCTATATTAGTCGGCAAATGCGTTTCGCATAGTGCACATGCGGATACCACCGAACTGTGGAATGCTGATTAAAACCGCGTTCAGCGCCTGCAAATTCACCGCTAGCAAGGACGCCCCTCATCTCCGAGACTGCGACTATTCGCGACCTTTGTCGGAAATTGTTCCCGCCTCGAAAGTTGCCTCGGAGCTATGCATTTTTTTTTCTCACGCCTCGTCCCCGTGACATCTTCGGGGTCGCATCCAGGGCGCTGGCTCCTTCTCGTACCTTTTTAGTACCGCGCACAAAATGTGATCGATAAGACGGCTGATGGACACGAGAAGCTGGAAGATTGCACTAAAGCTCCGTTTAACGAGGTACCGGCGAGCCGGCAACTAGGCGAAGCTTCTTTTTTGTCATTTTTTATTCAAGGGGTTTGTAAGGCAAAGAAGCGTCCGGTTGGCGCTCGAGGCTTCAGCTTCTTCTTCTTCTTCCTCATTCTCGAGACCAACGAGAGAAAAAAAGAGAAAAAGATGTGACCAGGTTAAATTTACCGGGTAACTGACGCGATACGAATCTTTCATCAAGCCCGCTGCACACTGCAACTTTTTATGTTTTGGATTTTCTTTTTTTTATCATCGCACGGCTTCCCCGTATCGAACTATTTTAATCACCAAGTCAAATTTCCTTTGACGATTAACTTTGTCGTGAGCATTTTATTGCGTAAATAATGCATTTTTTAAAAACTCTTAAACTGGGTCACATCGAATCTATAAGATTTTCGAGTGGTTTCTCCCGATATGGCGAGACGAGAAATATAAAATCTCTCGAAGCTCGACGGTACCGCGATGGGACTCGAGATTAATGAGACTCAGCGATCGCTATGTAACCGACGGTTTATCTTTCCACGTACTATCTGCGATAAATGTGTATACACAGTCTCCGCTATATTTGCTCGAAAAACAATCGTGAATCGTTCGACCGGAACTCGAACACCATCCATTAGTTCCATTTTTCCTGCGTCGTCGAACGAAGACGATCATCTTCTTGCGAAATGTCGCAAACGCGTTATTTCTTTCGTTCGTAGATGCTTTTATCTATATTTATACCTCGTTCTAGTTCATACTTCTTTGTTTCGATCTATCGGAGTCCCGAGGGATATCCTGATCGCGTCTCTGTTCCTCGATCGGTGGAACGAAACATTGCAATTCAATTTCCCGTCGACCCGATATAGTGAGAGAAGAGTTGGGGCTCCTTTAAAAATATTTTTATCTCCTATTTATTTATTTTTATCCCAAATTGGAAGTTACCTCATCGAGAGTACTTTTTACGGATAAAGGCTCGTGACAGAATTTTTTATTCCCAATTCTCGAAAAAAAAGAAGAAAAAAAAACGACACAATTTTATTTGATTTTTTCCCCCAAGTAAATTGAGTATAAGAGGGACACCCAGCTATATATTGCTTACTTTTCGTGAGATCTGCAGCTTGAGTTTCTCGGGCGACGGTGCGCGACGGTATTTCACGGTTTCCCCCGGAAGGCCTTCTCCGAAACCTTGTTTATATACGAGAATAAAGGTGTGCGAGCGGAATCGAAGTATAGCGCTCGGCCTAATGGTACTTCTACTTTGTCCTCCTGTCGCGGACACACACTGCACGATCCGGCCGTAAACCCGGAACGAGGGGAACATCCAACGGTTTCCTAAACGATTAATAACGGGCAACTGTAACAGAAGCGCAATATCACTACGTTTCAATGTATATATATATATATACGTATACGCTTCCGGTAATGTCTGTTGCAAAATCGTCCCTCCGCGGCTCGGAGATTATCGCACCACCGCAGTTATTGAAACGCGAGAGTGTTGTTGCCCGCAAGCTTGGGATATTGTTTGGTGTCGTTACGTTACGCCGAGAGTATCATTTAGAAGAAATAACGCAATGGCTAGTCGTCCCAAGGGACCTGCGTGCGGCTGCTTCTATAAACTGCATAATAATAATAATAATAATAATAATAATAATAATAATAATAATAATAATAATAATAATAATAATAATAATAATAATAATAATAATAATAATAATAATAATAATAATAATAATAATAATAATAATAATAATAATAATAATAATAATAATAAATCGTAATTAATAGTAGTAGCAGTAATAATTTGAGGCAGTTCTCGGAATTTCTTTGCAGAGTGCCCTTTCGTCCCGCTTTGTTATTATTGGAGCCGTTCGATCGGTACCGGCTGGCGAAGGTCCTCGTTTTCGGCGGGAAGTAGGTGAAGGTTCACTCCGCCAACGTACGTGAACTTGGCGAAGAAAAGAAAAAAAATGTTTCAAGGTCGGTTCCACGCGAAATGGAAGGGGGAATCGCGTTACGAATTGTAACGAAATTTATGGATTTTGCCCGAGCTCAGTTACAGCAAGGTGATTGTGGTTAATCACACCTGACCACCTTACGTGTTGAGAAACTCTCGTGAACAAGATGCCATCTACACGTGTTCGTCGGCTTCCTCCAAAAGCCACTGACGCCTCCGAGTCAGTTAAACGCCTTGTTTAAGGTATGATATCTCTGTCTCTATTGCCGAACGACACGCGATGCCGTGCATCGACGATGTGATTCGGAAGATTTCTCCCTGGCCTCTCCGAGAATCACCGCCGTCGCACCGGTGGTTAAAGGTGATTCGTCATTTTCGAAATGGAGTTCCTGGGATCATTGGCAAGGATATATAAATAACAACGCTGACGGGTCGTCAATTATCTTACGGCGATTTTAGGCGTGATATAAATTTATTCGTTACGATGTATATCCACGATATAATTCAGAGGCCGAGTTTTTCGGCGCTAAGAATTTTTTTTTCTTCAACTTTCATACACACACTTGAGGCACTTGAAAAACAATAAGTTTCTTCGAGAAAAATTGGTAACTCAATGAAACGTGCTCTTTAAAATGTTAGAGATATTTGTTATTTTTTTTTTAGAATTGCTACGAGCTTTAGTGTATGCCAAAGTAGTTTCGGCTGAGATATATATATATTTTGTGTATGTGTATTGCTGTCGCGGAGGCTCGAATGTTAATATTGCGGTATGGAAGCGATTCGTTTCACAGAGATTAGAACGACGAGAGTTGCGATTAATTCGTAACGTTATATCCGACGGTAAAAAGAATATTCATTAAAATCTGATAAAGCTAAGTGAAGAGCGACGAGTGAGTTTGGCATGCGACTAGACAGAATTCACCAACACCGTTCACTGTTCTTTTTTAAGTTCTTCGAAAAATTGTCTCTCACTCTTTTGGAGCGGAGTCTCTGACTTTCGTTTAGTTTCCGGACAGTTAATTGTACAGTTTGGTTTTCATTAAATCGTCGAATCGCATCGCTATTTTAGCATAGAGAAGGCCAATTTTCTATACACGACTAGATTCTGGTATCACGTCTACGTGTAATTAAGTTCACCTTATCGTTTAATCAAGTTATCGTATAACAGCGTTGAAAATATTATTTATACGAAAAAAAACATCTATTAGGCAAAGTTGCACCAAAAGTTTCCTCGACGAGATTCTCTCCACCTCTTCGAGATTTTACTCAATCACAGTTTTCGCACTGGAGTCCGATGGATCATAGTCGATCGGTAGTTCGACGGGAACGATCCTTGTGTGTTAAAAAAAAAAAACTTTCACTCGAGCAATCCATTTTTCTCAAAGCTCACCGATCTAAAAGCGTCCTCGACGAGATCAGCGAGGCATCTGACGGCTTGCAAAAGAGCGGCGAGCAGCAGCGACAGCGACAGTGATATAATTTTGCTCGGCACAAGAGCGTTCTCGCCTGATTGCGCTCTCGTCAATTTTTTTCTCTTTCGTTTCTCGTAAACATGAGGCTTGTTATTGGGCGGGGTGTTTTTCTCCATCTCGTTGTTGGCCACGAGATTGCTCGCGTTAATTTTGTTGTTCTCGATCGACGGCGTTTTGGGTGACGATTTATCGCGAGAATTGGCCCGCGCACCGTCCAGCGTACAGCGGTGTAAAATTTTCCCGGATCTCTTCGAGCCCTCGAAGCTCGATCTGGCGACTCGACGGCTGGTCACGATGTTCTCTATCATCTTACGAAAATCCTCGGCTTTCGCCTCGACCTCGGCGATCCTGCAGTCTCGCGATTTTTTTCGCATCCGATTCGACGGTTTCCTCCTCGCCGCCGGACAACCGCCGCCGCTCTCGAGATTGCCGAGCGCGTCCTCCGACCTCGCTTTCACGCTCACCTCGAGATAATTCTCGTTCGCCTCGCCGAACAGATTCTCCAGCGAGCTCTTCCGTTTCTCGTAATTGTCGAGACACTGGAATATCGAATTCTCGTCGAGCGAGTTGGTTCTGCTGTGACAATTCTTACGATCGACGAGCTTCTTCTCCCTCGAGGTATCGTTGAGATTGTAATTTATCAAATCTACGATATTCCCGTCGACCAATCTATCTAGCGCAACTTTATTCTCGGGCACATCGTGGGTTCTTATGTTCTCACGAGTCTCGCCGAAGCTGCACCTGCTCGGTATCTTGCCCAAGCTGTTAGGAATGAAATTAACGTTCTTGTCGGCGTTCTGATAGACGGCAGATTCGACGTTGCTGCTCGGCACGCTCGTCGAGTACTCGACGGCGTCGCTGGTCGAACCCTCGTCGGTGAATTGCAAAAAAATTTCATCCTTCCCGGCAACGGGGTTGCGACGATCGGAGACATCGCAACCCTCCTCGTTGTCTCGATTGTCGGTGGGTAAAATTTTCTTTCCTCTCTTGACCGACTCGAGATTTTCCGTGCACAGCAAATCCTGGACATCGTGAACGCTGCGCTCTATGCCGGGGCTCTCGTAGAGCAGAGTTTTCAGCTCCGGTATGTCGAGCTGCTGAACGTGAAGAAGATTCTGCTCTATGTTCATGAGGCTCTCTTCTATCTGAATGAGACACTCCTCGATGTCGCATGTGTCGCTGGTCTCCTCGGTGCTCTTCGAGGTGTTGCTGGACTCGCTGCCGTTCGGACTCTCAAAAGTCAGCAGCTTCATTCTCGATCTCGCCAGACCGTCGAATGTCTCGTTGCTCTCGGGATCGTTCGAGGACCTCTTTCGCCGCTGCTCTTCAACGTTGTTTCTCGGATGGTCGTTCGCCTCCCAGTCCGGTCGATCGGTGCGGTTGTAAAAGACCTGGTAATTACTGTGACTGTTCGCTATTTCGTAGTTGTTGCTGTCCTCGAGGGGTATGAGTCGCTCGCGGGAGAGATCCTCGCAGGTTCTCTCGCTCTCCTCGGACAGAATTCCGTAGACGCCGTGGCTGTTCGCCACCGAGTACGAGGAACCGGCGTCGTACGATTCGCCGACGTTAAGACCCGAATTGTCGGACGTTATGCGCGGTCTCTCGAAGCCCCTAGGCTTGCCACGGATTTTCTTATCGCGGCTCAGAAACGTGTATGGCACGTCGAGGTTCCTCGACCTGGAGAGATCCGAGCTCGGCGTGTCATCAGTGAGCAGATTGTAATTGCTGTGGCTGTTGGCGTCTGGGTAGGCGAATCTCTTCGGGCTGAAGTCGAGACTGGAGTCGTCGCTGACGAGGACGTTCAGGCTGCTGAGGATGTTCTCGTCGTCCGTGTCGAAGTCCAGCAGATTCTTCTCCTCCGGGACTCCGTCGAAGACCGCGCGGTCGTGGATCTCGACCTGGCAGAGCAGCTGACCTCCGTCCCGATTACCGCCAGTCGACGTCACGTTTATCGTGTCGTCGAGGAAATCGAAATCCGAACTGCGATAGTCCGGACAGGGGGTGTCGATCGGCGAGTGCGACAGGAGATTCACGTAGCCGGCGCTGACACCCCCGCCGCCACGATTCGCGACTGATCAAGTGATCGTTCTTTCAGTCGGTCCTGCAGTCGTCGAATCTTGACTCTCGTTCAGGATCTCCTTGCTGGTACGGATTCTTCCAGCCTTGTAGGACACTTTGGGATATCGCATCTCTATGTCCTTGAACTCGCCGGTGAACGAGAGTATGTAGACGCAAAAGACCGTCGCGCACACCCACTCGGCCGCCGTACTCGCCACGTGCCACTCCCAACCGCCGTCCTCCTTGTACCATTTTCTTGGATTAGTGCCTGCAAAGATTAAATCAAATTATCCATTTTTTTCAAGCTCTTTGTGTATGTACTTATATGTGCTTATTTTATTGTTTTTTACTTTATATATTTTTTTTAGGTACCTTTGTAAGTCATGTGGGCCAAGAATCCGCAGACGAGAATAATGAAGAAGCAGACGGTGTTGAATATCGACATGCCCAGCCTCAGTCGAGCGACCCTCAAGGTGCAGCCCAGCGGATGTAAGTAGTAAGAGCAAACAGCCTGAAATCATAAGATTTAAAAAATATATATATTTTTTTTTTATTTCACGATCAAATCAGTTATCTTCGGCACGCGTTACCATAAACTATACTGCATTTATGAGTATAACTTTTTGTACGAGATTTAAAAAAAAAAATTAACTTTCGTTCGACGTGGTCGTTAGGTTCTTTTTTACCTGCGCCCAGAAGTACACAGTGCCGCATCCAAAAACCATAAAGGCCCCGATAAAGTGAACGACGATAACCGAAGTCTCTTGGAAATTGGCGACGAGCGTGAGTCCCACCGTCGACATTAGGCCGAGTATCAATCCAGCTTTGTTCCACTTTCGGAGCGAGGTGTTCAATCTGAACGCAGTCGTGCATTCCTTGACCTGCGAGTATCTTATGTACACGACGAAAAACACTGCAAATATAAATAAAATTCATCGTTATCTAAAAAAAAAAAAAATCATCGAAAAAAAAATGCTAAAATCTTAACTTAAACAAGTACGAAAATTGAGGCCAAATTGAAGATTAAAAGGTTCCTCGGTGACTCTGTTATTTCGAGGGAAAACAGACGGTTATCTGTTCGATAAATATCTATTGGACAATCTAATTATCAGATCGAACGTTTGTCGAAAGCGGCATTGATAGATATGTCGAAACATGGGTGTCCAGTATTGTCGCGGGTGTCGCCGAGACGGACAGCGAGGTCGATGGAGCGTATCATCGATTTACTAATGTCAGGGCATCTCAACTCTTACTCGATAACTCCGATAACTCCGCAAATAGCCAATTCATTCTTCCTCTACCAATATTCGATCTCCCACTTCAATAATACTTTTGTTTTCGTCAGTCCAGTTTACCTTCTTGAAATACCTAACCGGATTACCTGAGCCCATAGCAATGCCGGTTTATTCTCATCCGTCTCGGGCTATTTTTATTCCCGCCGATTCAATGAATATCGAACGCTCCAAAAATTATCCCAAAAAATCTATCCAAGACATGTTTGTAACGAACATAATTTTTTTTCACTCCAGTTTACTTCTTAAGATAATTAACGATAATAATTTTTTTAACATCCTGGTAGTAAAAAAAATGAGAACTGTTCGGAACAAGCGAAATTGTGAATCGGACGGTTCTTCGACCCACGGTTTACTGTAGTAATTTACCGGAAAGCGTATACTCCTTGAGAACGTGCGATGCGCGGTCATTGCCACCGATCGCACACTCTTAGGTGTCTCGTAGGTGTTAATCTTCGCTTCAAGATCGAGAAACGTAATTGTCGATCGCTGCACGCGTGCCCCCGACGATTAATTAACGAGACAGAGATATAGAGAGAAGCGAATCCGGTCGGCGAGGCCTCGTGGCGTTGCGTCAGTGTTTGTCATTGAATCGCTGCAGGCTCGGCGTCCAGTGAAGTTCCGATTCCGAGGCCCGATCGTAGACAGTCAAGAACAGCTGTCCGAACGCCAACAAACGTTTAGCACTCGTGCACGAGACTCGTTAAATGTGCAAATAAAATATATACGTTTAACAAACACTTGTTGTCCACGAATTGTTTTTCTTATCACTTTTATCATTTTTCTTTTAACAAACCGTAGTTTTGTCTAAAAATAATGCAAAACTAAATACAGACGAAATTGTAAACTTAAAAAAACCTTGTGACCGTTTGTGAATAACAAAGGTTTGTTAAAAAGAAGAACCTGTTTTACCGTGTCAAATCTACCGACTCTCAGTTCGTCGAGAAAGATGTCGAAACTAAAGTCAATTATCGTTTTTCTCTTTTTTTTTTTGTCAAACTATACTCACTGAGTGCCGCAGTCATGTTTACGAACTGAGCGAATATGCAACTCTCCGGAGGAAGTGTCGCGGTATCGGAGATGTACGGGAAACCTGCTTCCACATGATCGTAGGCCACGGCTGTTACGTAACTGGGAAATAATAAAAACAATTAACTCGTTACCTCGTTGGTAGACATAGTAGTTGTTAGCAAGAGGAATTTCTCGGTTCTGCAATACCGCTTGTGTCATCAGATGCAGATAAGAATGCACAACGGAAATGTTAAGATAAATCTGCCGTGCATAAATATTGCGATACAGTGTCAATTATAAATTGTTCAAAGATGATCAAACATCCAGCACATGAGTAAAATATAAATATATATATAGAATCGACAATAGCGAAAATATTAGAAAAGAACCATAAGGAAAAACCACCAAGTTTTATTATAATATTTTCATATCTCTCCATCCAAATTGCAATTTTAAAAATGCATTCGTCTATGACACAGAATCATTAATAAATTGTTCAGAGACGCGCAAACCCCCAGCACTTGAGTAAAAAAATATATATATAATCGACAATAGCCAAATATTAGAAACGAACCATAAGGAAAAACCATCAAGTTTTATTATAATATATTTTATTATCTCTCCATCTTAGAAGACCTCTGGTCCTATTGTATAATAAATGCATTCATTCATTCATTCATCCAAATTGCGATTTTTAAAATCCATTTGTCTATAGCACAAATTTTATTTTTTAATTATATGTAAAAAAAGGCTTACGTGATGAGAACGGTCGTAGGCCAAGCGACGAACAGAATTATCGGCAGACGGTGAAGTTTCTCGAGAACTTCCGGTTTGTCCATGATGTCGCAGTATAAAAAAAACTGAATTATCACAGCGTCAGAGGCGAGTGGTTCGCACTTTGTTGAGTCTCGTCTCGGCGATATCCGAGTCGCGTCTGCGAGCGAATAAACGTGCCGGTGCGGTCGAGCACACCTCGTGCTGGCTGCTATCGACTATCGTGATCTCCACAGCCGTAGTCAACCTCTTCCGTCCTTCGTCGGGTCAAACACTCGATGTCGTGACGCTCTGAGGCCCATGTCCGGTGCCTCATCAAATGCTCGAATTCTTCTCCGTATCCTCGCTCGGCCTTCTACCTGAGAAAGGACACGTGCTCTTACTTTCGTGCTCCTACTTTCGTGCTCCTACCAACAAGGCAATAACCACATATTTTATCCTTTTATTTTAGCCATTAATGCCGGCGACTGACATCGAAAAAAAAGTTCATTCGATGTTACGAAGGTCACGCCATACGCATACGCTATATGCATTACGAATAATTTTATGAATTCATGAGATTCGCTCGAGGCATAGCAGATGGCCACGTGCTCGAACGATCGAGCCGCGGGGACCTTCAATTGCCCCCTTTCTATCCGATGAAACAGCGTTCGAATAACAAAACAGAAATAAATAAAAAATCAGTATTAAGACTTGTTTATCGAAAATGGTAAAGAACAAAGTAAAGCGAATTGAGGTGGGTGGCATTTGAAAGTGTTCACCGGATCTCTTATCTTATCGGTGGGTTTCGTATTGCACAGTGATAAGGCACGGTTTGATGCGAATTTTCAAACACCTTTTTGATTACATCACTTTATAAATAAGCGATAGTGCGGAGATTATTAAAACCGTACCTTCGACGTTTGTTTCTCCCTTTCACTGACTCCTACTCTCAAGAACACTCCTCGTCATTGTAACATCGTCACTCGTACGACTCGGCGAGGGAAAGCTTGCAAAAACAATTTTTTATTTAATTTCTTCGACGTTCGTTGACTACCGAGTGACGATGCGGATGCCAGTGGCGAGCTGGGCTGCGAACGGACCAACGTTGAGAACTCGGCCCGTTTCCGACGATCAGAGATTTGTCACGTTCGGATTATCACACGATCGCGAAAAGTATAACTCACGGTTGTTCGCATCCCGGCACTGTGCGTTATTGCCGTTTGATCGTTGAGAGAAATAAAAAAAACTTAACGCTGACGTTCAAGAGCGAGGAGACTGCGAGGAGTGCACAGCGCGAGCCGAGGTTATGGCCGGTTAAATCGATTTTCCGAGCTCTCCAATGGAAAGCTCCCGGCTGGGAGCGACAGCGGTCTCGTCAGGGCGACGCTGCCTTGCAGGGAAAGACTCCGAGACACGCAACGCGAAATATACCTTGGCACGGTACCAACAGACCTCCGACATAATCGACGAGCTTTTACGCGATATCACCACGATCAAAACTCCCTTCGATATAATTTTTTATAATTCTTTGAAATTTATTTCCCGCAAATTTCCAAACGATAAATTGTCGATGTATACATTAGTCGAGTATTGTCGATGATCGAGGTTGATCGTCGACAGACAAAAATTTAATAATCTAGGTTCAAAAGCTTTCGAATTTGAGCTTTTGACGAGAGGGCGCGCAAGCGAGCGATAGACGATTGCCGTTTCGTACCAGTCGTGGAAAACGATAACGCCTCTTATCGAGCCTAGGAAGTGACTTTATCGAGTGCAGGGACCCCCACATAAAACACAACTATTCTTTGATATGTGAAAAAATGTATATGTGATATGTGAGAGTGGAATATAGATTAGTTGAAAAATTGTGTCGTGGAAGGTAAGTACGCTTCTCTGATCTACAATCTGACATTATGGAATTAAAAGTGTGATATATATATATAATGTTTTTCTAACTGTAGGGTCAAACGTCCTGCGAAGCTATTTCCGGTTTGATGGACGACTTTCCGATCCGAGCCTTATCCAGATACATGAGCTGAAAGATCAACGAAATATATCAATTGAGCAGGGATAAATTTGAGCAGGATACGATATTACCGTGACGGCTGGTCGTTCGAAGCTGATGAGACGAAATTCGGGAACGAACGTCAGAAGAAATACGCAATAGACGATTGCGAGGATCCATTCAGAGACCGCGCTCGCCACGTGCAAGCCCCATCCACCATCGGTGGGCAGCCACTTCTTGTAATCGCTTCCTGCAAGGAGAACATAATTTTTTATTAATAAAAAAATCCACTAGCATGTGCAGAAGAAACATGAATATGTGTTGAAACTTGCCACGAAACTCCGACATGGAAATGTAGCCAGGAACGATGGTCGCCGTGGTGAGGGCGAAAGTGAGGATCGACAGAACGGCTCTCACGTAGACGACAAATCTTCCGTTTACCGCGAGCTCCATTTTATAACTCAGATACGTCTGAAATATTTATCAACCGGCGAATTAGTCACAGAAGCTATGTCGGTGTGTCTGCGAATATCCGCGTGATGATTTATCGAATGCACAGTTAATTAATCGATTAGGTATTCGCAGATAGTTCGGCCTACCTGAAGGCAAAAGTAAAGAGTCCCAGCGGTGAAGCAAGTCATGGCTCCTATCATATGTGCAGCGATGACTCTTGCTTCCTGAAAGTTGGCCAGTATATCGAGGCCGAAGCAGGCGAGAGCACCGCACCAAGCGGCCATCACGATTATTCTTCGATCGACGCGTTCCTGACCTCGCTCCATCCTCCACTGCTCGACCTGCCGGTGTCTGATGTAAACGCAGCATCCAACTGTAATTTATAAAAATGATTAATTCCGGGCTAGTTAAAAAAATTGATGATCTTCCATTTTTTTAAGGTTTTTCTTTTTTTAAGTGAACACAACTCACGCAAAAGTGCAGCGATATTCAGACATTGAGCGAATATACACGATTCCGGCGATAACGTCCCGGTCTCTGATATGTAAGGAAATCCAGGCACCACGTGGTCCCACTGCACCGATATCGTGTACCTGAAATACGATCCATTAATAAGCCTCCGCGTAGCGGTTCCGCGCGACACGTGACGCGTTTGTTTGGGTCTTGGACCCCCCACCTCTTGCATTATTCGATCGACAGTCATACGCTCTGTAATTTTGATAATAGTACTTTTATAACTCAACCGGGCGAGAGAAAAAGCCTGGCTGAGCTGTTCAATGATTGCTCGTGAGCAAATGAACGTTCGCCGGTCGAATGGATCGATCGCATCTTCCTCTATAGTTGTTTCTTTTTTATCTATAACGTTCCCGGTGTCTCATAACATGAATTTGTTGCAACTGGATGAGCCATTGTTCTCGGAGACACACGCATTCTCTCGATATCCAACGAATCTTTTTTTTTCATTCTCGACAGTGTTATTTGCCACTCACGTTATCATAAAGGTGACCGGTATGAGGATGAAGAGGCTCAACGGCAGCATGTGCAGATTTTCGCACAGCATCTTCCTGCCCCTCGAACGAAACACACACAAGAAAAAAATTACTCCATCGGCTGTCGTTCGATAAAGAAGAAAATTAATAATACGCGATAAATTCACAAGCGTTTACTCCGGTGCATTATTCTTTAGTGCGATGAATTATGCCGACGTTGTATTCTCGATGCGACTCACTCGTTAAAATTGACGGCGACTTGAGTCCTTTTTTTTCTTCTGCGTTTCGTTATTTCTTCTGACCAAATTGTTTCTCGATATGAAGAAACGGGCGATTCGCCATGGGCTCCATCCACCAACTGTCCGATACGACCGGGCTCACGAACAGCACCCCGAGCGACATACCATACCGATCACTGATTGCGCGCACACACAGCGAACAATTGCCGGGTAATTAATGGCACGGACGAGTATGCGACTTGTGCCCGCCGAGTGTAAGACTGGCCCTCAGTTTCCTTTTCTTCTTAATATCGCTTCACTCGTAGAGCTTCGAGCCAAGTTTTTCGTCAAACTCCCCCGCTGAAACAAAGTAAGCAAATAAATCGTCGGACGATTGATAAATTCGAGCTTCGCCCGTTATTTATTATTTTTTAAGTGCGTTTATCATCGTACCGTCCATTAGCCCCATACTCTTCCACGCGCTATAATTATACTCACTTGTGCGTGCGCGATGCGCGCGAGTCACTAAACCGATTCTCCGCTCTTCCTCTTTGTTCCACACTTTCGCGCTCTGTTTTTTATTTACGAAAGCCGCGCAGTCGATAAAGACCCGTGATTTAAAACTGGTGCGCGGTTCGTGGTGTTTTCTTTTCTTCTTATTACTTCACTGCGTGAGATGACGAGCACTCGAGCGACGCTGAAGCAACAGTGCGAATAATCTTCATTACAAATCCTCGGGCATGAGACGCCTTCGATGTCGCTGCGCCGAGAATGACGGATCTAGGGCATGATATACTTACCATAGAACGAAATAGCGGTGACGAAGGGATCAAGAGATCGCGCTAAATTGTGTAGCAAGACGCCTGAGTGTTACGGCCAATTTAAAACTGTTGGCTGAAACTTCGCGTATCGCGTACAGGAGATATACGAAAACGTGGTTCGTAACAAAAAAAACTGCTGATAGCTTCAATATATTAGAACACATCGTTTTCAATTATTTGAAAAAGAAATTTCATCGTCAAAGTCACAAAATTAAAAGGTACGCGTTTAAGAATCTATAAACTCTTTATTCGTCGCTCGACGAAAAAAAAAATACAACGATCCTTTAACAAACAATAAACTATTTTGTAAAACACGAAACTCTACTGTTACTGATCCACGAGAAAGTTATCGGGATTCTCAATGACCGAGGGCTGTGAATCTATCACCATTTGGTTTTCATTTCCGGTTAATTCTTCTTCCAGTTCCATTCGATGCTCGTCGGCGCTTTGCACGATCGGCGCTGACGGATTGGCTGTAGCGACATTGTCTTCTTCCTCTGGCTCCTTTACAGGATTCTCGTTAAGATTCTCTGCCAACGGCATCCGCGGATCGGCAGTGTCGATGTTCTCTTTACCGGAATCCTCAGAATCTTTCGGAGCTATCGGCGAGCCGTGCTTCTTGTTCGCGCGTTGTCCCGCTTCCACGGAATTTCCCGAGCTGACCCTGACTCGTTTGTTGGCGCTCTTGTTCTCCGCGAGACCAGCACGCTTCTTGTGACTCTTCATGTGCTCCACAAGATTTTTCTTCATGACGAACTCGTTGGGACAGAACGAGCAACGGAAGAGATGGCTCTCGATGTGCTGATTGAAGTGCGCGAAGAGATTGGACTTCGCCGGGAAGGTCTTATCGCACATGCGACAGCACAGCGAGGCCTTGTTCGGCGTGTGTACCTGATTGTGATGCAACAGTACCGCGGCTACCGTGTACAAGTTAACGTTGCAGCGCGTGCACTGGAAGAACCTTCGAAGCGACGAGCTCGTGCTTGTCTTCTCCACGTTCGCAACCTCGCGACACGGCGATTCTTTTTTCTTCTCGATGCCCGCAACGTTCTTGGCGCGCGGGGGAATAATCCCGGGTATCGTTATCTGCCTACCATTGGGATACATCGACGAGACTATCGATATAGTATACGCTCCGTTGCCGGTAGGTGTCAAAGAGTTCATCGGTACCGGGGTTAATATTGCTCGAGGACGGTCGGAAGAATCGGCCTCGTCGGAACTGTCGGAAATAACTATTACGTCTTCTTTTTCTTTGGCTTCGTTGGTAGATCTTCTATCATTCGATTTGTCAGACTGAAGCGTGTCGCTGAGTTCCTCGTTCTGTAATAATTCTTGCTGCACAGCGTAGTCGTGATTCTGACTATCGATAGCTTCGTCTTCCATACTGACTTCAGGGTCTTCAGACTTGACAGTGTTGTCTTCAATATCTTTGGACTTTAGAACATTGTCTTTTATATCTTTGAGCTCTTCAGACTTAACGATATGGTCTTTGATGTCTTTGGGCTCTTCGGTCTTGTGGATATCGTCTTCGCTGTCTTTGGGCTCTTCGGTCTTGTGGATATCTTCTTCGATGATATCTTTGGGCTCTTCGAACCTGCGGATGTCATCTTCGATAACATCCTTGGGCTCCTCACACTTGGCGATATTATTTATAACAATATCTTTGTGCTTTTTGGTCTTGACGATATCATCTTTGATGATATCTGCAGGCTTCTCGCTCTTGATAGTTTTATTCCATATGTCTTTGCGAAGAAGAGATACCTGGGTTTCTGTACTTTTCAGAGTAGTACGAGTCTCTTGTAGCTTCTTTTTATCCTCTTTGGCCCATTTTCTTTTGAAAGCCTTTTCCACCTCTATCCTCACTTCGTCGGATATCCATTCTATGTCATAGTCCAGCTCGTCGTGTATCACTTCTTCATTCTGGCTAGGAGTTAGCTCGTTCAGAGAAACACCCTCGCCGTTTTTTTCTTCCTCATCGGCCCACACGTTCCTGAGTCTCTTGTCAGCCGAGATCAATTGGTGCTTGAAGCAGTAAAACGACTCCAGCAGGTAAATACATTTCCTGCAGATCTTGTCTGGCAATCCGTCGTCTTTGTTTATCTGTAATAATAATTGTAGTGCTGATCAAAATTCATTCATTTCCGGCCGAAAAACGAGCGACGAAGAAAATTATACCGGAGCATTACTGATGCTTATGATCTTCTTCGTTATACCGGATGCGTGGCAAGTCTCCGAGAACAGAGAAATCAGCTCTCCTTCCGTGCTTAGGCACGTTCGACAAACGTTTCTACGAGTCGAGGACATTATCGGGAACTTTGCGATTAAGTAAAATTATCTGTGTATTCTTCTATCGATAAGTGAAGAAAACAAACGACCGGTGAATCTTGTTTCGCTGCGAGTCAGTAATATCGAAACATTTTTATTCCGCGTTGTTAATGCGAGACAAAGGCGGTTTTTCGGGAGGACGGAAGACCGGAACGTGGCCCTCAATACTATAGACTCTCTTCTTCTTCTTCTTCTTCTTCAATTTGACTATAGACTCTCTACAAAGAATACAATAAGGTTTTGATTTGTGTATGTAAACAAAAGACGAAAGAAACATTTTTGTTTATATCGCGGGAACATCGATCGACCGCGCTCTAGCGGAGAGAGTCGAAAGCTTCATGGAAAGTTTGAAATAGTTCGACGAGTGACGACACCACCGTCGTACGCCTGATGATTTGTTCCGTTCCACCTTTCAGTTTTCAGTTCGTCCGCAGTCGCGGCCCAGCGAGGAACGCGTGTAATTCCCGTTCGATCGATTAATATTGAGGAAAAACACACAACAACATGACTGCGGTGGATTGGGAGGAAGTTAAGCGGTTAGCCGCCGACTTCCAAAAGGCCCAGCTGAGCTCGACGCTGCAAAAGTTAGTTATGAAAAATTCGTCCGTTATACTCGCTCCGACACCGTTCGACAATCGAACCTCTGTCGACCATCTGTTACGATGATTCTTTTTTATTTTCATTCATTAAACATGCTTCCCTTTGTCGTTTGTCCGACAGATTGTCGGAGAGAAATTGCGTAGAGATAATAACGAAACTGACGTCCACGAAGCTTCTCGACATAATATTCACGGTCGACGGCAGAGAATACGTCACTCCCGATCATCTTGGCAAAGAGATCAAGGATGAACTTTACGTTCACGGCGGACGCATAAATCTCGTTGAGTTGTCGAAGATATTGAACGTCGATCTTTCGATCATAAACAAAGTTGCCGCCGACGTCGAGAGGCACGACAAGGGACTGAAGCTCATACTAGGACAGCTGATAGACAAGAGTTATCTGCTCAAGATTGTTGGAGAGATAAACGACAGGTTGAATCAGCATGGTCACATTAACGTCGCCGAATTGACGCTCCACTATGATCTACCTGCTGATTTTTTGCAATCTATCATCGAAAAAGAGCTCGGCAAGACTGTCGAGGGAAGACAGGACAAGCAGGATCCCAGAGTCTTTTACACCGAGGGTTTCATAGCCAGAAACAGAGCGAAGATCAGAGGAGCTCTGTCGGCGATCACTAAGCCTACTCCTGTAGTAGCGATTTTGGGACAATGCAAAGTACCGGAAAGAATTTTTTTCTGTGAGTATCGCCACATTTTGATGTTGTAAAGATATTTTGGTATTTTATTAATTCACATTTTATTTCATATTCTTTTCAGCAATTTTGGAAAGTTTGCAAGAAATGATGCAGGTGCCTGGTGTAGTGACTGGAAAACAAGCACAGAACAGCATATACGTACCCACTATCTATTCCAGGAGTCAGAGCGATTGGGTTGACAATTTTTACAAGCAAAATGGATACCTGGGTGCGTAAAAAAAAAAATTACTTGATCTTACAAACGAATAAACATTTCAACGAGATTGACTCGTCCGTTTACAGAGTACGACGCTCTTGTGCGTCTCGGCATAACGGATCCTCAGGGTTTCGTGAAGCGTCACTTTGCTCAAGAGAAATTGACCATGCTGGATTCGGTAGCGGTCGGCTCGGCGATAATCGACCAGGTGGACGCGAATGTGGACGAGGTGATAGCGACGAGTTTCTTCGCCGACATCTATCCTCTGTTACCGTCGGTCTTCACGCCCGAGGACACAGAGGCTCTTTTGAAGGAGGCACTCAAGAGGTCGAACACTAATTGTCACATATACGCGAGCACCGTTGTAGTAGCGGATGCGTATCTGCAGAATCTCTGCAAGCCATTCGAGGCAACGGCCGAGAAACGAGCGAAGGAGGCTGTGGAAAGCGGCAAGTATCTGCAGTCGATCGCTGAAAACAAGATAAAAACGGCCACCACGAAGCCAAGCGACACGAAGAGTGACCGGAAAGAGGAGAGGAGAAAGAAAGCGGCCAGTGGAAAGGCCGGCGGAGGAAGTCAGGGACGAGAAACGAAGACGAGATCGACGAAGAAGAAGTACAATCAGTCGAGGAACGACGACAACGACTCCGACGACGAACAGACGTCAAAGAACGCGGGAAAAATCGAGCTCGTGCTGATCTCTCTCGACGAGATTAAAACGAAGCTCAGCAAGGACGACAATCTAACGGATATCGGCGAAGAATTCGTTGATCAACTGGCCGAGAATCTGCAGCCGAAATTAAACAAAATAGCGTTGTCGTTGGCCGAGCAACTAGCGCAAATGACGAAAAACAACAATCTCAGCGAAATCGAGGAACGACTGAACATGCTCATCACGAACATACGTATATTCGACAAGGGTATAAAACTGTTGGACAAGAGCTCGCAGCTTTCATTGACCAAGTATCTAATGAAGACCCTCGCCGTAGACTTCGCAACGGATATCTTCAAACTCGCGGCTCAGCAGAATGTTCTGCAGTGTCCGAACAATTTGACAACCGAAGCGAGACAAAAAATTCTCGTCGAGTTTCCGTCCGATGTCAGAGAACCTCTGAGCATACTTCACAGAACCGTAACCGGAAGTTCGATCGACGAATTTCTGAGCGGCGTCGAACCAGCAATGGCGGCTTGCTGCCTTGTTCTGAGAAAGTTCGACAAGAAAAAAGAGCGACCCGTCGTACTTGGGCATCGTCAAGCAATTTTGGAACAACTCAGGGAAACATTGGATCCGGCATTGTGCCTGCACTTAGTAACGAGTCTATTATTCACCGCATCGACGCAAAGCGCCCTCCACATGTCCGGAAGACACGTGGCGTCCATCCTGTCGTTTCTTCACTCTCATTTGGAGCCAGCAACAATCGGGACCCTTTCGCAATACCACGGTACGTTCATTCGACATTAACGTCATACGATGTATTGTGATTGTCACCTATTAATCCATCATCTATCACCGACAGATCGGGTATTGGAGTTTCTGAGCTCAACGGACGACGCCGCGAAGGAGGAAGCCCGACGAACCCTGGAGAACGATCTCGACAAGATCAAAGAGATCGCTAATAATTTTAAGAGTCATCTTAAGAGTGAAAAAATTCACGAATAATTGGAATATTTTTTTAATTGCGCGAACGCGAGCTTGTTCGTCTGTATAATAATGATTTTTTTTTAAATCAATAGATCTATCGGTAATGGCAGTCTCTGAAAATTATTTAAATGATAACTACGTTCTACAACAAACAGCCCAAGTGAGCCTGGCATCGTAATTCCCTCGGTGATATCTGTATGAGACTAAATTTCACCACGTTTATAAGGGCTGTGTTTCGCATCGCACAAACTTCGTTCGAGGAAGTTCACTTGGAGAATAAAATTCTCCAAGTGAATACATTGTTTTTTCTTATGATTTTCAGGATCGTCATACACATCGCTTTTACCGACAGGGGGTAAAACGAGCTTACGAAGCGCACAACTCAACACCGCAGCAGTATTTCAATGAACACCGTATCGCTATAATTGGACGGCGGCCATGAAAACGCGCCGTAACTGCTGAATCCGCAGTACGCTTTGCGATTCGTTCATGAATCACGTCTTGCTATGTGTGTGGTTCTCGTTGAACTTAGTGTTGTGAGGAACAATAATAGTTCGATAATTAAAAATAAATATATTACAGATGATCGTTGCTGAGCGCGCGATGGCATGACATATCCCGAACGATAAAGCTCGGCAACTATATATTCGTGGCACCGAAAAGCGATAATGTTTATCGACGTACGGTTTACCGCAGTATAACATCGGGAATATAAACCGCGAGCTCTTATCGTTCTCATCGAACACAAACTATTTTTTTTTCTCTCAACGAAGTTCGAAGCTTCGGTATGGCAGATTTCGATGCGATTTACGAAGAGGAGGAAGACAATGAGCAAAATTCGGAAGAACAGTACGTCGCCGCTGTGCCCGATCCGATAGTCGTGCGCGGAGGTGGCAACATGACAGTGTAAGCTTTTTATTAATTTTTTTTTTGCAGATTTTGTCGTCTTTGTTCATCGTCCCCCCTCCCGCGCACTCGCGCTTTTATCAGTCTCCTTGAACTTGCCAGAGCTTGCTGACCCTGCAGTGCTGTACCTGTGCGGTTGCACCATAGCTTTTGCAATTTCCTTGTCATAATAATAATAATAATAATAATCCTCATTGTTTAAATAACAAAATTACGAAATTGTTGATTTTTTTATCCCCACAGATTTGGCCTCAGTAATCGTTTTGAAGCTGAATTTCCCAATGGACTAGTGTCGCGCGTTGCTCCAGAAGAATTTAAGGCAACCGTAATGAGAGTAAACGGCGTGCTGAAGAAAACTCTACCAGTCAATGTCAAGTGGTTATTCTGCGGTTGCGTATGTTGCTGCTGCACATTGGGATGTTCGCTGTGGCCCGTTATATGTCTCAGCAAAAGGGTGAGCAGTTTGCTTCTTCCCAATGGCACGGACAGAGAATAATATATTTTTATTTTATTTATTAGACACAACATTCGCTGAATAAATTATTGGAGTGGGAAAACAGCAGGCTGTACCACAAATTGGGTCTCCACTGGCGACTTACCAAGCAGAGATGCGACAGCTCATCCATGATGGAATATGTTAGTTTAAATTACCTTAATTATTATTCGTTTTTTAATCATTTTAATTAATATATAATAAAACAGAGATAATAATTTAAAAAAAAATTTTCCAAATTTTGTCAGGTACTTCTAGTCGAATTCGTTCCAAAAATACCGATCTACAGACCGGATTAAGACAGAATCCAGTTGCTCCCCGAACCATTGGATGTAACAGAGAAGTTTAACGCTAAGTCGTTCAAAGCCCACTCGAGCCATAAACCTGCGTCGGTTAATTAACCGTATTTTTGTAAATAATAACGATTGAAGAAGGAAAAACAATCGGTACAATAATCGTATTGACGAATAGGTAAGTAAATGTAAGAAGTGGAAAAAGAAAAAACTGTTAACGCCGTCGAGAAATGTTGGATATGCGTTGAGCCATAACGGTGACGAGGGTTGCACCGAAATCCACGAAACTTCGAGCCTCATGGCTAGTAAAGGTAGATAGAAAAAAAAAGTCATCCTCTCCGTCCTTGTGAGACAGTCGTAACTGTGTAACATTTGATAAAGTTGGCAAGGATTCGAGAAATCGTGTGAGAGTATATAATTTTGCCCGTTCGTAGAAAAATGTTAAGATTTAACGTTAACGTTAATCGTTTTTTAATCACAAGCTTTTGCTTTCTATGTTCTCTTTTTTTTGTTACCGCGATCTTGTTACCATAATCGTAATATCGATTGATAAGACACACTCACACACACACATACTCACACACATGCAACGAATGTTCTCGAGACTCAAGCTTGAACCAACTTGTGATCGTTTGTTCGTACTTCGATCTCTGCATAAGAAAGTTCTGTCTCAATCTTTCTCTCTATACTGTAAACTCGCGATCCACGCGAGCAAAGCACTATTTGAACCGTTTGAACGGCTGTGATTGAGAATAAAAGACTAGAATTATTTTTTAAAAATTCAATAGCGTAGAGCGTTGTTTTACACGAAGAGATCGATACAAACGTAACTCAGTAGTATTTAAATTGGTACGAACCAAGCGTCAATCGAATCTCGACCATGCTGGCTTTACGAAACGAACGGAAATAATTCTCGATTTGCCATTTTATTGAAGCGATGAATTTATCTCCTCGAGACGAACGATCGGTGCAACCGCATCTCGACGTTGCGTGTGTGAGACGACCGTATATAACAAAACAAAAACAAAAGAAGCTTCACCTTTGTTGCCTTTACACGAGGATAATTAAATTGCTTGTTCATTGATTATATGTGTAATGCAACGTTACCTATTATTCAAATCTTTATTTCTAAAAAAAAAAACATGTCTTATTACTATAGGATAAGTGAAACACGTGATGATTTTTACGAAAAGAAGAAAAAGCAAAAAGTAACTTCCGGTTGTATTCTTAACGTTCGATCGTATCGAAAATTGGAATGAAAAGATGGGGGGAAAAGAAAGAAAAAGAAAACAACATAGTCTCGACATGTGCCTTTCGGTCATGAAAATATGTGAAATGTGTGTTAACTATAAGTAGAGGAGAGTTCCTACGAACCAATGTAAATTGTATAGAATTAATATAGAAAAGAAATGACGGTAGCTTTGCCAAGGCTCACACCATACGCACTAGATTTAATGAACAATACGAATTAATACGGGAAAACGATAAATCTCAAAAATGAAGTTTAAATGAAACTAGCATATCACGAAAGCAGCTCGTAGGCCTCGACTCGATCTTGCCGGTAGTGCAATCTCAAGAGAAACGTACACTACACAAGTTGCAACAATAAAGGAAACGATAGTAGGTAATAAAAATAAACAAAAAAAGTGAAATTATTTTAGTAATTTTATCGTCCTGTTTGTAGGTAGATTTTTTTTTTATGCACAATAGACGACCGAAGTGTGAGGCTAACGTGAAAGCACCGAGTGACGCGTTCGTGTGTTCAGCGTTCGCATTTGTCATTCAAGAACACGAGAGGCCTGCGCGTACGACAGGGTCCCTTGTGTATATTAGACACACTACTAGAGTGAGAGATAACACAACTGTAACGCTGTTTGACCTGCGTGAGTGTGTGCACGATACGCGTGCGACAAACTTCGCACGTTGTCATCCGCATTATCTCCGATGAAATTGTATTTACCCGAGAATAATTCTATGTTATGATAATTGAACACAGGTGTCTTTGCAGCTTCCACAAGCGAAAGACCTATACCCTCCCTCGATGCTTCTCTAACGATGTGCCAGCGTTGAAAATACCTTGCACGGAACGGATCATAGCACTCGGTGCGACGTACCTGACGCATCGTTTCTATCTTTTTTTGTTACTTTATATATATATATATATATATATATATATATATATTTTTTTTTTCAAAAGTTCAATTCTCAGTCAAGTAGAGTGAAGATCGCTAATTTTTTTTTTTACAAGGCGCCTATCAATTATCGCGCGTTATGCCGATGGCGAGTCGTCGGATCACGATATATCACGCACTCGATCGAATTTCCGAGATGGTCGAGGGGGAATGTACTTGAGTTTTTTTCTTCGAATCTTAAAGAAAAAAAAAATAACAAAAACAGTGCTGGTCACAATATCGTTGCTACGTATGGAAGGTGGTGGTGTCTCTTCGACGGAATTTTTTCGCGCGCACACAGAGTGCCCGATACCCCTCGACGTGTTGGACTTTATATACGATTTCGCACAACCGGATTTGGAACTTATTTGGCCATGCCAAGCGAGATCCTATTGGCTCAATCTTCAACCCTTCGTGAGGTTTGTCCGCATCCTGCTCAACTATGTTACACCCTTCATTATTATCATCGGTGAGGATTTGCTACCAAACTGGAAGAAAAAAAAATAATACGGTCAAGAGTAAAATTTGTAACTCACGCAGGCGTCACGTTGAACGTCGTATCCTTTGGGATGCTGAATACCCTGGCCATGAGCGACTCCGGCCTGGCGCTCTATCTCCGAGCTCTCGCCCTCTCGGATAACGGAGCTCTCATCTTCAACTACGCCGTTGGTGTCGCGAGGTCTCAATCCTTGTATGTAAATTCTATGTTTATGGTAAGCCAATAAAGTCTACCGAAGGATTCTCGGGACTTCGAGGATCCGTTGTAAAAGAACAAAAAAAGAAGAAAAACAAAGATTCGCTATGGTTATTTGTTCAGAACAACAGATTCCTATGCGGCACGAATTCAGTGTCGATGGAATTTTTTCAATTCACGTCAACCTGGCTCGTTGTGTGTTTGACCTGGGCTCGCGTAGCTGCGGTGATATTTCCTCTGAGGACTCACAACAAACACAACAGTCGATCCACCATACTCACCATAGCTACGCTCACGTGCATGAGCTTTATAGTCTCGCTGACTAAGCTATACTACGGAGGTAAGCATAACTCTTGTCTTCGTCGAGTACAAAAATCTCGACGACATCTTGACGAATAATTTTTATTTTTATTTTTTTATTTTTTAGGATACGAGTCGGATAGCGTGTTCGAATTTGTACCGTGTCAGAAGAAAACGAAACCCTGGGGCAACGCCATGTACATTTACATAGCTTTCTCGACGTGGTTGCCGTCGCTGTTTATATTCATCGGCAACGTACTGCTGATAATTCACATGAGAAAATCGGACGTCATAAGAAAACAATTGACCCGTAAGACGCTATTTAAATTGTCTAATAATTTGATTTATGATCCGCAAAAGATTATTTTATCAGGAACATCGGGAAGCACGTCGAACACGACGAGTCGTACGAGCCGAATGCTGTTGGCAGTTTCGATCGTTTATCTGGTGCTTCTACTGCCAATCGGAATCGTCGAGACTCTCGAACTGTACTGGGACGTTATTCTAGTTAAATACCCATCGGGCGACGCGGAAGAGAACGGTCGTTACATAAGCTGGTGAAACACATGTGCTATTTTTCTTCATTTCCTTCTATTATTTTTCGTTGACGTGGCCACTCTCTCCCGTTACTCGTCGACGAGCACGCTCTCGCACAATCGGTTACGCTTTTGTAATTTTTTTACAGGCTCGAAGAAAAAATGCTGCTCAAGTGGTGTCGTGGATTCTTCTTTCACGTTTATCACTGGAACTTCGCTATAAATTTTTTTCTGTACTATCTGACGGGGAAAAAATTTCGCGACGGTGTTATAAGAGCCTTTCAAGATTGCACGAGGAAGATCGCCTCGACGAGTTTCTTTCCGTGCAACAGGTGCTCGAGGATAGCGAGAAATTTCACGAGATCCGGTGCATCGAATATTCTGTTGATACGCGTCATTACGATAGGCGAACAATCCGTAAACGGCGATGTGTCGTTGCACAACGGTAATTTTCGTGCTGGTAGCAAATAACTGTTCGTGTTTTGCGAACTCATTGATCCACTACGCACTCGACTACTCCCCTATCATCTCGGAATAATCGCAAACATTGTTGAGTAATATTTCTACAATAAAACAAATTGACGATCGACTTTTTATGTTGAAATTTCGTATATTGTATAGCGGAAAATATCACATTCTGTATATCAGTACGGGTTATCGGACAGGTTGCGAACCATGTATTTTTTTTATCGTGTATAATAATATATGTAAATATACAAACTCATTGGCCGATTCGCGGGTCGATTTTGTACACCCGACCGATCACTACCCCGATGTTTCTTTTTTCTTCGTGTTAAGAGTTGATATTATAGTCTTGGTCCCCCCGACTAATTATACAATAATCGTTACGAATTTAGACAATTGTTTAATACTGAGAAAAACAAAGAAAGATCTATTATGTTTCGTTTATCGGAATTTGCGGTTCTGTATCGAATACCAAGAACTTCTCGTCTCTTTGAAAAAAGAAGAAAAAAAGAATCAAACACATTCGCCGCTATGCACTATGGCTTTGTATAACTAATGGACAATTATTACAAAAGGTTACACCGAAGTCGGAAGTTATTTACAAGAGACAAACGCTGCTTTCCAGCGATTTTAACTAAATTTCCGATGCGACATAAATTAATTTTCCTATATATTAGATATTCTTTTAATCATGTTTTTTTTTGTTTCTGTTTGTTTACCGTTGGAATATTACGGCAATCTTGTTTTATCGAACAACGAAGCTTGACGACGATTAATCCGCAGTCTCACGAAGACGCGTGTATAATGTACAAATCTTGTTTCGTTACGTTTGTATTGCGAAGCGCGAGAATTATGTATAAAGCACTACCGACAAATTGCTTGGCTAATCTTACTATCATGCTTTTGGTTCAAGGTACGTCCGGTGTACGTCGTATAGAATTATGCCTCACTCAGGTACCCGTGAGAACGTAAGCCACAAGTAATGAGCATACCAAAATTACAATTGTTGATTATTTCATGGAGTCTTCAGCTTTTGAATTGGACATTCTAACACGCCCTCTTCCACCGGTCGTCTTTCCCCGATCCAATGGAAAGGCCTGGCTGCTCCTGCATTATGCGAGTCGACGCTTCGACTATATTTATATTACAAAATATGTGAAAACGCTGGTAAAAAAAAAATTACTCCACGAAAGCCGGCAATAAATAAACAAAAGATTCTAGCTAACGTCGAACGAAAAGCGATCTATGCTTGCGCAGTGTAGCGAAGCCCGCGATGGCGATCCGATATCGGGAAGTGAAAGTTATCATCGCACACACGCGTGCCTCTCCACACTCGACTTCTTTCCTATCGTATCTATTACGCGAAAAAATGATATGTTTTCGCCCTCTTTGAATCGCGACCGTCTACTGTACTCTCTGGTTTACGAATATTTCGGCAATTCCTGAGGAACTCTGTCAACGTAATTCGCTGGAAATTGTCCTTTCTTACCTCTGCACTCGCCGTATAGCCAATCGTCCGATATTCTCGACAAGACCTTGATCTTGGCTCCCTCCTGCAACGAAATCCCAACAGAGATATGTAAATTAATATTCAAATAATGTATGAGAAAATTTTACGAGAAAGGCGATTCGACAATTACCTCGAAGGAGAGATCTTCCCACGTCTCTCCGGCAAAGCTGTAAAGGGCCTTGACGATATTCGAAGAGTCCGAAAGCGGTACGACGACATCGACAAAGTTGGTCGGAAATATACCGCTGCGATTGCCTACTCGTCCCTCGAGCCACTCGTCGTTCACGACTCTCACCAATTCAACGCGCTCCCCCTGCTTCAGCGACAGATCGCCGTTTTGTGAAGCTGCGAAATCATAAAGAGCGATACCGTGCGGTCTTTGGACGGTTTGTTTCTGTAACAGAAGAGTCGTATCGTATTTCGCAATCAGTGCGGCGCCCACGAGCGTCGAATGAGAGAAGGGGAATTATCGACGATCTACGTACCGCCATTGGAACGTCGACATCCGCTAGATATTCGGAAGGCGGTGCCGGCGGTGGTATCGACGGCATGGGTGGCGATGGATTTTCGTCGAAAGTGGCGGGCCATTCGTTATCACCGCCAAATCGCATCGCCGTTGAACCGCTCGAAGGCACGTTGATTTTTAACGAAGACGATGAGGAAGCTCCGACGCTGAAATCCGTCACGGTTGGGGCGAGGCTTCTGTGGAGGATCTTCGGTGCCGGAGGCTTCGGCGGTCTGGCGCGTATTATCGTTGGCATCGTGTGACTCACGCTCGGAGCCGGTGGATCGAAAACCGTTCTGCTCGTAGCCGCGATGTCGTTGTAAGCGAAGAAACGCGCGTCTCCGATGCGTTTCGTCGTGTTCGACGTATTATTGCCGTTGCTCGACGGCGACGGCGAAAACGGATCGTTGCTGCCGCCGATCTTCCACGGATCGTTCGCCGTACTTTTCCCGCCGTTCAGACTACCGAAGAAGTCGAAATCATCCTCGAAGGCACTCTCGGTCTGCGACGTGTTGCCGCTACTCGTAAAGATCGATGGATTGGAATTTCCGTCGCTACCGAAACTATCGACGCTGACTCCGTCGCTGCTCGATCTCGTCGTAAAGGTCGGAGATCCAGGTGGGCTGAGATCGATCAAAGACACGCTCCCGTCGATCAGATTGCTCGATTGAGAGCCCTGATTCGACGAACGATAGCCGGGAAAGGCCGAGTTCGCGTTGTCGCTCCTTTGCTGTGGTTTTCTTCCAAAAAAATTCGTCAGCAATTCGCTTGGCCTTGCCTGCAACAAAAAAACGCAAATAATGTATCAAATACAAAAATAATTTAGTTGGCTCACGTAAAATCTGAACAATTCGACGATTTTTTATACCCACAGGCTTTTTCGTTCTGTCCTCTGGTTTCCCCGTGTAATCTTTCCTGAATCTCGGAGGGGGGGGTCTGGGTGGTGGTTTTTTCTTCTGAACAGGCTGCATCGTCGACGTCGATCCGTACAGATCACTTCAGGAAGAAGACATAATTTACCACAAAGAAAAGTAACAAAGAAAAATATAATTTAACAAATGAATATTATTTCCTTTCTTCCATCTCGCAGTGAGATACTCACTTGTTGCTCCACGCATCATTACTCCGTGCTCCATAATTTCCAGGCGGACGAGGAGCCGATCTAGTGGGTATTGGCATTTCTGCAAGCATACAAAAAAAAAAATGGCAACTGGTTTAAAGAGATCGACGAAAAAAAAAATTCAAAGGAACGATATGATGTTGACACGAAGGTGCACCGCCTGACACTGAGCGTCACGAAACAACACATACACACACACACGCGCGCGTCGTCGAGGACGCTCGCGTCAGACTGTACGCGAGCGCAATCGCACACACGTGCGACCCCACTCACGACTGAGAGTTAAAAGCGCACGTCCGTGTAATTGCGTGCCAAACTGATAAAACCGAGCGATATTTGTACGAGGCAACGTGCGTTTTCGAGATAACAGATGTGACAGGATATTCAATCGCACATTCCTGTTTGATCGACGCCCACTGGCAAATGTCAAATGACCGCTAATCAGTTTAATCAACGATCTATTGTTGAGAATTCTTTAAAAGCCGATAAATCCTTTCAACAACTATTATGAGTACGCTACGTCATTTGGCATACAGTGTGCAGAACGCGTATAATAGTTTACACGATATATATATATATATGCATGTGCGTCTTTCTCGTTTTTTTTTTCTTTTCTCAGATTCTAGTGTTGGAAAAGTTTCTCGTACGTCTATAAAATAACAACGTACTTTGTACCATTATTATACATCGAAAGGGTTGATTGTCGTCACTCGGTCGTTGCACAGCCTCGAACAATCACATCACAGACGTCCGCGTACAACAACAATTCACTGTCCAACGGCGAAACGATTATTTCAAACTATCGAGGGGATCCGAGCCCGTACGTTAGCTTGCCCAAAGAGCAACAGATCGTAAACGAAATGCCTCACCTGTTCTTACGTATGCGGCCATATTTTTTTTTTCTTTTTTTCATACTTCGGAAGCGCCATTAGAGAGAGCGCTAGTTGTATGTTTGAAATTTATGTTGTATCTATTTTTTTCGTGATTTTGTTGAATAATTGTTGTTGGGAACGTTCTTGTAATTCGGATATTATAGTTTCTGCTAATTTTTAGCTGTTCGCTTATTCTCGTATTTTTTATTGTACACTTTTTGGGCCGTATGCGTTGCGCGTGCCTCAGCCAATCCTGAAGTCGCGTAGGGCTGAGGGCGCTGCTGGTCAATTCCGTGCAACGTCCGTTCGAGGAGGAGAGAGAAGCGAGTTGGCGCGAGAACGGTAGAAAGCGTTGGATCTTAGAACAAGGAGCATCGAAGAAGAGACTCGTGCATAAGAGATTGAATTTTCCAACAGAGTTTCCTTACGAACTATTAGCAAGAAAACACATTCAAGATGTTTTGGGGTAAGTGAATTATAATTACTTTCCAACGATATTCGATCGACGAATCGAGGATAAAACTGCCGGCGACGAGTAAGATAATAATGGCGTCGCCATGCGGCTGAAAAAAAGCTATCACGTTTGCTTACAATGTACAAACGTACAATGTTACCCTTGATCGTAATATTTTTACGGAACGACGAAAGCATTGATATCTCGTTTATTCGACAGGACTTATCATGGAGCCGAATAGGCGATACAGCCAAACCGTCGAGAAATCATTCCACGTGTCGATGGCGAGTCTCGACTCGTCAACCGCCGGTAAGTTGCACACACGGGACCACGTGGTCGATAGAATTCGCGAACAAAGGACGCTCGAGCGGGCTAACAATAAATACCGAATTATCGCGACCTCTAATTGTTTTCTTCTTTTTTTAAATTTCTTTAACAGTGTAGACTTTTTCACGTGTTGATGTAGATCGCGCTAACGCGTTGTCGAGAGGTTAGAAGTTTGTTAGTTTCATAGGGGCTTTCAGGCCTGAAAGCTAAATGTTATGTTTGCTGTTTGCTAGATTCAGCCTTATCTGAAAATCCTTTGAGGAAAAATTAATTTTTCCAAAGTTGGATCTGGGTTTGAACGATGAAATGCTGATGTTTATTATCTTGCATACGAAAAGATAGTACAAGTCGTTAAATAGTACATTACAATGTTAGTGCGAAAAACTTTTTCTGACGAGTGTTTCCAGCACGCGGTGAAGGCGAGTGTTGCAATCACACAAGTTACAAAAACATTTTTCGTACGAATCTTATACATTTTATTTCACAAGATTTGAAAATGGACATTTTAAAATGCGAAGCATGTGCAACACCAACATTTTCGCACCAAGTAAAATAAACTAAATGTTATCATCGACATTTTATTTTTCCAAAGTTAGATCCAAGTTCGAACAACGAAACTCTGATGTTTTTTTTTCTTGCAGACGATAAGATAGTACAAGTTATGCTATACTATGACGATCACAACTACCTGTTGTGCAGTCTGCAGAAAGGTCAGACTTGGCAAGTGCCGCTGGATCTGAATTTCGAAGAGGGGACTAAAATAGCTTTCACATCCAATGGTTGTGGACACGTGCACCTGACTGGATACCTGGTGTCGGAGGACAATCTTGATCTGGATGACATGGAGGAGGGTTCGGAGGAGGAGGAGGAGGACGAGGAGGAGATTCCGCAATTGATAAGCGGCCAGCCCAAGAGAAAAGCTCAGGAGCCACCAAAAAACGTTAAAAGCGCAAAACGTAGCAAGGCGGTCATCGAGCAGGAGGAATCCTCGGACGAGGACGACGATGCGGAAAGCGACGAGGAGGACGAGGACAGTCCAAAAATAAACGGCGGCGCTAACGAGGAGGATGACTCCGACGATTTGGAAGACGACGATGACGAGGAGGATGATTTGAGCGAGGACGAAGAGGAGGAAGAGGAGGAGGTAAAGGTCGAAGTCAAGCCACAGTCAAAGAAACAAAAACAACAACAAAAAGAACAGCAACAGTTGACCAAGAAGGAGAAACAGAAGTTGGCTAATGGCAAAGATGTGAAGCAGGAACAGACGAATCAGCAGCAAAAAAAAGGTAAACCCGAGCAGCAACAGCAACAGAAGAAGATCAAAGGCGAGCAACCTCAGCAGCAGCAACAACAGAAAAAGAGCAAAGCCGAGCAGCAACAGCAGCAGCAGGCACAAAAGAAGAGAACGGTAGAGGGCGGCGTACAAGTCGAGGACATCAAAGTTGGAACCGGAGCTCCGGCCAAATCAGGGAAATTCGTTTCCGTTTACTACGTCGGTAGGCTGACGAACGGCAAGAAGTTCGATTCGACGACGCAGGGAGATGGTTTCAAATTCCGTCTTGGCAAGGGAGAGGTCATCAAGGGATGGGACACTGGAATCGCTGGCATGAAGATTGGCGGCAAGAGACGCATCACGATACCTCCCGGCATGGCGTAAGGATAACATTTGTTTCTGGGGCGGACTAGTCTCTTAAAATTTTTACGATCGTTCGTAACGGAAATGTAAAATGTATTAAAAAAATAATAATAATTGTTTCACAGGTATGGCGCGAAGGGTTCTCCACCGGTGATTCCCGGCAACAGCACGCTCATTTTCGAAGTTGAACTCAAGAACGTTAATTAAAGTGATAATAGAGCGATGCTCACAATACATCGAGCCATCTTTTTCGATGATGAACGTATTATCCAATGCGATCATCACAATCTTCCGAAACAGATCGTTCGCAAAACTAGCCTGGCTCGGGTTAGTCGCATGATCTATGGAACGATACGACGAATTCATCCAAACCCCCAATTTCCAGATGGGACCTTCTGGTCCTATCTGGCAATTGTAGTATGGATAGACTCAACACAAAACGTCCTCGTTGATGTTCTTCGCCGTTCGCGTTATTATACGAACGTGTAATAATCCGAGCGGCGAAGAACATTAACCAACAGCAACGAGGACGTTTTTTTATTTTTTATTTCAATTAGAATCATTGAACACCTTGTATCGATTTTCTTCATTTTATTTTTCTCGTACACCTCATCCTAATGGCCCGCTGTCTCGACTCGGATTTAGATTGTAATGTTACCTCCAATCTATACCGCCGGGTCGGGGGGAGTATTATAAAAAAAAAACGAAATAATACTAGAAAGAAAACCAGTTAACATTTATCGAAAAAGACAACGTTTATAAATAAATCTTGGTAAACACATTGATAACGATTAGATATTTCTTTTATTCTTATAACATTGTACTTTAAAAATGTGCTTTTTGCTTAGGGATGCTGATATAGTTAAAATATTATGAAACGCTATTTTCGTATTCTAAGGATTATTGGAATGACAGAGCGAAGTTCGATTCCGGAATTTCCTGTCGCGTAAACAGCGGAACCTTCGAATGCCCACGGCGAAATATTTCGGCGTTCACGGATTCTTGCTCGAAGTTTTTATTTTTACTATGACTTTGGGATGCGCTTGGACTTGATGATATTTGATTGAAGTAGGTTAACAGAATTCAATCAATCGACTTTGGCGGTTTTCGACGGTTTGTCCCATCCGAGGGTGCACACGCCGTTTTCGCATTTTTTCACCAATTGAGGTGGTTCCTCCTTCTCTTCCTCGGACTTATTCCTCATCCTGTACTGCCACAATTTCATTATCAGAGGCTGAATAAGGAACCTCCATATGAGCAGCAATATCGGTACCGCGACACACGGCACGCACACCATTTTTATTTGTCTTTTTCACGATAGATTAAACGATTGATTTCTGAAAATATAAATATGCAAGTAATGTTTTGATCGGAGTTTTTAGACATTGAGGTTACACATACTCAAAACGAACAGTTGTTTCTGCCAGAGTGACGGTCGGATTATTAAGCCTTCGGTCTGCTTACTCCACGAACCAACGAGTTTGTAGTCAGCGTTCCTTGGGAGACTGAGACGACGTGTGTGTGTGTGTGCGCGCGCAGCATTCAATTATCTTATCAAGTTATCAATTTATGAGACTGGCACACGAGACACGAGTAAATAAAAAAAAATTGGAAGATTCACCAGGTTTAAGTGCATATCCTTATAATAAAATTATTCACAGGAGGGAAAACCTGAAGGCGAACCTTTGGCTTTGCAAAGCTTGACTTTCTCTCGATCATTCCACTCTTACCGACGGAATGTTTCGTGCGCGGAAAAATTGATCTAATAAAATGACATATATACGAGGATCGGGAGAAGGGGGTACTGTGTATACAAAGTCCGAATCATTAAAAAGTTATTGAGAAACTGCTGCCGTATGCTAACAGCACTTTACATTCCACGGCTATAAACAATAAAGATCTGATCGATAATCCTTCAAAATGGCACCCGTCGCATATCTGACGCGGAAAGAATCTATCTCGTCCTGCCATCGTCTGCACAGGTACAACTACTCGCAGATTTTTATCCAACTTCTCACGATAATCTTTACCTGTTTAATTGTCGTTATTAATTGCAGTCCGCTATTAAGCGACGAGGAGAATAGACAGATATACGGCAAGTGCAACAATTTTTGGGGTCATGGCCACAACTACATTGGTGAGATATGGATTTACTATACGCACACATAGTAAGATCGCCGTTTCTACGGCGAATATATTTCGTATTCATCGATTTTCAGTCGAGGTCACGGTACGCGGTCCTGTTAATCCCACAACGGGGATGGTAATGAATATCACAGACCTTAAAGTACACATGAACGAGGTACTCATGAATCGTCTGGATCACAAGAATTTGGACAAAGATGTGCCTTACTTCGAAAATATCGTTTCTACAACGGAGAACGTCGCTATATATATTTTCGATGAGCTTAAGAAGCTCCTGCCAGATCCGAGCTTGATGTACGAAGTAAAGATCCACGAGACTGATAAAAACATCGTGATCTATCGGGGAGAATCAATTTAATTCGTAAAGATCTCTCGATGCACAAGATCTTGATTATTTTACGGGTATTGCGTGTATGTACTTTTTGTTTGCAAATACAATTGCTTGACCCTGAAATTCGTCTGCATTCGGTTTATTATGCAACAAGTTACAGTGTCCCATTACAATGAAGGTGTTATTACTGCACTCTGAGCGAATAAAACTATAGAACCTGGTCGATTAACTATTAAAGTTTCAGGATAGCAACAAGTATCGAAAACAAATCGTTAAGCAGTGAATCGAGTGCCACAAACGCGTGCGCATATTCCACGAGTGAAAAATCACGGTGGGATTGTGGGAAGGATCGATTCGGAGGGTATATGCCTTGCTGGCACAGTCAAAGCCATTAGAAAACGACGCGGGTCTCTGCACGCGAGCCATCCACAGAGAAGTAAACGTAGGCGTTCTCGATTCGTATTCGCTGCCGACGTCGTCGTCGCCTCCGCGTTCGTATCTCCGTGTGCCTGTGTACACGATAGGAAACCGGAGTGTGGAGCCGAGTAATCGAAAGATGCCCAACATGGCAGCCGGACCAAAAACAACTTTGCTCGTCTACGAGAGCCTGTAATGAACGCCGCGATAATCGTTGCATCAACGCGATACGCTCGTGGAATCTCGATGTCAATACGGACAGATTTAATGGGCTTCTGAGTGCGATGGAAATTTGTAAATCGGTGAAAATAATGCCTGTGAGATAACAAATTGTCGAAATCGTCTTGACTGGCTGCGACTGTACTGGGGGACAGTGTAGGAGAGGGAGAGACAGTTCGAGGCACGAAAAAGTGGGGGCGAAAATTTATCGTGGTATTGTAGAGAGTATCGGTGGAGCTGTGGTGCTACACGGCGGGTTCGCTCTGCGTATCCACGGGCATAACACATCGACCCACGGGTGCAGCGCGATTTGAATTCCGTAACGGTCGTTCCAAGTAAGTGGCAGACGACTGTTTGTGCATCGCGCACAATATCTTACAGTTTCACTCAAACGTTCTACACAATTCTCGACGCAACAGTGCGATATTGTTGCCTCGCGCCACGATTCTTCGACGTACTTTAACTTTGTATAATTATTGTACGGGAAGAGAAAAAAAAAATTTACGTGCAGTTTTATCGGCACTGTCGCAAAGTCAATATTGGCGGAGACGACTGGCGCTACCGCTAATTGCCTCAGCACACCTACCGCCCTGCCACACTCACTTATATATGCATCACACTACTTATGTCAGGTTGCCTGTCACATCGCTGCAGCTCGATTTCGGAGCGAGAAACGAGAACGCCGCGATGGAGGACTCGGACGAGGTGCTCGTCTGCGCTACGGAATTCATCAAAGGTAATGTGTGCAACAACAATTTATCAACAATCAACTCTCTACCCCTCCCCACCCCCAGAACGCCCTAATAGCGAGAACCTTCGCGATACATCGATTGTTTCGTACGATCGAGTGTTTTATCGAACGCGACGCAAATTCGGCCAATATTTTTTTTCCTCCTACTAACCCACTGTACAGCCAGTTTCATATACGAGTTTGTTATATGTCTGGATCGAATTATAATGCTCCTACATGCAACGGAGCTGTGGGTGTTTCCCCAAATGGGAGAGTCAAGGACTATTACGTATAATGAATGCTAAGCATTGTCGCATGATCTGTTTACATTATTGATGCTTCCGTTGTATTTGAATTTTTATGAATTTATGTGTTTTTTCTGCTTCGCAGATCGACTCTATTTTGTCACGCTGCAGACCGGTGTGAAGCCCAACAGCACGCCGGACACCCATTACTTCTGCATCGACGACGAGCTTGTCTTTGAGAATTTTTACCACGACTTTGGACCCCTAAATCTTGCCATGCTCTACAGATATTGTTACAACGTCAGTAAGAAACTCAAGGCTGTGGCCCTCAGCAAGAAGAAGATACTGCACTACACCACTCTAGACCCTGAGAAACGAGTCAACGCAGCATTTCTCATCGCCAGCTATGCGGTGAATAAAACTTTTTTGTCCGGGATACAATTTGTATGCTTTTGAATTTTTAAAAATAATAATTTGGTTTTTTCTTTTTTTCAGATCTTGTATCTAAAACGTACAGCACAGGAAGCCTACGAGTCTCTGGTGAACAGTCCACACAGTCCACCGTATATTATGTTCAGAGATGCTTCTATAGGAGCTCCTTGCTACCAGATATCTCTCAAGGAGTGTTTAAACGCCGTTGACAAGTGTCATCGTCTCGGGTTTTTCAATTTCGACGATTTTAACATCAAGGAGTACGAGCATTACGAGAGGGTCGAGAATGGCGATTTGAACTGGATCGTGCCCGGAAAGTTTATAGCTTTTTGCGGGCCTCACGCCAAGCTGAAGAACGAAAATGGTGAGTGACCGTTCGCGAAGCCGAGCTTAAAAAAAAGTTCCTCTACACATTTTTTAATGTTCATTTACTTTTCTTCGACCAGGCTATCCGCTCCACGCGCCGGAATCGTATTTCACGTATTTTCGGCGGAACAACGTAACGACGATAGTGAGACTGAACAAGAAGATATACGAGGCGTCGAGATTCATCGAGGCTGGCTTCGATCACAAGGATCTCTTCTTCAAGGACGGCTCGACGCCGGAGGACTCGATAGTTCAGAAATTCTTGAAGATATCGGAGAACACGAGCGGCGCCATCGCGGTGCACTGCAAGGCGGGCCTCGGCAGAACGGGATCTCTGATCGGATGTTACATAATGAAGCACTATCATCTGTCGGCCCACGAAACCATCGCGTGGATTCGAATATGCAGGCCGGGATCGGTAATCGGTCATCAGCAACTCTGGCTGGAAGAGTGAGTAATTTTTTAATGAGAGAAACGGAAAGGTGACAATTTTCGTTGTGTCTTGACATATTAAGAATTGTCATTTTTCACTGTAGACGTATTTCGTAATATTGCTACTTGCGATCAGATTTTTATTGTTCGACGATTGTCGTGATTCAGAAACGAGGCGTTCCTTCACTCCTTGGTGAAGGAACCTTTGCGAGCGGAGAACGGCAATCCACCGCACGAGTACGGTATATACTCGAAATTCGGGAGACCCATCGGTGCATCCTTGGCTGGACCAAGAACCTCGGGACTGGTGCAGGACAAGGTGTCGGGGATAATGCACCGGGTCGACGGTATAAGCCTGGAAGATTCGTCACCGACCACGAGCTCCGGCGGGACCGGCAGATTCGCGGCGTTGACCCAGGGGGATAAGCTAAACGAGATTAAAATACGACGGAGAGCTTTGCCGTGCAATCAAAATTACGTGGGACACTCAACGGGCCAGTCCGCCGTTGTGCTGTAAGTAATTGAACAATCGTGATCGTCCGCTCGATGCCGCAAGTACGACGGGAGATCTTCTCGGAGTATACGTTGCGTGCTTACATACTACAAGAACGACGAGAAAAAAAAAATGCCCTCTTTCATCACCATCTCACCGCACCTCATCTCATTTAAATTTTCAGTCCGTACTTAGGACTTTTGCTGCAATCGAGAAACCAGAAAGGCGCCATAGCCCCATTAGCCGGATCGAAAAAGGATCCGAATAAACGACTCCTTGCGCGTACGGCTACGACAACGATCGTCAAAAGGTCCGTGTCCGTTGTATCTCTCCTCTTCTCTCTTTATCTATAGTTTTGGTTTTTTCTTTCTTTTTTTAATCAGCTTGCTTGCTCGACATTCTCCAAGGTCTCTACTTCCTCCCTTCTACAAGATTATACGGTAGCTTTTTTTTAATTATTGTACCTACTACAGTAGAGCCCCAATTATTCATCCCGGTTATTCGTTGGTAGCATGCGCTCCCGCTCCTACGTATTATTTATTCATCATCGCATTCCACGTATTCATATCGCCGTTTCGACACTCCTGACTCTTTCAATGTACGTGATGTACTTTTTTTTTTCCAAAACATTTTTAGAAACGGTCGTCGCGTCAGCGGCAACTGCAAACCGTGCTTCGTCAGGCCCAAATCGACAACGCAGATTCACGCGAGCAAGACCGTCGTCTCGTCAAGCCTCGTAAAGCCGGTCTCCGTAACGAAACCGGTGACGAGATCCAGTGTCAGAGGGGAAACCGCCAGCATGCCGGAGACGCGAGCCACGATATCATCGACCAACCACTCAATACAGCAGACGCAACCAGGAATGAACATGATTCTCAGATCGGCCGATCGCGTCAGCCGTTATAGCACTTTGAGGCAGTAAGTTTCCTACTTTTAAAGAATCTTTATTCTATCGTCCCACGTGTTTCAAGCTGTGTACGGAATTCTTTTTTTTTAATTCATCATACGCGGTGTTTCGGACCCTTGTTTGCCTTTTTTTAAATGTTTGCCCGTCACACATCTCTCCACGAAGTCGAGAATGCGTTTCGATGAATTTTTGTCACGATCAATATACCCCGATCCGTCACTCAGCCGCCTCATCGAAACTGTGCCAGTACGTACGAATATCCTGGCTAATTCTAAATTCAAGGTGTCGGGCTTCGGCAAATTTCCTATCTACAGCATGCTGCATGACAAAAAATACATTGACAATGGACGAAAATTCGATCACTCGAGCCTCTACTGTTTCTCTTTCCGTCTATTTTGAAAAAAAATACTTGGCTATTGAAAAAATTAGTGCTTGTACACCGGTGTGGCACCGGAGGTGGCTAACGAACCGAACCCTGTTTGCTTTTGTGACTTGCAGTGCGCGCACGACAATAAGTTCGAAAACAACATTTATCAGATGATTAACCGATATTCTTAGTGGTGTTGGGGAGGGATCGACGATTAGCCGAACAGCATCACGACAGCGAAGAAGATCACGTCGCTTGAACCCCATCGTACAGTGAAATAATGAACTCTATATCTTCGGATCTCCGGATTCCTTAATTATTTCGGTGATTATTATTACCCGATGGGGGCTACTAATAGTTTCTACTACTTTGAGCTGAGTAGTACACGTACACACACACACACACGCGCACGCGCGCACACACACACACACACACACACACACACACACACACACACACACACACACACACACACACACACACACACACACACACACACACACACACACACACACACACACACACACACACACACACGTACACATACAGACTGTCAATCGACGAAAGCTCATTTAACTGTTGTTTGCTCTGTGGTTGAGGTAGCTAAAAAAACTAAGAGAAAAACTAACAAGACAAAACTAAAACAGCCGATTGGAAATGCATTTACTCCCACTGCTATTCTCTGAGCAATGGCTCGCAAACAAGTCTCTTTCGTTTCTTTGGATAGAACCCTTTCGAGTGCTTGCAATATTCCGAGGCCAATTGAATCGAAACAAAAAAAATAATTCTATAGCATTACACACTAAAATCGTAACTATGTAGCCACGTAAGTTTTGTTAATATTGCCCCTCACATCCGAAGCAATTGGCGGACTCGACGAACCGGGAGAGCCAATATATTCGATTAAACACGAAACAATGTGTACACTGTGAAAGATACTTTTTTAAATGCAATGTTGCGTCACGATTAACGTAATCGAATCAGACGAATGGTCTCTCGATTCGAGCGGCGTGTAATCTTTTCGTTTTTAGTACTCTTCACGTCGCTCGAAAATAAAATCGCGAGATCTCGTTGTCTCTACTAGAATATTATTTAGCTGTAGTCTTCCTGGCGCAACTTCCTTGTAGATTGTATATAGTGCGTAGATTACTGTAAACCTGTCGTTAGGAAAATAATTATCAATTGTAATCGTTAAATGAGGTACGGAAATAGCTCGAAGATATTTAGACTTTGTTGCCATCACGACGAAGACATAGATTAATGATTAACTACATTATACATCATAAAAAAGTGTGCAAATATTATATACATATATATATATATATATATGAAGAGTTTATGTTAGATCCAATTGTGATGAGGGATCGACGATAATAATGAAACAACGGGTCGGGAGATGAACATCATGGTATACCTTGTTATTTAGATGCTTTTTTGAATTAACAATGCTTATTTGCACGAGTCCTCTTCCATGTTTTATTCTCGTTTGATTAATCCATTTCTTTTTTTTATACTCGCAATAACGTACATCTCACTAAAAGAAATGGAGAGTTCTTGCAAACTCCTTCGGTTTCTCATATTATTTGAGATAAATTCTTCACCGTTGTATTTTACGCTACTAACCTTTGCGATCACGACTTAATAATCCACAGTATTTTAGTACCACTGTACAATTTAATACATAGTTCGAAATGAAAATGGTAAAAAGAAAAAGACGTGTCATATACCCTGTGGCTTTTTCAAACTTTTTATAATTAATATCTACACGAGATATTCGGACTCGATAAATGCGCACTCGTATGCACCAGAAATGAACGAATACGTATAATATCCATTAGTTGTCATTGTCATAATTATTACGTACGAAGAAGCAAAAAGAAACTGTACACACGAATATTATAGATAATGGAATATGTTGAAAAATAAGATTCGATATTATGCAGGTGCGAGAGACTGTAAAAACGCGTTTTCGACAAACCCAGCGCGTCCGTTTATTCTCTGTTAACATTTTGTCAATTTTAATAATAAAAAAAATATGAAAAAAATGAAAAAAGTAATAAATGCATTACCGCTGACAACGGTAACAGATGAGAATCAACGTCGACTATTATTTCTACATGATTTTCGTCGATACAAAAACATTGAATTACGTAAGATGAAGAATACTTTATTTGCATGACGTATATACAAAAAAATTATATCTACGAGTAAAAAGGTGAAAAAAAATTATCACCGTATCAAAAAATATGTTATGTACGTTGCCACGGCGACCCAGTGACTGGCGAATCCAAGCTGGGACCATTTTTCTATGGTGTGCTCGTAACTGTAGCCGGTTTCTTGAATCTCCGACGTGTCGAACATGAGTCCGAGATACGCGAGATGAAATATCGTCAGAGTGGAAAAGCCTAAATTCGTCAGGGCGACCCACGAGCAGTTCGAAGATTTTTTCCCGTGACTGCACGCACCGTCGGGACATTTTTTTGCCGCTACACACGCGTCGAAAGTCTCGGCGAGGACGTGGCGCAATTCGAATTCCACGAACGTGTAGAACCCGAGACTCAGCAGAACCGCGGCGAGCTGAAAGTTCAAACCGTGAAGGAGAGAACTTGCGAGATAGGTGAGCACGACCGCGCTGAATTTTCCCAAACGTCTTCTAGCCGGCCGAAATATATCTGTGAGCAAAAGAGTTATAATAAAAATTTAACTAAGACACAATGTAGACGAGATTATGTGAAGATGATTATAGCCGGTGGACGTACATAGCTTCAGCCAGGTGTGCATAGGAATGTTCCAGGATACAACGACTTGAACTAGAGACCGCGGCAATTCGATCTCCAGAGGTTTCGCGATGGAAACGAGAGACCGCTGGTATCCTCCGAGAAGAAGAACCGACGAGGTCACGTACGCTATAAAGTAGTGGGAAGCTCTGAAGGCAAGAGCATCTCTGTAGGCGAGAAACCACCTGACAAAAATATCATCTAGTCATAAATATACCCATAGGAAAATCGAGATAAATTCGGCGCTGGCTCGGACTCACTTGCCCGCGCGATCAGTGAGAATCCACTGGGTCCAGCAATTGGAAATACTGAGAAAAAAGAATGATACTAGCAGGGACCATCCGCTGGCTAGGATCCATAGAAAATTCTGCAAATTATTAAGTCATTACAAGAGAGTCGTTAGTCATTACATTAAGGATTACAAGAAAACTCTTAGCTCTGACAAATACTGCTGACACACCCATTCGTTTTTTTGACTATGCAGGGCAGCATAATCCTTGAAGGAGATCCAAGGTCCGAATAGGGAAGTTGCTGCACCAAACATGTATCCAAAATACTCAAAAATGCTTGGCCGGTCGTCCGACTGACCCCTATCAGTCTCCAGGCTCACAGCCCTCATTGCCACTAGCATAATGACGCTACGCACCTTGTGCCACACGACCGGTTCCATGGAATACTCGCTAAAAAAAAATGACGTCATTTTCCAAACAAAGTATAATCAAGTATAGCATACTTTACCAATAAAAAATGAGTGAAAGACTTGGCAAGAAGGTGTTCATTCCTCCACGAAAAGTTTTTGGCAAATGGAGACTGGTGTATGAAACTAGGATGAAGTAAACTAAGTAATGGAGACACTCTGGTACATAGTGCTGTACTACGCAGAGACCCATCACGGCGGAAAGACCGTGAAATATCCTAGACGACGTATATCCTGCAAAGAAAATTCCAGATAAGATCACAACTTTCTTTGAAGATTGCTAGTTATTACCGAGCATGAGATATTTACGATTTTGCGCGAGTAGCCTGAACAATACCGAAGACAGCAGCAACGGCAGCAAATACTTGGCAGTGTCGTTAACGCTCGGCGTGAGACAGTAACGATAAAGTTCGTTGATACTTTCGGTAGATAAATCATCGTATTCTTCGTCGTACTCGTTGATCTGGTTGTCACAGTCCTCGCAATCTTCGTCATCGTCATCGTAAAATACAATAGAATCGGACGCCGGCTCGTCAATCATTTGGCAATTTTTTCTGTTTTTTTTTTTACATTCAATTCAGCGGCACCGATTTGGGCTCGATATATTCATCCTCATCGTTGATACTCATTTACTTGTCGTACTTGTCATTTGTTGCACATTGTTTACGAAAAAAAATGTAAACTGTCGCCGTAAACAATTATTAGTAGGGTTGCCATTTATACCAAACTCACTTCAGCTAAAACTCATTTCCGCCAAAAAGTAACTACGTTAGAAAAACACTATATACACTTGACATGAAAATGATATATACAGGGGCCTTATTACAAGATATCATTCGGCGATGATACGGTGATACAGTGATATAAGCGCCAACGGCAATAGTTGGAAGTTCGTTCATAAAAAAGTGAAACGAGTCTCATATGACAAGTGATAGAATTTGAGCGGGCCAGAAGCATTCCCTGAGAACCTCTGGTGAGAACTGTCAACTGTCAAACTGTTTCACATAAACAAATACGGTAAGACAAATCAAAATTTTAGTGTAGCAATAATACGTTTCCAGACAAAATAAATATTTGTTTCGCTATAGTAGAAAATAAAAAATAATACAAAACAATAAATAGTAACAATATGTGAGAAACACGTTGTATTCAACCTAATCTAAAGCATATAATTTTCCCAAACTTTTTGTGTGTACTTCTTTAGATGCTATCAGTTTGGTAATTGCCCAAGTAGCAAAAATACATTTGGTACAAAAAAGTAATCCGGATGAGTTACTCATATGACGAGTAGTAGAATTTGTGCGGCAAGCAATCATTTTCTGAGAACCTCTGGTGCGATCTGTCAACCGTCAAACTTCATTTCACATAAAATTCCAGTGTAGCAATAATAGGTATCGTAATAATATAAAGGTTCGTTTTGCTATATCGAAAAATAAGAAAAATAAAACAATACAATTAATGTGACCTGAGATATCTAATACTGCAATGGCGATGTTAAAAAGTTTTTACTAGAATAATATTTTTAAACCGATTTCATATTGTAACATCTTTGAACTCAAAATTAGTTTTTAAAAACGCGATTTTGTAAAGATTTACGTATCGATCATTATCGGACAGACCTACCAGGTTGTAGTATAAATGTTCAGTATAAATTTATTATTATTCTGTATAAATTACTACAAAATATCAATAATATGTGAGAAACACGTTTCATGCAAGCTAATCTAGAACACACAATAGCAATAGTTGCCATTTGGACGGACATGTGTAACTCATCCGGATTACTTTTTTGTACCAAATGTATTTTTGCTACTTGGGCAATTACCAAACTGATAGCATCTAAAGAAGTACACACAAAAAGTTTGGGAAAATGATATGCTTTAGATTAGGTTGAATACAACGTGTTTCTCACATATTGTTACTATTTATTGTTTTGTATTATTTTTTATTTTCTACTATAGCGAAACAAATATTTATTTTGTCTGGAAACGTATTATTGCTACACTAAAATTTTGATTTGTCTTACCGTATTTGTTTATGTGAAACAGTTTGACAGTTGACAGTTCTCACCAGAGGTTCTCAGGGAATGCTTCTGGCCCGCTCAAATTCTATCACTTGTCATATGAGACTCGTTTCACTTTTTTATGAACGAACTTCCAACTATTGCCGTTGGCGCTTATATCACTGTATCACCGTATCATCGCCGAATGATATCTTTTAATAAGGCCCCAGAGGTGCTTTCGATTTGCCGTTCTAATGATTGTGCGCATGCGCACGGACGTTTTCTGACACGAATTCTTGCCAAAAAAACACTCGACAACTAAACACAAGTGCAGACATTATGACTCCCAAGTCGTTTGGGAGTCATAGCACACTATGACTTCCAAATCGATTCCGTACAAGAGACACGATATATGCGCTTAAATACAATTTCCGTCTCATATCCTCAGAGTCGAATGCACATTGCAGTGAAAAAGTAAAATAGTATAATGTTTATTGATAATACATAAAACCTGACGGATAAACGTTCTACACTCACCCCCTAGTAACCCATTCTGATTGGACGGTATAACAATCTTTGAATCCCCCGTCAAGGAGCCGACTTGAGTCCAAAGGGATTTAAAACGATACTGACCCAAATTATGGGGTAATTTATCGACGCTCGAAAGTACGAGAAGTCGGCAGTGCAAATATCTGCTTGCCGTAAAGGTACAGATTTTCCCCGAACGATGCCGCTAAATGTAAACGCTGCAACGATATTGCCGCGATCGAACCGTGCGGCCCGCAGCATGCGACATTGAAGTGTGAGATATCGAATTAAAACCTCCGCCATTGTTTTCAAGTGGCCTGTTTCCCGTTTAATTTTATTAACGAAAAAATTATAAACATTTTTTTTTGGAAATAACAATTTTCGGCAAGAAAATGGTAAGAGTAGAATCTTCTCATTTTTCCACGTGCAAAATGGCAAATATTTTTTTCCTCTTACCATTCCCCTTGCCATGGTACCCTTACGATTTCGATATTTCAATGTGAAATCATCGAAGTTGAGTCTAAGTTAATGACGGAGAATAACTTATATATCCGATTCAAGATTACACATATCAATAAGCAATTATAGCGTAGTGGTAAGGTACTAGGTCCGAGTACGACAGTTTTGGGGTCCAAGCCCCGCTATGATATATCGAATTTTGATGTCTAAAAATTGTGTTATATTGATAAGTAGCGATGTACTGGTAACAATTGAACATATACAACACAATGGGAACCATGCATGAAATTAATTAGTAACGAATAACGTAAATAACAGTCCTCGGACCCAACTCTAAATTGAGTTCGGTTAAATTTTTTTTACTATATGCATTATCATATAAAGATATTTAATAGTATAATTCGAGATTGCACAGAGTGTTAGTATCTTAGATATTAAAAAATCATTTATAGCCAATGCCCAGATAGACTTGCGCCATGAAAAGTAGCAGCATTGGCGCAATATTTGCTACATTTGCGGCATATGTCGCAATTATTGCGCCAACTGCTACTTTTCGTGCCGCTTGTCTATCATGGTGGTGATGGAAAATTGCTAATTAAAGAATACACGGAGCACGCTTTCACGGCCAACGAATTTCAGTCGCGCGTGAACAAAATAAAAACAATATTGAACAATAAAATAACGCATTTCCGTATCATAAATCTTTATTTTTTCGCGGTTCTCTTCAGAAGAAAAAAAAGCAGCATAATGCCGTAATGCGCCAACATGCACGACTTATTATTATTATTATTTAGAATGAATTACAGTAAAACTGAGACGTCTATTGCATTCTTCGGAAAAAAAGACACAAAAGAAATTAAGTTAGCACAATCGCACGAACGTTTTTTGGAATCCAAAAGTTGGAAGGTCGATTAATTTAACGTTTCATACAATCAAATTTAAGGTTTGTAACGTTTTCTTTTTTTTGTGCATAAATAATTTTAGGGGGCACTTGTTATATGCTTGGTTGGGCCTAAAATGAATAAGGAAATTAATTATAAATAGTTGTGAATATGTCAAAAGGGTCAGGACGTAACAATGATGGTTCATATATTAAGGGGTCTCTTCCCCTTAACAATCCAACTGTCATAAGACACGATCGCGCACTCGAATTATTTATTGCAGTAAGGCAATATATAGATTCGTATGATATGTATTAATAGTGAAAAGAAACAAAAAAAATAATATGTTTGTGCTTATAGTGTAGAAAAGTAAGAACATCGAAGACAGCGGATACTCTACCGCTAACTGCCATCAGTTGGTTATAGTAGTTAGTTAGTTACAGAGTAGTAGTAAGTGTTTTGAGTTTGGCAGTTCCGGCGGGCGAGAGGAGCACGGCAGCTCTCAGCGAAACGGACCACGGGGCTCGCACGCGGACTACCAATACGCGCGTGCTGTGCGCACATACATACCCGCGAATAAATATTTTTTTAAGTCCCATAAACGTTAAGATTTTCGGTGAATCCGAAAATCCTCGAGTGTCACAGTCTGTTTAACGTCATTGTTGAGTCAATAATATATCTTGGGTGTGCCGAGAGTGTAATAAATATGGCGAACAGCGTGGCACCGGACTCGTGGGAACAGCAGGCGGACAGCGGGGATACCGCTACCGCCGAAGGCAAGTTCATCGAGGGCAAGTTTTCGACTCTCAACGTCAATGCAGCGGAATTCGTGCCTTCCTTCTGCATAAACTCTTTGCCGGATAACAGCAATGCGACGCCGGCTTATCCTCTCGATGGTGGTGCGGACACGCCAGCCGTTAATACAACCGCGACCACCTTCGTACCTCCTGAAACTCATCACGGTTAGTTTTCTTACTGCTGCTGCTGCTGCTGCTGCCGCTGCCGCTGCCGCTGCCGCTGCTGCTGCTGCTGCTGCTGCTGCTGCTGCCGCTGCCGCTGCTGCTGCTGCTGCCGTTGCCGCTGCCGCTGCCGTTGCCGCTGCCGTTGCCGTTGCCGTTGCCATTGCCGTTGCCGTTGTCGCTACCAGCTGCCCGCTGTCTCGAGCGAATAGAATCAACCTCCCTCGCCACTTCCAAATTATTGCTCGCACTGCCTTTTCGCCCTCGAGTTTTTTTTTCTTCTGCCCAATTCTCGTGATCGCCCCCCCCCCCCTCTCGTTACCCGTCCGCGCTTTTTTTTTTTTGTAATATCGAGACCCGTTTTTTTCCCAATAATATTCACATTATGATTTTCTTTACTCTCAAAACACCTCCATCTCATACACAAATGCCTCCCTTCCTATGGCCGTTTTCTCAATTTTCTTATTTCATTTTTATTTGATTTTTTCAACATTTTTTCGTTAAAGTTTTTAATATAATAAATATATGTTTTTGTTTTTTTGTCACTTTATATTTGCGATTTAATTGGATGTTTTTGCTACAAATTATTATACAAGGATAGTTGAGTTGTATAACAGCTGTGCTGCTTTCACAGGCGCAACAACGCCAGCTCTACCCCCTGATCCCGTCGATAATCGAGTGGAAGAACCACCTGCTGGAGGAGGAGCGCCACCTTCCAACTCATCGGATTCAGTGCATCTGACGGAGTCAGATTGCGAACAGACAACCACCAGTCCGCGACACCAGCCAGCCGATTCATGGGAAGAAGCGGCTGTCGATGGGGATCCTTTGTTAACACCAGAGAATGAAGAGGCCGACATTGAGGAAGACGAGGAGGCTGTCGTTAAGATACCCAAGAAGAAAATTATTAAAGTAGCTGAGGATACCAAGAGTAAAAAGGAACACGTCAATGTTGTGTTCATCGGTCATGTAGGTGAGTAAAGTATAAATTCATCTTATTGGAGAACATAATATGAATGGAAACATAATATTTATATATAATAATGTTTATACAAAGGGTTCTTTGCCTTAACATATAAGTATATAATGTTAATATTGGTGTATCACCTGTAATAAAGTAAAATTATTTACTTATCGACGGGGATATTCCCTTTTACAATCGTAGATTGTTGTTACAAAATATATGCTTGATTAAAAAAGAAAAAGCAAATGTAAAAAAGAAACAAAATCTTTACACTGAGAAAAACATATGGTTGGATTAAGCAAATGCGCAGTGACATATGTTAAAAAGTGTACTTGGTTGGTACAACAAAAATGTTCGTTCCAATCGAACATTTTTGAATAAATTGAAGGAAATAATCGTTTGACAAAACAATGCTTTATTTGTACCAAACAAATAACAGCTTTGAACGTATGTCACCGCGACTTTTGGTTAAGCCATCCAATTTTTTTTCTCAGTTTATGCACTTGGTAAAAAATATGAACTGTATTTATCCCACTAGATTTGGATGACATAGTTACCACTAAAGCTATACATATTGTGTATATATATATATATATATATTAATACAATAACATTTTGACCTTCCATGTTAACGATGTTAATGGCTTTAATCTCGCTAAAGAGTTATTCCTGACTAACAAATAAATAAATATGTCAAACATTTAATCCAACAGACGCTGGCAAGTCTACTATAGGCGGACAAATAATGGCTCTGACCGGTATGGTGGACAAGAGAACATTGGAGAAATACGAAAGAGAGGCAAAGGAGAGAAGCAGAGAGACGTGGTATCTGAGCTGGGCTCTTGACACGAATCAGGAGGAGCGAGAGAAGGGTAAAACCGTCGAGGTCGGAAGAGCGTACTTCGAGACCGAAAGAAAGCATTTTACTATTTTGGATGCGCCCGGACACAAGAGCTTCGTTCCAAACATGATCGGCGGTGCTGCGCAAGCCGATCTCGCCGTGCTCGTTATATCAGCCCGAAAGGGCGAATTCGAGACTGGCTTCGATCGAGGCGGTCAGACGAGAGAGCACGCAATGCTCGCTAAAACAGCGGGAGTTAAACATTTGGTTGTTCTAGTTAATAAAATGGATGATCCGACGGTCGAATGGGACGAGGGAAGATACAACGAGTGCAGGTGGGTTTGTTCGAGCTTAACTATCGATAAAATGTATTGTTATTTATTTATTTAACTATATTCACAGCTTTCTTCTTTATAACAAAAGTAACTGAGTGTGTAGTCGTTCTTGGAATGTTTCACTTTTTGTTTAGCAATATCATTTATTATATTTGTGTTGTTCCAGAGATAAAATATTGCCGTATCTTCGAAAGTTGGGTTTCAATCCGGCCAAGGATCTAACGTTTATGCCGGTCTCGGGACAGCTCGGCATCGGCCTGAAAGATGGTATCCCGGAGAGCCTCTGCGACTGGTACAAGGGCCCACCTTTTATACACTTCATCGACTCTCTGCCGTCGCTTAATCGGAAGAGCAACGGTCCATTCATAATGCCGATAGTCGACAAGTACAAGGACATGGGAACAGTGGTGATGGGAAAGGTCGAGGCCGGTGAAGCGAGAAAAGGACAATCTCTGCTCGTCATGCCCAACAGGGTAATTTTCTATACATTTAAATCTTTAAAAAAAAAATTCGTATTGCATTAAATTTCTTGTCATACTTGGGGGATTAATTTTTCTCGATGTGCACAGACGGCAGTGACCGTCGATCAACTTTGGTCCGACGACGAGGAAGTAACGTCAGTCAGTCCCGGCGAAAACGTAAAGATAAAGCTGAAGGGTATCGAGGAGGAAGACGTTAGCCCTGGTTTCGTACTTTGCGACAGCAACAATCCAATAAAGACCGGAAAAGTCTTTGATGCCCAAGTTGTTATATTGGAACACAAGAGCATTATATGCGCGGGTTACAGTGCGGTTATGCATATTCACTGCGCGGCTGAAGAGGTTACGGTTAAGGCACTAATATGTCTGGTAGACAAAAAAACGGGGGAAAAAAGCAAAACGCGACCGAGGTTCGTCAAACAGGATCAGGTTGCGATTATGAGAATCGAATGCGCTGGAGTAATTTGCCTTGAAAAATTTAAACTCTTTCCACAAATGGGACGTTTCACCCTCAGGGACGAAAGTAAGTAAAATTTATACAAATAACGTTTTTCTTCAAGTTCATCAGATCGCCACGACAATAATTTTTTTCTTATTAATTGTTTCAGATAAAACTATTGCTATCGGCAAGGTGCTGAAGGTGGTCGAGTAAGCTTGCTCAACACGTCGATTGTTGCTCGATTTTTTCAATAAATATTGCGTGCACTGTCGGGAAACGACGGTCGGACGAATCCATGCATAGAACACAACGACGCAAGCCCCTACTCTAAACACGATTGTACACTGGTGGCAGACCCGATTTAACGACGATGACCTACCGATTGGAATGATCGGATTGCCGGAATAGCCTCATTTACCCCAGATGCACAGCCGCGTACACGTACGCTTACTCATTATCAGATAAATCGTTAAGAGAAATTCGCGCATGAATCATAAAAAAAGACACTTCACCGATTGGCATACTAATATACCTACACACAGAAGAAAACAGACAAATATTGACTTGCACATGGAAAATATACGTACAAACGACTATACAGATACATAAATGTGTTTGTGTGAAGATTATAATACAGTTGAATTCTAAAACTGTAAATAGAAGAAGCGATGAAATCGATCAAACCACGCACGCACGCGCGCGCGCCCGCGCGCGCCCACACACACACACATACACAGACACACACAAACACACACACACACACACACACACACACACACACACACACACACACACACACACACACACACACACACACACACACACACACACACACACACACACACACGCCGTGCAACTTACGTACGCTTTTCCTCACATGGCAATTTTCGACAAGTGCAATTTGTCCGCGACGCATAAATCTCCTGCTGCGCCTCGAACATACGCTAGATATGTAAATACTTGTCGAACGTCGTCGAGCGGCATCTTGTATCGGGGTATTATTGATACAATTAATAACTGAAAAAAAAAATATAAAAAGGTAAGAATTTTTTCAACAATGTAAAAGCGATATTTTTGTTCGTTCGAGTCACGCGAAATGAACGATGTAAAGTGAAATATTGATATAAAAGAGTAATTCTAAGGAAGAACTATTATGATTATGATTATTATTATTATTATTATTATTGTCATTATTGCTACGTTTAGTACTAATTAACGAATTGGCGGGTAAGAGGTGAAGAAAAAAAAATTATCGAGTCATGCGACTACATAGTGTTACACAACAATGAATAATTATTGGATGATTATATTATCATGATTATTATTATTATTATACTGTTTCTCATTTTATTGCCATTAAAAACAACTTTACAAGAAATAACACTTTTATCAAACTCCGAATGTTTGATAGCCGATTTGGTCGTCGACAAGGTGAAAAAAAAAATTGGTCAGCCAATAGCTTCAAGCAACTACTTTTCATCTGAGAAAGGATAATTGATTATTCTAATTGTGCGTTTATAAAGCGGTAATGTTATCAGAGCTAAACTACACAGTAAAAGAAATTAGTATATTTATCGAACATTTAATTTCCACAAAAGTTGAATATTGTTGTTTGTTCGTTAACTTTTAATTGCTTTTGTTTATTTAAAAAAATACGCTGTGGCGATAAAAAACAAGTAAAATGAACATGAGGAAAAAAATGTGGACGTAAAGTATAGATTGAATGTATAAATCTTTTTAAAATAGTATATTCGTATATAATACTCGTTGGTGACGTAAGGCGAAAATTTGGCGCTGAATACGCTTAGCGTGTACCAACTATACGGCTACCCACCAGTAGTTGGAATCTCAAACTGAAGGGGACGACGCGGTGCTTGCGAGAGCAGAAAAGAGACGCGGCAGTGGCGATTACAGCGGGCAGAGGCCAGTGCAGGCCAGTGTGTTGTTGCATGTGCGTATGCGGCTAGTCGGTAGGATATTACGATCGGCAAAAAGGTTTCGTTAATTGGTTTTTGGGGATCGTCGTCCATCAGATAGCATGACGGCACACGATCAGATGCGAGCTATGCTCGATCAACTGATGGGCACTGGACGTAACGGTGAGTAAAATATAGAGTGAAAAATATTGCTAGTTCGTTATCGCGTAGCGTACCAGCTAGAACGCAGAAACAGTCGATTACGCGCCGTTCCAAGATGGCGACGACCGTATCCGTCTCCCGACCTGGCTGTCGAATCTATCTTAAAACAATTACCGATTTAACTTACCGTTGCAGGTGAGAATAACAAATTTCAAGTGAAATACTCCGATCCGAAGGTCTGCAAGAGCTTCCTACTAGCATGCTGTCCGCACGAGATCCTATCGTCAACGGTGAGTACCTACGAATTGTTGCGACGAATAAACACGAATTGACAAAACGTTCTATGGTTATTTTTTTTTTTATTGTTATATATAAGAATATTCGATGATTATAATGTGTTTTTGAAAACGCGTGCTCTGCACGCGCCAACTGCCTCAACTGTCCAACATCATCGGTACAAATTCAAAATTTAAAAGATATTAAAGTTTAATAAAGCCCCTAAAAGAATCCGCATAGATACGCTTAGCTTAGGTTCCTCGGGGCTTATTACAATGAGCTCTATAATGTATTTTTGAGAGAAAAAAAAATATATATATACACAGAGATTTACTTCCTGAAGAGCCTTCGACCTCCTGCTGGCTGGCTGTAGAACAGTCCTGTCGACGATACGCAGTCTGTTAAAGACGGTCGACCCTATTCCTTACCTGCTTCATTCAAGAATCCACGTTGAAAGACCTATACAGTGTCGTTTGAGAAAGAAAAAGGTGTAACCTGCCGTATGTTTTAACACGGCAGGTATGTACTGTGCCTTAGCAGTCGATATATATGTGTGTATATATATACATATATATGTACATATATACATATACATATAAACATACATGTATATACATATTTGGAAATATAACAAAACAGTAAAGAGTACATGGATGAAATTTAGAGGAAAAAAAAGCAAAAGTATACATTGGCAAAAAGATAATTGACCAATGAACTAATGAACAATTCCGCTGCACTTCTATTTCCAGAGTGTCTGGATAAACGAATTACAATCCGATTCATTGGACAATATCATTGAGCATATTGTCCAATCATATCTTGTATTTGTCACTTTCGCACACACGCGTTACTGTAAGTACAAAAAGAACAAAAAGAAAAAAAAAGCGATCAAATGAAATGAGAAAGAAAAAAAAATGAAAGTAATCAAAACGCTATAAAAGACGTACGTATTACATCTATCACATTGTTCTATTTAACATATTTTCAAGCACTTGGGTATTAGTAATTTCATTGACGTTGAAATATAATGCGTTGTATTTATCGTGACTCGCACGGCTGAGTCAATGCTTGTGACGGTGACGAGCGATTATGACGCTATCACGATTGAATATTTTTCTTTTTTACAAATAAAAAAAGAAAAAAAAATAATCATAAAATCACTTTTCTAAGCTGCTATCGGTGAGTAGCCTTACCCAATTTGATTTTTCTAACTTACTCGCTCGTCGCATCTCACTAATAATGCCGTTTATCGGGGGATGGTAGGAACTGTAAAGGTTTCGAACGTGAGTATATATATATCGAGTCTTCGACTTGGAAGATGCGTGCGTGTGGAAAACAATTCAACAATCTCGTAAGTAAGAAACGTAATATTGCCCAGAAACAACAACTGCAGATTACGAACGAACATATAATAAAAAAATTTTAAAGATAAAAACGCACTCCTTCGTAATCCATTTGAACCGGAATCTATCCAAAAACATTCCATATAATCTCACTTGGCCGAATTTAATTTTTTTGCTACGTACGACCGCAAAATAAGTAGTAATATATACACCACGTTTTTTCTGTACATTTTTATATATCAATTCGTATGTTCTTCGTGATTAATGCATGACATGAACGATACTTAAAAAACGATTCAAAACCTTGAGTTTGTTACCGGTCACGATAAATAATACATAATTATATAGTTTGCATACCAATGTGCATACAATACGGGGGGCGGGAGGGGAGGGGGTGAGAGAGAGAGTGAGAGAAAGAAAGAGAGAGAGAAAAGTCTAGCCAGAAGTCCGCGGCACGTCAACGAGACAGACTCATTGCGAAAATTCTCCCAGCGTCGTTAATGTACGTATTGAAGTCGATTAATTAGGTAAGAGACGGTGATCGGCATCAATAATATGTCCGATACGTGTAAGATTTTTATGTAAAATAATGATAATAATAATTATTGATAATATTAACTAGTTGATAAAATAAGTTGACTGTAAGTTGTCTCATAGAAAATTTGTCATTGTCACAACATGTAAAATTAAGGTGTGTGTGCTGATTGTAGCATCGTTGCCATCGCAAACTCGCGTCAGGCGGAGAGGTCTTGCCACTCTTGTAAGTTAACTCAACAAAACTCTATCTCTATTCTATAGGCATTATTACGTTTCTCTGTTCAAATGTAAGGTACCTCTCGTATGAAAAATCGATCGTTAAAAGAGTCGAAAAAAGCACCCTTGCTAACAAGTATAATGACATATGCTCCCGTGAGAAACAGAGAGTGACGAGACGGAGAAAAATTGAAAGAAAAAAAAAAAAAGTCGGCTAATGGTTAATGACAGTCGCGTTGAGGACCATCCTAACTATTCCTCAGGATCTCCCCGTGAACGATTATCCATTGGTCATAAATCGCTGTTTGATATTATCCTATAACTATAGCATAGTAGTATTCCATTAGTATATTCATTGGAATAATAATCAAAGATATCGTTCAAGTCCTAATATGATTTCGTCGCGGGGCCTAAAGATTTTTATAAGTGGTAAGGATTTTTTACACCAATTCAAGTTCGTATCTAACTAATATTTTTTATGATTTGTCAATCGTAGCGCATGGACCTGGGAGATTGCCCCCAGATTCACGACTTGGCCCTACGGGCTGACTACGAGGCCGCGCAGAAGAAGAAGGATCACTTTTACGACATTGACGTGAGTAGCAACCCATCTATCTACGATATTGAAATTACCATGTGAATAGTAGTATATAATAATTATTATTATAATTATTCACCAGGCAATGGAACACCTTCAGAACTTTATCGCGGATTGTGATCGTCGGACCGAACAGGCCAAGCAACGCCTCGCCGAGACTCAGGAAGAATTGAGCGCGGAAGTCGCCGCTAAAGCGAACAATGTCCACGTGCTTGCCGAAGAAATAGGAAAGAAACTGGCAAAAGCCGAGCAGCTAGGCGAGGAGGGCTTCGTCGAGGAATCTATGAAATTGATGGGTGAGATCGATGAGTTGCGAAAGAAAAAGAACGAGGCCGAGCAAGAGTACCGAAACAGCATGCCAGCGTCGAGTTATCAGCAGCAAAAGCTGCGAGTTTGCGAAGTCTGCAGCGCTTATCTCGGTATTCACGACAATGATAGGCGGTTGGCTGATCATTTCGGTGGGAAGCTCCATCTCGGTTTCATCAAGATTCGAGAAAAACTTGCCGAACTCGAAAAAACCGTCGAGGATAGACGCAAGGAGAAACGAGAAACCATGATGGATAGAGACAGGCAGCGGGACAGGGATAGGGAGAGGGAAGATCGGGACAGAGACCGGGATAGGTCGGACAGGGGTAGAGGCGGAGGACTTGGATATCGGGAACGTGAGCGCGATCGTGATCGTGAACGCGATCGCCGAGACAGAGAGAGAAGACGATCGCGATCACGGAGCCGGAGCCGTGGCAAGAGGTTTGCGTTTTACACGCCTATATCTCGATATCTTTTTTCGTTATGCGAGATGGCACATTGTAACAATTTCTCTTTTTCACCACTAGATCGCGACGTTCACGAAGCGGCAGTCGAGGACGTCGTTCACGCTCGCGACGAAGCGGTTCCAACGATCGTAAGAGATAGAGAGGAACGGACAACCAACAACTCGCAACTTATATCCAAGATCATCAACTCTAAAGTTAATGGAGTAGTCCCTACCGTTCACTCGCCGCGGTTCATTCACCATCCATATAACTAAGAAATAAGCGTGTATTTCGTATTCCTCAAATATGAATGTCAACTTGCGTCGGGAGAAAAAAAAAACAAAAAAAGAAAAAGTCATTCGCGATGCTGCTGCTGCTTTTCACAAACAAACTTTGTTCATAGAAACGAGTAACGGTTACGATAATTTATAAATATCGAATTTCGTGGAGCCGAAAATAATTAATACATTCTTGGGTGATATACGTGATTAACACTGATTTCCACAATACGATTCGTAAGTAATTTACACGCCCGATTAAAAAAAAAAGAATCATTTATATTCATGGGTGTATATTCAATTGATTTAACTTGATGTTTTATTGCTATTATTATCATTGTCTGATGTAAATAAACTTAGTTTACCTCGACTGACGAAAAAAATTTGTATATTTCAATGCTTGTGGCCACCTTTGGTAAACAGCCGTGTATACAAAGAAGATAGGGTTCTATAATTTTATTTGGTTAATTTATTTGTCGAGTGACATAACGAATTCAACGTAACTGATCGTGTTCCCACGATACTCATACGTTGCTCATCAAATGCTTCTGAATGCGATTGTGTCTCTGCCAACAACTCTCGAGGCGGGACCAAAGCATTCCAAAGTTAATCTTGTTGGCGCCTCGATGCTGCTTGCTGTAGACGCTCAGATAAATGCCCAGTACAACTATCAAACCCGAACACAGATATTGTAATGTAAAAGGTTTGTAAAAAAAGAGAAAACTTATTATTATGGTGACTGCTTTGCGGCACGTCGTGACGGTCGCTGCAACGTATGCACCGCAACACTGCACCAACGTGAGCACTATCTGAACTCCAAGATAACCGGAAAGGGAGAAGAGTAAAGCATATCCATAGGTCTCCACCGGATGCTGAAATAAGAATAATAACCGAAAGTCATATTAAGTAAAATAAAAATAAAAATCAATGCTCGATAAATTGCAATGAGTTATACCTGAGAGCAGAATGAAGCAGCATTCGTCAGCTCACCCATAATCGAGAGTAACGATAACAAGTAGATGAATCCAATGCTGTAGGAATACAATACAACTTCTGTATTGGTGGCTTTATACTGTCGCATTGCTTTCTCCTGCAAATTGCCTATAACCGCGTCGCATACTAAAGCGCAACATATCATCGCGACACCTACGATATCGAAGTGCGGCGAGATCATACTGTCGGCAAGCGTGAATAGCACAAGACCGATACACAATAGACCCGCCGCTACGAAATCTAATATCCCATATTTCTTTCCCTGTATGATAATACCGCCGACTAGCACCGGAATCAATTTGCAACATTTGAATATCACCTGAAACAAATAGATTTATTGTACTCCATTTTGGAGATATCATTTTTTCAATTTATTTCATTTCTCAAAGGTCGGTACCTGTGTCGGATAGTTTAAATATCCCAGGGAAGAATTGGAAAAGCCCATGGTACCCAGAGTAAGAAGCGCCAGAATCAGATACGTTCCGAATGGAATCCTCCTTGAAACTCCTCTCAGATGCGACTCGAACCATGCGAAAATTGTGTAATAAGCGAACTGAACCAAGGTCAAGTACCAGCCGAAGGGCCTGAATCCCTCTAGGGTAAATATGAGCTCCTGGAGATATCCATATAGTATGAAGAAGAAGAAAACTCCCGCCGAGCACCACAAAAATTGAGCCTTTTTACTCTTGTTATTCAGATTGAACCAGAGAAATTTTATCGTGATGCCATTCGCGGCTGTATAATCAAAGAAAAGGTGTATAAATTATTTGACTGCACATCAGTAGGAGGGAAGATGCAAGTTTGTTACCTAGATCGTCATTATATCCTTTGTGAGACATCGCTGCAGTTATCATTGTTTGTTTAATCGAATATTGTTAAAATCATCCGTCATTTCCCCTCGAGAGCATTTTTCATGCCAACGTGGACTGATGGTAATTGCCCAGTATTCCAAACCTCCTACACGCACCAATCATTCGATTTCGGAGCGTTTAATGTACACTTCTTTAATGTATATTATATGACAAAAGACATTTCAACAAATAAATTTTGTTGACTTGCCGGTGGCGGCTGACGTTACACATGTGAGAAAAAGAATAAACTAGGCCTCGATATCGGGGTTATGTTGTGTTAATGTTGTTATGTACAACGGCACGAGGAGTGTTTTGCCACTCGACACTCGAGAGGCCACTGGTGAACGACGGTAACGAGCGGCGACTTCACGCCGTTCCTCTCTCGTTCGAGATTCTGCTCATCGGTTCTCGAATGTAACACGTGTTGGGTGAACGTATTGTACCGTTCATTTAAAGAGGCAGAGAAGCATAGTAGTTTCGTCGGACAAAAAAAATAAATAACAAAAAAACGCCGACATTTCCCGACTAATACGTAAGGTCATTTCCACATAACAAAAAACAAACAAATGCTCACGGAATTTATGAGAAGACAATGTGTTGTGTGAAAAGGTTTCGACGAGCCTGAGTTGTATCGAGATACACGTAATGTAACAAAGACGTAACAAACAAGATAAGAATGAACTGGCAAAATCACCGTCGAACATCCATTGTTTCCAAGAATATCGTACCGACCGTTTGCAGCATTTGCCAGTGCGTTGCAGTATCTTTAAATTTCCAGCGAGTGCGACCTTTTTAATCCTCGGTGAATTTTTGCAGATTTGTCGAATAACAAAAACATAATAATAATAGTATCATAACCTCCAAAGCTATAGAAATCTGTGTTTCATAACCTCAGCTCGTCGAGAATAATAACATATTGTTCCCAACACACTGTTTAGCGGTTAATGTTGTTGTTTTTTCTAGTCTTTTTGACATTTCAATATCGGTTTTCTAGTCTTTTTGACATTTCAATATCGGTGATAACATGATAAATCTAATGGATAATTAATCTTTTGTTGTTTCAGATTGTAAACGGCTCGGGTGTCACGGGCAAGAGAAATATAGAAGAGAGCCAAACAGATAGTAAAGGAAGATCGGGACAGAGGAACTCTATGTCAGCCAAATCAGCTTTGACGAGCCAGTCTTTAGTTAGCGAAAAAAATCAGCTATCTCGTAGCGCAAAACTCAGTAAAATAGTATATAGAACTATAGTCAGACATCAGAGACAGCATGCGCAAGGAAATCACAGCTGCTGTGCTGTTCTTAGTACAGCTGATAGAAAAAAACGAAAAATTTAGTCCGGAACAGTTGGAATGCTTCAGATGTCGACTTGTAGAATTATTGACCGAACGTTTCAAGAATCATTGGTTTCCTGAAAAACCCTTCAAAGGACAAGCATATAGATGTATAAGAGTCAATGGACACAGTAGAAGAGACTCAAGCCTAGAGAGTGCGGCGAACGCCGCCGGTGTCAAGTATGAAGATTTGTCTCTGCCCGTGGAATTGACTTTGTGGGTAGATCCGCGCGAGGTTTGCTGTCGTTTCGGTGAGAGCAAAGGTTCGTACTGCACATTGGCTTCGTTTGATAAGGGTATCACAACATCTATAAGCCAAGACAAGGAGAACAGGCCTGACGAGGGATCTAGCAAAATACAGGTTGGTTATAATTTTAATACCGAGCAGTCCTCTCCTAAGCAAATTCGTTATTAATTATATAATTATACAATAATAATTATCTATATTCGTTGATCAACAGAAGAACCCTACTACAAACATGGAAGAAACTCACAAGCCAAAGCCATTGGGCTCCTCGAATCAAAATCAACAGCAGCACGCGAATAACAACGGCACAGGTAGGCGACGCAATTTGCATAGTCCGCGGCCGCATCAAGCGAGAAATCGTTCATGGTTCAACCACTCCTTCAGCATGGGTTTTCCTCCCCATCCGATGAGTCAACCGTGGTACAACGTAATGCCTCCCCATTTCCTTGGTGGCCCATCACCGCCGCCCTTCATGGGCAATCGGGGAAACAAGTGGGTACATCCTTCCTCATATCCCGCCGGATTCACCCGTTTTCATCAATGGTCCCCAAAAGCTACACTCAAAGTATAAAACTATGAAAAAGTTTGAGAGCCTAAACGAGAATCTGTTCCTAATTAGATACTAAATATCTTGTTTCAAAATATATATATAGTCCTCAATTATAACATACAACAGGAAAACACCGCGTTAGAAGTTTGACGCGTTTTTCCATGATTTCCAAATTACGACGATTAAAATAATACAAAACGATTTTAACCAAGTGACCACACGCAACAATTGGCATCGGGAGATGCCTTTGATTGGATTTGTCGAAATTAGGAGCAGAATTTGGGAACAATTTTCTGTATAAACGACCTTGTGACAAAAAACTGATGAATGATGATGATTTTTATATTGCTAAATACATGTTGCATTATTTACATGTTATATTATATGTGGTTCGAAAAAACGAAGGAAAGGAAAAGGATATAATGATAGATCGAATTTACTACGAATGCAAAATCGCTTGCGGAGGAACGAGCCATCTGATTTTGTCTCATGTCAGATATAATTATTAGTTACCAAATTTGGAACATGCGATAAAAACAAAAACTATTCGTGTGATATTCGTATACTGTCCTACTGAACGTAAACGTTAAATAATAGAGTTGGTTCATTGATTTTATTGATGAAATATAGAGGTGGATTATATGTTTCAATAGACTATATATGCTAATCACACAAATATCAAATATTGTTTAATTAAACTTTCATTCTAACTTGGGTCTACAATTAAAAGCGCAAAAACTTTGATGGTCCCCATTGACGAAATCTTGATTAAAGTTTAAATAACTTGTAATGTTGTCGTTCTTATAATTATTCTGTTTCGCGCGCCTTGCCTGAAAAAAGCTGTCGAAATTTATTTCTCGTTCGATCCACGGACGTATCATGTCATTCAATAATTACAATTATTTTCGCTTTACTGATGTCGCAATAGTTGTTATGAGTAGAGCGCAGAAAAACAAAAAAGTATTCACTTATATTCATTGACAGATAAATAACATGTAAATATATTAATGGCCAAGAGGGCCGAAGTTAACAACCACTATTGTAAATTGTTATACGACATTGAATCGTTCGGTCTTTTCGGCTATGTGGGACAGTTCGGTAACAAATATGATACATTTCATTGCCGTCATCTATTGTGAACAAAATATTGAATCGAAAAGGTATCTATGTTTATTATTTTTAAAGAATTATTTATGTCTCGTCACAACGAGGCCAAGTTATTGCGTTACCAAATGAATGTTACTCAGCTAAATACCGTACGAGTCTCAACTGTTGAGCCGTTATCGTAAAAGTGCAATATAGCTCAACCACCGAGACATTCCGTTAATGCGGTATTGTCAAATTTTATTATGGCGATATTATGGAGGCAAAGATGACGAGAGTATAGAACTCATTGTAGATAATAAGGACAAAGCAAGGTTGCATTCGGATATGTTCAGATGCGCGCCCACACACATACACACACACACACACACAGAGAGAGGAGAGGAAGTTATAATTTTATTTGTTGCGGGGCTATCGTATCCCTTTTGCTTCATTGCCTATTTGTGTGGTCTATCAACATTCTGGAATTACCCACGACATTTGCATTTGGTAGTACTGACAAAAATTGGAAAAAATTAAGAAAATAAAGATATTTAATACGTGGTTATTATAGTAACAATTATTCATTCACACTTCGAGCGTTAGTCGTGCCTAATTGTTTTATAAATTGCTTTATATAAGTAGATAATGTAAAGATGTTATACGTTGTGTAGCCCGTCGAAAGAAAGACAAATTAGTTGATGTGAAGAAGCCAATCAAACATGAAGCAAGGGTCGAGAAATTTCAATCTACTTTATTATGTTTTGTGTTGTTGTTTTTTTCACTCGTATATAAAACAATATACACGAATGAAGTTGCGTACAGACTTGGCATACAAATTTTTCTGACAAGTTGTGAACGATTGTTTAAACGACGAAAGTAATTATACTGCTACGAAGCCATTATGGAAATCTCCAAAGGAGTCAAATGTACTGAAAATAAAAGAAAAAAAAGATCATTCTTATAATAAGGTAATGAATTTTACATACTATCTATGCTGGTCAACACAAACTGTACGTTTGCGACTATATGTTTAGTGGACATTATTATTGTATTTTGCCACATCAATGTGATGGGAGCATTTGATTTATTATTATTTCATATATATATTATGAAAACAAACAAATGGTGGAACGACATTAATTTTCTTCGTTATATCATGTGGTTACTGATTTTTGTTATGTCATAACGAATTATATACGGTTGTTTGAGCAAATATATATTATTATTATGTTGAACTTAGTGTCAATAACGATGTGTTAATATGTCACTGCATATAGGATGAGATAGGATTTAATCAATAAATAGTTTTGCAAATTGGAGGCGTACGTTTCACATATTTATTTCACGATCTTACCATCTTACCAGAGTACTGGAAGTAACTCATAAAATAATTGGAAAATTATTAAAGATTTAACGATGGTTTTCTTTCGGTGGATTGTTTTTTATGTGTATACTTGAATAAAATTGGAGCATTGTATTTTTATTATTGTTTATAATTTTTGGTGTCTAGAAGCAACAAATGACAACAGACCATCATCGAATATGAAATCGTTGGCGCAATACATATATAATGTACTTAATAATAAAATACAAGGCCCACTAGCATCTTCATGAAACTCTCATTTATACTCACTCACACTCAAGGCACTCGCAATATGGACGGACACTCCAACACATCGAAGAATGAACCAGTAATTCCGATCAAGGTGAGATAAGACCGAATGCTTTTAAAAAGAACAGTATCCGTTACATTGATTAAAGAATGAAAAGTTTAATGTTGAGACTGCACATCGATAAAATACTTGTAAATAAAGCAAGCTGCATCGTCCAACGTGTTTGGCGAAAAATCATATTTTTAATCTATATGTTTTTTTTGAGGTTATACATTCCAAATGCGTTTATCTTTTTTGTCTTTCAGACTAGATGATTATACAGTTGAATGTTCATTTGGCTTACACCAAAAGCCAATTGAATACATGGGACTATCATCGCTTCTCCGTAACATCCTCATAGGTGTTCCCATAGGAATAACCTTTCTCGATACCGTGGGCTATGTGGCTAGAGTAGAGGGAATTTCTATGCAGCCAGCTTTAAATCCTGATGTAAAACAAACAGACTATGTGTTTCTCAATCGCTGGACCGTCAGAAGTTACAACATACAACACGGTGATATAGTGATATTCGTGTCGCCAAAGTTTCCTAGTCAAAAATTGATAAAACGCGTAGTGGGCTTATCGGGAGATATAGTCGCAACGATAGGATACAAAGCACCTGTCGTAGAGGTGAGAGTTTTTTTTTTTTCTAATCAAGGCCAACACATTTTATCTTTATTGTTAAACTGTATGAATTGTATCCTTATGTATTGTAATAAACTAAATTTTGCAATGTTTTCAGGTTCCGGAGGGTCATTGCTGGGTCGAAGGTGATCACACAGGTCACTCTATGGACTCAAACTGCTTTGGTCCGGTATCTCTAGGCCTTGTCACTGCAAAAGCAACTTGCATTGTTTGGCCTCCTAGTCGCTGGCAATATCTTAAATCCGAGATTCCTGAAAGTCGCGCACCCCTGCATCTGTCGAGAGCAGCGGCTGGATAACGCTGTATTATAGGAGAAAAAAAAAATGCGCGCAGTAAGATTTGTCAAGCGTCTCCAGTGGGAACTGCCTGGCACTGTTTTTCGACAAGGCATGACTATCGGCGACGTTGATAATGACGGCGATAATGAACTTGTTGTCGGCACTGCTGAGGGAGATCTTTATATATTCAAAGTAATTGTTTTCAATAACGTTGCTCCACTAGGTACCTCGTGGAGCAACTCTTGAATACGAGAATATGTTCAATTTCCTGTTAATTATGTTTCCATCAACTATTTTTATGTTAGATAAACCATAGAAAAAATGTCAATTGGAACATCGAGATTTAATATGTCGTTTCGAAAACAGGGCTTAGAAATTTGGCAAAAGATAACGGGATTGGGACTGATAAGTTGCGTCGCTATAGGCGATATATTCAATTACGGATGTAACGCGCTAGTCGTTATTTGCGGCGATGGATGGGCGCACATATTCTACAGTCCACGCTCCGTCAATCCGAGCAATACCTGTCTTCCTCCAATCAACTTGCCGGCAGTTAAAAAAGACATACTAGCTGGAGACAGTTTCAAGCTCGGTCAGTTTAAAATTCCATTCAAAACAATAGCACGTGAAAAGAATTATAATAATCTAATTTTTTTTCATACGTAGATACGTCCGGACCGGCATCGACCTTGAGTTCAACAACCCTGGATAAATCGGACAACGCCAACGAGAATAATGAATTATCGGGGAAAATGGAATGCGTTCATTTGCAAAGAATTCCAACCAACACGAAAGTCGTTCTCGTTGCAGATGTCGATCGTGACGGTGCTAACGAGATGATTATTGGATTAACGGACCGCGTTGTACGATCGTATAGATGGTCTACCAATACCGATCTCGGTACTGGTAAACTCGTCGGACTCAACAAGTGGGAATGTGCTAATCAGATTGGAACCGTCACGTTGCAAGTATGTATGATATGTATATCATGTTCCCCACTAGGTAATAAATATGGAGCTCTCAAACATGGTTAAAAAAGGTTTTGTACGTTTATTTTTTGTCAATGAACAACGATATGTTTGTCAACTGTGCAAACCTTTATACTGTTGTAATTACTAAGAGCAGAGCAGTTGACAACGATTATGAATTGCAGCATATGGGCGACGGAATTCCAACTTTGCTCGTAGCTCAGCCCGGTGGTACATTCATGCGAATAAAATGCAATAGTGACGACCGTAGAAGCAAGGAAGATACGGAGAGGAGTAGCGAGGCTGCGGCAAGTTACGTGGATTACCAGACGTTGGGCATATCGAGAATGCGAAATCCCAACATCTCGACGGAGATAATAGGTGATTTGGATCCTGGTGCTTGTCACCTAACTTGGTCTCGCGACGATAAACAGTCGAAATTCGTACCACAGAACGATTCGTCGGTGGGTCACAGCTTTCTCGCCGACAGTCGACCCGTCCCGAGGAACTTGAAATCCGGATCTCTTGAGTTTCGTAGAAACTTTTCACAGCCGGACATGCGTAAGAGCTCTCTCGATGGGACAATGTACGATTACAGGAGAAGCGATACCCACGCGAGAGATCGCACGCCCGCGAGATTTTACAGCAGAGTCAATTCACCGGAAGTCGATCAGGTGGACGGAAATCTTCTCGGTGGCAACGTAATTCTCGGTGATTACGAATCGGATATCGATAAAAAATCGTACTTTCCATCCTACGAGGACTTTTCGCGAAACAATAAGAAATTATCGGAGGAGGAGGAGGGGGAGGAGGAGGACGAGGAGGAGGAGGAGAAGGAGGGGGAGGAGGGGGAGGAGAAGATGAAGAAAAAGAAGAAGTACAATAAAACGGAAGCCACGAGCAACGTGGGCGATAGAGAAGGTGCGAAAAATGTCATCGGGGGCAAACCCTACGCCCTCGCGACTCTCGATGGAACAATAATGCTGGTCAAGGACGAAATAATTTTATGGTTACTATAAATAACGAATATCGTTGAACCAAGTCGCATCGCGTATACTCGAAAACTTGTTTCACGTTGCAGGGCGATGCAAGTGGATCATCAGATATTCGCACTATGTCGATTAGACGTTACTGGTGATGGTGCAGATGAGATAGTTGCGTGTACCTGGGACGGGCAGACTTATATATTGGATCAGCAGAGAAGGAGCGTTCGATTTCAGTTCGAGGAACCCGTGAGAGCTTTTTGCACCGGGAAATACAGCGTGAAGCCGGGAACCTCTACACCCTGCCTCGTTTACAATACCTTCAGTAACAAGGTATCGTCAATGAAATTTCTGTACAATTTTTTTTTAACAAGTGATCAATGATGATAATAAATATACTTGTTGATGCATTAAACAGATTGTCCTCTTTCACGACGTCGTGCTGCCGAGCATGGTGATATCCCCATTAAATCCACTCGAAGATCTCGGAGATGAAGAACGGAAGATTGTCGAGAATATGATCGCGTCCCATACGGAAGCGGAGAGGGACGTTAAACTCCGACAATTAACGGAATGGTTGCTGTACGGTTTGCATGTTATTAACGATTGAGAAACGTTATATTTGTATATTGAAATAATAAATATTATACTTTTTCGAGAAATGTTCGATTAAATGTTGGTATATTGTCAACGAGTAACAGCAAACAATACATTTGCTTACTGTCTCGAGGTTGTTCGGACGTGAAATATTCTCGTGCTGTAGGTATCTCAAAGTCCCCGTAAACAGCGGCATAATGTATGTGTACAAAATGACGAGATTACTTGTCTATCTTTGACTCAGCAATCCGAGGAGAGAAAAAATTATACTTTTCACTTGCAATCTCATTAGTCCTTTTTTGTTGTTGTTTTTTTACCGTCTGTTTGCCTGTGTTTACACGGCTTCACGCCTTTACGCCGCTACGCCTGCGGTATGAAAAGTGAGGGAAAACTCAATCGGTAACTCTATGCAACTTGCCGCTCAAGATTGGATCTGTGAGATTCTCCGCTCTCTCGACGATGTATAAAGTAAAAAAGAGGAGGAGAGGAAGGGGAAGCGAAGAAACTGCCACGTTGAAGCAGGACAAAGGACCCACTATACTACTACTTCGCGAAAGCACCGTCGGCATCTTCAGCGACCGAACTCCACCGTTCACTTTGTTTAAAAATATATGTCATATATTGGTCAAGAGAGTCGAGCTGATGCCAATCTAGGTATCCTCTCGCTAATGTAATTATAAATATCCCCGAGATAATTGCTTACTTAGGTGAAACCAATAAGAGATTCAAGGTCACCATTAAGATTATTCAAGGTTGGAAAACTCTCAAACTTGATTTGCGTTATTTCTTTTAGCGGGAAGCAAAATGTTGGTAAAAATTGTGCAATATTGATTTGATATACCGATGACTATACATATATCGAATAGTAACATTTTTCGTAACAATTGACGATGCGCGTTAACTCAATAGTGGGCGGAATCGCGGTATCGTAGGATATTCTATAGTAATTGAGCGTGGAATTATGTGGGCAGCTACTGTGGCGCTAGAGAGAGTTACAGCTTGTGACATTCGATGTCTCGCCGAAGGAGGAGGAGAAGGCGGACAATGATTATTATGTGATTAATGTCGCTGTTCGGCTAGGTTGGTTGATGTCAAATAAATGTACATACACGCCTACGAAGGAACACGTTTATAACTTATGCTTTCTTCGAGCCGTCCGATCTTCGTCAACGTCCTCTCACCTGACTGTACTCTAACGTTGAAAATGTATTATAAAGAAAAAGGTATTGGCGCAGAGGGGTAATAGGTATTCCTATACCTACGTACTGTAGTAAATACACAAAAGCGCTGTGTGGGATACAGCTTATTGGCGACAATGCCAGAGCGAAAGTGAGAACGAAAAGACGAGCCCTAACCGTACATAAAACCGTATAATACTTTCTCCGCTAACGTGAAAATTATTCTGTCAAACATTCGAGCGTCGGATTAGTTGTTGGCGTCGGCAGAGACTAGAGGGCCGACGGTTTCTGACCACTCAAGCTTATCGCAGCAATACTACTCATTATCTCACTGTCTCACGATCTCATTATTTACGGCGATGAGTAAATCATGTTCTTTTTGTTTTGTTTTCGTTTTACAGTCACCCGCCGATATGGTAATTATTAAAAACCAAACATTCAGCTATATTCCTAGTGACAAAATCTACGAAAATCATTTGTCACCTGAGTTTCGAGTTTTCTCACTAGTTTGATCCCTCTTTTCGTTATTTTGACGTGTCTGTCCATCCTGACATCGAATTTCGTCCACAACCCGGGTTCCCCCGCTTTCTATTGAAACGATTTTTGGAAGGCGATCCTGGCACATACATAGCCCTATTTATTATTTTCAATGTGTATTATATTCGGGTATAGAATTTTTCAAGGTATATCGTGGAGAGCAAACGGCTGAGACTTATTTCACCGATGCCAACAAACATACGAAGGAGGGTTCTCTCACCCGCGGCATCGCATAAGGGACGATAGGGGAACGCCGCCTCTGTAAACTTCTGTGACATTTAACAACACAGGCTTATATATTTCACGTAGTACATATACTATGTATATAATATATAGGTAAACATATACATATAGAAACAGACGGAAAATACGTTTATGAATTCGACAAATGTCAGTCTCGATGAGGATCTTTACTGTAGGACTATTCGGGTGGTCAATTTTTTGTCTTGACAATCTGCTTGGCCTCGAAACGTAACGGCGTCTGTTGACAAGAGAATTTTCGGCTATCAATGAGAGTAAAATTTGCACATGGCTTCCTCATTTGTTACTATTTTCCGCATAGCTTTCTCTATGTGAAAGTTCGTTTTTGGCTTCCTCATACAGGAAGCTATGCGCAAAAATGTAATAAATGAGAAAGCCAAATTACATTGCAACTTTTTCCGTAACATGACAAAAATGTCTAAATGTCATACAGTTGGATTGTTCATAAGTTAACGCAAAATTTATTGTAGAAAATCGCTAAATGAAATTTTCATAATTCGTTGTTTTGAGGCAATGTTCCAAAAACATTTTTTTGAAATATTGAAAACATTTGTGAAATGTTTTAAACACATTTTGAAAAAGTTTTTTTTTGTCCGCTTCTAAATCTTACATTGAAATGTTTCAGAAATGTTTCGAAGTAATATTCGTTAAACATTTCAGCGAAATATGAAAGATTGCGTCATCAGTCCAATTTGCATATACCTACACACCGGCATAAATACGGAAACATTCATAGAAATATTTCGGTGAAAAATGAGATTAAAAATATTTCAAGACACTTGATGTGTCAAAAGTACACTCTGCTAATGTACCAAATTTCAACTCGCCGTCTTAAACCATTTTCGAGAAACAGCCAACATCGAGATATTTAAAAAATTTTAAGTATGGTTTACCGATGTTTTGAAACATTCTGGTAACGTTTTCATTAAAACGGCGAAATTTATTTATTTATTTTTTTCGTGGAAACATCTTATAAAATACCGTCGGCAGACTGGAAATAGACTGATGCACAATGTGCAAAATGTTGACTTGCTTTAGACTCGCGTATAACCTTTATTTATTTTAACGTCGTCTTTCCTGTAACCCTTGCAACCATCGTTGTCTTGCAGTTGCATGAGGATCGCCCGAGTCCATCAAATCAGGAGTTGCATAAAGGTTACAACGTTTGTACAAAGCGATCGGTCTCATTCCAGTATACCCGGATTCGCAGATGCATGTCTAGACAATCCTAGTGCGACTGCGACTACGATGCAACTCCGAATCCGCGATTGCACCAGTTCCGCTAGGGTTCGTATGCGTACATATGGAGTAACACATGTCTCTCATAGTGTTGATATATCGAACACCATTATTATACAAATTAACAGCGGCGCGCATGAGTGTGTTCTTCTTCTTCGTGGGTTTGGGCTATCAATTTAATTTTTTTTACTCTCTCTCTCTCTCCCTTGGCAGAAACCCTTCGCCCGACAACTCGGCGGCGACCAGTCAAGTATTTTCCTACTTCCGGAACAACTTCCCTCTCCGCGGTTCGTCAGCATCCCACTTCCCTTCGGTCTCCTCTCCCCACTACGTGGACGAATATGGGAATGAGAACGAACTCGAGGTGAGCCACTCCCCCTATTTTTAACTCGTGTGGCAAAAAAGAAAAGACAAAAAGAAGAAATAAAAAGAGCTCCCGGCGTAAGCGTTACTTGTGCCTATACGCGGCTACTATGAGAGATATTCATCGAGGGCGACTGTGAGCGTAGAGAGAGAGAGAGAGAGAAGGGTGGGACTGGTGAGATCTCAACGACGACGACGCTGTTTAAAGAGGGTGCGAAACCACGCCCAGGCAGCTTCCGGTAGACCAATCGGCTTCCGGGTAAACGGCCATTTTGGTCCACAAAGAGGCTGTGCCCCGTTCTGCGCGAGATGAAATTCTCCCCTCCGCGGTGTTGACGATATCAAGATGATCGTGCGCAGGCAGCATCCCTCTCCACGGACAGGCGTTCGATCGTATGCCGGAGCAACTCCCCCTCTTAAATTCTACAACACGACGAGTAGAACGGTCTAGCTATATTTTATACACGAAATGTCGAGGTAATGCGGTTCGGCTAAGGTACATTTCGTATATTCATCTAAGACAACAACAACGAAACTGCAGCGAACAAAAAGTCAGGTGACTGAAGAACGATTCACTTGCGGTTTGCCATGAAAATATATATTTGCTATCGACTTTTTTAATTTTTTCAATAACGTGCAAGATTAAGACACGTAAAATATTGAACGTTTTTTCTGTTTATGTTTCTATATTTAAGTAAATAAATATTTCTTTGTAAGGTGTTTTGTTATTTTATAAAAATGTATAACTGGCAATTATTGAGAAACTTTAATATCAGTTGAAGAGTACATGACCCGAATAACCCTTGATGCGCCACATTTAATTTCGCTTGGATGTCGGCGACGTTTCATCGAGGGGTTGCGAGCGAGAGGGGGAGAGGGAGGGCGGGGGGAATATCGTCGGGTGAAGAAGGTGAGACGGGGAGGAAGCTGCGCGTCGCACGAAGGGAGACGACGGGTACGACGGGAGGAGGGGAAGGGGGGGGGGCCGGCAAGCACTCGAAAGGATCTCTCCGCGTATCCGAACAGCCAGCGCTTAACGCGGCGGTACCAGGAAGCCTATCCCAAAGAGGAACAGAGCACCAAGCACCGCGCGCATCATCAGCAGCAGCAGCAGCAGCAGCAGCAGCAGCAGCAGCAGCAGCCGCGGGATACACGTTCGTTGAAAGCTACAGCGCGCCCGGTTCTAAACAACGAGACTTTTTTTTCATTTTTTAAACTCGCACGAAAGGAATTTCTTTCTATCGGGCTGCTGTAATTGTGTGTTTATTTTTTAACCGCATTACAAATCAACGGTATCAACGTTTATTTCGGTACCGAACCAAAACGAGAGCCACGAATATTACGGCGTGGCAAATGTGCAAAACAGTTCATCGATATCAAAGTTTTGTCGAAGAATTTGCTTAGATTGACCGTCGTACATCCAGTTGTCTCCGATCGTCTCGTGCGCGTGTTCTTTGATCTTGGCGCGCCGTGATATATAGACTCGAGGAGTGTGCGCGGGCGCGACGAGAGCGAGAGAACAACGAATCTAGAGAGAGGGACGCTAAGAAGTATCCACGATATATATCGCCCATGATACACGTGAAGGGAAGGAGCAATATATACACATGCATATATATATATATATATAGTTTACTCGTGCTACGCTATCGGGAGTCCTTTGACTTGAATATTGAGTGAGGATATCGACTCGTTCGACGAAACAGAGACACTTTGAGTGGAAGAGAAAGAGAGAGGGGATTTTAGATTTGGTGATCTCAGGATATATGTATATCCCATTGACACTTGGCTTGTCCGTTTCACGATATTCGCTCGCAAGGACCGCTCCGTACGGTTCCATTCTACATTGTTATAACATATATGTGTATCGTAGTATAATATTAATAAAAAAATATTTTTTTAAATCGGACACTTTGGTAAAAACAGCTTTGCTCGAACGCGGCCGCGTGTGGAAAAACAAAAATACCAGCAATAATCGCGAGTGTATTTTCAACGAAAATCTATAGTAATTGTATTGTTTGGCAAGCGAAATATCGTCACGGTTAGTCGATTGATAACTGTCGGTTATCTGTAAAGACACTATACGTAAATCCGGGACTTTTGGAAGTAACGTCAAGAAAAAGAGAGAGAGGGAGAGAAAGAGAGAGAGAAGAGAAAATTCAGCACGTGCGCGAGGAATATATGAAAGAAGCTCTTGGTTTTCGCTAAATCTTTTGGAAATCCGGTTGCAAGAGACTCCCAACGAGGAGAACGCGATTGGTGAAGGTGAGATTCTTTTACACAAATATTTTGTCACAAAAATCGTGTATGTATTGTAGTTTTATGCAGAAACTAAACAAATCCCTCATGGAAGTTAAGTATATACATATATTTTGGAATATATTTCTGCAAACATGTCTTAAAATATATAGCGTTAATAATATTTTACTTCTGTGGGCGATGTATGACGAGTTTCCTACGAGTTTCTCGGGTTTGACGAAAATTACACATGAAAATAGCGTATTCTATCCCAAGTAGTATACACAAATGTTCCTTCCAGGAATTCGGAAACCATAGCTTGTTATGTATTTTGTTTTTGCACGAGGACTCTAGTGTGAAATTATACACGTACAACGGTGGAGAATGATAGTACGAGAGAGAGCGAGTGTATGAAGAATGAGAACAATAGTTGCGGCTATTCATTCACTCTCGCGACTCAAACTTCCGATGAAAATAAATACGTCCGCAGGCTTGAAATTATTATGTCGCTACGAGCCGTTCTACAATCAAACTAGTTAATCCTTTCTCGATTGTTTCCTAATCAGATCGAAATAATTCAGAGGTGGTAAAAAAAAGAGTGACCACTTACGTGCAAATTTGTTGATAGAGAATTTTGTGTATGAATTGATTATATCGGATAACGATTTTCACCGCGGTACATGTTGTTAAAAAAAAAAAATCATTCCCAACGATAAATTTGGAAAAATATTAACTGAAAAGAATCTTAAAAATTGAACAGATTATAGTCTTTTCTGCTCGATTCTAATGTGATGATACAATTAATCGCGTAAAGATTCTCTTTCTTTGTGAGGGAATTTTGTCGATCGGTAAAGGTAAAGAAAAAAAAATGTTTACAGTCAGTCAATTGATAAAACTTGAGACAAAGTTGGGGAGAAGCGTTGCGGTATCGGTGTGGAATTCATAGAACGGTTACGGGTGACTACTGAGTGTGTGTATACGTCTGTGGCCTAGTCGCGGCGGCAAGTTGCGCGAGCTTGTTAGATTAATTGTTACCGAAGCCAATTAACAAGCGTAGACGAAGCCCGCGGCTCCGATGTTACAGTACCGACGGCGGTATGTACACCGTAGTTACAAACACACCGCGAGATTCAGCACGTTCCTATACAGCAATTCGTCTTCAGAGACGAGCACGACTGTACTGCGATCATTCCCTCGTTTCCATTAATCTTATTTTTCAGCAGTGTGTCTTCTCACAGCGCTTGTTTGACGCGCGGTACACCTTTTCGAGAGAGGCGCCCAGTCATCTTTGTTAATCGTCCCTCGCCGGTCGAGTCCACGCTCTCACAAGTACCGTGGCAGTCTTTAAACTTTTCGCAAATTAATAAATTATTATTATACTGGGTTTGTTCGATATCGCTATAATTATTCCACCATTATTGATCGATCAACTAATCTCATTTGTGAGAGATTAACAAGGAATTTAATATAGGAAGGAAAATAGTTGATGTTTTTTTTTTAAGAATAAAAGAAATCACGCGGCGTCGAGAGAAGGTTGGATAACGACTAAACGCGCTACGAAAAATGAAAGTGCCAGGGTCCAGAGCCCCCGCGTGGAGAGTCAGACATGAAGACGTCATTCGGATAGAGATAGAGAGCAACAGTAGAGTAGAGAGAGAGAGAAAGACGAAAAGTAACGTGCGCGGTGTGAATCCTGCCGACGACGGCGGGCTCAGGTAAAATTTACCGGAGTATATACTACGCGGTGCATTGGCGATGAGAACGACGAACACATCTCGAAAAATCTTATAACCTAACTCAATATAATATAATAGTAGATATGCCGAGCCATGTCGCTGGAACGTACCCAGCTGGGTTCTCGGACAGGTGAGTCAGCGTGCAGGATGAATTCTCGGCCAGAAGGGCGCAATCTCTCTCGCTCTCAAAAAACTTAATACATTATGAAAAAAAACCAAAAAAGTTTTACGCGTCTCAGGACCCTCACGTCGAAAAAGATAAACGGTAGTATTTTAACACAGTGACAGAATATTGGCTCACTGTATAGTCTAATTTCTCGATTGAATCGTCGCAATCATTATTATTATTTTTTTTACTTAATCTTAAATTGAAACTGTTGCAAAAATAACTTGTCAATGAGTTCTCGTCAATTGATCGAATATACCTGCTAGAGCTCTCAACCGCTCTCGACCCTTTCCGTCCGATAATTGCAATAAATCATCTAGCATAAATACTCTCGGACACAAGGCGTTATTATCTGAAAGCGCCATGAAATTTTGGCGCGCCTCCGCAACAACCCTCGTTCATGACATTTCGATACAATGCGATCGTAAATTAGTCCTTGTACAGTAGATGACAGAATATTGGCTCACCTGATAGTCTAATTTCTCGATCGAATTGTCGCAATCATTATTATTGTTTTTTTTTTTTAAACTTAATCTTAAATTGAAACTGTTGCAAAAATATGTAGTCAATGAGTTCTCGTCAATCGATCGAATATACCTGCTTCCGCTCTCAACCGCTCTCGACCCTTTCCGTCCGATAATTGCAATAAATCATCTAGCATAAATACTCTCGGACACAAGGCGTTATTATCTGAAAGCGCCATGAAATTTTGGCGCGCCTCCGCAACAACCCTCGTTCATGACGTTTCGATACAATGCGATCGTAAATTAGTCCTTGCACAGTAGACCAGATGCGACCTGGTTTTGCGATTATGTACTTACGACCGCGTCATTGGAGAGCGCTATTTGAAGAAGAAATATTACAACAGATTTTTGAGAAAGCAAGTTTGTCGGTCACCAATAATGACCGCAGTAACGACCTTAAGTACCGAGACTGTCGCGAGGGTTCTTATTATTTATTGTCGCTTCGAGTGGCGAGGAAGGTGCGGAAGATTAATAACTCTTTGACCTCTATGCCGCTTTTACTTTTCATCGACAGTTTGGTTTAACCAATTAACAGCTTCGTCGAAACACCCCGGGGTGTCCGTCGCCTTCGTAACTGTACTTGGTAACTCGCGACGACACCACCAACGTCGCCGTTGGCCAATTTACTTTACACACAACACCTGGATTAATATCGCGCGATCGCGTGCGTGCTCTCTTATTTTCCAATGTGTTAATACTCCATTTATTATATTCCTTACTGCAGAATGAATTATTTCTCCCGATTAATTCGCGTTCCAAATACGACCTTCGTTTCTCTGTCCATAAAATTTTTTTAAAGACATCCGTATTCCCCGCCCGGCAGCTGAGGGTATGCCATCACTTTTTATCTTTCGCTCCCAGGTTTTTTTTTTTTTTTTTTATATTATACATTTCGATGTAAGATAGTCGAGAAGGAACGAAAAAAACGATATCTCCGAATAGAGTAGACTGCGTGGCATCTCTCGTTCGGTGGGACTCACTCCCGTGTGTGTAAGTGTTGCCCGTCGCGCAGGTGTAAAAGAGGTGAGCGTAGCTCGGCCGCTACGAACAGGCGAGAGGGACACACACGAATAAAAGAGCACCTTAAAACTTGCAGTAGGGTCGGAACGTAACGGCATATATATTTCATCCATTGTCGCCCCCTCAACTCCGACGGCGGCACTTTTCAACTTTTTATAGAGATTTTTATACCGCTGCATCGCTATTACCGTACGCCCGTACGCCGCGAGGGTCTCCGCAGCGTTATAGGAAAGTACAGTACATAATTAAACGTGTAAGAAGATGCACGATACGCCCTTCCGTTTTGAAGCAAACGATGCGTGTGCACACACGTTTCGATACCAATACGAAATATAATAATGAGAACGGGTTTCTTTCGTTTTCTCGTTCGCTCCTTCGAGTATTGCCGCGATGAAGCGTGCTCGCCTCTCGTGTTTCGAATACACTACTAGTTGTATCTAATCCTCGTATGTATCGTGTGTACATACATGCGTACGATCTAGCAGTTACGACACTCGATCTAGCTCAGCCCGGGTATTGCGGACACTCGAACACGATTTCGTCGCTTTGTTAGTCGAAACTCACTTTCCGTATCTGTAAGCTATTACACGCAAGTGTAACTGGCGTAAAGCAAGGATACTGTACGCTGAGAAAAAAAATTTGTTGGATTGGTTAATCCAACCATTGGTTAACGATTGGTTGGATTGGTTAACCAATCCAACCAATTATGACACTCGATCTAGCTCAGTCCGGATATTGCGGACACTCGTACACGATTTCGTCGCTTTGTTAGTCAAAACTCACTTTCTGTATTTGTGAGTTATTACACGCAAGTGTAACTAGCGTAAAGCAAGGATACTGTACACTGAGAAAAAAAATTGGATTTGGATTGGTTAACCAATCCAAATTTTGGTTAAAAGTCGCGGTAGCATACGTTCAAAGCTGTTATTTGTTCGATACAAATAAAGCATTGTTTCGTTAACCGATTATTTGCTTAAATTTATGTAAAATTTGTAGATTGAAACAAACATATTTGTTGTACCAACAAAATACACCTTTGAACGTACATCACCGCGCATTTGCTTAATCCAACCATATATTTTTCTCAGTGTACTCAGGTACCTCGGTAGACTGTGCGAGAATTAGAGAATGCATGTTGTTATTCGGATCTGAGACACAAGAATTTTTTGTTGTTTTCTCTATCGGATAAATAGAAGAGTATGTAGGATCGTTGAACGTTGAAGGCTGCGGCTGCGAGAATGTCGACGAGGAGTGTGAGAAGGTGGGGTACGGCGGTGGCGGCGGCGGCGGCGGCGGTGGAGGCAGCGGCAGCAGGAAGGCAAGGAATGTCGTACACACAAAGGTGTCGCGGCATTCTACTACCACACTCGGGCATCTCCAATTTTCTCGTACGACACACAGGCACGGTGCGCGATAGTCGCTATCACACACCGACTTGTCCCGCGAGTGTTGGACCGTCGCGGTGCAGCGGACAGTACTATTGATATATATTACCAGCTCTATCCGTACCGCTGCCCGATACACACCGTAGCGCCCGGGTGTTGGTGTGAAAGGGTGAAAGGACGGGACATATTTTATATTTATGGCTATTTGCCGCTACTGTGCTCTCACCGGCGTGGCTCGAATGCGGTCCGCGACCGCAGAGGAGGAGCGAGCGAGCGAGAGTTAACCGAGGCGAAGCTTATATCCGTATATGCCGGAGACGCGAGGGAGGGAGACCGATATACGAAAGGCGTATATAGTATAACCCATGTGTCATCTCTCGTGCCAGCAGCCGGGGACCATTTCGTTTCACGATATGGCCCGAGGGGGCCCATACCGGCAACGAAGCCGTGCTCGATCCTCTCACGATCGTTCCACGTACACCAGGCCATTGCGCGCGTATAGCGATACAGCCACAGTATGCGAGGAAATCGTGTGTCGCTTCTGTTATATCTATATGTGGACAGGGGAAGGAAAATAAACTTTTTTTTTTTGTTATCGATCGAAACAGAAGAGAAACAGAAAATTATGATAATAATAATAATGACCGGCGCAAAGAGCGAGTTTCACTTGTCTGAGGGAAAAAATACACGTGATGGAAAATATAAAATTCGCCATTTCCTATCACGACTGTACTTGTTTGGAATATTCGTCGGGCGCGACAGCCTGACCAGATGAGAGGCGAATCTCACCTTTTTCTTATTCTTCCTCTTCTCGTTTCTGCGCACCGCAACCTTCTCGATCTCCTTTTCATTCGCTCGTATGAATATATATATACATATATATATATATATACATACATATCTTCTTCGCCTCGAGTTCTCCGCGGCACCTTCTGCCGTTTTTTTTTTTATATCAATTCTTTCTCGTGTATACGTTTGCACGAAATATTTATGAGTGTAACTCGCGACCCTTGCCTCTCGGGAGTCCTCACCCCTTAATTAACGATTGTGCCACTGGGACTCTCATCTCCACCGCGCGCACTCTCGCTCTCGCTCTCGCGGTTCCTCTTTTGCCCTCAGCTTTTTCGTCTTTTTCTTATTCTGCTTTATCTCATTCGTTTCCATCGTAACTATAAACATGCTGCCATTAACTCATCTATTCAATGACGTGGCCTTGACCCTGTGACTATTCGTAAATTAATATATCTGCCGTATGGCATTTATTAATACGAAAAAAATGTCATTTCTCTCTCGCTCCCTTGCGGCGCGAGTGAGTTTTGTTAACGAAAACGAGGCCACTGCTCTCCGAGGAATATCTTTGCGATGCAAGAGACGGGAACACACAACCGAGAGCGAAGCAAAGAAGAAAGAGGAAAAAAATAAAGCCCCCCCCCCCTCCCCATACCTTTTCACCTTAACGCGAGAAGAGATGATGACGAGCGACGGAGCGTGAGTCTACGGTTAATGCTGCCTAAAAGCTTGTCTTCTCGAAGTAAAATGCTTGCCTCTTGAGCATCTCCCGCGTACACACCATCCGCACTCTTATCAACGCGCACTAGGGTAAAAGTGGTGAATATGGCCCACCTCGATTAACACGTAAATCAATGATATATGGACCGGGCCATATTCCCCACTTTTACCCTATTTATCAACGTGTGAAAGGTTCTCCATGGCAATTCCATTACCTTTTTTTGTTCAACTTCTCTATGAGGTCTCTGCGTTTTTAAAAATGTAATTTTCCGGTGCATCGACGCGTGGAAATAAAGTTCCGAACCGCATGGATCGCTTCGAGTGCACGCCCCAGATCTGCGGTCGTACGACATGCCCGCGAACACTTTTACTCCCGCTTTTGTCCCGTATATAGTACATGTATTCCAAACGAGAAGCTACAGATCTGTCGTTGGTTCGAAGAGCCGCAACAGCACGCTTACAAGAACACGCGGTCCTTCCTCTCTCTGAATCTCGTGAATAAGTTCGTCGAAGCGTTAAGCGGCGCGCAGCGAGAGCGTCGAGGACGGTAAAGTACAAAAAGGTTATACACCGGACAAGAAGGCGAGCAAAGAGGGGTGAGCGAAGGAGGGGTGGGTTTAGTGAGTTCGTGGGTTAAGTAGCGGGCTCGCACCGCAGGCGTCGGGCGTCAAGGGCCTCCGGACACAAGCGAAATGCAATGGCAATGCTGAGGGATCTCTCGGTTGAGGGTGAGGAACCGTACACTCGACGGAACTAGAGAACCAGAAGAGGGATGGAATCTATCTCTGCGCCGCATCGATGGAATTACCGAGACCACAGTTTACGTAGTTTTTCCACTAAAGAGCCGCAAAAACCTCTGTAATCTCCCGGGGTAAGAGTCCTGGCAGACAACAGAGTCGAGAATTTTCGCAACTTTTACTTTTACCCGTAAATAGGAATGGCCTGTATGAAACGAAACTTCGGAAACACCGTTTGCACTTATCGATCAAGCTAAACATTTTTTGAGCGACAAGGTTCGATGTAACACCACCTTTTTTTAGACTCAGTTTCGTCTCAACCGTCCACCCGACATGCCTAAATATAGAAACGAATTTAATGGATAATACAAGTTCTATGTGTATCGAATAAAAAAAAATATATATGTATATATATATTTTTCTTACATGCCATCGCGGAGAATGTGCGACTCTTTGGTGTCTCCCGAGAACCGGTTTAAAATAACCCGCTCATCAGATATATCCTCGAAGAGCTCGCGTTCGGTAGCGTGTATCACCAACTACTGTGTACAAGAAAGTGCTTGGCGTAGGAGCACGCGCGCTCACAACTATTCGATCGTAAATTTACTTCTAGAGTGTCGAATTCTTGTCGTTTTCGGTTTTATTAAAAAGACGGTCCAAGATGTGGGCAAGTCTCTGCGCGGCTGTACGTGTCGGTACTCCTGCTTTCGAATTTAAGATACTCGCGTGTAATCATCGACGATCGCTATCGCCGATGATTATAGCAAGGGACATCTTTCTCTTTTTGTTTTTTTTTCCCGTCAGTAAATTGTAAACTAATTGTTCAAACGTCGGACTGAACGTTGGACAATATCGAACAAGCTTACCGAGCAATAGAGTGCAGGATAACAAGAGAGAGAGAGAGAGAAAAAATGAGATCCGTCCAGAGCCACAGTTGTCGAGAGTTGAACTATCGAAGATATATTCGTAACTTGGATTGGACGTAATAATCTTGGCAGGGTTAATAATAACTCCAAGAATGTGGTAAATTATTCCGTTTACCTGTAAGCGTGAAACGTCGTCGGGCTGCGTAGAAATCCGTACGAAAAGTTAGGACAGGAAATATAAATTAATTCGATGAGGGGTGTTTGTAGCGGAGAGTCTTGTGGATGGATGTACGGCGGGCGCTATTAGCCCATACAACTATACGATCTATTATAGGAAATATATAGAGGGCGGAACGGCGAGTCAGCCGTGTAAAAGAGTGAGGGCCTTTGGGGTCAGGCGGGTGGGCATTCATCGTTTCGGTCTATAAATCCCTAACGCCTTCCCGAAAATCATATTGTCCGGTTGACAGGAGGAACCAAGTCGTTACGTACAGCCTTCGGTGGCGGCGGCGCGACTTTACCTTCTCTCCTACGATTCTCATCGTCTCGTGAGAACCGGACGTGTGTACACCCAAGAGCCGTTCACACCGTCGAACTCTGATTCGAATACATTTAATCCTGTCGAGAGAAAGAGGGAAAACTTGCGGAATAATTTATCAACCCATTAATATCTCGTGTGTACACGTTAATTGGTAATTGATTTATGTGAATGAAAATAATTAAAATGTACATATCTCGCGTGCAGCGCGGAGCATCCTATTTCGTACCTGTTATAATGATTATCGGTTAAATAGATAACCGAGTGATACTGGTTTTTCGGACTTGTTCCGCGATACGTTTTATGCGTCCGGTTCTAACATGTCAATGGAAAGTAAAAATTAGAGGACCGGCTTGATAAAAACTAGATAAATAAATAAAAATTGAATTATCCGGTCGTGAATCCTTGCAGCAATGTCGTTATTATTTGTCTCGTCCCTCCGTCTATCGTATACCCATTCCAGGCTGCGAAGCTTGTGTTGCACGCGAGCGAACAGAGAGATAGAAATCTGTCGATTCTATTAGCGAGGATCCCGACGGGAGTTCGGGAACGGGGAGATGGGCTATCCACCGCAGTAGGGCGTTTTGGGAATTAGGTGTATATATATCTTTGGTACTATAAGGCTAGCGCAATAAACGAGTCGTTTGCCAGTGATTAAGCGGGATGGGGTGGGCGACCAGCGGAGAAACTCCCTTGAGGGTACATCGCTCTAGCTGCGAAACCCCATCGCACTGACGCAACCCCTTGTAGCATGTCCATTATCATTATTATTATTTTCTCTTTACCGATACCTCTGTATCTTGTCCCATTTAAGCATTCACGAATATTCACGAATCTTCTATTCATAACATTGCACAGAGGGTGCAGAGATATTGCCCACCAGGAGGAACCTCAGTTTGGCAGCTGCAAAGTCAAGTTTTGATTTAAGAAAATAATTGTTATAATTTCGTGATAATTGTTACGATTTTCATTTATTAGTAAACCGTCGATTTATAGCTGCGAACTAATACGAAATGCTATTCCTTTGCCTCCCTATTTTTGCCCTGATCCCCCCGATGTGAGATAGTTGTAGTATATGTAGAGAGTCGGGCATACGAGCCACGCGCCGATGCGGTGGTTGAGGGTGAAAAAGAGCCACGCTTAATTCCCGTCTCTGTCAAGAGATGTGAGCTAATCTTCGTTCTAGCACTCCGCGGATTCCCTGTATCAACTCGTGCCGCAAAAAGACCTCCCCGTCCCAATAAACGTCCGAGTCAGATAACTGGCGAGGGAGGATAGCAAGCGTGACTGTTGCCTCATGCCGGGGTGGGCAGCAACGCCACAAGTGAAACGCATTGATGGAATTTGTCTCTGTTATCAAGTTTGCGCTATTGGGTCGTTAAAGCCGTCGGGAAAATTTGAAAATAATTTTGCACGACGCAATGGAATTTTCAAAAAATGGCCAATGTCGTCGTCACATTCCGGGGCTTATACTATACACTTAACTTCGAAAACCTGGTACGACTTGATGGAATTTGTCTCTCTTATCAAGTTTGCGCTATCGGGTCGTTAAAGCCGTCGGGAAAATTTGAAAATAATTTTGCCCGACGCCATGGAATTTTCAAAAAATGCCCAATGTCCTCGTCACATTCCGGGGCTTATACTATACACATAACTTCGAAAACCTGGCACGACTTGATGGAATTTGTCTCTCTTAAGAAGTTTGCACTATTGGGTCGTTAAAGCCGTCGGGAAAATTTGAAAATAATTTTGGCCGACGCCATGGAATTTAAAAAAAATGCCCAATGTCCTCGTCACATTCCGGGGCTTATACTATACACATAACTTCGAAAACCTGGCACGACTTGATGGAATTTGTCTCTCTTAACAAGTTTGCACGATTGCGTCGTTAAAACCGTCGGGAAAATTTGAAAATAATTTTGCACAACGCAATGGAATTTTCAAAAAAGGCCCAATGTCTTCGTCACATTCCGGGGCTTATTCTATACACATAACTTCAAAAACCTGGTACGACTAAAGTTGGATTTTTTTTTTTTTTTTTGGATAGCAGCACGAATGAGAACCGAGGCCAGAGACAGGACTCACTCTCTTTCTCTCCTTTCATATTTATATATAGTATATCTATCTAAAAAGTCTCTCCAAAAGTGTCCGGGCTAGCTCTCGCTTAGCTAGGCTTCGAGGCAGGAGAGATGAAATCTTGCTGTGCGCCGAAGCGCAGTCACAGGGTGGCCCTCGCTGATGCTAGTGTCAAATGGTAAAAGGGGACTAGCTGGATGCCTCACAGACCATCAGCGCAAGTTTTTTTTTTCTTCTTCTTTTCCTTCACAACTCTCGTAAGAAACGTGACAGCTCGCGAGCACGGACTTCCGCTCGAGTTTTCGATCCTGCCAGCGCCTTCTCTATATTGCCTTCTTTTGCTTTGCTGTCTCCTCTTCGACTTCTCACGTGCAACCGCGAGCTCTTGCAGGTTGCAAGAAAAAAAAAAAAAAAATTGCTGTGTAATATAGAATAGAGTCGACGTTCTCGCGATCCAGCGCTGACTTGGTTCTTTATATATAGAGCGAGTGAGATGGAAATTTTGTGAACCCAAAAGTCGTCGTGTTTTCATTCCACAGGGAATATAGATTATGTAGTGGGAGCGACGCTGACAAGTTGTATTAGCAGTATGAAATATGTGTATGGAGCCAAAGGCCTTCTCTCGACGTCTCACCGTCGCCGTACCTGTTGCAGTCTTACCTGACAGGTGGATACATATCCAGGGACAATTGTCTGAACGCGCACCCTCGAAATATCTCTCCCTCGACTTGTCAATCCGACAGAGGTATCGCCCTGTCACCGCCGTGTCGACGACGATATTAGCTATTTCCGAACTCGCTCTCTTTCGGGCTGTTAGAAAAATTTACAACGAATGAGACGAGACCGCACGCTCTGTCGCGTCCACTCTTGACCCAACGCAGCTCTCTTCGTTCGCTACACTGAAAAAAAAATCACTTGCGGGCTGCCGAAGAAAAAAATGTTTGTTTCAATTCTACTTTCAATTCTTACAATTCCATATGATATTGAAACAACGACGCCAAGACTGCCAAGATGACGTGTTATCGTTTCAATCCGGTATGAAATTGTACGAATTCAGAGTAGAATTGAAACAACTTATTTATTTCTTTGGCAGCCCGCAAGCAAGTTTTACTTGAATCAATGATATTTTTTTTTCAGTGTACGATAAGAGAAGTTGCAATATTTATTTTGTATTATTTCGTTCAGTCAATTACACTTGTTCAAAACATACTAGTATTTCTTTGTCTCACATATGGTGGACAGTTTAGGAAACCGACGGCCGAGCGAACTAATTCACTTGCAATTCTTGCTGCAGTGCAAGATGATTTTTTTCTCTATATTTTTGGTTGGTAAATCAGTAGCGACAAAAATAAAAATTGACTCGTCCTGGCAATATTTTTTCTCATGTCATTGAATTTTTGCGCCACTTATCACAACTTTTTTCGACTTTATGAGGGTCCGATGGAGCCGTAAAATTTTCTACCAGAGGGGGGGGATTGCCTCCTTTGGCTAATGCCAATGGTCCCGAGATTCCCGATATTTCTCGAAAATGCTTACCGTTTGCGGATGAACAAGTGCGAATCTCAAACGTTTGTATACACACAAAAGCTGTGCTGTCACAGGTACGTCAGCAGGAACGTCGTTCCGTCGACGGATTCCCATAAATTCCGTCCATGCGCGTGTATAGGAGAAGGGAAGCTCGCTCGCTGCGAATTAGCAGATCCTTGACGCTCTAATGAGCTGGAGCATTTGCACTGGAACGGATTATCCTTCCCGTCTTATTCCGCACTATAATATATTAAATGTATACCTATACACCTAGGTTTAGTTATATACGCGTTTCATCGTTCGCAACTCGTCTTAAGTTCGTTAAAAAATGCGTCTTGCGTTTTTTCAGTTTTCTAAAAAACAGCTCAGAGAAAAAAAATGAGAAACGCGACTATCAGAATCCCTTTTTGGTTTGACAGATATATTATCGTTTTCCGGCAAGATAAAAAAAATCCAGTTTATCCCCGCGTTGCATCGGATTAAGGATTGACAATGAAAATTTGCTGGCGATTAAAACTGACACATAAAATTTATATATATATTTTTTATCGATCCACATTTGGCGTGAGATCACCACGGGGTATGCCCGATGCATAGTATGCCGCAAGGATGCTGGCAGTAAAAAAAAAGTAGAGAAGGGGGCACGAAACTCATACAAGGAAGTATCTTGGTTTGCCTCCGTAGGGCATCCTCTCTTCTCGTCTCGTCCCGGAAACGAAATTTGTTGGGTTTCTACAGCGAAGAATGGAGAGAAAAGGTCTGATGCTGTTGCACCTACGAGTAACATAACAGCGTTAGTTTTTCGTGCACAATGCCGATATGCCGACCTCGGATTTACCGGTTCACAATGGCGTGCTGACGTGTTTATATAGCGCTTGGGGGTAGCTTCAGCTTCTGTGTCAGTCGCGACGTCGTACGCGTATTTTTTTTCTCTCATCCCGAGCGAGAATCGTGAAGAATTCATGGATCGATATATAGAGGGGGAGAGCGAGGCAAAACGGGCCAATTTTACCGATTTTTCGCGGGACTCGTATGAAATGGAGAACACGGGACCGTTCTTACCCACTTTCCCTTCAGTATACCTATATACACCGACGGCAACGTTGATCTATGGATCTATAGAGGGGCGGCAAACGGAGACGCAGGCAGTCATAGCGTGTAATTTAGTTATGGTTCGGTTTGGAAAAATTTGCCGTACAAAGTTTGTTCACCGTGCGCGCGCGCAGACACACACACAAAAAAATCGACACACGCCGTAACAAAGCGTGTAAAGTAACCTATGTAGCGCGAGCGAGCGATCGCGTAACCCATGTTTATCCAGTACACACAGGGCCCGGTGATTGACGAGTAAACGTCGTTTGTTTAGGCCAAAACTCTATCCGCCCTCTGTCCTTTGTTGAACCCCTCTGATGGGCCTACCGAAGAGCCAACAAGTACCTTTTTCGTTCCCAGCGTGTCCTCTTCTTCTCTCGTTGTCACCTTTTTTTATTCCATTTTTCAATGTTCTTGTTCTTCTTCTTTCGTTTGTTGCATTTTTTCTTCGCTCCTTCGATCGTTGATTCGTTTTTTTCTTTCTTTCTACTTGCTTTTTTTCTCCATTTGTTATGTATACACGTTCCCAGAGGACAGTTGGAGCTTTTTTGAAAATCCGCCCGAGCCCGACGAAAGGGGAGAGAACGCGCGAATACGGAGCCAGGTTGACGTTCAATAAAAATGAGCAGTGATGTCCGGATGAATCTTGACTTATCTGGTTATGTACATCAAAACTAAACCATTGCGACTGATTTTATCGATTCACCTGATTTCAACGACACACACTTCTATAGCTCCTTAAAAACATAATTTGAATTAGTGGGTAGTAGTAGTACGAATGGCGAGTTAAATTCAAAATTATTTACCCGGAGAGTCGAGGAAAAGAATGTTAAAAGGAAGAAGTAATAGCAATGAGAACACGAGGATAGCTATACATGTATTGTATGTATATCCTTTTTGTGTATAATGAAATAATGATCCACTGACACTTTGAGACGCGCTCGGCTCTTTCATTACTGGCTTTCTCCATCTCGGTGCGAATTTGCAGATTTCCGTTAAACACGGCAGGGTTTAACGAATTTTCCCCATTCATAAGCCATTCAACATCGGTTTTAAGCCTGTCCCGGATTTTAGGGGGTATAGGCTCTTGTACACTTAACTACTGCTGTACCAATGCACGATGGTGTTTTCTACCAACCATGAGCTTTAACTGTTTCTCCGACGGTGCGGGCGGGCCTCGAGAACCTGCGGTAGCAGGCAATGTATAATATCCCACGGATGAGAAACATATTTCTCAAAACGATTTTGTTGTAAGCGTTTAGTACCTGCGTCTTCTATATATCGTACGAACGAGATACATAGGGGAGAGCGGGGCAAAATGGGACGGTGGGGAAAATCGTGATAATGGGACAAAACGCAATTTTCAAATAACTTTAGGTGTTGAAAATCCGGATGTATCGTTGGGAGAAAATGGGGCATCCAAAAAATATTGGAAAAATGCGTTTTGTCCCATTGTCCCGTTTTGCCTCACTGTCCCATTTTGCCCCGCTCTCCCCTATACCCGCGGAGGGGGCAATCAGAGAAAATCCCTAATGGCGATTTAGCGACGAATAAAAAGTGTCGACTATAATTATGCCGACTGATAGAACTAAATATTCCTCCTACTACCGTCGTTGGAATATAATTATGTTAGATGTGTGTTAAGCCTCACCGGAAAAATCTTCGAACGTAACGCGGTATATCCCGATTGACGAAAAAATCGTTGTTCGAAAAATGTATTTTAAATATAGGTACAAATCTTTTTTGTACAGTTTAAATCTACCAATATAGCGTACCCAAATAATATGGGGTTTCTATAGAACGATAAAAAAACCATCTCTCACTTTCGATTCAACACGGCAAAGGTAAACCGAAAAAAGCGAAAGGGCGGTTGATGGGCGTGAGGTGTCGCTACTACCATTGGAAGGGCCACCCTTGTGACGACACTTTGCTGCACATACTGCGACTGCTACCGTGCCGAAGCATACTGATAATTTTTTCGTACAATGCGTTTCATTCATTGTAAGTGGAAGCCACATTGTTAGTGTCTGTCGCGCCAAGTGGTAATGGGCGGAACTTTTCGTTTCATCCCATAGGTAACAGCCTTTTTTTTCATTCTCACATATGCAATTCACTTAACGCTTAGCATATTCCTCCATTTCTGGGTTTTCCGAAGGACAGTCTAAACGCATTCGCGCGCACATCGGCTAACCTATCGACGGATAGAAACGTATCCGCTTTATACAGCCTGGGCAACATGGCCAGACTGTATAAAGCTGTACTTCTATAAAAGTGTTAAAGTGACACGCTTTTACATTTTTATAAAAGTGTAAAAGTGACACGCTTTTACATTTTTATAAAAGTGCAAAAGCGAAAGTACGTTCTTAATAAATTGATAGAAACTTTATAAAACTCGTCAGAACGAGATGTGCTCTAAATGAAATGCAAGTACAATGCCGAAATGGATTGAAGATGTAAAGCGCATGTGTTTGCATGTATAAATGTGTACACACACGCACCAAAGTTTAAAGCGTGCAAGCCGACCGTCGAACTAACACTTGGAGTCTTCTACAACGCAATCCCTGCAAGGATATTCCGAGAGAGCTCCGCCAGGTTTCACACAGGCTTTGCTCGTTTCTGTTCGCGGTAGTACCAGCAGCAGCAGCAGCAGCAGCAGCAGTAGTGGAGAGCGAAGAGAAAAAAAAAGACAGTCGAGATGAGGATAACTTCGAAGCCAGAAGCGTGAACTTGACTCGAGAATCGGCGGTGATGCCAACGGTATATTAGCCTCCCCCCCTCCCCAACCCAGTTGGATCTCTAATGATGATCTACGGTTCGGCTACCGTGCACACCTTCTATAAAGCTCCTAATTTCTCCTCTATAAATTCGTCTGCGCTTTGCCGCTGCTGCCGTCTCTTCTGCTTGGTTCTACCCGTTTCTGTTTCTCCAGTATAACCCTGTCTGTGTGTGCGTTTTTTTTATCTCGTTCTCTCTTCTCTCATTCTTTGGATCCTTGTGCTGACGACCGTGCGCACACATACACGCACACATACACGCACACACGCACGCACGCACGCACGCACGCACGCACGCACGCACGCACGCACGCACGCACGCACGCACGCACGCACGCACGCACGCACGCACGCACGCACGCACGCACGCACGCACGCACGCACGCACGCACGCACGCACGCACGCACGCACGCACGCACGCACGCACGCACGCACGCACGCACGCACGCACGCACGCACGCACGCACGCACGCACGCACGCACGCACGCACGCACGCACGCACGCACGCACGCACGCACGCACGCACGCACGCACGCACGCACGCACGCACGCACGCACGCACGCACGCACGCACGCACGCACGCACGCACGCACGCACGCACGCACGCACGCACGCACGCACGCACGCACGCACGCACGCACGCACGCACGCACGCACGCGCGCACGCACGCACGCACGCGCGCACGCACGCACGCACGCACGCACACACGCACGTGTATACACACATACACGCACGCACGCACGCACGCACGCACGCGTATACACACATACACGCACGCACGCACGCACGCACGTGTATACACACATAAACGTTCACGACACTCGACGCTGTCCTTTTGAAACCTTTGCTACGTTTCTCTCCAGCTCCTCTCTCTCTCTCTTTTTTTTCACTCTCGTCCCTTTTCCTGCCGCTATCCAACTCCTCGTAAATATAGAACTGTATTTGATATTTATGTATATGAATTCGTATCATTTATAACGAGCGGCGAGTTCGTGGCCGAAGTAACCGCGTAGCTTGTGCTCTTAGCGGTAGACGGAGAGAGATTCCCTGGCTGTGTGGCTCTCGTCGAAGACAAGGGTCGTAGGGGGAAACAACAACATATCTCCCGGAACGGTGTGAAAAATAAAAAAGCGAATATCATACCACCTTCTGACGGTTTCGCCGCGACTGGGTCTCTCATAGCTTCGCTGGTTGCCTCTTCTCTCGGGATCTCGTGTATACCGGTAATATTTTCCCTATTTGAAAAACAACCCACCGCCGGTTTCACCGCCAACGCCAACCGCTTCAAGAGGCTATATTCAAACAAATTGGATAATATTCGCGATTGCGGTTCAACCTCGCGAGAGCTCCTCCAGTTCCGCTAATTAGCCGATTATATTGTATCAGAGCACGGATTAAAATCGCATATTATTAATTCCTCATCTCGTATATAACTATAATTTTTGTTGGTTTTGTTTTGTGAGAGTTTATGTTATGGCCGCGGGAATAAAGAGCCGGGTCGAATATATCGAGAATGATCGCTGAATTACGGACAAGTGAGAGATTTTTTGGGAGATCCGCACGTATCGTTCCGTCAAATGTATATTGGTATCGGAAATATTTTAATCCCTTTTACCGCAGAGCGATAATCACCTTGGCGCCGCGTATCCCAGCGATGCAGTACTTGTCACGGTTTGGAGTAATAAAGAATAAGGGTAGAAAGAAAAATATAGGGAACTCGTTGCCACTCGTTGATTGCGGAAAATCCTACGGGGTTTTATTGTTCTCGGGAATGCTGTATAGTTGAGATATTGGTGTGGTCAGAGGCGTGTTTACAACCGAGCAGCAGTGCTCTGTCTTTTCAGTGTATAGTCACGATGTGACCTGTGTCATAAAATGTTTCCAAAGCCATTGCTCACAACAAGATGGCTAAACGCTCGGTTAAGCACGGTGTAAACACATAAACACTGTGCGATAGATATATCATGCAGCTCGTGCTCTAGTCTTCAAACTATACAGTATAATGCCCGCGGTAACCTGGACAAATTATATTTTTTATTTAAATTGAGTACGCGAAAAAAATTGATGTAAGTCGTGTATATGAAACGAAGAGAAAACGGATGAAGCGGGGCGGGGCTGGAAGAGCCAAAGAGGAGGAACTTTGGTTGCGCACAAACTCTGAACGCCTTTCCGTACAGCACCCTCCTGACTCGTCTCTTGTTCTTTCGTGAAACCGACTGCATGTCCGACTCTTCTCCAAGTTTTGCCTCATACGGTTCTCGTTCCTATTATCGCTCAGTTCACGGTACGCAACTCTGCCGAATACATATCTATTAATTTCTTTGACCCGCCGGCTGGGTAGGGTAAAAGTGGTGAATCTGGCCCATCTCGATTAACACGTAAATCGATGATATATGGACCGGGCCATATTCCCCACTTTTACCCTATGTACGTTTGTATATACGCTCGTTGACTGATAGGCATATTTCGTACCTGCTTTTAATTCGAACAATTCCACGCGAGATTCAACTAGCAATTTCTTTTTAGCTTCTAGAGCGAAACCCAAAGGTTCACGAACGATCGGTGTTTATGCATAAAACCGAGTGAACTTCTGTTGAAATAAAAATAAATTATCCGATGAACCCATACTCTGCTGCAACAAAGTATCTACGTTGGATATTTGGAGACGTCACACTTTCAGAATAATCGTTAAGTAGTTTGACGATCCAAGGATGAAACACGTTGATGGAGGTTCGAGGAGAACAAGTACCACAGAGCGTTTAGTTGAAGGCTCTCGGCGATCGGTCGTGGGACGCGACACCCTCATAATAATGTTTACCGATGGTTAGTTAATACCCGGAAGGGCGGTAGTGTGACAATGCCGCACCGCTTGAATCCCGAGACCGCGAGAATAGCTGTGTGCAGGCGACAGGCGTTTGGGGATTCCCCAATTCTTGTCTGGCTTGCTCCCTGCTGGTTGCCGCTCCTCGGTGCTCTTCGAAGGGGGCTGCTTAACGCGCGCGTTAAGATACAGCAACCCCCCAGCAAAGATCGGTGCACCGGCCAGCCGCTTCGCTCCGCGTCTACAATGCTTTATTTCCGAAAAAAGGACACAGAGCCTCAAAAGCCTCATTTTCGGGAATGAATCGGAACGCGCTACTTAGGACAGCCATGCAGCCCCTTCGTTTGTATACCTGGTATTATCCTGCAGTTAGTTGGCTGTGCGTATTAACCGAGATATCGATGTGCGAGTCGCTCGGCAAAGTGTTATTCTTCTTGTACTTTTTTCCGTCAATGAATCTTACTTTTGATAAAGAGAATCGTCGTAGAAGAGAATCGGTGCGAGGGTTGTTTTTGAGGGGACGCCCCCCCCCCCCCAATGGCACCTTGTGCCCCCACGACCACGAGCTTCATCGAGTAAGGGAGGTCCGTCGAGAGGTTTGTTATATTGCGGGCGTGGTGCGGTCTCATGGATCGTTCAGAGGTATTTGCCAGCCCCCTGCAAACGTGGGCGCGCGCGCGCGCGCGCACACAGCAAGAGATTTTATTGCTACGCGTGCACGAAAGCCCAAACTGCAAGTTCGCCTTTTAGACCATTGAAATACGGAATGGACATGACAACGTGTTATTTAGGTCCTCTCCGCGGGGGTAGAGTGAAGAGGAGGGGATATCGATTATCGCGTTTAACGACCGCGACGAATTTTGTCAATCGTCTCTGCATACCTCTCCGAAAGGCAAGTTCAAGATATTCTTATCTTGAACTCCTCTAGAAATCTCCTTTATAGGAGATTTAAAAAAGTAAAGAAATCGAGGCGAGTGACAAAAAAACAAAAAAACACGATGACAAAAAAAAATGTAAAAAAAGTAATTAAAAAAAAATGATTATTTCGACTCTACTTGAAGTTTTTATAATTCTACGCACATTCGTACATGCAATTCATGCACATACCCGCACATGCATATATTTTGGTAAATATACCACAGCACGATTGTTGATGCGTTTATATGCAAGGCTTATATCCGGATGATCTCGAAAGTCGTAATATACACGTTCAATAATTGGCAATGGAATGCGTGGCTCGAATGTTTAACGACGTTTCGATGCATGTGATAAAGTATAGACCGTTAAGCGGAAAGAGGGGAGCAGGTATTAGCGAAGAAAGCTAACCAAAAGCACACATCGGTATCTAGATTATAGACACGAAGCGAGCCAAGCAGCAACTCTCCGGTTTACTCGATGATGAAACTCGCACGCGCGCACTGTTGCTGCGTTTCCGTTGCTGCAGCGAGAGAACGCGAGGATAGAGAGAGAGGGAGGGAGAGAGAGAGTGTTTCACTGCTATCTCTCACTACTCAATTTGAGCCTCATCCGCCATAAGCGGATCGACCGAGCTGGCCTTTTAATGTCGGCAGGATAGTCTCTCTCTGCGATCCCCGCAGAAGCCTATAACAAACATTATCCGCCATAATGCCCCCGTGTAAACACACCTACCCACCACGTGCTGCATCCTCCATACATATATTTATTCTGTATACTTCAACTATTTCTCACTGTTGCATTTCACACCCTGTACTACACTTTTTCTACCTCTTCATTTTTATCATCCCAAACTCTTTAACGGTTCGCCAGCTGTGGTATGGGCGCACACATCCGAAAGCTAATAAGTTAAGTTTATTTGGCCGAGCGTTTAGCGCCCCGGTGTATGTAGACCCAGCAGGACGGAAGTTAGTTCGGAATCTTGTGTGGGATAAGCCAAGGACTTTTTAGCACGCGACAGGCGTTATATACTTTGGGCTCGTGGAATTTAATTGATCGAATGTTAGACGAGGAGCGATGAAAGAACTACAAAAAAAAAATTATATTTCTTTTAAGTATCTACGGAGAGAAAGAGCAACGGCGGGCTTTAGAGATAGGGAGGAATTTTGTTGTGAATTTTTATAGTAAATATTGAGGTAGGCGTAAAGTGACAAAATGGATATAGCTCCGAAACATCGAGTAAAAAAAATAATACGGACAAAATAGGGTATTGAGCCAAGTTACAGAATTAGTTTTATTACTCCTTAAAGGATGATAAAGATGACATAATGTTAATTATTATGGGCAATGACACATAACAAAAAAATTAATTGCCATTCTTCGTCCAAGAGCAAATCAGTATCCGTTAATGTTTCGATAAATTTTACAATACGCATGCTTTTTAAATAGAATACATGTATGATTGATGTAATAAACTTTTAGTTATCTCGAAGAAAATTTAAACGTGATCGAATGTTCGATGAAGGAATTTTTTTTTGCCGGCCTCCTGAGGATTGTCGCTCAACGAGGGGCTTCGGCCATTCATACGAGCCTCCCCACCGTTCTCGCTTGTGCCCCGGGGGCGCCACTCCGACGGCCCACGAGAAATCCCCACCCCCGTTTTTGGGAAGGGATCCGGCGGGTCCGCCGACTCGTAGGGCCCCCCGAAAAACTATTTAGGTATCCTACGTCGGAGGTGTAGGTCACAGTTTCATCGAGTCCATCAAGTTGTGCGCGCCAGGTCTTTTCTTCCGATCGTGCGTGACTCTCGCGGTGCCGGTCACGCGTTCGAACCTCCAAAGAATCGAATTTATCTGCAGACCCAAATTTCTTCCGTATATGTGCTCGCTCGGTATCGCCGCTTTGTATTTTTCCAGTACAATTGTTATTTTTGCAATGTGTCGTCAGTATTTGTTGATAATCGGCGGTAAAATACGGAACGAGTAATGGGACTTTTTACGGTTCGTCGCAGTGAACCCCACGTGCTTATTTAGTGTGCAATCGAATAATATCTTATCGTTATATCGAAACATTCGACGACGTTTACCGTGGACCTAGTTCGCGTGGGAGATAGTTTTTTAAAAAAAGTGCATGACGAATTATCCTGGATATTACGATAATTCCTCGATTAAATCGGTGAGTTTAGAAATTCTTTTTATTTTCTTAGAAATGCACACGTTTTTATTTATTCAAAAATGCGTGTGCATGCGCGTGTGTTCTTTCGGCGCTCAGCATCCCCATTGTCATGCACGGATAGCAGTTCGTGTCTACCGGCCTGTGTATAGCTCGCCCGCTGGACCCGCTATGGTCCTCGGTAGTATACGGAAAAAATAATGCTAATTGTGTATCATTGTCACGGGCACGTCCACGACGAACGGCCCGGCTACCGACAGACCACGTTTTTATTCGTTTCGCTGCGACGCCGAGAGAACAATACTCTCCCATACATAAAGAGAGAAATCCCATTTGGTTCGTTGGTGAATGAGCAAACACGTGCAAATGATATGCCAGTAAACGATTGACGGTGTGTATTGACATCGTCACGATTGAATTATTCGATGCTGATTTTCCTAAGCAGTTTACAAATTTTTTTCTTCATACGTCCACAAAAATTGTGGACGGTTGTGGACACGAAATGTCCTCAACCGTTAAGTCTGCAAACGTTATTGTACCATGGACCGGTGATAGTTTCTTATTATTCCGACCAATCTTGGAAAAAAAATCACCTATATTTCATCGCAACAGTTACAATACTTTGACCTACAGCTCACTTATAAATTTTTCGAAATTTTCGGAAATTTGCCAACAAATGCGTAATAGTAATTACAAAATGACAGATAGAAGATTGACGAGCTATTGTCGCACTCTAGGAAATAAAAGTTTCTCTCGAACAAAAAATGTTGGAGGTTAATTGAGAAAAAAAATAATGATTTACTTTATTTGCTACAGGTGGAGGAATACGAGGATTATTACGTCGACACGAGGGCGTACAGGCTGAAGGAGTCATCGTCGTCGCCGCCGTCGTCGTTGTCACTAGCAGCAACGTCGTCGACGCCGGCCTTGTCAGCGCTCGAATCTCGAACGGTTCTTATTAACAACAACAACAACAACAACAACAACAGCAATAGCAGCAACAACAACGTTGCCGTCGGGAACAGCACGAGGGATCATCATCATCAGCAGCAGCAGCAGCAGCATCAGGAGCATCAGCGTCAGCTCCATCAACGGCAGCAACAGGAACAGCAGCAGTGGTGGTACGAGGGCGGTTACGGTGGTGTCAACGAGAGTGAACGGGATAAGGGTGCAGCGGTGGCGGGTGAGCTGGCTTGCCTCGCGGGCTATATGGCGGGGTATCTGAAGGCGGCGGGCGCAACGTGCGCCCCGACCGGAAGTCCCCAGTACCATTCCCATAGTCATCCAGCTATGGGGGTCGGAACTCATCCTCATTCGCACTCTCACCCTCATCCGGGCAGTCACCATCCGGGGCTACCATCGCCTTTTGCACTTGCGACTCACGGACATCCGCATCCCCACCCCCTCGATCACGGACTCGCCGGATTTCCACAAGGTATGTCCAACCGTTTCCTATTTCTCCCGCCTTACGTAGAGAAGATGAGTAATGTTTTCGCGCGATGAATTAAAAAACAAAAAACGAACTATTCTTCTCCGTCTGGTACCACACAGTAGTGGCGCTCGGTAAGTTGGCCGACATTCGGCGGTTCCATCGATCCTCGCACAAATCGATGAATCGATCGAAGCCTTATCCGTGCCAAGTACGCCCGGGGCTTCGCGCTTCTCCCTCGTCTGCACGCGCCTATTCGCTATGTAGGCATTTCTATGCAACGGGACACGCACGAAAAAGAATCACGGATCTTCACCGTTACAAAAATAACGAAAAACAAACAAGCAAACAAACAAAAAATCTTAAAAAAATAACTATCGTTCTGTTCGACTATCTGTGACGTCGTCGCCGCAGCAAAAAAAAAAAAAAAAAAACTCACCCGGGTGTAAATACAACGAGGGCTCGCTAATCGACCGCGTCTCTTATTTTCCTCCTCGACGCGTGTAACAACGCTCGAGCGCCTTCGTCTTATTATATAATACTTTGTTCGTCGAGTTTTTCCGCTCGCATTCCCCCGTTTTCTTTTTCCTCCGCCTCCGGTTCGGTATATTCCCAGGATTGAAAAGTGGATGGTTACTCGCGTCCTCGTGAGAATTCTCTCGTATCCTATCTACCGTACATTATACTTATACTGCGAATTCTGGTATATAGCACACTTTGGTGAAAGAGCCTGGGCGCGGAGGGGAATAACGGAGGTGAAACCGATGGAAAGGAGAGGCAAGAAGAGGGTCGCTTTTGGCGAGGGCGGCGTAGAGGCGACGCGAGGGAATGAATTCTCGCGAGAGGGGCTACTTCCTCGCCGCGCTTCTCTGCCTCGTCGTATATAGCTAGCTTGCCATGGCTGATGGCTCGGCGAGACGAAGGAATAAGAGAGAAAGAGACGGAAAGGCGGAGAGAGAGAGAGAGAGAGAGAGAGAGAGAGAAATCGGGCGGTTGGGGGGAGAAATGAAGAGGAGAGTGCCACGATAGTAAGCCGCTTATCAGGGTGGCAGCAGGCCGTCCAGGACCAACCAACGTTGAATCGCGGATAGCGCGTCGAGAGTTTCCATGGAAACACGGATCCGGTACCGCGCGTTTCCTTCCATCTCGCTTTAACTCACTCTATCTCTCTCGTGTTCTCTCTCTCTCTCTCTCTCTCTCTCTCTCTCTTTCTGCGTACGTACTCGACGCATTATGTACCTCTACATCTATAGCGATACACATACGCACACACACACACACACACACACACACATATGTACATAAGAGCTTCTTGCCAGTAGATACAGTGTAGGATGGCCTGTTTTCGTGCCGCCATTGAGAGCGTACAAGGACATGGCCACCTTATCGAGTTTCGTTGTCGGGAGCGATAATAGAAAATATTTCCCATAAAGTGACGATACACTTACGCGACGAAAAGAACCGAACTATGTTTCGCACGTGCGATCGTAGATGCTTTCAGTGTCATTCATAGTCGAGACGAGTTTCCCGTTCGATCCTCTGGTGCGAAGCAAAATTGAGGGGAGTGGAATTTGTTTATTTTATTTCGGAGTCGTCGCGCATAAGTTAGAAGTAACACTCGCAAACCCCCGGGGCGATATTCACCCCATGTTAATGTTGCGACGGTGAAGAGTTTGCGGAAGCCGGGACACGGCTTCTCGTAGTCGAGTGTTGGCTCCGCGAGGGCGATTTTCGTAGATTCGTAGACACCGAGTACAACATTTGCCCATCGCGTGAGAAAACTTGCACTTGCGGCATGTAGAGTTTCCACGGGGTAGAGTCGTATATATATCATCGGAGTTTGCGCTTACGGAGCGATTCACACTATACTCAAACGCGTGTTAAATGTTAAAAATGGTTTGCTTTTTTTTGCTCCATTTGAATATGCCACGGATCGTTCTATGAACTTAGACATTTTTGTACAAACTAGAGATTCGTTAAATCCTCGCCAGGAACCGTGCACGTTATAAAAATCGAGGGGAAAATCTGGATTATTTTGGAGGCAGCGAACCCGTTAATATTTTTGGTAATCAATTGGTTTTAATGTTTTCCGAAGTTTTCCGAAATAGAAAGTTTCTATAAACGATTTAAACAACTTTTCACCCATTTTACTAGGGTGCACAACTTGAGCGTGCTCAATAAATTCGAAAAAGAATAAACAAGTACGGCAACGATTGACCCTGTATGTAAAATAATTCTTTTTATTCTTTTTTTGTCCGAATACCCCAATGAAGAGAGTGAAAAATAATACAATTGTTTTATTTTTCGAACGGTTGGAGTAGCATAATAAACCTGTCGCAACGATAGAATTCCAATCAGTCAATTACCCGTCGAGAGTCGAGGGTGCCGCGTGGCTGTGCACGTGCGAGCCGAGTGAGAGAAAACCGAAGCGAGAGAGCGATAAATTTTTGTCCGGAACGCGGTTGTTGTTGTACCGAGCATCGAGAGTGACCACACATCCATCCTTCGGAAGATACTCTAAATGCGCGCGACTAACGCGTGCCACAATTGCCGCACGCGTATCGGTGGATTTGTTCTCTGGTCGCTGACTATGCTGTCGTAGATATGTAGCATCGAGGCGAACTCCGAGTGAAATGTCTATAGCGCAGGGCCTCTATTTAGCTCGCGAGTGGTCTCAACGACAACACAAATTTATCAGTCAACTAAGCTACGGTCCTATAATATATTTCTTTAAATTATAACCGGATCGTTGTGTACGAGAACAGTCGTTTATACACTGAAAAAAAAATCATTGATTCAAGAACAGTGACACTTGCGGGCTGCCATGGACATACGCTGTTATTTCAAGTCTATTTTGCTTGACATAACGACGCATGATAATGAAACTATTACATACATATCTTCTCATAAACTTCATAGACATTGGTTCACTTTGATATATAATGGTTAGAATGAAAATAATAATTACACTGACTACATATGTCAATGGCAGCCCACAAGTGTCACTGTTCTTGAATTGATGATATTTTTTTTTCAATGTACCAGTGTAGAGAATGTGGAAATATGCCTCGCGTCTTCCGGTACACGACGTCGGTGCCGACGGTAGTGGAAGCGAGGCTGTGTTCGTGGCTAGCTTCGTAACACGAAACTCATCCGATTATAAATACTTTTTACTGTATAATAATACGTATAATATGGAATACAGTTTAGTCGAGTATGCTGTATCTTTCCCGGATGCGCGCGTTTGTATTCGGTTACTCCTTCAGGGCCATACAATAAGAAGCGTCTCTCGTTCCAGCGACGCAGCCGAAGGCCACCCGCGTTTATAATTTGTATACACTATATCTCTCGTCCGATTAATTTTCACTCGCTGCTGTTCCAACTTTTATTGTCACTCGATGCGGTCGACACGAGGCGACGCGTGCACGCCTCGCACGCCTCTCACATCCCCATTATCCCCCTTCGATAATTCAGAATACAAACCCGACGCTCAATTCCTGCGGGCATTTATTAGGTATTCCTCTCGTCGATTCGACTGTTATTATAGTAGTTTGAGCGCGTGCTCGGATCAATCGTCACCTAGGAAGATTAACATCTTTTTAGTTTTGATCGCCGATATTCTTTTTTCTCTTCACATTTCGCGTCTACCTCTTTTGCTCGAAGCTAGTTATCCCACTACTATTTTCTATACTGTTAAGGCAAAGTAGAGGCCAAATGTTTTCGTAGCTGATGGCCTTTTAGAAGAGAAATGTAGATACCGTCCGGGGTTGGCTGGCTGGCTTGCTCGCCCTAGCCATTCGCCGTTCGCCGTTCGCCAGTCGCCAGTCGCCAGTCGCCAGTCGCCAGTCGCCAGTCACCCATCGCTAGTCGCTAGTCGCCAGTCGCCAGTCGCCAGTTCGCCAGTTGCCACAGTCTTGTCCCATGAGCTACGAAACCCCTCATCTCACTTGGGTTAGCTGTCGTCGCACGTGCCTTCATCCCACGGCCCCTCGTAGTAATCCAACACAGTAGCAGTCGGTATAGTTGTCGTTCGGTCCCGCCTTTCGCATCGTCCTTCCACGTTTTACCTTTTAATTAATTTTCGATTTTCTCCCCTCTCACTCTCTACCATCCATTTCGAGGGTTTTCCTCGATCTCGTAGAAAAGCCTCTCTCACAGGCGCCACGGTTACCCTTGGCGCATCTCGTATTCTATGAATATTTAACCAGAAGAGACGAAAAGGTGCCCCCGCCTCTTACTTGTTCATCTTATTCGACATCTTTCTCACTCCTCGCGGCTTGGGACCATTGTCTTTGTCAAATGGCCTCTTTCTCCGGTCTCCGAGACAAGTATACGTACTTGCGTAGCTTTGACGATGATTTACACCGATAAAGTAAACGTCAATGAAATTCATTTAAAATTATCAGTCTATCGACATTGACGTTGAAAATACGGCATAGTCAATACTATAATATCGTAAACGATTAACTTTGTCAAATGGCCTCTTTCTCCGGTCTCCGAGACAAGTGTACGTACTTGCGTAGCTTTGACGATAATTTACACCGATAAAGTAAACGTCAATGAAATTAATTTAAAATTATCAGTCTATCGACATTGAGGTTGAAAAGACGGCATAGTCAATACTATAATATCGTAAACGATTAACTTTGTCAAATGGCCTCTTTCTCCGGTCTCCGTGACAAGTGTACGTACTTGCGTAGCTTTGACGATAATTTACACCGATAAAGTAAACGTCAATGAAATTAATTTAAAATTATCATATCGACATTGACGTTGAAAATACGGCATAGTCAATACTATAATATCGTAAACGATTAAAACCGATGGCTCGAGTTTCCCCGACCCCCGCACTGGATAAAGAAGAATCCAATAAACGGAAAACGAATTTGCTATTAGGACCGGGGGTCGTGTCTGATCTCGTTGCGGGCCAATGAGCCAGACACGGGAGAGTATCATCATCCCTCGGTGGTAGCTGGCGTTCGATTCTCTCGTACTCGGCTTTGCCGTATCAAGCTCCCGACGATAATAAATCGAATCATACTCCTGGCAGCCAGCGGGTGTTTGCCGAGGCATTAGGGTTGCGCGTGTGATCCGCGCCCCTCAAGTCGACGACGACCTCGCCTCTCTCGTCACTACATAACAGTTAAACAGCCAGTGGCACGCTACCGAATTCCTTCGAGGTCTCGTCCCTCCTCCCTTCGTCCGTTCCCTCCACCCCATTATTTCCGGGATTTATCACGCCTCGGTAAAGACTTTGGCAAAACTATTTCGATTACATACAAAATTTAGAGAGGAGATTTATTAATTGTTTTCATATCCGTATAATGGTGTGGCCATGATGATTATTAGATATTAAAAGTATGGGAAAATATTGGCATTTGTCCTTATACATGAGATTTATTAATTATCTTCATATCCGTATAATGGTGTGTCCATGATGATTATTAGATATTAAAAGTATGGAAAAATATTGGCACTTGTCCTTATACAAGTACACAAATTCCTATTACTTTTATCAGATTTTTATGTCGGGGACATAACGGACATTGTCTTGTTCGTTAACAAACTCGAGCGTCGATGACTGGCCGCATTGGTTTTCTTCTTTCGGGACGCCCACTCGACGATCAGGAGCGAAAAATACGAGTGGAGAGAAGAAAGAAAAAATGAAAATGATCCATGACAGGCAGTAGTAGCGATACAAATCATAGATGATAGAGGGGGCAATCGTTGCCCCGGTGGTCGCCGCGCCCACTGCCATATCCTATCTCTGTTCATCAGCTTTGGACGTAACCGAGAGAAAGAGAAAGAGAGAGAGTACGTAAAGAATTTGTGTACTCCTTCTCTTTGATCCTTTACCTCGAGGGCGGTCTCCGCGAGAGTAGATATCTCCCGATATCTCGAACGGGAGATCTACCTTGATGCCTGCGTGTCTCTGCGTCAGAGACGCGCAGGCATGCGAGATGATTCCTCTCTACTGTGTTGTCTCGTACACACAGGAAGCGTAACCACCTCGCGAGCCCACTCGACCAGTTCGTTAGCGAGATGTATCATTGTCGCTCCTCGATTCTTGGTTAAACCGAGAGAGTCGTACACTCGGTACGATCTATCGGTCAAATACTTATCTATTCGACAATGTTGCCAAGTAATATAAATTATTTATCGATCCATTGGACGCAATAAAATTGACGCTGATCCAAATAATTTATTCTCTTTTTTTAAATTCTTTGTCTCGTTCGCCGATCTCACCAATAATTCGATTTTCTCAAAACGATAAATTCTTCGAAAGTCAAAGTTCTTGTCCTGAATTATCAAAAGTTCACGGTGAAAAAAGATAACTTTTCCTTCTTTATGTCGTGTCGTTGACAATTTTTTTTTCTTTATCGATTTTCAATTTTCTGAATTCAACTATCCAATAAATATTGTAGACATTTTTTTTGTTGCTTCTTTGTAATTTTGTGGCGCGCGAGCGAATTGGAAGGCTGAGGGAATACGGAGACTCGCAGAGGAAAGAAGTCAGGAGCGCGTTGCGGCTGCAGGACAACATGGCCGCGGCTCTAGAGGGAGGGAGGGAAACCGGCGGAAGCATCGATCGACCTGTGAGCATTGCCATTGCGCGATTCTCGTAACCGAAACTCGCGGTTTTTCGACAAATTAGCGGCTCCTCTTTGTCCTTTCCTCAATCAGCAAAACTTAGTAGCTCTTATTCTCTTCGTACACGAGGGATATCGTAGCTACTGTGCGATCCGAGAAAACCTTTCGCTATCATCCACTCGTATTGTAAGCAAGTTGGAGCGCTAAAACTATAAACTAAAAGTAAAATTGGTTTTAATCTATTGGCGTCTCTCGACTTTCGTCACAGGCCCGAACCGCGTAGAATAACGAATCGCGACAACACACACGCACGCGCACGCGTACGCACATTAATGGTACGGGGACATCGTAGCAACTACTGTGCGATCCGAGAAAACCTTTTCGCTATCATCCACTCGTATTGTTAGCAAGTTGGAGCGCTAAAACTATAAACTAAAAGTAAAATTAGTCTTAATCTATTGGCGTCTCGCGACTTTCGTCACAGGCCCGAACCTCGTAGAATAACGAATCGCGACACACACACGCACGCGCACGCACACGCACATAAATGGGACGGGGGCAGCTGTGGAACCAAGAGCAATAAGCAAGAGAGACGGAGATGAAAAACGAACCGCGGATTTCACTCTGCACGTTGACCCTCTCCTCTGTTGCCTCCCCCCTCGGCCTTCACCTCCCCTCGATCATCCCGACGCATAAGCGGATTACGTGGGTCCCGAAACGAGCGTAGAGGCAGCGAGGGCTTGACGGTAGCGCGCCTGGCACCAGGACGCGTTCTTGCAGCAGCTCGTCGTGCCTCGCCTCGAACAAGCGAGCTACCGAGAACGAAATGAGGGAAAGGGCGCGGCTGCCTCCGACGCTACTCCAACTACTCTGTGCTACTCGAAAATTACGCTATCGCAACGCTCTCTCCTCTATCGTCTGGAGTTTCTCTAACAGAATCACCGAGTCTACATCGAACAGATTGTGTGCCTCCGGATCGGAAATCCGGAATGGGACGGAGAACAAATTCGTTTTGTTACTCTCACTAAAATCTCAATCCTTCGGCATTTCTTCTATTCAGCTTGTTTTTTTGCCATCTCTCCTACGGTGCCAAAAAGTAATAAATTAATAATCTTGTTGATGTTGTATAAATCAACATTTTATTCGAACGGCTAGACTCGACGAGCTTTATGTGTCGGTTGATAACATTTTACTTTCATACATAGGGGAAGCCGGGTCAAAACGGGGAAGTGGGGTAAAATGGGGACATGTACCCCGTTTTGCCCCAGATGGTTTTTTTTTAATATCCTTTCAAAACCAGTGCCAATACAATTTTGGTGTGAAAAACAATGGATCCATACTTTCGGTATCGTTTTAGCAGGTTTTATTGCTTAGCGTCCCCGTTTTGCCCCGGTTTCCCCTATATATATATATATATATATCAAATTTGTATTGATAAATAATTGTGCTACCGCTGATCTATGTAGGAATGAACCAGCGCAAACAACGCAGAGAGAGGACAACATTCACAAGAGCCCAGCTGGACGTGCTTGAGGGGTTGTTCTCGAAAACAAGGTACCCGGATATCTTCATGCGCGAGGAAGTCGCTATGAAGATAAGCCTTCCCGAATCCAGAGTGCAGGTAAAGATTCGTTATTTGCATACAACAACCTCGTCGAATCCCGTCCAGAGTATCAAATCTGGTTACACTGAGAAAATGGATGGTATTTCCTACTATAACGAATAGTTCCCAGGGGGGAAGTCTATATAGATAGTTTGTGATAGTATATACTCAAGTGATTAAACTATAATTATAGTTACAACTATAATTTTTGGTCATTGTCGTAACTGTAAAATGTAGACGTTCCCCCTGGGAACTATTAGCTATGTAATTTTTTCTCAGTGTATACTTATATATATGCTTCCCCTATAGATCTGCACTTTTTCGATTCCCCAATCGACCTTGATCTATCACTTAACTTGTCGCCCGATAAATTAGTACCCTCGTTTCCATTCCCCCTCCATCTCGTACACGCAGCGTTAATGGATACGATAAATATATTCCGTCAATCGAATATCTTCTACTCGACACCCCGAGGCAACGACTCTGTCACAGTGTCACAGTGGCCCCCTTCTCGTGCTGTAAGTGCCCGCGACGATGTGTCGCATGTGGCTTGATACGTATACCTAGTGTCCCACCCCTCCGAGAAACTTCGTGCTTCCGCAAGCGCTACCGAGATTTAACGTATTTACACAACTCTGCGGATAGTCCCGGAGCTACGATCCACCACCGCAGAGTTATATTACAACTACTGCTGAGCCACGCAATCGCGGCACTTGTTCGTTCTCATACAACGCACGATCGACACCCATCCTCGCACGTATACGTTGCTCTTATTACTATGTGCCATAACAAACTCTTCACTCACTCTGATAGACGCCTTCCCGAGAATCGTCCGTGTTGACTCCATCGGGCTGAAACAAACAAACAAAAAACTAACCATGCAGGCTACAGTTCAACTTAGTATTTCGCGAGGCTACGGAGCCGTTTTATCGAACCGGTACAGACTGATGAAAAACGTTTAAAAATCCCTTCCAACTCTTCGGATAAAAATTGAGTACACATTTATTAGTACTTTTTAAATTCAATTGGGAAATCGCCAAGACATTTCTTTCTTCTTTTTTTTATTTCACTGTGTGCCGCGCATTTCAAGTATCCAAGTGCGCGGAAGTTGGAGAGATGAGAGTTGCAAGGATGCTGGCGTACGAGAAACGAGAGTGCCGGTAGTACAAAAGCGAGGAAAATTCAGCTCCGCCGCGATAGAGTGAGGAAAGGGAGAGTTTTCAGGCCGGAGTTAAGCCGTTGTGAATGGTGCGCAACTAGAAAGGGTGCATATATATATATCTACTCGAATCGACTGCGAGGGCAGAGGGTAGCGTTTGCTACATGTACAAATCTATGTAATATACCTTTTGCTAGTGTGCGTTTATATTCCTCGGTTGCTGTACGAGCGACGTTTCGTATGTACCGAATAATATCGAGGGGCAACATTTTTGGTGGAAGGATATATATATATATGTATGTGTGTATGTATGTGTTACCGGGGAAGCGACACGGCAGAGAGTAACCCAGCAGTTTGATTTGTTCGTGGATTATAGCCCCTATGCGAGGATCGCGCTGGCCGCGTTCACTCGCTATTTCGCGTTATATACTCTATGGCGTACATATAGTTGTCTGCACGCGTACCAAGAGAATCACGCAGCTGCGAGCGCTCGACGATCCCGCGAAGTCTCGTCGATCCAAACTGGAGAACAACTAGAAAAAAAAACCACCATTGCTGTCTGATATTACCAACTAAATAAACAAATCAAATGATGAAATATTTCACGATCGGTTACCATTAAAGATTATTTTTTCGTATTAGATCTAATGCGAAATATCGAATATTACAATATGTATAATATAACGAAGATTTCTCAATTCACGAAAACGTTTAAATACATGACGTCGGTGTAAACTGTCGCTACGTCGATAAATTTTTCATATTTTTTCGATGCCAGCAGAGAGAGAGTGAGGATCGCATCGTTAATGCAAACAAGCAAATATATTTGTCATAATAATGTCAACGCAGCTGCTGTTGGCGCAAGAATCGCTAGGACGTAAACCAGATGGTGATGCAATTTGCACCTCTCAGCTACGAGAACGCAAGCAAAGCTCTCACTCGCTCCTGCGATGAAAAGCAAGGGGGGGGGGGCGGGGGGCGCGTCTGTTGCTGCTCTTTCCTATGCGGGATAGAGAGAAGAGTAAATTTTGGGGGTTGCTCCCAGCCTTCCATCACTCTCCAATGCTACTCGGCCTTTCAGTTTGTGACACCGCGACGCGACGAGAGAGTTCGAGCACGAGGGGCGTCGCAGTGTAAACACGGGGTGGTAATGGCTCTCTCCCCCTCCCCTCCTGCTCCCCTCGTCCCCGCAGGATCATTTCTCTTGCGGTTGTTACGTCACACGAGCACGAAACGACCCACCGTCTCTCGTTTCCTCGTGGGTTTTAACCCGAAAAAAATAAAAAAACAAAACAAAACAACCAATCTCCCTTTTTTTTGCATGCTTCGTTTTTCCAAATAATTAAAAATTGTTTTTAATTTAATATATATAAATGTGAGCACAGTGTGATGTTTGAATTCCGTATCTGAAGAGGGAAAATAACAACAATAATAACGCGTATATAGCGAGAGCAGGGGGATGATGGACGGGCACGCTTTTAAAGGCATAGATTCATAGGATCGCGCGCCCCTCGGCCACATTGTTCCGGGATTACAGGGGGTGTTCGCGAGTTTGCGGCATCGAGCCCGAACACACAGACATTTACACATTTCTCTCGCCTATATACAGTATATATATATTCGAGACCGAGCGTACCATCGTACAAGAATCGTATGTTTGTTGTTACAGTAAGGCCACTGCATGGGTGTATGTAACCGCGACCCTTCTTTCTTCTCTCTCTTACACTCGGCTGTTAGATCCCGAATCACTGCTCTCCCGTGTGCTTTCGACTCAAAGCTTCCACGCTCCTCGTCACTCGGTTTCTATCGTATAATATAATACGGCTCCGACTCTCGGCTGTGTTCGCTCGCGTTCTTTTTCCCCCCAACGGTGCAACCAAGATCCCCGGGGCAGTCGGGCGTACAGCCGAAAAGCTCTACGCCGTGTAGCCATCTCTGTACTGTGTACAACAGCGGAGTGTACGGCGTACGTTACGCTACGCCGTGGAAGGGGGCCCGTCAGCAGTCGGCAGGAATGCTGTTATTGTTGTCATTCAGTTACGCCCATCCGCCAGCGATTACTTTCCTATTGGGCCGATTAACTCCCCGCGGTGTCGATCCATTCGCTACCTTTATCCTTCAGACGCAACGATCTTCTCCAATCGGAGCATCGGGTTAAAGGTCGATCGAAGAAAACCACCCCCCCCCCCCCACCCCCCTCCTGCTCCACACGCTAATAAACAAAATTGTCATACCTCCCTCCGGTCTTTGTGATTGCAGGTATGGTTCAAGAACCGACGTGCAAAGTGCAGACAGCAGTTGCAACAACAGCAACAACAACAACAGCAACAGCAGCAGCAGCAGCAGCAACAACAGCAACAGCAGCAACAGCAGCAACAGCAACAACAACAACAGCCGAGTTCGACGCCGAAAGGCTCACCCCGGGGTGGCCAGGGGCAAGGGAACAACGCGAGCAAGATGCAAACCTCCCAATCCAACAACAGGCGAGCCTCGCCCGTTTCACCTCCCCGTGGCAAGGAAGCACCGGGACCAAACTCTCCTCTCTTATCGTCGACGAATTCGACGTATCCGAGGCTCGGCGCGACACCGACCGGTGGAAGCGGAGCTAGCAGCGCTCTGACAACACCGTCGCCTCCGGCAACACCGGGTTCCTCCCAACTCGCGCCGTCCTCGTATCCACCTCCGATTAATCAGATTCATCACGGCGAGTACGGTTTCCCTTGGAGTTCGGCGTCACCGAGTTCCGTGAACGCTAGCCAATGTTACGCCGGTCAAACGGCGTACAACGCTTATCAGAATCCTTACGCCTCCGGTGATTATTATCAGACGCAGATAAGTCATATGCATCACAGCCCGCAGAGCAATTATCATCATCACCATCAGCAGTATCATCACAATATGACGCTAACGTCGTCGATGTCTCATCTCAGTCATCATCATCTGAATCCGGCCTCGGCGAACGACATGGTAGCGTCGTCGCCGGGGGATTCGTCGGACGCTTACATTCTCCCCGATCAAAAGTATCAGGCAATGGTCTAGCGCCAGTGTCGTATAAAATACCGCGATTATGGGACCGACGAGACGAGCGTTAACACGGAGAAACAGCTGTCCGGTCAGTAGATGAGGACGGGAGGTAACGGCTTCGGCATAACGATGATACCTCAGTGATGTTGGCAATTTCGATCCGCCACGATCATTAACGATGAAGAACGAAATCGCGGAGATAAAGAAAGCGTGAATCATCTTGATTCAATAATATTTTGACGGCGAGATATTCCGCGGATTCAGGGAGTCTTGCGGGAGCACAATGTGTGTAAATGCTGACGTAAGGTGAGAGTTCGAAACGTTCGTACTGGAGAGTGCGTCGTGTTTTACCGTCAACATCTACAGACCATTCGTGATCGAAAGACTTCCAATGGAAAAAAAAACAGGCACACATCCGCGGATTTTTCACGTTGAGTATTAACTTTGTATTTCCATGAACCGAATGCATATATACGTTTTCTTTTTTTTCTACCCTCGCTTCGAATATTAACTTGAGAGGTAATAACACAGCGAGAGATTTTAAAAAAATATTTTTTACTTTCGAGGATCACAGTGACGGGTGAATTCTTTTTTTTCACTTTTTGTTGTTGGTATTTCAGTTTCCGAGTCGATGTGAAAATTTTACGTCCGCGGGAAAAAAAGTCCTTCACGACCACTCGGAACACAGTTCTCGCAGTTGGCACGGGAATTCCCTTGCGCTTTTTCATTCCTATGTCACTGCGACTACCTGTCTATATATATGTGCATATATATATATATATATATATATATATAACGTATAGTATATAAAGCTTCCAACCTGATGTTTGACCGTGACTCATTCATCACCGAGAAAACAAGAAATCCTCCCACGAACAACCTCGGTAGTTTGAGCGTATTTCACGCGTCATGACGAAGAAAAATCCTCCCAGCAATATACATTATACGACATTAACAAAGGGCTATCGAACGGTGGAAAGTTTTCATATTTAACTCGATGCATAGCATGAATCGCTTTGATCCTCGAAATTTGTAATTTTTTTTTTGTCCTTCGGAGCAAATCAATATCGAGAGTGGCCGGAAGTATGAAAACTCCGACAATCGATCGGTATCATCGAAAATTACGTCTCGAATTATCGGAGCGCCGAGATGAAAAGCTATTTTGTGTGTGTATGTGTGTGTTGGGTGTGTACAGTCAACAGCGTGACCGGCGGTAGGGAAAACGAATGAAATTCTATTTGTACAAGAATATGCGAACAAAACGAGGTACAGAATTTTTTTTAAGCGTTAATACCGAATTATTTAAGTAGGTCTGTGTGGAGATAATCATTATTATTCTATCTCTACCTCTATTCCATGTATACGTGTGTATATTTATTACTATATCGTGGCAATAGCAGAAACCGATCTCGTTTCATAGCCTTTCCTTTTTTATATTTCTTTTTCTATGTAACGTCGAATATATATTCTCTCGTTTCTTTCATCTTTCCGATCTCTATAACTTCATTCAACTTTTAACAACATATGACGAGTCATGTTTGAAGTAACAACAACAAAAAGATGAACTATTAGTCATCGATATATCGTGTCAACTACTATTAATTGTATTAATATTATTATTATTATTATTATTATTGTCATCGGATAGTATATTGATAACCATTCATATCAAGAAAAAAAGGAAAAAAAACAACCGTGCTTAGCCGGATAGATAAAACAAAACTTGTAAATAATACATTATATAATTGATTAATAATAAATTGTATAACGAGACAATGGACGAGATATATGGTGAAGAGACTAAATACAGTGGGGGGTTGCGCGTGTCCGTGGCGAAGGCTCGAGCTTTCCAAAATAAGAAGAAAAAAAAGAATAATAATAACGATTTAATTACGATTAAAGATTCTATCATCATCCAATTGAACTCGGTGTCTCTCATTTGGAATATAAAGTGAAATTTTTAAAAATCGCTACATGGAAAATGTTGGGTTTTGACTGTACGGATTCGGTGTACGAGCTTTTTGTTACCACAATAAGCTTTCGAACCACCCAGCTTCCATGATCGGTGCGACTCGAAGAATTTCGAATTAAAAAACATTTCTTTTTTCACGCCAATACACGTGGAATAGACTGTGCGTAAAGGTATATCGGATTATATATGAATAGTATGTAGAGATTGTCTTGCATCGTTTAAAGTCGCGAGAAATGATATACGGTGAGATGCAAAACATAATCGTAAGTGTATATTACGTGTATACAATCCTAATGTATATTGCTATTGCCGTGCTCAGAGGACAAAATAATGCGCGCGCAACCAACCACCCACACTCACACTCACACTCACACTCACACCCACACACACACACATACAACCACCAACACACACTCGCACACGCGCGCGCACACACAGAATGCACGAAATTTAGAGAAGTAACCAGTATATCAATTATAAATATTATATGAATATATCAGTAAACGCCACAGCTATACAAAGGATAAAGAAAAAAATCAAGTGAATATATCGTGCACACCCCCTTCCCTCTCCTTATCCACTCGTCGTCGTATATTAGATTAATAAGGCTACTTTGTAATGTCATAACGATTCGACGCCCAATGTAAATAAAAAGAAAGTGTGTAATTTAAAAAATGAAAAACAAATTGCGCGACGAAATTTTGAATTTTTAAATTCTTTTTATTTTCGTCGCGTTAACGAGATAACAATCTTCCTACATTGCGACAAATAAAACATCGCATATTACTGAGACTATACGAATCGTCAATTCTTTGAAGTTTCTACGAGTTCGCACACGCCTTCATTCCTTTTGCACTCCGCCCCCCCCCCCCGCCCCCTCCCATATTTCATAGTGTATACCAAAGAAGACACCATGTCTCACAATTTTATATATCTCGCAGCCGTATGGTGTCGGCGTCTGGCGAGGTGACGATTTTACGGCTGAGGTCGGTCAGACGATTCGGTTACAATGCTCAGCTGTAATTCCATACTATCGTTCGGTGTACCGTCAAGCAGGTGGGGTACACCCTCCTCAAATAAGTAGAAAAGTACCGGCGTTGTATATATTACTCTCACATGCTGACACACACGAGACTGCATGCCATCGTATAGTGTACGCAAGACTCATCTTAATCCTACGGATTTTCTCCCTATGGAATTTGCCGGATGATATTGTGACATTTGTATAAAAAAAAGGTTTGTACGTTTAACAAATATTTCTGCTCCATAAGCGTTTAACATTTTACTCGTTCGTTACCAAAAAAAAGAGGAGAGTGTAAAGTCAACGCGAATAGTATATTATGCTATAAGGGAGGAAACTGCGTTCTTTCACCGAGTGTGAAGTTTGATGCCCGAGCAAAGCGAGGGCAGAAATTCACCCGAGGTGAAAATGCACTTCCTCCCGAGTGGCATACGCTATTTCTTTCCCGACTATGCTAAAAAATGGCCATATTTCTATGCCTCCAATAGCACAATCTTTCGCTGCAGAGCCGTGTTCAGGAATCTACTGGGGTAACTAGCCGGATTTTTTTTTTGCCATTTTTTCGCAGTTAAACTTTTTTTTTCTACTTTTGATTATTTTTTCTTGCCATTTAAAAAATTTATTTCCTTCTGCTGAATCACTATTCTGTCCGCCAAAATCACCTTTTGCCCGCCTGTCAATAATCGGCCACTTTCCACCCCCGTTGCAGGCATGAAATAGGGCCTTTTTAGCGTGGTCGGGGAAAAAAAACATTATAGATTTGCGTGGACAAGAAATGTTTGTTAAATATAGGGAGAGCGGTGCAAAACGGAACCACGGGTCCAAACGTACCGGTGTCGTGCAATTTACATTAGACTTTGAAAACAAAGTCTAATGTCAATTGAACGACACTGGTACGTTTTGACCCGTGGTCAAAACCCATTTTTGACCCATTTGGTCCCGGTGTTCAAAGGCCCTGTTCTCTCTTATAAACCTTTTCTACTGTGTACAATTTTATTGGGTAAGCTACCTACGATTATCCATCTCGATACTTTGAGACTTGAATGAGAACCACTGAGTTATTTTTATCCGCTAGTATTCTTCGGGATAACTTTCGAGACGAGGAAAGATTTGAAAAGATTTGCTTAATAAAAAAACTGTTTTTGGAATTTAAAAAAAAATTGCGTTCTCGCATCTTGGCTCTGAAGAATCCCGACGAAGATTCGAACGACTCTTTATGAGCGTTATTGCTTGGAGTTGAAAGTACGATGCATAGCACGATGCATAGCAAAACGTTTTAATATTACCTAGAATATAATACGAGTACGTGGAAGAGAGAGAGAGTGCCGTATCAGACCCGGCGGCATCAGCAGTAACAGTCGAAGCCTAGTTAAGCCCGGATGGTTCATCCTGCCGTTAATTAAACTGATGGAACTGGCTCACACAGCTCGGGGCGTCAATTTCGTTAATGTACTGCTCAGTGTGATATCTACCGTGCACGAATCGAATAACCCCGTTTTGTTTAATGCTTCATCGCTGACGTACTATAGTCGAAGGACTGTTTAATCAATTAAAAATTATCATCGGGGACACAGAACATACTACAGGAATGAAAGTAAAAAGGGATCATACGACAAGGCCCTCTTCACGCAGTGTAATCGCGATGGCAAGGAAAAAGGAATGTGTACGAATAAAAGATAGGAGATAGTACGCAGGTATACTAATTCGCTCCCTCATCTATCAGTGATGACGAACGAAGGGCTCATTGAGTGAAACCCTCGGCGGACGCAAGCGCACATTCAGTGCAAATCTCGCTTTCATCTCAGGCATCAAGCGTGGAACAAGTTTATCTACAAAGTTTAGGACGGTCCATTAAACCTGTGCAGGTGTATCGCGGAGGGTTAAAAGTTTATGGGGAATATGTAGCCGTAACCAGAGGAGGGTTGGCTTTCGGGGGATTGGCAATCATCAGAGAGAATATAACCGGCGTATTGCTCTCCCTGTCACATATATACCATGTATTCCTACATGATATAGCCCGATAGAGGATACAGCCACCGTTCAAGCTGGTGGTTCGTTGCCCGTGAGCGTTTCAAGCTAAGCTGCCTAAACGTTGCCGTAACAAAGGAGGAGACCATCGTTGGCATTCGAGAGCCAGGCATCAGCTATGGCGTCGTATATACCCCACGCTAATTGGATGGATCGCCCCGTTTACGTGGGGCACTTTTTAACGGTGTAATCCGTTCGCTCGCCTCTCCGTATCTCTCGCATCCCATACAGGAGAGACCATCGAAATAACGAGCTCCAATAATGTACCAGGTACCGTCACGTCCTGATCTGTCCGTAACATCTGGTGACGGGAGAGGAACTTTATCAGCGTTGGAACGAATTTATCGTTTCTCGCTATTTAGATTTAGATCCGTGATTTCTTTCAAAGCGGGCCTATCAACCCTCCAATCGACCGTGCAGGTACACACGAAATTAATATTTTTCCTTGCATGCAACGTCATCTGAGCTACACCGTTGCGTGAGGCGCCACGCCGGTTTTGCGGTATTGTATAACGAACGATTCAACCCTCTGGAAGGTAAATGTCTCGGCTCGATGCATATATAGGATATGTGTAGGAATATATTCTAGGCAGCTGTATACGGTAAAAGAGTTTGTAAATTTCACAAACATTTATTGTCCATAAACATCCATAATTTTTTCTTTTTCTTTTTTACTTGTTAATATTATTAAAAAATGTTTAATGTAAAAAAAGTCTAACGAACAAATAACAATAACAAAAAATTGTAAAATTAACAAGGAAGTAATAGTGGGCCTTTGTGACCAAGGCGACTCTTTTTTTCAAATCACATCCTCTTAAGATATTAACTTCATCTGGCCCGTCACATGACGGGCCAGGAAAAGTATCTCTGAAATAGTAGGACTTTGCGATAGAAGTGCGGTAAAGCGAACTTTATACGCACGTTGTGAAGTGAGTTGCACAAACCGCGCGGGTACCACAGGAGCACGAGCCAAAGGCGACTGCTCCCTGTGGTACGAGTGCAGCGAGTATGACTTACTTCACAGTCTGCCTATGATGTTCGCTACACCGCACTAGTAGCGCATGATATTCTTGGTAACGAATGCAGGAGAAGCAGGCTGCTGATTGTACAGCCAGTAGCGTGCAATACATTACGAGCAACGTGAGATAAATTCCAGAAATCGCACATAAAGGAACTGATTTGCGGATGCGCCGGGAATTTACTAAACTCATGGCTGCAAAGCGCCATTTACGCCACTCTCGGCAGGTACGGAAAGTAGCGAGTTACATACATTTTCTTAGCTGTATGAAATTTTTTTTTTATTGTTGTCATTTTGTTTTCTCGTCACGAAGTAAGTGTACGGATAGTTGTTGTATACTTTACGGACACTAGCCACTGTCCTGGGATCTCGGTCGTTGGCACGCCGATGACAATGGCCTTGAACTTGGCCGAGTGCAGCAACCGTAGAGACGGCGGAGGCAGGACGACGAAGAGTTAAAATCGGCTTGCGTTTAGCCGGATCCCATTATAACAACTCGTGAGCCGTCGTAAGCTCACAGCTCTCGGCTCTCGAGCGAGCGCACGAACGCTCTCTCACTGTGTCACCGGGCTAAGCCCGGACTTACCTAGACCTATCCTTGCGCACGCTTCCTCCGCGGGCATCGCGGTTATACTCCTTTCTCATCCTGAACCCTCTCGTCTGCTATCTATTCGGCGACTACTACACCCTTGCCGCGACGAAAACGGCATCTTTACCATATCATTTAAACAAGAAAAACTTGACCAAATGTACAGACCGATGGACGTTTTGCCGATTGAAAGAAAACGGCCGATCAAAGGGCCAGTGTAGGCGTAACGATATTAATACCCCGACCATAGGCCAATGTTTGGCCAAGTATTGGCTCGCCATTGGTTGGTTGAACAAATTGCGGGTTTGACGTCTGAGGTCAATGTCTGACCGGGCATGAACTCACCAATCATTGGTCTGTCGATTTTAGGCCAATGTTCGGGCGTATATCGATCCGCCAATCGTCGGTTTGCCGGTGTGAAGCATGCGAAGCATAAAAAAAGTTCAAAAAAGTCTACGTTAAAGCCATTCCCGCCCTACATAAATAACCTATAGAGGACCTACATTGAAAACCAATCATCGGCCGAGCATCATGGATGACCTTCGGGGCAATATAAGTTACCACCATCGGGCCGGGCTTATCATCCAAGTCACGATAGATGATCGGGCCAAGCTCACATGCCAATGCTGGCCCCGTGGTCTTCGAGGTTGGCCCGATCGTCGGCCTCAGCCGTTCACCCTACATGGGGAGTAGTGCCCGAACATTCGCGCCGTTACCACGTACGATCTTTAAAAAAACAACAAGAACAACAAAATCTTTTCGATAGCGACTCTCAATCATGCCATCGTTATTGGCAATGTTGAGCGTCGCGCTAACGAGCAAAGGGGGAAAGAAAGGCGAAAAGTCACCGAACCAGAGAATCAAAGAGAGCCAACTCCGGAGAGTCACCGGCTAAAAAACGTTAACGAGATTTCTATTCTCAAATTTGACGGTTCGCTTAAATGCCCGAGTTATGTAATTGTGATATGAATAGGGTATAGTATAACAGGGCCGATGTAAAGGCGCGGGTACATGGAAAATCGAATAAGTGGTCGTGTATCGCGAGAGACGGAGAAAGACGAACGTTGTAGAATTCAATTGAAAAATCTGGCGTAGTCAGAATCTCTACCGATGTTACTTGGACCGCGTCAAAGGCTGCGATGCTCTCCCTTTGATCTCTCGGGCGGGCGACGTGAGATCGCACTGCCGAAAACTCGCTCTTTTTCCAACAGCGTGTAACTGTATTTCTGTCGGTGGTCTATTGCGATCTTACTGGACGCAACGATTTTTCTTTTCTTTTTTTATCTCGTCAGTTACACTTTCCGATCTTTGTAATCGTCGGACAAAAGCCTTGGACATGTAAACGGTATCTCAAAAGATTTTTCCGCCATCGGGAAGTCAAGAGTTCCCTCGAGTGTGTAGAATAAAAAAGATGCCAATATCCTCTGGAAGATTCAATCAACTTGTATGCCTTCAAGAGCGCTTCAATGAATCTCGAGAAGACGAATAATGGGAAGCCCAGTCGATCGCAAAGTTCCGGGCAATCGATGAATGTGCATCGAAGGAAACTTTTTTTTTTACTGCGGATAGATCATGCCGATAGTAGATCCAGGTAGTTCGGTAGTCTCGGTGGTATAAGATATTGCTGTATGGACCATTTAATGATAATATTAGGATCATAGGATACCGGCCAGCCAGCAGGAAGTCAAGGGGCGCAAACACATTGTTGTCTCCCATCTTCTACTGTAATATGTCCCAACTAAATATTTATCGGTCCAGAAGCTAAGTAGTCGTAGACTGTGGAATGAGCGTACCCATTCCAGCATCCGGGTGAGAAGGGACAGAGTGCGTTACCCCGGTAGCTAGATCCTATTCGTAATCCTAAAAAATGGACCGTGGGTTTCCTCGCGCGCGCTCTCTCTCTCTCTCTCTCTCTCTCTCTCTCTCTCTCTCTCTCTCTCTCTCTTTCTCTCTCTATGCGCTCAAGTTTTCCGTGGGTTCTGCTGATGCGGCTGAGACTCGGTGGCAACATAAAGTATTCAACGTTTCGAGATTATCGTTCGATACGTCAATCGGCTCGGTATTTACGCCGAAACGGAAAGAAAATTGATCAATGCCGGAAATGATATTAGCCTAGTATTCATAGTAGGACAGTACAGAGGAGAGGGTTCAGTCTTTAATCTCAATCGTCAAGGTCTTCATTTATATTGTTCACTCTAGCTCCCCAGATACATCCATCTTACCTACATCCAGCATATATAGGTACAGAGACGGTACCCAAGAAGCTCAAAGCTCTCTCGCAGCTCTCATTCTCTATTAATTTCAAACCGTTTCTCGCCTATCCGACTCTTTAATTCCCTATGTACATGGGTGTGCGTGTGTGTGTGTGCGTCCCTCGCGTAACTGCGAAGCCGTTCGCGGGCGTGTGCTTTACCATGATGCTGAGAGAACGCGACCGTCGATGTGCGTTCTGTTGCTTCTGCTAGATGCGCTATACCGGGTTTACTCCTGGGCTCGACGATGGTGTGGGCGAAACGTTCTATCGTTCCATCTTTCTTTATTTCATGTACAGGGAGCCCCGAGGGCACCTATATAGCCGGGTGAAGAACGAGGACAGGGGGTAAAGGCGAGAGACGCGCGGAGTCGGGGGTGAGGTCACGGCGACGGGGTCGCCGAGTAGCGTCGGTGGCGAAAGCGAGGGCCGTCGGGGAGCGGGGTCCGTAAGCGGCTTACGCCCGCCGACCGGCGAGCGACTCCTCGCTAATTATTTATAGGACCACTGCCTTTATCTCTCTCTCTATACTCTTCGACGACCGAGAGAACCAGCGAGTTACATACGCCGTCGTAGACCCTCGCGCACTTGGCGAGAGCGATGCGAACAGACTTTAACTGTAACGACGACAACGGCAAATCCTTCGAATTCGCTCTTTTTCTCGGTATTATATATAGGCACATATATTTTCTGATTGGAATCGATGTTATTATCACGGAAGCCGAATAGATATTTGACTAATTAATATCATTTTTAAGTAGGTATGCGTTTGCAACGGGGCCAATCCGGCACAATAAATCTACTGTATAATTTAAGTACGGTGTTTCCGCCAAACCTCAATACTTGGGAGTATCGAAAATTGCTACTAGCATGATGATATTCATATGCACGATAATACGTACCCGACGTACGAGGGTACGTACGAGAGAAGAATCTGTATGGTGGCAAATCCTTCGAATTCGCTCTTTTTCTCGGTATTATATATAGGCACATATATTTTGTGATTGGAATCGATGTTATTATCACGGAAGCCGAATAGATATTCGACTAATTAATATCATTTTTAAGTAGGTATACGTTGGCAACGGGGGCAATCCAGCACAATAAATCTACTGTATAATTTCAGTACGGTGTTTCCGCCAAACCTCAATACTTGGGAGTATCGAAAATTGTTACCAGCATGATGATATTCATATGCACGATAATACGTGCCCGGCGTACGAGGGTACGTACGAGAGAAGAATCTGTATGGTGGCAAATTCTTCGAATTCGCTCTTTTTCTCGGTATTATATATAGGCACATATATTGTCTGATTGGAATCGATGTTGTTATCACGGAAGCCGAATAGACATTCGACTAATTAATATCATTTTTAAGTAGGTATACGTTTGCAACGGGGGCAATCCAGCACAATAAATCTACTGTATAATATCAGTACGGTGTTTCCGCCAAACCTCAATACTTGGGAGTATCGAAAATTGCTACTAGCATGATGATATTCATATGCACGATAATACGTACCCGGCGTACGAGGATACGTACGAGAGAAGAATCTGTATGGTGGCACGCGCCCATCGTAAATGCGGTACTATAACTCACCCCCTCGACCATTTCTGACGCGCAGATCAGCGCACAGTCCACTGCCTCCCGCGTAGAGGGTTCTATTCGATAACGAGAGTGAGTGAGCGAAAGATGATTACGTGCAGTGAGAAAAAGAGAAGCGTCGGGGGCGGGGGGGGGGGAGCGCTCTACAAAGTGAATCTCGGATTACGTCGAGAGTCGGTCTCGCTCTGTCTCTCGGGAACTCTCTGGACAACGCCAATGGAAACCTTACACCGTGAAGGCGCGAGCGCTCCCGGCTCCGCGCCATAAGAGACTGAGGTATACATACAAAAACGACAGTCCAGGAACACACTGGTGCTGGAATCGTGTTTCGATTCGACGGGTGGCCCAGCGGCCCACATGCAGCTTCGCCCCTACTAAAAAAAAAATAATAATAATAATAATGATGCTTGGGGAAAACCACCGACTCTCGTGTACATGTGCTTCGTGCAACGTCGAGAAGATACGGGAGACGTTCTATTAATGGGCACGTAATAGCCTATTTGTGATCGCTAATAGCCACAGCGGCAGTAGTATTCGCGGGGTTGGTTGGCCTTTCCCCATCAGCGGCGACCTCATCGACCAAACCCCCTGGGAAATCTCAGGCCGCGCGGGTGGAGGCCCGCAAATCGGAACTGTAGAACGATTAATTTTTTTTCCTTGTTTTCTTCTTTATCTATGCTTTCATCTCTTTGATTTTAACTTTTTTATTGTTATGATATTTTGCTTTTCTTCGTTGATGGAGTTTTATAGGTGAAGAGTGTATACGACAATGATGGACGGCAGCAATTATTATTATGAATTTAAGTGAATGAGGACGCGCGGAAATTAATAAATGCTGTTGTTATTGTTTGTTTTGCTTTTCAACTATTATTATATATTGTATTGTTATTGTGAATCGACCGAATGTGGTTAGATAGAAGTTCGTCTTCGGACTTCGCCAACGGGTTATTATTATATATGGCGGAAACAAATAAAGCTTCGTGGAATGTTTCAGAATAACCGGAACTTCGAACTGTTCGATGAAAAACTAATGATAGTATTTATTATGAAAATTATTGTGTGGTATTACATATCGTGACTAAAATCACCGTAGCTCCAGTTGGTAAAATTTTGTCCAAATTCGTACCCTTAGAATCGATATCTCAATAATTACAGCCTGTATATTAAGTTTGGTCAAAATCCACCCTACATACGTAAGAGTGGATGAAAACGTTTGGGGAGGAGAACTTTCGTCGAGTCGACACTTTAGTACCATAAATCTGAAAACGGAAATCTCTCACGTCCGGCTGAGCATCCTGATTTTATTATTCGTGCAGGACAATGTGCACCGGCATTATGCGGGTGTGAAGAAAAATTCGAGTCAAAGTTTGAGAGTAGCAGGTAGGGGAGGCGCATCCACCGGCTACCGGAACCTCGGTTATATCCATTATTGTCGAAAGCATCGACTATAATAGAGAGTCGTACGACCGGGACCTCGTGGGATGCTACCCAATGGCGACACGGATGATGAAAAACTCGTTAGTGTCCGACGACGGTCCAGCTTTATATAAATGTGGGAACCACGGATGACCGCTCCAAATTTCCCTCTACTAGAATGAGTACAGCTGTCCAGAGGCTCTTTGAAAATTACTAACAGTATTTAACGTAAATTCGATCATGACAACATTTTGATACTTGACAAAACGAAGAAACAAACAAAAAAGTATGCGTGCTTTTTCCGCTAATATTAATGTCCCGAGTGACAGTCAAAAAATTGTATCGGTTTCGCATCCATGCGTATAAATCGATGAAAATATATGGTCGGTATATTTATTTAGTATATTTGAACATACATTTTAACGGTAAAAAATTTCAAGGCCATCGCGTTTTTACATCGTCCTGTAAAACACTTGTAAATAACCACACTCTGACTCCGTAACATTTTCCCGTAGAACACGATACGCATCTAGCTTTTTCGATACTCTGTCGCGAATAAAAAGTATGATTTTTAACGATAGTGAAATTTTTTGTTAATGTAAAAAATAAAATTGCCTCATACTTTAGTGAGAGATATTGCGCGAAGAATTATCAATATTAGTACAATTGGTGTTAACCGAATGACGAAGGTGCATGAACGAGCGACAATAAATTTTGGGATCGTTTGTTATCTGTCGATATCTCGAACCTCGGCCCCATGAGTATTACACTGCAAAATCGTGTGTCTCCACACGACTCCCCGCCGAGCAGGAGTAACCAACCGTGAGCTTCGACGTCCGAGGCGCTTCAAGAGCAGAGCAGAGCAGGGATAGATATAGACGGGGAGCCCACAGCATTGTCTGGGACAAATGAAATTATGTACGCGTCGCAGAGATTGCCTCTAGGCTTCGGGCGAGGATACTGCCGACGGGATCTTTGACTCTCGAGGGTTGACGTTGTGTTCCTCTAATACCGATATACACACAACGAGAATATTATAGTTGATAGCACCTGTAGAGCAAATGTTGTGACTATACTGACGAGCATCCCCAAGAGGAACGAACATTGTTGCTGGATGACCGGCAAATTTGTCCATTCTTAGGACATAACACACAACAACCTCGATCTCTATCACACTCTATACCTAGAATTCGAGTATATCCATTATACTGTCGCCCACTGGCTGCGATCGAGCGAAGGCATTGATCGATCATAAAATATCGAGAATAGACCGTGATCGGCGGTGCGTCGCACGAGAATTTCAGAGAGAATCCCATTTAAACCTCCTTCACCTCCTCGATCATTCACTCAATTCGTTTCTCATTTTCGCAGTGACCCGACTCTCGCGCAAAGACTCACCGTGACTCGATGAAAAATATATTCACTGCCATTGTTAACGAATCTCGAGATCTACTCTCACGGGGACTCTTGAGTTCTCAGATTTTCCTTGTGTCGGATGTTTTGGTTTTTATTTTTATTTAAAAAAATGTTTAATGAGAGAAGGAGACAAATATTGACCGTAAAAATTAATTAATGAAACCGACAATGTTGTCACGCATCACGCGCAGTCAAGTGGTTATTGGCACAAACTCTCACGTTGGTTCACGGGACGCACGGTGTATATAAACTTACAGTATGCTATACTATATCTATAGGTTAATGGAAGCAAGCCGGTTTTAGCTACTCTAATAGTATAGTAATGCGGGCTGATCTTTTCGAAATCCCGTAAGAGCATTAACCGCTCTCGCACGTGAGCAAGTTAAATTGCTGTGTTGTGGCTGCTGGTGGTGCTGGCCGCGGGGGTAGGTGGTACAGTAACAGGCGACAGGCGGCCACTGCCGACGATCTGTGTGTACAGCTATCACCTGGTTCATTTTATACGTCCCCGGTATTAACGCATAAAAACCAATGCCTAAAATCTACTCAACTTTATCGGAAAATTCTAAACTTTACTCATAACCGTTTAAAAATCTAAAAAACATTCTTCCCTTTCTCTCTTCGCATAGGAGCTGATCAAATAATTCAAATACTTGAATTATAAAAAAAAAAAATAATTGTCACTTGCTACCCACTATTCGGTAGTTTGGCTACTCCAAGCACCAAATACTTCAACTATTTGTCCAGATCTGCTTTCTTTAACGGTCATCGTACAGAGAAGGAATTCATTTTTCAATCTAAATTTTGACAATTTAATCATCGATGATTCGCGAAACAGAGATATCTTTTTACACCGTACTTTGAATACTATATACTTGCTACTTGTATGTATAGAACTATATTTGTTATGTACAATTATAGTATTGTACTCCCACAGGGTTCTCAATGTTGAAACCCCGGCTGTTTCCTGTACCACGGTACATACAATCCATCTCTATTCCTTCCTCCTGCCTCCTCCGCTTTCTGTGAAACCTCCATTTACCTCTCGCACCCCTCTTTCGTTCCTCTATGTACCGCATCGATCGCGCTAGCCGAGAACGTCCACGTCAACGTCCACGTACCTTTACTCGTGCAATTTTCAAGCATAGTTTACTTGTCGGTTTTTTTGTCTTCTTCTCATATAAAATTCCATTTGATAATATTATTGATACATTTTTTTATACGATAACCGGACATTGGAAGATCAAAGATTAATGTGTGAATGCTGACTTGGAACCATCCGGCCCTTGTCAATTTTGATTAAATGTAAAAAGAAAAAATTGTCAACGTTACGCACTCCAATTTTATTAAGTTATCTGATGTAATGTGCGCAGGACAATATGAACAATATGTACTGGTCTATAGACACAGGACTGCATGTGGACTGACAATAAACGACAATCTCATCCATTCCGACCCTGCATGGCAAAATTTGTCGACAAACGCCGTATAAAATATGGGTATATACCTACAAATACCGAGCCGGCTACATCACTCCGAATTACCCTACAGCAAATGAGACACTTACAGTTTCTCAAGACGCGCGTGTTGAGAATCGAAGCTGAAAAGCATATAACTTGAGTTGTCGCCGCAAGGGTGAAATCGGCGTCTCGATGCATCCCACCTAGTCAGCTTTTGCGCGCCCCGTACGTTCCAACAGTGCCAGATGATGAATAACCTCTCGCATATACGTATATATAAATCGCTTACGTGTATGTGTGTCTCTATATTAATAAAACGCTTGGGCGCATGCTCCCGATGTATATATCGTCGTGGATTGGTCCCCTACCATCGTAAATTTTCCATCACAACCACGCCCATTTGAACGTAGTTTACGCCCACCGCGAGGATATGTAATGCCTACTACCGCCACACTCGTTGGAGCTGTTATAATGTGTGGCGCCGCCGTTTATGCTACTCCCCGAAGATCCTATCCTGCTACGCTTTCTAACGAATATATGTACACATATACACACACACGTGCACTATAGTCTAAAGAGCTATACTCTGAACGTACGGATCGCGCCAGCGCGAGAAGCCCCTCTCGTACGGTGTGGAGGTGGCGTGGCATGGCATGGCGTGGCGTGGCGTGGCGTCCCGTCGCGTTGCGTCGCGACGCCGCCACCGCCGCCACCGCCGCCGCTCTTGTGTACTAGAGGGGGTGGCGGATGAGCGTCGCGACTCGAACGACGCGCATCCCCACGAACCTTACTGATATACCATATACAGTTATAGAGTTAGTTTCGAAGATAGAAAACGAGTGACGGACCGAAGGCGAAAGATAGAGAATATACAGAGAGAGAACAGAAATCTGCGATCCACTCAACGCATCGCGTGTAACAACTTAAAGTTCCACGGTGAAAAGTTGATACAGCTCGCGGGCTGTAACCGCCGCGGTTTCGGCTCCGTTTCGCGCTTTACGCGTTTTCTGTGGCTCTCACTCTCTCTTTATCTCCCTCTCTCTCTCGCTCTCGCTTTCTCTCTCTCTCTCTCTCTCTCTCTGTCTCTCCGTCTCACTCTCTCTTCCCCTCTCACTCTCACTCTCACTCTCACTCGGCTTCGCTGTTACGGTTACAGTTTTTCTTTGGTGGCATCGCAACATAATAAGGCCCGTTTTGATCGCCCGCTGATTCACGATAATCTTCCGTTCCAACTCTTCCTGTATTCGCTCTGCTTCCATCGTTCAAGAGACCCTGTCGCTCGCGCACCTCCCGTCTTCCTCACTTCTTTCGTCCTGGTGTCTGTCGTCGGTCGATCAGTCCGTTCGTCCATCCGTCAATCCGTCCATCCGTCCATCCGTCCATTCGTCCATCCGTCCATCCGTCCGCCCTTCTGTCGCGACAGCGCACATTGTCGCATCGTGGATCGGATGATATTGTACGGCAAGTTGTTCGTTAGTTATTCTGCATTTATAGAACTCTCTGTTGTTCAGTGTGTATAACGCTAAACTCGATATCCGGCCCGATTTACAAAAAAAAAAACAATTGTCGGGTCTCAGAGCATAATTTTCCCAGTGTAACATTGCCACGAACGCGGTGGTGAGAAACTATAAAGGTGCGCATAAAAACGACAGTGTTTAGCGATTTATTGTTGTTGTTGTTGGTGTGTTTTTTTTTTCTTTGTTGACCGAGTTGTCGAGACATTGATAGCCGCTGATTGGGCGACGCTGGACAATAAAAAATAATTCGCGAGAGTGAGATATATATATATATATATACACGAAGAAAAGGTGATTTTTTTCGTCCAGGAATAACGAAGTGGCATCACGACAGATTCTGAGTGAGTATCTATGTATGTTTTTATGTGTATTTTGAGACGAACATGCGAATATAGAAAGGGTTCGATGACGAGAATTTTGATTAAATATTTGCGGTCAGTGTATGTGATCAATATGGGTTTCGATACGCGGTCGTCGTAAATCCTTTGAACCCCCTCTCCTCCCCGCAGGGTATCCGATGATTCGACAGTTCTGTAATTCTGTGGTTTCCCAAAAAAATCCATGAAAAATTTGCGGTGTGGTCGTTCGATCTGACCTGCATCGGTTTTATTAAAACTCGTGCTCGGCAGAGTATTAAAAAATAAAATAAAAAATGAAAAGCCTGCAGTATGAGAGCGTCGGCTAAAAATCGAAGATACTGGTATTAGACGAAGTCTCGCTATTTTTTCCGCACGGGCGCAGAGACTCGGAGAGAGAGGGAGACGGAGAAAAGGCTATTTATCTCGTACCGGCGATCTTATCACGTGTGAATGGGTACCTTTTGTTGTCGCCCTCGGCGATCTCGATCTCGCTTATACCGATTATTGTAGACCGGTATCGTCTGCGTATAAAAATCTGTACTAGAGATATACCTGCGGGAGAAAGACGAAAATTTTTGAGAGAGAATGACGTGACCACCCATAAACCGTCGATGTTGCGGGTAAAGATCACGCGTCTTGCCCCGCGGGATCTCTCTCCGAACAAAACCTCTCGAAATTGCCTCCGGGACGCGAGATCTCTACTCCCTTCGCCCGTAAGTCGTCCAAGTGAGTGAGCGAGTGAGTGAGTGAGTGAGTAGAAAAGATGGGATATCGCGAGGAACCAGAGAAAGAATCAAAATACGGAAGAAAGATAGAAGTATAGGAAAGAAGCGAACGAGGCAAAAGCCGAAAGGAGAAAAGAAGAACAAGCAGGAGGAAAGAGGGAGAGGGAAAAACACTGCGGAACTCTCATACCGTCGAAGAGGGTGCAACTGGGTAGAATCGACGAGAGGATGTATCGCTGGTGAAGCTGAAGGAGGAGCGAAAGAGAGCGAAAGAGAGGGAGAGAGAGACGAGACAGAGTATTACCAACTAATAACTACCCTCAGGGCGAATGGAAGAGATGGTTATACCTACGAGTCTCGCTTTATGCGCTGTGGAGTACGATAGAAAGAGACCGAGAGAGTGCATAGCTATAGAAGCCGTACTGAAGTGTACCGTACCTCGCGGTTGAAATTTCCACGGGAATTAAGTTTTACGCTCAATGAGCCCCCGACAAAACAGGCCAGGATAGCTATGGAGAGGTACGGGATGAAGGAGCTCGCGGAAGAGGAGGGTTACCGGTTTAAGCGCTGCTTCTGTGTATTCATTCAACTATTCGTAGAATATATATCGTGGCTTGGTCGGACGAGCATGACGAGACGTCCCGTACAGCATCGAGGACTACTAACCTCCCCCTCGGGGTCGATCTTTTTTTTCATGAGGATGGTCCAGTTTCGTTTCGTTAAGATACAATGCTGATTCGGACTGTACGCTCAATAAAACAAAAAAAAAATCAATTTGCTCCGCGGTGGTTGGAGGGCTCCAGACGGCTGAATGATCGATACATCCTTTAAATCGTCAATGCACAGTTTAATGCGCTTGTATTATAGCATTAGTCTCATTTTTTTCCGGAAGATACATATCTGTTCCATTTTTTTTCCATTTTTACCGCATAAAAATGTAGCAATAAGAAAAAGAAATGTACCTTCAAGTTAATATTTTTGCAAATGCATTGCCGTAATGCTTTTCTATGTTAAGGTCGTAATGTGTTGAAATACTAATCTCGATCCACGGTAGTCTATTTATGTATAGAACTTTTTACAAACGATTTAATTTCATTAGTGTGGGGAAATTCGATCTTACACAAAGTGTTGGTCGGATACATTATATAACATTATTATCAATCGATCCAACACGATCAGTGTCACTCGTTCTGTTTTCACGAGAAACGTCTCATAATAAATCCTATTTCGCTCTCGCGAGGTCTCGGTACGAATATTTATGCAGTACCTCGTATATAGCACACACTATTTACGTTGGTTCGTGAGGGAGTTTTCGGGAATATACAGGTATAAATCAAGAGTGACAAATAAGTCAAAGACGCATAAAACTCGCTATAGTGTGTAGTAGAGTGTGGAGAGGTACATGACGGAATAGAAATGCGGAATCGTGCGGAGAACTCGGTGGATGCGGTGGCCCGCAAGTACCAGAAGCATAGAAGAGCCCTTATCACGAACAATGCGCTTGTGTGCAAACACTCGTGGAAACAATGCCCACCCGCTCGTTGCTCGAACTTAACTTCCAACGACAGCCTCCCTCCCACCCTTGGCTCTTTATCTATCTCGTACTTCCCTCGCGAACAAGAACGACGAAAGTCGGAACGTTCCTCGGTCGAACAGATGCTTCTCTCACCGGAACCCATTCTTGCCTTCGTGCAACGCACTTGTCGACTCTTCTGCTCGCTCCCTTCTTTCGCCTCAACCAAAATTCATATGTGCCTTGCACTACGTGGAAAACCAGATGCGCTTGGAAAACAAGATGCGGAAGTTAATGAATCGAGAGATTAAAAGCGAATACTGTACAGCAGCATGTAAAATACGGCGTATCATTTGAATTAACTGCACGAAAAAACGGCGCAAACAAATTAATATTTTTATTGATTATTGGCGCATAAAACGAATTAAAAAATGTGCCATCAATCGAATCTGACTACGATGGAGAGCGCAACTCATGAAGAACATGTCTCACTACTCGAAAAAAAATTGTATGCACTTTCGCAATATCGAGTCAACAGAAAATTAACATTTTATCCGAGCGGGGGTGAGAGACATCGAGATAGCGAGTCCCCAATCGACTGCGTACAAATGCATACACTGAAACAACACGCTCGGGATATCTAAATCGTGAACGCGATGGTTGGGGGATGAGGGGAGCTGGCAGCACTCGAACACGCTGCTACTGCCGGTGTAGGATGCTGCGCGAACGTAATAATGGGGATTTAGCGGTCATTAGGGATGGTGGTGTATATCCATCTATTGGTAACACAAAGTGTTTGCAGTACGGACCCCCGAGTGCCGGCGGTGGTCTTGACGCGTTTGCCTCTCGATGATAGAGGGTTACTTTCATTAGATTCGATTCGTCCAGCCCTGGCTTTCCGTCTCGCCGCTCGCTCTAGGGTTATAGACTCTTCGAAGGGCTCTCGAGGGCCAATCGAGTGGTACCGCAACGCTTTCGTATATATGTACCTACATACAAACATATATGTGTATATATATATATATATATATATATATATATCTTGGACACTTTTGTCGCGGCCCATTTTGTGTTCCGCAAAACCGCGGGACTCCTAGAGAATTTCTTGGTTCATTGTTCTCCGCCTTTTTTATGTCCGTATGCCTACAAATCGCAAGGGGGTGTACGTTGATAGAGGGTAGCCGCTTCGTGATTGCACAAAGATAAAGGAGAGAAAAAAGCGCCCAGAGGGCGAGGGCCTCGGAGCTTTCTGGATGGTGTGCAATATACGAGACGATTTCACTTGGATTGGTTGACAAGAGTCTCGCAAGGGAGGGTTCACCACTGGACCACCCTCGCCTTTTCAGCCTTGGGTTCCTTCGTTCCTCAAACATTATACTGTACTTTGTGTATCGCACAAACCACGCGCATACGATTGTCAGTAAATAATAATAATAATAATAATAATAATAATAATAATAATAATAATAATAATAATAATAATAATAATAATAATAATAATAATAATAATAATAATAATAATAATAATAATAATAATAATAATAATAATAATAATAATAATAATAATAATAATAATAATAATAATAATAATAATAATAATAATAAGTACGCCAACGATTGGGCCAAGAGGACGATTTTTCGCCCCGGGGGTGAAACAATGCTTTATTAAACAAAAAAGAAAAAGAAGTTGATGCGGAACTCATCGATAATCTATACATATATATGTACGTCGAAACAGTTGACTCCAACGTGTCAAATTGAAACTGTACTCAATGCAACGATCTTCGTCAGACGGGCAGTCATCAATACGCCAGATGCAATGTTAAAATATAGTTGCATATGTTACGATTCAGTACTGGGGAATGAGGAATGACGCGATAGTCAGTGTCGGGAATGCGAGAAAAATACGATAAATTATTGCAAGTTAGATAGAATTAAGTGTTATGGAAAATTTTCCACGAAAGTAGTTTGACGTACACGGGAGTACGTGTCCGTGTCCCGACAAGTCGCAAGATATTAGCTGACGCTAATTAACCGCTCGAACGATTAAAACATCGTTGGATAATCCGAAACATGTGTGTTGCAGCACACGCGAGAACAATAGCGACACCGGCCATCGGTCCTCTCTTTCTCAATTTTTGTTGTTTTTTTTTCTTATTGTTAATCGATCTACAGAGCTTGTCACAGATGGCTCGAAGCGAGGTCTGCGTTCCTTCGCAGTCTAAATAATAGATTAATAATGAAGAATAAATTTATAAGATGAATGAGGTATAAATAATGAAGAAAAAAAAAGAAGCATAGTATATGAAATGATAGAGACGCCGGGACTGGAAAGGGTAGAAGGCCACTGATGTTCCTCGTCTCGTCCTCGTCGTCGGCCGAGTGTCCGGGATCGAGCGGCAGAGCGGTAACCCGAGAGGATAATACACCCGGCTTATAGGAGAGTCGAGACGCGAGAAACGTTCGCCGGTCGCTGTTGCTTTTGCCGTTAATGCACCAACAACAGCATCGGGTTAAAACGTTAACGTTTCTCGTATATCCATATACACGATTATAAAGGTTGAAGAGAATAGTACACAAGAAGACTTCGAGGATGATAAAGAGGGGAGTCAAGGAAGATGAGAAGAAGATGAGTCGCCATTGGAAACTGTACGGTTCTATATCGCCCTTCATCAAAGAGGGTTTTTTTTGGAAAGCCCTTTTTTCCTTTTCTTTTTTGTTTCTGTGGTTTCTCATCTTGCACTCTGCGCACCTCCTCCCCGATGATCGCAGCGTTCTGTTTTTTGGGAATTAGCCCTCAATATATATAGGTATATAGATAGGAACGGGGAAGGTGGAGGAAACAAGAGATGTTTGGGAGTTGAGAAGGCGGACACGGTGATCTCTCACCATCCGTCGCGACGACTCTCGTGCTTTTTCCATCGCCAGCTGTGTATGCATTATTACAGTTTAAGCTCTCTGCCATCCAGGTCGCCAGCGATAGAGGAGTCGAGTTGCAACGTCGGATTATCCGTGCGCTCGCTCGCGATATCGCGTAAGCGCCTTGGAGCACAGCTGTCCGACAAGCTCGTTCCGATCTTTCTCCGAGTACGCGTTGATCGCTATCTCTTGTTCTTACTTTGGATCTTTACACGTTTTTGATTGTATTATCAATTTTCAATAGTGTAATAGTGTAATAAATGTATCAGGCGTGCCGGCTCTGTAGGGCTGTTTAGCCGAGCCTATCTGAACTTGCTGCTCGAGGAGATGAGGGATGAGGCGTGGTATTGGCGATGGCTGACGTTGGTTAGGGTCGGAGATTCGCCACGGAGGACGTCTCCTTTATTATTTATTGTTGTTAAGCTTCGTTACTTACTTTTCGTTACTTCTATATTATATTCATGCATATTCTATTAATATTTTTCATTTCATGTTACCTTTGTTTTATATTCTTTTGCTTCATGTGTGGTTAATAGTCAACGTTTCCCTGACAGACAAGCGCCACGAAAAGTAGCAGTTGGCGCAATTACGACATGTGCTGCACATGTCGCAAATATCGCGCCAATATTGCTACTTTTCATGGCGCTTGCCTACATGGGTTGTGCAAAATTTCATCCAAAAATGTTCAGTGGTTTTTTTATAACGCCATCTTTATTTTTTTAAGTGATAGATTCGTGATCGGCGTGGAAAAATACATTAAATATTGTCCCAGAGCGACGACCAACGAAAAAAGTTTATCTGGAATTTGTATAGCCAATATTGCGAAAATGGGTGATTTTGTGTATTTTCAAACAGCGATTTCATTACTCCCCGATGGCATCGCGGAAAGACCCAGGTGCCTATTACCTGGTCAGGTTCCACGGCAAGAAATACACAAGATTATGGATATGATGAGGGATGAAAGAGGTCGATAAGAAGGTATCATTTGGACTTCTTGAGTGACAATCGAAAGTGCCAAAAGAAAATCATGAGCGCATAATTCCAGGTATTTTTACATGCCGAGCACAGATTCGACAAGTGAAGCGCAACGTTGGTATATTTTTGCGTGCTGAACCTGAATAGGCCAGCCATTTTGCATAAAAGTCTAACACGATGATGACGTTAAAAAAAAAAATTGAAAATTGAAATTTTCACATCGCTTCCTCATAAAAGTCGAAAATTGACATTTTTCTAACACTTTTACATAATGTCCCTTTATTCGCAAAGATTCCGCTGTGAGGAAGCCAAAAATATAGTAAATGCTTTATCATAGAAGAAGCTTTGCGAATAATGTCCCTTACATTATGAGAAAATGTATAAAAATGTCAACTTTCAACTTTTTATACGGTCATTTTATTTATAATTCTCTTTATTTTTCATTGTAATTTGTATGTTTGTCAAATTATTGCGTTGGCTATTGTGACTGTGTCGTGGTTTGTACCTTGTGGCACGGTGTTCTTAAAGGGCTCAAGCCCCAGAACAAGAAATAAACGAATCAATCTATCTAATAACAGGCCGATGTACTGTAGTCGATCGGATTCTGTACTTCCGGGACTCTTTTCATATCTAAACCCAAGACCTCATATTTTTCTTTGTCCGGTAACGCATGACTGGGGGTGAACATTCCACGCCTTTTTATATTCTTTTTATATGTATATATATATATATTACCTTTGCTAAGCGCAGGATCCACGTTCGGGACGTCGGTGTCGACGTCGGCGTCTCTCATCTAGGGAGGAGGCCGAGGCCGAAGTCGTCCCGTTGTGGAGTCTGTGGTGATGTGGCCCAACAGCCTCGGTGGAACTTCCGGCTGCAGCGGAGGTGCCGGAGCTGCGGATCTCGGAGGCCTGGCGGCCTCGACAGCATCGGCAACGGAATTGTTCGGACCAGCGGGGTTCGGGGCTTCGGCCGCTGGACCATACGGTGCCCTAAAGTCAAATCCTTACGTAAGTGCGCTGAGCATGCCACCGATCGAGGCGCTTCACTCTACTATCGGTTATCCCGGTTGCACGCCTGCCGGTGAGTCCTACTACTGTGAGTGCTTCAACGTTTTCTCATCTATAATAATAGTTAATGCGAATTATAAAAGTAGTAACGATTTTTTTTGTCGGAAAGAACAACAAGAACAATAACAACAGCTCAAAAAAGTCCTTTATTTTGTATCGAACGTTTTGTGGAGTAAAGTTAAAGATTAATTAATTTAATGAAAACACAAACTTGATGTACTAAAAAGTACTTCTGTACTTCAAGTACGTACTTGAAATAACAAACAAATACCCGGTACTTCAAATACTACCCAGCTCTGATCGATACAAAGATTTCCGCGATTCACGCAACGGTGTCTCAATTGAAAGCAATGGAAAAGAACTTTAAGTGCACTATACTTCAAGTACTTCTGATACTTAAAGTACAGGAATTAAAGTACTATATAAGTACTATGTATTAAGTACCGCCCAGCTCTGCTGCCAGGTTTATGAACTTTCATTCTCTTGTCGAACAAATTTGGGGGATTAATCAATGTGTCAGTGAGACTGTATTCTTACTTGGTATCTCTGAATTCAGTGTTAGTTATAACGGATAGCACGAGCTAGTGTAGCCAAGGGTCAGGTGAAACCTCTCAGGATCCGCGTAACCTTCGACCACGACGACGACTACCAACGTGTGTCGACACCTTTACATATGTACATAGAGGACGTAGAATTTCGCTGCTCGAGAGCTCGCCTAACCGTCAGAAATAACTATCGAATTGTCTTGGGTTCGTTACAGTTGGTTTGTTTCATTTTTGTTTGTTTTATTATTTCTTTGTTTTTTTTTTTTTTTTTTTTTTGAGGACAAAGAAAACATTTCCGACAACTGTACACGATCCCCTTAATCCAGATTTATATATTCCGCCCCGCGATATAAGTTAAATAGTCCGTTTACGTATAGCACTGGAGTGCTATCCCTAGATATCCCGTTTACTTTTATACCGTATACCGTAGAGGTGCGAGAAAGGTACTTATTTAAGAAGATTTATGATCAAGAGTCGGCTATTATGTTTACGATCTGGCCAATGTGTCGATATATACATATACATATACGTAGTTGTTATTGCCTCGAGTATTATATAGCATTATCGACGTATGCGATTTACGCTCGGGTTAAAGGTAATCCGAGGAAGCAGAGACGAGAACGTACGACATTTACCAGGGCCCAATTGGATGTGCTCGAGGGTCTATTCTCGAAGACAAGGTATCCGGACATATTTATGCGCGAGGAAGTCGCTGTTAAAATTAATCTTCCGGAATCCAGAGTACAGGTGAGTGACAGTAGTACCGAACCTATATATATGTAAATGTAAAATAATATAGGTACGTACTACTATGTGTAACTGGATAACGAGTAACATGGCAAATTTATGATATGGTTTCTCGTGGTTCTCAGATCGGTGTAGAATACAAATGGAATAGAAAACTCGAAATGTTTCATATTCGCTGCGTATCGGCTGCGAAAGGTGACACTCGGTAAAATGTAGCAGTGAGAGAGTGACTTTTCGTTGAGCACTGTTTCGTCCGTCCACAGTCCGACAGACTATTGCAATAGCTGCGATGCTAAAGGACGGCTCGTGCCTTCGCATATTTTGCTCTCATCAGAGTCAGGATAAAAGGGCCGCAATTACGGTCTCTCGACACACCTGGCTTCTCGCTACCGTCTGCCCCGCTCGCTCCATTCCTATCGGAGGAAGTAAAGAAACGAATGCCGCCGCTGGGAATCAACATCGTTGCGTTCGGTTCGGTAGCCTCCATAGTCTTGGGCACGTTTCACTGGTGTCGATCTTTTTTTCTCTTGTACGAATTTTTCGTCAAGGAAAACTTTAAAGGTCTCGACGTGATGCGCATGCCGTAGCGTTGATCTTTCACGCCTCCGGTGACCTTGCGAATAGCAAACTTTCGAAGCTCACGGACGTTGCATTTTTGTTTATGAACCGGCCAATGTGTGTAGCGTAGAGTCCATCTCGCGGCGCGAACAGCGCCGCGGGATCCGGCGCCGGCCCGTTCCCCAGAAAATCCGGAGAAACCCAAGCGCTAGCTTGCCAACTCGCCTCTAACATTGATCGCGCGGGGCTTCTCAGCGGCTCTCCTTCACACGCGTGTTCTCAACTCACTCCAGTTGTCACTTTAGACGCTCGAATTATTTTTTATATATAATTATAAAATTCTCATACAGGCCTCAAAATATTTTTAACTCTGAAATATCACACATAGATATCTGGTGAATCCGAACCGTTTCGGCAAAATGGTCCTTTTACTTCCTCACAGAGGAACCTTTGTTTTGGTGAAAAAAAAAATCGAGATTTTAACGCGTGCGTGCGTACGTGCGTGCGTAATTCACCGAAATTCCACACACAGTATGTGTGATTATAATAGTCAATGTTTCTTCAAGATTTCGTTAAAAACTTTAAGTGCACTATACTTCAATTTGTTGCAGTTGGTTTTTTTGTACGTTATTTTCATTTTCGTAAATATATTTGTTCGCGCTCTAACTCTTACAATTTGTTAGCTATCTCGCTACAAACGTGTACACTGGTGGAATATGATCGCCCGATGATCCGTATTCAATTTTGGAAGAATCGATGAAAACTTTTACATGTTATGTCATTTTGAATTTTTCGAATTTCATGAAAAAATAATACTTTATTTTAGACGCAATTTTCCGTTTGAAATGTTGATCTATAAATAAAATAAGTGGTAAATTCGTGATCAGTGTCAAAAACAGCTTACATATAGCCACAAATATTGCAAAAAATGAGTGATTTTGCGTATTTTTAAGCAATGATTTCTTTGATTCTCGATGGCATCGCGGAAAAACTTAGGCGTCTGTCATGTTCTACGGCAAAAATGCGCAAGTTAATTTATATGACGGAATTGAAAAAGCTAGATAAAGAGTGATGTGTGTGTGCGAGGAGTTGCAGGATTAATCTTTAATTTCCATCAGGTGGCTCACAAGATTACTAAAATATTGTCGTTGACTCAAACTTTTGCTATATTTTTCATCCAGCGATTCCCCCCTCCTCTGTATAAAACCGAATGCATTCCATGTTCTGAAAAATCTGCCTGTGTAGGATGTATATAAAAGCCCTATATAAAATATAGAAAAATTATGTGCATAGAGTTAAATCTGTTTTTCGCAAACTTAGGTATGGTTCAAAAATCGAAGGGCAAAGTGTCGGCAGCAGCAGAAGCAGCAGCAGCATCAACAGGACAAGACCCCGAGGTCGAAGAAACCATCGAGTAATTCTGGAAACAATCCACCGCCGGGAAAGAGTCCGTCGATTGCGACAACGCCTACCCCTACTGCGGCAGTGCCAGCGACGACACCGCTGTAAGTTATAAGAATCATTGTCGTTGGGAAAAATTTGGCAAGTTTTTATAATTCGTTGATACGACTGCAGAAGCGGCGGTACCAGTGGATCGGCTGCAAGTTCGCCAGCACTTCTGAGGGATTCACCCCAATACAAGCCAACCGGGAGCGCCACCAGTTTGCTACTTGCAGCGAGCACGACTCCGCCGAGTGTACGTTATCGACTGCAGCGATCTTTTTTATCGGCGGAAGTTAAATTTTAAGGGGAAGAACAACGAATACCGATGGTTAATCGAAACGCGTTTACTTGCAACCCTCTGCATTCGGAAAGGATAGTTTCCACACTTTTTCTTACCACTTTTGGTATTCGGATTCTTCGATTTTTTAAAAAGCTATATCTTTGTTTTCCCAATGGAATCTCGTAAATAGCGAGATTATGAGAAAAACGTAAATTGTATTGCTTTAAGAGAAAAATGTAAAGCAAAGGGTACTTTGTCTTTAAAATAGGCGTTTTTGAAAAAAAAAACCGAGCCACATATTTCCATGAATTTTTACGCTCGGAAGTGAAGCGTCTAGCTGCACTTTAGTTTAATCGGCAGGAACCCTGTTTACATAATCATATTTGTAACTCGCAGTTGGGCGGCACGGTGTACAGCAGCGGTGGAAGTAGCAGCAGTATCTGGAGTCCAGCGGTAACGGAGAACGGCGGAGGTTTTCCGGGTGACCATCAGAGGCTAGCATGGACAACGACAGCTTCGCAGCAGCAGTGCTATCAGAATTATTCATCTTATTACACGAATATGGACTACCTATCGCCGACTCCTCATCAGTTGAATGTTGTGGTAATTAACTCGACATCCCCATTAAATGCCTTTTTATGTCTATAAAACTTACATACTAATCGCATATTTTTTTTGTTTTAATTTTTATCAGGATGGTGGCGGAAGCGGGCTTGATAATACGTGGTGTAAAACGAGAGATGAGAGTGCTTCCTCCTGGTTCTACAACAGTGCCGGATGGGGCGACCGAAAGTGAATCGAATCCGTTGTGCGCGTCTTTGAACGCAGCAATCGTCGCCGTATACATATATCGACTGCTGCGAAACAGAAGGGCGTATCACACACCATTTAGCATGTAAAACGATGTAGGACGTGCCCTTCTTTCTTAGCAGTCGAGACACACACACACACATACATACACACACACATTTGGAAAAAAGAGTTGAACAGTATGCATAATGTGACATATCGGTGTGACATATCATCGATCGGTACGCGGTACGACATTTCACATATCGAGTGATCACACCACTTCTTGACTTTACATGCTCCTGTATATCGAACCGGGCAAAACGTCGGAAGAATAGACGACATATCATCGACAATACCATAGCGATCATACCATCATCTTCTTCCGCCTCTCGGAAATTCCCTGTATCTCACGGCGAAACGGTGCCAAAGCACGCTTAAGCGGCCAAAGAATCATATAATAGTGTGGAGGAAATCGCTGGAGGAACTACATATCCATGCTGGACAAGAGACGTAACACGGAGACTAAAATAGTGTTTGAAACATACTAACGTCATCGATGACGATAAAGTGTGACGATTTTTTTTTGTAAGATTTTGTAACATGCTCTGCCGGGTCGTGATTTTCACAAAAGTTGAGGAGTCTTTTTTTCGTATAAAAAGATAGAAAAATAATGGAAGGGACAGAAAAAATGTCACAGAAAAAATAAAAATAAAGCTAATTTGTGTAAATAATATAAATAAGAGTGGGGTTCGCGTGAAAGTAAATTGACAGAGGCTTTTTATCGGTTTTTTGTTTTTTAATTTCAATCTATCGCACATAGTTTGTGTGTGCATGAATCAATTTGGAGCCGGTCGAACGTATACATACATATTAGGCTGAGCGTGTGATGAGACGTTGTAAATTAAGATGTGAACACGCGAGCCTGCTTGATGAATTTATCGAACATGATGTATCGATACACGTCGCCATGCGTAATTATTAACGATGGTGGAGGACGAAGAAAAAAAGAAAAGACAAAAAAACAACGTAGACATGTTAAGTAAAAAAAAAGTTATATCTATAAAAAAAAGTTATATATTACACTTAAGGATGTAAGTATATGACTGTTTAGATTGTTACTATGAATCTCTTATAACATTGATAATCATGATACGAAAAAAGCTATACAACGAGACCGTGAAGAAATCTGTCATAAAAGTGTACGAAGTAACGACAACAATACATATATATATATATATGTATATATATATATATTAAATATGCATCGCAAGTAGGGGATAATTTATTTCAGCCTGTTTTTGCTTCCTCGTGGGGGGGGGGCTTTGATTTGTTGAAAACATTTTTTTTCGAGATTTCCAGGCAAACATGATCGAAGAAAATAAAAATCGTAAAAAGAAAGACGTTGAGTAGAGTTTTCGATAAGAATCGAACATTTTTAACGATCGAGTGGAAAGTTTGGGTCAAGTCGAGTTACCACCAAGGTTGTTTCGCATCGAGTTGAAGAGGAATCCATGAAACCGTTCAAATATAATATATGTATATGATGGTTGAGCCGGTGCTACAGAGGACTATCGGGACTACAGGGACATGGGAATCTCTTCGAGTCAGGCCGGTAAAGCGTTGAGAGTAAAATGCATAGAGCGTACTATAAAGCGCGCAGGCGTCCGCGCTTTCTCTCTCTCTCTCCCCCTCTCGGCAAAATTGCCAGTTTCCCCTCCGCGTTGCCAGCCAATAGAGGGTTTCCCGTTTCGCCGGCGCGGGTCGGCTACCCGGCACCGTAATCCATCGCGGCAGTGTCGCGCCGCGCGTCGCTTCGCTTCGTTCGATCAAGGTTACTATTGCGTGTCTCCAGTTGCTTTTCTTTACAAACCTCGATGAAAGTCTGAGTTTTTTTTTGTTGTTTTTTGTTTATCGAAACTGGCTAAATATGTTATCAACGGCGGAGTGAGATTAATCGATTAGTGCTCCGTTGTATTTAATTGCATAAACAATAAAATACAATAAAATTGTTGTCTTCTTTCTCAAATCTCCGTTATTTCCGCTATCTCCGTTGTGAAAATCTCTCTCGTAAGCGAGAGACAGCACAACCGCGAAGGATGCCCTTTCTGGCCCGGGGCTTGTCTCTACTCTGCCTTGGTAAGAACAATCGATTAATTTACGTAAAGTTATTCGTCTTTACATTTCGTTGACAGAATTTGTCGCTGGCATGGTTTATATGCTTTTCTCTACCCTCAGCCGCACTGTACAAGCCGAGGTTTTCTCTCCCGTCTGGGTCTTGCACTCGGTGATTACTCGACTATACGCTATACGACTATATACAGTGGAACTCGGTGTCTCGAGCTAGCGAGGGGATGAATCACGACGGATACGCCGATCCCACGGAATTAACTGTGGCAAACCTTAACAACTTTATCAGCGTCACTTTTTTGTTATTGTTTTTCCGAAAAAAAAAATGAAACGATCGGAGATACTAATTATTCTGTTGATCCGAATATCTATTCGAGATCATGTAAGTAGAATGAACGTAACGTAACGTTCCGTTTCGTATTACAAGACGAAGCCTATGCGAAGCCCTCGGCATTGAGAACGAGTACAATGAATACCGAGTACGAAATCCGATACCCAAGGGTTTGTTCAGTCAAGCCAATGATGGAAAGATATCCCCGAGAGAGGGAGAGAGAATCGGCAGCACGTGTCGACCGGTTAACCGGTTTTCCGATTGTTTGTTACACACACGAATCACGTATATAACCAACTATCTCGGTTGATATGTGTTGCAAGACACCAACAATATTTTTAGGTTACAAAGAGGTTGCTGTATCGCCCGAAATAATTACACGTCTCGGATTCTCGAATGGAATGAGAAGGGAATTCCAGCGTAGCAGTGCCCCGCTGAAAGGGCGTACATACATAAGAAATACACAAATGCACGCGCACGCACACGCACACGCACACGCACACGCAGTTTGCACGAAAGTACGCGTAAGAGCAATTGCTGCCTTGCCTGGTTCTTCGTTCCCCACCGAGTTTCCGGTCTGTGACGCGAGCAAGCCAGGTATACGGGGCTCGAAAGACGATGGGAAAGCAAGTGAAAGAGAAAAGATTATATACTTCTCTCACTTACTCCCTTCGCCTATCTTCTTCTTTTCTTTTCCCTCATCATTCCTCCGCAGCCCGAGTTATAACTCCTTCATTAAGGCTGTATTTTCGTGCGGCACGACGTTGTAAAATAACAAGTACAAGGTACAGAGCGGACTAAAGAAGAACCAGAAGCGAAGAGCTTTCGTTTTAGCAGAGGATCTCTTTCTCATTCCTCACTACTGCTGTGGAAGAGATTCACAACTGCGTGAAATTCGCGCTGCAACGGACTAGCGCGTACCACCAATCGCCAGTTCGCTCGAACTAACTAGAACAACTTCCGTCCGTTTTCTTGTATTATCTAGTTTTATATTATCTCATCTCTTTCTCTGCCTCGAATTCCCTCCACTCGGATGTCGGAATTCTTCAAAGAAATCGTCTGATCGTCGGTATCTCTTCATCCCGTCCGAGCTGTATACACGCTGTTCTGTTTATACTACAGAACAAAACTTGAACACAAGAATGTTCGCGTCGTTTTCGGGGGAGCGTATCGTGCCTCGAGCCGGCAACGCTCGTCGGCACGCCGAGAGCCGAGAGAAACGAAAGAAAAAAAAATCAAAGACTCAAACGAAGACGAAAGTGAGCCAGAACAGTCATCGGTGCTCGACTCGCACGAAAATCTCTTTCCCCGTGGAATATACAGAGTTACTTTTACAACCTACTACCAACTTTGCGCTCCAAACTTTTGTTCTTTTAACGTTCAAATTTTTCGGTCTAAACATTATCTCCAGCGCGCGCAGCAGCAGCAGCAACACCATCACCAGCACCACCAGCACCACGCAGACCAGCTGCTTGTCCATCCTCAGCGAGCTTTTTATTACGTTTACGCTTCTTCGAGGTCTTTTGGATTTTTACGCACGCTTTGGACCGGGTATCCTCTCTTTTCGTACGACATGGGAAAGATCGTTCGACTACAAGAAATATATATATATATATATATATATATATATATATATATATACATATCAGAGCTGGGCACAGTACCAAAAAATACTTCAAATACAAAGTATCAAAGTACTTGAAGGATTTCCCAAGTATTTATCGCAATAATGTTCGCAGCGTTAAACGTTATTTAGGCTGGAAACAAAAAAGGGGCAGAGTGATTTGCCCATGGCTTTCTCATTGTAAAAAATCGCTAACCGAAATGTTCGTGATTCGTCGTTTTCAGTCTGTTTTTAATCTATTCTTCACTTTTTTTCATTACAAAAAAAAAATGCATAATTTTTCCTCGGAAAATTAAAGACCTCAGATGATACAAGAAAGAAAATTTATCAGTTTTTGCCCCTTTAATGTTAAATAAATCTCTTGCTTTTTCGTTTGTTGGGTCGAAAATAAAGCCGCGGCTATCCTTTGTTTTTTCAGTTTCTCTCCTAAGGGACATTAAAAATCGAATCGTCTTTTCTATTATTTAATCGCAACAACCGAGTTATAAATAGGGTATACGATACACAACAGAAGAAGCGTCGAAACACGGGGTGGAAAAGTGGAGGTTGGGGAATGAGTATCGTTTGTTCCGTTGCGCTATGCGCTGCTGGCTGAATTCGCTTTAGGTTTGCTTTGTCTCGGAGCTTTTGCAGCAGTAGCGGTAACACACAAGCTGTAGTGAAACAGCGTCAATATTCCGGAGTCTGCCAGTCGCCCCTGAAGAGTCGCGGAGGCGCGGTCTCTCTCGTTGTTCGACGTGCTGTCGAACAGCCGCCAGGTCTATCCTCCCCGCACCCGCGCCGGGTAATTGACTCGACGAGATATCCCCCCCCCCCCCCTTCCCGGTGAACCTTTATACCTCGAGCCGTTAATCATTTTCCGGTTTCACGGTGAATAATTGTTTCGCGGAAAAAATGTTAAAAAGAGAGTAAAGAAGAAGAAGAAGAAGAAGAAAGGCATGAATTAAAAGAAATTCTTGTGATGTCAGCGCTTTGAAGTCGTGTACCTAATATTCGAATATACAGTAATAGTTGATAACGTTTGGTCGGAAGAGCGGAGAATAATCGTCAAGTTATCGATGGACCAAAGATCCTCGTGTATTCGATAGTGTGTATCGAGGCTCGACTCAACGGACCTTCTCCGGAACAGTTTGAACTGCGGGAATCCTGTTGAGGAGAGAATCAGGTACGGCAACTGAGATACATGGGGCCTAAGACGACCAAGGTCTAGATAAATAAAGAAGAACAGAGGGACCGACGCTTGATGGATTTATGGCCGAGCGGGACGAACCAACGAGCTCGGGCACGGACAACAATTTCGAGGGAAGCCCGCCTTTGCCTCAAAGGCCACATATGCGCCTTCGACTACGCAGCAACGTTATTTAATTTGTCTTTTCTGTTTCTTTTAAGTTTTTAATTTAATTTTGTGACAGGAAAATCGAAAACGTCTCCTCGACGTCAAAGCTCGACTCGATTCCTCGAGTGTTAGCGCCTAAATGCGAAAACATCGGTATTCAAATGTATATCTTGTTATATTTTCGTATAGCTATAGTATAGTGCGGCATAGACGAGTTGCACTGAACAAGTATGAATGAGGCATAGTCAAACTACACAGCGCCACGAAAGAGAGCGTTGTCCACTCGAGAGAGAGAATGAATGAATTAATGAATGGAGCGAGAGCGAGAGAGAAAGAGAGAGTGAGACCCCGAGAGCAAACTCCGCACGCGTAAAATATCGATTGAGGAGAGGTTCTATCGCGCACTGATTGACGACGCTAATAATTCTACCGCGAGAAGCTTTAAGGCTCGGTTTAGTCAGCTCTCAAGGAGTGTCGTCGCTTTAACTAATTATTGTTATCTATTATTGAAATTATGTCCACTCCGTCGAATCTTAAAATTTTTGTCAAAAATTCGTGTATGAGTGTCAACGTTACTGTAATATTGATTTGTTCAATGCCGAAAAGGATAATTGCCGGAAAATAAATACGTCAACGTATCTAAATAAATTCACATACTTCTGCTTAAAATAACACGAGATCTATTACTTTGGGAATGCAAATGTGTTTAATTCCTTGGTTCCTCCAATTGAACCTCCACTGCGTGAGTTTTTTGTCGATTACGTTATAAAATAATAAGAGTTTATTAGTTCATCTAAAAACTAATTGGTGCCCATTTAATTAACTACGAATTATAAAATTCTTCTAAAGTCATCAAATAGAGCCGTGGCAGCCACTGACGCCGGCCGTGCCAGGTGTGGCTTTCGACAATTATATCTAGAATTCCACAGTCAAAAAAAGTCGAGCTCACCTATAGAAATATTTTCAATGTATACGTAGAGCACAGTGTATACATGTGCGTGAGTACTGGCGGTCGAGCCATCGGTAAATTATACCGTACCATCACTCTTGGGAAATTTAGAATTTAATACTTAGACAATCTGAGGTAAAAAAAAGAAGCGTGAGTGTCGGAATAAAAAATATATATAAGAGAGTGACGAAGTGAAATTCGGAAAAGTTTCCCGAGATTTCTCGGGAATCATGTGGCTGTAGATATTTGGTTGAAGAAGAAAAATATCTTATATGTTGACAGTGATCTCGATACAAGGCCAGCAGCAAGAGGGTGGTCTCTATTTTTCCGTAAGTCCGGCGGATCACACCGTCGTAGAGGGTTCACCGGTGCGACTAAGATGCGAGACACAGCCGAACGTCGGCGTTAAGTATTCATGGAAGGTCGAGGGTCAGCAACTTGCGCCGAGTCCCCGAAGGCATCAGGTCGGCGGTGACCTCTACATAACGAGAGTCAATAGAATTCTCGATAGTGGGAATTTCGTTTGCGTAGCGAATTACGAGACTACTGGATACACTATCGAAAGTTCACCCGCCAAGATAGACGTACAATGTGAGTAAATTTTATTTTCATCTCTTTACTCATTTATTGATAATCGTGTCGTGATTATAAAATTCAACTTGTATAACAAAAATACCTGTCACCCAACGATTCCCATTTATCACATTGGAAATAACGTGTCTGCTCGAATCGTTCAATTGCAACAATCTTCCGGTTCCGAACCAATTATCGAGTTCAGCAAGCCAACCCAAGCTTCCGGAATCCCCACAGCAGCTGCGAAATTGTTGTCCGATTCGCATGTATGCGTGTGAGCGATGGGAGAACATGAATTTCTCGCGTAATCCAGCCGGGCGGGAAGTTGATACATTTTAATGATTTAAAATAAAATAAAAAAGAGTCAAGCACCGGCGCGCCGTGAAGAGTGAGAGTAACGTCCGTCACGTTCGCCTCAATGACGAGCGATATATATGTATATATATGTCTGAACACAGAAAACTTCTGGCGTTTTGCTGCAGTACTTACTACAGTGTACATAAAGCTGTATGCACGATAGCAGTCGCGCAGCGCTCTGCCTACCTGACAGTATTCAATATGTAACGAAGGAAAATTGGAGAGAAACGAAAAAATATATGTATAATATATACGCATAGCAGCATATTATTTAATACGCGTCAGAGCGTGAGAGAGGGCGTCGTTAGCGCCCTTCTCCCTTACCCCGTCCCCGTTCGCCGGTGCTCGTTATCATGTATCGTTTCACAATTATTATTACACGGGCCACAGAGACGAGTGCATTGCGACCGTGAGTGCTTTTAGCGCAGTTATAATATACAAATCTATACACGTATATGTTACACGGAAAATAAAATAAAATTGTCGCTGGTTGTGCATGAGGAATGGTGCATATTGACATTAAAAAATAGGCACCACACACCTGATAATCCTTTGATAATTGGAATCCGCGAACTCACACGTTTACAATAATGAATATTTTTTTTAAAATCGTAAAACGTGATTTTCATTACCAATTTCTTTTATTCTTTCTTTCAATAGAATTTCGCCACGTCGATAAATTATTATCGGCATCGTCGAAATTGCGACTCGTTAATACCCGGAGCTCAATGTTACACTATGGGATTCGAGATACCCGATTTTCGAGTTTGCCGTTCAATTTTCACGGCTCAAAACGCGGGTCAGTAATTAATTCTCGATCGAACGATATAGCAAATACAAATACACACATAACGCATTGACATCATTACAATCCAATAATATCTCCCCGAGATCTCAAACGCATACTCGGATCGGTCGATTCGCTCATTCAACGCCAATGATAAAATGTGATGTGCCAATTAGTAATTAACGCGTTCATATTTAATGACCCGTCATCTCCCAAGGGAAGTTCGAGTGTCGGATAAATTATCAAAGCGTCGCATAAGAACCGTTTACCAGCTCAATACTTTTCTTTGAAATCATTTACACGTCTCCCGTTAAATGAATAAATACAATAATGCCTTTTTATTTTTACGTTTTTTCTTCTTCCTTTACGTGTTTTTATTGCCACCGGATCTGGTTAATTTAACAAGGCCGAGACAGCCAGAAAACTGAGATATTTTTTTAATATAAAATTTTTTGTACAATGAAAAATGTTTCTAGCGGTGCTAGAAATCAATTCGGTTAATGAATTTCCTCTTTTTTCGATACATGCTCCGTTCAACCAGTTACAGTCTTGGAGCGTGATCCATGCACCTGTTTGTATATGCGGAGTTTTGAGAAACCATTGATTGGTACTTGTTTACAGCTGGACAAGTTACCGCAAGACCCGACTCGTTTAAAGATGGATAAACTGAAAGCTTCGTTGTTATTCGACTGTACATACCGTAGCACGATAATGACGATATAGTGCTAAATACTGAGCGCCACATTGAGTCAATTGAATCAAATACACTGCCGTATATCCGGTAACGTTACGATTTCCGATTTTAACCGAACGATTATCGCTCCCTGATGCAGAGGGAATTTTTAACGGGATTTACAGAATTATTTAAGCTCCAACCCTCGAGTTCCGACCAACCTGAAAACCAACCGGTTGATCGGTGCATCAAAACAACTCTGATTCCTACCTTCAAGAGGTTGATTTTTCGGCAATGTTAAAAAACCAACCGTAACACCAACCGTTATATTTGTTGGATACGAAGTTGGTTTACGGTTGAATTTTCCTAAAACAACCCGATTTCCAACCCTGAGGCAAGAGCTATCGGTGCTCTCGTCATGGAGTTGAAAATTGGGTTGTTTTGGGAAAGACCAACGGTAAACCAAGTTTCAATCCTACACATAATGAGGTAGATTTTGGTATCAACCAAAAAGCTACCTCCAGAAGGTTGGAATCAGAGTCGGTTTGGTGCACCAATCGACTGGTTGATTTGCAGTAGTTTGTCAGAAAAGAATCCAAATCCAACCTAGACTTTTACGGTTGGTTGGTCCGCGAGGGAAGGAATGAAAACCCGCAAGAATTATTTTCCTTCGAAGCTTCGACAGTGAGTCGACTTGACGATGTTTTGCAAGCGAATGCGATATACAAGTAACATGGCGTTTAATTATTCTCCATCCTTGTCTCCCTCTACACGTTTCCCGTGTCTTTCACTTGGTTTTATTTTATTTATTTTTTTCATTATTATTATTTTCGTTATTTTATAAAATTATTATTCTCCGTTTTTGTCCCAACCGGCTGCGAAGCTCGTGAGTAATAACGCAAAATTGAGCGAGGAGGAAGAAGAAAAGCCTTTGTGCAAATAAAAAAATAACATCTCCCTGTCGTTCGCGGGCTCGGTATTATGCTCTATACATGCATACCATAGACGTTGTATATTATATCTATACGTACAGTTGACTCGAGTCGGCCGTCTGGAACGAGACAAGTTCATTCTCTACCCCTCTCACTCTCTGTGACAATGAAAAGGAAGCTGTTCAGCCCTGGAAGCACGAGAGGGCTGCCGCTGTACTTGGCGAACATTTCATACATAGCTTCGGCACTTGCTATCCTGAGTTATCAATCGCAACTACTAAATGGCAAGATCCAGTGTTTAAGCGAATACATCACACAGCGACTTTTTTAACTTTCGAATCGAAAAATCACACGTGTTATAAAGCAATGAATGAGGCTTTTTTAAAGAATTTCTAATAATTTTTTCTACACATGGATTCCGAGATACATAAGCTTAAAGTTGTGCCAATTAGCATGAGCTGCATATGGTGCCGTGTGGAAAGTAACATTCATTCTAATAAAATATATATTTCCAGACGACTTTATTAGTATTTCTTTTTCTAAAATAACATTATAACATTATCGGGGACGCATTAAAAAAATAAAAACGAGCTGTGCTCACAGATTTTCGAAGATATTATGAGTTGAAGTAGCTTCGAACTTGTATATGAATGGATATCTAGACCTCAACCACTGCTAGCAACATGCCATTAAGAGACGACCATACGACGTATCCCTTAATAAAATGTAGGATAATAAAATGTACTTTCACGATTAAAATGCTCGCTCAAAAGTTTACATGTTCTGTGCAACATTATGGATATAAATATGAGTTTTAATCAATAACTCGATAAAACTTTTTTTTGCGAGCAAAAGAAATTCATTTTATTCCAGGTATACCTAAAATATACGTGTACATGCATGTACGTCCCACATATTTTGTCTGTGACAAGAAATCACGGCAAATGAGGTGAGTCTCATCTCATTTAGAAAAAAAATCGCCAAGAGGCCAAGTACTATACCAATCTCGAGATTCTGCCCGCTCTGGAATACACTCACCTAGTCATTTCATTCTATCGTACGCGTTATTTCGTCCGTTCTTTCTTTCTACCCCCTCGTTTCCTCGCCGTTGCCATCGTCGTCGGTTCTAAAGTACGTATAGAGGAGGTTGAATTCAATTCAGAAGGTTCCGCTTGCATTTTCATTGTCTCGCCTCTTCCACGCTCCGAGCAACGAGAGCGATAGAGATATGGGGGGGGGAGGGAGAGCGAGAGAGAGTCTCTATGTATATATACGCTATATTGTATTTCTATAGTACGACGCTGATGCTCGGAGCAACGGGAGAGTAAGCTAATCGTTGAGTCTCTGCCTCCTGTTCCGCGATTGCTCGACGTGCTCCCTGAAAAGCCACTGCATTTTTTTAAAACATACGCGCGTGTGCATACACACACACGCACACACACACACACGAAACGCACCAGACCCATTGTGCATCGTCAAAATTGCTCGTGTGCGTTTAACTCAAAGCACAGCATGTTCTGCCTTGCCGTGCATATATGTATGTACATACACATACAGATGTAAATACATAAATATATGAAAGTATATTTGTATGGCCTATGCACCTATGACCGAAGAGTGGAACTCGCGAGGATTCGGTCCCGGGACATGCGACCTCGAAATGCTCGAGGAAAGGAGCAAGTGAGATATTATACTGGCTACTTCTACGCGCACTCCCATGGAGTTGCACGGGGATACCTATAGAGAAGTGAAGAATGGCTCGAGCTCGCGAGCTCTCGAGACTTTTTTTCCCCCCAACAACGTCGAAACTTTACGCGGAAGAAAAAAAAATTAACGCGCGAGCATGCGGGAAGCGTTGTCTCTTTATCTGAGAGTAACGAGCGAGCCAACGAGTTTTTCCTCGTCTTGGGTCTGTAATATTTCCGTACGTACGTTTATAGAAAGAAAAAAGTATATAACGCCGAGGCCGTCGTAGTGGGCCTCGCGAGCAGAACTTCCCAGTTCGCTCTTCGTCCTCGTCCTCGCCGTCTTCGTTGTCGTCATTGTCGTTGTCGTCATCGTCCAACTAATTAGTGAAATGCTAGTAAAGTTAATTAGTAAAAAAAAAGACGAAAAAGTAATTAATTTAGAGGATGGAAGTGGTTTTTTTTTGCATTCAGAATAGTGAATTCGCATGAACGAGATGCGAGAGGCTCGCGCCGGAAATTTCTCATCGGCGTGTGGCTTGGCGTGTCTCTGGTGTGCGTCTCTATGCGCGAGGATAATATCAGTGTGGGGTGACGATCTCACCGCGTTCCCAACAACCCAACCGCGCATTTTTTTTTTGGTTTGTTTTTTTTTTTTGCCGCTCTATTAACGACTTGGTTTTCCTCGTTACCCGACCCGGTCTCGACACCTCGGATTAATAGAACCACCCATTTCTCCG